>OU963913.1:20685464-22115177 GCA_902850365.2 Chilo suppressalis | reverse complement strand
AGTGAGAGCAATGCAGGAAAAGATAAACAGCAAAGTGGACTATGGTAACAGCCACATTCAACAGTAAGATCAAAATACTACAGTGTAACACAGACCGCTCTCGACACAGCCAACACGAATTTATCCTTTCCTTCTTGCAGGGCCCTTACACTGTTGGACTCATTCAAGAGCCATACGTTGGAAACGGTCTTACCGTCAAATCCATTCCAGGACTCAATCTACACCAATTTGGAAATAATAACGATACAGTCAAGGCTTGCATTGTTACAAAACCAGAGTTGGGGCAGGTATTAGGCGAATCCCGCTACTCCTCCCCTAACCTCTGCGTTATTAAAATAATCCAGCAGAACATTCATATAACAATCGCATCTTCATATGTAGAACCACGTGACGATGCACATGGAACCCTGGACAAACTTGACTTTCTTATTAAATCATCTAAAAATCAAAACTTAATAATCGGTGGAGATTTGAACGGCTGGAGCCCACTTTGGGGCAGCCTTAGCTCAAACCCTAGAGGAACAGAAGTTGTAGAACTATTATCAACTAATGATTTAAACATCTGCAATGTTGGACAGACTCCAACATTCGAAACTGTCACCCACGGACAACCTAGAAGTTCGATTGTAGACATCACGGCAGCTTCTGACCTCATTTACGATCGTGTTTCCAACTGGCATGTCAATCTCGACATCTGCCCATCATCGCAACATAACGCCATAGAATTTACGGTACAAACCGGACACTTAACAAAGCACAACCCAACATCAACATCCACTTTCCTATACCGAACTGACAAGGCAAACTGGGCAGGGTTTAAAGAAGCTATCGATGCATCCATGATCACCTCAAACATATTGTCAAAAGACATATCCACCATCGACAGTGAGGAACTTGAGAACACAGTCGAAGAACTCACTGAAATCATCCGCTCAGCATGCCGAAAATCCATGCCAATCAGACGCAAAGGAGCAAAGACCAAGGCACCGTGGTGGACGGAAAGCCTAGAACTACGAAAACAGGAAGTAATTAAACTACACAAAAAACTTCATGCAGCAATCAGACAGGGATTACCTATTGACCATATACGCCGGGACCAACAAGTTGCAAAGTCCATTTACGCAGAGGAACTGAAAATGGAATCGACCAAACATTTTAGGGAGTTCTGTGAATTACAGACCAAAGAAAATGTTTGGTCACTAACCAACCGTCTGCTCAAAGAGTCTGCACCTAAACGTCCGCCTACCACCATCAAAATCGGCAATAGGTATACCACCAACTCCCAAGACACCGCTGAGGAAATTCTTAAACATTTCTTCCCTACAGACACCTTGGACAGTAAACCCGGCCACTTGGAACTGAGAGCAAAACAGGATCTCCTACCGGACACCCAAAACGACCCTCCTTTCACCGTCGACGAGGTGCTGGAGTGCTTAGACCATATGAACCCCAAAAAGGCCCCTGGGCTTGACAATCTCACCTCCGACATCTGCAAAAACTTTGCCATAGCTTACCCTGATCTTCTAACTTCAATTTACAACCGATGTCTTACACTCCAGTACTTTCCTCGTAAGTGGAAGGAGGCGTATATAAAAATAATTCCGAAACCTGGCAAACCGGACCACACTTCCTTAACATCACTTCGTCCAATAGGACTCATACCAGTCTTCGGCAAACTGCTGGAAAAACTCTTCATCAGAAGGGTTACCTACGCAGCTGCCGAGGCTGGTAAGTCCAATCCTATGCAGTTCGGCTTCACAGAGCAAAAAAGCACCACTGACGCACTCCACACGGCACTGGAAACCGTACGCCGAGCCAGAAATAACGGCAACATGGTTGTGGCCGTGTCACTAGATATAGCATCAGCGTTCAATAACGCCTGGTGGCCCGCCATGTTTGACCAACTGCGGGATCAGAAGTGCCCAAGAAACATATTTGGCCTCATCCAGAGCTACACGCAACACCGCTCTGTAACACTGGACCACGGCGACACCAGAGTCACAAGACCTATGACCAAAGGATGTGTTCAGGGCTCGGCGTGTGGACCCGTACTCTGGAATATCCTCCTCAACAATCTCTTCCTTAAAACACTACCTGAGGGATGCCATTTGCAGGCATTTGCAGATGACGTCCTTCTTATAGTAACGGCTAAGACAACAGCAAAAATTCAAGCAAGCTGCAACGCAGCTCTAGAGATGATACACGAATGGGGCACCAATGTAAAGTTGGAATTTGGCCCCCACAAAACACAAGCAATCTCCTTCAGTCAAAAAGCCGAATCCGCTCACCTACGCATGGCTGGTATTCCGATAAAATTTGCGGACCAAATTAAGCTGCTGGGCGTAATAATTGACAAACGACTCCGATTTCACGAGCACATTAAATATATAGTGGCTAAAACAACAAGAGTGTTTCACAGGTTGTGTCTCTTCGCAAGGCCAACCTGGGGAGCACATCCAGAGAACATAAGCACCATCTATCACCAGGTAATTGAACCCATGGTTACCTATGCGGCTGGAATCTGGGGACACGCTGCGAAGCACAAATATGCCAGAAAGCTACTTGGAAGCATGCAACGCGGATTCGCCATTAAGGCCATACGCGCATTCCGCACCATCTCCACTAACGCAGCGCTAGCATTAGCTGGCTTCATACCCCTGGACCTTAAAATCAAAGAAGTTCACGACATCGAACTCATGAAATACTCAGGTACTTTTGCGGAACTGCCAGATGATGTCACACTAGAGAGACCGATACCACCGGAACAACTGCCTCATCCCAGCATTCGTTTATCCCCCGAATTCGCTATAGCAACGGATCAACAACAGGTGGACGAACTACACCAAGGTACAGCGTACCAAATATACACCGACGGAAGTAAGCAGGAAGACGACACAGTTGGCGCTGCTTTCGTCGGCTACGCCCCTGGTGCTAGCTCTCCATCAGTCAGCAGAAAGTTTAAACTACACAACGCATGTAGCATATTCCAAGCCGAATTGTGGGCAATACTACAAGCCTGCAAATACGCTGAGGCCAAAAATCATCGAGAAACAATAATATACTCGGACTCCATGTCCTCCTTACAGGCACTCCGAAATCGCAGCAATACCCATAGGTTGGTGGCTGAAATACATGCCGTAATGCTGCGGTTCCCCGGCACCATTAGGTTGGCTTGGGTCCGAAGCCATATTGGCATCACAGGCAATGAAGCGGCCGACGTTGAAGCCGGCAAGGCTGCCCATCAGCGATGCCGAATCGCATATGACCAGTTCGCCATAACTTACGCCAAGACTAGACTCAGAAAAGCGACTATGTTACGATGGCAACAGCGATATGAAGAAGCCCCTCAAGGTGCAACCACTAAGAAATGGTTCCCCACAATACAGGATTGCAAACAATTCATGTCCCATTTGCCCGTCTCCTTCGAGATAATCCAACTCCTCACAGGACATGGCTATCACAAGGAGTATTTACACAAATTTCACATAACCGACAACAACTGGTGCCCTTGTGATGGCCACACCCCCCAGACACTTACTCACCTGCTCGAAGACTGCCCCCGCTTCTCTTCCCAAAGATTTTTCCATATACAACTCTGCGAATACCTAAAAGTGTCACCACTCAACCCACTACAACTACTAAAAAAGGATTCCGCAATAGAATCCTTCACTAAATACATTAAATACATAGTATCTAACTTAAAAGCTTTCAACCAAACATAAATCACAACACTACTAAGCAAACAACATTACAAAATAAGAAACACAAACGCGATAAAAGTATGTCAGAAGGCATCAAATAGCCGACTGACCAAAACTCATTGATAATAACACAAACAACAGCGATTAACAAGATCAAACCCAATTCTGAAACAAATAAGAATAATAATAAAAAAAAAAAAAAAAAACCTAACCTAACCTAACCTAACCTAACCTAACCTAACCTAACCTTTTTTTTTTTTTTTTTTATAGTAGGAAATGCTTTATGCATACCCAGCAACGATATGGGGCCGTTCCTGGGTTATGTGGGACTCCAGGGTTCTGATTACCCACTAAAACCTACTGTACTCTTCATGTGCTTATTATCTACTGCACGAGAAAGCGCAATAGCGCAGGCGTTCGCACAACCTAACCTAACCTAACCTAACCTAACCTAACCTAACCTAACCTAACCTAACCTAACCTAACCGAACCTAACCAAGCCTTTTTTCGATCAGGTAGAATACTCCGAATCATTTCAAATTTTGTAGGCACATTTTAGAATTTTTGGTACACCTTATTCCGCTTAAATAATAGACTTAGCTTTAATAGTTTTCGAAATATTTCAATTTTTGTCAATTTCTAACATTTGGTAGTAAATTTCCTAACATTCATGTAAACAAAGCACGCGTTGATGTCTTTTGTATAGGATCAACAAATTGTAAATTTTTAAATAATTCATAAAAAAATCATTTTTAGTCGTAGGTTAGATTTTATTAGTGCATAAGATTCGTCTTATTTAGGTACACATTGTCTGCCAAGCTGAGCAATAAAAACTTAGACACAAATTTTTTAGGGGTAAATTTGTAAAATTATTTTTAGGTTTTTTAAACATCCATAACTTTTTTGTTTATAGTTGCATTCTCATAATTCTTTTTTAGGCTAGTTTAGTTTTGTAAGATCTATCATTTAAATTTGCAAAAGTTAATAATTTCTAGTTTTAAGTATTTTTAATTTGAAAAGTTTAAAATTTTTAACTTATTTTTTTTAATTTTTGTGTGAAAAGTATAATATTAATATAGTTTTATTTTTCCAAGACTCGAAAAATCTCTCGTAGTCTAAGGTTTCTACCACCGTTTATTTCATAATTTTAGGTTATAAGATTAAAAAGTTACGAGGTTTTTAACATAGAAAATTTTGCCCTAACCTAACCTTGCTAAACCTAACCTAACCTTACTAAACCTAACCTCATATTTTTGCATTTTTACGACGAATTTGACTGCTTTATGCAGTAACACATTAGTAAGGGCTAGTTTGGCACTTGCACGTGCCCGGTTTGACCCTTGACAGGAAAAATAAAATTCGATCGTCATGCCTATCTGTCGCTCGCCTACGCGTCGTCCTTCGACTGGCGGCGGGGAGATGGAGGGTGCGCAGCGTCGGGAGGCTAGGGCTTCTCCCCCTGCAGTCGCCGAGTCACTTCCGGTTCCGGTTGTCATTCTGACTCCGATTGACGCCACTCCTCCCCTGCGCCTGTCTGAGGAGTCCGACGTCACTGGACCCGCTGTTGCTTTTGGCAGCCTGGGGTCTCAGGCTACTGACTCCCTTGGAGCCTCCCAGCAGCTCAATACAGCTACAAAATCGAAAAAAGTCACCCGTAGCACTAGAGCTAAAGCGGCCGCCGAGGCAGTAAACCAGTTACCCAAACTTACCGAACAAGACCTAGAAGGCATTAATAATCCCCAGCACTATGAGGAGCTACACAGCCTCCTCGAGAGCATTCCTCAGATCCTGGCGTCGGAGAAAAGCGTTACGCGCGCCATGAAGGACAGGGTTGCGGCGAATGTACTGAAGGCAGCTACGGTGCTGAGAAACATCGCGATCGGCAACAAAACGGGTGCGCCTGCGGTCGGGTGCAACTGTGAGGCTGTCAGCCCTGGAGGAGGAGGTGGAACACCGGCCACGCATAGCGCAGACCTATCGGTGAGCATTCCCGCACTGGTGGAGAAAGCGGTTGCCCGGGCGGTCCGCTCCGAGATGGGGCGATTCAGCGCTGCTACCCCGAGCTTCAGTGGAGGCTCTCCCTCCTACGCTAAGGTAACTCAACAATCTAGGCTATCGAACGGCACACCACACCTTTTCCCTAAGTCTCGAGGTCCCGACGCTGCCGGAGTGGCTGCTTCCGCTTCACGCCCCAAGGGACATGCCCTTGTCATGTCGTTCCCGGGGATCGAGGACCCCACTAGAGAGGTTGCAGTTTCGGCCGTGAAGGACGCTCTCAGGAAGACGACGAAGAAGATTACCCCGACTAACCTAAGGAAGTTGTCCAAGGGTAAGTTCAGGGTAGAGTTTGAACAGAAGGAGCATAGGGAGGAAATCAACCTCCTGATCAATGCTAGTGGGCACTCGAGGTCAGAACCCGAAAGGAAGCTTCGTCCTCTCGTCATACTCAAGGGCATCACCAAGGACATACCGGAAGATGACATTATCGATGAAATCTGGGACCACAACCCGGAGCTAACTGACTCTGGCGATAGAAAGGATGGTTTGAAGGTCCGATTTCTGCGCCGCAATAGAAACCCCCATTTGTTCAATGCCGTTATTGAGGCCTCTCCCGGGTTGTGGAAGACTCTCATCTCAATGGGCCGGGTGCGCCTTGGCTTCCAGAGGGTGCACTGTGAAAACTTTGTGCCTTTCATGCAGTGCAGGAAATGCGCCCAGTTCGGTCACACCTCTGCCAGATGCCCCGGTCAAGAAATCTGCGCCCACTGTGGCAAAGACGACCACACCACACACACCAAGAACAACTGTCCACTCGCCCAAGCACCCCCAACTTGCTTTAATTGCCGTAGCCACAACTCGAGATTCAAATTGGATCACTCCACCAAACACTCATCATTTGACCAGGAATGCCCCAGATATCAAGCCATGCTCTCACGTTTAATGGAAAAAATAGATTATGACTGAGTTTAGTAGGAACCCGAACTTTAGGCTAGGCATAATCCAAGCTAACTTGGACCGTGCTATTGCGAGCTCAGAAGAGCTCTTTAATGTCTTTCACGACCCCATCAGACACATTGCTCTGATTAGTGAGCCCTACACCGGAAGTGGCGCCTTCGTAAAGAACTCTCCTGGCATAAGCATCTTCCAGGATCTAAAGTCCAACAGGAGGGTTAAGGCTGCCATTTTCATTAAGGACTCCATTAGAGACAAAATACAGGCCATCTTCGTGGAGCAATTTTCCACGCCCAACCTAGTAATAGTGCAAGTGACGGTCAACAATCAGCCACAATACCTGATCTCGGTGTACATCGAGCCTAAACAGGACCCGCATGACACATTGGCGCAGCTGGCGAGGTTTTTGCATGAGTCGAACAATGCTCGGTGCCTCATCGGGGGGGACTTTAATGGGTGGCATCCCCTGTGGGATTTAACCGGCAGGAAAAACAGAAGAGGCGAAGATCTATGCTATGTCATCAATGAACATGACCTCATCTGCCATAACACGGGGGACGTCCACACCTTTGAAGCCATCACTCACGGCAGACTTCGCCATTCGGTTATCGACCTCACTTTCTCTTCCGGCAGTGTAACCGATATGATCAGGGACTGGCAGGTGAAGCCTGATGCGCTAGCGTCCTGCAGCCACAGGCTCATCGAATATTATTTGTTGGTCAATCAGGAGTCGCTAGAGAACACCCAAGAATCTTCTACCTACCGGTATAAGATCCCTGAAAATGCGAATTGGAGTGCCTTCAAAAATACCCTGACCAACTACATCATGGAATCTAACCTGGAGCGTGAGGGGATTGAGCAATTGAATCAGTGGGGGATTGACGCCTTTGTTGTTGAACTAACCGCAACCATTCAACGAGCCGCGGAAGCGGCCTTTCCGATCATCAGACAAGGAAGGAAGATCCCCCTCAAAAAGCCCTGGTGGACTGAGGAACTGTCCCGTCTCAAGAAAGAAGTCGGCCGCTCTCATCAAAATCTCCACAGAGCTAGGCGAGAAGGAGTCGCGGACTCTGAATGCGAACGACTGGCTAATCACCATGCAGACCTCAAGGCCGGTTACTCCGAAGCCATCAGAAGAGAAGCCACATCTCAATTCAGAAGATTCTGTGAATCGCAGAGTCCTGAGAATGTTTGGAGCCTGACCAACAAACTCCTCAGATCGGGTGCACCCAAGAGGCCCCCTGCCTCCATGATGGTTGATGGGTCGGTCGTGGCGGACAATCGACAAACGGCCTCACGTCTATTGGACCACTTCTTTCCAGAGGACCAGTGTGAGGAGGACACACCAGCTCAGGCAGGCATGAGAGAGGAGCGACATCGCATCCCCGACACACGCTCCGACCCACCCTTCGTTGAGGGAGAGCTTCTGGAGGCAATTGAGGGCATATCACACAAGAAGGCTCCAGGTCCGGACGGATTGACCTCGGACATTTGCAGATGTGCCATCATCAACTTCCCGGGGCTCTTCCTCAGCCTTATGAACAGGTGTCTCACGTTGGGATACTTCCCACGAGACTGGAAACGCGCCGTGGTCAAAATGATCCCAAAACCCGGGGCTGAGGGCGAGACCTCGCTGAAAGATCACCGACCTATTGGTCTAATATCGGTGCTGGGCAAGGTCCTGGAAAAGCTTTTCGTAGGTAGGATCATACACCACCAGGCAGTGACAGGCCATCTTAACCCCAAACAATTTGGGTTCCGGCGCAACAATTCGACGGGCCATGCTCTTCACGCAGCCATTGAAAAGATCAGGGAAGCTCGCCGCTGTAAGCGGCTCTGCGTTGCAATTTCTTTGGACATCCAGGCGGCTTTCAACAGAGCTTGGTGGCCAGCTATCCTTCACAGACTCAGGGAGGTAGGCTGCCCAGCCAACCTTTCGACTCGTTGACAGCTACCTGGACGATCGCGAAGTGCTACTGGAGTTCGCCGGGGTGAGTGAGACTAGACGCACCCAGAGAGGCTGTGTGCAGGGTTCGGCCTGCGGTCCAGCGCTCTGGAATCTCATCATCGACCAGCTACTCGATCTGCCCTTGCCTGCGGGATGCTATTTGCAGGCCTATGCGGACGACGTCTTACTCATTGTCTCTGCCAAAGAGAGATCGTCACTGCAGGAGGCATCCTGCGCGGCTCTGGACATTGTGTCGGATTGGGGGCAGAGCGTCAAATTAAACTTCGGCCCACTGAAGACCAAAGCACTGGCCTTCTCGAGGAGAGCAGCGGATATCAGGCTACACATGAAGGGTGTGTATATCCCATTTTCGACGGAGCTCAAGTATCTGGGGGTCATTGTCGATCATCGTCTCATTTTCAAGAAGCATTTGAAGTTTGTGACTGACAAGGCCCTCAGACTATTCAACCGCCTCTCCCTGTTCACGAGACCTTCTTGGGGAGCACACCCAGAAAATATTGAGGCCATATACAAGTATGTTATTGTACCGACCATCACATACGCGTCATGTGTTTGGGGTCATATCGCGAACCAAAAAGAGGTCCAGAAGACTTTAGGCTCTCTGCAGCGAGGTTTCGCTCTCCGGGCCATACGTGGTTACCGCACCATCTCCACTGTCGCCTCCTTGGCACTAGCGCAATTCCTCCCATTGGATTTAGAGGTAAAGCGTGCCCGCGAGGGGGAGCTGGTGAGGATCACGAGGGCCACTACACATCTGCCTGATAACCTGGGGTGGGAAGCGCCGGTGGCGGTGGCGGAACTTCTGCACCCAGCTAGTAGACTCTCCCCGAATCACTTGATCACGCCCACACAGAATGACATAGACAGAGCATGCAGGGAGAATACAGTCCAAATATTCACTGATGGTAGCCGACTGGAGGACGGATCCGTGGGAGCAGCACTAGTGTGCGTGGACCCGGACCGCCACCCGTCCACTACCATCAGAAAATACAAATTGCATAACACCTGCACTGTGTTCCAGGCGGAGTTGCTGGCCATAGCAAGGGCGTGCGAGCTGGTACAGGAGAGAGAGTATGCAGACGCACTCATCATATCAGATTCTAAGTCTTCCTTGGAGGCAATTCAACGACGCAGCAGTTGTCACCCCACCATCGCCGCAATCCATAAAACTATCCACAGTACCGGCTCACCAGAATCAATCAGATTCTGCTGGGTCAAGGGTCACTCTGGGGTGTACGGCAATGAGGCGGCGGATCGCGCTGCTGGTGAGGCCGCCTCCTCTCATAGACCCCTCACATACAGTGCGTTTCCCACCTCATACCCAAAAGCGCGCTCTAGAGAACTCGCTATGACGGAGTGGCAGGAACGATACCACAGCGCTACTCAGGGGTCACATACCCGTGGTATCTTCCCGGAGCTAAAACAGATCGCGGACTATCGCGCCATTGTACCCACTTCGTTCCATCTCACCCAGTTCTTGAGTGGCCATGGAGCGCACCGCTCTTATCTTGCCCGGTTCAAACTCATTCCCTCTGATTCGTGTCCCTGTGATCCGTCAATACCCCAAACCCCTACTCATCTGCTGGAGTCATGCCCACGGTTTGCTCGTCAGCGATTTTCACATACAGAACTGTGTCGTAGTTTAGACAGACCCCCCTTCTTATTTGTAACTAACTTAGACAAACCCGTCCTCATCAGATCTCTTACTAAATTAATTACCTACATATATACGAATATAAAGGCTTACAACAATGACAAATAGATGAATATATACAGAAACACACCTACCTCGGAGAATAAACAGGTGTATGGACGCTGCATCCCCCCTGCCCTGCAAGCTAGTCACAATCCTAGTCATGGGAGGGGCAAGGGCAATGGTCGCCAGACGTCGGAGGACAACGGCCGGTACGAGGGATTGGGATGGGCCCAACTGCGACGGGAACAGGAGTGACGGAAAACCGCGTAGCCACCCGGACTTGGGAGCGAATCGAGCGACTCCAACGGGCGAGCCTACCTACCTCTGTCACCGCTGACCAGGCCCATACTCTGCACTTCGCTTCACCGGCCCCAAATCCCTCCACCTTTATGGCAGAACCACATCCTGCCCCGCCCCCTCCAGACAGGACGTCACTCGCAAAACCAGGGCTTGGGGGAAACAGTGCTCCATCCAAGTGTGCAGTAGCCGCTCGAAGAGGAGAAGGAGGGGCAGCGCTGCAGCCATCCCTCAGCCCCAGCCCCCGGGGACGTATGGAATAGCGTCACCCCGGGACTGGGTTCTGACAAAACATTTAAAAAGAGACAGGAAACACAAGCCAATTAACCCAAACCATTTAAATAAAGTGAATAAAATAGTATAAAAAAAAAAAAAAAAAAAAAAAAAAACCTAACCTAACCTAACCTTTTTTTTTTTTTTTTTTTTTTTTTTTTTTTTTTTTTTGTCGCAGTGGAAACGCATTTACGCGTTCAACCCGCCGGCTGACAACCGACGAGGATATGCGAGACTCCCCCGTCAGGGTCCTCTCCCGGCAAATTCCGCAGAGGGTCCCCAACAGAGACTACCCGCTAAAACCACTGCGTGCACCCTCTGGGGGAGGATGAGGCCTGGGGACGGAACGAGCCAGTTCTCCAGGCCACCACCCCCATTTGTGGGGGGCTGGTAAGGCCCCACCTCCGGGAGGGGGAGGACTAGGTGCAACTAGTCGATCCCCCAGACAAGCGGGTCCGTGCAATGCGCAGACGGGTTGTCACACCGCCCGCGCTGGCCCCTTTGGAGGGAAGGGACGCGCAACTGTGCGATCCCGACCCCCCTTCTCATCTACTCACTGAAGAGACCCACCTAGGCTTACCCCTCGCAGGTCCCTTCTCCGATGACCGCAGTACCTGCACGACGCCCAGCACGGTGCGCATCTCCGTCCACCCACCTTCCCGCCTAAAGACGGAGCGCGCCCCAGGAGCCGTTCGTCGACAGGCACCGCCCCTTCTGTGCAGCCACGACACAGTACCGCCGATGTCCCGGTCGTCGCTTGCGCGGCGTCCAGGTCAACGGCAGCACTGCGGTCACGGCACCGCCGGCTCAAGGCCCCGGGGGGCCCGCTTATGCGGAGTCCCGGATCCGAGCGCCGGCGGCGCCGTGGTCGCAGCACACGGGGGTGCCCCCCCTAAAGCAGGGTGTCACCTGAGGTCCCCACACTTCGCACCGCCTCCGTCTGCCGACCCACTTCTCTTACGAGAAGCGGGTGCAAACAGAGGCGAAACGTGCACGGGGACCCCAGGTACTGGGGACCGGTCAACCTTAACTATGGAAGGAGGCGCACATATTGGCGTCTTCTCCTTCCTTCTCTCCGACGGCGCAGGAGGTCAGCTCGAGCGTCCACCTCGCGAGCCCTCTCCGCTGTCTCCTTCTGCGAGATGACGTCTTCACAGAAGGAGACAACGGCACGCCAGGATCTGTCGCCGCCCAGCATAGCGTTGACTACGCTGGGCAGAGAGAGATCCCGACCGATCGTCGCCGTTAGGGTACGACGCTGCTGGTCCCACGCGCTACACACCTCTAGGGTGTGCTGAGCTGTGTCCTCAGCAGCGCCGCACTCATGACACGACGGGGTCGCCTCCCTCCGGATCATGTGCAGGTACTTTCCGAAGCAGCCATGCCCGGACAGCACCTGCACCAATCGGAATGTCAGCGACCCGTGCCTCCTTTCTCTCCAGGCGCTTAGGACTGGGCGAATCGCCTCCAGGACCCTACCGCCATACGGGGAGAGCGCCATCATTTGCTCCCATCTTTGTTCCAGGAGCTCTTCCGCCCCTCTTCTGGCCCTCACCATGGTCTCAATGGCGGGTCTTTCTCCCCGCTCCCTTGCCTCAGCACGCTCATTATAAACTACTGCCAGTATTTGAGCGTCGAGCTCCCAGGGTGGGGTGCCGGCTAGTGCGCATGTAGCAGCCCATGCGATGGTCCGATAACCGCGGATAGCTCGGTTGGCCACGGTCCTCTGCGGCCTTCGCAACATAGCCCTATTGTCTGAATTCAGGGCGTCCACCCAGACTGGCGCACCATATAGAGCCATGCTGCGGATGACACCCGCATATAGCTTCCGGCACGTGGTGTTCGGTCCCCCCAGATTGGGCAGGAGTCTGCCCAGAGCAGCCGCCGCTCCCTCCAGTCTGGGGCCCAGGCGTCGGAAGTGCTCACTAAACTTCCAGTGGGAGTCAAGCCAGAGCCCCAGGTATTTGATTGAGGGTTTTAATTGTACCCTTACCCCATCCACCTCAATATGGGCCCCAGCTGGTGGTCTGGGGGTCCCCCGCCCAAAAAACATGACGGCTTCGGTTTTCTCGGCCGCCACAGTTAGCCCAAGGGCGCGGATTCTATTCGTTACCAACGTGGCTCCGACACTGGCAAGACGGGTCATCTCCTCATAATTGCTGCCCCGTATGGTGACCAGGGTGTCGTCTGCATAGCAGATGACCCCCATACGGGTCGGCAAAACTCCGCGGATCACCCAATCATATCCCATGTTCCACAGGAGCGGTCCTAGGACCGACCCCTGTGGAACACCGCACATCATGTTGCGCACAACCACGCGCCCCGTTGAGTCAGTATAGAGCACTTCTCTGTCTTGCAGATAGTGCTCTATTATCCGCATAAGGTAAGTGGGCAGCCGGTGATGTTGGAGGGCATGCCTTATGCAGCTGTATGGGAGGGTGTTAAATGCATTTGCGATGTCAAGCGATATCGCAATGACACCCTCCCTTCTGTTAACAGCCTCTTGAGCCAGCCGCTTCAGCCGAGTTATGGCGTCAACTGTGGACAGCCTTCTCCTAAAGCCATACTGATTTTCCGACAGGTTCGGTCCCTCGTCGTTTAGGTGCTGGACGATCCGATCCGCTATAATCCGTTCTAGGACTTTGCCCAGTTCGTCCAGCAGGACGATGGGGCGGTAGGCCGCCGGAGAATCAGTTGGTCTTCCTTCCTTTAACAGTAGGCAGAGTCGGCCACGTTTCCACGTTTTGGGGAATTCTCCCCTTTGGAAGCACGCGTCGAAGAGAGCCACGACGTGGGGCCCGAGGTGTTTAAGGGCCAGAGGGAGTACACGGCCTGGGACACCATCCGGGCCAGGAGCCTTCTTCTTCCCTCGGAGACGTTCCATGGCGTCTTTCATCTCTTCGCCGGTTACGGAGGGAAACGACCAGGACGTTTCAATGTTCGGCGCAGGTGGGCCCATGTGTGGCACTGTCGCAGGGGCTTCAATTGGGAAGAGGCCATCAATGACACGCGTTAGGAGACCCGGTTCCATAGAATCCGTTGGGGGCGCTCGGGAGCGAAACTTGTTCCTTATCATTCTATAAGGACGCCCCCACGGATCCCTGTTCAACGTGTCGAGGTATTCCTTCCAGGCACTGGTTTTAGCGCAGCAGATTGCGGCTTTGAGGGCTCTCTTAGCGGTGCTATATGTAGACCTGAGGCGTTCCTCCTCCCCCTCTACATGGGTTCGGCGACGACGGCATCGAAGTAGGGCGCGCCTGGCACGCATGCTGGCGGTCCTGAGGATCCCTATTTCTTCGGTCCACCAGTATACCTGTCTTCTGGTAGTCGGCGCCCTAACCCTGGGCATGGATGTGTCGCACACCTCTGTGAGGGCTCTCTTTATCCTCTCCGCAGCCGCGTCTACGCTGCCTGTGAGGTCAGGAGAAAGGCTCCAGGACTGGACCAGGGCGGCCTCTTCCGCCAGTTCGACGTCTAATTTGGTCAGCGCCCATCTAGGAAAAGGTGTTGGGGCGCGTTCAGGTCGGGTAGTAGAGCCATGAGCCGGCATAATCAAGAACGATATGTAAACGTGGTCTGAGAGGGTTTCGACCTCGTTTACCACCCTCCAGTCTCGGATGCGTGAGGCCACTGCGGGGGAAGCGAACGTGAGGTCCACTATGGACCCCCCCCTCGGTCTCACGCATGTATGCACGGTGCCTCGGTTCATAACCTCAAGGCCAAGCGTTCCCGCCCATTCGACGACCAACTCTCCCTTCACAGTCGGAGCCGGGGAGCCCCAAGCAGGATGCTTAGCATTGAAGTCCCCGAGAACGATAGTCCGACTGTGTGAGAGGCGTCTGACGGCTGCAGCAAGACCATCCAACCAGTCCTCGTACTGGTCGACCGATCTGTTGGGGGAGAAATACACGCCTACAAAGGCTAATTCTCCCCATGTGACCGCGACGAATCCCTGTCCTCTCTCCCTGACCTGTAGAGGAGGGGAGTAGGATGTGGTGAGAGGAGCCACGATGGCAACGTTCCCGTCCAAATCTGCAGCCCAATTTGGGCGAGGCGGAGCTGAGTACGGCTCCGCAAGGACTACGATGTCTGCATGCCACTGCGTCGCTGACAGAATCATTAGGTCCTGAGACGCGGCGCAGTGGTTGGTATTTCCCTGTAAGATGTTGTAGGGTTTGCTAGACATCACAGTACCATAGGAGTCGTCTCAGAAGCGTTAGTGCTCGTCCTCGCGGTGGCGGCCTGGGTCCTGCTGGCCGTTTTCGGCTTAGTGGGAGGAGGAGCACAGCTTCTACCACCCATAATATGTCCAGCGGGCAGTCCTGCAGCTGTGCAAACATGGCACTTTGGGTTGGCGGTGCAGCCTGCAACTTTGTGCCCGTCCAGACCGCACTTAAAGCAGAGAGCACTGCGGTCTGTGTCGGACGGACAGAGTTGTCTTGTGTGGCCCAGCCCCATGCATCTAAAGCATCGCATGGGGAGCGTCTCCAGTATTTGGATTTGCACCGAAGACCACCCGATCATGAATCTGCCGGAGTCGGCAATCGTTTTCGCTGTTGCGATCGGGCACTTGATGAAGACCGAGCCGACTCCGCCAGGACTCCTCCTGATTTCACCCACTTTAATTTGGTCGACAGAGCAATTCCCTTTGGCGGCAACTGCATTGGCCACTTCAGAGCCCTCAATAGAGTCATCCAGCCCACTTATGCGAACGTCGACGCGTTTGGTGGGTCTGGAGACGTTTATGGCTTCACCGAAAACTAACCTTAGCTTTTCGGCCAGCAAGTCAGCTTTGCCGCCGCTAGTGGAACCAGGGACCAAGATCTTGCGACTCCCTGTGGCAGTCGGTCTGATACGGATACCCTCAATGTCCAGGTCCTTTAGTGCCACGGCCTGCTTGGCGCTGGAGATGACTTGCGCGTACGTCATTCCTTGTTCGGCCGCATTCGGGGGGATGGTCAACACCACCACCGAGGATCGTGGCGTCGTCAGTTTCGGCTTTTTAGGAGCCTGGGGCTTTTTAGGAGCCTGATGCTGCTTGGGAGCCTGTGGTCTTTTAGGGGCTGGAGGCTTTGAGGGCAGACCTACAGCCGAGACTGGCTGACTCGTCGAAGGGCCAGAAGACGCCTCGGTGACTTCAGGGGAGGATATCACGATCTTACCGGAAGTGGACACCGTTGACTTTCCTTTTTTATTATTTCTTTTCCGCTTGCTCACCGTTTGCCACTCTTCACCCTGTGGCGGACTTTGATCCTGCACGGCTGTTGTGCGTTGAGCCGGTATGAGCGAGGTCGGTTGGGATGGAGACCTCAACGTCCTATCCACCAAATCGTCCTGCTGGCTTTGACCCTGCCCAAGATGGCTACTGCCAGGTTGTGGCCCAACGGCAGCGTTTATCCTATCGCCCGCAAGCGGTGGACGGTACCGTTTCTCCGGTAGTAGCCGATCTTGGATGCCCTCGAAGCGAGCGTTGATCATATTACCCAGCGATTGCATCAACGTTCGGTGGAGGGCATCCGATATATTGTTTACCATATCCTCCCGTATCATTGTGGGGGAGGGTTCCAGGCATATTGGCTGCGGTGGTAAACGCGGTTGCTTTGAGAGGGCCTTTTCCATTTCCGCGACCCTCTCGCGTGTGGCCCTCATCTCAGCCGTCATGCGTGCCATTTCCCGGCTAAGCCTCCGGTTTTCTGCCCGTAAGCAGCGCGTCTCCTCCGTTGTTGTACGGGACGTCATGATAGGGATGAGCTTGGCCAATCCCTCTATGGCAACCTTCATGTCCCTCTTGACAGTGCCCTTGAGGTTCTTCGACTTCTGGATCCAAAGCCTCGCCGTCTTTATGTGCTTGCCCGCATCCTGAACAAGCGTATTAAGGCTGGCATCAGACCTGGCGGGATCGGCAAATTCGGCAAATTCGATCTCCGAGTCCGCTTCCGAGTCTTGTTCCAGCACCTCGTCCGATACTACGGGGTTCTTAAGGTACCCAGCGCGTGTGTTCCGCTTCTCACGGGGCTCTATTGTGTCATCGGACGAGATATCAAAGTCCTCCGTCCGTGAGAGGCCGGTGTCCGATCCACCAGTAAGAGACGACTCGGCCCTAGACATACCGAACCGCGCCCCAGTATCGCAGTCGCGCCCCTTCCGTTTCTTCCCCTTGTGGCCACTCTTCCTCTGTGGCAAGGGGGTTGTGGTTTCACTCCCGCTGGTACTAAGCTGCGCTGCACCACGTTGCCGCTTCATAGGTTGTTTTGTACCCTCCACAGGTGTTGGTGTGGGGGGCGGGACGGGCGCAGGTACAGAACTGTTACTGCCTTGGCAGTCTAAGTCACGTTGCCCAGAGCCAGAGCCAGATCTGGATCTGAGCGGTCGCACAGCCGTTGACGAGGGCGACTTTTGTGGCGGTAGTGGTGGCGGCATCAGTTGCCGCCTTTCCACATCTACAACCTCAACGTCCACGAAAACGTCCTCCTCTGCCTCTTCTTCGACCTTCTCGGTCGCCACTTCAGTTTTGCACTGTTTATCTTCGGACCCAGCGCTTTGTCCAGCTCCAGTTCCTGTGTGCAGTCTCTCGACCGATACACGGAGCTCTCTCGGTTGCTCGTCGCCTCCACCTCTGAGACGCAGAACCCCCATCTCCTCTTTTGGTTGGCCCTGAGAAGGGCCTTTGGGTTGGCCCTGATAAGGGCCTTTGAATTGGCCCTGAGAAGGGCCTTTCGGTTGGTCCTGAAAAGGACCTTTGGAGTGGCCCTGAGAAGGGCCTTTCACAAACAAATCACCTGCGAGCGCCTCGGTAGTAGACTTCACACCAGGGGTACCGGATTCCCCCTGGCGCCGGTGACCAACCGGAGCGCATTGGTCGCTACAAGCAAATTTCACACTCTGGGTAGCAGCTTCCCCAGAGCGCCCGGTGTTAGCGGGAGAGCATAACAAAGACACATTGAACATAGACGACATTTCCATTACGAAAAATCCCCCTTCCGGGCGGGGGGACCCTACCTGGCCTCATCGATATGGATTTTTGTAGAGGTTATCTCCTCGCGACCCCCACCCCGAAAGGTGGCGGTCCCCGGCCCCACACCACGTGCGGGGTTACGGGTCGGCCGGAAGTGGCGCGAACTTCGCACCGCAACCGCCCTCACAATGGGCGCTACCGCCCCCCTCAGTGGGACTCGGCTGTCGCTACCCAAGCTGCCCGGGACGCCAGCCGAGATGATCGCCACAAACCACAAGATGCGGCCGCTGAATATTGTCCAGCCATGCAACGCCCCCCCTCTATGGGGGCCACTTGTCAGACCATTAGCCGCCGGCGAGCATGGTTTCCGCTCAAGCCGACGTTGCCCAGGGTGCACCGCGAGGAGGTTGTCCGACCTAGCACCCCAACCTAACCTAACCTAACCTAACCTTTTTTTTTTTTTTTTTACTTGGGGAAATCCATCATGGATACCCCCCGCCGAGAGGGAGACGGGGGGTTATGCCGGACTCCTACCGGCTAAAACCCCAAGATGTTCCGTCAGGCACGCATATGGGCGAGTAAAACCGTGAGGTCTGGCTTTGCCAATTTCTACCACGGCCCCGCCCTGCGATGTCCTTACGGACCCCTCTTTAAAGGAGCTGAAGCTCCCTCCCCGGCGAGGGCGCGCCGGAACATTGACGCGCCCGAACACCACGAAAGCCCTAAACGAGCGACGGTAGTCCCTCCTACCGCCGCCCGGCTCTCAAAGCAAGGTGGACATGGACTGAACCCTTGTCCTCCAAGCTCTCCTCTCCGGGCAGCCATCATCACGGGATGGCCGCGACCTCCATCTCCTCCTCGACCGTGGCTAGTGCCTGGCGAGTAGGTGAGGTTTTCTTCTTTGGCCCTTTTTGTTTCGCGGGCGGCGAAGCATTGCAGGCTCTGCTGCCGACTGGATGGTTTGCCTCTTTTTTCGCCGTTGCGCAAAGAACGCAGTGCGGCGATGCATCACATTGGGCGGCCTTGTGCCCCGGCTTGCTACAGCGGAAGCATAGGTCACTCCTGTCCACCTCTACTGTGCACATCTCTCTGACGTGCCCCACCTCCAGGCACTTAAAGCACCTCATAGGCCTCAACGGGAGGAGCTTTATCCCAGTCGATATCCAACCCACACGCAATTTGCCGCCTGCAATGAGCTTTTTGGCGGCGACCACCGGGCACTTGATGATTGCAGTACCGATTCCGGTACGGCCACGGCGGATCTCTCCGCATGTAACCGATTCGGCCTGGCACTGCCCTGTTTTTGCCACTGCTGCAACCACTTCTTTAGCCGACGCCGTGTCGTCCAGGCCCGTGATGCGCAGCTCCGCACATTTGACAGGCCTGGAAATATCGGCTAATTCTGGGTCGACCAGCTCCCTTAATTTGGAGGCAAGTTTGTCTGCCTTCTCACCACTCTCACCGCATTCAGCGCCCGGCACTTCTAGTATGCGGGCACCCGTAGCAGATACTTTTATAGTTAAGCCCTCTGTTACGCCGAACTCCTCCGGATTGAGTTGACTTTTGGCCTGCGACAAAATTTGGGCGTACGTCACTCCTTTACTTACAGCTTCTGGCCGCAGCTTAACGGTTATGGCTGCCGTTTTAGGCGGCCGCAACTTAGGCTGCTTTTTCTTCTTTGCCGCCTTTTTCTTTGGGGCAGGAGCTGAAGGAACCTCCTTTACCGGTTTGCCCCGTTTACCAACAGTAGTCCATTGTCCCTCTGGTTGCGCTGCTGCTTGTGCAGGCTGCGACTTCTTTTTCTTCTTGCCCTTTTGTTTTTGCCCCCCAGATAAAACAGGGGCTGGGCCTTGAGTGGCAGGAATATCCGCCACACAACTCTCTCTCCTGGATGTTGAAGGTATCGGCTTTGAGGTAGCCGGAAGTTGTGCCCTAGTGTTCGCCTTGTCTGCGGCGAGCGGAGGACGCATTTGCGGTTCCGGTCCCAACCGTTTCTGCAAACCTTCGAATCTAGCGTTCATGATCGCAATTATTCTGTCCGTCTCAGCCGATCGGTGACCATCGGCGTGACCCGTGCAGTTCGGGCATCGGGCAGCAGGTGCCTTACCAAGGCGAGCCACTTCGTTTTTCAATGCCCCCATTTCCTCACGCAGGTCCTCATTACCTTTCCGCAGCCGCAAATAAGCCGACTGCATCCGCGTAAAGTCTGACTGCAGCGACTTGTAGCTGGCTTCCAACTTCGCGTACTCATCCGACCCACTACGGGTAGGAATTTCCACCATAGCCGAACGAATGTGTTCAGCCGCGTCTTTTAGTGTGCGAATGTAGGTTCCTTTTAGGTTGCCTGATTTTGTGGCGACCTCCCTAATCACATCCGCTGTGTCTCGCAAACTTTGGCAAATATCGGTAGTCGGCACCTCTCGCCAGTCCACCTTAATAATTTCCAAATCCGGGTCACGGGGAGGTAATACCCTCCTCGCTTTTTCAGCTAACTCCGATTCTGTCAGCAGCTGCTGTTCCATTCGCTTAGAAGCAATAGAATCAGCCTTCGCTCTTTTACCCTCTGCTTCAGAGCTTTGGTCACCCGACGCACAAAGCCCTTTAGAACGCGATCGTTTTCGCCCACTTTGAGATTCTAGGTATATAGAATCTTCTGACTCACTCGTGTCCGATATGCAAGAGGAAGCGCTTCTGCTCCTGCTTCTATCAGACGCCGCCATAGATGGTAAAGGCGTGCGCGTCAATCGAACCACAGGTGTCCTCACCTCAGGTCGCTTAAAGCGAGCCTCTTTTTCTCTCTCCTCCGCGGCAGATGTTGTTGCCTTATCGGACTGCTTTGAAGCAGCCTCCTTATTTTCCTCCTTCTCTCCGGACTTTTCGCCCTTACTTCCAAAAAGATTTTTAAAATTTAGTGTCTCCATAACTTATCCCACGAGTATGGCGGATCTACGATGTCCACCCAGGCGGTGCCCCCTGCACCTGGGTAACCCTAATACACTCAGAGGTCGGGCGGTATCTGAGGTTGGCGCTAATGGGCTGATGCACTCCACCAGCCACCCGCAAAAGCGGGCGCCCCGACATCACGTGTCCCAATGCCAGGACTTTGAGGATTTTTTTTATTGAGGTTCGTCTTCCTCGCAGGAGACACGGTTAAGTGCCTCCCCCCGGCCCCACTCAATGTGGGGTAACGGTTTGGCCGACGGTGGCCGAAGCCTATCCGCTGTCCGGTGTAAGCGAACCAGCGGACCCGTCGCCCACGTCGATCCGCGCCGCCGCTACCCAGAAACGTCTGGGACGCCGACCCAGAACCTGGGACACTTGCCCCCTCTCTAACACGCGCGAGAGCGCCATGGGCTGAATCGCCCCCACCTCGTGCAGTTGCTGTCCGCGCCGGCCGAAGCCGGTACCCCCCATATCTGGAGGGCGTGCCCCTATCCACAACCCGGGGGACGCGTCCGGTAGCGACACTGCACAGTCGCTTCCCTCTCCAAAGAGAGGGCGGAAACCTAACCTAACCTAACCCAACCCAACCCAACCCAACCCAACCCAACCCAACCTCACCTCACCACAACCACCGCCACAACGAAGGCGTTCTTCCTTCCTCGCCTTCGGTGTCGTAAGAAAGATGAAGATTGATAGAATAGCTGCACAGATCCTTACCGGGCATGGAGGTTTCTCCGCCTACCTCCATAGGTTTAAAAAAAAAAAAAAAAAAAAAAAAAAAAAAAAAAAAAAAAAAAAAAAGGATACCCCAAGTTGCGTTTGTGATCCCGACACCGAAGAGGACATTTTCCATGTCCTCCTGGAATGCCCCCTCTATGCCAAAGACAGACACGACGCACAAGTAGCATTGAACACACCCCTTACAAAGGAAAACCTGTGGGAAATTATGGCAGAAAGTAAAGATAGGGAAGCGTTTATTAAGTTTGGTAAGAATATAGTGGGAAAGGTCATAGAACGAAATAGAGATGATTAGTGTAAAATGTATTAATTTATTGTAGTGTAATATGTAAAAGTAAATGTAGAATATAAGAAATTGTGATATTAGTTTTAAGTAAAGAAATGTAAAAGGCAAGAAAGTAATGAAATAGATAATGAAGAATGTAAATAGAAATAGACCAGTGTGTGTAATTAAGTGAATAAGTAAAATGTAACAATAAAACAAGAAGAAAATATGTAATAGCAAATAAGATAAGTGTAAAGAATAAAAAGAAAAAAGTAATAAAGTGCAAAAGAAAGAGCACAAAATCTACATGCAAAAGAGCAAGCATGTCTGACAGACCTAAAATAGTACCAAACAAAACAAAAAAGAAAACAAAGTCCTGAAACAAATCGGGGATACCGCAAAAAAAAAAAAAAAAAACCTCACCTCACCTCACCTCACTCGCCACTTGGAAAACGTTGATTGAATAACCAGTCAATCAACGTAGGCTTGATAAAGTTGCGTTTACACGTAATGTTACATGTATGAATGCATCGGTGCAATAGTGTCATGTAGCACCTGGTTTTGTACCCTTGTGTACCCTTCAACGGCCAAGTCACACAACATTTACAATAATAATAAAGAATCGCAGTAAGGAACCTTAGACTTGGTACGACTATGCCTACATTTCATTACTACACACATCAAAAGTGTCTAGGGATCAACATATATTTTTGCAATAACTTTTCTCCTGATTGATATTAATTAAAATTTTCTTTAAGGATTCATCAAATAAAGTGTTTTCGTTTGTCACAGTAACGATAAACCAAGTCACCTTTGCATTAATAAAGAAATTTGCCATTTTCCTAATAAAGGGATTTTTGACATTTGAACCACTAACACAAAAGTTCGAAAAAAAAGACTGAAATAACAGTTTTCTCTAAAATTTTATTGGGTAACTTAAACAATTAATAATCCGTATTTCTACCGCGAACACTAACAACACAAGAACATCGGTTTGGCATACTCAAAATGAGTTCATCCAAATCACGCTGTGGAATGGCCGCCCATGTTCGTAAAAAAAAAAAAAAAAGGTCTTCTTGCGACTGGATACCCTCCATATTCGGCAGAGCTCTTCTCTGTAGCATATCCCATGCATGCTCAATCGGGTTCAAGTCTGGCGACTGAGCAGGCCAGGGCAGGACATTGATGTTAGCTGCGGCGAGAGTCTGTCTTACAACTCTTGCGGTGTGCGGTCGTGCATTATCATGCATTAACTGAAATAAGGGACCGATTTGCACTTGTAGAGGAACGATGACGTCTGATACAATCGTCTCAGCATAAATTTGAGCGTTGAGGTTGCCTCTGATCCAAATCAACTCAGTTCTTCCGCCGATCCAAATACCCGCCCATACCATGATGGTTCCACCACTATAAGGATGGACTTCCTGGCAGGTTTTTAATCGCTGTTGGCGTCCAGGGGTTCTCCAGTGTCGTATACGTCTTGTATCCGGTCTCATACCAAAACGAGACTCATCAGAAAAGCACACGAAACGCCATTGTTCTTCTGGCCAATTTCTGTGTTCAAGAGCCCATTGATATCGAATCCTACGATTGTGCATTGCTATAGGTGGTACCCGTAGCGGTCTTCGGGAATGAAGGTTCACTTCATGCAAGCGGTTTCTGACTGTTTGGTCGCTAATTAAGTTCCCTGAAGAGTGATGAAGCCTCACGGCTAACATCATGGCGGTTATTGTTGGAGCTCTTCGAGTTAAGATTTGAATGTATCGGTCTTGTCTCCGTGTGGTGCAGCGATACCGTCCTCCATGGCGCTCAGCCACGGTACCAGTGCTTCGGTATCGTGTCCAAAGTCGACTGATAACACTCTGACTTGTATTCAGAGCTAAAGCCACAGTACGTTGCCGGGAACCAGCTTCTATCATTCCCACGGCTCTGAGCATTTCTTCCCTGCTTAAATGACGTCGCCGCTCCATAATAACGTTGGTTTTAATCAGTAGTAGGGAAACAGTAGCACTAATAATGTCTTCAATGCGTTGTATGTTTTTATAGGGAAAATATTGACAGCTGATTTTCATCTTTTACTCGAATTTGATTCACAGTTCCTGATTCAAATTATGAAATGCACCAAAAAGGATCCATATAAATTTATAAAATCATAAA
This sequence comes from Chilo suppressalis, assembly GCA_902850365.2. Taxonomy (NCBI): domain Eukaryota; kingdom Metazoa; phylum Arthropoda; class Insecta; order Lepidoptera; family Crambidae; genus Chilo; species Chilo suppressalis. The sequence continues at coordinate 22,091,231 of OU963913.1, read as the reverse complement.
TTTATTACAAAGCCACATCTCAATCTCAAGAAATCCGCATAAAAATGCTTGATCCCTAGACACTTTTGATGTGTGTATTTAGAGATAAACAAGCAGCTACATCGAGACTGCTAGTTTTTTTTTTTTTTCAGAATGGATTTACTTCTATTTGGAGAAACTTTTTGTAAAAAAAAAAAAAAAAAAAAAAAAAAAATGCGTCATAATTAGCTAGGGGTGTTCCTCGATAAATGTACTTTCCTAAACATTAAAGTACAGTAGGAAAAGATTTATTTTGATATATATAAAGAATTTAAATAGACAAAACCGCATTACGGTATATACCTTTATTAAGGAACCTTTAAGATGTCTTTAGCGTGATATTTCCCTATGATGTGTGTATCCAGCTGCTCTAGTTCGTAAACAACATAAGATAGTTTGCTAATTACCTTGCACTTAACCTACCTCGGTGCTTATTTAGCGGAGAAAAACTTAGCTGCGTTTGTCTGTACAAAGTTTCGACGCCAGACGATATCACCTACTTGAAGCCTAAGTTGTTGACGCCGCAAGTTGTATCTATTCGCGTTTTGTTTGTACGCTTTGGTCAAAGCTATTGTTATATTTTGGAAAATATCGGCTAGTTCGCCTAAAGCCTGTACTTTAGTGGTTCTATTTGAAAGAGTGAGATCATCTAACGAAGTTGGAGGATTACTACGAATATTATGTAATTCACCATCCGTCACTATCTCTCTACCTGTTGCTAAGAAAAATGGTGTATAACCTGTTGCGATATTTACTGTGTTTTTTAATGACAGTTGTATTTTTGGCAAGTATTTAGACCAATTTCGTTGATCATTATCTACTAAACTTGCTAAGCAAGTCTGAACAGTTTGATTACAGCGTTCTACAGTATTAGACTGAGGCGCATAATAAGCGTTATAAAAAATGGGTGCGTGTACTTATGTAGGCGCGTGAGAAGTTATCCTTCTTTGGCATCGTTTAAAATTAGTTTTTAATTGCATGCAAATAATTAATTACAATAAATTAATAAAAAGTCTGGTACAGTCTGGTAAAGTTGAGTACTGAAAGAAGTGGATGGTTTTGATTCCATTTTAGCACTGGTATATGAAAGACTTTGCGCGGGATTCGTGAAGGTGGGCGTGGTCGCTGTCACCAAATCATTCCGTCCTGCAATTGAAAAACCAACATTAATGCGTGGGTTTGTATTGACAAATAAAAGGTCACTAGTAGTTGTGATCACAGTATTATGCTCTGTTACAACTTTTACATCTTGGTGTTCCATACTTTCATCAAAATTATCCTCATCTGTTGACATGACTAAGTATTATTATAAAGGAACAAGTAAGATTAAGAATAATGAACTATTAGTGTACATAAAAATGTATCTTGTTTCTTGACCCAATAGAAAACAAAGAATACTAATAAAAGCTTATGCAATACATATATTCAGCTCAATCTAATAAAAATTGTTGTAACAAACAATATCAGAAACCATTGGTGGTTATAAATGTTATTATCAAGGGACAAAGTATAATAATTTACCTTGTTAAAACATATAAAATTGCAAGTCAAAAAAAAAAAAAATCACCTCTTGATTTGTTGTGTTATATTAAGATTTATTTTAATTTACTATATAATTAAGTTAAAATTTAATTGAATTCGGGCGCCATTGTCGTACGTAATTTGTGATTAGTTTGTAAATGGAAAGGAATGTAATTTGTAATCTGGAAAAATAAATGGAATGGAAATATTTCACTTTACCTTACTATTTAATGGTACGGAACCTCCTTACATACGAGCAAGTGTTATTTCAGCTAATACCCAGCTGATAAGGTACCGGGATAAAACTCTCGGTTACAGCAATGAACTATTGAAGTACAAAGGCCGTAGCATGGGAGAACAAATCAAAGATGGCGGTTTTGGTACATGCAATTTATAATATATAATCTAGCGGATTACATGGCGGCGGCCCGCAGCGAAACAATTGTTCTTATAATATAATATCTTATAATATAGATGATGGTATATAATAATATATCGACCCCACAAAAGTCATTAAAGTCGAGATGCGACACGTGGCGACGGGGAATGACCCGCGTGCGCTCGCGAAGAAAAAAAAAAAAAAAAAAAGGGAAAATAACCACGTGGGCTCACTGTTCGATACACATCACTGGTGGTACCACGTTCCCTCGTTGAACGAAGCGACGATGGCGGTGATGCCTCCGGACGTCAACCCTTACGTCACAGCATGTTGCACCCTGATAGTAGGAAGTAGTCCTCAGCAGGAAGCACGCAGGCGGAAGGAGCTCATGGGCACTTGAGCACGCCGGTGAAGCCGAAGACACGAAGAGTCGGAGAGCGAGGGTAATCAAATATCACACCACGAACGCAGCGGCCGCGAGATTATATTTTACTACTATTTAAATACACATTACGGGCATAAGACCATAAAAATAAACATTAAAGCTAAGGGGCATGGCAGAGTGCCATTTTCATCCCTCTGGTTCGGTAATCGGCCTATCAAACATAGTGCCACTAGAACGTTCTATACCGCGGACTGATTTGGGCGACGAGCGACACAGCCTTCTCGTAGGAATCTCTGCGGGCGACTGTCTTAAGTACGTCAGTAGTGCCATGGCGAGGGATTTATCGATGGATAAGTCAAATCCGAAATCAAACTTTTACTAATGTACCGTTATAAATTTTAATTTATTTCCCAAAAAAGAGTACTTTGTTTGGTAATCAAAAACATCCATAATTGATAATTTTATGTTTAATAATCAATGAGCAATCACGATGCAATCGCTTATCGAGTGCCAATTGCATTAATAAAGGATTCTCCTGCGCGTAGGCAAATACGTCACTTGGCGTTTGATTTTGTTTTTTTTTTTTTGAAAATGTGATTTTCATATTTATTGTAAACAAGCCGTGAAATGGAATGAGAGTAATTTTCTGAATGCAATGATACCATTAAATCGTAATTTGGTTCGGTATTTATAAAGATATTACGATAAACACGTTTAACAATGAAATATTATTTATGATCGTGTTTTCAGACACAGCAATGATTCCAGGAATGAATTAGTAGACGAAACATAAAAATTCAAAAATTCAAAAAAGAAAAAAAAAATTCAATATCGTTTATTCAGTCTAGGCAGTTACAAGCACTTGTGAATGTCGAAAAGCTACGCCATCGGTTCGCAAAACTACGGCGGGAGACCTTGTACTGAGAAGAACCGGCAAGAAACTCAGCAAGGGCTGCTTTTTTCTCCCTGTTTTATTTCATACAGTGTCGTCCAATTGAAAGTTGACATCAAACTTGCAAACATGTGTTGAGGTCAACTTCCATCACATAATGTCAAATATGTAACAATCAATGAATTTACTAACAATAAGTGCAAAGATAAGTCCCAAAATAGCAAGAAACAATTTTCAAAATAAAATGAACAAGTATATGAAAGGGAGTAAGTGCAAGGTTCTCTTCAAAACTCTTTCTAAGGCTGGGAGCCTTAGTTTTAATATAACTTTTGAAAAATTATCTACAGGTAAAATTACAACCAGGCCGTTTTATCATTCAAATATTGATTGACAGTATAATATCCTTTCTTAAGTAAACAATTCTTAATGTGTATTTTAAATTTATGAGGAGGCAAATCAAGGATATCAATAGGAATCTTATTATAGAAATGTATACCTTGACCCATAAATGATTTATGAACCTTCTGTAACCTGTAATTTGGTATCTTGAGTTTATTTTTATTCCTTGTATTAAAAGAATGTATGTCACTGTGTTTTAGATAATAGTTAATATTGCTTCGAACAAAAAGTATGCAATTATAAATGAATTGAGAAGCAACAGTCAAAATCCCGATTTCTTTAAATTTTTCTCTAAGAGATGTTCTAGAACTAAGTTGATAAATAGCCCTTATAGCTCTTTTTTGCAAGATAAATATAGTTTCAATATCGGCTGCTGATCCCCAGAGAATTAACCATAGGATACAATACTATGAAAGTAACTAAAGTATACAGTTCTAGCAGTAGCTACATCAGTAAGTTGTCTTATTTTACGTATGGCATAGGCTGCTGAACTAAGTTTACCAGCTAGCAGAGAAATATGAGGATACCATTGCAATTTCGAGTCTATGGTTATACCTAAGAATATCGTTGACTCAAGTAAATCTAGGTTTTCATTGTTTAGTTTAATTCTAATGGTTTCGCTTCTAACATTAGGTAAAGTGAATTTAATGCATTTGGTTTTATTTGCATTTAATTTTAAGTTATTTACATTAAACCAGTGCAATACTTGTGAGAGAGCATTATTTACATCGTCAAAGTTATAATCAAGGATGTATGTTCGATCGTAATTAATGGTTGTTAAATTGTGCTACCTATTATTTCATAAGTTATGTACCGTAGTGTATGTATATTGTTGACATATTATTTGCGTGATCGCCGGTCTGTGACGTCACGTCGTCAAAGAAAAGTCGTGTACCACGACAACATGTGTACCACTACGCCGGAGTTTTGCAATGACAGTTGTTTTTTTTGTGTACCAATAGCAGAAGGGGGCATTACCATATCTCTAATACAGCTGAGACCAGCTGAGGGTTCTTCATCAAATACTTCAGACCTTCGATTTTTGACATCAAATGAAGCGGCCCACCAAGTTGAATATTTTTTGTAAAGGCGGTATGTCGATCTCTTCTAATAGTTGGGTTGGGTTCTCGTGTTTTCTAATCAGGGTCACCAGGTACTCCAGCTCTTCGATTATCCTAGTTCTTATAGTTTTCCCTTTAAGTGGCCATCAAACCCTAACTCTGTACCAAATTTCAGCTCTCTGAGTTTATGGGAAGTCCTAGTTCTATTCTGATGATCATGAGTGAGTGAGTGTCGTAAATGCGAAACTTTGCTTTCGCTGAAATGACCTAGAGACTTGAAATTTTGGATTTTAAGTATGTTATTATAGCTTACTGGATGACGAAAATTTCAGCGTTTTGGTCTTTTCCAGAGGTTCTCAAATAGGGGCCTGAAAATGCGGTGAAATGTTTCCAGTAAAAGATGGTACGGCAGCGTTTGCTACGAGCTCGACTTGGCGGGGGCACTGCCGTGCCCCCCGACTTCTGGGAAAAGAATCGTATTTATATGGGCTAAAGCACATAATGATATACCCGGAAAGGAGCTGGCGGATTTAGCAGCATAAGCCGCTGCTCAATCGATTGCCGCTTAAGAATGTAAAAAAAAATCCCTATTTTATATGTCAAGCAAATTAATTAACAAACACTATCAAAAGAAATAGACAATTTATATAGTCAAACAGAAAATTGCATATATAGTCAAAACAAAATTATTTCCCGACTACTCATACTTATTACAGTTTATTAATGAAGCTACTCCAAATTTCGCCATTACCCAGTTTATTTCCGGACACGGATATTATAAAGCATACCTCACTAGGTTTCATATAGTAGAATGACCCATACTGTCCGTGCGACGACAGCGTTGTACAGACTATGGACCACCTGATTCATGAATGCCCACGTTACCAATGTAGAAAATAATAATTACACCCAAATTGCAGAAAAGAACAAAACACTAGAGGCATTTTTGAAACACTTAACTTTAATAATCAACGATTTAAAGAAATTTAATAAAACATCACTGTAAATATTATTCTAATTTTACTCTAAATAAATTTATATATACAATTTTAATTTTATATTTACAAACATTAGATATTTATATACATTTTTACAATAAACTAAAACAAAGCTAGGTTGGGCTCCAATAAAATTCTCTAAAGAAACACATTTATTATCACACATAATTTATAAATATATTTATATTCATATATATTGTATATATTATACAGTTACAAATACCCCAAATGCTAAAAACCAAATAGATAATTGTTATAAAATAACCGTCATAATATAATATTTATATTACTACTCTTCAGTGTAGTACATAGCGCTGAAGTTTAGTGAAAGTAAATATTAGCTTTCTTTTCTAAAAAAAAACCTTTTTTTTTTTTTTTACTTGGGGAAATCCATCATGGATACCCCCCGCCGAGAGGGAGACGGGGGGTTATGCCGGACTCCTACCGGCTAAAACCCCAAGATGTTCCGTCGTCACGCATATGGGCGAGTAAAACCGTGAGATCTGGCATTACCAACTTCTACCACGGCCCCGCCCTGCGATGTCCTTGCGGACCCCTCTGTAAAGGAGCTGAAGCTCCCTCCCTCGGCGAGGGCGCGTCGGAACATTGACGCGCCCGAACACCCCGAAAGCCCTAAACGAGCGACGGTAGTCCCTCCTACCGCCGCCCGGCTCTCAAAGCAAGGTGGACATGGACTGAATCCTTATCCTCCAGGCTCTCCGGGCAGCCATCATCACGGGATGGCCGCGACCTCCATCTCCTCCTCGACCGTGGCTAGTGCCTGGCGAGTAGGTGAGGTTTTCTTCTTTGGCCCTTTTCTCTGTTCTCTGGCGAAGCATTACAGGCTCTGCTGCCGATGGTTTGCCGCTTTTAACGCCGTTGCGCAAAGAACGCAGTGCGGCAATCGAAAAAAAAAAAAAAAAAAAAAACCCTAATCTAACTTAACCTAACTCCGCCTGCCCCGGGTGTTGCCGCTCCCCCTGTCACCGAATCGGGGTCATCGTCGCCGGAGTCGGTCTCCTCATCGCCGTCATATTTTAAAGAGGATATCTATGAACAGTTCGAAAAAATATACTTTAATTATAAGTGTACGATAGGATGAAGGAAGATTACAAAGAGAGTAATAAAATGGAAACAAATGAAACGCGACAAGCAATTTCCGTTACATCCAGCGAGCTGTGAAGTAAAGTTACCTCAAATCAATTTACCTAGATTTTTGGGGTGGCTATGAGGAATGGCAGTCCTTTCGTTAATAAATAAGAATACTGAGTTCAGTTCAAAAATTGCATTATCTCAAGAGCTCTTTACATGGAGAAGCTGAAAGCTTAAAGCTTAAAGAATTTGGCCACTACAGAAACCAATTATGATGAAGCCTGGTCTCAACTCACCAGATGTTATAACAATAAAAGGTTCAATGCTAATGAAGTGATGATCCTCTTCCGTTAACACCAGGCCATTTTTTAGTGGGTGAACCTCTGATCAATGTAGCAGATCAAGACTTTAGTAATACAAATGTAAATGGGTTAGACAGGTGGAAATTGTGTCAAAGATTGATAAATCATTTTTGGAAAAGATGGTCGAAAGAATTTCTTGTAACATGTCATCACTTAGAACTGATATCGGGTGCGAATTCAAACATGCTTCTATTTGCGTTAAAACAGTTGCAAGTTCCTCATACGTCAAGGTAGTATCCCCGATTACCTTTCGTAAATGAGTTTTAACGCTACGAACTCCCGCTTCAAATAAACCCCCAAAGTTAGGTGCATGTGGTGGTATGCAATGATACCTGGTTGACTCGAGTGTCAAAAGATATACTATTTCGCTAGGCCATTCATTATTGGCACTATTGAACATATCAAATAGTATTTTATTAGAACCTACAAAATTTGTTCCATTATCACTAAAGAGATCTTGACAGTGTCCTCTTCTAGATGTAAATAGGCTAAATGCTGCAATGAAGCCTTTTGCAGATAAATCAGAAAAAGCTTCTAAATATATTGCACGAGTGACCATACACACAAAGAGGCAGATATATCCTTTGTACGACTTATAACCTCTGCCTGGTGAAAACCTTAGGTTTAATGTTCCCGCATAATCAGCACCCGTTGACTTAAATGGCTTACTTGGTTTCAGTCGGATTTCTGGAATTTGTCCCATTAACTGATTTCTTTTAGCTAAAGAATATCTTCGACAAACTACACATTTTCCACAGTTTTTTTTACTTGAATCCGTGCTCTAATAATAAAATATTTTTGTCTTTAATGAATTATCATAATTATTGGACTTCCATGCAGCGTTTTATCGTGCGATTCTGATGTAAATAACAAGTAATTGTGATTGTTTTCTGGCAAAATTATCGGATGTTTCTGATCGTAGGTTATCTCTGCTCTATGAAGACGACCACCCATCCTTAATATAGCTTTGGAATCAATTATAGGACATAAAGAACTCAATGGACTCTTCTTTAATACATTTCCATGTGACCTTAATTGATTAATATACTCCTTAAAATGTAGGGCTTGAACCATAACGATCATTTTCTCTAACGTAGTACCCATTTCATCCACAGTTACGATCTTTGATCTTTTTGGACGTTGTGACTGTGGTATTTTAAGATCCAAGAATCACCTACAATATAAGCCAATTCGTAACATTCTTGGTAAAGAAGAAAATCTTTCTAAGAATTCTAAATTACTACTTTTTTCGACTACTGTCGCAAATTATTTTGGTTCATGTTTCTTTTCTTCTACTGTTGTAACTTTAAAGTCTCCTTTGCTATACCTAATGTTCTTATCTTCTAACCACTTAGGACCCTTCTTCCACAATCTTAAATTCACTAAATCTTCTGCCTTTAATCCCCTAGAAGCACAATCAGTCGGATTTTCGTTAGATCCTACATGTGACCACTGACTGTTGTCTAAAATTGATAATATTTCGGATACTCTTTTTGCCACAAAGGTCTTTAATTTTTTAGGATGATCACTTAACCATGCTAATACCACCGATGAATCCGTTCATGCATATACGTTTTCCTTTTTAACCTACAAAATTTGTGCCATATCCAGCAGTAATTTAGCTAGAAGTACGGCTCCACACAACTCTAACCGCGGTACTTGTTTTACAGGAGCAACCCTTGTTTTAGAACTGACGTGACTTACGTTTACTTCATCATTTTCATTTATTACTCTCGCAAACACTACTGCTGCATATGCAGTATGAGATGCGTCACAGAATCCTTGCAGCTCCACACATTTGTCTTTTCTGCTCCTATTCATCCATTTTGGGATACTGAAATTAGCGAGTATGTTGGTCTCATTTCGATATTTAAGCCAGTCTCATAAAAGTTAGGAAGGTTACCTTCCTAGGCTAGGTGTTTGAACTATCTTTGACGGAATCATTGACGTAAGTGAGCTGAAGACGTAGGCAGTAACTGAAATTTATTTATTTGAGTGATGGCGTGATTCGATCAAGAATGATACGTAATACTTAACTCTCGTGTGACCATCACCCACTCCATGCACCAAACCATCGATAGTTTTATATAAAATATAATATTTTTTTTATATAAATTATAAACCTAATTTCTTTTTTTTATTTTATTGAAAATAAACACTATTTATACAGGGTTCATTTTAAAACACCAACCACCTCTTAGGAGGTGATTCTACCTATTAAGAGGAACAACTTTTATTATGAGACCAACTCTGAAATCACGAAAAAAAAGCAGCTGTTTTATACATTTCGGTCGATTAGCTGATGCACTTTGGTATAAATCAGAAAGTTTTTTTCGCGATTTCAGCGTTGGTCCCATAATAAAAGTTGATCCCATAGTAAAATATAACCTATATGCAATAAAAAACAACAAGGTTGTGTATGAACTATATTGCTGATTACATGCCATTTCTAAAATAGCTTTATATGAGGCACCAGGCATACAAAAGTTGACTGTTGAATGTCCCATACCAGACTGAAGTAGGTCCATGTTTATTTTCAATTTCATCACTAAATATTACAATTTTGTTTGTTTAACCTAAATTCGCATTATTTGAGACAGTTGGTTTAATTGGTGTGTTTTTATTAAGTATAGGTAGTTGGGACCAATAGATACATCTAAATGTAAGTTGGAGGAGTCACAAGTAGCCGATGATTGAGCCGGCAACTGTTTGGAATCACATGGTATGAATACAAGCCACTGTACTTTGCATACTGTCGTAGTATTCTAGAATATTGCTCTAATGACTTAGAGTCGATACGGTCAAAATTTGTTCAGCATCTTAATTATAGAAAAAGAAATAACTGTAGGAACTATAGGGAAGGATGTCGTTTCCATCATTTGGTCCCTCTCGAGGCCAGGCGCACTATGCTCGAAATGCATTTCTTTACGAAGTTGGCAATGAGACTATAGACTGCACTGAGCTTGCTTCTTAATTTTTAACACTGTACACATCCACTTCCCGTACCAGACATACATTTTCTTCTATTCTATTCTATTCACCAACTATGCACAAAACTCAGTTTTTTTTCGATCATTTGTGATGTACTTTCAACAAAAATTTGTTGACATATTTGCTTCCATTATTTGTAAAGCATCTTTTAAAAATGGATAATTGGTTATCTATAAACAAAAATGCAATACACACACATGCATATATATATAAATATATATATATACATACACACACACACGCACATAAATACACACATACTCATACGCATAGCACACGTCTCGCCCTTGTTTGTAGAGGGTTTTCTAAACTTTTATTTTATGTTATAACTAATAAATTAAAATCTGTAATTGGCATTAAGATAAACTTTATTGTAAAACCTGTATTATATTAAGAAAATACTGTGGATTTTGGTCTAACATTAAATAAATAAAAAATGTATATAAAGCAGTTAGTAGGATAACATTTTATAAAATAATACTTCATCAGTTGGTAATAATATTTTTTATTAAAAGTTTATTAACATCATATAAATTTTATATACATAAACTGGATACTGTTGCTTAATAATGTAGTAACTATAGATTGAGTCTACCACAAATAATCTATGATGATTTCCAACAATCACTAGTCGTTCTAAACACACTAACTTCGAAAATTGTACAACTTAAAATGAGAAAGAAGGATATTGAGCAAAATGACGAAAGCCTTGTAGTCACTGTCACCACTCGCTCAAAACAATCATTATAACTATTATATACAAATAAACTTGATAGACGGGGCATAAGTAACGCATTAAATTACTGATTATGGCGTGACCTGGGTAGGTCGTAAGTCGTAACATTGGGTAGGTAGTGGCTAGGAGCTGAGGTAGTTGCTAGGAGCGCAGGTAGTGGCGCGGCGTGAAGGCGCGTGTGAGATCGCGCTCGCTCATGGTAGGCACGCGTGGCTTCAACTCCGGGATGATGGCGCAACCCAACACCGACAGACCGTTATTCGTCCTGTTAAAACACATAACACAATATAAATATAATGTATTTTTTTCTTTTTGTAAAAACAAGTCGAATTTAGCTCAGCCACTTAAAAAGGTCAATATTATTACAGTAAAGTAGTTACCGTAAAGGTACGCGTTCGTCGTCCGGCAGCCAGCAGTGCAGGGAGTACCCCCGCCGCGCCTGAAACAACCGCCTTCTAGCTGTTAATGCGTGAACATCATCATCATCAGCCTAATAATAATAATAATAATTCAGTTATTTCAACCACAAAGATCATAGCATGCCAATGACAAAATAATAATAAATAGTAATAATTATGATACATAAAAACGAACTAAATTACATCTCAACATGCAATTACATTTAAAACAAAATAATTTTGAATTCAAGCGGTTTCACACCCAATATCAGTTTCTAAATGTCAAAATTTAAAAATGGTAAAATAAAATGTCAAAATTTAATTAATGTTATAATTTAAATTAAAGAGGCAGCCCCAACAATACCCTCAGAGCATTACTATATTGAACCCGCAAGGCGCTGTACTGTTTCTTTGTGTAGTTGATCCACTGGCTGCAAATGTAAAAAGATGTACAAAAAGCTCTAAACAGAGTAATTTTAACATCACCTGAACAGCGAGTTAATCTGTGTGCAATCATGTTTGCCCTGACAGACAGCGCCCTGCGCTCCCTTTCTATATCTGTATCGTCCTTCAAGTCGGCGGTAACCCAATGGCCCAAATATTTGAAACAATCAACCACTTGAAGTGGCAAGCCGTTTATATAGTTTAATAGCTGGCACATAGTCCAGACACCCACCACCGGCCCGAAAAACCATACATTCACTCTTTTTCGAGTTATGCAACAAACCATGACTAAGTGTGTAACGCTCACAGATAGAGAGCAACTTATTCAAACCACACACTGAAACGCTTAGCAGCACCATGCCATCCGCATAACTAATATTATTGAGACAAACGTCATCAATATGGCATCCTACATGCGTGCTGCTAAGCTCTACCAGAAGGGCATTCACATACAAGTTAAATAGCTTGGGAGAGGTCAGCCCTCCCTCCCTCAGCCCGCACTCCAACCTATATGGATCCGAATATGCATTAGACCAGCGGACCACATTGACCTGGCTTCGTACCAGTATTCAGTCGGCATACAAGTACTGTTTAATTTATGCCATAGGATGTCGTAAGAAACCAGGTGAAATGCCCTCGATAAGTCCAGGAAGCAAGCAAATACGGCGTCTTTCGATCTGTATAGTATCTGACGGTTTGCTTTAAACATAGCATTGCTGTCTCCGTTGACAGTCCAGACTTAAAACCAAATCGGTTTTCATGAATATTAAGTATTTATCTACATCAGAGTTAAGCAAACCGTCAAGTACCTTAGACACCACTGTAGCCAAAGAGATGGGTCTGTAGTTGTTCCTGTCTCCAATGTCGCCAGTTCTGCACTTCAGAATTGTCACCTTCATTGGCAGTCTTCATCTTTTCAGCAGGTAAATATGAGTGACTAACACAAAAAGTATAAAACATTGCTAAAACTCTAGAAAGATGGAGTCCAGCGTGCTTGAGGTGCTCAATACTCAGATTGTCATGCCCAGGTAACTATCCTTTCGACATTAAAGTTATAACATTTCTGACAGATTTAGCTGTAAATTAATAATTGACTAATGTCTCCATAGCTGGGGGATAGGCCTTCCCAATGTAATAGGTAAAACAAGCCATGACCCACCACTCGAGCACATGTCGGGTTGGAGGGTGCTAACGACTGCAATGTAGCAGAGATCTTCGACTCAACATGCCTTCTACAGCAAGGAAGAGCTCCAGATGTTTGTTTGTATTCAGCCTATTACAAGTCACTGCGGAAGTTACATAACTTTCACGTGAATTTGGAATGCTCTGACCACTTTACCACCGATTTCCTCCTCTCCTCGATGCGGGTGCTGGTATTTGTAACACAATCTTTAAACGAATGGAACTGTTTCTAATCAGACTAACCATAAGAAGAGATAGTAATCGAATAATAAATAACAGTAAGCCTAATGTCTCTATAATGATAATCGTAGAATGAAAATAATATATAAAATTGCTGACACCGAGTCTGGCGGTTGAGTTCAAAATTTATTTCTATTCACATCACTGCCTGCATATTTGTTATCATTCGATTCCATAATTATTTGTTTCTATGAAAAGTGGAGAATATCATCAACGTATCAGGTGTACCTTGACCGAGCTCTTAGTCTTGCTACGAGAAGCCTTGTACGTCTCCAGGTCCGGTAGAGGGTCCGCAGACTTCTTCACACTCTTCGATGCAAGAATTGAAGAATCTGTAACGTAATATTTTTTCTTTATTCGTATCCGAATTATCTATAGCTTGGATTATTCAAGGATTTTATTGTTCCGCTCAAAAGGATGGTGCCGAGCTTAGGGTTACCATTCGTCTTGGTTGTGTGTAGAGTCTTTAGACCTCTAGCCAAATATAAATAAAAGTCGATATCTTTTTCCCGGTCGTGACGTTTCAATTTCTTAATGGTAATTTTTGCCGGGTTGGAATACAAATTTTAAAAATTATGTGGCGTAAGGTAATTTTGAAAAATTGTGTGTGGACTGTGGTAACCTGTGGCCTCTTTCTTCATGGTCAGCGTGAGCTTGCCGGCGGGCGGTGCGGGGTCGGGCGCGTCGAGCGGCGCGCGGGCGGGGTGGGGCGTGTGGGGCGTGCGGGGCGTGCGGCCCGCGCGGGGAGGGGACGCCGGCCCGCACCCACAGTGGCACGCGCGCCGGCATACACCGCACCAGCACTCCTGCACAATTACAATGCTCCACCTTTACTACTAATAACAATTATAAGAATTTCATTGTTCCCATCCATTTATGTGAAAGCTTGCTCACCCTCCCTCCTTCCAATCCTTTAAACGTTAAAGGATCCGAGATTGGTAGGAAGGAAGAAACACGTGAGTGAGCAAAGTACTCAGTTTGCGGATAGAGCTACAAATGAGAAGACAACAAGAGAGACCCACCCCCTTGAATGGAGAGGCCTGCAAGGTGAAGTTGGCGGGTGCGGCAGGTCAAACAGCTACACCATCCTTCATCATCCTCTTCGTTTCTGTACTTTATCGTCACTAAACATCAGGTGGGGTGGAGTCATTTATTAAAACTAGATTTCCATTAAAATGTAATCGTATCTTAGAAAGATTATAGTGACTAGAGCTTTCAAGCAAAGGTATATCGACAACTGAATGTTCAGATTACATATTTGAGTACTTTGTAAATGTACCTGATCAGATGAGTGGTCCCTGTGGTCCCTGTGCGACCTGGTGTGTTGGTGCGGTGAGCGCTTGTCCCGGCCGGCACCAGCGCGGTCGTTGGGGAAGCGCAGACGCATCTCCAGATCGGCAGGCAGAGCCGCGCGACACGACCCCGCCACCGTCACCGACCAGCCGCCTGCACGCGCATTCAGACAACTACTTTTGACTAAAACCTTGAAAAAGACGACCAAATAAGGGATCCAAAGAGAAAGTTTGCTAAAGATTTTTAGGGTGTAGGAGGATATCTAAGCCAGAGGATTGTCAGATGAATCAGTGCGACGCGTATGTCTCCAGCAGCATCCTATACCTGACCTATTTCTCCAAGTGACGTAAGTAGGATAGTTAAAAAAAGAAGTTACTGTAGGACTCCTAGCATAATTTTGGAACGAAAAAAAGAAGAGTAATAAAATATGATCATTATTCAAGCAGTTCCTGGAGGAAGATTCACTTTACTCTATCCAAGAACAACGGAGATTGTATTGTTCAGTTATTTGCGATAAGCAAATAAATATTTGCCATCTATCGTATTTATTTATCAAAAGTTTAGTGTATGTATGTTTTTCAGCTGGACAATTTTGTGCTGTATCAGGTGATTATAAATATGTATATTGTACTAAACATTTGAGGACATAGCCAGAACTTTCCCAACGGACTTGCCCCTAAATTATTCATCACTTATGTTTCTGCTTCACTCCCTTATGTATCAGGTTTTCAGATTCCTAGAAATATCTACCTGTTATATAACTTGGAGCTCGTTTTTAATGTTACATCCGCTCTACGGCTGCCCATCTATCCATATACGACATATTGTGTGTGACAGTAAGAGGCAGGCCTAAAAGAGCTTTGTTGCAAAGATTTTTTTGATGTGTAACATCTTTCCTCTCGCTTTTCAGCAATTTATGGGAGTGATTTCGTGAAATGGGACTGAAGTGTGCAACAGGAAGTCGCGAAAGCGCGCGTTATTTGATCTGATTTTAGAACATAATGTTCAAATGGCTTATTCCTTTTGTAGTAGTTTTATTTCTTTTTATACTAATATAAGGTGATGTTTCAAATGTTACACATTATACGCGACTACGTGAGGCTTGCACGTTTTTTTTTTATTATTAAGACTATATATGATAACAAACGATAAAAATACGTTTAGAAAATTATTTTTGCTTAACTTATAACTATTACCACCATCATGCACCAGCTATCTTCATATCTGGACTTAACACCACTTAATATCAGGCGAGGTTGACTAATTTGCCTACCTAACTATAAAAAATACCTTGAAAATCGCTGTACATTCAGTATTAAATCTTGTACGATGGTATCGATGTGGGACCCATCGTGTTTGAATCCGACTTGCACAAATTCAAATTCAAATGCTTTATTGTGAAATGTAGGTTAGTACAGCAATTGGTGTTGGGTTAAAAGTTTTATGTCACATTTCGACCTTATTACAAGGTATACAATATTTTTTATGAAATAATTAAGTTAAGAATTATATAAAAATCCATATTAATAAATTTCATAGTTAGAATTAAATGTCAAAATATGTTTATGTCAAAATTACTAAGCAATATGTCAAACTAAAATAAATAATAATAATAAATTGTGCTATAACAGAGTAAAATATAAGTTATAATTTTTATTATTTTTAAAGCATGTAACTGCTTGATGTTTAAATCTAAAGAAAATATAACTAGAAAAAATTCCACGCGGACCAGGCAGCAGACGGGACTCGAACCCGCACCCTTCGCAATCCGGGCGAATGCACTGACCAATTATGCTACCGCGGCCCTCACGGACCGCGTCGAAATTCTTTCTAGCTATTCTTAAGCTGCAAGGCAGCGCCATCTCTTCGCATTATAGGTAAACCCACAATGTCAAATGAATACTTTTACAAGTATTAAACATTTGAAAGAAGAAATAGCAATTATAGTTATAATTTTTATTATTTTTAAAGCATGTAACTGCTTGATGTTTAAATCTAAAGAAAATATAACTAGAAAAAAAAACTCCACGCGGACCAGGCAGCAGACGGGACTCGAACCCGCACCCTTCGCAATCCGGGCGAATGCACTGACCAATTATGCTACCGCGGCCCTCACGGACCGCGTCGAAATTCTTTCTAGCTATTCTTAAGCTGCAAGGCAGCGCCATCTCTTCGCATTATAGGTAAACCCACAATGTCAAATGAATACTTTTACAAGTATTAAACATTTGAAAGAAGAAATAGCAATTATAGTTATAATTTTTATTATTTTTAAAGCATGTAACTGCTTGATGTTTAAATCTAAAGAAAATATAACTAGAAAAAAAACTACCTATAATGCGAAGAGATGGCGCTGCCTTGCAGCTTAAGAATAGCTAGAAAGAATTTCGACGCGGTCCGTGAGGGCCGCGGTAGCATAATTGGTCAGTGCATTCGCCCGGATTGCGAAGGGTGCGGGTTCGAGTCCCGTCTGCTGCCTGGTCCGCGTGGATTTTTTTTCTAGTTATATTTTCTTTAGATTTAAACATCAAGCAGTTACATGCTTTAAAAATAATAAAAATTATGTCTTTATTATTCCCGATTTACTACACAACTTTGTTATAACAGTATATTGTTTCCTGTTACTGAGATAAGACCTCATCAAAATCATGTGCTATACCTCTTACACCATGAGTAAAGCTTGTCCAGCAACAATCTGTGATCAACATGATCAAATGCGCTTGTCATGTCCATAAATATCGCACATACATGTTGTCTTTGATCAACAGAATTAATAACATCAACCTCGTCTAAAACCATATTGCTCTTTACAAAATATGTATTATATTATTTTCAGTGATTACACAATTATTTAGGTAAATATACTTAAAGTCAAACTTATTTATGTACTAAACGAGTTGTTGGTGACATTTTTTTTTTAATATTATATTTCTCAAAAAATTGGTAAAGATTGTCACAGATAATTCTTTCAAATATCTTTGAGGTAACATTTAATTGGGCTATTGGTCTATAGTGTTTTATGTTAGTGTGTTCTCCTTTTTTATATATTGGCTTAACAATAGCAATTTTTAACGCATCAGGAAACACGCCGGAATCAAACATCAAATTTATTACATGATTTAAGGGGGATGCTAAATATTTAGAAAACTCCTTAACCAATTTAGTAGGAATACCATCTATTCCAACACTTTGTGTCATTTTTAATGATTTTATGGTTTTAAGTACCACCTCGATTGTATTTTGAGGCATAAATATCGAGTTAGACACGGAAAACCTCTGTGAATAAGAACGACCACTATTGTTAGCTTTTTGTACTGAATCCACAAAGTGATTATTAAATAAATTTGTCAATTTTGTTGGATCAGTTACTTTTACACCATCATTATAAACTAGCTGCGCTGTTTCTGCAGGGAACTGATTTTTATTTTTGTTAATAACTTGCCATGCTGCTTTAGATTTATTAACAGATGTACTGAAATAATGGTTATTTTGTGAAAGTTGTGTGAGCTTTATAATCTTTTTATATCTTTGGGAATAAGTTCGGGGCAGATATTTATTTTCCTTGGTTGGACAAGAATTGTACCTCCAAAGCAATTGTCGCTTTCGTTTACTACACAATCGAATACCTTGTGAGATCCATTTGGGTCTTTTATTAGATTTTATGGTCATTAATTTTTCAGGAAAACAGAGATTGTGAAACGAAATAACTGTCTCTATAAAAGCACTGTAAGCTTTGTTAACATCATTCGCTTCATTTGCATCACAAAAACTCAATGCCTTAAGAGCTTCATGAAATTTATTTTTATTTTCCTGGCAATAATCACGCCAACAAATACGCCAAGATTTAATTCGACACGTTTTGTTGACTGGACAGTAAAGGGTTTGTGATGTGTGATCAGACAACGCAAGTTCAGTTACCTCACTTTGTGCAAAGTTATCTATACAAGTCCCACTTCTTAACCTAGTTGGTTCTCGTACTTCTAATTTCAAATTATAAATCAATAACAAATTCTCAAATTCAATGGACCATTTACTTTTCTTCAAAATATTGATATGAAAGTCACCATGATAATATTTTTATTATTATTGCACAATTTATTTAATAGTAAGTCAATTTTATTCATAAATAATTCAATGTCAGAGTTAGGAGGTCTATAGATACACACAACAGTCAGAGATTCACGGGTCAAAATTATGGCACATGGTTTAATCACTTGACTGTTTCTTTAATGTCAAGAGACAACCGTCGTTTTTAGTTTACATTCCTTTCTAGTCCGACTCGACTTGATATTTAACATATTTTCTTGCCATTTTTGAGCTAATTTCTTACTTTTGTTATGAAGTGGTTAAGACAATAAATCAACCAAATATTTAAAATCATGTTGAAGGATGCTAATTCCTTGGCATTATTTTTTAAAGAACAGATTTCACAACCACATCTTGCAAATAAGGCTCACATACTAAAGTTTCAGAGATTTCAATTTAACTGCTTCTCAGGTGTACCTGCGCGTCGCTTTAATAATTATGGAATATTTGAATAATCAGCAATCACTACAATTTTTGTAATGTAATCATAGTATATCGGATAAAAGAATGATTCCATGTGATGCGAAAAACCTTGTTAGATTTTGTTCGTTTATTCCATCCTGATGACCACCTAATTATTTACCTATTAGTAGCCCGCTTTGCAGTGGCGGATTTACAAATTTGCCGCTAATAGGCTATTAAATTTTTGCCTCCCTTAGTGACCTTTGAAATTCAATACGCTAGTTCATAATTATATTTATTCTGAAATTGCAACTTTATGATATGTGTGCTATCGTCCACATTACGTCGGCTTTTACCCGTTAATTTAAAAAAAATGGGTGCGTGTACTTATGTAGGCGCGTGAGAAGTTATCCTTCTTTGGCATCGTTTAAAATTAGTTTTTAATTGCATGCAAATAATTAAATACAATAAATTAATAAAAAGTTTGGAAAAGGACACAGTCAATAAAGTTCAGTTTTAATTTGAAAAAATAAATAAATAATCAAAATATTCAATTAAAATCGCTACTGAATATAATTTATTAGAACATATGTGATTTGCACTTGTATGAAACTCAAACACGTATCCCGAATATACAAACTAGAAACATGTGGATAAATATTATAAATATGAATACCTATAACTGTTACTTTATTACAAAAAATAAAGATGTGGTTTTTGGTTCTACTACACCAATGGTCAAAAGATGGCGCTGTAGTCTCCTGAATCGCGCTTTGGTTCCGTTTTTCCAGATTAATAAATACTTTTGATATTATAAATATGAATACCTATAACTGTTACTTTATTACAAAAAATAAAGATGTGGTTTTTGGTTCTACTACACCAATGGTCAAGAGATGGCGCTGTAGTCTCCTGAATCGCGCTTTGGTTCCGTTGTTCCATATTAATAAATACTTTTGATAGGCCTTCACAATGCAGTCGTTAGCACCCACTAAATAGTTGTTGTTGGTAGATTTTCTTAATGTGCGGTAAACACAAAAGTAACGCAATGAAGTAGGTCGCTAAAGCGACCAACTTCATGCTGTTAAAATTTTATGTTACAGTGATGCGCGCGCATCTTAAAATTTCACTCTCATCATTTTTTCATAAAGCGCCTAAAGAAGTATAACTTCAAAAATGACTAAATTTAAATTGTAATTAATATTGAAACGCTAATGGAATATTTTAAAAATTCATGATCGCATAAGTACATACCTATATTTTACAGTGCGTTTAGTAATCTTTTATATACGGATTACGGACATAAGAGTGTTGAGTATACTGTGCATTACTAAAATATTAAAATTTTTGTCACTCGTTTTTCTGTGTAGATTTTGGGCCAAAGGACATCGACGAAATCGGCCCTAGCATGCCCAAAAGAATGACTTCACTATTATCTTTCTATTATTTTTTTAACATATTAGCAATTAATCATAGTAAACGGACAATCTGTTTAAAAAAATAAAAAAATAAAGTTCTGTTACTAGATACTACAGTCTATTCATCCAACTTGGCACTCCTTTTTATTGAAAAAACAGCATTAAAAATCAACTGATAACTGGATTCAAAAGGTTTCAGTTTATAATAACGATTTATTTTATAGTTTATTGGCTTCGTTAATATTTTATTATTAAATGGGTGATTCTGTTAAAAAGTTGTGCCAAGATTGTTTACTTTAATAAATGCATTAGAGGCGACCATATGTATTTATCAAAAGAAAAATAGAGAAACCTTAGTTAATAATACTTATTACTAGTATTATATTTATAAAAAGATTATTTCTGAAATTATGTAAAGATAGTTTATACTCCCATCCCATGTAATATCTGTTTATTTTTATGAAAATCATAATGATAATCAGGTACATACCTAATTACCGATAGTAAAATATAGAAACAGGTAAATGGAAAGACTGAACATTTCATTTGAAAAGAAATCTATTATTACTACTGATAACACTCATTAATCAATATGAATATAAGCATTTATTATTTTTATTATTAATTGCATTTTATGTTTATTTAATGCATATTATTTAAGTGCTTACATAGAGGTAAACACTAAATCTATTCAGAATATATAAAGTACATCTTTTACGATTAAGTATAATAATTATAACCTCAAAATCAAATACATTCTGTAGTAGGCCACGGTTCCTCAAGTTGTCCGTATCTCAACAAATGCCTAATTAGAGTTTATGAATGATTCCGAACACAACTAGCATTTTCTCATTGCTGGGCGTTCTAGGGCATTCAATGTATGGGGAACGAGCAATGTCCTTTGCCGCCCCCTTAAATCTGCCGCCCTAGGCTCCAGCCTACTGAGCCTACTGGTAAATCCGCCACTGCCGCTTTGTACTTCGGTAGGCAAGTTTTCATACAAACCTTGTCTTAGATCGATCTAGTCGTTCATCCTGAAGCTATCTCCCTTTATAAAATTTTGGTGCTAATATATTTATATTTAACGATGAAATAGAATGTAATATTTCAAAAAAATCGAAATTGTCTGCTGATCATATGTTCTTTGTTCTCATGTCGAGCCACTCTTCATAGACGAGTAAAATTTACGCGAGGAAAAGTGAAGAGAAAATGAATAAAGAGATGCTTATTGGGCCCATATTTAATTATCACATTCGGTTTACTCACCCGTAACATTGGTGTGAGGAGCCGAGGTGTCGCGAGAGGGATCGGGGGCGGCCGCGAGGGGCGGCGCGGCGGGGGCGGGCGCGGGTGCGAGGGGTGGTTCCCGGCGGCGCGGGCGACGCGAGCGGTGCGCGTGCGCCAGCCAGCGTGGCGCCAGCGAGCACAGCAAGCTGCCGCCCGAGTCACTGCTGTCGCTGGAGCACGCGCCGCGGCACCCGCCCGCCGGCGCCGCCCCACCGGCCTCCACACACTTGAACTGCGGCAATTTAACCGAGCGCTTGCGAACGGTGACCTCCGGTTCGCTTCGCTCCATCGACAACCCTCGGGAGCTTTCTGCAGCTTTACGATGTCGGGACTCCGACCTCGCGTGCTCGTTCGTTCTCTTGGGTTCGCCGTTCCGTTTGGTGCCGACGTCGCATTTGGGTCTGTCGTCCCGCAGTATCGCCTCGGTACCCCCCAGGTTCGAGTTCGTCCGAGGATCTCGCCGGATCTCGCGCTCGGGCTGGACCACTCCAGCGTCCGAGTCGACTTCGGTGGTTTTCGGACCTTCGATAAATAAAACAAAAAGTGGGGCGTCTCATTCGTTTATTTATATATTCACATTACGTTTTCGATTTTGAGAAAATAATAAATAAAGGGTCGATTCGACGGTGCTTCACTAATTACTTCGTACAAAAAACGCTACTTAAAAATATGCTTCGTGGATACTTCGTTCATGTTCATATACAACACAATCGGTGCGATGGTCGCGAGCGTGCGAGGCGGCTACTCTACGGACACCGAAGCGGTGCGGTGCGCGGGGCGGGCGTGCAAGCGAGCGCGATACCTGAAGGGGCGCGGGGCGCGGGCCGGGGCGCGGCGCGAGGGGCCGGCGGGGCGCGCGCGGGGGAGCGCGGGGGCAGCGGGCTGGTGGCGGCCGAGCGCTGCAGCGGTGACGTCATGGTGGTCTGGCTGCGCAGGCGCTGCGCACGCGGCTCCTCCTCGCCGGGCGCCAGCGGCGACGTGCCCGTACTCCTCGTCTCCGTCGACCCGCTTGCTGAATCCTTCTTCTTTGGGATTTCACAGCGGAGGACGTCTATGGAGCCTCGCCGACCGTTCCCGTTCACATCCGAACGGTAGTTGAGGTTTTCGATGACGTTCGGAGCGGACGCGCGCCGGTTGTGATTGACGTCCTCGTTGGAGGATTCTATGCTGAGACTGCTCCTCTCCTCCGGTATACTGTCGAAGACCCGCCGAAATCGGAGCGAGTTGGATCGGGAGCGAGTTTCCGGGGGACGCCGGCTCGGCTCGTTTTCCGGGGAGAGCTCGGTGGGGCTGGTCGTTAAACGGCTAATCGAGTTTTTATTTTCCGTGTGAGATGCGGGTGGTGAACTAACTTTTTCGCTATGGTGGTTTCTTTGCGAAACGCCTTTAGTGGTCCTCGGAATCTTTTCGTTGACGGGTATAGGAATCTTAGATTTTTTACCCTTACAACTGTGAATGTAGTTTTCGTCCGAATTGGTCGTTTCCGAGGAACTCTGGGAGCCAGTCACGTATTCTAATATTTCGAGGATTTCGATACATTTGTTTCCTTCGTGGATTTCAGATTTTTGGTATATTCTTTTAGGACCCCGCTCGTCTGGGGCCAGTAAAGGTTGCGTCAGGAGGGACATTTTTCCGCGGACGTGACGCCTCTCGGACTTTTTCGTCTCGGGAAGTCGGTCCTTTATCGCATCGATAGATCGGTTTCTCGTCATTTTAAAGGCTTCCTTTTTCTTGTTATGTTCCGCTTCTCTCTTGCTACATCTTTGGGATACGTTCTCGTCAGACTTGGAGACGACCATTCGGGAGGCTTTCTGTTTAATTCGTAAATACTTATATTCGTCATGAGCTATTTTGACTATGACCTCGTCTATGAGCGCGTCTAGTAGCGCGCGGCAGTCTCGGTCGGGTCGCGCGGTGGAGCGGCGCGGCGGCGGCGGTCGCGCGCGTCGGGCGCACTCCATGCGCAGCTCGCGGCGCCGGTGCCGCCGGTACAGCCGCTGCTTTATCTTCTCCGGCATGTGGTCGGCGACCACGACGTTCTCTTTTTCACAGTCGCAATCGTCATCTTTGATTCGAATGAAAAACGCTTCGCCTTTCTCCTTGTGAGCATCGTCGGTACCCTTCAAAGCGTCTTCCGGTAATAAATCTAGTACGTCGATGGCGGAGCGCACCAGTTCACCTCTTCGGGTGTTAGCATTGAACGAGCGACGCAACAACAGCGATCTTGGCGAATTCGGGTCGTCCAAGCTGTCGACCAGGCTGGTGCAGTCGGAGCCCCCGATCTCTGCGTCGTCGGACGATGATGTATTCACCTCCATCGATTCAGTGTGAGGAAACGCTGAGAATCGGGGCACCACCGCTCCATTTTCGGGATTCTCGTAATAATTGCCGGCACCTATGCTACTGATCAACTCTGCTAGATCTGTTGTGTTTTGTGTGTGCATTTCAATAATTTCGTTGTTACCGAACGCATTTTCGGAGTTGTTATCGATGTAGACGTCGACATTCGATATTTCTATATGTGATATTCCAGGGCTCTGACCGGGCGGATAGAGCGTCTCCGTATCTAGGTTGTTGAGCTCGTCCTGGAACAACTTCTGTATCTGCTGAAGGACGGCCTTGTTGACGGCGTCGTGGGCGCGACAGGCTGACTCCGTACCTTCGTTATTGTTGATCGACTCCACGCTGGCGATCTCATCACGGATTCCGACTACTTCGTGTCCGTCTTGAGGATTATTGCATTTATCCTTCCTTCCGTCGTTGTTACAAAGTTCCTCATTCCCGAATATGATCTGATTATTCGATGTGGGACTGAGATGAACGATAGTATTCACTCCGGTGTTTTGCAATTTCACTTTTATTTCTTTCTCTACTATATTGATCTTCCGATCGTTGCCAATGGAAGCGTTCATGCATTCGAGCTGATCCGTTAGAGAATTTAAACTTTCCACTAATATGTTAGATACGTACTCGTCGATGTTGATATTTTGAGCGTTTCTTTGACTCGCCTTGGGAGCTTTCAAGCTGCGCGTGACACTATGCTCGGGAGGACTACTTTTAAGTGCGGTAACGTTATTCGCATTCGACGTTTCCGAGACTACGATTTCTAAAAGTTCATAGGATGGAGTGTCAACCGTGAGCGGAACATCATATGGTAATAGATTATTTTCATCGTTTTCGACGCTCACGGAGCGCTCGCTTATCCGTCCATCGATGTGTGCGCTTCGAGACGTCTTCGCTAAGTTACATAAAACGGACCCGTCGGTTTCCTTCGCCGTAGACGCCGAGAACGGGTCCGATGAGTCCGTGTAAGAGTATTCGTCCTTCGACGCATTGGACGCGGAAAACTCACACTTCAGGCAATCGTTAGAAAAATCGGTTTTGGCTTCCGCCGGCGCGGTGTCAGATGAATTTCGATCCGAATACTGAGCGAATCCGTTTCTCTCACATCGAACATCGAAGGGCGTGTCGCAATCCGTCACCGCGTCTAGGTTGGAGGCGTCGCGGTCAGGATACGTGGATTCGGAGAGTTCGGTCCGATGGAGTCTGTCGGAGCGAGCCTCCTCGGTCCGGTCGTAGCTGTTCCTCATGGCGGCGCGTATCATTTCGTCGCTGCCGCGGAAGTCGCGCGAGGAGTCGAGCCTCTGCCTCTTGGGCGTGGCCCAGCCGGCGCCGGGCGCGTGCGAGTGACGCGAGGAGCAGGGGCTGGTGAGCGGGCGCAGCTCGGCGTGTGAGCTGCCCAGCGACCGCGTGACGACCGACTCGCAGCAGCACGCGGGCTCGGTCCCACTGCGCCCCCACAGGCGCCGCAGGAGCGCGGACCGACGCATTTGCTCGCGTTCGCGCCGCGCGCCTCGGGCCGTCTGCGCGGCTTCGCACAGGGAGCTGCACGACCCTCGCGCCGGGGACCCTGAGGCTGGCGAGGCACTGGTCGCCGGACCGGTCTCTTCTGAATCCGATCGCTGCTGTGCGAGGCGATACCTGAAAAAAAAATTATAATAATGTTTAAAAAGACTCCCCAAATATGAGCACCTTCGGTAGCGAAGGTACTTATCGTCATTCACGGAATCGGAAAAGGTATTGTGCTTGGGTAGTTCTAGTTACTTTATTATTCCAATGATTAATCTCTTATTTTTTTAAATAGGTATTTTTACTAACAATGTTAAACAAATAAGCCTTCGATTGAGTCAATGTTATATTATATTGTATAAGTTAAGTAGGAATGTGAACTGACTTCCTCATGATGGTCTCCGGCACGGAGTAGCGACGGCGCAGCAGGCCGGGCGAGGCGCCGGGGCGGGGTGGCGGCAGGCCGCGGGGCTGCGCGCGCGCCGCCACACCCCCCGGCAGCGGCGCGACCGCGCGATCCGCACGCGCGACATCTTGCGACGCCTCCTTTTGGCAGCTGTATGACATTCTAGTCACTGTACACCTGGAAATAACAATTATAAATGTTATTTATTATCAGTATGACAAGCTTTTACGCGTAACTTGGTATGGTTTCAGTCAACTTAATAATAAATTTTTATATGTAGGTAATAGCTCGTCCTTGTGTAGCTGAAAAGGAATAGAAAACTCTAATATTTATATTTTTTGACGCGATAATGTATGATTTTATTTATTTTTCAAGCATTTAACTGCTAGATGTTTAAATCTAAAGAAAAGTTTACTAGAAAAAAAAGCTGCCTTGCAGCTTAAGGCTAGGAAAATTTCGACGCGGCTAATAGGGCCGTGGTAGCATAATGGTCAGTGCATTCGCCCGGATAGCGAAGGATGCGGGTTCGAGTCCCGTACGCTGCCTGGTCCGCGTGGATTTTTTTCTAGTAAACTTTTCTTGCGATAATGTATTATACATTGAGGAACACTGGCTGCACGCACGACGAAGTGTGAGGTCATGTCACGAAACGGAATAAAAACCACGTAGAACTACCCCGGGGAAAACAAGGAACGACACGTTACCACGTCAAATTATCGTTCGTAAAGCGACTTTACAGACAACCATTTTACCTACCTAAAGATTGATTGCTCAATGTGTAACGAGCGAAATTGTCCACGCATATATTATGAAGTTCAATACAGGTTTATTAAATTATTTCTTACTTTCACGGGATTGTTACCATGTACCTTGTCGAAAACTTATAAAAAAACAAGGTACATGGCAATAATCCCGTTAATAGCTATAATATAAGGTTTATAAAAAATGTAAATACCTATAAGGAATTATTGCAATTAGAATATTGAGGGATTGAAAACCCGTTTTTCCATCCGTCAATATTCGTCTGATATTTTAATAAACATAAAATAAAAACTTAGCATTACATAAATGAATAAAAAATGTGTTTTAACAAAACTTCCTAACTATTTTCTTGAGAATAACAGTAAAATATATTTGGTTTATATGGTGGTTTATATGTTAACAGAAAATCATTAACTGGTGTTATACGGTTAACCGTATATAATAACAACGATTTGCAATCAACAGAATGAATTTCAAAAAATGTGGGTAGCTGTGCCAAGTACAGTTTTTATCTTGCGTTTGCACGCTATCACTGAACTAAAATGAGACTGCAGCAAACGGAGCGAATCGAAGAAAATATGCAAACCCGATGGAGCGAGAGCGAGAAACAATGCGTCCGCGCATACTGAACAAATGTAATTACGGTGTGGAACAATCACATGAAAAGTAAAACAGATGTCTTAATATTTAACTTATTTTGAAATATTTTAGATACAACTAGCTGACCCAGCTTACTTAGTATCGCCATAAAAATAAGGGTGATAGAAGAAAACGGGTGTACCATGTAGTTTATAATATCACAGTATAAAAAAATAAAAATTTGATTTTATTTATTTTTTAAGCATTTAACTGCTAGATGTTTAAATCTAAAGAAAAGTTTACTAAAAATTTTGTCCAAAAAAAATGGGGGTGGATAATAGATAGTAGGCGATTCTCAGATTCTCAATCACTGGCGTTCTCGTCGGAGTTAAGAATTCTTAGCATAAAACTGATTCACAAATGATTCATGATTTATTTATTTTAAAAGGGATATTTAGTTTTTTTAATAGCTTAAATGTGTGTAATATGTTTGCGAGTCTCGAATTCAGATTTGAGAGTCTTTGGGAGAAATCCAAACAAGTGAAGAGTATCAGTGATGTAGCACCATGTGTGAATGTTCAGCAATCCGCCGGCAAAGTTCAACGTTTATGAATGTCTCGGTCTAAAATGGTGGAAGCCGTAAATAGAAGCGCGGGCCACAGCGGCGCGGGCGCAGCCGCCGCGACGATGCGGCATCTCTACAATATTGCACTAAACCACGTTATGCATATGAGGATAACCATCCAAACGGAGGACATTCCTCATCTCTATCACTTGATGTGAAACGCACTTCAGAATTAAAGTAACCTAAGTGAAATAATTCAGTTTGTCGCATTTTTCCACGGGGTTCTAAATTATGCTTCTTAAATAAAACAAGTTTCAACGGGTTAGACGCAATGATTTTATTTATTTATTGACATCGCATCCTTTGCAGAAATGCATTTAACTCGTTAAACTTGATTGAGTTGGGTCCCTTACTACCTCAGGGTGCGATTCGGTATAAAGTAATAATGTCAACAAAAAGAATATAAAGCGGCCAGTATCGGCAACATCTATAATTAGTGAACTAGAAATAAAAGATAAGTCTATCCTAAGAATTAAAAAAAATATAATAATAAAAGTAACCCTAATAATAGGTACCTATTTTTTTCCTGTATTCGTGTATCCCGACATAGGCATTAAATTTTTGTGTATGTATAAAATATAACGCATTATAAAGAAAGTCATTTAGTCTATACAACAAGCTTTGTTTAGTATTAAATAATTGTTGTTTTTCGGCATAAATATAAGCATACATATTTCTTACTATAACTTAAAACACATATCATGAGAATAATATTCCTGAATAAATTATAGTTTAACTTTAACAATTTCTTGTAATTAAATTGTATCTTCCCGAGTTACCAACGCATGGTTATCCTACATGCGCGCGCGCATCCAGTCAGTGAGTGAGTACATTATACAGAGCACACAGAGAAACGCCGCGTGCATGACTAATGGAACGTGTGACTCAAGCCGTAAACCCCTGTTAACACCACAATTAAAACACTGTTTACGGAACTACGTCAAAGTACTTTTGTGTTTACGTCTCAAAGTATTTCTTAACAATCTAATTGCCATATAAGACGTCATTTAACATTTGCGATAAAAATTACCATTTGAAATTACAATACGAAATGACTAAAATACAGTTTTTGATAATGAGTAAGACCCGTGGTCTATTGACTGACGCCGAATCCGTACAAAGATTTTTAAATATATATGTTAAGTGAACTTGTAACTTGAAAATTACAAGCCTGTCGGATATGAACTTAAGACTCTTGTACTCAAAGGCGCGTGTGTTGCATTAGACCAAGCCACTACTAATAACGTTGAAAGAAATTAAGATACACATACTTATAAACAGAGGTGTCGGTAACAACACTTGACTCTTTATAGAGTCTTGCCAACCTATAATGCTATTCGAAATGATTTCGACATATTTAAAGTTAAACCTCAATCAGAAAATGTTTAAATTGAATGTTCTCTGATTATTATTATTTATTTTTTTTAGTTATAGAGTTTAACCTAGATGTGCTATATTTATCCTTTAGTATATATCCTTAAATCCTTAGTAGTTAGGTAGTTTTAGAAATGCATGTTGTGCTTGCATCTATTAGGTTGCAAAGTTGTTGATGATTTTTTGTATGCATATATTTACATGGATATTCTTTGTAACTAGTTTTGTGAGCCAAATAAAAAAACAAAAAACATAACAGAGTCGCGAGTGCAATGGTTATTTCCCATCTCAAAATATTCCCAATACGCCGAAAGGACTTTCACCTTTAAAAATCATGTGATCTAACGCGGAGCCGCAGTTTCTTACGAAATAATTTATTTTAATTGAGTCGTATAGTATCAAAGGCGGCAAAGTAGGGCGAACCAAATATTTGATAAATCAAAAAAACTGTTTAGTCTCTTCTTTAAGGGAGGATAAAATATTGACATTTCACTACGATTTGTAGTTATGATGAATGTCAATTATAAAAATCCTCCCTTAAAGACGAGACTAAACAGTTTTTTTGATTTGCCAAATATTTGGTTCGCCCTACTTTGCCGCCTTTGATACGACTCAAATAATATGTAACACCTGCTCTTCGGTGCAGGTATGCTTAATTTATTAGACTAGAGAAGTGGATGCGATTCGTCTGCGTAAAACCATTGATTTCCTACAAAAACTATAGCCCCCATGAAAGTGGCCTTTGTCCTTCTCCAAGGTCCACCTTTTTCCATAGGAAAATTAATTCAAATCAGATAAACGTTTTAGGTTTAAACTGTGTAACTTAGGTAAAACCCAGACAAAGTGGAATACTTACATATTAATAATACTCTACTATGAGGAGCTCGATGGCGCAAATGGTTAGCGCGTCCGGCTGCGATCGTTGAAGTTAAGTAACTTTCGCAGTGGTCGGTCATTGGATGGGTGACCAAAAATTTACTATCTCGAGCTCCTCCGTGCGTCGGAAGGCACGTTAAGCCGTTGGTCCCTGCTGCATCTGCAGTCGTTAGCACCTGCCAATCCACACTGGGCCCGTGTGGTGGGTCATGGCCCAACCTCCCTATTACATCCATAGGGAAGGCCTGTGCTCCAGCAGTGGGGACATTAATAGGCTGATGATGAATAATATACAGGGAAGGTATGGAATCGTAATTCCCACCGTGACCCGACCAGCGCCATCGACCGATGTGAATTTGTGCACTTAAGATTTGGTATGATGATGGTTTTTATGCTTATCAGTAGGTACTATCTTATTTTTGTTTTTTGATGTGTAACATCTTTCCTCTCGCTTTCCTGCAATTTGTGGGAGTGATTTCGTGAAATGGGACGGAAGTGTGTAACAGGAAATCGCGAAAGCGCGCGCTATTTGATTTGATTTTAGAACATAATGTTTAAATAGCTTATTCCTTTTGTAGTAGTTTTTTTTACTAATATAAGGTGAGGTTTCAAATGTTACACATCATACGCGACTACTGTAAGGCTCGCTCTATTTTATTTATTGAACTTAGGAACTTACGGTACGCCGCGTCGATCCCCTTACATATTCATATCCTAAACATGTTCATCAATTTATAATCTTAAAGTTAAAGAATCATTAAGAGATAAGTTTAAAGAATTTGGAATAATGACGGTCGCATCACAATACATATACGAAAATTTATTACTTGTAAGAAAAAATATTAATTTGTTTCTTAAAAACAGTGATGTTCACACAATTAATACAAGAAACAAAAATAAACTAACTTTACCTGCTACTAGGCTTCACAAAATTAATAATTCATTTAAAGGTCTTTGTGTTCGCTTATACAATAAAGTCCCAAGCAATATCCAAGAGTTAGCCATAAATAAATTTAAAGATATTATAAAAAAAACACTTATTAAAAAAGCTTATTACAAAGTGTCTGATTATATTACAGACAAAAATGCTTGGATTTGAACTGTTCCAATCATTCCAACAGGTTTTCTATATTAAATAAATCATAATTGTATTGACGTTGTAACAACATAATGATTTGTAAATGTTGTTACATTAGACTTTTAATGTTGTGGAGTTTTTTTCGCTCGTTTTTCTCCGCAGCTAAAAAATATGTCCATAACGAGAGGTAGGGAAAAAAAATTTTTTGGACGATTCAAAAGAGTTGTACTATACATCCAATTTGAATAAAGATATATTGATTTCTGATTTCTGTTACATCAAACGAAGTGATTACTGTCTCTGTGGTTTCATCAACTCAAGGGATTGATCGCACCATTTCACTGATAAGTTTTTTGCATCCAATGTAGGATCTGCCAAAATAGGCATGGGAATCCCTAGAACAGGTTTATGAGGAAAAGGGGTTAAATTGTCGTTTACGTTTATTGCGAAGTTTGTGCTCCATTAAACTGGAAAATTTCCCAGATATGGAAAGATATGTGAATGAGATAATTTCTTTATCGCAACAACTTTCAGCATTGAAAAAACCAGTAGATGATGAATTTTTAGGAGCTATAATGCTACAAGGATTGACACCTAACTTCGAACCGATGATAATGGCCTTGGAACACTCAGGAGTAGAAATAACAAGTGACCTGATTAAGACTAAACTTCTCCAAGATAAACGTTGGACCGTTGATAGTTCTACTACAACCGAGTGCTTATACACGAATAGAAATATGAACAAGCATAATCGTGTAAACACAAGTCATGACAACTGTGTTCGTAACATAAATAAGTTAAAGTCTAATGACAACCACGACACTGATATCAACAAAAGAAAACCAAAGAAGAAGCCTTGGTGTTTTAAATGTCGTGATAAGACACACTGGACTAAGGATTGTCAGAACAAGGTGTCTACTTCACATGCGAATACATCAATAGAACATTGTATACATTCAGCGTTTCACTCTCAAGAAGATGGTTGTTTCTTTTATGTTGATTCAGGAGCTACGAGCCATATGACTGGTCGACGTGAGCTACTGCAGAACTTTGATACTCGTGATAGTCATGTTACAATAGCCAATGGTGAGGTACTCAAATGTACAGGTATAGGTAATATAATGCTGTCAAACCTAATTGAACTTCAGGATGTGATGTATGTACCACAATTATCTGTTAATTTAATTTCTGTTTCTTATTTAGCTAGGAATGGTTATGAAATTAAATTTGAGATAGATACTTGTACTATCAAAGATATTAATGGTAAAATTCTTACTGTCAATGAGTTAGGTGGTGCTTATAAAATTCAAATCTGTCCAAGGGCCAATATAACTGTAAATAATAATACAATTTGGCATCAGAGACTTGGGCACATTAATCCATTTTACATGAAATTAGTAAAAAACATTATTACTGATGATATTAATTTCAGTGATAGCCCAGAGTCCAATGAATTTTGTGAAGTGTGCCTGAAAGGTAAACAAGCTCATTTTCCTTTTCCACGCAAGCCCAAAACTTCGGTTGCATCACACAGACTAGAATTGGTCCATACAGACTTATGTGGGCCAATGCCAGTCAACTCTTTAGGAGGTAAGAGATACATCTTAACATTTCTTGATGACCACACTAGAAAAGTCTTTGTTTATTGCTTACAAAGAAAAAGTCAGGTAAGTGAAACTATTAAAAATTTTATTAGATTAGTTGAAACACAGACTGGAGACAAAATAAAAATTCTTAGGTCAGATAACGGCGGAGAGTATGTAAACCGAGACTTGAATGATTATTTCAAATCTAAAGGGATAAATCACCAGGTTACCATACCTTACTGTCCATCACAAAATGGATCTGCTGAGCGATTAAATCGCACATTATTAGAAAAGGTTCGTTGCCTTTTATATACAGCTAAACTTGACCATAAATTTTGGGCAGAAGCTGTAATGACAGCTGCTTATTTGATTAATATGACACCATCAAAAAGATTATCGGGTAATATTCCTGAAAAAATCTGGACTGGTAAATCTGTCAGCATAAAACATTTACGCGTGTTTGGTTGTGAAGCGCACGTACATATTGAAAAATGTAAACGCAACAAACTACAACCAAAAAGTAAAAGATGTATTTTACTTGGATTCGAAACTCATGGATACAGGTTATATGATATTCAAAACAAGAGTATTATACGTAGCCGAGATGTGATATTTAATGAGTCGTCATTCCCAGGTACATTAACACCTGAAAAAGCAAAAATTATACCATTGTATTTTCCAGGTTACTATGATAATTATGATGAGGACAACGATGACCAATCAGAGCTGTCAACTCAAATTGGTGAGACCTCAGAAATATCTAATGGAGGCGGAGTAATACGTAATTGTGAGTCTACGATGGATACAAGATCTAATCCCAACATTACGTCAACAAGCCAAAACGATGTAGAGCCAGAAGCATCTACGTCAAGGAATGATTTACCTACCGTTACCACAACAGTAACTGATGGACCAGCATATAACTTACGTCCTAGAAAACCGAAGGCACTATTATCTAATGAATTGGAAGCCTATGAACCGACAACTGTCATTGAGGCATTGAATTCTAGTGATAGTGAGTTATGGCGTCAAGCTATGCAGGACGAAATTTATTCGTTTGAAGAACATAATGCTTGGGAGTTAGTTGATAGACCCTTAGACAAAAATATAGTCAAAAATAAGTGGATATTCAAGATCAAACGCGATAATGAAGGGAATATAGCCACTTATAGAGCTCGTTTAGTAGCGAAGGGGTTTACACAACAATTTGGTCTCGATTATAATGAAACCTTCTCTCCTGTCATACGCCATGGATCCTTGCGAATACTACTTTCTCTTTCAGTTCAACTAGATCTCAATGTTGATCACTTAGATGTGAAAACAGCATTCCTCAATGGAGATTTAAGTGAAGAAATATACATGTGTCAACCTGA
Organism: Chilo suppressalis; assembly: GCA_902850365.2. Lineage (NCBI taxonomy): Eukaryota > Metazoa > Arthropoda > Insecta > Lepidoptera > Crambidae > Chilo > Chilo suppressalis. The sequence goes on along the minus strand of OU963913.1, from coordinate 22,057,139 downwards.
CGGTTTCAAAAAGAAAGGTGAAGAACACAAAGTATATAAACTTAAGAAAGCAGTGTACGGGTTAAAGCAAGCGGCACGTTCGTGGTATGAAAAGGTAAAGCAAGTTCTTTTATCTCTAAATTACACCCAATGTAAAAGGGAGAATTGCATCTTCGTTCGACAAATTGGTAAGCAAATTCTTATTATTGCTCTTTATGTTGATGATTTTTTCTTATTCTATAATAATGATAAATTATGTAAAGAACTGAAAGATGCACTTGCGTTAAACTTTACTATCAAAGATTTAGGACCTATTTTTCAAATGTTAGGTATGAAGGTAGAACGTTCGAAAAATGAGTTAAGTTTAAGTCAAGAAAGTTACATCAACAAACTTTTAGAGCGATTCGGGATGATCGACTGTAAACCCGTAAAAACGCCCTTAGAGACAGGTTTGAAATTTTCTGACACCACCGCTTATGACACTAAGCTACCATATCAACAATTGATAGGATCATTAATGTATTTAGCTGTTACTACTAGACCCGATATAGCTTATAGTGTATCTTTTTTAAGCCAGTTCAATTCGTGTTATACAATAGAGCATTTCAATGCGGCTAAACGAATACTAAGATACCTCAACGGTACTAAAGATTTTTGTATTGTTTTTAAAAGGTGTACGACACAAGTTTATTTAGAAGCCTATAGTGATGCCGACTGGGCAAACAATGCGGACAGAAAGTCCTATACGGGCTATTTAATAACATTAGGAGGTAATGTAGTAAATTGGGGCAGCTATAAACAACCTTGCGTCGCACTGTCGTCCACTGAGGCGGAGTATGTTGCACTTAGTGAAACGTGCAAAGAGGCAGTGTACTGTAGTGCTCTTATGAAGGAATTGGTACAGTATAGTAGACCTATCATATTATATTGCGACAACCAGTCAGCCAGCAAATTAGCTACCAATCCTGTGCACCACAGGCGCACTAAACACATTGATGTAAAATTTCATTACATACGGGAAGCAATAGATAATGGTAAGATAGAGATCAGATATCTTCCAACTGATTTAATGGTGGCAGATATCATGACCAAAAGTTTAAACCGTGTGAAGCATGAGGGATTTGTTAATAAAATTCTTACTGCAAAAAATGCCTAGCAAGGATTAAGAGGGCGTGTTGTAAACCGTAATCCTGGCACATTTCTTTTATCACGTTTTTGAATTTTAGTTTTTAATGTCTATTGTTTTTTATATGTCATTGCTATTACGTCTTGTCTGTGTTTTTACATTCATTAAAGATAAAGTGCTATCTTCAAACTAGTTTTTCTTTTATTAAATAAAAGTCTCAATCATGGGAGTGCTACTAAAGATATGATAGTAATCAAAATTCAATATGGACAAAATTAGGCGCCATATTGTGACGAAGTAAAAAAATTAAGTTGACAAAATATGTCGAGTGGGGTATCACTGTCTAGATAATCGAAAATCATGTTTAGGTTCCTAACACTATTTTTCATTTTATATGATTGTTTAGGATCTACAACGATTTAGAGTTGTATATTTCTTGAAAAATATTATGTATTCTTGAATATTTAATGGGTCCCGACTGTTAAAGTAGCTTTGTTCCTTATTAACAGAATTATAGACTACTGGACTTGTTTTCTTCTTTTCAGTTTTTATTTGAAGTATAATTAAGCAGTCGGGTTTTTTGATTTTTTAAATTTACCTCTTTAATTCACACTTTTTAGTTAGTTATTTATATCATATAATTTACAATTTGCTGATTCCGCTTTTTCCATTAGACGAGCAAATTTATTACATGAAAAGTGTCCAGATCGAAATCTATGTAAAAGCACAATGTAATATTATTATGTATTTCATCTTTGATTCCTCACCAACTTTGTACGGTGTGATGAATGCAGTATTTATTTACATACCGCTAAAATTTCAGCTGAACAGTAGACCAAAAAATACGTCGCCCTATGTCCGCCATCCATTACTGCGGTTGAATCGTGAACTGCCGTGTGTTTGTTTACTAACATACCACTTACGACAGTAGCGCACGTCCAAACAACACTAAATATTCAATAGCAGTCGTGTATATTGCAATTCAAACAACAAAACTATTCACGGAATACCAATAACGTGTTAGAGGTATAAACTCAACATAACTTTGTCTCTGACACACGTTTGCTTAAAAATGTGAAAAAAGAAAAGGCTCCTGGAATACAAGTTACACAAGCAACTTTGTATTTTCATTTTCCTCCAATATAAGGTACCGGACTGGACAGTGTAAGTTATTACTTTGGCAGCTTTCTTTAGTTCTACATAATTTGCAGCTTTTGTCAGGAATATGTACTGCGAGTTGTGATGTGCCGCAAACATTCGTGTTATTCCATTTTGAAGATGACTCTGCAGTCTTCAAATACAATGGAGAGAAAAGAGTAACTATGTAGCATTTTATTTAAGAATAATAATAATTAACCGCGTGTTAAAGTTATAAAGTTGGGTTTGAAAAATATAAAACTGGCGAATCACCAACAATTTTAAATCTTAAGATTCTCTTTACAGTGGACCTATAGGAAATAAAAAAATCTATGAAATTAAACGGATCTCCCAAGGACTCGGTTGTAGTGGATCCCGTGGATTTAATACTTAAATATTTTCTGATATCCCGACTAACTTTATCTATTTGATAAAATTAGTCGGGATATCAGAAAATCTTTCAATTTAACGTGTGATATGATATTTTTTTCATATAGGTATTTCACAAATATATTGTTATAAATTATTGACTATTCGTTAGGTAGAAATGAAAGTATAAAAAGTTTTATTCTTTTAACTGATTTGCAACGGAACTGCAAAAAATTGTAACCAAAAAATAAACCAAAAATTGTAGTTACTCAATTCCCAATACTCGACTCTACAATTAGTGAATTGACAAAATTAATAAATATGTTGCTGCTTACTGAGTGGTATAGCTTCGAGGATGCGACAGCGTTATATCATCAATGTAGAAATAAGTTAATAAAATGTGTGTATCTGTGTAAAAGATCTGGAATATCTTGCGGTTAAAGTAAACATAATTATTGTGTATTATAATGTAAGTACCCACTTGCAATTTGATGTAGTTCAGTCACAGCTTCATATCACCAGGCGAGACATGATCACAAAAGTTTTTGAACACCCACGACCCACGAGAGCAATATCTGTATCGTTCGAACGTGTTGTGAATACGTTAAGAAACTAATGCGATCAGCATGTGCCCGCGCGCACGCCTCTCAACAAACTACTGAACTCCCACTGTCTGTCGGCGGCGCCGGCGCAGCCATACTCATTGAAACATCCACCCGGTAATAATAAACTGATAATCCGCGCTCTACTATCTATACTTACTCGCTGTAATTACTCACAAACTTTTTTCTGCAAACAAACGTTATGATGAGCTCATTATGGTGAGCCGAGCAGCGGCCGAGCCGAGGACCACCGTTTGCGTGTTTATCGGATTACTAATTAATTAGATAATTACTTACATTTACTAAAGTGCATTTTTTTTCATGTATTTTGTTGTTTTCTTTACCTTATTTAGTACTATAACAACAGACATTAACTTATTATTTTCATTGGTTCCCAATTACTTGTTTGTTCATTTATGCTTGCTTGTAAATGAAACAATGCTGAGTCAATCTTTACTAAGATAATTATGTTAACCGATTAAAAAAATGGAGACTGCGGTATTCGACCCGCATGTTTGAAATTATAATGGCCTTTTATCATGTTAATATGCAGTCTATGTGGATTTCTAAACACGCGTGCCTTGCATAGTGTATGGTGTACAATATGACCAGCCGTATTTCTCAAAGATCACACTTGTATATATTTAACAATGATAATGCAAGTTTTATCGAAATAGGTAAACAAATTCTTAAGACACAAGATATGAACAGACCGCACTGCGATTCCCTTTAAGCAGACTTAAAAAAATGCAAAACAATCAAATTTAAATACCATAAATTTCTAAAGAAAACAATTCTCCTAGAGAAAAAAGGTTTTAATTAATAATGAAATTGATGGAGCCGGCCTCAAAAACCTTTTTATTTCCTTGTTATTTTAACTTATAACAAAATATTTAATATAACTTAGTGATATTAATGAAATAGGGAACAATTTAAAATTAATGACTTTATCCTCATGTTTTGTAGCCCTATTTTTTTGTTCAACTGCAAAAAATAAATATATTTATTATGCAGTTAGAAAAGGACAAAAAGCCCCCGTCCTACATTTTTCGCCGGCGCGTCTTTCTCCGGTGCATCCTTCACTGACACATATTTACCTGCATATCTTACGCCGTTCTTTTATTTTGTAAAGTAGAAACTGACAAAGTTTGCATTACCATCGATATTGAATATTATAATCATACCTCACTCGAGGTGATACCTGACTATTATCTGATATTTATCAATTTATCATCATTTAAAATTTTGCTTTTATCAATTATTTTATCAATTATTTAAAATGACGTAAAAGTTATTGTTTTAATTTTCAACCGATACAGAAATTTCTATATGCTGCCATTCACCATATGCTCCAGATTATGAGAGTGGAATTTCCTAAGATCGGATTATACTTCTCTCCAAAAATACCGCTACTTTTAAAAATGTTTGCCCGAAACAAATTTTTGTAGTACAGTCTCATAAAATGCAACATCGTAAATATACAGTGGCATGTACTTGTGATAATGGGCGGCATACAAGCCTAAATTATGGACCGCCTGATGTTTACCGGCCACTATACGCTCAGACATCTGGCGTTACCCACCCAACCTATTCTTGATGCTATGCTTCACGGTACCTCATGAGGCTCTGAAATCTTCACCTATCGACAGAAACACAACACCATCAAAAGGTTGTATTATTTTCACTTCTGCCTTCTGTAAAGTGAAGGTTACTTTACCAGATGGACGCACAATTCGAGCGGAAAATCTATCTACTGACTTCCCAAGCACCTCTCTCTTGCTAGTTATTTGGCTGTCGATCGATTTCTATTCTTTCTTAGATATTAAGTCTAAATTTTTCTCAATAAATTAATTATAATCATGACAGGCGACGGGCGACAGTGCGGACGCCATTAACATGCGTTTTTATTGTGATTCTGTCTGCGTGCGAGTTGGAGCGAAGATGTGCGCATGGATGCCGCGCAAACGAAATGCGCATTAGAAACTCAACATTTGCGTATGTATATGAAATTAATATGGAGATGAATATATAGTATAATAGAAATCGATACCTAATGAAAACAAATTTTAAAATTCGCCAATTATGTTCTATTCACGCGCTAAGTAAAGTAACAAAACACCACTGTGAGTTTGTATAGAGTTCACATCACGTACTGTAATATTTTAGAGAATTTATTAATAATTTCAAGTAGGTACAATGACAATTCATAAAATCAAGAAAATTATGATGATGATCAGCAGTCATTATGAATCACGCAGTAATATTAATAGTCTATCAAAGGCCAGCGAAGAATGTAAATTTACCGAATTTGTGGTCATGCCATCATTATCTGAATATATTATTATTGGTCTTGTCTTTATTAAGATCGTGTAAATAACATTGATATTACATTTCTATTCGTAATTCCGCATTTAAATACGCCAATTGGTTTTAGGTACTTCAATAGCTGCATTCCTGTGTTTTTATGGTAAATCAACAATCGCACCATCAAGCATTGATTGCTAAATCACTTCTCTAGAAAATTTTTGACATAAGAAAAAATATTCGCGTAATTATATAATATCAGTAACATACACACAGACCCCGCAATTAAAAGCTCGCTAAAAGAGAATTAATGTATTTTCTAGGACATATTTATGGTGTGCCTACATGATATATTTGTTTTTGTTTCCAAACCCGTTCAGTTGTTTTGGCACAAACACAAAATCCATACTTTAGCATCCGTAACACGAGGAGGACTAACAGACAGAAAGGATTGGCCATTCGCAATAACATCGCTATACATTTAAACAAGTCAATGGTGCTGCCATCCTCAATCGAACTAAAGGAATCACTTTCTATAATAGAATTGTATCACTGTGTTTTTTCCTATTAAAAGCTAATCATACTTTTATATCTACTTTTAAATAATAATTAAGTATAGATAATGGACCCTAAGAGGGACTAAGACTAAGAGAAAGGATAGGTTAAACTTTGTCGCATAAATATATATTAGCAGAGGTGAAATGGGGGAAAAGTAAAGGAAACCAATATTCAATACAGACGGAGATGCGCACGATTCAATACTGATGTATTTTACTGTAGAACAAACAGATTTAAATAATATATGCAACACATTTGCTCTACAATAATGTTTCTATTAAAAAGTGTGTGTTGTTCATAATGATATTTTAATCGGAAATCATGGGAGATTAAGTCATGTAAAATTCTTGTAGTTTAGATTTTTTTTGTATATGTTATTTAATATTACCATTGTCCAGACCCTTAATTTAGGATCAAGGAATATCGAAAAGCTCACTTTTTCAAGATTTCCCCTAACATTGTGAGATGTGAGTAATAGGATCGAAATGATGTTGGTGCTTAGGAAACGTTGCCTTAGGAAGTAGATTAATGCTTTATAATTTAGATACCACAATTTTGGGAATTCGCGTAACATTGGAACTTTTTTAAGTTAAAAAAAATAAGATCTATCCAAAGCTTCGTGTCATACAGGTGCAGGAGCGGCGGTGGCCACTGTGTGCGGCCGGGTGCTCCAAGCGGCGCAAATATTCAGCTCTCAATGAGAACTAAATATTTGTGCCGTTTGGAGTTGAGACTATGGGCCCATGGGGTCCAAGCGCTCGTTCCCTTTTTAAGGAAATGTCAAAGAGGCTCACTGATGCGACTGGTGACCAAGAGGCTGGTAGCTATCTTGGTCAACGGATCAGCATTGCCATCCAACGTGGCAATGCTTCCAGCCTATTGGGCACCATTCCTGACGGCGGCGCTGGGGGTGACATATTTTTTATTTTGTAAATTTATTTAAGGTTAAGGTAATTTGGAATGTAAATTCTGGTCATCATGTAGTTTTTAAGTTTTTGTTATTTCAATGTAAATATGTGTAAATAATAATATATAACTAAAGTATTATAGACCACATGATGACACTTTACACCGTCATCATGAATCGTATGCCTCTCACTCAATCTGTCAAAATAGTTTTTTGGTGTGGAGCTTTCAAATATTGGACTCCCATGATTCACTAACAAATATTTGGACGATTTCCACTTGAATGAAATTCTGCGAAAACTTTGAAAGTCGGTATGTAGGTCATGAGAATGTCTCCGGCCGGTATACGATGACCGACGACCGACGACCGACGGCCGGCGCACGTGGAAATGTTGCTGTGTACTTGGAACTTGCTTTAAAAATGTTCAGTTTACGCAGGCGGGTGGTCCCTTGTAAGGTGACCATTTACAAAGACAGATACAGTTAAAACCGGATATTTAATCCGAAATGTCGGAATTGTATGCGAAGGATTTAACTTACGCATTATTCTTACTTGTAAGCCGGTACAAAACCGGATAATAGACTAGTTATGTACAAATATCCGAGACAGAACGTATGAGTGGTAACCCTAGTCCCGGGTCATCTCGTCGGGGCCACCAGGGCGGTATTCAGGTCGGTCATTAGGGGCGAACGGAAACCAGATACTATATTTTACCAATTTTTCATAACATACTATCGGATACATGCCACTTCGTCTAGAACAATTTTCTCATTTTCCACATGGATTGCAGGATCACAATGCTCCTGGCAGTTGTGGCACTACAGCGACTGCCGAATCGCTCTGTGTGGATACGTGTGCAGGATTTTCCAATGTACTGGTGGGAGGACCAATGACCTTTACTTCTTGGAACGCCATACCTCTTCTATAGTAGGTACTAGTATCTTCTTTGTATATTAATTTTGACGCATTGTCCATCTGCTTTTTTTTGTTGGTTTTCAGACATTTCGTACCACACCGCTTAATATTCGATAAAATAAAAGAATTTACTAGTATTATACTAGCAGTACTGGCCACCGAGCTGGCCACATATGACAGATACTAATTTTAAGCAAGAAATCTATATGAGATTTTTTATTTGCTCTTGACTTTGCGAACTCTTTAAATTGAATCAAAATTCTAATAAAACCAAATACGTTGAAATACACCTTGGTTTAGTCCATTAGTATTGATAAGGATTAATAATAATTATTAAATGTTTTTCTGATTATGTAATTCTGAAACTTTCATCATTTGCGTTAGATATCAAAAATTGGGTTGCTTCCTATCCTATATTCACACTAAAGTTTAAAACTTTGTAAGTGCTCGAGGTACATGCAACAGTGCTATATCCAGAAAACAAGTTTAATCTATAATAAAACGATACAATAGATACCTATAAAATTCCCAAAGATAATTTAAATACCTATATTGTGACAAAGCATGACCTGAAGACACTGAAAATATAAACCTTAACCACCTGTAACGTATTCCAATGCATTCCGGTTGCGCAAAACCAGCCAGATGTAGATGGTGGCCCGTGAGTGCTGCAAAATGAGAGGATCCATTCCGTTTGATTAAAAATAAATTTCAAGTGGTCTGAGGTCGCGGGCGCCGCCAGTGTGACCAGAATAAATTTTACGAAAATACCGAGGCACCTCAAAAAAATACTGAAATATACCGACTTACATAGGACAGATATACCAATAAAAATACTGATTTTCTTAACACGTTTTATTTATTCATTTTCGAAGGATTAAAATTTACACAACCTCCTTCATTTCTTCACGCTCTATCTAATAGTGCAAACCGCATTAAAATCGGTCCAGCAGTTGTTAAGTTTTAGGCGAACATACATTCTGTAAGTCTGATTAATACTATGTATTCATTGATAATTGTATATGTAGTATTACAATACTACAACGCCGACAACGGCCATCTTTCTTGTCATATCTGTAACTTACTCATAGATAACATGTATAAGTATAGGTAAACTAAATCCGGGGAAGTCCCCAATGTTCGCGTTTCGGGGAATTCCGCAAACATTGTCGCAAAGACGATCACTCACTACGGTGTTGCCATAACCTCTACCAAAATATACCCAAAAATACTGACTGCCAGCAATATACCTGAAAATATACTGATGTTCGGAAAAATCAATGAAATGTACTGAAAAAGTATTAAAATACTGAATCTGGTCACACTGGGCGCCGCGCCGCGCGCCGCCCCGGATGCGCGCGCAATCTGGTTATGCCGTTTGCGCAAACCTCATTAACAGTGGATGGAATATTATAATGGTGGTCTTGTATCTGGACTATCTGGACTCCAGCACGATATTGACAAACAGGAACTAATTTTAATGGTCGCTTCACTAACGCCTGTCTGTATGGAAACGGCAACGAACGCGATCTTTCTGCTTCCGTACGAATTAACTCAGTGTTTTCTAGTATGTCAGTGTACGTACAGTTTAACTTATATGTGCTATGTTAGGAGAGCACTCTATGTTTTGTTATTGAGCGCGAACTGAATTAATCTAAAATTCTTATATATACTATGTATGGCAAACACGCAAAGGATAATGACGGCGTTATTAAAGTCAGTTATGCATTTTACTTTGTCGCACTATTTGCGAGTGGAATTCTTTGCCTGAGCACGTGTTCCTACAATATAGGGTTCTTTATGAGAGGCATAAAGAAGCATTTCTGCAGGTCGGCAATGTGATAATGGTTGCTGTGACATCTGCTGCAGACACATAACTGCTGCATCAGCTATCTTCGCGTCTGGACTTTATCATCATTAACATCAGGTGGGGTAGAGTCATTTGCCTACCTAGCGAAAGTGACTTCATGAGTTATCTCATATTGAAGTCGTTTTTCAATTTGACGACTCTGTATATAATACTTGCTGGATATCTTGCCGGTTCTCCTCAGTACAAGGTCTTCCGCCGTAGATTTGCGAACTGATGGCGTACCTTTTCGACATTCACAAGTGCTTGTAACAGCGTAGACTGAATAAACGATATTGAATTTTTGATTTTTTTTATCTATATAAAACAGGGTGAGGATATTTTCACCTGGTGTCGAAGAGCGAGCGCGGCTCGGGCCACGCCTCGCGGATGACGCTGAGCACCTCCAGCAGCGCCGGCGACGACGAGCTGCCTGCGCGGCGACCTGCAACCACCACATAACTAATGTTAATTGTTGTTGTTACATTTTTGTTATACAAACATACAATAAAAAAGCGATTTATGGAACATCGATTGCTTATGAACCCGCCATGGATGTTAATACGTATTTAAGAGCGTTCACTTTACTTACTCTAATCCAAGTACGTTTATACGTTATCTAGCAGCCACAGTACAAGCTGTTGTAGCTAGATGATTGTTGTGAAATTGTGCAATATTTAATAATATTACAAACAAACATAATATAGACACAACACAATGATCATAAGCTTTACAAATTAATGTTTTGACGTACATAAGCAATTATACGACCACGTGGATTTTTTCCTAGAGTAACTATCTTTAGATTTATACACCAAGCAGTTAAATGCTTAAAATACAAATGTCATAAACAACAATTGCAGAACACAATAGGGTCAAAATGTTACACTAAAATATACCTTAAATCAAAGTATAGACTACGTACGTTATATTAGTTTTTATTTCATGTAAATACATGCAGTATTAACGAAGTTATATCTGCGAGAAGTATAGACTCCATTTTAAAAGAAAAATACGTAAGATAAAGAAAAATCCCGTACAATAAACGTGATGTTTTTGCGTTTTCTGCTCTATATTAATGACGGCAACAAGTAGACGCTTGAAATATTCACACTCTATTAAGTTGTATATTGTCTAACAAAATAAATAATCAAATACAAATTAAAATAAATATTTTAGGCTCCCATACAACAGACATGACTTAATGCCGTTTTTTCTCGATATTATAATATAGTGTCTTCGGTAGCTGCCATTTTAGACATAAGTTTGGTATGCATTACGCCATTACACAGCAAAATGTTGCTATATCTGTAGAAGCAGCCGGTATTAGATATTTGACTTTTGTCAGAATTCCAAATAAATGAGATCGTAAGTGAGATTGCATCTTACAGAGTACGTGTGCTGGTCATGAAGGACTGTTACGTGTTCACATATTTGTAGGTTTCACTTTTATCGCATGTGTGTGTGCACATGTCTTTTTGTACATGCATGTTTTTTTGAACATGCATGAATTCTAGATGACTCCTGCCTGACTGCCGGTCTTCGACGGCCCTAAGGTGGTCTGGGCGCGGCCTGACCAGCCGCGCGTCCTAGGTGCCGCTCCGGCATAGGCCACCACGTCTGGGGACTGCCTAGTACCCTAGCGCAGTCCCCCTGAGGCGCGTCGCCCGGTCCACTCGTTGGGCCGGGCCGGCCCGGGGACGTCCCAGTGAAGTGGCGCACGCTAAGGTGCGTCGATTCAGAGACGCCCCCATATGGGCGTAGGAGGGTACCGGGGGGTTTTAGTGGAGTAGGATCAGTGTGGCCTTCCGCACTGGTCCTGCTTGAGTAGGGTCGGCACTGTTTCCCGTGCCGGCGAGTCCCACACACGCCGTGCGCCTAGTCAGCGTCACGGTATGGTGCGTAACTGCATTTCCCCTCGTCACAAAAAAAAAAAAAAAGATGACTCCTGCCTCCCGAGTCCTGACTAGAGAGTACATCATATAAGACCCTCACTGTTCCAATATTTATAAAATCTTTCGATTGGCTAAGTACCAATCCTATTCTATATGCCTTTTTACATTTTAATCGGCTAACGATTGACACGTTTCAATATTATTAATATAAAGTATTCTATTCCTTTCATTGAGTTATCGATTCCATGTTATAGCATTGTCATCCCTTATTTGCATGCGAAATTTCAACACAAACGAAACATACGAAATGGATGTAAAAAATAGATACCAGGACATTATGAAGCTAAGTAAAAGTTTATAAAATAAGGAATACACTAACAAAAACTGAACTCTGAAACTCGGTCATCAGAACTAATTGTAGTTTAAAAGTTTAATTAATATTATTCATGCTCGGCAGGTTCTCTTCGATTAGAATACACGCTATGCTGCCGACCTGCCGTCGTTACACTAAAGTGCGGCTAAGTTACATGTGGTCGATTTTTTAGTCCTAAATTGCATCTTATACAGTTTTTAATTCTCTATCGATCTGTCTTTAACACGTATCTTTTACAGTTTAAGTCTAAAACTCCGTCATGTGATGAACGGTAACAAAATAGAAACAATTTAAAGTTTACGCGCCGTTTTTTGGCCATATCTCAAAGGTTGTAATAGTAGTTGTAGTTATAATTAATACTAATATTGACATTAATGAATTGACAACATTGAATAAAAATAATATTAGAATTATTGACATTTAAATATGTTGGTTATTGAATATAAAAAATTGCATGTTATCTTTTTAACACGCTTTTATTATTTTCACTTGTATGTAACTGACTCGTTTGGACTCGATTTTGCCCAACTTTATGCGATCAGATTTACTTTAAACTTGGCATATATATGAAGATTAGATGACAATACAATATTATGGTAACACCAAGCTGATCTGTAAATAAATTAGTAGTTTTATATTAAAAAAATATATTTTGAAAAACTGAAAACACGCTTTTACTTACTGCACTAAAAAGTCAAAAATAAACAAAATATACTCTCTGTTTACTTACGATAATATATTACGTGATGCATAATGTTCAACAATTCAGTTAAAATTTAATAATGAAGCGCCCCACGCTTTTTTCAGTTATATATATATATATATGTATATATATATATATATATCTTAAAATCAACTATAAATATGGCTTACTCTAAAGCCCTTATGATGTAAGCAGAGAGTATATTTTGTTTATTTTTGACTTTTTAGTGCAGTAAGTAAAGGCGTGTTTTTAGTTTTTTAAAACTATTAATTTTTATGACTAAATAGGTTAAGATACAATTTAGATGAAATGTAACACCATTATTTGTACCCTATTTAATGCAAATAAATTGAATTGAATTGGTATTGTCATTTAGGCGCGTTGTAGCTTGAGGCATCGGCAGTATGAAATTTTTTAATGGGCTCTACTTGTAACCTCGCGTCGCGTGTTAAGCTATTTCAAGTTAGTGACGCGGTTCTTCACGGTCGATCTAGATTCTAGATACAATGATTAGATACCGAAGACAGAATAGCAAAATTTGTCTTCCAAAAGTTTTACCGTCGTAACGGGAGACAGCTTTCAATAAATTGGCGGTAAAACTTTAAACTGTTTTCTTCTGTTATTAGTTTTCACATGATTGTTATCTTCGTAAAACTCTGCTGGTTGTATAGTTATGAGTGATGGAGATCTTATAAGCATCTGTGTTGTCCACATTATCATTCTCATACACATTATGTCATTATCTGCTATTTCTAAAATTAAAGTAGGAAAATATCTTTTTCTCATATTTTAAAAGTATGACCATAATATGACATGAGAAGTAATTAGATAGGTATAACAGCAAAAATAGTTTTAAGTGGAAAACTTTAAACTAACTATAGTTTCGCTTGCCATTTTCAATTTCGCTTACGTACAGAAAGTGAATAATGTATGTTTGTGTACTAAACATATATGTACTTGCATTACCGTCAATCAATTGCATGACTGATTGATTAGTTGAACTCAGATTACAATCGCAGAATAGCAACTAATCAGTGAGTAAAACGAACGTACACACACACACACACCTCAAACTGTCTAAGCAACATGTACTTATCGTTTACGCAAACTGCATTTTTATAAGTTGATATTTTATATTTATTCTATTGTTATTAGATTTTTATAAAATTATTCGAAGGTAATTTTGCTTTAGTTAGTCTAATGGTTATTATTAACCAAATAATTTATATATTAAAATATTAATAATCGGTGAAAAGATCAATAAATTTCATGTTGTTTGAATGCTGTTGATGAATATTATTTTTATTAGCTGACCCAGCGAACTTCGTACCGCCATAAAAATAGGGGCAGGTGGTAGAAGCGAATATTTAGGGTTGTTTGTATTTTTTTAATCCCAAAAAAATTTAGGCGTGTGTAACGTAGTGATCTTTAAATTTCCTGGGATGTCATTCCTCCTAACCCATATATGAACACTACGTTACAATACCCAATAGTTAGAATATTGACGCGAAGGCGCATTGTAGGTTTCAGAACACTACGTTGCAGGTGGACAACCATTATCGTTTAAGGATAATAGAAATAGATAGTAGCCGATTCTCAGACCCACGGAATATGCATATAAAATTTCATAAAAATCGGTCAGGCCGTTTCGGAGGAGTATGGTAACTAACATTGTGACACGCGAATTTTATATATAAGATTCTGTGTGCGATTGACGGAACTCAAAGTGCTAACACCATTTTAATTTCTTTTTTCATTTCATTAACCTTCGCTCTACAATTGAAATAGCCTAATGGAATTAACAATTGAGCGAGATAAACTTTTGTGTCGTCCTCATTAACCCTACAATCTTTGCATAGAGGGCGTATTACCTATGTCATTGTTATAAATCAACGATCTCTTTGTAACAGTACCATGAGCGTGAATCAGTGTGGCTCAATAGTGGGTGGCATGCGGCGTGCGGCGTGCGGCGTGCGGCGTGCGGCACGGATATAGATATCAATGTAATGGTGCTTAACTGTTGTTTCTGCTTTCTTCGTGATGCAAGTATAGTGACGCGAGCATGTGCGCGGTGATTCACGGGCTGCTCGTCGCCGCCCTGCAGCAGGCGGGGCGGGGGGGGGGGGGGGGCGACCTCGGCTGCCAGATCGTGACGCGGAGATTATTGTCCCTACTCACTCGCCGTAAGGTCTAGCTCTGACCTTCCTAACTCGTTTGTGGCGGCCGGCTCCACTGCGCCTCCTTAACGCGACTATAAGTAATAATGCCGCCGCCATTACTGCCAATCATTTTGTCAGGTATGGGGCGCTTGACACAGAAAGCTCGCCGCTCTATGTATTCGCAGCTCGTTTGCCCGCCCTTCGTAGGTTCTGTATTGACACACCTGTGAACCGGCGACCTTCGCGCTGGGACACTGTCGGCCGTGGGGCGGCACAATACGAAGCGAATGAACCCCCGTAACCTCAACCGTGAATGTGTTTCGTTTAATTTTTGACGTCAAAAGCTGCTCATTGACTTACCAATCTCACATACACTGTCGTGTGTTGCTGAAACTTTGAATAATGTAAATGTACCTAGTAAAAAAACCGAAATGTCGCACTAATATTACAACAGTGTCGTAACTCAAAAAATGTCGAATTTGAGATAACACCATATTCAAACGCTGGATGCGATTCCGCATAAGGCAATAAAACCGTCGTTGAAATAATGCAAAAAACAAATAAGTGATGGCGTTATAAGTCAGTATAGATGACTGACCAACTGTCATACCCCCCGCTTAATATTGCTTCTTCTCTAGTTGCGACCAACAGTGATCGAGGAAGGACGTGCCGCTTTGCGTAATATTTCGAGTTGTAGTAGTATTGCTGATTCAGGTATGGAAAATTTAAAGTATTATTTTGAATTATTAAGTTTTTGCTGATTTAAACTTTAATATGAAATGGGTGTATTTAATGTTAATACACTCTTACTGATTAATACAAGCAATATTTCAAATAATATTTTTATTTACGACATTATTATTGGTTTAGTCATTCATTTTAGACATGATACAGTATTGCTGATGCATGACGATTGCACACCTTTTGATGTTTAATTTGTTAGTATTAAAAGAAAAGCCCAATTGTTTATCATAGTATTTATCACGGTGTATTGGAATATGTTATTGTTAAATTAGGAAAATGTTTACTAAATATTTATTTCGTTAATTTAGAGTTACTACACTCTATGTGACACGTGTGCTTTGTATGTATTTTGCTAACAAGAACTTGATTAATTTGCAGAATCACTATGCATCGTGGGCGATTACTTATTGGTATGGCAATAAAAACGAGCAGCGAAAACCAGGACAATGGACGAACCTGTTGAAGAATGTACACATCCCTCAAATTTATTACCTTTATTGTTGTCAAAATCAGACAAAAATAATAATAACTGTTTAATAAAAACTAGTTATAGTAATTTGTATCGGAAAAGACTGTTATTTTTTATTTTGTAATTACTTAGAAAATATTGTTAGTATCTAGAAAGACTGTTTTATTTTTGTTTGGTTTTGTTTTGGGATTTTTATTCTGTTGATTATTTGTTTAGTTTACATTTAATGCTTCAACTACTTTATAAGAATAATTTGTGATAATCATTATGTGTCGGAAAAGACTGTTTTTTATGTTTCGTAAGGACTTTCTAAGTTTAGAAATAAATAGATATTAATTTTTATACTTGTATGTATCTAGGAACTGTTTTGTTTAAGAAACTTTATTTTGTAATCACATAAACAAAATATTTCACTATTTTGTATTATTTCAAACATTGTATAATTCAGTTTATGGCGAAATTATAATTGTTTCTTATAAAACTATTTGTTTTTATTTACAAATACCCTAACTCGGAGAAAATGTTCAAGTTATACGTAAATATAATACCAAAAACAATTCTTAGAATTGTTGTAACTCTAAAATGTATATTTAAATTATACCAAAAAAGCTATATTCAATTAGTAGTAACCCAAAATATTTCTGAAATAACTACACAACTAAAAATAATATTTCATTTTGAACAGTTTGTTCGATATTATACCGTATCAACTCAAAAAATGTAAATAACTTTAGTCCCCGTAATTTTTAAAATTATTGGTATATATATAATTTCTTTAAATTCTGTAATAAAACACATAAAAAATGTTTTTTTTTATAATCTATAATAAAAAGTGAATAATCAGTTTTTCCTTGATTCTGAAAAACAATCAATTTTGAGTTACGACACTGTTGTAATATTAGTGCGATGTCATTGTTCTAGGTCAAAGACACTATTACTGTGTATATTATTAAAATCCCTGTTGTCTTCAAGTTTGGGTGCTTTTCAATAATCATAATAATAACGTATTGTCAATTATATTGGCGTGAAACTATTTGTTAGTGTGCACATGAAAGGCATCCGGGAGTCAAATAAATCTATGCAATAAAGAATTATGTAGTTAATAATTTAACAAATATAGCCTCCTAGAAAGGCTTTTTACCTGACTATATTTCTATGTATAAGTTAAATTTTTGGTATAAAAAAAATGCAGTTATTTGAAATTTTGGAAGTTGCACTTGCGTATTGCGTACTTGATCACTTAACTATACTTGCGTACTTGATTACTTAATCTATACTTTAATATTATGAGGCTGAAGAGTTTGTTTGATTGGTTGAAACTTGAACACGCTATTCTCACAAAGTACTGGTCTGATTGGAAACAATATTTTTGTGTTTGATAGTCCATTTACCGAGGAAGGATATAGGCTATTATATCATATCGCTATGTCCAATAAGAGCAGAGGATTGATGAAAAATGTTGCGAAAACGGAAAAAAAACCGTTTGAAAGCTTCCGTTGCGCTGCGTTAACGGTTAAAGTTTACCATAAATTGAATAGTTTACTAGAAAAAAATCCACGCGGACCAGGCAGCGGACGGGACTCGAACCCGCACCCTTCGCAATCCGGGCGAATGCAAAATTTTCCTAGCCTTAAGCTGCAAGGCAGCGCTATCTCTTCGCATTGTATACCCACAATGTCAAATGAATACTTTTTCAAGTATTAAACATTTGAAAGAAGAAATAGCAATTATAGTTATGTTTTTATTTATTTTTAAGCATTTCATCAAATCATAGAATATACGTCGGCCCCTAACAATAGGTCAATGGGGCGACTAGTGTAAAACTTAGGATCGGCTAATTTAATTTGATCCAGGTATGACCAATCAGGACAATTAAACGATTGGCTTGGCAAGTTCTTGATAAGCTGCCAACCCTTATTTAAAAAATTTGAAATACTTCCATTGCCCTGCATGTACATAAAGGAAGCATGTTTATTTGTCAGGGATCACAGCAAGTATTTCGAGAAGCGCGTAGAAATGAGCAATAGACACACGAGATGTCAATATAGATACTTATTATATCAGCCTCCTTGCCACGCATATATTTATAAAGTTAATGCTTATAACATGTTAATATGTATATATAATAAATTACCTGACAATATAAAATTAGAAACTGGGACACTGTTTAGAAGTAAGTTGACAAAATGGTTACAAAAAAAATGTTATTATAGTATTAAGGAATATATGACAGATGAAAAAAATAACTGACTGCAATATTTGCACACCTGCCTGCAGGTAGAATACACGTACTTACTCAATATGTATCAACTTGTGAACTGTATTTTGGCAAATAAATTAAATTATTATTATTATTATTATTATTATTATTATTATTATTATTATTATTATTATTATTATTATTATTATTATTATTATTATTATTATTATTATTATTATTATTATTATTATTACTGACCACATCTTCTTGTTTACAGCCTTCTTGATTGCGTCGTACTTACGCTCGTACGCTGAAAATGTTTGCTCATATTCCTGATTAGAGCCATTTAACTCGCTGTCCAGATCCCAGTGTAACGAGTCTATTGCACCCCACCGAGACTGAACAGTGCGAAGCAAATCTTCAAACTCCCATTTTTCGGAAATAGAATCTAAATTAATGCCTTGAACCGTTCTATGAAAAGCCCTAAAATTACTTTGTTGCTTTCTCAACATTTCTTCCGTCCTACTTACTGTAATTCTTGATTGGTGGGATGGATTCCCACCCTCGAACTTGGAAGCATCACCTAATTGAGTCAAAAAGGTAGGGGGTTTTAAGATAGGCGTTTTGGGCCTATCCTCTGCTACAGGTTGATAATTTTGGAGATGGGCCCTGATATTACCATACCTCTCTTTCACTCTTTCCAAATCCTGATCGATGTAATCTCTTGTTGACACATCTAACTCACTAGCTATCAGTTTTTTATAATTGGTGTCGTATTCTAACCAATAGCTATCGAGAATGTCTATCTTACGCTTCAGATATTCTGGAGTTTTCCTACTGGAACTATCCTTCTTGAAGTTGGTATATAGAGTCTCGATTGCTCCTGCTATTTGCTGTTGGTTGGTAATAACATCGCTAACAGACGACATGGCTAACTTGAAATAAATGGACAGGTCTTACTTGATTGGATGACTTTGCCACTCAGGGTAGCCACGTACTGCGCTGCTGGATCCTTGCTGCAAGAATGCTGTGCGTCTTGATAGCACAGCAAGGTATTTCTTGATAATTCACTACGCCACTTGATTTGACACAGTGAGTATAGGTACTCAGTGAATACACTAAGTTATTTTGTATTGGTAAGCGGAAACACTGACACGTTTCAAAGTTCACTCACGGTGTTCCTGGTCCCGCTATCCCGTTTAGCTCGAAGGACCAATGTTCGGGTTGGAACTATTAAATGATAAACTGATATTGTAGTATAAAACTGTGTATTTGGAGAAAGGACTAAAAATAACTATAAAATAATAATTGCTATGAGTACGCGTGACTTGATGAGTTGATGATTGCGAACTGATTTTGTGCAATAAAGTTAATTGTGAATAGGTAATTTAGGTCAACGAAATGTGCTGATGTGACGATGTACGCGCTTGCTCGTACAAACTGCTAGATGTTTAAATCTTTATCTAGTAAACTTTTCTTTAGATTTAAACATCTAGCAGTTAAATGCTTAAAAATAAATAAAAACATAACTCCTATAATTGCTTTTTCTTCTTTCAAATGTTTAATACTTGAAAAAGTATACTAGAAAAAGATATAAACATCTAGCAGTTAAATGCTTAAAAAAAAATGTGTGCGTGTACTAGTGTACACACGTAAGAAGTGAAACTTCTTTATGGCCTTATTTTTCGAAAAATGATCTACATGCAACTTTCCAGAAATTGGTTAAATAAAGTTAAATTAGATAAAGTTTAAACAAAAGGATTTTATTATCATAGACATGAATACAAATTACTGCCTATGAAACTGTTATGATTACACGGCTCAGTAATCTAAGGCACATGTTCCACCTCCGACGATGAACGATAAGCGAGTAGAAACTAGAAACGAATTGGCAGTCCTGAGTTAAAATGCACGCGCACGGCTTTTGACAGCCAAGCCAGCTTAACCGAGCGAGTATAGCTGAGCGAGTATCGCTGAGCTAGTATCGCTGAGCGAGAATCGCTGAGCGAGTATCGCTGAGCGAGTATCGCTGAGCGAGTACCGCTGAGCGAGTATCGCTGAGCTAGTATCGCTGAGCGAGTATCGCTGAGCGAGTATCGCTGAGCGAGTATCGCTATGCGAGTTTGGCTATGCGAATATCGATGAGCGAGTATCGCTGAGCGAGTATCGCTGAGCGAGTATCGCTATGCGAGTTTGGCTGAGCAAGTATCGCTATGCGAGTTTGGCTGAGCAAGTATCGCTGAGCGAGTATCGCTGAGCGAGAATCGCTGAGCGAGTATCGCTGAGCGAGTATCGCTGAGCGAGTATCGCTGAGCGAGTACCGCTGAGCGAGTACCGCTGAGCGAGTACCGCTGAGCGAGTATCGCTGAGCGAGTATCGCTATGCGAGTTTGGCTGAGCGAGTCTTATGTTTAATAACTATTGTCACTCAGCTACAAACGAGTAGAGAGAGTTCTCGCTGGCGACAGTGTGATCATTCAGCTATCAACTATTAATATAAAAAAAGATGGCGCGTAACGGAAAAATGTGACGCGTAACGTCCGAAAAAATGTGACGGTAATTTCTTTTCCAACGCCGATAAAGAAGTTTCACTTCAATAAATAAAAACATAACTATAAATTGAATAGTTAAATATGGCAATATTTAAAGTTCCACTCACTATTAACATTTTCATCAAATTAATGCGAGTGAAACCGCAGGGGACGGCGACCACTCGTACTCTTAAATTAATAATAATAGATCGGTATATCAGGCAAAATAAACGCGACCTTACCGACCGACATGTGCTCATTTTATTTTCATTAGTATACGCATTCAAGGTGTTAGATTAGTCATTATGTGTAGGACGAAGTTTGGGGGTGAGGGAAGTAGGGTGCGGGGCGATGTTGAGGTGGCCGCTTACCATGCGGTCAACATGCGACGAACCATTTGAAAAGCCCTTTTAAAAACATCCATAAGTTTTACATTACAGACTGCTCGGATGTCCCGGTCGAATGTGGTCGTATCTTTAAAAAAATGTGCTGGCTCCACCTTACAGTCCTTTTTTAAGTGCTGCAGGCCGATTCGCTAACTGTTTTGACATTTATAGCGAAAGAAATAAGAAAGAAAGAAAACATTTTTTTGGATCTCACAGCATATGTACATTTAAAAAAAATGGATGCGTGTAACTTATGTACGCGCGTGAGAAGTTATACTTCTTTAGCATCATTAAAAATATTTTTTAATTGCATGCAAATTAATTATTTGCATTACAATAAAATAATAAAAGGACTGGAAAAGGATAGTTAACACAGTCAATTAAGTTCAGTTTTAATTTGAAAAATTAAATAAATATTCAAAATATTCAATTAAAATCACTACTGAATTTAAGTTATTAGTCCATATGTAATTAGCACTTGTAAGTAACTAAAACACGTTGTGTCTATATAGAAACTAGAAACATGTGGATAAATATTATAAATATGAAAACAGTGATCAGAGGCGACGAGCGTGCCACCATTGTTTTTGACAACGCGATCATCTTATGGAGCTCCGTGGATCGTTCAAAGTACCTTTCGAACAGATGTCTAATAATGGTGGATTATTAACCACTAAGTGGATAATAATCCACCATTATTAGACACTAACATTCATAACGCGCCCGCGGCCAACTTCATGGTGTTACTATTGTGTTACAGTGATGCGCGCGCATCTCGAAATTTCACTCACATGATTTTTTCATAACGCGCCCGCGGCCAACTTCATGCTGTTACTTTTGGGTTACAGTGATGCGCGCGCATCTAATTATTTCACTCTCATCATTTTTTCATAACGCGCCTAAAGAAGTATAACTTCAACAAAACAGAAAGATAAACTGATAAAAAATTAAAAAAAGAACGGTGGACTGACGACACCAAGCGAGTGGAGGGGACCCACTGGATGGGAAAAACTCAGTATCGTTGTGTTTGGAGATCTCTACAGAAAGCCTATGTCCAACAGTGGACGTCAATCCGCTGATTATGATGATGATTATGAGAAAGAAAAACATGAAATGACGATAACGCAAAATAAAAAACAAGAAAACTGATTTAAAGTAGTGCTGTGCAGGGCCAACAGGTCGCTGTCTCGGCTATGCTGCTGTAGTAATACTTTCGCTATACCACAGCAGCGCCGATTTGCAGCAAGCGCCTAGTGATATCCGAAAGCCAATTGTTGAATTTATATTGAATTTAAGTTGGCAAAAAATAATCTATATATATTATAATTTGTATTCCTTTTGTAATAATAAAAAGAAAGTAACATGACTAGGTAATGCCAAAGTATACTTGTTAACTCAGTCTTAACTCAAATACTTCAATCGTTCGTTCAACCCCCACTCATTCGATCATTCACGCATTCAGTTCACTTATAAACTAGCTTCACTTTGTATTCCGCTGTGTTAGGAGTCAGTCGTATCAGCTTCCTAGTAAAAATATATTTCACAGAATATAAGTATCATTCGTCACTGTGATTCCGTATTTTATTCAGCTCCTCTGACCTATAAAATCTACACCAATCAATTCGAAAAAGAAGAAAAAAAAACGGACATGTGCTGTTCACATGCGATACAAGTGAAACCTACAAAAATGTGAACACGCAAAAGTCTTTCATGACTAGATACGTCTTAAAGACAACACCTGGGTTAAAATTCAACTGTCTAGGTCAAAATTAAATATTTTATACTTAAATTATTACGAAAAATAAATAATAGAGACATACCCCGGCGGGCCCTGGAACCCTACGCATCAGCAGAAACACAACACCATCACTTAGTTTGGTTTAGTAAGTATTCCAGGCGGTTTCCTCGCTTAGTCCTAATTATTGGACCATTGTGCGTGTCTCGAAACATTTCCGTTCACTCCAGCGAGCCTAAGTTAGTCCAGAAGGAAAGCAGCCGTGGCAGACTGCTGCAAGCTTCCGGAAGCGATGCTGGCACTCCACCACCACTAGTAAATGTTATTGTACTATCTTCTGTAAGGTGGAAATTGCTTCCCGAGAAGACCTATCGTGCCCTTGCGCTGTACCCAATTTCACTAGTCAATCGTTTATTGCAAACTAAGTATACTTCTCGTGAAACTACATAGTAGAGATGGGCGTTTTTAGGTATAAGAAAAATCGCATCGGATGCGCGCATCGATGCCGGCATCGCATCGAATCCAAGTGAATGTCACTATCGTATTATCACAGGATACGATGCGATATGAATTATGACAGATGCGTGTTTTGTGTGGGAGTGTCTCTTCGATTCCTTGAATCAGGACTTGAAAATGTAATAGGAACCATTTATTTACTTTTCGGTATGGTAACTGAAATTACTTATTTATTTATTGCATGTCACATAACATTCATGATGGTACATTAATTTATGTAAAGTAAATAATTATGTGACGCCCTGCAAGGGCATAGCAAATATCAAGCCAGAGGGCTTGTTAAATAATTATATTATAATACTTAGGTTCACATTTCATTTTTACACAACAATTATATTTTATAAAATAGATTAAATAATTTCAACAAGCAATAATAATAATGAAAATGTCAACTTTAAAAATTAATTACATTACTGAATGCCGGTAAAATGATTACATAAAAAAATGCACTCAGAGCGTAGGTTTTGAAAGCAGTGCAGTGCCACAAACTTTTCTGTGCCGGTGGCAAAAATTAGAACTACAATAGGGATGATGACTATTTATTTTCTTCATTTATCAGGTAGATTATCAAAAAGTATTGGACACGTATTTTTTCTTTTTTCACATAATATAAACAATGTAGAGATATATTGATTTGAAAAGTCGCATGGCGTCACGTTTGAGTACACTTATAAGTGAAAATTCACTCAAACAAAAGTGACGTCACGAGACCCTACTCCCAAACTCTGACGCGCTATAACTTTGTCATTTGTTGGTTGATTGCCCAAAGAAAAAATACGTGTCCATTATTTTTTGATCATCTAACTGACGGACTAAATAGAATTTCGTTTACTGTACCCCGTCATCACCCCTATTTATCCATAGATGCCAAACCTGGCATCGTTATTCTTAAAACGCCCACCCCTACTAAATAGCAGCTCGTTACATGGATGCCAAAAGTCATATATATCTTAAATAATCACAAACCGGAACCCTTTATAGTTGCACTACAAGAAACTTGAGCCGTTTTTCGGTAGTGAACAAGTGAGGCGACCACGAGCAGAAACAAACCTGAATTGGTGAGTACTTAGATACTTACATGCAGTTACCAAAGCGATGCACTAATATAGGACATATATTTGATATCACTTCAAAACTTGTTTCAGCGTCTAAACTATCCACGCATGCATGCATGGGATAGCTCAGATATTATGGGCTGTATGATAAATGAATATGCGAACTAAAATAAATATTTGTAACACTCGCCCGAGGAGCTCGATGGCGCAAGTGGTTAGCGCGTTCGGCTGCGATCGTTGAAGTTAAGTAACTTTCGCATTGGTCGGTCATTGGATGGGTGACCAAAAATTTACTATCTCGAGCTCCTCCGTGCTTCGGAAGGTACGTTAAGCCGTTGGTCCCGGCTGCATCTGCAGTCGTTAGCATCCACCAATCCGCACTGGGCCCGCGTGGTGGGTCATGACCCAATCTCCCTATTCCATCCATAGGGAAGGCCTGTGCCCCAGCAGTGGGAACATTAATAGGCTGATGATGATGAACACTCGCCCTAATCAATTACTCTAGTCCCAAAGTAAGCACTGTAATGCTTGTGTTACTAGGATATTAAGGTAACGGACAGAATACATTTATAAATTTACTAGCTGTGCCTCGCAGTGTACCCGGCGGTTTATTAGGGATATTTTCCTGCAGTAAAACGTAACCTATGTGTTAATCCAGGGTGTCAGCTAACTCCCTACCAAATTTTATTAAAATCGCTCCAGCCGTTAAGACGTGAAGGAGTAACAAACATACACACTCACAAACTTTCGCCTTTATAATATTAGTGTGATTAATATATAAGTGCATAATATAAACATCCCTGACTTACTACGTGCACACATCCACAAATTCTCGTATTAATCATATTATACCCACCAGGATTCGAACCAGGACCTGTGACGAGAAACTATTGTTCATACCCCCAATGGATAAGGGTGGTCCGCCCCAAAAAAAATATATTTCGAGCAATTTATTTTATTTTAAGTAGTATTGACGTTGTAACAACATAATGATTTGTTATTAAAAGTATAATACTTAAATAAAACTAGTTTTTCACGGGTTAATGCACGAAACTTTATTTATTTATTGACGTTTCGTAGCCTTTACAGGCTACGTCGTCGGAATGATTTTTTAATAAAAAACATTCCGACGAAGATTCCGTGAAAAACTAGTTTTATTTAATGAGTGACGTGCGTAAAAACCTAAGAAACAAATAGTATTATACTTTGAATGTTGTGGAGTGTTTTTCGCTCGTTTTTCTTAACAGTTAAAAAATATGTCCAATAACGAGCGGCAGGGAAAAAAAATTTTTGGACTATTCAAAAGAGTTGTACTATACATCAAATGTGTAAAAAGACTGATTTAAAAATAACCAAGTCAGGATCTGATGGTAGAATCCGGGGTAAACGAAGGAAACCTTCAAATTTCAAAGGCACGCACGATGTTTTTTATGCCTGTTCACCGATTTCTCCTCCAATTGTGTTATTGTTTACTTGGATGATGTAATTTTCACTAAAATGGATGAAATAAAAAAAAATAAACAAAAAATAAAACCGACTTCAAAATCGAAAATTGACGTCTAATAGAAATGTGTTTTCTATGTCGGCCTCTAGAACTCGAGAAGAAAATATCTATTCGTTTAAATATAACATCAAGCATACTTTATGAAGGGCTATAAGCAGGTGTATTTCAATATTACGTAATATCGCGGTGTTTTGGACCAGTTCCAGGTTCCACGACAACACAGAACGTTAAGAGACTTTAGTATAAGATATACTTATCGCACGCTCAGCATTTAAATTTATTGTTGAAGATATTCACGGAACAAAAATATTTGGGAAGGTTTTGATTCTTGATTTGTAGTAATTTAATATAAGATAGATTTTCTTTCTATTACCACAATATTCTGAACAGAGCTGGTTAAAACAAAAATCTTAATATATAGAATCTAAGAATAAATAAAGTTGGAATTAATAAATTAACAATAAATATATGGTGGTATACTTAACTACATTTTATTTATAAATCAAATGTAGGCAAGGTATCTAATAATACTTATTTGCGATGCCACCATGCTTTTGGTAAGAAAATTAATTTAACCCATACTAATATTATAAATGCGGAAGTGTGTCTGTCTGTGACCTCTTCACGCTTTGCCCGCTGAACCCATTTAAATGAAATTTGGTATAGAGATAGTATTTTTATTTTGTGTTTATTATCTTTGCTGATGTTTTTATCAAAGCAATCAGCATTATTTTCGGCGTTGATGTTGTAATTAAAGATATTTGCTAATACATTTGAATGCCATCATCTTGACCTAGAGTCCAAGACCAAGCGACAGAACAAAGTTCTAAAAAGGGATTTGACAAATTATTTTGGTACCTATTAGAGATGCGCCAAATGTAGATTCTACCAAATACGAATGGCCCGCCGAAACGAACTGAATTATTCGGTTCGGTCCAAAATGTACCGAACCGAATAATTCAGTTTAATTTTGCGCGGTACACAGGTTTGTACACGTTATCGTTCATTGTTGATTTCACAGATTTTTATTTGACTTACATTGACATTAATTTAAAAAAAAAAAGTAGATTAAAACTACAAATGGTTATGATAAATTCCTAGTTTATATGTTTTAAAATAATGTTTGTAAATTATTTATTTAAATAGGTTAAGGTAATTTCAATATTAAGTAGTTTTTAAGTTTGTGTCACATCCAAATTTGTTACTGAAGGTTTTTTTATTGTAGATTGCATAAATTTTATTTAGCGTATATAGACATATATTTAAATATTGCTTAAATTGTTTATATACAGATTTTAATACTAATGTTCTTTCTTAAAGATAGTGGTTATTATATTATATCAAAAAAATACGTTCTGTAAAAAGTTTTTAAATTTTTTAATTTTATAGAAATGTAATTTAGTTTTATTTTGTCATTTGTAAAAAAAAGCAGAAGTCTATTTGACTCAAAGTTTATTTTAATTGATTGTTTTTTCTTTATTCATTTTGTCAATAAATAAAATTGATACAAAAAGTAATGTTCCTTTTATTTACAAAAAACTATGTAAACCTGTCGGAATAAACCACACTTATTTAGTAATTAGAAAACATTACGGTTTACTAATGTGTTCTTTTTTAAAAAAAAATACAATATTTTAAATATTCGATAAAAATATACCGAATGTACCGAATACGAATATTCGGCCAAAGATTCGGCGCATCTCTAGTACCTACATATTTTGTTTTTGCGTATGCTTTTCACCGTATATGTATGGACATCATTTAAAAAATATAGTAGTACTAAGCTAGGACATGCAACCAAAAGAGACATGTGTAACCTTCACGAATCAAATCTTGCCCCTTTATGGCACAAGCCATAAAAAAACTGAACAATGATCAAAATAAGCGATAACAGTTGGAAGACATACCATACAATGTAGGTACCTTCAATGCTTCGCTTCAAATCTCCTATTACTCTTAATTTAGTATTATTATGTTTATATTGCCGGATACCCTGCTCATTTTAATTATACACGTTTAAACGACTTTTCCACCGTTTAACATCAGGTGGGGTTGAATAATTTGCATATCTTACTAAATAAAAAAACCTACATACGGCAAACTCTTTTTTGGTTCCGTATATTATTGGTTAGAGATTAAGATATTGGTAGTCGCAAAATAATCTGAGTATTTCCGTTTCCCCATTAATGATAGGAATATTCTGAGTAATCGAATATAAAGTGCGGAAAGCTATTAAATTAATTGGACAGGGGCATGGTCCCTTACAACTACATAATCTAAGCTATACTTATATATAGTATAAAGCTGAAGAGTTTATTTTTTGTGAGTGAACGCGCTAATCTCAGGAACCACTGGTCAAATTAGAAAAAAAAAATCTGTTGGACAGTGCATTTATCAAGGCAGGTTTTAGGCTATTGACATACAGATACGGCCAATAGGAGCGGAACACCAATGAAAAAATTAAGCAATAACGTGTAAAAATATTTCATTTGAGAGCTTCCGTTGCGTGCGTTGCGTAAACGGTTAAAGTTACACAAAAACTACCTAAGACGGAATTGTTTGCCTTTTAAAGTTCTATGAAAAAGTCAGAGATAACATATTATCATGTGTATCTTTAAAGGAAGACCCATTTTGACATTTTTCCTCAAAAGACTCTAAACCGCAGGGCACCTCTAGTCTTATATAAAGTGCGGGAAGCTATTAAATTAATTGGATAGGGCTGCGGCCCCTTACAACTACAAAATACTATATATAGGTCACAGCTGAGAGAAATGGGGACCTTGAACTGAAAACAAAACACAGACTCGAGTCTTTGTGATTGTGTTGGGAGCGTAGTGTCTCTCGGCCGCACCGGTTTGCTTAAAGACTTAGTTTCATTGTTATGTTGGACTTCACATTTTATGATTTAAAGGCTAATCTGCAATCTCTGTTATGAGGGTATGATCACGTATCACCAAGTAGGATGAGACTTTGTTTACCGACCCTACTCATATAATCAATCAATAATCAATAATCAAAATCATTTATTCAGTTTAGGCTGTTACAAGCACATATGAATGTCTAGAAGCTACGCCATCGGTTCGTAAATCTACGGCGGGAGACCTTGTACTGAGAAGAACCGGCAAGAAACTCAGCAAGGGCTGTTTTTTTCTCCCTGTTTTATCATTTACAGAGTCGTCAAGTTGAAAAATGACTTCAGAGATGATTCATGAAGTCACCCTTCATTACATAATGTGAAATTATACATTAATTGTACACCTGCATTTTGATTGCTGTGTCACACAGTATAAATACAAACAGAGTTATTTATAATAGGTGTAATTAAACATTTATATCTTAAATATCAAAGTAGTTAGGGCAGACTCATCTCCGCTGGCAGCACCCGTTCACGAGCATGACGTTGGAACCAGCCATCGCTTCGCTCAACCATATTTTAGGGAACGTAACGACCCGCCTCACACGACACCACCGAAGAGACTTTTAAGAGAGCATGACTACCCATAACCACCTATATCAACCACAACATATTTACTTAAACTTAAAGTCATTTATCTGTAGGACACTGCAAACAATTACAAAGCAAAAACAATGGAGAAATCATGACCACGCCGTTTTGTCATTCAAATCTTCTTAAATAGTCTGATATTCTTCCTTACGTAATCAGCTTTAAATACAGCTTTTCAATAAAAGTATCATCAACACATGATCCATAATATATATCATATAGAAATACCCGTTGGAATGGTTGGAACAGTTCAAACCCAAGCATTTTTGTCTGTAATATAATCAGACACTTTATAATAAGCATTCTTAATAAGAGTTTTTTTAATAGTCGATTTAAATTTAGTCAGGCTCAACTCTTGAATATTGCTTGGGACTTTATTGTAAAAGCGAACACAGAGGCCTCTAAACGAATTATTAATTTTGTGGAGCCTAGTAGCAGGTAAAGTTAACTTATTTTTACTTCTAGTATTAAGTGTATGTATTTCACTATTTTTAGTAAATAAACTAATATTTTTTTTGACATATACTAAGTTTTCATATATGTATTGTGATGCAACCGTCATTATGCCTATTTCTTTAAACTTATTTCTTAAAGAGTCCTTAACTTTAAGATTATAAATTGATCGAATTGCCCGCTTCTGCAACACAAATATTGTTTGAATATCGGCGGCATTTCCCCACAGTAAAATACCGTAAGACATTACACTATGAAAATAACTAAAATAGACTAATCTGGCAGTTTCTATATCCGTTAACTGACGTATTTTCATTACAGCATATGCTGCAGTCTCTTCGACAATTTATCAATATGTGGGCCCCATTGCAACTTTGAATCTAGTGTGATTCCTAAGAACACTGTGGTATCTACAAGGCTCACATTTCGATCCTTTATATTTACATTCGTTTTTACCTGTTTTACATTAGGTAAAACAAATTTCAAACACTTAGTTTTCCCTTCATTTAGCAGTAAATTATTAACGTTAAACCAGTGGACTACCTTAGAAATAGACTTACATAGTTATACCAACTACAAATTCAAATTGTGAAATTTACCTTACTTATTTTGGATTATAATGTCTTAACATTTTCTGAAGTGAAAACTTCTTTAGCACCGTTGTGATTTGAGGTTCGATGAAATCTATAGTTTTGTCATTTACCATACGAGACGGATAGACAAACGGAAACTGTCTTGGGGTCGACACCAACTGATCGGTGGTTCGATTCTGAGCTCGGTTTTTTTTTTTTAAATTGTTTTAAGTGTGTTTTTTACTTTTATTAAGCTATTATTCATTTTTCGAAAAAAGTTAAGTAGTATAAAATATTTGATTTTGACCTAGAGAATTGAATTTTAACACAGGTGTTGTCTTTAAGACGTACCTAGTTAACACTTTTACGTGGACTGACTGGTGGTAGTGGTAGGTGGTACTTTTACGAGTTAAAAATTTTTCATTTGCCGTTGTTTTTCATGGAGGATAATAAATTTAAACAGCAAGTTATAGTGTTTGTGTCGCATTAATATTAGCGTTTCCCGCAGCAGAATAATCCATCGGATATGGAGAGTCAAGGTGCGCGACCAAGCAAATGTTGACGCTTTTCTTACGAGTTACAATACTATGAATACCTACGGAAGCTGCCTTAACTCTATCGTTGTTTGTCTGAACAATATTTATATTTCCGCAACGAACGTCGTGCAATCGAATGTAAATTATATGATAGTTGTAACCTTTTTTGTTCAACTGGGTATTGTTTACAACGCAGATTACTAGGCAACCAGTCGCAGGAAGCTTGCATTCGAGGAAACTATCTTTAATTTGTTATTTTATTATTGGTCATGTTCAACTCGGACGCAACGTTATCCTGTATGCTTATTTTGCAGCGAGGTTAACGTTTATGGTCATTTATGCGAGGACATAACGTGACTTCTTTGCCGTCAGGAACGCTGACTTTGTCCGGCTGGTTTGTCAACCCAAATATTGAATTATATGTATGTTTAGACTACGCGAACGTAATGCGGCGTTTAGGTATCATGGTATGTAAATAGAGCGGGGCGGTAGTCGTTATTTAATAGGTAAGTACGTACAAATAATGGGAGATCGATAGCGTCGTATGCGGCACCACCAGCGACGGACTTCAGGGGTGGACGGCAGCGGGAGCTTCGACCGCCGGGTTTCACGATAATTTATAGTGTGTCGGTGTAGATCGGTGGTGATTGGGAGCTCCGGTCGACTCGGGAGGCGCGCTCGTCACCCAGGCGGGCTTAGCGGCGGCGGCTCCGGCTCGAGCGGGCTGTGAGCGGGGGACGGTGGCAGCTCAGCCCCAACAGGGCTTTAACTGCGATCGCGTGCGGCCCGCGTGACGGCCGACTGACACTGGCGACGCTGGCCCGACCCGACCACACGACGCTGGCCGGTCGCGCCGCCGCCCGCCGCTTACACCAGCTCGCCACTCGAACGGACACTCACTCACCTTCATTACTTGATTCCACTTGGATAAGTGATTCGCACGTCATCAAAATCTATCCTAATTAACGCATGCACTCACTCAAATTGGTTTTCTGGTACGCAAGTTTCTATTACCAACGAGGTGGAGTTGCGTAAGGGATGGATTTTACAGTATATAAATCTTGAAATTGAAAGGCGTATTATTACCGATCAGAAACGAAAATCTATCTTGACCCCGCCCGACTTCCAAATCATATTATTTTTAACTCTTTAGTTCCATTTTCGATTTTGAAGTCGGTTTTATTTTTTGTTTAAAAAAATTTCATCTATTTTAGTGAAAATTACATCATCCAAGTAAACAATAACACAATTTGCGGAGAAATCGGTGAACATGTATAAAAAACATCACGCGTGCCTTTGAAATTTGAAGGTTTCCCTCGATTTCCACGGATTCTACCATCAGATCCTGACTTAGTTATTTTTAAATAGGTCTTTTTTCAAATTTAATGTAGGTATAGTACAACTCTTTTGAAAGGTCCAAAAAATTTTTTTTCCCTGCCACTCGTCATTAGAAATATTTTTAACTGCGAAGAAAAACGAGCGAAAAAAACTCCACAACATATTATACTTTTAATATCAAATCATTATGTTGTTACAACGTCAATACCATCATGATTTATTTAATATAGAAAACCTGTTGAAATGATTGGAACAGTTCAAACCCAAGCATTTTTGTCTATAATATCATCAGATACTTTGTAATAAACTTTTTTAATAAGTGCTTTTCTTATAAGTACTTGAAAGTAACTTTATTTTTGTTTCTTGTATTAAGTGTGTGAACATCACTGTTTTTAAGAAACAAATTAATATTCTTTCTTACAATTTATAAATTTTCGTATAAGTATTGTGATGCGACCGTCATTATGCCAAATTTTTTAAACTTATCTCTTAAGGATTCCTTAACTTTAAGTTTACAAATTGATCGAATAGCTCTCTTCTGCAGTTTAAATGTTTGAATGTTGGCGGCGTTTCCCCTCAATAAAATTCCGTACGACATTACACTATGGAAATAACTATTGTGCACTAATCAGGCCGATCTTCCAATTACACAGTAAAAACTGTATCATTGTACAACTACTCAATGATTTTTATATAAAGATGTATCAAATTAATTAATACTAAGCCGTCAAACCCGCCAATCCGCACTGGGCCCGCGTGGTGGGTCATGGCCAAATCTCCCTACTCCATCCATAGGGAAGACCTGTGCCCCAGCAGTGGGGACATTAATAGGCTGATGATGAAGCCGTCAATAGAGAATATACTTTATTTTCAAATTTGTTACATTAGATTATCGTTTTGTAAGTGTTGTAACTATTTTATATTGTTGTAGAGTTTCTTTTACCAGTTTTTCTCCAAAATCGATACATTACACATAACGATTTGTAAGTGTCGTTAGTATTTTTAATATTGTGAAGGATTTTAGAAACATTTTCTCCAAGATAGTTACATTGGATATAGCGTTTCTTTAGTATCCTTATTTTTTTTTTCATGATGTAGTGTTTATTGTACGGCCTTTTCACCGAAATCTTTACATTAAACATAGTTTTTTGTAAGTTTGGTTACTATTTTTAATATTGTGGAGTTTTTTCACCAGCTTTTCTCCAAAATAAAAAAAAAATCCTCTCTTCTTATCATTTTGGTTGGTCAACAACTAAAATAAAAATTAAAAAAATTGTGTGTGTCAGCTCCGACGCGCGACCGGAGTTTACTCTAAAAACGATTGTCTTTGAACAGACACATAACAAAATCAAGTCCGAAGAAGTCGGTTACAAGTAGAGATACCTCAGGAATCGTCCCATGGTTTTTACTATCATAGGCTCCATGTCACACATTTTATCATCTAACATCAGCGATATTCATCATATATTTTATTATGTATTTCTGCAAACACACAATTTCAAAAATATTACACACTAGTCATCATTTTGCAAATGTGTATTATAATTCCATCTGTACTGAAAATCACTATTCCAGAGTGCTGGACACTTACCGGCATTTCTCTATATTCTGTTATTTATTTGTTTTCATTAATTTTGCTCCGATTTTATCTATTTTTAGTTTATTTATTTTATTGACATTTGTGACAACTTAATGTTTTTTATCCGTTGCCATGGCTAAAAGTGAAAGCTGCGCAGATGAGGTTGCGCACAAAAACGTAACGAGGACATTAATGTCATTCATCGATAGATTTTACTCCTCACATTTTTCTCATACCGGGCCCCTTATATATGCAAATCGATTCTTAAGGAGTAAACTCCAAAATTAAAATATATGAAAATGTTTTTTATCTTGACGACATCATATTTACTTTTATTTAGGTACTCTCATCTATCTAGGCAAAGCACTGTGATGTAATTGATATTAGTGTAAATAAGTATCATAATAAGCGAGCGGCTGGTATCCACCCACGGGCCACGTCTCGATGGCATCAACGCACACGGCCGGAAGTAGGGCACTTAAGGTATATCAAACAGGACAAGAGAGGAGATTGAATTGACCAACCTCGGCTCATTACAAAATCCTTGTATACCTAACTACTGACAATTGATAAGTAACTGATGCTGAGAAATAGAAAAAATAACATATTTGTCTGATAGTTTACTTATTATTAGCGTTAAGTGTAAATGGTACAAAAAAAACGGCCAAGTGCGAGTCGGACAATTATGGTGATATCAGTATTTTTGTTAATTACATATACATATTACAGCTGGTCCTCTTTTAATACCTAATTCTAAGTACTTACCTACTTTATTAAGTAATGTAAGAAAGCACCTATATTATTACATGATTCTTAACATTTACGTAAAATATTTTTAATTTTTATGGAAAAAATTGAAACAAACCCTTATGTCTTTTTTCTCATAAATTAACGAAAGAGCTTTGAAATCCGCATTTCTCAGGAAGCGCGCTATCTCCTTTTAGTGAATAGAGTTTATTCATTCATTCATTCATACCATACGCAAGTCGTCGCGTCGCGTCGTGCACGGACGGAACGAGTCGCAGGAGAGCGACCGGTCGCGGCGGGAGGCAGGAGCGACTAGTGATGCTCGATATACAACAATAATCTTATCGATGTTGTACCCAAGTAGTCCCGTGATTGTCACAATAGTATTTATATCACGTTTTATGTCCAACTCTCTGAAGTAGAGGATTCATTCCGTGTTGGATCCTTTTACTAACATAATTAATGAATGGATCAATGTAAGTAAAGGTTTGTTTGTTTGGATATTAAGATGTTGTTACACATCACACAAAAAGTAATGAACATATTTGTATGAAAACCGGCACAAATACAGCCTCCAACCCGGATTACAACATTAGGTACTTTATATTAGGAAATATTTTTTTATATACAATTACGTTAAATATTTATAATATATATATGACCTCCCTATATGTTTACCTTTAAAAACAAATGGTAATCTAAACGTTAGGTTAAAATTTAAATTCAAAGTTCGCTATTCTATTCACAGCCAGGCCTTCACCACAGCAGTGTCGACATTAATGCACCGCTGATGATGATGATGAAAGCTTCATAAATCTAAGTTCTTTTTTGATTTGTTGATAATAATCTATTTAATATAATTATTATATTGTCTTCACAAAAATTGGACAGCATAACAACTCTGCTTTTAATTCCATTTTATGTTTCAAACAAATAATGATGATCAGATAACTGAGATTAGTACCGAGAAACCCAGATTAGTAAAAATAAAGAAAAATTCAACAGCAAGAAGAAACAGCAGGAAGGTTGGAATCAATATAAATACTATCAAATAATGTAATTTATACTTTGTTACAGTATAAGATATATAACTTTCTTATTTTTTTGGTTTTGATTTTATGAAGTGGGCTTTTATTTTTGTTAATATTTTCAATTACCTAACAAGTCCTAAAATTATATAATTTTAAAATTATTTTTTACTATACATCTTATTGAATATATAAAAGAAGACAACGCTGGGTCTAGGGACTCCAAATTTCTAGGGGTGCACTTAGCTTAAAGGATTTTTCATAATACACCTCGAAGGGTTCAAAAAAGGGGACGATAGTTTGTACGAAAAATCTTAATCCTTAAGTTAATAGACTTGAAACTTGGCACGAATACTAATCTAAATAAATTATAAAGTTTTTAATTTTTAGTTTTCCTAAACTACCACATATGAAGGGATTGGGAGGGTGTCAAAGTTTTATATGGATAAATTTTAACGCGCACTACAAGTAACATGATACTTGGTATTTTTACTAAAGGCCAGAAAAAAAGAATAACATGTATCAGGGTTACTTTAAAATCTGCCCTCAACGGGGTGTAAAGAGATAGTAAACTTTACTGGGGAGTATTTTACTGCAGGTTTTGATTAAATCGGAAAAAGGCTGAACGAATTTGGATAAAATTTCCTGGATTGAGACAAAGGAAAATTTTTATCCTGAAAAATTTTAATTTCCTGAGGGATTCTCAAAAATCTAACGTAAATCGCGGGCGGCCATTAGTTATCGATATAATTGATATATCGATGAGCGGGACTAGTTCCCCGCTCGCGCCGCTTAGTATCGTTCGCAATCGCTCGTCGCCTCGTGTGGCCTCGTGGTCTGTGCTGTGTTCCGATACGACGCGTTGCGAATAGAAAACACACACAATAATATAGTAGGAGAATCCCGGTTCTTTTGTATTTTAGAAGTTAATTTCGATCCCTTTGCAGTTTTTATGATATTAAGCAAGAATCAGGAAATGTTTTTGTTTAGCGTTTAATGAAAATTGCCCTAAAATTGTTGTAGTTTCACGTCGTGTTTCGTGTTCCGTGTGTTGTTTATGGTTATCGGTCGTGCGGCTTCGGTTGCGCTCGGTTGGATTCGTGCTGCTACCACAAAACAGATAGGTGTTTTGCTTTGCGCTGCTATCCATCGCAGTGTTGCCAGTACCTGCGTCGTGTTTCGGACGATTCGAAATCTGAAAAGGGACGATTTTTAGTCAAAAAGGACGGCCTTACAGAAATATTAAACTAAAGGCTGAACTATATTTATCTTACGTGTTGTATTGTGGCGCAATCTGCTTCATACATTTAGTACGGTTAGCACTAAGAACTATACCTGTGTGTCGCGATGTTCTGACAGCGTTCTCACTTTAACCATAATTGAATGAAAGATGTGTTACAACACAACACGACAGGTAAGTGTAGTTCTATCATAATGCGGTTAAATGAAAAAAAAAAGCGAGTGTGTTTAGGAACACACGACTGAAGTGAAACTTCTATAGCTCCAATGATCTGAAATTTGATAGAAAAAAACCACCAATCCGCGCTGGGTCCATTATCACCCACCAATCCGCACTGGGTCCATTGGCACCGACCAATCCGCGCTGTGTTCGTTATAACCCTCCAATCCGCACTGGATCCATTATCACCAACCCATCCGCGCTGGGTCCATTATCACCCACCAACCCGCACTGGGTCCGTTATCATCCACCAATCCGCACTGGGTCCGTTATTATACACCAATCCACACTGGGTCCGTTATCACCCACCAATCTGCGCTGGGTCCGTTATCATCCATCAATCCACGCTGGGTCCGTTATCACCCACCAAGCCAAGCACTAGCTTTATGTATTTTGTTACAGGTATTGTTCATTGTTTACCGATGAGTCACCGATGACACTAATCGTAACACGAAATCGTAACAATTCGCCAGTTTACCCCCCAAGTCAAGGCGTGCCTAAAGAAGTTTCACTTCAAAAAACATTTTAACAGAGCCACATTAATTATATTTTTTTGGCCACACAATAAACATAATGAAGATGGTACGGAGGACATAGGTACATCATGGTGATACGAACGTACCGTACGTACTTACGACTCTACAAAGCAAGCACTTATTCTTAAGTTACCTATTATCTTCATAACTGAAACATACCTCAACAACAAAAGTTTTATTAGGTAAGATATGGTAGGTTATTGGGTTTGAGCTTTGAGTTGGTATATAGATATAGGTAGGTATTTATTAAAAGTCACCTTCGTAGCGAGCGTTGGATTCGATGTAGTTTACTGGGTGATTTGACGAATAGAGTTGACAATGTACAACGAATAGTGATGGCAATTTAGTGAAATAAATCAATGAGTGAAACGAAACGCATTCGTCTGATGTTGCAGTGAAGCGTTATCGAAAACGGACGGAAAAGGGACGGAATATGTAAAAGGACATCGATGGGACGCTTTGATGAGAAAAGACTGATCCATCGTGTGTTGCAGTCACACACTGTGAACTCCCAATTGTCGATTCATGCCAGTGATGCCAGAACGTCCCAAAAGGGACGATTTTCGTCCCTTTTCTCATCAAAGCGTCCCATCGATGTCCTTTTACATATTCCGTCCCTTTTCCGTCCGTTTTCGATAACGCTTCACTGCAACATTAGACGAATGCGTTTCGTTTCACTCATTGATTTATTTCACTAAATTGCCATCACTATTCGTTGTACATTGTCAACTCTATTCGTCAAATCACCCAGTAAACTACATCGAATCCAACGCTCGCTACGAAGGTGACTTTTAATAAATACCTACCTATATCTATATACCAACTCAAAGCTCAAACCCAATAACCTACCATATCTTACCTAATAAAACTTTTGTTGTTGAGGTATGTTTCAGTTATGAAGATAATAGGTAACTTAAGAATAAGTGCTTGCTTTGTAGAGTCGTAAGTACGTACGGTACGTTCGTATCACCATGATGTACCTATGTCCTCCGTACCATCTTCATTATGTTTATTGTGTGGCCAAAAAAATATAATTAATGTGGCTCTGTTAAAATGTTTTTGAAGTGAAACTTCTTTAGGCACGCCTTGACTTGGGGGGTAAACTGGCGAATAGGGAAGATGCAATATTTTTATTTTTGTTTTCATTTTAAAGAATTCCATGTAGAATAAACCACAGATATATTAAAAAATTAAAACATTGTGATTTATCGGAAAAAATGCGGTTTTAAATTGACAATTTAAATTTTCGCGCGAAAACGAACCTATAGTTGCGATGACGTCACTGCTGTCTGTCACTAGTCGTACTTGTTCGTTGCTGGCTTTAAATTTTCATACTTTTGCATATTTTTTCGACTTTCGAAATAATTTTTTGAAAAATTTAAAATGGACTATCCATCAACATCATGTGACTCATGTTTTGTGCCAATCTACTTCAACAAAGTTCCCAAATAAATTGTTTTTGACTGGAACTTCTGACCCAAAACTGAAAAAAAAGTGGTTTCAAGCTGCAAAGAAAAATGACAATTATTCTCCAAAGACCATTATTTGATGCTGAGAAGATCACTTTGACGTAAGTCGGCGAATATACTTGTATATATGCTTAATTAATCTGCTTGTACGTAAAAACGCATTAGTAACCTACCGAATACTTACAAAACCTGTCTATAACATATTTTTAATTTTACAGTTGGAGAATGACGTCGAAAATTAGATAAAGTTTAAAATGTGTGGCACAATCTTCACATTGGCAGGACTGAACCAAGCTTTGCGTTTCATTTAAAATAACCTTAACACGATAACCTTCTTTACGTACTTTATGCTCCGGGGAACTCGACCTTTTACTGTACCTAATTCTCCATCTCTTTTAATTTGGACATAGCCGATTGCATTATCGCCGTAAGATTTGTAGAAGCCGCTGAATAAAATACGAAGTTTAACAACTACGATTTTTACATACCGTAGTAATTTAGTCCCTTTCATTTCTACACTTAAAAACTGCACTTTGGACAAAAAATGTTATAACCATGTCAACGCTAACTCTTGGTAAATTCCTGGAGTCTGCTTTGATAAACGCAACTTCCGTTTTTATTAAATGTTAAAAAAACGCAATAAATATTCCCATAAAATAATATTTACTTTAACAACCATAACCTCAAAGAAGTTGTCATAACAGGAGTGACGTCACTAAACGCTGATTGGTGTTTTAAAATACGTTCCGTTTCAAGTATTTTTAATTCGTAATAATTGTTAAAAAACAACATTATGTAAAATAAAAACGTTGCAGTGGCATTTCTTTTATATTTTTTTAACATTTTAATCATAAAATTTTCATATATATTATATATGCATCTTCCCTTTTCGTGTTACGATTAGTGTCATCGGTGACTCATCGGTAAACAATGAACAATACCTGTAACAAAATACATAAATCTAGTGCTTGGCTTGGTAGGTGATAACGGACCCAGCGTGGATTGATGGATGATAACGGACCCAGCGCAGATTGGTGGGTGATAACGGACCCAGTGTGGATTGGTGTATAATAGCGGACCCAGTGCGGATTGGTGGATGATAACGGAGCCAGTGCGGGTTGGTGGGTGATAATGGACCCAGCGCGGACGGGTTGGTGATAATGGATCAAGTGCGGATTGGAGGGTTATAACGGACACAGCGCGGATTGGTCGGTGGCAATGGACCCAGTGCGGATTGGTGGGTGATAATGGACCCAGCACGGATTGGTGGATGATAGCGGACCCAGTGTGGACTGGTGGGTGACACTGGACCCAGCGCGGATTGACCGGATATGACCCTTTATATCAGCATCTGTTGCAGGTCCAGTCTTTAAAGACAAATGTACTAAACGTTTAAATTCATTATGTTCAATAATTTCCAGAAAGTATTGCATTGGATTTGACTGTTGCATCTGCAAAAACCTAAAAAACATTATGTAGGAATTAAATTTTAAATCTGTAATAGTGCAGGAAAAAAATCACCAACATGTTATTTGTAGCACACTGCTGTAATAATCTGACAAGTTGTGAAGGAAAGTTATCAAAGTCTATAAGAAGTTATACTGGACCCAGTGTGGACTGGTGGGTGACACTGGACCCAGCGCGGATTGGTGGGTGATAACGGACCCAGTATGGATTGGTGTATAATAACAGACCCAGTGCGGATTGGTGGATGATAACGGATCCAGTGGGTGATAATGGACCCAGCGCGGATGAGTTGGTGATAATGGACCCAGTGCGGATTGGAGGGTGATAACGGACACATCGCGGATTAGTCGGTGGCAATGGACCCAGTGCGGATTGCTGTGTGATAATGGACCCAGCGCGGATTGGTAGTTTTTTTCTATCAAATTTCAGATCATTGGAGCTAAAGAAATTTCACTTCAGTCGTGTGTTCCTAAACACACTCGCTTTTTTTTTCATTTAACCGCATTATGATAGAACTACACTTACCTGTCGTGTTGTGTTGTAACACATCTTTCATTCAATTATGGTTAAAGTGAGAACGCTGTCAGAACATCGCGACACACAGGTATAGTTCTTAGTGCTAACCGTACTAAATGTATGAAGCAGATTGCGCCACAATACAACACGTAAGATAAATATAGTTCAGCCTTTAGTTTAATATTTCTGTAAGGCCGTCCTTTTTGACTAAAAATCGTCCCTTTTCAGATTTCGAATCGTCCGAAACACGACGCAGGTACTGGCAACACTGATTCATGCCTTTCTTTGAAATAACACCGTTGAAAGTTGACCACAAAGTACGTATTATGCACTTAAATGTTACCTAATTACTGTCCAATGGCCGTACTCATAGACGTCAAATAAATTTAATGTCATTCGAAGCCATTTGATATTCAAATGTAATAGCAAAGAAAGTGACAGCACTATCTCTTATTAAACTTAATTGACATTTGTGAGTACAGGACTGATTTACTTATACTTTTTGTAAACTTGTAAGCGTAAAGCTCAGGTCAAATTGTCAATTTGCCTTTTTGTATGGCTAAAAGTACCTACATAGTTTAAGTTAAATCGAGATTAAGCAAATTTGCTGCAAGTGGACCTAAAAGTAATAAATGTTTATTGAAATAGGTACTTAATTGTAATATCTACAGAAAAAAAAACACTACAAGCATTGTTTCTCTGAAAACAAAGTAAAAAAACCGGCCAAATTCGAGTCGAACTCGCGCACCGAGGGTTCCGTACAAACTCAATATAATACCTCTACGCGTTCATGAGAAAAGAGAACTTCAAAATTTCCAAAAATATTTTTTATTATATGATGTAACTAAAAATTTACGGTTTTCGCAATTTTTCCTTTATCTGTACTATAAGACGTTACTTCGTACCAAATTTCAAGATTCTAAGTTCACGGGAAGTACCCTGTAGGTTTTGATTCCCGTGCTAATTTCTAAAATTTGAGGCATAAACGGCTGCATCTTTTGATTGCTTTAGAAGATTTTTTCACAGCTCCAAGGGACAGTAGAAATGAATGAATGAATGAAAACCTTTTAGACATGAGTATTAGATATGAATTTCAGTTTGATACCTCCACGCGTTCCTGAGAAAAACGGTCTTGACAGACGGCGGACGGACAGACATCAAAGTGATCCTATAAGGGTTCCGTTTTTTCCTTTTGAGGTACGGAACCCTTAAAACGCTAGTAATTAGGTTTATCTATCGAATTTTTTTAAATTTATCATGCCCTACATGCGACTAAGGCTGCAGTTAGACGACGGGAAAAATTTTTTGCGGCCGCCGCACGGCGACCGCGCGGCGGCCGCGTATAACTGTTCAGTCATAGTAAATTAATGTTTTATTAACTAGGAAATTAACTTTGAAATTCTTTGTGAGTAACTAACTGCACGGCGATCGCACGGCGTCCGCTCCTCTATCACACGGCAGCCGCGCTCGAATCACTCGACTGTGAATGTTTTAACATCAAATGTTTTGTGTGATGTGAATCCAATGATGTATCAAATGTTTAAACATCCATTCGGAAATAATCTGCGAATTGTTTTTCTTCTTCTCGCAGTTGGTTGTATAGCATATGAAATTCACCAAACCCTTCTCGCCATGCTAAAATGGGATGAATCCAAAATCTTCTACATTTCTTCTTTTTTGCTTTGTCGGTACAAGTAATATGCAATCATAATTTTTTTCTTCTTAGTCAAATAATTTTAAGAAAGGCCAAGATCAACTGCAAATGAATCGAGTTAGCAGTGGCGGGGCTACCAGCCGGTGACCGCGCGGCCGCCACGCTGTGACAATCCGTGTCATATAAACGCGCCCTAATAAGTAGATCAGACTTGAAACAGATAATAAATTAGCTGACATCATGATATATTTTGCAAGTAAAGATAAGAAGTTGACATAATATTCCAAGAATACTTATTTTTAAGACAAAAATAAATCTCAAACCGACATTAATCTTATTTGTTTTATTCACACATTTCACAATCAGTGCCCCTTACGCAAAGTCATGAATTTGTGCCCTTTCGGGGTTCGAATCCTTTGGACACAATAATATTATCTATACTACCGTGCTTTGGAGCCGCGTGTAGCGGATGCGAATACGGATTTCAAATTTCAGGATATTATAAAGATATTCCAATTTTAAGTTCATAAATAACAACATTTTATTATATTCATTTTGGAAACAAAACAAAAACAGATTTTTTTAGATACGTGTCACTCTGACTCCGCCAACTTTCGTTAGATGTATTTACTTGTTGATATTGATCCGTATCCGTAAAAGCTTGGCATTAATTAATGCGGATTAAAATGTCAGAATTAATGCGAATATTCTGCATTTGCGGATGCGTATATCCGTATCCGTAACACACTTGCATTGGAGCAAAAAATGGCTGAATGCAGAACGAGCTAATCTCAGGAACTTCTTGTCCAAATTAAAATTATTTTTGTGTTGTATATATTTATGCCATCAAAAACATAACTTGTAAAAAAAAACAAGTCTCGCTTAAGGAACCTTCTGTCTTAAATTATTACGAAATTACGCACAATAGTCCAATAATTAGGACTAAGTGCGGAAACCGCCCTGAAAACTAACTAACTAACCAGCTCACCTAACAACATCTTATGCTGACAAAGGCAATAGCACTCAACAATCTAATTTAATATAATATGTAAGATACATTATGTTTTTATGCGATTGCCAAGTCAATTTATTTATTTGAAACATACAAGATGATAAAATTACGGATACCTATCTTGTGTCAAATACTGTACTTCCATTTAATCGAATTTCAAGTCACAACGATACTAAAGAAGTTTTTAATTCAAAAAAAAATGTGGCGATAAGCCACAAGTGGCATGGCTAACGCATAATCGTATTCTTCTCTGTAGATGCAAAGGAAACCCACAGCGCTCAGGGCTAAGAAGATCTTGGAAGAGGTACACCCGCTGCACATCATTGCAGAGGTGCAGAAGCGGCCGGGGCTGTACTCACGCGAGTGCCCGGAGAGTGCGTCGCCGCACCACCGCACCCAGCTGTGGTCCGAAGTCGCTAGGGTGGTCCTGCCCGGCTGGCACACCTACTCCAAGTTACAAAAGCAGACCAAACGTGAGTCACCCACTCCAACCGTACATTTCAACATTTGTCCAAATCGTTTTATATTGCCCGTTGTAGTCACCCGCGTTGTTTACCTGAGTGGACCATGAGAAG
The DNA here is from genome assembly GCA_902850365.2 of Chilo suppressalis. Classification (NCBI taxonomy): domain Eukaryota; kingdom Metazoa; phylum Arthropoda; class Insecta; order Lepidoptera; family Crambidae; genus Chilo; species Chilo suppressalis. Next base: position 22,012,681 of record OU963913.1, on the reverse strand, counting down.
TTTTTTCCCCGAACTGCACCGAGGTGGTGGATCCCAGGCAATAAAGGGTTTCGTCAGGTGCAATGTCAATTTGAATGAAGCTTATTGTGTTTTAGTGTAGATCCAGCAAACCTCTCGAATATACAAATATGCATTTATTCATTCTTAATAACCTATGTTATAGTAGATGTATAGTAGGTTTGAGGAACAGAGGGGCGTGGTGGAGCGACCCAGCCGCCTCTACCACGTGACCTACATCGCGTGCTTGCATGTTTGATCAATCGTCGGGATTGGAACTAGCATTGTTCCGAAAAGCAGATCGCTGTTCAAATTCTGGATCTAATGCAGCTGGTTGATAAACACAAATCAGATAAGGTACATACTCTGTAGTTTTCGTAAAGAATTTGTAATTTTTCCCACACCATCTTCCCTAATGTTGTTGCTTATGTAGAACCTACAATGTTGTTTAGCGTGTCGTATCCGATCCGAGATTATTTGTATAATAAATGTGAAAGTTTGTATGTTCGTGTTACTCAGGCCAGCAAAATCAGCTGAACGAATTTGGATGGGACACACTATAGCTTATTACCTGGATTGAGGCAAAGGATGTTAGGGGTTTTTAAAAAAACGGCAGCTAGCTTGATAAATTAGATTCACATTAATTGTAATTATTATCTGACTTATTTATTAATTTTCGGTTACATGGAAGACCAACAGCTTATTTTAATAAACTAGAAATGAATAGAAGCGACAAAGAGCCAATTACAGGTCCTCACATCTAGACATAACTTAAAGTTATGGAGATACTATTTGTCCTGTTCAATGTAAAAAAAACTTAAATATAGTTTTATAAATGAGGTCTTTATGATAAATAACAGAATAACGAATTACACACCTGTTAATTATAATCTTCGTAAATAAACGAGCAATGATACGTCTAATGGACGTTTCGCTAGTATTAAAAAGATCTTACCTGTTTTGATAGTGAATTGAAGCAGCTACTTGCCTGACAAAGGAAAGCGTTCTGCCGATAATTTGTAGAAGTAGGGGGGATACTTAAAATAGGATTAATCCTAAGAGGTTTGGGGGTATCAAAGTATCTATTCTGATTCCTGTTTATTTACCTTAATTTTCTATCAGTTTCAGATCTGATAAAGAAATGGCGTAACCTGCGCGACACTTTCAAGCGTCAGCTGGAGGTGGAGAAGAAAATCAAGGAGGGGCACGACATCAAGAAGAAGACGTACGTGTACTACAAGCACATGTCGTTCTTGCTTCCGCACCTGAGCAGCAACGATGAGGAGTCGACGCCGAGCAAAGCTTTAGATAACGCGCGGAAACGCCATGTTACGGCAACCTCCACGCTTTCTCCCGCTGTAGATGATATAGACGAAGATCGCCACTTCCTAATGTCGTTGATACCATCCTTTCGCCGCATGACTGACGACGAGAAGCTCACTGCCAAGATGGAGATCCTGAAGGTGATCCGCAACGTGCGCGACCTTCACGCGACCACCACCGCGGCCGACGCGCTCGCAGTCATCGCCGACGACGACGTCAAGCAAGAGATAATCCTCGATTTAGACATAGACGAGCCCGCCTACCAAGTCGCCGATATCGAAGATGCTTCAAACGATGAGCTAGAATGAACGCCCACCACTGTACAACTCGGAAAATGAGACAGGAATATGGTAAAGATATTCACTAATATCCTTCTACAGGAATCTTCTAGCGAATCAAGAGAGCAAAGTTGATCTCTAAGAAATTGCGACTGTTTTGGAAGTCGCGATTGCAGAAATGAATACGAATGCAAAAAAAGAAGTACTTGATATGATTCCAACATTATATTTTATTTTATGTTTATATGATTAAATATATACTGATCTAGCAATAGCGATGCTTACTACATTTACGGTAACGTCGTTCTAAAATTTGCCACCACTACAATGAAATACAAAGTCAGCGAGTCGTAAACTAGTACCGCCGCGAGTGTGGCGAACACGAATACCATATCCGCATCGGACAGCGCCGCCACTAAAGCGAAGACGAGGGCGCACGCGGTGAAGACGAGCAGGTAGACGAGCATGAACCATACGTAGAGCTGGCAGAGGGCCTCGCTGCGGAACACGGTCGCAAGGAGGAGCAGGAGATGCACGGCGCAGAGCAGGACACCGAATATGAAACATGCGTGCCTCGCGGGGCCGGATACGGCAGCGGTTACGTTTAGCTCGTGCGCAGCGGCAGCGCCGGCGCCCGCGTACAGGCACAGCATCGCGACGGCGACCAGCGCGCCCAGCGCCGCGATGCAGCCGCACCCCACCCGCAGCGGGACGCGCCCGCAGCACCCGTACACCACCGGACACAACTCCAAACTAAACCCCATCCTTAATCAGGTTCAACTGATTCTACGTATACCCTTTACGTCTACACTTCGGTTGAGAAGATGACTACTTCGCAAGTTTTGAGTTTGAAAAATAAAGGCTTTTCACGGCTTTTTAGTTAGTTCTTGTTTATTTTGGTCTTCTATCCATAGATTAGAGATCTTGTAGAAACTGGACACAGATTACGGAGATTGTTTTTCAAAGAGAGTACAAAGTCAAGTAAGTCAATGAATGAATATTAAATATCATAGACAAACCCTGAGAGCAAGTTCATGAAATGTATTTTCTATAGATTGATTTTGCATTTTTGAATCTAAATGCAATAGCACAAAATAACGTATAAAGGTAAAATCACACTTTAGAATGTCTGGTAATCTTATTCGCTCAATAACAAAAAATTTAAATCGTATGTTTGAGAAATTACTCGTCATCTTTACTGACTGTAATGTGACATGAACAATAATATCACGACATAGAGCAACACGGACGCGACCATGAACATCTGGCACTCCAACCGATTTGCGAACTAACCACACATAATTAACTATCTTGAGTATCTTGGGCTTCTCTTCATTAGTAACGTCACCTAACTAGCCAGGTGGACCACAGTCATAGGTGATTAGGCAGCTCATCAGCTTCCGTACTGAGCTAAAACAACTCCAAAGAAGACCAAATGCAAGATTCCGGTGGGAATCTCCGCATGTCATACGAAATCATACCCGAATTCGTCCTGATTAAAAGTATTCCGTGGAGCTCTGGCGAACATTCTCACTCGCTGCAAGAACACTCACACACACACAACTCTATAGAATAGGTTTAATTTGATGCTATCCATATACCGTGTCCAATGTCCATATACTTACCGAGTGGTGCTCTACCTTTTAGGGTCTTTCGAATATCTAGCGAGATATAGATAAGTATAGAAGGGTTAGAATAACTATTGTCCATTAAAATATAGAGTCCTAGGTCCCGTTTAGAGTTAGTAGAAACATAACATTAGTAAGAGTGGCTGACCTCTGACGGTCCTGGTGAAGAGCCGCGTGAGCAGCGTCCGCACGCCGCTGAGGTGCGCGCCGTGCCGCCAGCGCCGCCGCTTGCTGACTCCCAGCCGCCCGCGCCGCCCGCGCCGCGCCTCGCGGACGCTCGCGCACTCCACACTCGACACCTCATCACTCTGTTTGTTCACTTTCTTGCATTTCATCCTTATCGGTTGCACTGGCATTTCGATGGGAGGGAGGGAGAACTTGGCGGGAATCACAAATTTTTTGGGCCACACGTCATCGGAGCTGCACGAGGGGGAGGTGTCCTGAGGCGCCGGCAGCCGCAGCGGGGGTAGGATTCTGTGGTAGGGCACCGAGCGGCGGGCGCCGGGGACGCCGCGCGAGCCCGAGCTCGAGCCGAACCATACGTCGCTGGACAGGAGCGAAGAAGATAACGACGAGCGCGCACCCAACTCTATCGTACACTTTCGCGTCTCGGACACGGTCACTAGGTTCACTGGATTTTTGTGCACTTTCGCGTCGCCCAGATCGAAGTTAAGGTTCGACGAGGAGGTGGGCGCGGTGTCATAGGGATCGCTGGTGGTGGACGGCGGCCAGAAGTGCATGGGCGACACCGGCTCCATATTGAGGAAGGCGCGCGCCACGTGCGCCGGCGCCGGACCCAGCGTCGGCGGCTCCGGCGACAACACGCCGAACGGGTGCGTGAAGTAGAACAGGCACAGCGGTTGCGCCTGCAACCAAACACACATAACGTGACAAATACAGGATCTCCCGCGACTGCACACAAGACACGCAAAATAACGATCGATATCGCAACACAACACACCCTCAGATCGTCCTCCGTGGACGTGGACGCATCCGACCTTCGGCCATTCATGTTGACTCTCGCAGGTGGTCGATGGACGCCGTGTTTATAGTTGTGAATGAGGGTCGGTTCGGGCGGGGCATTGTCCGTGGTTTGGCGACGACAGACTGCAAAGGTCGCGGCGCGCGGAGTGGCCCGGTATCAGGCACGCGCGGGCTCGATTCGCAACGGAACGCAACTGCTTTACGTGGCACAGGGAAGTATTTACTTCAGAGAGATCCGTTCACTTTTATATAAAGGTTCACTTTGAATACCCGATAATTCAGTAAAGTAAACAAAAAGAAGGCAACAAATATCTTACTGCTTGCTTTTATAAGCAAATTTGTTTTCTAGCACTTGGTAATAGTCAAAACTTCGTCAATTTCTTTTAAAAATATTTCTACCAATTCAATTAGTAAGATCAACGATATTAAATACATCGTTGAGTAAGATTGACAAAATCGAGTAAAACACATTAGAATACTGGGAACATTACATACTTATCTCGAGTTCTTTCGATCAACAATTGATCGAAGCTCGAGAGTAAACATAATTGTATTTTAGGTGCACATGCACCGTTTAAAAGAAAAACAATAATTTATTTATGAAACAACGACTTAAAAACTACCTACTGTATAAAATATAATACAATTTACCTTACTCTACTTAAAAATAATATCTAATTTACAAAATGAAAAATAAGTCACCCCCAGCGCCGACGCCCGCCAGGAATGGTGCCCAATAGGCTGGTAGCATTGCCACGTTGAACGTCATTGTCATATAACTAAGGAACCCAATATTTATTCAACTCTTAAGCTATCATCAGCAGCCTATTAACTATAATACTATAAATCCTCGCTGCTGGGGCATAGTTCAACCACGTAGGCCCTGCACAGATTAGTGGACGCTAAATTCTGCCAAAGCAGCCGGAAGCTGCGGAGTGCCGCTAATCCGATGATCCGGAAGATTACATCCAAAGTACGGAAGATACTTGAGTGATCAGGTATATCATAACCTTGCCACCCATAGCCACCCGAAGATAGCAATATTCCAATATTTCCATTTTCTTTTCAATATTCACATGCAAAACATGTGTTCAGTTCAGCTGTAATGTTTAACTGTTCGCCCTCGGCACGGGCCTGGTGGCGCGGGCGGCGATGTCTCCGCGTCGGGCGACCCACGTCACCCAATTTCGCCAGAACGCGTGCTGAGCAGGGCTGCTTGCTGTCCATCATTAATATAATACTACTAACATCAAGTTTAAAAACATCATAGAAGCAGAGGTTAGAGTATTTTTTTTTAAATCAAGTAAATTAATTGTTTTAAGGTAAACTAAAAAGTGTTAACTATAAACCCCGGAAGACATTGGTGTCGATTCTGGCGTGACTCTCTAAGCTTAAACCTAAATTTAACATCAGTCTCTCCTTTTCATTCTGTATAGAGAATGATGCTAGAATCGAGACCATTGTCTTACTACACATATTTTGTTTAAGAATAAAAAATATCATAATTATGTGCTAATAATAAATAAATATAATTTAAATAGAACCTAATCATACTAAGTATAAACGCTACGACGTCCCATAGATGCGGTGTTCACATTCAAGAAAGATATCATCCTAAATCCTCAACGTCAAAGAACATTTTAGTGCCTCGAGAATTTTGGCACCAGCTGCAGCAGGCGGTGTTGAATTTTTCAACGATCTGTCTTGACGCGCTTTTTTTAGTTTCAAATGCTACCATCTTAAACAAGTATCATCAGACGTCAAATTGCAATACATAAATATTATGGATATATTTGTCACCTAACCCTATAGTTGTAGTCAACAATGCGCAAGAGGTGGTTTTCCTGGTGCGAAGGGAATGGGTCAGTTCCGACAGTATTCTGATGACTGCGAGCAAGCTTGAGCGTCCAAGGAGTCGCTGCTGTGCCATTTTACATGCACTACCGCGACAGACGGTCAAAAAAGTGACTTAACATGGTCTTACTAACAAATTTAAATTCCAGTGCCCCAAGCACGAATTTTTAGATATCTTATGTCCGGTAAGGGGCACTGCTTAGTTTCCGTAGAAACTTTGCGGCGATACGATTACGGATCTGTCGAAGTTCGTGCTTGGGTTACTGGTTACTAGATTTTTAATAACAGTTATTATGAAAGAGGGCTATGGAATTATAACCCAGTAGCAATCATACCATGGACTTACTATATTAAATATTGATATTAAACTTTAATCGTCCGCGGTGGCAGCCCTGAGGTGCGACCTCGCTGCAACCACCATCAAAGGCAGAAGCACCCTTCGCTGCGCTTCCGCTTTTTGATATCATATTATCTCGAAATATTTTTCATCTATCGAATTCTTAAATTGCCTTTTATTCCCTTTCCTAGATGAGTGAATATTTTTTCTCTTCGATAATAATAATTATTTATGACTTTGTATGTATTTTTATACAAACTTATTATAATTATAATAAAAAAAAATACTTCAAAGGATTCCAAAAATAATAGAGCTTTTACTTCAAAGGATTTCAATCAGTGGAGGTATGACAAATGCTTGGCCCGCCTGATGTGATGGTAAGCGACCACAATAGGCCATTGACGCTTGCGATACAAAAAATATCACTCGCGCCGTTGTCTACCTTGACCCAATACCCTACCCCGTGGAGCCCTAGAGCCTTATTCACAGATAGAAACACAACGCCACTAAAAGGTAGTGTTATTTCACTGTGGTGTTCTGTAAGGTGCGGGTTGCTTCCCCAGACAGGCGCTTCGTGGGCGCTTCAATACGAGAAGAAAATCCGCTATGCCATACCTCTCTTTTAAACTAAAAGTTAAATATTCATGGACGCAGCAAAAGCCTCTCTGCCCACTCAAATTCAAGTGTTGAGAAATTACTACAGTTGAAACAATGAACGCTCTTAGGTATACCAATTAACCACGTTTATGGCAAATAAATCATAATAATTTAATCATTCAGCTGGACGACTGGTTAAATAAGAGTTACGATACAAATATCTCAGTAGAGACATCTGTTGTACGTTCGAGAAAACAGGTTCACACATTGTATTAAAATTATGAGATGCATGTACGAGATGGCGTTACTGTATTGCAATGCAAATTCAGAGTGTGAATTTCTCCCACTGATGCCAGATTGAGGGGATTCCCCCCAAATTTGGAGGGTTTTTAAAGCGGTAGGGGGATAATTGGGGGAAAATATTTTAATATTTAAAAAACCCCCACTTCATTAATCCCAATGGGGGGAAGAAATATGAGTTTGGAGGAAGTGGGGGTTTTTTAATTCCATTTTTTTATGTAAAAATAATACCACTTCATAAACTTTTAATCTGTAAAAAGTCACGATCAACAGTCTCTCTATCTCATTCGGTATAGAGCATGACAAGGATCTAGATATTGTCAAATTTAATTTTATTAGGCTTAAAAAATCATGCAGGAATCGGGCCCACTGAACTGCATTCATTCAGTGAGCCCGATTCGGACCCCTAAGACCAAAGCTCACTTAAAAAAGTACTCTTCAGTCCCTTCTGCTCAGTCACTCGATCAGTCAAGTTCAAGACAAGCAAGTCAGTCAGTCGTTAATGGTCTTAAGCTTAAACTCCAAATTGATTCGACATTGGTGTCGATTCTGGCAGGATTCTCTGAACTTAAAACGAAATTTAACATCAGTTTGTCGTTTTCATTCTGTATAGAGAACGACAAGGATACATTGTTGTCAAGTTTAGGTTTAGAGAATAATAGCAGAATCGACTTCACTATCTATCATCTTCGCTGTCTTCGCTCTGCTAAATCGTAATTTTTCAATTTGTCCTTTTAATTGTTTGCACCTTGGTAAGATAATAGTACTGCACTATTAAAACAAAGTTATGTAACAAACTTCCGACCAAGTCCAGGAAATGAAGCTAAAAAAAATGGTAAAACCAAGCAATTTTTTCGTCCAGCACCGATTTGTACAAAAATTTGGGATTAGGCTTATTTCACTCTCTAGTTCATTTTCTATATTGTGCCGTTGTACGCTTTTTGTGTTTTTAGGGGTGAAAACTACCCCTTATTATCAAAGCTTATAAAATAAAATTAAAAACCTAAATATGGGTGAAAATAGTTAAAAAAATATTGTTTAATCGGTTTTTTAAGCATAGCTCCTTCATTTTAGGTGATAGATTTTTTTTTTCAGATTTTGTAGAGCTTTTCATGAGCTATATATGCATAGACTATGTGAATTAAATTACTTCAGATCCCTTAATTTTTAAATGGCGAGAGTTTAAAGCGCTTGAATAAGGTGATGTTCGATCGTAAATGTAGGTGTTAAGCGGCTATATCTTGCCGAATATTCACTGTACAAAAAATATGCACACAGAGAAAATTTTGTCATTAAAAAAGCTACAATTTAGTCCTTTATCACTTTTTTCGTATCTTTAGTATTTTGGGAGTATTTTTGAGAAAATGGTGAAAAACACGAAATTGAAAAAAAAAACGGTTTTCTCTTTAAACCCCAAATTTTTCTAAAATTTGGCAGTTTTAATTGGCCAAACTTCGTGGGTGTATTATAATAATAATTATAATAGTACATGTATAAAGAGAATTATGAGGGATACTTTCGGGGTTGTTTTCACAGATTTTTTTCGTAGAAAAAAGCTGGTATCGATCTTATTTTGATCATAAGTCGGTCAATTTTCATGCTAGAGACATTATTTTTTATTTATTTGAAAGCTCTAATTAAATACTTTTAAAAAGATTGTATAAGCTTTCTACGAATATATCTTAGTACATATTTGTGATAGAAAAATTATAAAAAACGCATTGTTTTTGTTTTATAAAAGCTACAATTTGAGTCTCAACACTTTTTTTGATAAAATGCATATTTTTAGAGTCAAAAATCTGTTACTTTCTACTTTGAATAACTCAAAAAATACACATTTTCTTTAGAATTAATTGTTCCGTCTATTCCTACAGTTGAAATGTAATAAAATAATTCCACCCCCGAGATGGGGTGGCAACCACCCCCAAGGCTCTAGCCGGTAGCGGCATGATATAGAAAATGATCCTTGAGCTGTTCCCTACCTTTTGTGAAAATTTCAAGTAAATACATGGTGGACGAAAAAATTGCGAGCCAAAATGCTTCGATCATGGACTATTAAATGTATAAAACCGATGCGTAACGCGACACATAACGACGCGTTAATATGTTTCTGGCTTAAGAAAGGAGTGGGAGGGAAAGACGACAAGTGCAAAGATGTTGATTAGACAGAAATTACATATTTTGTAGTCAATATTGCATTTTTAATAAATATTTTGAATTTTTGCTTTAAAAACCTATATTTTGAGTGAATTTCAGGTAAGTTTTGGGGGGAAGGCGAAATCGCTTTCTGGTAACACTGATTTCTCTTAGTCGATAGTCTACGATAATGTCGCCAGTGATGTCCGTATTTGAACGATTGGAACGACTTATATTTTGATGGTTAAGACCTTAGATGAAATTTCAAATTGTTGATCGAAGGACGACGAAAGACTCAGTAAAAAAATATTTTTAATTTGCACGGATGATACTAATGAATACTACGTTATTTATAATAAAAAAAATCTTTAACAAATAAATATAGCTCTTCCTTCCCAACAAACTGTCTGAATGGCTTTTTCTTACTTTTAAATTAACTAAATACTTATTTATTTTTCGTCAAGAAGCATTTTTTTTTCTTACCTACAGCTACCGTGCCATAAGACATTATTTTTGTGAATGTGTGGAGAGGTACATAAGAGGTACTGACTCGCAAGTGTACCTAATTTGACTTCAAATGTACCTAGAGTACCTACCTCCTTTGGATTTAAGTACCAGATTCCACTGCTGCTTTTCTAATATCTAAATTTATTTTTAATTAAGTAAGGAACCGCTATTACTTGATTTAATATATTAAATCTGTCCTTTTTCAAATATGTAATTACACAACGCAAGATGATATTAGTAACCAGTGACGAGGCAATAATACAACATCCCAGCCCTAAACCAACAAATGGGTTGATTACATAAGTTCCGTCGGTCGATTCGTGATGCTTATGGACTACAGGCGACACTTACTCCCAGTTTTGGGTATCAGTGCCTGTGGCGAAAGATTAGCTCTATCTACTTAAAAACTGATAACAATCTGGGTACATAAACAACGATAAGTATGTTTAAGTTATTTTCATAGTGTCATAATAATATGATTTATTTTCAGAACATGTCCATAGTTAACAAATTTTACTTAGAAACCATTTTAGTAAATATATATATTTTATGTCGTATGGTATTTTTCTATGTAAAAATACTGCCGAGCCGGCGTTCAAACTATTTACGTGCATCAGGTCAAAAAGGGTTTTATATTTATGTTTGTTGTGCGTGAAAACATAAGTTATAAACATATAAATAAATAGGTACGAGTAAAGGTATTAATAGGTATGCTTAGGTCTGAACCGTTCCTAATGTCCTGACATTTTCTTTTGACATACCTAGCTATTTAGATGACAGTCATGATTTTGTATTGATCTTGTTACAAGTAATATTTAGTAGATATTTTTATTAAATCTTATTTAACATAGTAGAGTAATTTCGCCCGTTTTTCTCCACAACACAAAACCGGCCAAGTGCATGTCGTGGTAGGCGCCGTGTAGGCTTGCGTAGTTGCTCGTCGTCACCACAATATATTTTGGAATGCGTCTATATTTTAAGTGCATACTTCGTCTAAGTCACTTTTACTGTTTTCCTCTGAATTTTTTTTTACTATGTCAGTAAATGACTATTACTCTGAAATTAACAAATCTATTTTAACCGTTATAATTTTCTCTAAAAGTTCATAAAAAACACTATTATCATGAATTATCCCAGGTTTGTCAAGGCAATAGTTTAGCACCCTTTAGCGATTTTTAAGAATTTTTGGACGATAAAGAAAATAAAATTATTTCCAGGTTACAAGTAGGGGAGGGGAGATACCCTAAAAATCAATTTTCAAAATTTTATTCTACCATTTTGTCGGCATGATTGATAAACATCTCCACAAAATACAGCTATTTAGTACAAACAGAGTCTCCAAGCAAAAGTGGGGACGGACAGACAGATGGACATGACGAAACTATAAGGGTTCCTTGTCAGGACTACGGAACCCTAAAAATTACCTTGATGGGTGGTAGGAAAAACAATTTCGACGATTCGACAGAGTTGCATTTGCATGCTTCTAATTTGAATAAATACATTTTTGCTTTGTGTTTCACGTATCTACGTGAACACTCTGAGGGCCATCGGCCAGCATAACCAACTTCCACTAACTCAGCGTCAAGGCTAAGATTTGTCAAAACACATGGAAATTGGCGTGTCGCCTTGCGGAAAAGATTTTGTTTTTAGGCGAATCCAGAGTACCATGAACTTCATAAAAGAACTTTTACAGCTCTGTCCTTCCGCTCTTACAATATCCAGAAACTCGCCAGAGACTCTTGCGGGTGTATTTTAAAATCTGGTTACCCGGGCCACTTGCTTGCTTCCAACAGCGAATTTTATATCAAATCAAAAAATAGGTTAGTAACAAATGCCGTTTTATAGCTTCTGTCGCCTTTCGCAGCTCTTGCATTAGCTTCTGTCCCTAGGATAAATCAATACCCTCTTGCTTATGGGGCTTAGATCTTGTCACATTAGAAGTAAATATCTTAAATATAATGCCTGCTTGGAAGCATGCAGATAGATGCAGAAATAAATGCTTCTATTTTACGTAATCTGCTTGCTTGTATTAATTATAAACAATAGGATTTTAGCGTATAATTAATAAAGATAAAGCGGCCGAAGCCGAAAAGTAATTCAATCCTTGGAATGCTTGAGCAAAATTTTGGTGTCACTGAGTATTTAAATTATAATGCGTAAAAATAGATAACTACAAAACTGAAATAAAGCCCTGACAAGCTACGAAATGAATACTTAGATGCATTACGGTATCGATAAAAATAAGTGACCGAGTGTTTGGCGAAAGAAAACGAAAAGTACGAATTCGTTTCTAACAACATAGGCATTTTCTTAGCGTTCTACTTTCACAGCTCTTCGGTCACTTCGGTTCTGTTTCTTTACTTTGTTAACCTAAAAGATAGTAAACAGTCAGTCATGTAGAAAATGATTCGGGGCGAAGTAGATATGGTTCCCGCCTTTTCTTTCAGACAGTTGTCTATCGCGGAGTCGAGCGTAAACACGCCTTCGCGCTCTCGCCTCGCGCCGGTCGCCTCGATGCGTTCCGTACTATTGCATTTTGCGATATTTTGTTATCAGCCAATATTATTTTGCTAATTTATGTTACGAGTTATTGAAAGTGAGTCGCATAGTTCCTAGACGATACAAAGTGCACTGTGTCAGTGATATGAAAAATAACAGCATCTATTCTAACATTAATTATTTCATTGCGGGAAACAGATTATTTAAACTGTCTGATTCATTTGTTATCTTATTATTTATTATTATTAACTTACACTAAAATGGGACTTCGATTACTTACACTCATAATATACCTACAGAGATATAGAATAAAGATCATTATCTTATCATAGTAATAATAACAATGTTTAACTTTTTATTCCATATAATTGGTATTGTAAGAAAGTACAGTATTATAAATCATCTAGAAAGTAGTATAACAGTGTATTCTTATATTTGGGAAAACTATATTACTTAACTTACTTTTGATTTTGTGTTAGAGAATCAAGTACTTACAAGCAAAAATCCAAGCCAAAATTACGTGACACTGTTACAGATACTGCAATAAACTAACTAATAATGTACTGTAACTGCAAAAAGGAGCGTGTACATCAAAAAACTTCATTCTATATAAAAGTGGGCCTTTTATCCAAAAACTATTATATTCATCTATGACTAGATAATAAGTAAGTATAATAGATCCAGAGGAAATAAAATCTCTTAAAGCTAAAAATATGTATGTTGGGCTTCTCAGAAGCTATCGGGCTTAGAGAGATAGGTAATTTTGTTTGGTGGCAAATCACACACAATAGATCTTTTAGGTCGCATTGGTCCTATCGATTCAATAGAAGTGTATGGCCCCAAAAATCTTAAATAATGATAATAATTTATTGGCAAAAATATAGTTTTCTGTATAGAACATTACAATTTACAAATATAATAAATGACACCAAAAAGTATACAATTATTAGAGTCACGTCATTATGATTCTATTTTCAAAATAGCACTGCTTTCTTAATTTGTAATAGGTAAACATTTCAATGCTCTATCGAAATACTCTAGTTATCGAACGGTTTTTTGTTTTCAAATGATTTAAAATACTTTATCACGGCAAAACTTTAGTAAGTTTGAGAAAGTTAAATTTATCTGTCGTTTACTACCTATTCTAGTTTCTTCGAAAACAATGTATGAACACATACAATGACCTCGTAATTATAGAAAACATTTAGACTTCGTTGACATTTGCCAAGTTGAAGTTTCGTCCTTTATTTATACTTTAAATAGTTATTACGAGTTCGTAATTTAGCCTTTATCCCAAAAATGATGAAACTATTAACATGATACTCTGTATTTGCAATTGCAATAGCGTATAAGCTTCAGAGACTGCCTTTTACTCAGTATAAGGTTTAAGTATTAGGTTTCAAGAAACAAATACTAGCTATCTTAGGTTTAGTAACCCTTGATAAATATAACGTAATCTCAAATAGCAGATTGATAGTTTGTATTAATTAATGTCAGTGATTATTTGTATCAATTCCTATAGGATTCAGTTTTAGCTGTCATATTCAAAAATATTTTAGCAATATAGGTCATACTTATGTTAAACAAGAAGATTTAAGCATTATTAGTTTTTATTATTATATTGCCTAGTGCCTAGTAGCTATTCCTCTCTGTACCGGTACTGAAATAGACTCAAATGTCAGATAATCTTAGGCACACGCTCATTTCTAAGTATTCCTCATTTAAATCTACAGAGTATTTTCTGACTAAAATTTCATTTTCGTTTATGGCCAAAATAGTATCAATTTATATTTTTATAAAGTCACCTAAACGAATTAGGTCATTATCTTTACCGCTCATTTTTGTTATCACTTAATTTATAACTTAAGATAGATACAACAAGTTTATATTTGTACTTTATGAATGAAAAAATCGAGTTTCATTACGAACGTAGATTTGAGGATTATTTAATTTTTAAATACTGTATTTGAATTTAATTGCTAGCAAGTCTAGCTAGCCTTTGAAGATGCAATTTGTTAACTGAGAAAGCTATTTAATTCGTTAAATGTGCTGTATAATATTATTATGCTTAATTAAACAGTAGATATTTGCACGCAATTTCATATCGCTAGTGGCTGTAGTTCTACATGTGACAATAATAGTAACTACACACTTAATTGTGTTGTGTCGATTTGACGCACTACAGCTTGCGGGCACTACAGCACTAATTTGTTGAAAAGATGTTGTTGATGTCGCCGCTCGCCGCCCGCTTGTGTCGCAGTCGTAGCATCCGTTGTTGGCGTCAAAGCGCGTCTTGTACTCGTAACATCAACTGCGTGCGCGAGAGTTAATGACCGTTGAATTGAGATGCGCGCGAATTAGGTACTACCAGGGACTGCGACCTCGATTTCGAGGAACAGCAATGAAGTGTATCGAGTTTATCTATTAATAAAATACTTATAGCTTAAAGTACTCATAGCGCAGATAGGTCTTCCTCGTTCCGAAATCCTTAAACGACATAAAATCCTAGGCTGAAAATTGCAAACACTCCTTTTCACAGCGTCTTGTGTAAGAGATCGTAATTACGTTTTACAAACTCGGAGTATAGGTTGTATTTAAAACTTTATTGATATAATAATTCCTACTTAACATAATCCCAATAAAAAAATACATATATACTTTCGTTCTCAAGAGGAAATGATTTAAGGGATTGATATAGGTATTACGTAGAAATGTTTTTATGCCTTTTATTATTAATAGTGAAACAATTATTAGAGTTAGTGATAGAGCATAATAGTAACCGAGGCCGTGCGTGGTGAGTATGCAAGTGGGATGCACCGTGCGACACAAGGGCGGCCTATCGCAGTTTTAAGATTCAAAGCCAGTTGTCAAGGTGAACTACATACCTAAAAATAACCAACATAGCGAACTTGTAACTTGTAGTCAAACCACAATAAGTGAAAGTAAGGGCTGAATTTAATGGGTACGACCCATGATATAAATAGTTTCTTAATCAATAATTACATTGATTCGGCTACAAATTCGGCATACTTTCGTAAATGTTAAGTCTGAAACAATATTGCGGAATGTAATTTTACAAATTATGGAAGCAACTCTATCCGTCTAAAAGTCTGTATGTCTGTTATGCTTTCCCACCTAAACCGCTTTACTATTTTGTATGAATTTTGGTGTGCAGATAGATATAAGGGAAGGGAGAAATATATAGTACATGATTGATTATATCGTCACCAAAACACAAAGCGAAGGAGGAGAACAATCCAATCAAGTGTTTTAGAGAAAATCTTTCTAGGACGATCACGAAGTCTTACATTCAAATCCTTACTTTTAATTAAGACTTGTAAGTGACGGATGAAAATGCATACATAATTGTATTCTCTTTGTATAAGCATTAGAAAGCTTCAGATTCAAACAGGATAATTTTAAAAGAGATAACAGTCCCAAACATGGAGAATATCATTCCACTTAAAATATAGCCATTTGAGAAGTATCAAAGTTCTGTGCTTGGGAACTGTTTGGTGAGATGGCAACTCAGTCACCGTTGCTGGGGCAGCGCAAGGTCACGTGGGTGGTGGAGCTGGGCGACGCACCGGCGCATGCCCATGCCCCGTACGAGCGGCACGTTAACCACAGCAAATGTAAGTATCCTACCTATGCCTTGAGACTTCGAATAATTCGTAATTCTGTGAAACCGGGTATTTCAATAAAGTCTGTTAGTGAGTACACTTCCAAAAGATGGCAGTACGTCTTGTCAATATGGCTATCAGCAAATGATGCATATTCAAAATTTCTTTTGAATTCAGCACAATATGCTCGTGTTAGCTGGGCGAAGAAAAAACTTCGACTGTACGGTAGAAAGCTGAATGCTTTGACCAGATGAAAGATAGGAGCTTAGAAAAAAATCAACTCCATAGGTCCCAAAATAAACTTCGGACTGTATCGATATATAACAGTGGAATTTAGAAAGACTAGATTTGAAATATATCTGGTCAATCTAGACATTCAGGGGTACATAAATTTACATCAAATTGGAAGTGAGTCAAATTGTTCAAAACATAGCTAATAAAAAATAACATTTCAAACTTTCCCATCGTTCCGGTATTGGAATCAAAATTGCTCGAGGTCAAAAGGGGGTTTTCGCTATTTTCATCAAATTTTAATAGTATATATATGGATACTTTATATGTATTCTATCCGTTACCCTAGTATCCCATAACACAAGCCTTACTGTGCTTACTTTATGGCTAGGCTAATTGGTGTGAGTGTTGGAAATATTTATTTATTCAGTTCCTAAAATATAACGATTCAATAAGTTGTAAGCGTCATAATATGCGTACGTTTCCACGTCACCTCTGAGGTAGTTTACTTAGCCAGATTCTCCAGTAAGCCTTATTATACAGGTCTCTTGTGATTATGTTTAATTGAAAACTATTGCATAATGATAACAGATATTAGCAAGAGTTGGAATTGATATAGCGTCTGAATTTAAAAATAAAAAAAAAATCGACCGATTCATAATTTTCATTACTTCTTCTTGTTGTTCTTCTTCTTGATCGTTTTCTTCTTTTTCATCCTGGGTGTATGAATTTCGTCAGTATCAATGTATAGCATGTCTCTTTGTTGGTAGCAAAAGAATCCTTTACTGTCTGTGATTCAACATTAGAACACGACGACAACATTGTAGATGCCAGAGAATAAAACAGTTCAACTTTCTTGCAACCACATTTAGCACTGCATCCCTTTTTACAGTTGCAAAAAATTGTGTTTAGCAATTTTTTCGGCGCAGGTTGGAGTAAATTCTGATTCTAATGTATTGACGACCAACTATCAACCCCAGTAGACCTAACAGGTCTAGTTGATAACCAAGCCACACTTGAACTTAGTTATGTACCCGAAAAAGATGTTGATGAGCAGCAGCAGCGATGGTTGGAAGAATGAATGAAAATGTACTTGAATTTATTTCGAGTGTTTTTAACAAAACATGCATATCGATGCTTATCTGAGCGGGTAGTTTTCTTAGGAGCTCCGTACATAGAAAGAAGAAAGCGAATTCCGTTGGTGTATAAATTAAGGGACAACGTTTCATTTTACCTGATATTCTAGTAGTTATACTTACGTATATTTTATATTTTAAATGTGAGTTACGGTCACCGATAGCGAAATATTTTTACATCTATTTTTATAATAATTTTGAGTTTCCAGAGAAACTTTGTGAAACTGTTTCGCGTAAGCTAGCGGCATATCGTGCTTGGATCAGAGGCCGCGCTCTTAAAGATCCCGAGGTCGATTCAATAAAAGCAGCCTACAATTTTGCTTCCAAGGCCTGTAAGAAGGCTTACATCAGTGCGGATGCCCAGTGCGTTGCACGTGTTGCTCACGCACTTATAACGCATCCTACATGCTCCCGTAGCTATTGGCGTTAGGCCAAGGCTGTGCAGAAGAACTTCTATCAGCCCTCGCTGCCACCTCTGATATGCCTAAATGGACATAAGCCACAGGCGAAAGCCGATTTACTGGCAAAACTCTTTGCGGTTACCTCCCGATTAGATGATTGCAATGCACTGCTACCATCATTACCTGATATTAAAATCAGGCAGCATGAGGTTCACGCCGAATTGCAATTACTCGACGTCCGGAAATTTAGTGGCATCCCAGCAGAAGTACTTAGAAAATATGCAGCGGAGTTTTCTCCCTTCTTTGAGGCGTGTGCCGGAGACTTGGATTCAGGGTCTGGCACAAAAGCATTCTCTCTAATTACATACGGTCTGCCGGCCCAGTTCTGTTCTTGGGTAGCTGACTTCCTGCATGAGCGTAGAATTCGTGTCCTTACGAATGGTAATAGTTCGTGGTTCATGTCAGTGAATGCTGGCGTTTCTCAGGGCTCTGTCCTGTCCCCCACTGTATTTCTGCTGCATATCAATGAATTAATTCCTATTGGGAATATTCATTGCAATGCAGACGATAATACAGTGCAAGCGGGATATCTCGATCAAGCAGTGGCTGGACAGGCGGTAACCAGAGGCGACTCTAGCCCCTGTGGCGCCAGTGTGGTACCAGTACCCTGGCGCCCCCTAGTAGGAGCGGGGTCACAATGAAATACTTACAGTTATATTTTCATAAAAAAATTTGTAAGTACACACACAAACAAATGTTTTTACAAAAAAAATACTTTTCGTGCTTTTGCATTAGCTAAATTTTTAACAATGCCACTGACTTCAATTTTAATTTAATGTTCAATACTTATTAACGATAAATTCGCCAATCTACTTTGCGACAATGTTGAACTTAGATAGTGTTTAATTATTTTCAGTTTAGAAAATGACCTTTCGCTGTGTGCTACCGTGACTGTAAGTGTGAGGATTTCTCAGTGCTTTTTTTTATAATTGTAATCTGCGATCAGTGCGTGCCACTATAAGCAAATGTCTTGGATAAACATTCTCAGTGCTGTGGGCAGATTTGGGAATACTGAAATCAATTTATTCTTAAACAAGTAATTTAAAATATCCAACGGCGTAGTGGAATCATCAATAAACATCGGTAATAATTTGATTTCATTAAAGAGCTCGAACTTTTCCACATCTGAAGAGACAGCTTGGCAAAGTTTATTTTCTAAATTAGATCAATGTCCTTTTTTGTATCCGAGTCCAAATCCTTCCAGTGTGTAAATTTTTGAAGAAATGAAAAAACTACATTATTTTGATTGAGAAGTGCGAACCGTTCGTCGAACTTAGTAATTGCGGTGTCTAATAAATAGAAGTAAAAATTTACTTTAAAATGTGTTTTCGCGTCTGTGATCAGTTTATCCTCCGCCTCATAATTAAAAACCCTTTTACGAGTGCGAGGGCGAGCAGGTGTGGGAAATTCTGCTATTGCCTCGAATTCTTCCGCTACAGTTTTCATGCTGTTAAGGAGCTTTTCAAAAGCGGAGTCATAACGGAATTCAGAAAACTTATTTTTGCATTATCAATCATTTTCACCGCTTCTGACTTTACAACGTCTGACTTTTCAAGTGTCTTGCTAACTATATTTATCTTGCTTAAAATTTCAAACCAAATAAGTAGAGAGCAGATGAATTTAAGTGACTCCATTTTTCCCAGTAATGAATTTGCCATATTTCTTGACTCTGCATCTTTGCTCCTATCGGAATATATGGTACACAAGGCATCATACACTTTTCCCAGTTCAAAATCTATAAAAAAAAACTCGTGTAAATAAACATTGTGCGAACAGTTGTAAACAGCACACATGCTATACATCCATATAAAATATTGATTTATATCGTTACAGAATTGGTGAGGTTTTATAAAACCACGATAAAAATAAAAGTTTTGAAATCATTAACAAAAATGTCATTTCTTGACTGGGAATCGAACAAGAGCCACCCGCTTAGCAAGTGGACTGTCTAAGTACCACTGAACCATGCTTGTTGATAAGGTCTGATTTGTTTTAATAACAATTAAAAATGTACCTCATCTTGCTGAAGATGACCGAAAAAAATTGTAGCGGTAATTGAAAGAAACAACCTAAATAATGAAATTAAAATATATATTGCACAATTGATTGTCGATTGTATTTGTCGGCACATCACTAATACGACTTGATCCATAGAGTAGATAGACTCAACCTGTTGGTGGTTGATTGACATTGTTGTTGTCATTTACGTTTAGTCTGTGGTTCAGTTTTGGATTCGAGTTGCGATGCAGTGTGTTGTTGGGAAATTCTTTTTATATTCTTGTGAACTTAATATTGTTTGTTTTGTTTAAAAAGCAGTACCTATCTATTAGTGATTATTTAAAGTTATTGCAAAATCGTAATAAATTTAATTAGTGCCCCAGCCAGTTCTAAGTTTACTTCAACTTTGTTTTTACAAAAGTTTGGTTCTAAGTTTGTGCTTGGGAGTGACGGTGTTGTTTGTGAGTTGTGTGGTGGTGAGATGTCTCAGAAAAACTTTTTGGCGCTCATAATAACTTGATTGGATAACATCATAAAGTTATAGAAATAGCCGGCCGACATGGAGTCAAGTTTTGTGGGTGAGATAAGTTGTTTTAATGACATCTTAGTTGTAAGACCTTGAACGTTAAGTTCAGCCAAGCAAGACAGTCGTAGATGGCTAGTGTTTCTGTGAACCGAAATAGTTATTTCGTGTGTCAAGTGGATGAGCGCACGCCGACGCCAGCCTTATCTTATCTGCTCAAAAGTGTGTGCTGAGCTGATAAATTTGGCATCAACCAACTTTCCCTTCCCAAGATTATCCCAATGAATACCAAGTTGTTATTGAAGTCTGTGATAGCTTTAAATTAAATTGCAATAAATTAGGGACTGCAATTTTTATATTATTAAATGCATCAAATAATATGCATGCTTTCCGCATGAAAATTACTATGTCCCAATATAATGATAAATTTTAATTTCCAATAAAGTTCAAGTAAAATGATAGCTAATCATGCTGACAGTTTCTAATTAATTACCATTGTTACAAAGCTGTATTTAATTATCTTATTTCATTGACATATCAATCAGTATTTTAAAAAAATCATACAAATATAATTTGTGAGATAGAAATACAAGAAGACTAGTAACTATTGTCCAAAAATAAGACTAGAATCCAAACAGCAAAGTGTTAAGTGTTAGTGTGATTGCCCACAAGCCAGAAGTCTGTCATGCACCAATTCTACTGAAGAAAGCTGCTTTGAAACATAATCCACAGACACCTTTCAGTAGATCAAATATGTCTCAGAAACTGGTTTGTCCACTTGGATCCATGCAATAATTTCTTGGCAGTGTCAACTGTGTGCTAATATCAGATACTTTAACTAACATTTTGCATTTTGAGGCATTTACTTGAAAACTTACAAATTACATAATATAAAAAAAATATAGGATTCAGCAGTAAGTCAAGTGGCTGGAATAACATGGTCGGCTATCTCTACTGAATTTATGTGAATTTATTTATGTATGATTATTATCTCAGTGCCATCATATGGCTAATGGTAATTAACATAATCGACCAACAGTTATATTTTAGCTTAACAAACATATAAGACAGTAATATTTAATAAATGAATAACAAATATAACATTTTGAATGAAGTTTTTATTAATTTGTACTTTTTTAAACCCACAGCCAAAGTGTAATGTAGCCACAGTTAGATCTTAGTTGACAGCAAAGTTTTGATGATAGCCTGCATGTGCGGTGTATTTTGTACCTTTATTCTTTTGAATTTCTATAACACAAGAGCTTTAGTCACTTAACTGATCAGGGAGACAGATGTGATGTTGACCAATAAATAGTTCTTTAAATATGGACTTAAAAGATTTATGTTGTATATATCTTGTGAACATCTAATCTGGGACGAAAACACTTTTAAAAGAGCCAATGATCAACCTCAGCAAGATGTGTCCAACATATTGTTACTAAAACATTTTAGTTATCATTAGATAAAATAAGCAATACTTACAATAGTAGTTAGAAAATATTTTTTATTAACTTGTATCATTATTGTGGATGTAATTGCACAGTGACCCCGATGCTTGCCTCAGTCAGTCAGACATGATGTCATTCACTACTGGATAGATGACTTTAATTCTCATGACTTGTATTTTATAAATATGTGAGTTCATCTGACCCTAAAAATAGGTATCAACTATTTACTTTATAAATTAATTTCCTGAATGTTTTATTGCAATATATTTACTGTCTTTTTAGCATTATTTTGATCCTGCTCATTAACTATAATATAGGACAAGTTACTTTAAAATACCAAGTTCTCGAAATGTCTTTGTCTCAGATTTGATTTGATGAAAGATACACAATCTTAAAATAAAATTACACTTGTGGTAACTTGATTGTCTGTACATAATGTGACCATGCTGTGTACACTTTGCAACAGTCACAAAATTTCTGTGAAAAACAGAATAAGCGGCAGACAAAAACAAACTTCTGTTATTCATTACTATTGAACCACATGTTGAACTTAATAATTACCTACATATACCATATCATTTGTCTAGAGTAGTAGATAAGTTACTATATATGTACACCATATACATTTCTGATCTACTACTATTAACACCTAGAGTAACTATTGCTGATTGCTAACGTATGCAGATGACACTGCAATATTAGCATCTAGTGAAGACATGAGTGAGTTTTTTCTGTGGCATCACAGAAAAAACTCCAACAAAGCCACAATGAAATAAGCAACTGGTTTGATAAGTGGTGCATTAAAGTCAGTGCAGGTCACCTACACCCTATGAAGAAACTCCTCAATGCAATACTGTCAAATACCTCGGGTTGCACTTGGACCGCAGGTTGACATGGAGGAAACACATAGAAACAAAATGTAAAGAGGTCAATCTCAAAATAGGGGCATTCACTGGCTCCTGGATAGAAATTAAAGCTGTCACTGGGCAACCAGCTCCGAATTTACAAAGCTGCCATAAAACCAGTCTGGACGTATGGGATTCAGTTATGGGGAGCCTGCTGCAATTCCAAAGTAAGTAAGATCAAGAGAATTCAGAACTATATCCTCAAGCAAATTAGCAATGCACCCTGGTTTAATAGAAACAGTGAAGTACATGAATGCCTAAGTAGTATAGGTAGGTATATTTGTTTCTTAGGTTTTCACGTACATCACTCTGTAGAAGCCTGCAGCAACATCCGGGGACTGCTGAGCTTTCTAGAGCAGCTGGGATGGCAGGACTGCCGATCCCCACGCAAAATAGGCACTGGGTGTCGAGTTGCGGAAACAGTCCGCGCCATACTCTAAGACTAAGACTAATGAATGCCTAAGCATGCCAAAAGTAAAAGATGAAATTAAGGTATTTGCAAGGAAATACAAAACAAGACTGACAAACCATCCTAACCTGTTGGCAGCTTAGCTCACACTTCCTGACTCGAAATCGCCTAACACGGCGTAGAACCCTGGATCTCGGCAGCACCGAATAAACCGGACTATGAATATGGAAAATGTTCCCAATGGGGAATATCTCCTCTCGCATAATACACACATCAAAAGTGTCTAGGGATCAAGCATTTTTATGCGGATTTCTTGAGATTGAGATGTGGCTTTGTAATAAATTTATGATTTTATAAATTTATATGGATCCTTTTTGGTGCATTTCATAATTTAAATCAGGAACTGTGAATCAAATTCGAGTAAAAGATGAAAATCAGCTGTCAATATTTTCCCTATAAAAACATACAACGCATTGAAGACATTATTAGTGCTACTGTTTCCCTACTACTGATTAAAACCAACGTTATTATGGAGCGGCGACGTCATTTAAGCAGGGAAGAAATGCTCAGAGCCATGGGAATGATAGAAGCTGGTTCCCGGCAACGTACTGTGGCTTTAGCTCTGAATACAAGTCAGAGTGTTATCAGTCGACTTTGGACACGATACCGAAGCACTGGTACCGTGGCTGAGCGCCATGGAGGACGGTATCGCTGCACCACACGGAGACAAGACCGATACATTCAAATCTTAACTCGAAGAGCTCCAACAATAACCGCCATGATGTTAGCCGTGAGGCTTCATCACTCTTCAGGGAACTTAATTAGCGACCAAACAGTCAGAAACCGCTTGCATGAAGTGAACCTTCATTCCCGAAGACCGCTACGGGTACCACCTATAGCAATGCACAATCGTAGGATTCGATATCAATGGGCTCTTGAACACAGAAATTGGGCAGAAGAACAATGGCGTTTCGTGTGCTTTTCTGATGAGTCTCGTTTTGGTATGAGACCGGATACAAGACGTATACGACACTGGAGAACCCCTGGACGCCAACAGCGATTAAAATCCTGCCAGGAAGTCCATCCTTATAGTGGTGGAACCATCATGGTATGGGCGGGTATTTGGATCGGCGGAAGAACTGAGTTGATTTGGATCAGAGGCAACCTCAACGCTCAAATTTATGCTGAGACGATTGTATCAGACGTCATCGTTCCTCTACAAGTGCAAATCGGTCCCTTATTTCAGTTAATGCATGATAATGCACGACCGCACACCGTAAGAGTTGTAAGACAGACTCTCGCCGCAGCTAACATCAATGTCCTGCCCTGGCCTGCTCAGTCGCCAGACTTGAACCCGATTGAGCATGCATGGGATATGCTACAGAGAAGAGCTCTGCCGAATATGGAGGGTATCCAGTCGCAAGAAGACCTTTTTTTGTTGTTGCAACGAACATGGGCGGCCATTCCACAGCGTGATTTGGATGAACTCATTTTGAGTATGCCAAACCGATGTTCTTGTGTTGTTAGTGTTCGCGGTAGAAATACGGATTATTAATTGTTTAAGTTACCCAATAAAATTTTAGAGAAAACTGTTATTTCAGTCTTTTTTTCGAACTTTTGTGTTAGTGGTTCAAATGTCAAAAATCCCTTTATTAGGAAAATGGCAAATTTCTTTATTAATGCAAAGGTGACTTGGTTTATCGTTACTGTGACAAACGAAAACACTTTATTTGATGAATCCTTAAAGAAAATTTTAATTAATATCAATCAGGAGAAAAGTTATTGCAAAAATATATGTTGATCCCTAGACACTTTTGATGTGTGTACTTACGCAACTCATCTGCTCATAGTCGGAGTCTGCCAGAGAGAGGGGGACCAGAAGGTCCTTCCAACAGGGAGTGGGCGGCCCGCTGACTCGGAAACGGTTACTCGGGTGCCAATTCCAACCGAGGGTGCGCCGTAGTGTTTTTAGTGGGTAGGCCTCCGAGGACTCATCGAATGGACCTCCGTTGAATGAGTCCAACGAGGAGACATCCACATAACCTCGCCGCTTCTCAGGCGGCGGGGAATGTGTCAAGCATTTTCCCCACGGCAAAAATAAAATAAAGGTGTTAACATATGTAAGTTTCTTATTATTATGTTGACGCCCATGCATTTGCGCCCGCGCATGTTATACGAACATTCCTTTTGACAAGTTACTCCTCTGTTTCCGAATATTTATCATTAATTGTAAAGGCGAGGTGTAGTATTTCGAACTGCGACGCATACAAATAGCCAGTTTACTTAATGTATGTCTCCATAATATTATGCAAGTGGCGTCACGTGTAAGATCGACGCACTCCGCGGGTTGAGGATCGCGTAATATCGTCATGAAGCATGTAGCAAATGCACCTCAGTGATTAAGTATACTCAAAAAAAATTAATAAGATCCAGCAATAAGGAGCAATAGCACAGCCTTGACTCATGACTTTATTTTAAGAGTGCGCCGAATTACATGAATAAGGCTTTTAATATTCGATACAAAGATTATATCATGTTTGTGGACGAAGTACTGCTGTAAATAGCGGCAAAATAAGGGTTTATTGCTAAAATACGTATGTATGTTGATTAGTTTTCAAAAAGTTGTGCTACACGGTGATAGCCTTCTCACAAGGCGCGCCTTTAGGTACTTGTCCCACCGCCGACGATGAACGAGAAGCGAGTAGAGCTAGAATATAGAAACAATTTGGCGAGCAGCGGGAAGCGAGTGTAGTTTCGCTAGTTTTATCGCTGGACTGTTTAAGCATCTGACCCTAATCTCTCACTCACGCAGACAATCGTATGCTTTTGCACGCAAACGCTTTTAAGCGTTTTGAACAAGCGAGCATCGTTGAGTGAGGACTATCTTTGATAAGGGTTATCAAAGATAGTCGTTCGTCGTTCAAAGAGTAAAGAGAGTTCTCGCCGGCAGTGGGAACAGTCAGTGATCAGCTAAATATATTATGCATTTCTTTTGTTTACACTGAGTATATATCTATTGTACGTTTCTTGAGCGAGAAAATAGCCGATAGTTAGTAGTTTCTCGCCGCGCCGGTGGGACAACTGCCTTAAGACTTATCTCCAGCTTTGGTGTCCAACACTCGTAACTTATATAGTGGGCCTAATTCATTGTGTTCTAAACTTGAAACTAAATTTTAATAGTGATCTCTTTTCATCTCTATAAATAATGATAAATACACACTGTTGTCAAATTTAGTTTTAGGTTTAGAGAATACATGTGAGAATCAAGCCCAGAAACTAGGTATTATACTTATTATTTGCATGGGAATGCATTTATGTGTGGCCACAAGCCCTTTGACAAACTCGGTGAAAACAAGGCGCGGTCGATAAGCTCTTGTATCGTCTCGTATCATATGATGTGTAAGTGCGAATCAGCTGTTGGGCAACTTTCTTATTACTTTTTATGGTAACGCATGGATGTGACGATGCTGTCCTGTCCTGCTTCAGGTCGGCTTCCCGTCTTTATTAGGGGCGTGGAAAACGAGGATCGATGATGTATTATCCGAAACTGTTTGCTTCAATAAAACTAAGGAATGCAATATAACTAGTATTTGAATACTAACAAATTATTCTATATACTTCAATTCTTTACTCATAAAAAAAAGGTTACTAAAAATTTTTTTTTCATTTCCTTTGACAAACTTTTTACCGAAACTGTACAGTCGTTCGGTGATCTTGCAAATCTTTGGTGAAATGGCAAAGGTATTTAAATGGAATTAGTGTACACCATACAAATTAGCGATATAACATCATTTCAAAATTTACCACCGCATCTTGCCAGCCACAGGTTTTCTTTATCAAAATTTATCATAGCTCTCTCTGGTTATCCTATGCCGCGACAGTAAAACATGTATCGTGTGGGCTGGTGCGTGTGAGTGATGCGTCATACAGCGCAAAGCAATTTGATTAATGAAGAGAAATTAGTGGCCGCGTATCTCCCTCCCGCGGGCCGCGCCGCCGCCGCGCCGCGAGCACGTGCGCATGCACTTTCCGCTCCGTCTGCGCCGCGCCGGTCGCAGCCGCAGTAGCTGGCTGGATGCTGACTGGACCTGTGCAAATGTTGAAACCATCACGATTTTAACCGTACTGATGCTGTATAGCTAAAATTACAAATTATTATTTTATGTGACATACATATTTTTTGACAGTTCATCACCTTGCGTAGACATTATAGAAATTAAAACGTTTTGGATCATTTATATCATCATCAGCCTATTAATCTCCCCAGTGCAGGGGCACAGACTTTCCCTTCCTATGTATGGAATAGGGAGATTGGGCCGTGACCACGTGACACTACCACGTGTGTCGCGCCAGTCCCAGGCCCGGATTGGTGGGTGCTAAAGACTGCAGATGGAGACTGGGCCAACGGCTTAGCGTGCCTCACGAAGCATGGACAAGCTCAAGATAATAAGTTTTTAGTCACACATCTAATGACCGACCATTACGAAAGTTGAAATAACCACCTACGACATCGAGGTCCTCTGATCGTCATTTATATAATTCATTATTTATAATTTGTAAAAAATATTTAGCTTTCAATCGCACTGAGTTATGGTTCATAGATTTTGCGATTCCTTTAAAATATTTAGGAATATTGTTACGACACAGGCACAGCATATAATTGTGAAGTGATTGTTCTTTTACGATATATTTCTGCATCAGTGGACACCGAGAATCTAAGTGACGACGGGCGATATCGATCATTTATAGTTAATTAATTAATCAATCAATCAATACTCTCACTTTACACCCATAACACAATGCCACATCAAAATTAAAATACGCTTAAACAACATTGTTGAAGCATGGTGTAACCCAAAAACACTGGCTTCACAATGAAGAGAAGTTAAATTAGCTCTTTAATATAAAAAAAAACCGGTAAGTGCGAGTCGGACTCGGCGCACCGAGGGTTCCATACAAACCTGTAGGTATATTGTAATAATTATTAAAAAATATTTTTTATTATATGATGTAACTAAAAATTTCCGGATTTCGCAATTTTTCTTTTTCTGTACTATGAGACGTTACTTCGTACCTTTCAAGATTCTAAGTTCACGAGAGTACCCTGTAGGTTTTGACTCCCGTGCTAATTTCTAAAATTTGCGGCATAAACGGCTGCATCTTTTGATTGCTTTGGCTTAGAAGTTTGATTTTTTCACAGCTCCAAGGGACAGTACACCTGAGTACCTCCACACGTTCCTGATAAAAACGGTCTGGACAGACGGACGGACGGACAACAAAGTGATCCTATAAGGGTTCCGTTTTTTCCTTTCGTACGGAACCCTAAAAAGGCTAACTATTGGCACGGGTCGCCGATTGCTCCTAAATCCTGCACGAGAGAGGCACCATCAGATAACAGTTGCTTAAAAGTGATTGAACTGGTGCTGTTTATTATGATGTAGGCAGGAGGCAGGAGCGGCAGACAGGTGAGGGTTCATTGACGGGCTCAGCGGCCGCTGGCATGCGCACGCGCACCCGATCCGCATACATAATCACCGCCCGCGCCTATTATAATCCATAGCATTTTTATCACTCTAAGGTACTGTTCCATCGTTGTATGGTCCACATGATAATAACGGTTGCCGCAGTCTATATGGACGCCCGTTTAAAATAAGTACCAGATAACCAGGTGCTTCGCTGGCACGTTACCCACTTAGTGATTATTGACTTATTCCAAGTTATAATTTATATTATTTTTAAAGCATGTAACTGCTTGATGTTTAAATCTAAAGAAAATATAACTAGAAAAAAATCCACGCGGACCAGGCAGCAGACGGGACTCGAACCCGCACCCTTCGCAATCTGGGCGAATGCACTGACCAATTATGCTACCGCGGCCTTCACGGATCGCGTATTCTTCTAGCCATTCTTAAGCTGCAAGGCAGCGCCATCTCTTCGCATCAAAGATAATGCTATCGCAAATTAAAAAAAAAATATAACTATAATTGCTATTTCTTCTTTCAAATGTTTAATACTTGTAAAAGTATTCATTTGACATTGTGGGTTACCTATAATGCGAAGAGATGGCGCTGCCTTGCAGCTTAAGAATGGCTAGAAGAATTTCGACGCGGTCCGTGAGGGCCGCGGTAGCATAATTGGTCAGTGCATTCGCCGGGATTGCGAAGGGTGCGGGTTCGAGTCCCGTCTGCTGCCTGGACCCCGTGGATTTTTTTCTAGTTATATTTTCTTTAGATTATTCCAAGTTTCGGATAGAGGACGGCAGGAACGGAGCAACTATTCTATTAACTAGAAGAATAATATTACCAGTGAACGACCAAGCAGCATTTAACACCTTACTATATATCTCTGTGATTTTATGAAGTCACGTAGATTACTAAATCTACGTGACATCATAAAAAAGTTGAAGACAAAAACATGGCCAAAATCTCTGTATTCAATTAGCAGTGGAATACAGAGTGTTTGTCACGCTTACGTCACCGCAATATTGTCGCGCTAGTACAGCAGGTTGTAAGATGCAAACTGCACGTGAAGACCTGGCCTTGACCACCTCTACCGGTTGCGCAACCGTTGTTCAGTCCCACGCGTGGTACAGTGGGCGGACGGTTGGGAACTTTCTTTCTTGTAGTGTTACATCTACAATCGGCGTAAACCGGCAAGCCCTTGATGTTCACTATTGGACTTGTTTCGAAACAGACTCGGACACTTTTTCAACAAGACTTACTCAAATCAGTTGTTATGTATGATACGGTAACACAGAAGTGTCTAGTAGGATACTTAAGTAATCTTTTCTATATTAAACCTAGTGACGCGTCCTATGTTTGTAAACAAAAAATATGCATATTTTATTACTGTGGTAAAAATACGATTTGTCATTACTCACTTGAAATCCAATTAATAAATCTCACATCATGTCACAGTTATGAATTACAATAGATATAGGTATACCATTTTAAGATGTTCTTAACGGACTAAAGCGTTCGGTCTTCGCTGTGCAATCATAGATGGGTGGCCAAAATGTATCATCATCTCTAGCTGAAAGCTTCTGAATGCACGTTTAGCCGTTATTTCTCTGCTATCGTGGGTACTTAACACTAATCGACACTGGACATTACTCGTGGTGGGTTATTCAAGGCCGTTTTCCATGTTATGCCCAAGCTGTCGTGACATTAAAAGGCTGATGATGATAGTAATTGTTTGAGAATCTTGTGACAAAAAATACTAGAGTAGCAGTAGTTTGTAAACACAAGTTTTCAATCTATAGCTATAGGTTAAACCATACATTACATAACATATAGCGACCTGCTGAAGGTCAGAAGCCAATCATTATGCAAGATCAGGAACAATGCTGCGTAAAGCCCGCCCGAGCGTAGCTTACGGGTCGCACCCGTGTCTGCGCGCGCGCATCCATATTGTATGCGCCACAGTTTTCAGGACTCTTGCGCTGATCGTTTCACACAACTGGTAGTACAGAGTTTAGAATTTTCCTGATATTTCACAGTGAATAGCAATGTGACATGATCACTTTGTTGAAAACGTGGGAGGCGTTTTTCCCACCGGAAAACGTAGTCGCAGAAAGTGAGCATCAACTAAAATATATGATCTTGAGATGCTAATGAACAGCCTTTTTTGGTTATAGTGATATTGATAGACATAAGTAAACTTCAGTGCTGGCTGTTTCATTGTTACAAAGAGTTTATTTGTGTTTGTTCCAGACGAACGGGAGGATGTGCAAAAGAAAACTTTCGCAAAATGGATAAACTCGCAGCTAGAGAAGGTACGTAGGTGTAAACTGCTTCACCGAGTGTCACTTTAGTTTCGGAGAAAGTTAATACATACATATGTGGTGTTGGGACCAACCGTTGAGCCTACAGTTATGATGAGCAAATTAAGGGCAATGTCGCCGCCGCCGCCGCCGCCGCTGCAGAGTATGACGTATGTTAATTAGTTACAAGCGTCGCTTTCAATAGACCCTTGGACTATTCTCACTGTGGCCGATATAACGCATCGTGCTCATTAATCGTAATGGAAAATTTATTCAACACGTTTTGATTCCATGCATTGCATGGTTTGCATGCACATTCAACTATTCTTAAACATTCGAGACGTGAATCTGGGCTGATTTAGATTGATTATCATGTAGAAGCATTTTTATATAAAAGAATAAAGTTTCGTAATAGTGTTTATGGTTAAAGCATTAATTATAGAAAAGCGGGTTTCTTAAACAAATTTAATATTTGAAGAACAATATGAACGTTTTACGATGACGCTTGTCATACTGCAAAATATCTAAGAAAATAGGTAGGCAAGCTAGAACACCTAGTATTAAATATTGGAGCTTAATCACATTATTCAGAAGGTTACATTTGTAATTCGCTGGAAGCAACTTTATTTAATAAGGAAAACTAAGCAAGATTTTCTTTTACTGTAATCTTTAAGGCTGGACTCAAGTCATATGTGTAGTTTTGAGAAACCAAGATGCAATTGAAGCTTCTAAAATCATTAATAGTCCTTCCTCAACTGAGAATCGAACCAGGGCCGCGCCCGCGTATGCAAGATTACTACCACAGAACTACCGATGCCTGTTAATATGATCAGAATTTTTAATAAAAATTAAAAATGTAATGTGACTTGCAGAAAATTTATCAAAAAGATTTGTGTTGGTGGAATAAAAGTTTCACTTTAACATTAACTACTTAACGCCAGATTTGTAAAGGACCTTTGTAAAGGATTTGTAAAGGAGGATGAAGGCTTGTAAGGACCTATTTTTTTCTTGCAAAATAGTGACGTACTTCTCAAATAGTGTTCTGTGTGTTATTTATGATGTGTGCTCGTGTTTCCAGAACGACAAGCCCCCCGTGCAGGACCTGGTGTCGGAGCTACGTGACGGCGAGGTGCTGCTGTCCCTGCTGGAGATCCTCACCGCGCAGCAATATGTGAGTACACATGTTGTCCATGTGAAGAAACGCTCATTGCTCCACAAATAATGGGGGGGGGGGGGGGGGGGGGTCATAATCGCCAAAAGATTTTTTTTTTACATTTCGCATTTGAGGCGAATCGCGTAGATTCTATAGTTTCAATTACAGATATAGTCGCCAATTTTTGAGAAGTTATACAGTCTTATATCTTTAAATGAACAGTTCCATTGAAGTAGACGTCATTTATGTGCTTAAATTGTGGTGCAAACCAAGTTTGTCAGATTTTGAATACTTACGAATACGTAGTGAAAAAGCATGGCCCCCGCCACGATCACCTACTTCAATTATAACGTTTTTATATCTTTATATGGCATAAATTGTTAGATATTTTTTAAACATTACGATTGACGTCCGCTATCGAGAATAGTGACGCGACTTAATAAATTAGCGTAAAAGGATCACCATTATCCTCCCTATCGTTATCTACCTATTTCGTTCTATGTTATGGCTGTCATCGTCTCTGTGAAACCTACTTGGTTTACCGACTGAGAACACCCAGGCTGTATTATGTATGTCACAACATAATCATTTATATATGTGTCTCTAGACACTTGTCACTCTCTCATCTTTTCTACTGCATGGCACTCTGGTATTAATAAATATGTATATATAATAAATATATGTTATTTCTCCCCCAAACAACAAATATCTCTAAACTTTCAATGTGACCATAATGAATATGTAGAGTAGAACATGTCAGTCAGGAGGAGATGAGAGATGGAGTAGCAGATATTAAAAGGTTATCAATAAAGTCGATGTTAAATTGTTCCCAAGGACAAGCCTCTTTTTGTACGAATAACATTTATCCACATTGTAGTAACAAAAAACAAACATTCCTAAAATTTCTACTGTCTGAAGTGTCACATTCGCGACCTTTGACATCATGGCATGACACACTCCCACAACTAAAACTGAAAAATAAAAGTTATTTAATGCTGTTAAGATACGCTACGGGCGTGTTAATGAATAAGGTATTTTTATGCGCGTCGTATGATTAGATTTGATTGCGCGCGTTTAGGATGCGATGAACCCTGTTGTACTCGTACGCCATAGATACGGTTTTATTATGCCATAGACATTGTTTCGTAATAGCCAGCATCTAATATACTTGCGTGTGTTACAGATAACGTCCTCTGTTTACATACACTTCATCACTCCTAGTTTCTGATGGGTTTTGATATTGTTTATTGTTAAGTGACAAACAAAGTAGTCATTATTCCATTAATAGCGGCCGCTGGTTGGTTGTATTTTTGAAACTCCTATAGGAACCCAATATGTTTTCGGCTTTTTGGGTAGATGTACTGTGCGTAGCATGCATTAGTTGTTAACTTTCGGCGAATAATTTATTAATTATGTAAAAGTACCTATAACCAGACATCAACTGTCATTCGATTAGTGTCAAATGTGGTGTGGAGATGTTAACAGTTATATATATAAATCATTGGTTTTAATCACGAAGGAGCCATCACAGAAGAAATCTTATCTCTATCTGTCTATGCTCTTCTCTTGTTGCAATGAATATAAATAAGTGATAATACGTTTATTTATAGAAACGCGAGCGGGGCCGCATGCGCGTGCACCAGATCAACAACGTGAACACCGCGCTGCAGGTGCTGGAGGCCAACGGCGTGAAGCTCGTCAACATCAGCAGCAACGACGTCGTCGACGGCAACCCCAAGCTCATCCTCGGTCAGTCTACAATCCTACCTTCAATACGCCACCACTGCTAGTTGTTACATTAATGAATCAGCGAAATCTTCATCTTGAGTTTTTACATTGCGAATTTCTTTAGCATTTCTTTTTAGAAAAGCCAAAATACGAGCTGCGTTATCCACTAGATATGTGCCGCAAAATTCAATTTATTGTCCAACTTAACACGTAAGTCTTCTGTCTTCTGACATGGCTCGGATAGTTAGTGCCAGGGCATAGTAAATGTGTCAAGTTTTGACAAAAGGTTTTTTCTTTAGGATTAAGCTATGGTAAAATTTTACAATCGACGAAACAACGCGGCCTTTAATTTAAAGCTAGCGAGTATTGTAAGCGATATACTCTCTTCAGGTCTGGTGTGGAGCATCATCCTGCACTGGCAGGTGCACTATCACCTGAAGGAGCTGATGTCGGAGACGCAGCAGACCAACCTCGAAAAGACGCTGCTGGCCTGGTGTCGCACGCATACACAGGTATGTTACTGATGTCGGAGACGCAGCAGACCAACCTCGAGAAGACGCTGCTGGCCTGGTGTCGCACGCATACACAGGTATGTTACTGATGTCGGAGACGCAGCAGACCAACCTCGAGAAGACGCTGCTGGCCTGGTGTCGCACGCATACACAGGTACGTTACTGATGTCGGAGACGCAGCAGACCAACCTCGAGAAGACGCTGCTGGCCTGGTGTCGCACGCATACACAGGTATGTTACTGATGTCGGAGACGCAGCAGACCAACCTCGAGAAGACGCTGCTGGCCTGGTGTCGCACGCATACACAGGTATGTTACTGATGTCGGAGACGCAGCAGACCAACCTCGAGAAGACGCTGCTGGCCTGGTGTCGCACGCATACACAGGTACGTTACTGATGTCGGAGACGCAGCAGACCAACCTCGAGAAGACGCTGCTGGCCTGGTGTCGCACGCATACACAGGTACGTTACTGATGTCGGAGACGCAGCAGACCAACCTCGAGGAGACGCTGCTGGCCTGGTGTCGCACGCATACACAGGTACGTTACTGATGTCGGAGACGCAGCAGACCAACCTCGAGAAGACGCTGCTGGCCTGGTGTCGCACGCATACACAGGTACGTTACTGATGTCGGAGACGCAGCAGACCAACCTCGAGGAGACCCTGCTGGCCCTGCTTCTAAAAATTCTCCTGGGTCATTTCCGCCAGCACACAAGAGCTAGGCTTTGCTGCAGGAATCAAATTTGCAACGTATGAAATCCTCCTGATTGACGATAGGACCACAGCATTATATACGGTTTTCACGTATTTTATGTGTTTTATTTTATTTTCTTGTGAGTGGTTACAATTTCAATTGCATATCCCAATAGTATGGTAGTATTCATGACACGGTTACCCCAATGTTGACTTTTAAATAAAAATAAACGTCAAATCGAGTTTGATAACCATAAACAATGACTTATGTTGGTACTTCGGAAATTGTTAAGATTAAGGGTGTATGAATGGTTCTATATTAATATTTTTTACTTGTAAAAGCAGCTAAGTTCTTGATGCAGACACTTTCACTTGCTGATAGTTTCTTTTTAACGTAATTAACAATTTCGTAACTTGTCGTTTTTAATTCGGTTGATATGAAATTTCTAAATACGACTCTCAAATAAAAAAAAATGATCTTTTTGCTCCCTGGTCACGTGACCGAAAACGCCTGGGATCGGCAGACTCAGATGACATTACACGCTAATAAACTCCCGGTCGGTGACATTACATTGTATCGTTTCGCGTTTTAATGACATTCGTGTGACGTCACACACTAGTGATACGCCATTATGTTGGGCAAACAAACGTTTTCGCGGCAACTTGAAAATCAAATTTTCACTTTAGTTTTCTCACTGAATTACACAACAGAATTAAACTGTCCACTGTAAATAACGTGAGATCGTTCTCTAAAAGTTATAAGTTAAATAAAACTAGTTTTTACGGGTTAATGCACGAAACTTTATTTATTTATTGACGTTTCGCAGCCTTTACAGGCTTCGTCGTCAGAATAAAACGTTTATTGAAGTTATATTCTTTAGGCGCGTTATGAAAAAAAGATGAGATGAGAGTGAAATTTTAAGATGCGCGCGCATCACTGTAACACAAAATTTTAACAGCATTAAGTTGGTCGCTTTAGCGACCAACTTCATGCGTTACTTTTGTGTTTACCGCACATTAAGAAAATCTACCAACAAAATAGAAATAGAATCTTTATTTAGTGGGTGCTAACGACTGCACTGTGAAGGCCTATCAAAAGTATTTATTAATCTGGAACAATGGAACCAAAGCGCGATTCAGGAGACTACAGCGCCATCTCTTGACCATTGGTGTAGTAGAACCAAAAACCACATCTTTATTTTTTGTAATAAAGTAACAGTTATAGGTATTCATATTTATAATATCAAAAGTATTTATTAATCTGGAACAACGGAACCAAAGCGCGATTCAGGAGACTACAGCGCCATCTCTTGACCATTGGTGTAGTAGAACCAAAAACCACATCTTTATTTTTTGTAATAAAGTAACAGTTATAGGTATTCATATTTATAATATTTATCCACATGTTTCTAGTTTGTATATTCGGAATACGTGTTTGAGTTTCATACAAGTGCAAATCACATATGTTCTAATAAATTATATTCAGTAGCAATTTTAATTGAATATTTTGATTATTTATTTATTTTTTCAAATTAAAACTGAACTTTATTGACTGTGTCCTTTTCCAGACTTTTTATTAATTTATTGTAATTAATTATTTGTATGCAATTAAAAACTAATTTTATACGATGCCAAAGAAGGATAACTTCTCACGCGCCTACATAAGTACACGCACCCATTTTTTTAATTTGTCGAGCTACCAAAAAAAAAAGTCTTTCGAAGGTAGCTAACCCGTAAAAACTAGTTTTATTTAATGAGTGATGTGCGTGAAAACCTAAGAAACAAATAAGTTAGTTAATGGAAACATTAATGTACCTGATATGCTTGCTGAAATTAATTCCACAGTTCCAAGAAGAATTCCACGTTATCCAATCTTGCCATTTACAAAACCGTTTTTCCGAACTAAGATAGTAGCACCCCTGAGTCGATTGATGGCGACGTGTAACGATAAATCCGATGACATCGATATCTGTCACCTATCTTTCTCATCATTGAAAAAGAAAATATTTTCGATTGAGTAACAAATACCTCTATGAGTAACAATTAACTGACCTCCTGTAGATGTTTGAAGAACAACTTTAGAGGCTTATATTCTGCCAAAAAATGTATGGAAATTGCTGTATGCACCTTAAAAAATAATTCACATAGACATGTAATACCCGTTTGTTTTTCTTTTTATGTAATAATTGTGATATTGTTATCGGTGTGTCTAATAAAATAAAAAAAAATGGGTGCGTGTACTTATGTAGGCGCGTGAGAAGTTATCCTTCTTTGGCATCGTTTAAAATTAGTTTTTAATTGCATGCAAATAATTAATTACAATAAATTAATAAAAAGTCTGGAAAAGGACGAAGTCAATAAAGTTCAGTTTTAATTTGAAAAAATAAATAAATAATCAAAATATTCAATTAAAATCGCTACTGAATATAATTAATTAGAACATATGTGATTTGCACTTGTATGAAACTCAAACACGTATTCCGATATGAATATGAATACCTATAACTGTTACTTTATTACAAAAAATGAAGATGTGGTTTTTGGTTCTACTACACCAATGGTCAAGAGATGGCGCTGTAGTCTCCTGAATCGCGCTTTGGTTCCGTTGTTCCAGATTAATAAATACTTTTGATAGGCCTTCACAATGCAGTGGTTAGCACCCACTAAATAGAGATTCTATTTCTTTATTGTTGGTAGATTTTCTTAATGAGCGGTAAACACAAAAGTAACGCAAAACGCATGAAGTTGGTCGCTTTAGCGACCAACTTCATGCTGTTAAAATTTTGTGTTACAGTGATGCGCGCGCATCTTAAAATTTCACTCTTATCATTTTTTCATAACGCACCTAAAGAAGTATAACTTCAATAAATAAAACTTGCCAAATAACCTATTACGGTATCGGCCAGCGGCTACAGTATAGTGACTCGGTTGCAGAAGTACCCTGGCGTGTCGGTGCGCAACTTCACGTCGTCGTGGAGCGACGGTCTGGCGCTGAACGCGCTGCTGCACAGCTGCCGGCCGCAGGTGTTCTCGTTCCGCGCCGCGCAGGCGCTGCAGCCCGCCCAGCGCCTCGACCACGCCTTTCGGCTGGCCTACACCAAACTGCATATCCCGCGCCTTCTCGATCCGGAGGGTTTGTACCTTTCTTTTAACGCAGGCAAAACCTCCGTTTACAGAATACGGCGCCTTTAAGAGGCACATCGCCGAACGGATCTCACACCTGGTTCCCGCAAGCCGTAAGAGAGCCCCCGCAGTGGCTGCCCACTGAGGAGCTCGCGACTCTTACGGGCTCTTTACGGTATAATATCGGCTAAAAACCCCTGCGAATACCCTCTCCCACCCAGCAGCCTCCTGGCCTCGCGGGGAGGGTTTGTACCTAAATTATATGACTGTGCGCGGAATCAAGGGGTCCAACACGACAACAAAAAGAAGATATGATATATTTACATGATCCACAATATATATATCTAATATATAAAATTCTCGTGTCACAATGTCAGTTACCATACTCCTCCGAAACGGCTTAACCGATTTTTATGAAATTTTACATGCATATTCAGTAGGTCTGATAATTGGCTTCTATCTATTTTTTATATCCCTAAGTGATAAGCGTTGTCCACACCTAACACCTGGTTGCTTGTAGTTACCACAATATATTTAAGCAGGAGTCTTTATTTTCTATATCGGAAATTAGAAAAACCCATTATTAATATCAATCAAGGTTATGTCTGACTTTTAGTGACCAAAAGCTTTATCTGAAGCGATGATGCGGTATAACCGGCGATCTTTTCAAGTGCTTATATACTTTTTATAAAAACGTGAAGTCAGCGCTACTGAAAAGCCGTTGCCATTGGTACTCGCGGTAGCGTTGTGAAACGAATGATATTTTATTGTGGCGGAGTTTCTTGACCTTCATAAGTGCTTGTAACAGCCTAGACTGAATAAATGAGTTTCAGTTTGTTTTGAAATTTTTTTTTGCTGCAATGTAAGGTTTTATGCTACAATAACTTCATCTATGTCTCTATTAATGTTTTCTTCTAAGGAATTTTCAATAGGAAGGAAAATTTCTTTGATCAAATTTGAACGATTTTTACTGTTAAACTAACAAATCTAACTTAACCACTATAGTTTTCCTTAAAAGTTTATGAAAAGCATTATTATGATGAATTTTTCAAGCCAATAGTTTAGCTTTTAGAGGGGGGGAAGGGATGAATTGTTTAATGCGTGTTGTTTAATTCCGTGAAGTAATTCGTGTATTTCTATTTGACAGACGTGAACACACCGAGTCCCGACAAGAAGTCCATCATGATGTACCTAATGTGCGTGTTCCAATCCGTGGGCCGCGAGGCCTCCGACCCCGACCCCGACCCGGAGCCTGAGGGGGAGGGGGAGGGGGAGGCGCAGGGGGAGGGGGAGGGGGAGGGGGAGGTCGCCGACCAGGACATAGAGACGGAGGTAGAGGCCGCTACCAGGCCTTTATCCTCCGCTACTGCCGCCTCAGTAGAAGTGGGCGGGTACAGTTCTGCGTTGGAAGATGCCCTGGCCTGGCTGCTGGATGCGGAGGAGCGGCTAAACAACGCGCCGCCGCTGCCCGACGAACTGCCCGCCCTCAAGGAACACTTCCATGCCCACGAGGTGAGACAGATATGAACACGAATAAGCTAATATTTTTAGAAAATGAGAATGTAGATTTAGAGAAAATGTAATTTCTTCGTAAATTATTATGGGAGTATTTTTTTTTACATTGTTGTTGTTATTTTAGTATTATTTGCATCGAGATAGTTCACTTTGAAAATGTCAAGATGATGTAATTTTTTTAATTAATATGTTGTCATAGTTCTATTTTTTTAAGGTGAATAATGAGTTACTTGTCGATGGTAATTGGTTGTTTTATGTGTCCAGACGTCATTTATTTAGTTTTTATTTATTTATTTATTAA
Organism: Chilo suppressalis; assembly: GCA_902850365.2. Classification (NCBI taxonomy): domain Eukaryota; kingdom Metazoa; phylum Arthropoda; class Insecta; order Lepidoptera; family Crambidae; genus Chilo; species Chilo suppressalis. Next base: position 21,972,720 of record OU963913.1, on the reverse strand, counting down.
GGATCACCAGTGCATGATACAAAGAATAATTAACATCTAACACAATTTCATAAAACAAGAAACAGTGTACATTCTATTTAAGGCGACCACAACAAGCAATATATGAGCAGACATGATTTTTAAAAATTACATTATTCATCTTAATTAATAAAAACATAGTAAAAATTAAATTTAAATTGAATTTACACAAATATACTAAACATAGGAATACATAACATTGATTAAATTAAATTTAAAGACATTACATTTATTGAATTAAATTGAAATACATTATATTTATTGAATCGAATTGGAATAAATTACATTGTTTTAATTACTAAAATTGAAATATTTTAATCGATGATTATGATTAAGCTATTTCATAGATAGCACAGACAGACGTATAAAACACGGCGTAACTAGTCTAAGTTTATTCCTCGTTTATTTTTAAGTGGGTAAGTGACGGAAAACGACTTAAAATCCCATCAGGCGGAAGATATTTATTTCAACGCATCTGCGTCGCCACGCTCTACCTAGGGAGTAACTAATCAAAGGTTCACGGTAGCAATTCCGTTAACAGCTATAATATTAGTGATCATGCGAGTTTAAAATAATATGTCGCGGTGCAAGTTTCGAATATTATATTTATATAATATTCGAAACTTGCACCGCGTATATTTATAGTGACCTTTATTAAAGAGTTATGCTTCCCTATAATTCATCGAAGAGCCGTCGCTCGCGTGTCTCTTAAATTTACTTTTATTTTACTTTATTCGACCGGAACGGTCGAGTCCATTCTCTACGTCTACGAAAGAACGAATCTATAATCCTCGCTGGCACGGTATCTTTTTCTCGCCCAAAATAATGTTGTTTTTGCGTGCCTCCGAATGTGTTCGTTCGGTTTGCAGAAGTTCCTGCTGGAGCTGTCGGAGGGCCAGTCCCGCGTGGGCGGCGTGCTGGAGCTGGGCGGGCGCCTGGTGGGCGGGGGCGGGCTCTCCCCCGACGAGGCCAACGAGCTGCGGCTCCAGGCCCGCCTGCTGGCCCAGCGCTGGGACTGTCTGCGGCACCACGCCATGGCCGCGCAGGCCCGCCTGCATCGCGCGCTCATGGCCACGCAGCACCGCCAGCTGGCCAGCTTCAAGTACGTAGCCCACACCGGCCCGCCTGCTGGCCCAGCGCTGGGACTGTCTGCGGCACCACGCCATGGCCGCGCAGGCCCGCCTGCATCGCGCGCTCATGGCCACGCAGCACCGCCAGCTGGCCAGCTTCAAGTACGTAGCCCACACCGGCCCGCCTGCTGGCCCAGCGCTGGGACTGTCTGCGGCACCACGCCATGGCCGCGCAGGCCCGCCTGCATCGCGCGCTCATGGCCACGCAGCACCGCCAGCTGGCCAGCTTCAAGTACGTAGCCCACACCGGCCCGCCTGCTGGCCCAGCGCTGGGACTGTCTGCGGCACCACGCCATGGCCGCGCAGGCCCGCCTGCATCGCGCGCTCATGGCCACGCAGCACCGCCAGCTGGCCAGCTTCAAGTACGTAGCCCACACCGGCCCGCCTGCTGGCCCAGCGCTGGGACTGTCTGCGGCACCACGCCATGGCCGCGCAGGCCCGCCTGCATCGCGCGCTCATGGCCACGCAGCACCGCCAGCTGGCCAGCTTCAAGTACGTAGCCCACACCGGCCCGCCTGCTGGCCCAGCGCTGGGACTGTCTGCGGCACCACGCCATGGCCGCGCAGGCCCGCCTGCATCGCGCGCTCATGGCCACGCAGCACCGCCAGCTGGCCAGCTTCAAGTACGTAGCCCACACCGGCCCGCCTGCTGGCCCAGCGCTGGGACTGTCTGCGGCACCACGCCATGGCCGCGCAGGCCCGCCTGCATCGCGCGCTCATGGCCACGCAGCACCGCCAGCTGGCCAGCTTCAAGTACGTAGCCCACACCGGCCCGCCTGCTGGCCCAGCGCTGGGACTGTCTGCGGCACCACGCCATGGCCGCGCAGGCCCGCCTGCATCGCGCGCTCATGGCCACGCAGCACCGCCAGCTGGCCAGCTTCAAGTACGTAGCCCACACCGGCCCGCCTGCTGGCCCAGCGCTGGGACTGTCTGCGGCACCACGCCATGGCCGCGCAGGCCCGCCTGCATCGCGCGCTCATGGCCACGCAGCACCGCCAGCTGGCCAGCTTCAAGTACGTAGCCCACACCGGCCCGCCTGCTGGCCCAGCGCTGGGACTGTCACAGGCACCATCACTGATGCGGGTTAACGTGGGAAAGAGGGTCGAAAGAATTCTTCGACCTCATCCAACATATATCGCGGAATGTTTTATTTATTTTATTTGACACACCAATACCAATATCACAATTGTTATATAAAAAGAAAAACAAATGGGTATTACAAGTCTATGTATATGGCAGCGACATCTATATGCCCCACATATATACAACGGTTGGAGGAAATCATTACTCACCATCCTTAAGAGATGACGTTACCTGCACTGCGATCAATATTAGTATAGAAGCCTATATCGCGCAAATGAAATTCGGAGGCAAACTTGTCATATATACGATGCCCAACCAACATCAGTCGAGCCGCGGCCCCCGAGCTAACGTCACCCAGCTCGGAGGAAGATCTTCCCCTTTGGCCTACCTACAATGTCAATTATTTTTTAAGGTGCATGCATCACCCACGCAGAGGAGATCGATGGCGCAAGTGGTTAGCGCGTTCGGCTGCGATCGTTGATGTTAAGCAACTTTCGCAGTGGTCGGTCATTGGATGGGTGACCGAACATTTACTATCTCGAGCCCCTCCGTGCTTCGGAAGGCACGTTAAGCCGTTGGTCCCGGCTGCATCTGCAGTCGTTAGCATAGCACCCACCAATCCGCACTGGGCCCGCGTGGTGGGTTATGGCCCAATCTCCCTATTCCATCCATAGGGAAGGCCTGTGCCCCAGCAGTGGGGACATTAATAGGCTGATGATGATGCATCACCCATATATTTTTTGCCATAATATTAATCTCTAAAGTTATTCTTTAAAAATCTATGTGGTAAGTTAATTGTTACTCACAGACGTATTTGTTACTAAATGGAAAATATTTTCTTTTTCAATGCTGAGAAACATAGGTGAAATAACTCGTGACAACATGACATAACGTTACACTCTTCATACGCGCAAAGGGTTTAATCGATTTATAAGACATTAAAAAATATGTGTCCAATAACAGGCAATGGCTGACGTCGACGGAGGACCGCATGTCCCGGCTGGGGTCGCTGGGCACGGCGCCGCACGCGCTGCACGCGCAGCTGCACGCGCTGCACGCGCTGCACCACGACCTGCGCGCGCACCAGCCCACCGTCGACGCGCTCGCCGACGCCGTCGTGGTCGTCGACGACGCGCAGCCCGCGGACGACGGTGAGTGTGTGTCGCACGCGCCGCACGCGCTGCACGCGCAGCTGCACGCGCTGCACGCGCTGCACCACGACCTGCGCGCGCACCAGCCCACCGTCGACGCGCTCGCCGACGCCGTCGTGGTCGTCGACGACGCGCAGCCCGCGGACGACGGTGAGTGTGTGTCGCACGCGCCGCACGCGCTGCACGCGCAGCTGCACGCGCTGCACGCGCTGCACCACGACCTGCGCGCGCACCAGCCCACCGTCGACGCGCTCGCCGACGCCGTCGTGGTCGTCGACGACGCGCAGCCCGCGGACGACGGTGAGTGTGTGTCGCACGCGCCGCACGCGCTGCACGCGCAGCTGCACGCGCTGCACGCGCTGCACCACGACCTGCGCGCGCACCAGCCCACCGTCGACGCGCTCGCCGACGCCGTCGTGGTCGTCGACGACGCGCAGCCCGCGGACGACGGTGAGTGTGTGTCGCACGCGCCGCACGCGCTGCACGCGCAGCTGCACGCGCTGCACGCGCTGCACCACGACCTGCGCGCGCACCAGCCCACCGTCGACGCGCTCGCCGACGCCGTCGTGGTCGTCGACGACGCGCAGCCCGCGGACGACGGTGAGTGTGTGTCGCACGCGCCGCACGCGCTGCACGCGCAGCTGCACGCGCTGCACCACGACCTGCGCGCGCACCAGCCCACCGTCGACGCGCTCGCCGACGCCGTCGTGGTCGTCGACGACGCGCAGCCCGCGGACGACGGTGAGTGTGTGCCGCACGGCGCCAAGGGTATGTAGCTGGAATGCAGTCCAAACTTTATGGAGATTGATGAAGTCAGCAGCGAAAGAAAGTATACACAAAGTTCGTTTCAATGCAGCGTTGTCGGAACTTTAGTTTTTGCATTACTTTAACTCTGCGGTGTTATGTATCTTACTCGAAGCGTAACTTTATTTTGACTTTTTTATAGAATGAAAATATTAAATATGTTTCCTTTACTCTATGCTAAATTCCGTTCAACTTACGATCTTGCCTGTTTTTGTTATTAACGTAAGAAGGACATTCGCCTTGATTTATCAAAGTACATTCGTAAGTAGACTTAGAATTTTTTATCTTACTACTAAGGCTAAAAATTGATTGGAGTATAAAATTTATTTGTTTAGTATTTGGTATTGCCCCCCTAGCCCTAATTACAGCCCGTAGTCGGTTCTTCATCGACCTTATTAATTTGTTGACGGTGTCTCGAGGAATAACTTCCCACTTCTCTAACAAAGCTGCCTTCAATTTTTCTAGGCTCAAAGGGGCTCGATTTCTTGCTCGTACCCTTCTTTTGAGCTCGTCCCATAAATACTCGATGGGATTTAGGTCTGGACTGAGCGCAGACCAGTCCATTGTGCGCAAATCGACTTCTCGAAGGAACTGCTGAGTAACGCGCGCTGTGTGGCATCGAGCATTGTCGTGCATTAGGATGAAGTCTTCGCCAAAAAATCCTGCGTAGGGCACATAATGTTCCAGGAGAATATTTGTGATATACCCATCAGCTGCCAGTCCTCATCCAGGCACGAAAACGAGCTCGGTTTTACCCCCTAACGAGATACCAGCCCATATCATGCAAGAACCGAAACCATAGGCAACGCTTTCTACGAAACAACATGCACACATCCTGCACTCGTCAGTGAACAGGACCGACCGCCACTGCCCAACGCTCCATTTGAGATGCTCTGGAGCAAATTGTAGCCGAGCTTGCCGGTGGCCTGCAGTCAATTTGGGGCCCGTTGCAGGCCTTTCTGGAGTCAGATTGGCTTCCTTTAGACGTCTTCTTAATGTCTGCTACACTTCGAACACGTCTCAGCTCGCCCTGCACTTCGACATCCGTAAAGTGCTGATTTCGCAGAGAGGTTGAGACAATGAAACGGTCGTCTCGTTCAGAAGTACAACGGTGGCGGCCGGTTGTTGGTCTCCGAGTGAATGCTCCGGTCTCTGGATATTGTCTGTATACTCGGGATACAGCATACCGACTCAAGTGAAGCTGGGAAGCGACTACTCGCTGACTGAGTCCTTTTTGCAATAAGGCAACAACTTGAGCGGCTTCTTGAGGTGTGGTATCCACGGTTTCTTGAAAACAATGAATGCAGGTTGTGGAGATGTGTATCAGTCAACTTTTGATAAGCGACTGGTAAGGGTTCGACTGTGTCTTCGTCTCGCGGGGAGTCATCTGGCGTCTTGCCATCTCGCCACGGTGCGCGTCCCGTTAACGAACGGGACCCGGTCGTTAGGTCATTCTCCCTCCCTGCGACTTCATTCATCGCCCTCGGCGTATTCGAGCCCACCGGGTGAGACCCATGGGGGAGGCCCAGCGAGCGTGCGATGGACTTAGGCGAGAGGGGGGGAGCGCCTCTAAGCGGTGGGTAGATTTGAAATTAGGTTACCCGAAATTTTTGAGGATTTCCAAGATCCAGTCTGCGGGGTCCGCGCTGAACGCTCGGATGTCTATCTGTGAGAAATCGAACTGTGGGGCCTCTGCTGGTTTTGGTTCCGTAGCGATGGTTGCGTCGGAAAAGGTAGGGGCTGCGTCGGGTCGGATGGTAGCGGAGGTCGCCTCTTCACTCTGCATGGTGGTGGGGCGGCTTCGTTTGTTGCGTCGGCGGCGGGGCTTCGACGTCTTTTGGGCGGGCGGAGCGTTGACTGATGGCATGAATGTGGCCGGCGCGTGGTCACTCACCTCGGTCGGGCGTGCGGCCTGATCGGGCCACAGTGGAGGCCTTCCTGTTGCGCGCCTCGCGGAGTGTCGCGGGGCACGCACCATGGTTTGCTGGAAGCGGGCCCTTGCAGTTCGCGCAAGTTGGCAATTGTAAACGCGGGCGGGGGCAGTCTCCGCAGCGCATGCAGGCAAGCGCGCGGTGACATCCTTAGAAGGAATGTCGAAAGCCCTGGCAGCGGTGACACTGCGCAGGGTCCTTCTTGCCCCTCCACGCTTCAATGGTGATCCCGATCATACAGGGTGGATGGTGTCCGGTATTCGTTTCAGGGCAGTGTAGTAGATGCATCCGCGGCGGCCTGCTCGCGTCCGGATCCGCTTGGCATATTCACATCGGAAGCCCTTAGCGGGCCTCGACGACGCGATGCGGCTCGGTGTTATAAGGTAGCCCTCTTATAGCCACTTATAGCTGCGGTCCTTGGGGAGGGCGTATGTGAACCGGCTCAATCCGGTTTGTCCCTCCGGCTTGGAGAGGTAGGCCTGAATGAGCCGGTGTTCTTCGTCGTCGGGCACGCATTAGGTGCGCGGCTAAGGGCGTGGTGCAGGAGGCGCATATGCGCGGGTCAGTCCGGCAGGTGCTCGACCACTAGCGGCGGGTATTTCTGTACCCGTTGGGCCGTGGGAGCGGTGCCGGGGACTGGTTGCGCGGGCGGAGCTGCGATGTGCGATGCGGCGGCGGACGGAGTTTTTTTGGCGGCGTCGGGGGTAGGCGCGAAATTTTCCGCTGCCTGTGAGTAAGTTACCGACGGCTGCGTCGGTAAAGCAGTCCGCTGCTCTTCTGCGAAGAATTATAAATAATAATAAATTAATTTAATTACAATTTGCTCCTGCATATTCGTAAGTAGGAGGAGTGGGAAAGGGCAAAGATATCCACGTCTTTGGCTATTTCATTAAGGGCCCTGCTCATTCTATATAATGGGTCATTGTAGGTAACATTATTACTTCAAGTGGGTACGGAAAAAAGTTTCTGCACCCTTTTACTTCGTCCCACTTTGAATGAAAAACGGTTCAACAGATCCTCCACGTCCCAAACAGAGTTTACAATTTTGTAAAGTGTCGATGATTTCGCTATGTCTCGCCTGGATTGAAGGGTGCTCATATTAATATACTCAAGCCTAGCCTCGTATGTGCCCAACTTACGCCTCATACCGAACTTGGCGCTTAAATATCGAAGAAATCGCCTTTGAATAGCCTCTATTCTATCTATGTGGATGTTGTAGAATGGCGACCATACCACTGAACAAGATTCGAGTGTACTTCTAATCAGTGCGAAATAAAGGGTTACTATACTCGAAGGTCTTCTAAAAGGTTTTGTTATTCCAAATATGAATCCCATGAGCTTATTAACCTTTGAAACAATATAGTCATAGTGTCTAGTGAACGATAGTTTGCTGTCCAGTAGTATCCCGAGATCCCTAACAACGTCGAGTCTGCTCAATGGTTTATCATCAATAGTATAAGTGTTGTGTATAGCTCGTTTATTTTTCGTAAAAGATATAACAGCACATTTTGATATATTTGGCGTCATGTTGTTATTTAAACACCAGTTAGACAAACGGTTGATGTCACTTTGCAATGTCTCGCAATCATCCTTATATCTTATTTCTCTGTAAATTTTTATATCATCGGCATAGGCAAGTTAATTGCCTGAAATCAAGATGATCAAATCGTTGATAAACCAACAGCGGTCCAAGGTTGGAGCCCTGTGGTGCACCGGATCTAAGCCTGAACGGCACAGATTCATATCAGTACACTTTGACGATTTGAGTTCGATTACTTAAGTATGAAGTCAGTCAACGCAGAAGCGAGCCGTGTATGCCGAGGTGGTATGTTTTACGAATCAATATTTTGGGATCCACCTTATCGAATGCCTTCGCGAAGTCTGTGTATAGTGAATCAACCTGTATTCGTTTATTGAGAGCGGTATTCAGGTAATGAACATAACATAAAAGATTTGAGGCAGTAGAGCGCCTCTTCACGAAACCATGCTGTCTGGGGCTAATTAAATGTTTCATGTGGTAATTTATGTGCTTATAGATTAAGCTCTCGATGATTTTAGAAAAACAACACAGGATACGAATTGGTCACGTCAGATTTGTTTTATTTAATGGTGTTGATGTTTTTTTAAAGCTTAGATTTCTAGCTTTTAAATGACATATTATTTTTATTTAAATGTTGAGTTGAGTATACCTTTACTTATAACAATGTTTGAATGTAGAGGTAGCGCTTGAGTCGACTTGGTTGCTCGAGTTTCATTTTAATGTTATTTTTTATGTTAAGGACGCGTGTTTACGGAAAGAATGTTAATTGTGATTCGGTTTTATGTTATAAAACTAAAGCGAGAAAAGAATAAATTACGAAATTGTAGATGCGTGACCTAATTATAAAAGCTTGTAAAATGTACACTTTATTTTCTCGCGGGAGAAATAATGATGAATGAGCTGGTGGGGACGAGCTTAATGAACGAACGATGAATAGAAAAGCGAAGTTTCGTGTCCCACCGCGCCTCAATATAATAAACGACATCCGCAAATGATATCGCGTACTCGTTTCGCAGTGACCGAGATCGAGGACGAGCTGACGGCCCTGGGCGAGCGCTGGAGCCACACCTGCCAGTGGACGCTGGAGCAGCTGCGGCGGCTGCAGGCGCTGCACTCGCACTGCGCCGCGCTCGACGAGCAGCATGCGCGGTTACTGCGGGGCGCCGTCCGGGCCGAGGGGGAGCTCAAGCAGGTAACGCGTCCAGCTGACCTGGATCACGCTGGAGCAGCTGCGGCGGCTGCAGGCGCTGCACTCGCACTGCGCCGCGCTCGACGAGCAGCATGCGCGGTTACTGCGGGGCGCCGTCCGGGCCGAGGGGGAGCTCAAGCAGGTAACGCGTCCAGCTGACCTGGATCACGCTGGAGCAGCTGCGGCGGCTGCAGGCGCTGCACTCGCACTGCGCCGCGCTCGACGAGCAGCATGCGCGGTTACTGCGGGGCGCCGTCCGGGCCGAGGGGGAGCTCAAGCAGGTAACGCGTCCAGCTGACCTGGATCACGCTGGAGCAGCTGCGGCGGCTGCAGGCGCTGCACTCGCACTGCGCCGCGCTCGACGAGCAGCATGCGCGGTTACTGCGGGGCGCCGTCCGGGCCGAGGGGGAGCTCAAGCAGGTAACGCGTCCAGCTGACCTGGATCACGCTGGAGCAGCTGCGGCGGCTGCAGGCGCTGCACTCGCACTGCGCCGCGCTCGACGAGCAGCATGCGCGGTTACTGCGGGGCGCCGTCCGGGCCGAGGGGGAGCTCAAGCAGGTAACGCGTCCAGCTGACCTGGATCACGCTGGAGCAGCTGCGGCGGCTGCAGGCGCTGCACTCGCACTGCGCCGCGCTCGACGAGCAGCATGCGCGGTTACTGCGGGGCGCCGTCCGGGCCGAGGGGGAGCTCAAGCAGGTAACGCGTCCAGCTGACCTGGATCACGACCGACCACTTACATCGTCATCATCACTGTACTGTAGCATTAACAAACTGCATCTCAGCATACCAAAGTGTAAGGCTATAACATTTACAAAGAATAGAAACATTGTACTAAACACGTATTATTTGAATAACACACCATTAGAAAATGTCACATTAATTCGTGATTTGGGAATCCTCTTTGACTCTGAACTGCACCTGAATTCTCATATAGATCATATCACCAGTAAGGCTTACAAACTTTACGGCTTTGTAGCTCGGTCCTGTTCAGCTTTCAAACGTCCAAGCACACTTATATACCTTTTTAAGTCCTTGATCAGATCACAGCTTGAGTATGGTGTCATCATATGGAATCCTTTCTATAATAAGTACAATAAACAGGTCGAGTCTGTTCAACGGAAATTTTTGAGATATGTTAATTTTAAATGTTGTCACTCCAAAGTTTCATATGAAAACTTGCTAATAAAATTTTCACTAGACTCGCTCGAAGTGAGAAGGTCACTCCTGAGTTCTATGTTTCTCTATAATCTATGTAATAATAACTTTGATTGCATTGATTTGATAAATAAAATAAATTATCAGATACCCAGTAGATCAAAACGAATCCAACAAAATTACCATCATCGATTATTTTCACTTCCCCGGTGTAATACTAATGCTGGGGCCCGTGCACCTTTGTATAGAGTGATGAAAAGTTACAACGATAATTTGCATAATATTGATATTTTTCAATTGTCACCATCCTTATACAAAAAAAGTGTCACTTCAGTTTTCTCCCAAGGTTCAGAAGTATCTAAGTGAATGTTAATATACTAAAATAGATATACATCGGTTAGACTTGCACCCTGGCTGGATTTAACTACTTTAGCACAGTGGTTTGATTGATAGGTCATGTCATTATTTTCAGTTACTAATTTATTTTCTGTTCATTTCTTGGTACCTACTGTATTAATAGAAAATCTTAAGCGCAAAAATATGTATTTTGTTTTAATTAGTGGATAATGAAGTTGGTCGTACAATAATTTAAGGTGTCACCTGTATTACAATACTATTTGTTTAATGAGAATTGTACCACTGTTTTTTGTCCTGAATAAAATAAAATAAAATAAAATAAAATCATCAGCCTATTAATGTTCCCACTACTGGGACACAAATATTCTCTATGTATGTTATAGAAAGACTAGCAAACCAGTGAACCAAATGTTCAGCCTGATTAAAAAAAAAATGTATTAATTGAGAACTTCGGAGATTTTGTGTGGTTTCGTTTGAAATTCGTGATTTCTCGAAAACCGGAAGTGCTACGTTACTCAAATCCGGTTTGTAGTCTTATCAGACTATTCTTAACTTATAACTTGAATATTCTCTTATCTATCTCTTACGGTTTGGCCGCTGAAACAGTACCACAGACAGACGGACGGACGGACTTGTCTAATAGATAAGAGATGATATCATGATTCATCTCGTGAATACAATGTGGATTGCTGGAAATACAGCCGAAACCGACGGCTAAACGTGTCCTCCAACTTGCGAAGCACCAGTTAGTTAATTTTTGGTAACCCATCTAATGAACGACCATTTTGAAAGTTGTTTAACTTCAACGATCGCCGTCGAACGCGCTAACCACTTCTACTATCGAGTTTCATACAAAATTTCTTGACATTTTATGCGTATCGAGATTGAATTTAATTATTCAAATTTGATTTTGTTTCTTGCTAAGGGTACAGATGCTAACGATCAATACTTACTTTATATAGGGAATGCAATCTCGTTTTCGCGAGATCTCGACCATTTTTAGCGAAATTGATCTCGGACGAAAAAAGGGAGAGATCTCGCGAGTTTAATGAGATTGCACTTGAGTATAAAAATGTCATAGCTATTAACGGGATTGTTACCATGTACCTTGTTTTTTATGAGTCTCCGATATTTAAACTGTTGCAAGCGCCATGATCACGGAGTAACTGAAGTAATTGCGGGTAGATGTATTTGGCAAACATATCGGTCTACCCTCTGACGTCGTCTTTTACTACGCTCGATACCCCTACCATTGGTCACATTCTCACTATTCACTCGCACCTGTTCCCGACACACAATACTCACAGTATCAGATCGTGGAACAACACTTTTTTGATTTTTGCGGTATTTGCACATACGAACCACTGGATTCCAGACACTTGACAATTTAAACCCATCCTCATGATTGAAAATTTTGTGTTTGGTTATTTTAATCGCTTTCCTATATACCAAGATTGGTCAGGGAAGCGATTGAAATAATCAAACACATCAATTTCAATCTGGTACTGTGAGTATTTTTGTGGTGTGTCTGCATGAACAATGCAGACACACCACAAAAGACGGAGACTATGTGAGGCAAACTTATACGGAAGAGTGTTGTTGAGTGAGTGTTTATTTAAGTAACAGGATAATGATCCGTAACACACTGCAAAAGTAATAAAATACTTTTTCATCCCACCACCTCGGAAAGTGTAATTTTGCGCTTCGAAATCTGGCTGGAAAATTCTATTTTATTCGCTTGAGCGGCAAAGTAGATTTGAATTTAGAACATCACATATAATGAGTACTCAATATAATTGTAAATTCAAAACGTCATTAAACCTATTTAATGTAACCTCTATGGTGCCAAATTTATGATTAGAACTTTTTAAATTGTGAAAAAATTTAAATTTGGAACCTTCTTGGTTTCTTTGTTTTATTTGCGTGCTTCGCGCCATTCTAGTTTTTCACGTTTTATTGCTTAAATATTTTGTCATTATAAATTGTTTTCTTTTTCATTTTGTCATTTCCTCGCTGAGGTGGGATGAAAAGTTACGTATTGCACTCGAGTGGAAAGATTTTTCACCTTGTGCTCGTTTGTTTCCCTCGCTGACGCTCAGGATTCTAATTTAGAATCACTCGCTGCGCTCGTGATTCAACTTTAGAATCCTTCGCTTGCTCGGTCATCCAAATCGAGCACGCGGTTAAAAAGGAACTTTCCACTCTTGTATAATAAATAACTATTAAATGAACCAGTCTGTGACAGTTTTGGATTGGCCCCCATACAGTCCTGATTTAAACCCAATAGAAAAATTGTGGTACCAGGTGAAGACGACAGTGGCGAGAAAATGGACATTAAACATCGATCAACTTTACACAACTTTTATAGAAGCTTGGAAGCAAATTCCGATAGAAGCTTGTAAATAATTGATCGCTTCCATGCCCAAGAGATGTCGTGCTGTCATTTCTGCCAAAGGAAATGCGATCAAATATTGATACGTACCGGAAAGTTTTATAAATGTGTTAAGAATATTGTGTAATAACGATAATTTATATAATAATAACATATCTTTTTATTTCTTCTAAGCAAATCGAGTGTGTTTAATTAGGTGGCCAGCTATAAATACGTTAAAAAAGTTTGTGTTACGTTCCCATAGTGAGCAGGGTCTAAACTACTAACGAATACAACTATATTTGGGATTTTTTTATTTTATTATCGTGGGAGCGCCACGCAGTAGCTTAGGCTACTGCATAAATGGCCATCATGAGGAAACCCTTCTTGTCATCCACAAGTCGAGCGGGCCTGATGGAATCTCACCAATTGTGCTGAAGACCTGTGCTCCTGAGTTGGCTCCGGTACTAACGCGTAAAGACGCATTAAGCCGGAAAAGTCCGGCTTTCCTACTCTTTAGGTGTCGTTCCGAACTCATGGAAGACAGCTTTAGTGCACCCGATTCCTAAAAAAGGCGACCGCTCACTCCCTACTAATTAAAGGCATATAGCCATCACCTCCTTGTTCTCCAAGATAATGGAGTCCATTATAAATTGCCAGCTCCTGCGGTACCAGCTGATCAGTGGCCACCAGTATGGGTTCCGTCAGAGTCGCTCGGCTGGTGATCTACTAGTATACCTGACTCATCGTTGGGCAAAGGCGATCGAGACCAAGGGGGAAGCATTGGCGGTCGGTCTGGATATCTCGAAGGCCTTCGATCGGGTTTGGCACAAAGCGCTTCTTTCGAAGCTTTCTTCTTATGGGCTTCCTGAAAAGATGTGCGGTTGGATCACTAGCTTTCATGCGGACAGGAGCATCAAGGTCGCAGTCGACAGTGCATGCTCGGACTCCAAATCCGTAAATGCTGGTGTTCCACAAGGCTGTGTGCTATCGCCTACGCTGTTTCTTCTTCATATCAATGATATGTTTCAAATTTATGGCATTCATTGTTATGCAGACGACAGCACGGGTGATGCCCTATATACCGACCGCGCCAACATTTCACGGGAAAACGTCATAGAGTGCCGGAACAAACTTGTGTCTGAAGTCGAAACTTTGTTAAACCGAGTAACGAATTGGGGCCGACTTAATCTAGTCCAATTTAACCCTACGAAGACACAAGTATGCGCGTTCACCCCAAAAAAAAAAAAATGGTTGCCTGTAAAGTCGGTTTTACGGGCGAAGATTTTACGTGACAACGTCTTTTTCTCGGTAGAATATTTATTGATATGAATATAATTAAATTGCACAATAGGAACAAGGAATTGAATGAAAATAAGAATTGCACAAATTTTAACTATAGAAATATATTTTGTTTACTAAAACATTGTACATGTAAACTTAAACTTAACACGAGAGACTCATCGTAACGTTACCGAGCGTTACACTTTTTCATAAGTGACTCCCAGCCGCAACCTAATTTAAGACGTTGTCACGTCAAAACCATTTGTCGTATCTCCTCTTTTTGAGAACACTCCTCTATCTGCCTCATCTAGTATTGGAATTCTTGGCGTTGACATATCGAGCGACGTTCAGTTTCGGGATCATTTAGAGGGCAAGGCCCAATTGACCTCTAAGAACCTTGGTGTGTTCAATAGATCGAGAATGTACTTCACACCGGCCCACCGACTGCAACTCTATAAGGCACAGGTTCGGCCTCACATGGAGTACTGCTCTCATCTTTGGGCGGGGGCACCCTAGTACCAGCTTCCCCTTTAGATCGCATCCAGCGCCGGGCGGCTCAAATCGTCGACGACCAGGACCTTTCCGATCAGCTTGATCCTTTGGCTTTGCGTAGGGATGTAGCTTCACTCTGCATCTTCGTATGCTAAGCTATTTTAACAGTTGGGACCCATTATTGAAAAATATTATGTATTCTTGAATATCTAATGGGTCCCGGCTGTTAAAGTAGCTTTGTTCCTCATTAACAGAATTATAGACTACTGGACTTGTTTTTTTCTTTTCAGTGTTTATTTTAAGTACAATTAAGCAGTCGGGTTTTTTGATTTTTTAAATTTACCTTTTTTTTCATAATCGTCCATTCTGCATGCGATCAGATGGAGGCCAACCCTGTGAGCGCGGTGGGAGATGCGGCCGAACGTATCGCCGCGCTGCAGCGGTGCGCGCTCGACCTCGCCCGCGCCCAGCGGGAGGTCGCCGACCATGCGGCCGCGGCGACGCGCCTGCTGCACCAGTGCGGTCTGCGGGGCACGGAGGGGGACATGCACCACCAGGACCGCGCGCTGCTGGAGCGGGCCGACGCGCTGGCCGACAAGCTGGACGCGCTGCATCTC
This sequence comes from Chilo suppressalis, assembly GCA_902850365.2. NCBI lineage: Eukaryota > Metazoa > Arthropoda > Insecta > Lepidoptera > Crambidae > Chilo > Chilo suppressalis. Next base: position 21,957,597 of record OU963913.1, on the reverse strand, counting down.
ATACTCAACGTGCAGGCGAGACGGGTGAGCGACACACACACACACACACACACACACACACACAGACATAGGCTGCGGCCCGCCTGCTGCACCAGTGCGGTCTGCGGGGCACGGAGGGGGACATGCACCACCAGGACCGCGCGCTGCTGGAGCGGGCCGACGCGCTGGCCGACAAGCTGGACGCGCTGCATCTCATACTCAACGTGCAGGCGAGACGGGTGAGCGACACACACACACACACACACACACACACACAGACATAGGCTGCGGCCCGCCTGCTGCACCAGTGCGGTCTGCGGGGCACGGAGGGGGACATGCACCACCAGGACCGCGCGCTGCTGGAGCGGGCCGACGCGCTGGCCGACAAGCTGGACGCGCTGCATCTCATACTCAACGTGCAGGCGAGACGGGTGAGCGACACACACACACACACACACACACAGACATAGGCTGCGGCCCGCCTGCTGCACCAGTGCGGTCTGCGGGGCACGGAGGGGGACATGCACCACCAGGACCGCGCGCTGCTGGAGCGGGCCGACGCGCTGGCCGACAAGCTGGACGCGCTGCATCTCATACTCAACGTGCAGGCGAGACGGGTGAGCGACACACACACACACACACACACACAGACATAGGCTGCGGCCCGCCTGCTGCACCAGTGCGGTCTGCGGGGCACGGAGGGGGACATGCACCACCAGGACCGCGCGCTGCTGGAGCGGGCCGACGCGCTGGCCGACAAGCTGGACGCGCTGCATCTCATACTCAACGTGCAGGCGAGACGGGTGAGCGACACACACACACACACACACACACAGACATAGGCTGCGGCCCGCCTGCTGCACCAGTGCGGTCTGCGGGGCACGGAGGGGGACATGCACCACCAGGACCGCGCGCTGCTGGAGCGGGCCGACGCGCTGGCCGACAAGCTGGACGCGCTGCATCTCATACTCAACGTGCAGGCGAGACGGGTGAGCGACACACACACACACACACACACACACACACACAGACATAGGCTGCGGCCCGCCTGCTGCACCAGTGCGGTCTGCGGGGCACGGAGGGGGACATGCACCACCAGGACCGCGCGCTGCTGGAGCGGGCCGACGCGCTGGCCGACAAGCTGGACGCGCTGCATCTCATACTCAACGTGCAGGCGAGACGGGTGAGCGACACACACACACACACACACACACAGACATAGGCTGCGGCCCGCCTGCTGCACCAGTGCGGTCTGCGGGGCACGGAGGGGGACATGCACCACCAGGACCGCGCGCTGCTGGAGCGGGCCGACGCGCTGGCCGACAAGCTGGACGCGCTGCATCTCATACTCAACGTGCAGGCGAGACGGGTGAGCGACACACACACACACACACACACACACACAGACATAGGCTGCGGCCCGCCTGCTGCACCAGTGCGGTCTGCGGGGCACGGAGGGGGACATGCACCACCAGGACCGCGCGCTGCTGGAGCGGGCCGACGCGCTGGCCGACAAGCTGGACGCGCTGCATCTCATACTCAACGTGCAGGCGAGACGGGTGAGCGACACACACACACACACACACACAGACATAGGCTGCGGCCCGCCTGCTGCACCAGTGCGGTCTGCGGGGCACGGAGGGGGACATGCACCACCAGGACCGCGCGCTGCTGGAGCGGGCCGACGCGCTGGCCGACAAGCTGGACGCGCTGCATCTCATACTCAACGTGCAGGCGAGACGGGTGAGCGACACACACACACACACACACACACAGACATAGGCTGCGGCCCGCCTGCTGCACCAGTGCGGTCTGCGGGGCACGGAGGGGGACATGCACCACCAGGACCGCGCGCTGCTGGAGCGGGCCGACGCGCTGGCCGACAAGCTGGACGCGCTGCATCTCATACTCAACGTGCAGGCGAGACGGGTGAGCGACACACACACACACACACACACACAGACATAGGCTGCGGCCCGCCTGCTGCACCAGTGCGGTCTGCGGGGCACGGAGGGGGACATGCACCACCAGGACCGCGCGCTGCTGGAGCGGGCCGACGCGCTGGCCGACAAGCTGGACGCGCTGCATCTCATACTCAACGTGCAGGCGAGACGGGTGAGCGACACACACACACACACACACACACAGACATAGGCTGCGGCCCGCCTGCTGCACCAGTGCGGTCTGCGGGGCACGGAGGGGGACATGCACCACCAGGACCGCGCGCTGCTGGAGCGGGCCGACGCGCTGGCCGACAAGCTGGACGCGCTGCATCTCATACTCAACGTGCAGGCGAGACGGGTGAGCGACACACACACACACACACACACACACACAGACATAGGCTGCGGCCCGCCTGCTGCACCAGTGCGGTCTGCGGGGCACGGAGGGGGACATGCACCACCAGGACCGCGCGCTGCTGGAGCGGGCCGACGCGCTGGCCGACAAGCTGGACGCGCTGCATCTCATACTCAACGTGCAGGCGAGACGGGTGAGCGACACACACACACACACACACACACACAGACATAGGCTGCGGCCCGCCTGCTGCACCAGTGCGGTCTGCGGGGCACGGAGGGGGACATGCACCACCAGGACCGCGCGCTGCTGGAGCGGGCCGACGCGCTGGCCGACAAGCTGGACGCGCTGCATCTCATACTCAACGTGCAGGCGAGACGGGTGAGCGACACACACACACACACACACACACACACAGACATAGGCTGCGGCCCGCCTGCTGCACCAGTGCGGTCTGCGGGGCACGGAGGGGGACATGCACCACCAGGACCGCGCGCTGCTGGAGCGGGCCGACGCGCTGGCCGACAAGCTGGACGCGCTGCATCTCATACTCAACGTGCAGGCGAGACGGGTGAGCGACACACACACACACACACACACACACACAGACATAGGCTGCGGCCCGCCTGCTGCACCAGTGCGGTCTGCGGGGCACGGAGGGGGACATGCACCACCAGGACCGCGCGCTGCTGGAGCGGGCCGACGCGCTGGCCGACAAGCTGGACGCGCTGCATCTCATACTCAACGTGCAGGCGAGACGGGTGAGCGACACACACACACACACACACACACACACAGACATAGGCTGCGGCCCGCCTGCTGCACCAGTGCGGTCTGCGGGGCACGGAGGGGGACATGCACCACCAGGACCGCGCGCTGCTGGAGCGGGCCGACGCGCTGGCCGACAAGCTGGACGCGCTGCATCTCATACTCAACGTGCAGGCGAGACGGGTGAGCGACACACACACACACACACACACACACACACACAGACATAGGCTGCGGCCCGCCTGCTGCACCAGTGCGGTCTGCGGGGCACGGAGGGGGACATGCACCACCAGGACCGCGCGCTGCTGGAGCGGGCCGACGCGCTGGCCGACAAGCTGGACGCGCTGCATCTCATACTCAACGTGCAGGCGAGACGGGTGAGCGACACACACACACACACACACACAGACATAGGCTGCGGCCCGCCTGCTGCACCAGTGCGGTCTGCGGGGCACGGAGGGGGACATGCACCACCAGGACCGCGCGCTGCTGGAGCGGGCCGACGCGCTGGCCGACAAGCTGGACGCGCTGCATCTCATACTCAACGTGCAGGCGAGACGGGTGAGCGACACACACACACACACACACACACACACACACAGACATAGGCTGCGGCCCGCCTGCTGCACCAGTGCGGTCTGCGGGGCACGGAGGGGGACATGCACCACCAGGACCGCGCGCTGCTGGAGCGGGCCGACGCGCTGGCCGACAAGCTGGACGCGCTGCATCTCATACTCAACGTGCAGGCGAGACGGGTGAGCGACACACACACACACACACACACACACACAGACATAGGCTGCGGCCCGCCTGCTGCACCAGTGCGGTCTGCGGGGCACGGAGGGGGACATGCACCACCAGGACCGCGCGCTGCTGGAGCGGGCCGACGCGCTGGCCGACAAGCTGGACGCGCTGCATCTCATACTCAACGTGCAGGCGAGACGGGTGAGCGACACACACACACACACACACACACACACAGACATAGGCTGCGGCCCGCCTGCTGCACCAGTGCGGTCTGCGGGGCACGGAGGGGGACATGCACCACCAGGACCGCGCGCTGCTGGAGCGGGCCGACGCGCTGGCCGACAAGCTGGACGCGCTGCATCTCATACTCAACGTGCAGGCGAGACGGGTGAGCGACACACACACACACACACACACACAGACATAGGCTGCGGCCCGCCTGCTGCACCAGTGCGGTCTGCGGGGCACGGAGGGGGACATGCACCACCAGGACCGCGCGCTGCTGGAGCGGGCCGACGCGCTGGCCGACAAGCTGGACGCGCTGCATCTCATACTCAACGTGCAGGCGAGACGGGTGAGCGACACACACACACACACACACACACACAGACATAGGCTGCGGCCCGCCTGCTGCACCAGTGCGGTCTGCGGGGCACGGAGGGGGACATGCACCACCAGGACCGCGCGCTGCTGGAGCGGGCCGACGCGCTGGCCGACAAGCTGGACGCGCTGCATCTCATACTCAACGTGCAGGCGAGACGGGTGAGCGACACACACACACACACACACACACAGACATAGGCTGCGGCCCGCCTGCTGCACCAGTGCGGTCTGCGGGGCACGGAGGGGGACATGCACCACCAGGACCGCGCGCTGCTGGAGCGGGCCGACGCGCTGGCCGACAAGCTGGACGCGCTGCATCTCATACTCAACGTGCAGGCGAGACGGGTGAGCGACACACACACACACACACACACACAGACATAGGCTGCGGCCCGCCTGCTGCACCAGTGCGGTCTGCGGGGCACGGAGGGGGACATGCACCACCAGGACCGCGCGCTGCTGGAGCGGGCCGACGCGCTGGCCGACAAGCTGGACGCGCTGCATCTCATACTCAACGTGCAGGCGAGACGGGTGAGCGACACACACACACACACACACACACACAGACATAGGCTGCGGCCCGCCTGCTGCACCAGTGCGGTCTGCGGGGCACGGAGGGGGACATGCACCACCAGGACCGCGCGCTGCTGGAGCGGGCCGACGCGCTGGCCGACAAGCTGGACGCGCTGCATCTCATACTCAACGTGCAGGCGAGACGGGTGAGCGACACACACACACACACACACACACAGACATAGGCTGCGGCCCGCCTGCTGCACCAGTGCGGTCTGCGGGGCACGGAGGGGGACATGCACCACCAGGACCGCGCGCTGCTGGAGCGGGCCGACGCGCTGGCCGACAAGCTGGACGCGCTGCATCTCATACTCAACGTGCAGGCGAGACGGGTGAGCGACACACACACACACACACACACACACACACACACAGACATAGGCTGCGGCCCGCCTGCTGCACCAGTGCGGTCTGCGGGGCACGGAGGGGGACATGCACCACCAGGACCGCGCGCTGCTGGAGCGGGCCGACGCGCTGGCCGACAAGCTGGACGCGCTGCATCTCATACTCAACGTGCAGGCGAGACGGGTGAGCGACACACACACACACACACACACACACACACACAGACATAGGCTGCGGCCCGCCTGCTGCACCAGTGCGGTCTGCGGGGCACGGAGGGGGACATGCACCACCAGGACCGCGCGCTGCTGGAGCGGGCCGACGCGCTGGCCGACAAGCTGGACGCGCTGCATCTCATACTCAACGTGCAGGCGAGACGGGTGAGCGACACACACACACACACACACACACACACACACAGACATAGGCTGCGGCCCGCCTGCTGCACCAGTGCGGTCTGCGGGGCACGGAGGGGGACATGCACCACCAGGACCGCGCGCTGCTGGAGCGGGCCGACGCGCTGGCCGACAAGCTGGACGCGCTGCATCTCATACTCAACGTGCAGGCGAGACGGGTGAGCGACACACACACACACACACACACACACACACACAGACATAGGCTGCGGCCCGCCTGCTGCACCAGTGCGGTCTGCGGGGCACGGAGGGGGACATGCACCACCAGGACCGCGCGCTGCTGGAGCGGGCCGACGCGCTGGCCGACAAGCTGGACGCGCTGCATCTCATACTCAACGTGCAGGCGAGACGGGTGAGCGACACACACACACACACACACACACACACACACACAGACATAGGCTGCGGCCCGCCTGCTGCACCAGTGCGGTCTGCGGGGCACGGAGGGGGACATGCACCACCAGGACCGCGCGCTGCTGGAGCGGGCCGACGCGCTGGCCGACAAGCTGGACGCGCTGCATCTCATACTCAACGTGCAGGCGAGACGGGTCAGACAAATAAACACTTAACGAACATAACCGATTCTATTCTAAGTGTGTTCGTCCTGTATGCCTATTGCCAACAATGTTTTCTTTGATTAATTTCATAATACCACCGCGGCCAAGTGGTATGAACGCTGGATGTCAAGATGACACCTTCTCGAGAGGTCCCGTGTTCAAATCCGAGTGTTTGTGTGATGAATTTAAGCTTTTGTATTCCAGTCATGGATGGTTAATATCTATTTCTATGTAAATATGCTTATATATGTATCAGCATAATGTATTTTATCCGTTACCCTAATATCCCAAAACACGATCATCCAGTGCTTACTTTAGGGGTAGGCTAAATGTGTGTTAAAAAAAAAAACACTCCTTCGCTTTTTAAATCCCTCCCGCGCCAAAGGCCCAGACATATCAGCCCGCCACAATTTTCCATGCTTAATGAGTGGTGTAATGATTAAAAAAAAAGAACATTGTCATTTACGAACTCTTCGCTACCACAGCACAGAAATGTTTCATACATTTCAAATTCTTAGAACGCCCCTTGGTTTCAGATTTTTTTATGGAGGATTTATATCATAAGTGTACATAAAGTTGGTAGAAATGTGATACTATTTTAACTCACATTCGTGTTAAAATACCTTTCATTGTGCAATCAATAACAGTTGCATAAATAACAATAAAATTATGAACGTTCAACACATTTTCAATTCTATCTAAACTACTAAAGCGCACATTTTCTTTCACCTCCAGATCAAAGATTTGGGATTCGAATTCGAAATAACCACGGAGGAAGTACCGGAGTCGGAGCCATCTCTCGGCACCTCCAAGAAGCCGCGCCTCTCCGACCCCACCGCGATGGTTGTCAACGAAGACTCTGCAAGTGACGGACAGACAGACATAGACGCCTTCAATACCTGGGCCGAAAACGCACTCAAAGAAATCGAACAGGTAATTTACTTTTCTACTCATTAAAGGTTACTTACGAATTAATAGATGTTATTAAAAGAGAAATGTGTGATCGAATGAAGCTAATATGTTGGACTTGTTTCTATCTTATTTATTAAAAAGAGTTCATATGAAAGATTAAGTATGCGTTTTTTTTTAATAATTTTTGATGAGAAGAAATACTGTCAATAAATCCCGCCGGAGGCGCAGGTGTCGGATGGACCATAACAACAAATCGAGATAGCTGTCAAAATCACAGAAAAATCGACAAATTCCAATAGACTTGGGCTTTGGCTGCGTTCCAAACCTACGCTACCGGTGATATAAATGTCAAATTTGACATAGGTTTCATACATTTTATGTCAAAATTAAACCGTCAAGGTAAAAAGCTGCACTCAGAACGTAATTTTAGAACGCAGCTTTAAAGTGACAGGTTGCTTGTTATATGCCAAACGGCCAAAGCGCCATCTGTAATGAGCTTTGCGTTTTGTTCCACATTCCACATTTTTGGAGATTATTGAAAGGTAGAAATGTGTTTCGAATGAAGCCGATATGTTGGACCTGTGATTGTGACTACCTTAATTGAAAAGAGTTTAATTTTTGAAGTATTAGGTATCCATTTTTTTAAAGAATATGTAATTCAGACAATTCTTCCTTTATTTAATATTATTAAATTATTCTTTTTTTATTTAATGTAAACTTTGTAGCAAACAAGCATGTTTTAAACTCGCAATAAGTCTCCAACAAAGCCTATAGGCGCTTGTGATAGTCTCGTTTGTGATACCAGAGACTATCACTCATCATTGAATCACGCCACAAATCACTCCCACTTTGGAAAAGTTATTTAAAAGATTCCAGAGGTGGCTGAGTATTTTTGTTTATTAAAATAAAAAAAAAAATACTAAAAATAAAGGAATGATAAATGATTAAAATAAGTATTTCTATAACACAAATTATTATTGTTTAGTGTAAAAAAGATTGCGAGGCGACGGAATCGAGACAGAAATCGACAGCGACTTTGGACAGGATCGGTAAAGAACTGGAGGCGAGACGCAACAACACACACGGTTAGTAGTTATCATCCGCTGTCAGTCGATAACGCTCATACTCACGATTTTGCCTTCTTCATATATACATACAACATAAAAGCAGAATTCTAAGACTACAACACTTGTCGCATTATTCCGAAACGCGGACTAAAGTTTATCGTGGTTTAAACCTGATGCTGGTGCCAACTCTGGCATGATTCTCTTAAGTTCAAACTAATTTAACATCAGTCTCTTCTTTTCTTCTGTATAGAGAATGACTAAGATACACTGTTGTCAAATTTAAGTGTATGTTTAGAGAACCATGCCCGAATCGACACCAAAGTCTCAGTCTTCTTATTAGCAAACAAAAATGACAGCATCAGTTTAAATTAGGTTTAGCTTTAGTCAACGTTGTATAATAAGGCGGATAAAGATTAATGATTTTATTTAACAAAATTTATGTAATTTTTATTATTCTTATCATAAAAAAATATTCAAAGAAATATTATACCTCAAGAAATATGTTCAAATTAAGATTTAGCTAGAAAATAATCCATTTATGTTACAGAATCGAACGAACAATTCCAAAACGTAGAACGAAGCTTACAAGAAACGAGAAGTATATCAAACGCTTTGAACGAAAAGGACGAGTTGGTAGAACGAGCTCGTCCGTTACGAGAACAATTGGAAGAGATCGAGACGTGGCGCGACAAGTGGCGACAAGTGGCACCCTCTGCCAACCAACTCATACATTTGAGGAACAGACTACGTAGCCTTCGACAAATGAGGCCCGCGTTAGACGAACTAGCGGCGAAAGCGATAATATTACTGACCAAACCTCTCCCCGAATCGGATCGAAACGCCGTCGACGCTGAATCGAAACTCGTGAAACAGCGATACGAACAACTCTTGTCTTCCTTGAGCGATAGAGAGGGAGAGATCAAGCTCGCACTCGCTCGGAACACCGACGATCCCCGAGCGAGATTCGATGCCTTCAGGAATAAAATAGCAGCGTTAGAAACGAAAATATTGACAGAACACGCACTCCTCGCAGAACCAAACGAGACGGAACACCAACTCGAAAGATTAATTCTTCTCAGGAAGGAATTTGATGATTTACAGAGCACTCATGATGCTGTGGTCGCGGAAAGACGAAATACAGACCACAGAGGCAGCCTCGAGCAGTTAGACTTTAGGAGTAGTGTTGAGAATCTAGTCACCAAGTTTGGCGATTCCAGAACCATATTGGACCAGAAGATTGGAAAACTGCAAACTGGTTTGTGTATACATTTGATTTACTTGCATTTTGAAACTGGCAGCTTGAGATCCCTATGACAGAATTTAATCTTTTTATTTAAACCAAACTTTGGGATTTTTATTAACAGTTTTCAGTTTCTGTACCACAGATTTTTTGTGTACCTTTCTCAAAAGATTATTGTTGCATTCTTTAAAAAATTAAAAGAGTGTGAAAGTAAAGAGTTAACTCTTTATTATATTTTCTTTCGTAGGTTTAAGTCTACTTAAGCAGCTGAAGGAAGACACTCAAAGTGTTCGGAAATGGTTGGACAGCGTGGAGAAGTTCGTTAGTGAAAACGACGTCATTCCTGTGGGGGACGTGGAACAATTGGACAAGTTGCTCGACGCTAGTAACGTGAGATTTACTGACAATATTTTGTATGAGCGTTAAAGTGTTTATTTTTAAATAAAATCTGTGTAAAAAGATAGTGGAACGAAAGGATAACTGGCAGTTGATTTAGATCAAGCATGCAATTTTATGACACATTGAACAGGTTAAGTAGTTATGAAATGAAAAAAAAATACATATTTAAGCAACAGGTTTTTTTTAATTTTAAAATTACGACGATTTCACCTTCTAAAGATTTGATAATAATAGGCACACAGATAACGGTGCCGATTCTGGCATACTACTCTAAACTTCAAACTAAATTGAACACCAGTCTCCTTCTCATTCTGCATAGAGAATGACAAAGATGTCGTCAAGTTTAATTTGAGGTTTAGAGAACAATGCCAAAGTCGACACCATTGTAAGTATTTATATAATATAAATATGATCTTTGACTTCAATTCAGAAATATGACGACGAAAAGAAAGAGTACGCGGAAAAACTGAAAGCAGTAGACGAAGCCAAAGCGACCATTCTAGAAGACTGCGAGGACACACTGTCCAAGGCGGTCCAAGCCGACACCAAAGACTTGAGGAAGCGATTCGACGAAATCAACGAGAAAGCATTCAAACTGAATGAAGGATTGCGCAGAGCGTTAGAAAAGAGCGAGGATATATTTAGGAGAATGGATGAGATGGAAGAATGGTTGGGGAAGATAGAATCGCAGCTGCCCACTGAGGAAGAGTGTGGGATTAGTGATTCGGGGGAACTGTACAAGATGAAGACTCGATTTCAAGGGATGAAGGACCAGTGTGATAATAGAACCGATGATTTTAGAGACCTCAACGAGACTGGTGAGTCGGCTTTTTATATTAAGTCATGTTTCTTTTAATTTATTTCTAGTTTTGATTATTTTTAATAAACTACTTCTTATTAAACCCCAAAAATACTTATAATAATGAATGTAGCACTAGTTGGTGCTTTAATGTGTACCCAAACGTGCCTGTGGGTCTTCGGTTTGTGTGGTGCGATCTTGTCATATGGGTATTCCTGGACAGAATAACGTAGAAGCGTTATTAGTTCGTATATATTGTTACGTGTCGGGATGGGGTTCGAAATAATATGCCAGTTCACGTTTGACAGTACTTTATTCACCACACAGTTAACACACAATGTTAATCACAATACACTCACTAAACACTGTACTTCACTATAAAAGTCTTTAAACAATCGCACTTGAATAGTACTTGCACTTTAATTACTTACTTTAACACTTTAATTAGTAATTACCAGTTTTTATTTTATCTGCGTGAAATGAGTAAAATTTTACATTTCGTATTAAACAGGTAACACCGGTGACGAATGATTCAAAAATATCGAAAATCAGTAGATTTTCCGTATTATGCGACTTGAAAGTCGAAGGTGACTTATTCAATTCAATTCAAATTATTTATTTCAGAACTAGGTTTCATAGTGTTAGTTACAATTGATTTACTTATGAATATGTTATGTATAATAAAGAATTACATAAATATTACTTTTGGGTATGAAGCTTCACCCAGTGTCGTAGCAGAGGAGTGTCCCACCGGTCATTAAATACTTTCAGGAGGCTGTTGGTACTAGAGCGGATCCTAGTGAGCATAGAAGCAGACCTCTTTCTAATAATGGCATAAAAGTCGTCTGTATGCGCCTCCGCAAACATTTTTGACGCGCTGCAACTCCGCGCCGGTCTCAACAGTATCCTGAAGGCGTTGTTATATTGAATACGCAGGTCGCTGTATGCCCGCTGCGTATAGTGCAGCCCAGACGAGTGATTCAAAAATAGAACTCCAGATGTCATTGCACTTTCTCTCGTATGCCGCAAGGCATAAGGCTTATATTGATCTTTAACCCGAACATTCACGTCGTCGCGACCTGCGGTGTTCTGGTAAATTCTGTTTTCAGTATTTTTGCGGTTTTGTTTCGAGAGCGTTTGTGACGATATAATGATGTCGATTCTGGCATGATTCTCTAAAGCTAAACTTAAATTTGACAACAGTGCATCCCTGTCATTCTCTATACAGAATGAAAAGGAGAGACTGATGTTAAATTTAGTTTTAAGTTTAGAGAATCACGCCAGAATCGACACCAATATTAGCTGTTCTTGATTCATTTTAAATGTCGTTATTCAAAGAGCATCCAGGGTTTTTTCTCTTCAGGTCCTGCACATTTACACTACATACACATACATTGAAATACAGATTTAAATATTATATTATGCACTTCCGGACACATCTATCGGCTACATAGAATTTAAAGTTTTGACTGTCCCTAGCTAAAAATAACAAAAAAATATTACCTACGCACTTTTAGCCACTTTTTTGTGTTTTGAAAATTATCGAACCATAAATATATTTTTTTGCCATAGACCATTGAAACTTATAACATTACATGAGCCGTTAGGTATGCCCGGAAGTATATTTGACGCATACCCAGGTAGTATTAGTTGGTACACGATCGTGTTTGTCCACGTGTAGGTCACGAGATCCTCGTGTCGGCGGAGCGCCGGCCCGGGGCGCTGGCGCGGCGCCTCACGCACCTCAACGCGCGCTGGACCATAGTCACGCACGGAGTCTACGAGCGATACAAGTCGGTCTACACAATTATCTCATAATAAATAAATATATATATCCAACACTCACGCCAATGAGGGCTATCGTTTTTTGTCTCACCAGATGGCGCCACTGTCGAGTGAGGTCCTGAAGTGTAACTTTTAAAGTTAGTAAACACGCTCGTGTTATCAAAGTTTACATTTTAATACAAAAGAATCGTATCTTAAACATAATCGCCCATGCCACAGTGTTGCGCAGTCCCGTTTTGTTCGGAAAAAAGAAGGACAATATTTTTTCTTAGCTCCGCTTTTAAATAACTGACAATCGTTGACACGTAACTCATATTTGCCATAATAAGTCTGATTTATTACCAAATATTCACAACTATTATTTTAATTAGAAAAAAACCGCGTAGTGAACCCGCAAGCTATAACATTTGACATTTCGGAGACCTCACGCAACACAAGCGCCTCTAGCGGCGGTTTCAGACGCGATAACCCTCATTAGCCTAGCCCCAAAGGAAGCACTATGAGGCTTGTGTTATGGGATACTATATTAACGGATAGAATACATATACTGTACATAAATAAGTATATTTATATATAAATACTCTATTCAACTACATCTAGACAAAAGGTAAACTAACCATGGCAAGGTTTTTCGATAGATCCAACTTTATATGCATATAAAATGACAATAAAAAAGTGACATGCAAAGACTAAAACTGTAGCTATTCCCTAACTTTTAACGCATTATAATACTAATAAATTGAAGAGTATGTGATAGAGCAAATGATTCACGTTAAAATGAAAATTTAAAATCAGTGTGGTGACACCGGCCATCTTTATTTGTTTATTTACGATAAAAAAGTTTTAGAAACATCGGTTCATTTGATTGCATTTTGTGTCAGGGGAAGTTGAATAAAGTATAGGCTTTGGGAGTTCAAGTTGGACTTTTTACTTTTCTAGCTTAGAACAAGAACTAAAACATAGAAGTACGGCTATGACGTTTTAGCATATACTCTCATAAACAATCTATCAACGAAAATACTTACAAACAAACTATTACTCAACCAAAAAGTATTAGTAGTGTGTGGTGGTGCATCGTGGTTGCTTTTGACATAATACCGCCTTTTGAATCGGTATTATAAAGGTAACCAAGGCAAACATATCCATAGGTAATTTGAGCATTTGTATAGTGGTACTTACGCTGATCATAGTAACATATATTTGTCCCTTTTTAGTCTATATCTAAAGCTAAGATAACTATATTATTTGACTTTATCACTCTAATAAATAAACGAGGAATAAGCTTGGATTAGTTACTCCATATTTTGCCTTTGTTCATTGAATGACAAATGGCATTTGAATGATATGATCAAAACATGGCGTTACTAATCTTAGCTTATTCTTAGTTTAAACTAAAACTCTTTCTATGCTTTGGTTCTGAGGGACAGAGTTTAGTTTTATGTTACACTAGCTCCCGCTCTCAAATTTGTTCGCGTTATATATGGTTAGTTTCTGAAAATCCTACAGTAATCTGACCTTTGCCGAGATTTGAAATAAACATAAAAATGTGTCATTTTATGTAATTAACGTGTGCTAGATTTCAACTCAATCTTTCTAGCAATTTTTGGGTGATTGAATAACACACAAACATTCATGGTTAAAATATCGAGCCCTTACCGCCAAATTATCGTAAGCGACATTCGCCAAATTATCGTAAGCCACACTTTTGTCGAAATGCGTTTTTTGTGGAAACTAATATTTTAAACCGTAACGGACCCATCTCTGTTGATATTTCCCTCCAAAAGAACACCGTAATAATATAATAGAGGTAAGAATAGAGGGAAGAATAGAGGGAAATATCAACAGAGATGGGTCCGTTACGGTTTAAAATATTAGTTTCCACAAAAAACGCATTTCGACAAAAGTGTCGCTTACGATAATTTAGCGAGTGTCGCTTACGATAATTTGGCGGTAAGGGCTCGATATGTGTACGATTAACATTCGTTTAAATTAAAGCAAATTTATTTATGCTTAGTTTCATTTACAAGTTTTTAATTGGTAAATAGCTGTTTTATAACAAATCGTGAAATGTTAAATTTAGATTCTTTATTTGTTTTTACTTAAAATTTTGGTAATATTACAAGATTTTTATTTTCATGAGGTGGAAATAAAATAATTTTGATTTATCTGCACAATTTGCTATGTCTGATTTCTTAAAGTACGGTATTCTACCTTGCAATCTTTGTGGAGTCGTTTTAGGATAGAGTAGAGAGTCTCGAATGCGAAACAAATAAACTGCGATCTAGTGGGCGAATAAATGCGATCAACACACCGATCAAAGGATTGGTTGAGACATCAGTTTAACATCATCTTACCCAATGAATGGATAGTCGAATTTATTTACAGATGCATATTTGATTTGTCAAAGTATTTTGTTTTGTCTTTGTGAGTGTCGCCTTAGTATTAAAGTCTAGCTGTATGAGTTTGGAAGCATGGTTTAGCGGTCTTTGTTAGAGAGTAATGCTTCCATATCAGTTCTAATTCATTGGTGGTATCGTATGACAGAATCCTAGCGGAGGCGTGGCATGAAACGAGCGAGTTGCGCGCGTGGGTTTCACAGGAGAACGCGTGGTTGGACGGACTACACAGGATACTGCGACGCTCTGCCACCCCCCGCACTAACCCGACCGATGCCGAGGATATGTGGGCCGAGCTGGGCGTGAGTACATACACACTACACTACACTACACTACACTACACTACACACTACCAGAACGCGTGGTTGGACGGACTACACAGGATACTGCGACGCTCTGCCACCCCCCGCACTAACCCGACCGATGCCGAGGATATGTGGGCCGAGCTGGGCGTGAGTACATACACACTACACTACACTACACTACACTACACACTACCAGAACGCGTGGTTGGACGGACTACACAGGATACTGCGACGCTCTGCCACCCCCCGCACTAACCCGACCGATGCCGAGGATATGTGGGCCGAGCTGGGCGTGAGTACATACACACTACACTACACTACACTACACTACACTACACACTACCAGAACGCGTGGTTGGACGGACTACACAGGATACTGCGACGCTCTGCCACCCCCCGCACTAACCCGACCGATGCCGAGGATATGTGGGCCGAGCTGGGCGTGAGTACATACACACTACACTACACTACACTACACTACACTACACACTACCAGAACGCGTGGTTGGACGGACTACACAGGATACTGCGACGCTCTGCCACCCCCCGCACTAACCCGACCGATGCCGAGGATATGTGGGCCGAGCTGGGCGTGAGTACATACACACTACACTACACTACACTACACTACACTACACACTACCAGAACGCGTGGTTGGACGGACTACACAGGATACTGCGACGCTCTGCCACCCCCCGCACTAACCCGACCGATGCCGAGGATATGTGGGCCGAGCTGGGCGTGAGTACATACACACTACACTACACTACACTACACTACACTACACACTACCAGAACGCGTGGTTGGACGGACTACACAGGATACTGCGACGCTCTGCCACCCCCCGCACTAACCCGACCGATGCCGAGGATATGTGGGCCGAGCTGGGCGTGAGTACATACACACTACACTACACTACACTACACTACACACTACCAGAACGCGTGGTTGGACGGACTACACAGGATACTGCGACGCTCTGCCACCCCCCGCACTAACCCGACCGATGCCGAGGATATGTGGGCCGAGCTGGGCGTGAGTACATACACACTACACTACACTACACTACACTACACACTACCAGAACGCGTGGTTGGACGGACTACACAGGATACTGCGACGCTCTGCCACCCCCCGCACTAACCCGACCGATGCCGAGGATATGTGGGCCGAGCTGGGCGTGAGTACATACACACTACACTACACTACACTACACTACACTACACACTACCAGAACGCGTGGTTGGACGGACTACACAGGATACTGCGACGCTCTGCCACCCCCCGCACTAACCCGACCGATGCCGAGGATATGTGGGCCGAGCTGGGCGTGAGTACATACACACTACACTACACTACACTACACTACACACTACCAGAACGCGTGGTTGGACGGACTACACAGGATACTGCGACGCTCTGCCACCCCCCGCACTAACCCGACCGATGCCGAGGATATGTGGGCCGAGCTGGGCGTGAGTACATACACACTACACTACACTACACTACACTACACACTACCAGAACGCGTGGTTGGACGGACTACACAGGATACTGCGACGCTCTGCCACCCCCCGCACTAACCCGACCGATGCCGAGGATATGTGGGCCGAGCTGGGCGTGAGTACATACACACTACACTACACTACACTACACTACACACTACCAGAACGCGTGGTTGGACGGACTACACAGGATACTGCGACGCTCTGCCACCCCCCGCACTAACCCGACCGATGCCGAGGATATGTGGGCCGAGCTGGGCGTGAGTACATACACACTACACTACACTACACTACACTACACACTACCAGAACGCGTGGTTGGACGGACTACACAGGATACTGCGACGCTCTGCCACCCCCCGCACTAACCCGACCGATGCCGAGGATATGTGGGCCGAGCTGGGCGTGAGTACATACACACTACACTACACTACACTACACTACACACTACCAGAACGCGTGGTTGGACGGACTACACAGGATACTGCGACGCTCTGCCACCCCCCGCACTAACCCGACCGATGCCGAGGATATGTGGGCCGAGCTGGGCGTGAGTACATACACACTACACTACACTACACTACACTACACTACACACTACCAGAACGCGTGGTTGGACGGACTACACAGGATACTGCGACGCTCTGCCACCCCCCGCACTAACCCGACCGATGCCGAGGATATGTGGGCCGAGCTGGGCGTGAGTACATACACACTACACTACACTACACTACACTACACTACACACTACCAGAACGCGTGGTTGGACGGACTACACAGGATACTGCGACGCTCTGCCACCCCCCGCACTAACCCGACCGATGCCGAGGATATGTGGGCCGAGCTGGGCGTGAGTACATACACACTACACTACACTACACTACACTACACTACACACTACCAGAACGCGTGGTTGGACGGACTACACAGGATACTGCGACGCTCTGCCACCCCCCGCACTAACCCGACCGATGCCGAGGATATGTGGGCCGAGCTGGGCGTGAGTACATACACACTACACTACACACTACCAGAACGCGTGGTTGGACGGACTACACAGGATACTGCGACGCTCTGCCACCCCCCGCACTAACCCGACCGATGCCGAGGATATGTGGGCCGAGCTGGGCGTGAGTACATACACACTACACTACACTACACTACACTACACACTACCAGAACGCGTGGTTGGACGGACTACACAGGATACTGCGACGCTCTGCCACCCCCCGCACTAACCCGACCGATGCCGAGGATATGTGGGCCGAGCTGGGCGTGAGTACATACACACTACACTACACTACACTACACTACACACTACCAGAACGCGTGGTTGGACGGACTACACAGGATACTGCGACGCTCTGCCACCCCCCGCACTAACCCGACCGATGCCGAGGATATGTGGGCCGAGCTGGGCGTGAGTACACACACACTACACTACACTACACTACACTACACACTACCAGAACGCGTGGTTGGACGGACTACACAGGATACTGCGACGCTCTGCCACCCCCCGCACTAACCCGACCGATGCCGAGGATATGTGGGCCGAGCTGGGCGTGAGTACATACACACTACACTACACTACACTACACTACACTACACACTACCAGAACGCGTGGTTGGACGGACTACACAGGATACTGCGACGCTCTGCCACCCCCCGCACTAACCCGACCGATGCCGAGGATATGTGGGCCGAGCTGGGCGTGAGTACATACACACTACACTACACTACACTACACTACACACTACCAGAACGCGTGGTTGGACGGACTACACAGGATACTGCGACGCTCTGCCACCCCCCGCACTAACCCGACCGATGCCGAGGATATGTGGGCCGAGCTGGGCGTGAGTACACACACACTACACTACACTACACTACACTACACACTACCAGAACGCGTGGTTGGACGGACTACACAGTTTATTCTCATATTTCTTTGCTAGCTGGAAAACTTAGATCAGCAGCCTATGCCGTACCTAAAATAAAACAGCTTCAGTAAGCTAGAACTGTAGAATGTAATACTTCAGTTACTTTCATAGTACTGTATCCTGTGGTATTATTCTCTGGGGAATAATAGCCGATATTGAATCTATTTTTATCTTGCAAAAAAGAGCTACAAGGGCTATTTATCAAATAAGTTCTAAAACATCTCTTACAGGAAATTTTGGAGAAATCGGGAGGGGTGAAAAATAGTTTAGAAGAGAACCTTGCACTTACTCCCTTTCATATACTTGCTCAATTTCTTTTGAAAATAGTTTTTTACTACTTTGGGACTTTTCTTTACACTTATTGTTAATAAATACATTTACGAATTTACTTGTTTATTGTTACCTATTTGACATTATGTGAAAGAAGTCGACCTCAACACATGTTTGCAAGTTTGATGACAGGTTTCAATTTGACGATACTGTATTAAATAAAAAAGGGAGAAAAAAGCAGCCCTTGCTGAGTTTCTTGTCGGTTCTTCTCGGTACAAGGTCTCCCGCCGTAGTTATGCGAACCGATGGCTTAGTTTTCGACTTTCACATGTGCTTGATAAAATCCTAAACTGAATAAATGATTTTTGAATCGAATTGATATTTGTCAGGAACTGGAAAGCTACGTGCAGAACCACGACTCGGCGCGCGTCGCTCGCATCCAGGCCGTGGGCCGCCAGCTCGTCGCCGCACACATCATGCCGGCCTCCATACGGGCCGACCTCGACAACATGGCGGCCAGGACCCAACTACTGACGGCACAGGTCACTGATACTGTATACTCACCGCCCACATCATGCCGGCCTCCATACGGGCCGACCTCGACAACATGGCGGCCAGGACCCAACTACTGACGGCACAGGTCACTGATACTGTATACTCACCGCCCACATCATGCCGGCCTCCATACGGGCCGACCTCGACAACATGGCGGCCAGGACCCAACTACTGACGGCACAGGTCACTGATACTGTATACTCACCGCCCACATCATGCCGGCCTCCATACGGGCCGACCTCGACAACATGGCGGCCAGGACCCAACTACTGACGGCACAGGTCACTGATACTGTATACTCACCGCCCACATCATGCCGGCCTCCATACGGGCCGACCTCGACAACATGGCGGCCAGGACCCAACTACTGACGGCACAGGTCACTGATACTGTATACTCACCGCCCACATCATGCCGGCCTCCATACGGGCCGACCTCGACAACATGGCGGCCAGGACCCAACTACTGACGGCACAGGTCACTGATACTGTATACTCACCGCCCACATCATGCCGGCCTCCATACGGGCCGACCTCGACAACATGGCGGCCAGGACCCAACTACTGACGGCACAGGTCACTGATACTGTATACTCACCGCCCACATCATGCCGGCCTCCATACGGGCCGACCTCGACAACATGGCGGCCAGGACCCAACTACTGACGGCACAGGTCACTGATACTGTATACTCACCGCCCACATCATGCCGGCCTCCATACGGGCCGACCTCGACAACATGGCGGCCAGGACCCAACTACTGACGGCACAGGTCACTGATACTGTATACTCACCGCCCACATCATGCCGGCCTCCATACGGGCCGACCTCGACAACATGGCGGCCAGGACCCAACTACTGACGGCACAGGTCACTGATACTGTATACTCACCGCCCACATCATGCCGGCCTCCATACGGGCCGACCTCGACAACATGGCGGCCAGGACCCAACTACTGACGGCACAGGTCACTGATACTGTATACTCACCGCCCACATCATGCCGGCCTCCATACGGGCCGACCTCGACAACATGGCGGCCAGGACCCAACTACTGACGGCACAGGTCACTGATACTGTATACTCACCGCCCACATCATGCCGGCCTCCATACGGGCCGACCTCGACAACATGGCGGCCAGGACCCAACTACTGACGGCACAGGTCACTGATACTGTATACTCACCGCCCACATCATGCCGGCCTCCATACGGGCCGACCTCGACAACATGGCGGCCAGGACCCAACTACTGACGGCACAGGTCACTGATACTGTATACTCACCGCCCACATCATGCCGGCCTCCATACGGGCCGACCTCGACAACATGGCGGCCAGGACCCAACTACTGACGGCACAGGTCACTGATACTGTATACTCACCGCCCACATCATGCCGGCCTCCATACGGGCCGACCTCGACAACATGGCGGCCAGGACCCAACTACTGACGGCACAGGTCACTGATACTGTATACTCACCGCCCACATCATGCCGGCCTCCATACGGGCCGACCTCGACAACATGGCGGCCAGGACCCAACTACTGACGGCACAGGTCACTGATACTGTATACTCACCGCCCACATCATGCCGGCCTCCATACGGGCCGACCTCGACAACATGGCGGCCAGGACCCAACTACTGACGGCACAGGTCACTGATACTGTATACTCACCGCCCACATCATGCCGGCCTCCATACGGGCCGACCTCGACAACATGGCGGCCAGGACCCAACTACTGACGGCACAGGTCACTGATACTGTATACTCACCGCCCACATCATGCCGGCCTCCATACGGGCCGACCTCGACAACATGGCGGCCAGGACCCAACTACTGACGGCACAGGTCACTGATACTGTATACTCACCGCCCACATCATGCCGGCCTCCATACGGGCCGACCTCGACAGCATGGCGGCCAGGACCCAACTACTGACGGCACAGGTCACTGATACTGTATACTCACCGCACACATCATGCCGGCCTCCATACGGGCCGACCTCGACAGCATGGCGGCCAGGACCCAACTACTGACGGCACAGGTCACTGATACTGTATACTCACCGCACACATCATGCCGGCCTCCATACGGGCCGACCTCGACAACATGGCGGCCAGGACCCAACTACTGACGGCACAGGTCACTGATACTGTATACTCACCGCCCACATCATGCCGGCCTCCATACGGGCCGACCTCGACAACATGGCGGCCAGGACCCAACTACTGACGGCACAGGTCACTGATACTGTATACTCACCGCCCACATCATGCCGGCCTCCATACGGGCCGACCTCGACAACATGGCGGCCAGGACCCAACTACTGACGGCACAGGTCACTGATACTGTATACTCACCGCACACATCATGCCGGCCTCCATACGGGCCGACCTCGACAACATGACGGCCATGGTTTCACTCGCGTTAATTTATGGAAAATGGTAATAGTGAGTCAAATTTAAAATATGCACATATGTGGTCGCGAACTTTTTTGTAGAATTTCAAAACTTTAATCGTTTACAATTGCAGCGCATGCAACAGAAGCTCTCAAATAGAAGATTTTTTTCTTATTTTTGTAACATTTTTTATCAATGCTCCTCTCCTATTGACTGTAGCTTGATGTTATATAGCCTATAGCTTTCCTCGATAAACGTCCTATCTAACACAAACATATTTTTTCGAATCGGACCAGCAGCAGATCCTGAACGCGTTCAACCAAACGAACAAACAACAAAACTTCACCTATAAAGTAGTATAGATATACAAATATTAGTTTTTTGAACTTTCTCAATATAAACTGATTACGCAGGCGGAGTCCCGTCGCCAAGTGCTGGAACAGTGCGCCCGCGAGGCGGCTCAATACGAAGTGCGCGTGGAGGAACTGCAGTCGTGGCTCACCACCGCCCTGGAGGCGGGCCCTCATCAGCAGGCTAACGCCAGGGAACAGCTGCCGAGCCAGCTGCACCTGCTGCAGGAGCTCAGGGAACAGGCCCCCGACGGAGGCCGCCTCACGGAACAACTGGATTTGCTGCAAGTGAGGATTTACATAAACAAACACAACTTTAAGTACACGTACAACTTTATACAAAGATTAGATTTGATTGTGTGGTCAGAATGTAGATAATGATTTTGAAGTTTGGCAAAAAACAAGATACATAATTAACAATTTCGCTAATTGAATATAACGATTTTACAGTTTTGTATTACCAGTATTTATTACAAATATAATTATTATTATTTGATAAACGTTAACGCACTAAAGCTTCCGAATTGATAGAACGCTCAAATCGTAATTAAAAGAGTATCAAAACAAATGATAAATATTTAAATATATAGTGATAAACATAACTTCGTTAGTTTTACACGTGAAAATCCTTTGATATTTTGACAGTTTGTTGAAATTATTCTAAATAAAATTACTTTTTCTTATTATACTCTAGTAACTGTGATAAAAAAAATTGTTTGGACTAACTGAAATAATAAAAAATACATAATCAATAGGAACTTTAAACTTTGTACATTTTCTTTTTTTACGCAAGCTCCCCGCACTGTACGCGGACCGTCCGGATTCCGAATCAAGTAAAACGATACATCATTCATTACTAGTGTGATTTATTAACAAACGTGTTTTTAGTTTGTCTTTGTTTCATTCTAAATATTTAACACGCTACCGCTGTCTATTTGAATCTGTGCTACATTTAGCTTTCGTGTTTTTTTTTTCTTTATTATCGTAATCTTTATAATGTAAACTGAGACTCTATACACATATAAGGAATGGACTAAGTATTTCTTAGTCAACTGTCAGATTAATTTGAATGCGAACTACCGGTCGCTCAATCGTTTCGTCCCTTTCACACTTTTCTGCCCATCGGCCGCATGATGTCGCTTCCTCTCTTTCTAGATTTAATTTCACGCAGATATTGCATCCTGAGCATTATCACCGATAAATAAGTTCGTGTAGATTTTTTTTCAAAGGATAATTTACAAATACAATAACATGTTGCACTATAATTTGAACATTAAATAAATTAATTCTCAGTCCATTCTCTATGTTCATAGTAGGAAGGACTAGGCGAAAAATAAAATGTCTTCACCTGATATAGTAATGTGTAAAAAAACTTGGGGATACAGGAAAAGTTTACCCAATTGGAGAAGAGATTGGAGTCGGCTAAGGACGATGAACAGCCGGAGGACGAAGAATTAGGCGAGGAAGAGATGCAGCAGTTCCCTGTCAGTGGGAGCGAGACGGAGGATATCGCGGGTCGCGTCACTCGCGCCACCAATGCCCTGCGTGAGGTGCAGCGCGCCTGTAACGTGGCGCTGCCCTCCCCGGCGCCGGCGCCGGCGCCAGACGCAGTGCGCGCGCAGCTCAGGGAATGTTTGGTGAGTACACTCTATCAGTGGGAGCGGGACGGAGGATATCGCGGGTCGCGTCACTCGCGCCACCAATGCCCTGCGTGAGGTGCAGCGCGCCTGTAACGTGGCGCTGCCCTCCCCCTCCCCGGCGCCGGCGCCAGACGCAGTGCGCGCGCAGCTCAGGGAATGTTTGGTGAGTACACTCTATCAGTGGGAGCGGGACGGAGGATATCGCGGGTCGCGTCACTCGCGCCACCAATGCCCTGCGTGAGGTGCAGCGCGCCTGTAACGTGGCGCTGCCCTCCCCGGCGCCGGCGCCGGCGCCAGACGCAGTGCGCGCGCAGCTCAGGGAATGTTTGGTGAGTACACTCTATCAGTGGGAGCGGGACGGAGGATATCGCGGGTCGCGTCACTCGCGCCACCAATGCCCTGCGTGAGGTGCAGCGCGCCTGTAACGTGGCGCTGCCCTCCCCCTCCCCGGCGCCGGCGCCAGACGCAGTGCGCGCGCAGCTCAGGGAATGTTTGGTGAGTACACTCTATCAGTGGGAGCGGGACGGAGGATATCGCGGGTCGCGTCACTCGCGCCACCAATGCCCTGCGTGAGGTGCAGCGCGCCTGTAACGTGGCGCTGCCCTCCCCCTCCCCGGCGCCGGCGCCAGACGCAGTGCGCGCGCAGCTCAGGGAATGTTTGGTGAGTACACTCTATCAGTGGGAGCGGGACGGAGGATATCGCGGGTCGCGTCACTCGCGCCACCAATGCCCTGCGTGAGGTGCAGCGCGCCTGTAACGTGGCGCTGCCCTCCCCGGCGCCGGCGCCGGCGCCAGACGCAGTGCGCGCGCAGCTCAGGGAATGTTTGGTGAGTACACTCTATCAGTGGGAGCGGGACGGAGGATATCGCGGGTCGCGTCACTCGCGCCACCAATGCCCTGCGTGAGGTGCAGCGCGCCTGTAACGTGGCGCTGCCCTCCCCGGCGCCGGCGCCGGCGCCAGACGCAGTGCGCGCGCAGCTCAGGGAATGTTTGGTGAGTACTATTCATGTTCTCCAGATTAGGGATCAATATAAAGTATGGAATTAAAATTACATAGTGTATTACATACCTTCAATTTAGAGCAAGATCGTAAGAAAATTACTTCAAACCGGTCTATGTATTACTCTGATTCTTTACTTACAAATTTCGGTATTTTACAAACTTTTGTCACTGCTCCATCTTGTCCAAATTCTCGTTAAATACAGTTTTCCATTTATTTGGTTTTCCGAAATTTGAAAAAAAATACAATAGATGTATAGACATATTACATCGATTCAAAACGATGGGCAACATTGCTCAAGTGCACACTAGGCTCCCGATTCTTTTGTTCACATTTTCTTAAACAAGTATAAAAGTGCTTCAAAGTAACATCAGTGTATACTTCCACCCGTGGATATCATAAATTACCAAGATTCTATAAATTTGGAATTCTAGACCCACTAACTGCTAAACATTGTTTTGTAGAATAAGTACCCTAACTTTTTAATTATTTCCTAAGTCAGAATCAACTGACAGTGTCAATTTGATTTTGACAACTATCAATTCAACTGACAGCACTTGATTCGATTTTGACACTGCGGAAGTGTTGCCATTTTATAAAAACTCCTCCCAAAAAGTGGAAATCGCGACGGGTACGTACCTCAAGCATAAATCATGACTGTATGTAATGGCTGTCGCCTCGTAGTCATCGACTTGGAAAAAATTACTTGTTCCGTATGTTCAAGTGTCTACCATTATGGCTGCGTGAATATTTCCAAAGATAATTATGGCAAACTGTCTATCAGGACGAAGAATCTGTGGAAGTGCCCTGAGTGTAAGATGCCACGAAAGAGATGAGATAATAGCAATACTCCAGTCAAAGAAGACGCGGCTACCTCAGACGATCACCTTCAGCAGGATGTACTCGAAAAAAAGCTGAATCAATTCGAGTCTTCTATTCTATCCAAGATGGAGTCCCTGTTTAGATCAGAAATCGAAGCCCTTCAGAGAGATATAAAACTTATCCCAGAGCTATTTAAATCCGTCGAGTTCTTATCAGCTCGATACGACGAAGTAAATTCCGAAGTGGTTAAGTTGAGGACTGAGTCAGCAGCGCTTCGTGATGAAAATGCTAAACTTGGAGCCTCGGTCAAGGAACTGTCTTCTAAAATTAATACTATTGAGCAACATGCGAGGGACTGTAACCTGGAGATACAGTGCTTGCCTGAATTTCCACAAGAAAACCTCGTAAATACCGTTTTACAACTTGGCAGAGTTACATCTTGCCCATTGGAGGAAAAGGATATAATGTCCTGCTCAAGAGTTGCTAAGAACAACCCAAAATCATCGAGACCGAGGTCGGTCATCGTTAAACTACCCTCGCCTCGTATTCGCGACAGCATACTTGCCTCTTGCTTAAAATATAACAAGGCTAATTCAAAAGAAAAACTAAACAGTGCAGTGTTAGGCTTGGCAGGAGATAGTGTACCGATATACCTAAACGAGCACCTTTCTCCAGTTAACCGTTCATTACATGCCCAATCCCGCTTGGCGAAGAAGGAAAGTAACTACAAATACCTTTGGGTCCGCAACGGTCGCATCTTTATGAGGAAGAATGACGAATCACCTGTAATTTGGATACGCAATGCTGAAGTTGTTCAGGAACTCAAATAATAATCTAGTGCTCACACTATATAGTATATATATTTTGTCAAAGTATGTTAAGATTCGTAGTGATTGTATTTTTGGTCAGCTAAGTATTTACTATCAAAATGTTCGGAGCATACGAGGTAAACTGAAAAATTTGTATTTGGCGAGTCTAAATTGCGGTTACGATATTGTTGTGATGACGGAGACATGGCTGAATGACGGCGTTTTTGATGCGGAGGTACTTAATGACAGCTATCGCATCTATCGTAGAGACCGTAACAGTACATCGTCCGGCAAAAAGGACGGGGGTGGAGTCCTTATAGCAGTGTCAAAGCGACTTCAATCTTGTCGGCTACCTCAACTGGAGAGTGTTTCTGAGGATTTGTGGGTTTCTATCACGGATTTAAACGCGGTGAAGTTGACAATATGTGCCAAGTACTTGCCACCACCCGTATCTTCAGAAATTCTACAGGACTCACTTGAGAACATTTCATGT
The DNA here is from genome assembly GCA_902850365.2 of Chilo suppressalis. NCBI lineage: Eukaryota > Metazoa > Arthropoda > Insecta > Lepidoptera > Crambidae > Chilo > Chilo suppressalis. Next base: position 21,930,621 of record OU963913.1, on the reverse strand, counting down.
GGCCTTTCATCTCTCGATACGAATAATATATTAATAATTGGTGATTTCAATATCGGTAATGTTGAGTGGATTCCTTGTGCCCGTCTCTCATCGACGTGTTCAGCTATGTCTCTAAAGGCAAAAAATTGTTCTCTTGATCAGTCACTATCTGACTTTTTGTCGTTACATAGTCTAACACAATTCAATAAGATCCCTAACCATAATAATAAATTCCTTGATCTGGTATTATCAACTAATAATACAATTAATACTTTGGCTGTCACTGACCCCCTAGTGCATCTAGATCCACATCACCCGGCTTTGGAAATCTCTGTTAATCTTTCACCACTTCGATTTTTGAAAAAGAAAACTTTTAATAAATTTAACTTCAAGCTAGCAAATTATTCAGATATTAACAAAGATTTATCCGCTATTGATTGGGATCATGAATTTAAGAACACGAATGCCGTTGATGGCATGGTTGAAACATTTTACTCGATAGTTGATTCAATAATTGAAAAACACGTTCCGAAGTCGTCTTGCAACTCAGGTAAGTACCCTATTTGGTACTCCAAAAATCTCATTAAGCTTATCCGTGAAAAGGAAAAACTCCATAAAAAAGTAAAATTGTACAATAATCCTGTTGATAGGTTCGATTACAGCGAAGCTAGATCTCGATGTCATCACCTAATCAAGAAATGCTATACAAACTATTTGAGAGAGGTTGAGGAGTCTATTAGTTGTGGAAATATTAAGGCGTTCTGGAGTTACATTAAAAATAAACGTAAAAATACTGATTCTATACCAGGTCAAATGTATTTGGATGGATGCAGGTATGATACCCCGAGTTCAATATGTAATGCGTTTGCTAAGCATTTTTCGTCCGTTTATGTGGCTGATGCTGATGGATCTCAAAAGCAAGATGTCGATTCAGATTGTTCCTTAAATAATATCCTTAACAATATCTCCATATCAGAAGTTAGTATAGAGAGAGCTCTGAAGGAATTGGATCCAAAGAAAGGAGCCGGACCAGACGGTATACCACCTATATTTCTTCGTAGCTGCGCGTCTGCTTTATCTTATCCACTATATCTCATATTCAGCCACTCACTCTCTTCTGGGAATTTTCCGACACGATGGAAGGAAGCCAATGTTTTGCCAATCCCTAAGACCGGTGTATCTAATGATGTGCGAAACTACCGACCTATCTCATTACTGTCTGGTTTCTCTAAGCTTTTCGAAGCACTTGTTTGTCAGTATTTCGCTAATACTTTTAAATCTGTTCTTGCTTCGCAACAACATGGCTTTCGCCAGAAAATGTCTACTGTCACTAATCTCTCCTGCTTCATAACGGATTTGTCAGAGGAGCTAGACCGGGGCCGACAGGTGGACGCTATATACACTGATATAAGTAAAGCATTTGATAAGGTTAACCATATAATATTATTAAAGAAGCTTCATTCAGTCGGTGTGCATGGTTCCCTCTTGAATTGGTGCCGATCTTATCTTGTTCGGAGGTGTCAAAAAGTTGTTGCATGTGGCTATGAGTCGAGTCCCTTTTACGTTCCGTCAGGCGTCCCCCAGGGTTCTCATCTAGGACCTATTTTCTTTTTAATATTTATTAATGACCTTGTCAATGTCGTTCAACATTCGGAATGTTTACTGTTTGCAGATGATTTAAAAGTTTACAAAACAATTGAAAATTTTAATGAATCCATATTACTGCAACGGGATCTCAATAGAATAGCTGAGTGGTCTTCAATTAATAAACTACCATTGAATCCGGATAAATGCAAACACATAAAATTCACAAAAAAGCGCAACGCTTTAAATACATCATATTCTATCAATTCCCATCTTTTAGAAGAAGTTTCGACCATTCGTGATCTGGGGGTTGTTTTAGACCGTAAGCTTTCTTTTCGTCATCACTATGATCACATCATAGCAAAATCTTTAAAGCTTCTTGGTTTTATATGGCGTAACTGCAAGCGTTTTAAGAAAATTGATGCTCTAAAGTATGCTTATTTTGCATTGGTGCGCAGTTCACTTGAGTATTGCTCGAGTATTTGGAATCCTAAATATAACTGTCATATAGAACGATTAGAAAAGGTCCAGAAAAAGTTTCTATTTTTCTTGTCTGTGCATCAGGGTAAAAAATATAATTTGTTATCTTATAGGGATAGACTGGACTATTTCAAGTTTACTTCGCTGGAGGATCGTAGGTGGGTGGCCGACCAGGTCTTGTTGTATAAAATTGTAAACAGTGTAGCAGAGTGCCCAAAATTACTGAGTAATATGAAATTTAAAATACCTCGACCAAACACCAGAATGGTAAATTTTAAACCCTTTTCATTGAAATTTTTTAGAACTAAGTTAGGCGCACATAGTGTGCTCAATAGACTGTGTGACGAGCATAATAGGTTTTGTAGATCGATTGACTTGTATGCTCTTTCTTTGTTACGTTTTCGAAAATTACTGTATCTGATAAGAGCTCCAACTATAAGCCAAATTCAAATTTAATTTATATTCCATTTAACTTAGTGTTTTAATGCATTTTTGTTTTAATTTTTAGTATAGTTTAAGTTTCTTGAATGTGCAATGGTTATTTATGATATTGGTGTGGTGAGTTGGTTGTTACAGGCGAATAGACGAATGTAAGAATTATATTAAATATCCTTTAGTTATAATGCCAGTGTATTGCCTTTATATATATATGTATTTCCGTTTTTTTTTTGTTCATGTTGAGTTTGCCAGTAATTGTTTTTGCACTATGCTGAAAATTGTTACATATAAGTGTGATTATGTAAGTTAAGGTGTAAAAATGTTGGCAGACCTTTAATAAATAAATAAATAAATAGATTCAAATTTCATTCCATTTAAAAAATATATTTTTTCAATCTTTGCACTAATCGTCAAGACAATAAATAAAATTACACACATTGTACGGTTAACGCGGCCGTAGTTACATTATCGTATTACCTACAAACCTCGTGACCGCTAAATTTATAAATGTTCTAATCACAAAGTTTTAATCGCCATTCAATAGCGGTCTGCGCCATTATTCGACCACTTCCGGTTACGCGATCACCGCGTAATGTGCTTCCGTTTGATTGTGGTCTCTGCATTCCTAGTATCACATTACATCACAACTTTGGGAGACAATTAGCCTATCAAGGCGTAAATAATCTTTTCAACAAATAGAATTTTCATTAATCGTTTAGTTAAAACTTTTCTTTTTTATTTTAGTTACTTTTAGCAGGTATGAGTCCACTGAAAAAAAATATCAATAATAAATATGTACTTTATGAGTTTCTTGCATCCATTCTTCTCATTAGCTAAAACAGTCTTAAATGGATGGGGAAAATATTGTAGGAGAAAATATTGGAAGATTCAAATAAGCTTTGAATAAGTCATTTTGAATATGGTATATTTTTTTTTTTACAAAATAACAAGTTTTTTATAAAAAACAAGAAATGGGTTTATCTGTCTGTCTTTCTAGATAGAACTTTGCAACTTAAAGTTCGAATATTATTAACTTTATAGCTATCTGTCTTTTCAAGGCAGCTCAAAAACCGTTGACATTGCCTTTGATTCCATTTAAGTATGTCGCCTCAAAATAATAACAGTCGTCAAAAATAGTAACAAAAATAATGTTTCAAATAAATTTTGATTAGATATTTTTATATTTTAACTATTCAAGTATTTTGCTATTGTCTATCACAGTGCAGTTGAGTTGATACATTGGGTTTTCTATGCCTGTGAATAATCGTATTGCGGCTGGGCATTAATCGGCTGCTATCCGTTCGTAATCAGATCAACGCCGGCCGCAGTGCGTGATACGGCGCGCGGCGCGCGGACCTCACGTGCGTTCCTTCAAAGGATTCTGTGCTCAATCTCGTGTACAAAATGATAAAGATTCTGTTTATTATTCACACTTTCAACTGTAAAATTTTTTCCTTAACTTTGACAAAAAAGATGAGCCATTCATCCTAATATTATGTCATTCTGGATTAAGAGCCTGGTTCGTTTATAGAAGCGATTTTTGAAATATATACTTACTTTTTTTCAAATTGTGTGCCCAAAAGTGAATCGTATTATATTTTTGATAAATACAATTAATTGATCTCTGAACATTTTATAACAATCCAAAGAATAGTTCGTGATTTGTTTTTGTTTGAAGTAACATAGCATAATATAAGTTTCCGAATGTTGATAAACAGTATATTGTGTAAACAGCTGCAGTGGTTCATTGTCGTTCGTATAATTTTATTACATTGAATAAGTATTGGTATGTGTGGTAAATACTTCCCGTTGTATCAGAAAAACCAAGTGTTAGTCTAAAAAGGTTTTATTCAGCAATAACATATAACCGAGACAGAATGAGTTGGGATTTGTTTTATTTGCTGCTGACGTTAGCTGTGCTTGCGTGCAAGTGGCTCGTAAGTATATTTATGAATGGATGGTGAAGATGAATGTTTGTTTTACTAAAATGTAATGGTATAGATCATGATACTCTCCATATTTATCCATGGGTTCATGGTATTCTTTCAGACTCTAAGACTTTACAAAAATAATGCAACTTAAAAGTAAAAAAATATTACGTGACAGAATTCGCATCGGAGAAGAGAGCCATTATTGTTTAGCTCAATTACAAAACGGAATCCATTCTTCAGTTTCCCTTTAAAGTTCTGTACGATTTTGAGTTTGTGAATAGAAGGGTGGGGAAATGCTTGTAGATTTTTTAAGGAAATTAATATCGAGGAGATTCAGGTCTTGAAGAGCTTATGTATCGATCGATTAGGGTATTTCAAAACTGTGACCAAAAGAAGACACCCAGCAATGTAAAGCGTGTATTTTTGCATTTGTGCATCTCCTTGCGACACCCGGTCTCTTCCCTTCCATATCGTAGAACCAGTTTTACCTTCACTCTCAATACTTGCGAACGTGTTCCAGAAATTCTACCGCACATTGAGCGAGATGAAGGCGGAGGTGGAGAGCGTTATAAAGGCGGGGCGGCGCGCCACCGACGGCGGCGGGGACGGCAGTGGGGGCGGCGCCGAGCTATCCAGGCGAGTCGACGCGCTCAAACAACTATACAACAAGCTGGGGGCACAAGTCACCGCCGCCAAGGCGAGGCTCGAGGTACGTATAGCTCACATCATGCCCCGCGTTATATGTGAGCGGGGCCGGGGGAGGGGCAGGGGGAGGGGCAGGGGGAGGGGGAGGGGGAGGGGGCGGCGCCGAGCTATCCAGGCGAGTCGACGCGCTCAAACAACTATACAACAAGCTGGGGGCACAAGTCACCGCCGCCAAGGCGAGGCTCGAGGTACGTATAGCTCACATCATGCCCCGCGTTATATGTGAGCGGGGCCGGGGGAGGGGGAGGGGCAGGGGGAGGGGGATGGGGCGGCGCCGAGCTATCCAGGCGAGTCGACGCGCTCAAACAACTATACAACAAGCTGGGGGCACAAGTCACCGCCGCCAAGGCGAGGCTCGAGGTACGTATAGCTCACATCATGCCCCGCGTTATATGTGAGCGGGGCCGGGGGAGGGGGAGGGGCAGGGGGAGGGGGAGGGGGAGGGGGAGGGGGCGCCGCCGAGCTATCCAGGCAAGTCGACGCGCTCAAACAACTATACAACAAGCTGGGGGCACAAGTCACCGCCGCCAAGGCGAGGCTCGAGGTACGTATAGCTCACATCATGTTGTATCATCGTTTTCGCTACCAAAACTAGTTTATTATACTCTTTATTGCATCATATAGTTCAAAACAGAAAAAGAGTTTAGATAAAATGAAGATTCTATTGGGCACATCCATGATTGATTGGTAATTGTGCTTTTAGTTAACAGTCTAACTATACATTGTCCACATTTGTAATTATACTCAATAGCTGAAATAAGTTCGTTAGCATGATTCAGGGTTCCCAGCATTCACATTCCGTCGCGTCTCGCAGTATTTGTAATGTTTACTATTGTAGTTTTTGCATTATGCAATGTTGTCGAGTCTACCGTTGCAATCGCCATTGAATTTGGGAATTGAATGAAAGGTCATTGTGATGAGTTTAACTAGGAGTATTATGTAGAGATCGGAGATCAATGTAGGATTTGTTGAATTTTTATGAATATGAGAACATAATGTGTATTTTTCACGAAGTGTACACGTCATTACATACGTTTACTGTATTTCTGTCTCACTCACACACTCGTTATCTTTCATTCCTTTTGTTTGTTCATATTCGGATACGCTTCAGTAAACTCTTTATGTGTCCGGATAAACACCAATCTAATGCAGCTAAGCTGAGTTCAAAGAGAATTAAATAATGAATAAAATAAACAAATATTTCTGTCAGACTGGAGTACAAATGCTCGTATTCATCGCACAAACATCTGCCCCCACCGGTATTTGAACTCGGGACCTCTCGGCGACACCATGAAACCCGGCGTACAAACCACTCGGCCGCGGAGGTCGTCAACAAAAGAATTATATGATTTTGTAGCGAGTCAAACCAGTCTTTCTAACGCCACAATGATAGACGTTTTACTTAAAATTTCAACAATCACAAGCACCGACACTGATATTATTGCGGCAGAGCGCTTTGGTAGCGGCACGGGAACTACAATCCGACCTGTCATCGCTGGAGGGATGGCTTCAAACTCTACCGCCGCAGCCGCCCCGCGCGAAACTGGAGCTGGAAATGTCTCGCGTGTCGGCGTTGAGAGATCGCCTCCACGACAACTACGATCGTCTGGCGGCCGCCTGCGACACGAAGTCGCTGGAGCAGCTGCGCGCGCGCCGAGACGCCGTCGACGCGCGCTGGCATGCCATCCGCGCCCAGCTGGCCACCGACACCAGCGTCGGGACCAAGGAAGCTGACAACGAACACAATGTGAGTCAGCGCACACTCTCAATGTACATATTTTGTGAGTTTAAGGGCAAACACACTGGTGTCAATTCTGGCGTGATTCTCTAAACTTAAAACTAAATTTAAGGTCAGTCTCACCTTTTCGTTCTGTATACTTATATAGTATATCTGTTGTCAAATTTAAGTTTAGCTTTGGAGAATCATGCCAGAATCGACATCGCTGTTTAGTTTCGAATCTAGCAAATTTGCTAAATCTCGATTCGACTAAAACTAGACGTATCCTATAGAAAAATGACTAAAGTCAAAGAAAATATAACTAGAAAAAATTCCACGCGGCTCGAGCTAAGGCAACGATTTAGCTTTAACGGCTAAAGGAATTTCAACGCGGCCGTCAGGGCCGCAGTAGCATAATTGGTCAGTGCGTTTGCCCGGATAGCGAAGGGTGCGGGTTCGAGTCCGGTCTGCTGCCTGGCCCGCGTGGAGTTATAATTTCTTTAGATTTAAACATCTAGCTGCTAAATGCTTAAAAAATAAAAATTATGACTAACGTCAAATTTTAATTATTGTATGGACCAGAACTAGTTTCAGTTAAATTGAGATTTAGCAAAATTGCTGCAAGTGAACCTTAGCGGTTTTCATGTTGTTTTGTTCTGTCGTTCTTTTGAATTAAGAAATTGACATATAATTATAGTACATAAAACGAATTGTAAAGTGTAAACACCCATACCATGATTTCAATTGATTCATCGATTATTAAATTCATCGTGATAAAACGAACTGTAAAGTGTATATACCATACCAATTCGCTTTTTATTGCAATTTATTTGTAATTATAAAGAATACATCAAATCACTTTCACGCTAAGAGTATTACTCCATAATAAACACAAAAAAATATTGTAAAGTAATTTTATGCCAGCACCTCACTTGAATATTCGTATTTGCTATTTGTACACCCGACATCATTATGTTCTATACATTCCATATGGAGCATGATGAGGACAGACTGTTGTCAAACTTAGAAAGGACAAATACGGATAGCCAAGTGAAGTGGCGGGTTACATGCATTATTCATGGGATTCAGCCTGTCGTCGTGAGTTGTGCGATCATATAACGCTTCGTCCTCATTGTTCAAATGTCCTTGTGCACGTAGTTTAGTCGCTTCGGTAGCCGCCGGCAGTGTGTGGACTCTAACCCGAGTGTGATAATAATAATAATAATAAAATAACAACTGACCAAACTCGAATGCGGTGGAGAAGTTTCGAAGAATGCGACGCATCGCGTGTGTTGTTTCCTCTGTACATATTATATTATCGTCATCATCGCTGGCTCATGTAAATAAACAATGTGGTTGTGGTGTGCATTATAAAAGTGTGGCTTAACCTTCACGGCGATCACCCATCATCAGCACCGGAACTCATCGCACCAATCACGGGATTCTAACGGTTTGAACTAACATTGTAAATAACGACGGTGTTTAACGATCGAGGATCACATAGGGGAATAAAGCAACGCTCGTTTTGCAGGCCGACTACGAAAGATTGACGGACACCATCAAGCGCCGGCTCGACAGCCCCTTAAATTCTCCCGATACCGAACGACCGGAACTCAAAAAGTCAAAAATCCCCCTAGCTTTACGAAGCCCCGCCCCCATTCGTAAAGAAGTCAAAGAAGGTGGCTCCAGAAGTCGCGGCTCGTCATTAGAAAGGGTCGTTCGGCCCGCTCCCAGCCCTCTCACTCCCACTAGCCCCGGTATTCCTACCAGCCCCGGGTCTGAAGCTAGCACCGCCCCGGTCTCCCCGGAAGAAACCAAACCCAAGGACAGCAGCACGTTCAATTTACTACAAGACAGTGACTTATTTACTCAGATATCCGAGGATAAAATCGAAGCTCGCGACCAACCTGCAGAAACTAGATTATCGCCGAGCGATCGAACCGTCGATCCTTGCCAAGTAGTAGCAGTCAAAGAAGTGGAAATAGTCCGCGGAATCGTCAACAGTCCGGTGAATTCCGAGGAATTCCCGTCAGAAACTGTGCGGACTTCCTCGGGCCCCGTGGCACAGAAGGTGGAGACCGTGGAACTGCCGGATGACAGTGAAGACGAGCCGGCGGTCACTACTTTTGTAGTGGAAGTGAGGGAAGCGGAGCGGCCTATGAAACCCACGCGCGGAGTGCTGACGCGACGGGAGGAAATTGCGATTCCCGACCTTATTCCCGGACACGAGCGTGATTTTTCGAGCGGCACACCGCCGCCTACGCCCATGGAAGAGGGAGAACAATGCCCGCCGTTGCTTCGATTGCCAGAAACGACAGAGAAGCCTCACGAGAACATAACTCCCCCTTCAGGGTCCGATGAAGCCATTTACTCGGAAGTGGAAGACGCTCAGGTAAAACTAGTTTAAGACGAAAGGGACAGGTTTAGATCGAATGATTCATTTAAATAATATTTGAGAAATAATTCTAGTAACCATCAGGGAATAGAGAAAACATTGTGAATAATGAAAAATATTTATTTACTAGGTATTCATTTGATTATTTGACGCAATGCAATAAATTGATATTTTTTTGTTTATATATAGGCAGTACTTATTCATTCATCTTTACACAGAAATCATAAAATAAATTAGTGAGTTATAATAAAGTTCTCGTTGTCAGTTTCATCGCTAATAACAATACAGTAAGACAACACGCTACATAATGACATAAAAGTTATTGCTCGTATTTGAGTACGGCTGTTAGAGTTTAAACATTGTATTGCGGAACATTTTCATCGGTTTTTGAAATGTTGTCAGTTTGCAGATAGTAGGTATAGATCGCGCCAAATTTCTAGTCCACTCTGAACGCTGCACAATTCGCGTTGGAGCTCGTATTGAAAGGGACGAAGGTTGCGTTTAGTGCTGTTCACCTGCGCGAAATAACCTGAGAGCGGAGTATAATTTTGGCGCGATGTATACGTGATATGATTGTGGTGTGTGGTACAGTCGATGCCCCTGGGCGCGCCCCTGGGCTCGTCGACGCCGGCGCGCGGCGCGCAGGTGGTGGGGGTGGCCCGGAAGCAGCTCTCCTCCCCCGCGACCCCGGCGCCTTCTATGCCGGAGGAGAAATATAACCGGACTGAAGACAGCGACACTGTAAGTCACCTTCTTCTGTATCAACACACAACTCATGCCACACTGAATAAAGAAAATCAATTGAGTAACAATGAAAGATCGATTGAGTAAGTTATATTGTTAAACTAATGGAATCAGATGACATTTATGCATATTTTTTTATTAATTAAATTCTTTTGTAATTTTTATCTTGAAGACTGTATATTGCGATACCCTGACAGTGTTCATGTTAGGTACTATAAGCATTTTGTAACCATCGATGTAACCACATGAGTGCAATAAATTGAATTGAATTAAATTGCATTGAAATTTGACACACATGTAGCTATTATGATGTAGGCGTCCGCTAAGAAAGGATTTTACAAAACTCACTCCTAATGTGGTATAAAATGCTTCGTTTTGTGGAAATCATATTAAAGATACAATCACGAGTTACAGCTTACATAAAGCGTTATTACATTACCACTTACTTAATTGACATTGCCCGGCCATTTTTAACAACAACGTTCATATCGGCACTCTAGTCTGCTATTGACATCAGTCTGTCCTTAACATTCCATATAGATCATGATAAGGACAAACAGTCGTTAAATTTACAAATAGCAAATACAAATAGTCGAGTGAAGTTCCCCCATGACACGTAAATGTTTGCAGTTACCGCCTACATCCCGTATCTCGGACTCCGCCGCCGATAGTTCCGAAGACTCGGCGTCTGAACTACAACAAACATTCGGCGCCGCCTGCGAGCCTCACGTGATCGAATGGGTTAAAGATGCCACCGTCACTGCCCGCAAGATGGACGTCATGTTACTGACATTACGCGCCGCCGCTGCTGTCAGAGACCCCGCCAAGAGATTGGAGGTAAACTGACACTTTCAGGATAGGAATGTTATTTGCAGCGCAGCATTAAAAAGGCTTTGAGCCTCACGTGTTCACGCGAGGTGGATGTTATGTAACTTACATTAAATGGCTGGGCTAACAGATGACGACATGAACAATGATCCTTTGATTGATATTATTTAAAGGTTACAGTTTTTGAGTCATTGGAATCCAATCGAAAGAACGTTTAAATCTAAAGAATACGACGGGACTCAAACCCGCATCCTTCGCTAACCGCCTGGATAGCGAATGGTGAGGTTTTCTTCTAGTATTTTTTTCTTATAAATTAAAAATCTAGCACAGTTAAATGCTTAAAAAATATAAATATAAAGCAAGAATGTTTTCCATAGATTTCTATCGATGGAATATATGAAAAAAAAAAATCTAAAAGGAGAATTTCATGAATTCTATGCTTATAATAATAGCGCCACGTAACAGTGGTAAATCTTAGAACTAAATCTTTTCTTAAAACTATGAATTAAAAGCGCTTCCAAGAAAGTTCGATCTAAATAAAAAAAAATACGTAAAGGATACGCACCGTGCCATATACCGCGGTAAAATTTTACCGCACGCTCTGTTGAATGGTGCGTAATTTTTAACTTTCAAACAATGTAAAGAACCTCCGTAAATGCATTATTTTAGCAAACGTGTTGAAAAAGTTATTTACTTGAATTTAAATTGAATCAAGAAAAATATTTTACAAGAAAAAAAAAATTAACATTTAACGACTGAATTGAAAATAACTAAATTCATTTAGGACCAGTTTTACCAATATGATGGCATTTTTATTCTTAATCCATCAAGTAGATTATTTATAATATTATAGTAATGGACACGTATTTTTTGTTCATTTACATAATCATACTATGACGGAGATATGTTGGTTCAAAATATTACAGGATGTCACGTCTTGGTACAATTTCTGTGTACGTGTCACGTACAGTAATCTTGTATATCTGCAGAGCAAGCATAACCTACTTTAATCACGTAGCTGTATCTAAGAAATGCATCATAATACGTGATTGTATTAACTATGTAAAAACACCTATTTTACATAATAAATCAATGCTCGTCATGCATTCAACAAGATCAGTTGTCTTCCTTCCTTCATCCTAATATCATTATGTTGGGGGTAACCCCTACATTCTGTTTAGAATTAACGTCACGAGTTTCCACTCCCAAACTTTGACGGACTCAATTGAATTTCGTTTACCTCGTCATTACAGTATTATTACAGTATTAAAGTTTATATTATATAACAGACAAAAGTTGCTGATATATACCAGTCTTTCTATTCAAGGCCTGTGAAACCATATCATTTGTATGTTATTCCAAAAAAGTTATCGTACCAGAGACTTAATTGGCTAACTTCATAGCTGATCTGTACAGTTCTAATCGTTGACACAGTGTAAAATTAATCTTTTCTTACAACTCAACTGGGCTCAACGGTTTTTCCGCTCGCATTGTAACGTCTGCCTACGTTAGTAACCTCCACCTTACAGAAGATCACTTAAACCGTGTCACCTTTCGGTGCTGATGTTTCTATCGGTGAGAAGTTTCAGAAGAACTCCACGAAGTAGGGAATTGAGTCAGAGTACGCAACGGCGGGAGTAAAGCTATGGGGGCCGCTTTCCATCAGGCGAACCAAATACTCGTTTGCCACTCTTTTAACATCTTATATATAAAATTCTCGTGTCACAATGTTAGTTACCGTACTCCTCCGAAACAGCTTGACCCATTTTTATGAAACTTTATATGCATATTCCGTGGGTCTGAGAATCGGCTACTATGTATTTTTCATACCCCTAAGTGATAAGGGTTTTAGATTTTGTTTTTTTTTATTTATTTATAATGGTGTCGATTCTGGCATGATACTCTAAACCTAAAACTAAATTAAAAATCAGTCTCACCTTTTTATACTGCATAGAGAATGACAAGGATACACTGCTGTCAAATTTAAGTTTAGGTTTAGAGAATCACGCCAGAATCGACACCATTGTGGCATTAAAAATACATAAGTATGTACAGCTCTAAATTTTTACCCTTCTACCACTCATATATTATGGCGATACGAAGTTCGCTGGGTCGGCTAGTAATTTATAAATATTACATGGTGGTGGTTAATGGGTGATGGTTTGTGTTATATAGATGCTGAAGAACCAGCAAGCGGCGCTGGCGACGGAGGCGGCGGAACTGATCTCCCGCGGGGACTCCCTCGTGTACGCGCAACACGCGCGGCACCAGCCCCTCGCCGACATGCTGCAGGCCGACTGCCTCGTGAGTCTCCACCATGTATACTACTAACTGATCTCCCATCTCCCATCTCCCATCTCCCGCGGGGACTCCCTCGTGTACGCGCAACACGCGCGGCACCAGCCCCTCGCCGACATGCTGCAGGCCGACTGCCTCGTGAGTCTCCACCATGTATACTACTAACTGATCTCCCATCTCCCATCTCCCATCTCCCGCGGGGACTCCCTCGTGTACGCGCAACACGCGCGGCACCAGCCCCTCGCCGACATGCTGCAGGCCGACTGCCTCGTGAGTCTCCACCATGTATACTACTAACTGATCTCCCATCTCCCATCTCCCATCTCCCGCGGGGACTCCCTCGTGTACGCGCAACACGCGCGGCACCAGCCCCTCGCCGACATGCTGCAGGCCGACTGCCTCGTGAGTCTCCACCATGTATACTACTAACTGATCTCCCATCTCCCATCTCCCATCTCCCGCGGGGACTCCCTCGTGTACGCGCAACACGCGCGGCACCAGCCCCTCGCCGACATGCTGCAGGCCGACTGCCTCGTGAGTCTCCACCATGTATACTACTAACTGATCTCCCATCTCCCATCTCCCATCTCCCGCGGGGACTCCCTCGTGTACGCGCAACACGCGCGGCACCAGCCCCTCGCCGACATGCTGCAGGCCGACTGCCTCGTGAGTCTCCACCATGTATACTACTAACTGATCTCCCATCTCCCATCTCCCATCTCCCGCGGGGACTCCCTCGTGTACGCGCAACACGCGCGGCACCAGCCCCTCGCCGACATGCTGCAGGCCGACTGCCTCGTGAGTCTCCACCATGTATACTACTAACTGATCTCCCATCTCCCATCTCCCATCTCCCGCGGGGACTCCCTCGTGTACGCGCAACACGCGCGGCACCAGCCCCTCGCCGACATGCTGCAGGCCGACTGCCTCGTGAGTCTCCACCATGTATACTACTAACTGATCTCCCATCTCCCATCTCCCATCTCCCGCGGGGACTCCCTCGTGTACGCGCAACACGCGCGGCACCAGCCCCTCGCCGACATGCTGCAGGCCGACTGCCTCGTGAGTCTCCACCATGTATACTACTAACTGATCTCCCATCTCCCATCTCCCATCTCCCGCGGGGACTCCCTCGTGTACGCGCAACACGCGCGGCACCAGCCCCTCGCCGACATGCTGCAGGCCGACTGCCTCGTGAGTCTCCACCATGTATACTACTAACTGATCTCCCATCTCCCATCTCCCATCTCCCGCGGGGACTCCCTCGTGTACGCGCAACACGCGCGGCACCAGCCCCTCGCCGACATGCTGCAGGCCGACTGCCTCGTGAGTCTCCACCATGTATACTACTAACTGATCTCCCATCTCCCATCTCCCATCTCCCGCGGGGACTCCCTCGTGTACGCGCAACACGCGCGGCACCAGCCCCTCGCCGACATGCTGCAGGCCGACTGCCTCGTGAGTCTCCACCATGTATACTACTAACTGATCTCCCATCTCCCATCTCCCATCTCCCGCGGGGACTCCCTCGTGTACGCGCAACACGCGCGGCACCAGCCCCTCGCCGACATGCTGCAGGCCGACTGCCTCGTGAGTCTCCACCATGTATACTACTAACTGATCTCCCATCTCCCATCTCCCATCTCCCGCGGGGACTCCCTCGTGTACGCGCAACACGCGCGGCACCAGCCCCTCGCCGACATGCTGCAGGCCGACTGCCTCGTGAGTCTCCACCATGTATACTACTAACTGATCTCCCATCTCCCATCTCCCATCTCCCGCGGGGACTCCCTCGTGTACGCGCAACACGCGCGGCACCAGCCCCTCGCCGACATGCTGCAGGCCGACTGCCTCGTGAGTCTCCACCATGTATACTACTAACTGATCTCCCATCTCCCATCTCCCATCTCCCGCGGGGACTCCCTCGTGTACGCGCAACACGCGCGGCACCAGCCCCTCGCCGACATGCTGCAGGCCGACTGCCTCGTGAGTCTCCACCATGTATACTACTAACTGATCTCCCATCTCCCATCTCCCATCTCCCGCGGGGACTCCCTCGTGTACGCGCAACACGCGCGGCACCAGCCCCTCGCCGACATGCTGCAGGCCGACTGCCTCGTGAGTCTCCACCATGTATACTACTAACTGATCTCCCATCTCCCATCTCCCATCTCCCGCGGGGACTCCCTCGTGTACGCGCAACACGCGCGGCACCAGCCCCTCGCCGACATGCTGCAGGCCGACTGCCTCGTGAGTCTCCACCATGTATACTACTAACTGATCTCCCATCTCCCATCTCCCATCTCCCGCGGGGACTCCCTCGTGTACGCGCAACACGCGCGGCACCAGCCCCTCGCCGACATGCTGCAGGCCGACTGCCTCGTGAGTCTCCACCATGTATACTACTAACTGGTTCCTGACCCCCTTGTCCGATACTTCGCTTAAAAATGTCATAGCAGACAAGTTTTCCTTTATAAACAATTCGTTATTGCAATAACTTAAGATACCTTGTACCACTACCACTTAGATATCTAGAAGCTGTGGTTTTTCCGATTTATGTTTAATTAATAAATTTTAATATAATATTTAGTAAATTTAAATTTAATTTCATAAAAATTACAGGCGCTTTTTGAAACAATGGTAATATTTTTAAATTGACATAATTGTCAAATTGTCAGTTATTATTTACATGAAATCATGGCCGTGTAAGATTTTTGTTACACTTGTAGTGTTTCCGTTGTTAGTAACAAAATGGATCTCCGCGAGAGTTTTTAAAGATGAGTTCTTTGACATGAATATAAATTTATAAGGAACAAATATTTTTCTAATTGAATAACACTTATTTTGCGTTTAAAGAAAACTTAAGACATACCATCACCAGAAAAATTAGATACTATGTCGCCATATAATGTCGCTAACATATGGCACTGGTTTACTAGAATTATACTAGACGAGATATATTCGTTGCAGGACAAACTGCGCAGCAAATGGTCGGCGGTAATGTCGGAAATCGACAGCAAACGAGCCGCTGCCCTCCAGGCCGAGGACGATGCCCGCGAGCTGGCCTCGCTGATCGCCTTGCTCAACAAACCAGGTATACATACACATATACTGCGGACAACCAAATCCGAAAAAGAAAACGAAAAACATTTCTTTGTCGCTCTATCCGTAAATGGAATGCTCTGCCTGCTCACGTGTTCTCTCCCTCTTACAACCTGGGCCAAGCTCCACCCTGGGTGAGGATGGCTGGTGTGGCAGGTACAATTGTTGACTTCACCGTCACCTAAAGTTAGGTGGGGTGAAGTGGTTTGTACGGTAATGAAACCCGGTTATGGTGTCGCCGACTCGAAAGGTCCCGGGATCGAGTCCCGGTGGGGGCAGATGTTTGTGTGATGAATACGAGCATTTGTACTCCAGTCATGAATGCTTAATATGTATTTCTATAAAAATATACTTATATATGTACATGTATTGTTATTGCAAGTACATATTGGGGGCAGCCGATATAAGTAATTAAAACGATTGAAAAGGGGCTGCAACGAGATTACGATAAATACACAATTACGAATGGGTTTGTTAATAGCGTAACGTACTCACGTTTGAAACCTTTGTCGGAAGCTTGTGGTCCGCGTATTCTTCTAGTATATAAGAAATTCACCGTTTTGTGTTGACGAATGCCACTTGTTTGGTATTCCGAAGGTACAGATTATGGTTATACGATGTTAGCGAGTGCGCGGGCGCGGAACGGAGTGACGTAGGTCCTCTCGTGTGATCAGTGGCTAACTGTCTGCGCTAGTAAAAAACCACATTCGCAGATGCATCATTCTCGTTGCGAATCTACCCACATTTAAAATAATAAATAAGTAACCACGATTAAGTGATAACGGAACAGTACAGTATATGTATTCTATCAGTTACCCTAGAATCCCATAATACAAGCCGTATAATGCTTACTTTGGGGCTAGGCTAATTGGTGTGTTGAAACAAAAATCCAAAATTGATCACCAGAATGCGATCCTGACTAGAGAAGCAATAAAAAACAGTTCTTTTACGATGAATCTTTTACTGAATCTTTTCAGGAACATGTTTTTTACGAGTACAGAATACCAATTATTAAGAAAGTTCCCGTTGTAGATTAATGTTAGTAATAAAATAGGTAATAAAGTTTCCGGTTTCATTTAAAACGAAACACATCTTTATGATTCAAAATTACCATCCAAGTTTTCGACAACGTACGGGAATATCTTCTTAATATGCCCGTTCGGTTTATGTTTGTTTAAAATGTGAATTCAGTTAGCAAAGCGCTTTTGAAGAGTTAGATTTTTAAAGCGATACGTTTGAAATTAATTAAATAAAAAAAGAAAATATTTTTTTTCTTAAAAAAAATGGTAGAAAACAACAGTCCTAATCTTTGATTCATGATTTTTTTTTCAAAATGAAGAAGAAACATTGGTGTTTCTTTTTCATTTTACATCACTAGTTGTGTCTGTTCCTTATAGCGACGGAATAAAGTACACTTTCGATCTAATAAAAAAAATGGGTGCGTTATGTAGGCGCGTGAGAAGTTATCCTTCTTTGGCATCGTTTAAAATTAGTTTTTAATTGCATGCAAATAATTAATTACAATAAATTAATAAAAAGTCTGGAAAAGGACACAGTCAATAAAGTTCAGTTTTAATTTGAAAAAATAAATAAATAATCAAAATATTCAATTCAAATCGCTACTGAATATAATTTATTAGAACATATGTGATTTGCACTTGTATGAAACTCAAACACGTATTCCGAATATACAAACTAGAAACATGTGGATAAATATTATAAATATGAATACCTATAACTGTTACTTTATTACAAAAAATAAAGATGTGGTTTTTGGTTCTACTACACCAATGGTCAAGAGATGGCGCTGTAGTCTCCTGAATCGCGCTTTGGTTCCGTTGTTCCAGATTAATAAATACTTTTGATAGGCCTTCACAATGCAGTCGTTAGCACCCACTAAATAGAGATTCTATTTTGTTGGTAGATTTTCTTAATGTGCGGTAAACACAAAAGTAACGCAAAACGCATGAAGTTGGTCGCTTTAGCGACCAACTTCATGCTGTTAAAATTTTGTGTTACAGTGATGCGCGCGCATCTTAAAATTTCACTCTCATCATTTTTTCATAACGCGCCTAAAGAAGTATAACTTCAAAAAACCAACTCGATACATTTCGTGCCAAACACTTCAAGAAACATTAGAATGAGTCACACCAACATTCTAATGTAAACAAAAAGATTAAGATTTGTATTTATGTATACGACTGAAGGCCATGAATTATTAAAAAAATATAAAAAAATGGTTGCCTGTAAAGTCGGTTTTACGGGCGAAGATTTTACGTGACAACGTCTTTTTCTCGGTAGAATATTTATTGATATGAATATAATTAAATTGCACAATAGGAACAAGGAATTGAATGAAAATAAGAATTGCACAAATTTTAACTATAGAAATATATTTTGTTTACTAAAACATTGTACATGTAAACTTAAACTTAACACGAGAGACTCATCGTAACGTTACCGAGCGTTACACTTTTTCATAAGTGACTCCCAGCCGCAACCTAATTTAAGACGTTGTCACGTCAAAAGCGAGTGCCTCTCGGGACGCACGACAGAAGTGATAACTTAAACTTATCTAAGCGGCGCTGCGGGTTACACGGAGACAGGAGGAGCCTGCCTACCGCTGCCGCATGCGTGAGGGGAAGGGAAGCCGGACAGACCTGCGCCGTAACGCGTTACGTGACCAAGCGGTTAACCCTCCCATAACAAGTTATTACTTCAAAAATCGTCCAAAACTAACACTGATTACGTAACTGAGTATCAAATTAAATTATCGTTTCTGAGTACGGCCGTTGAATAAAGTTTTTGTCTCACAGATACGCCAGACAGCGATATAGAAGAATTGGGAGAGCGCGTGCAGTCGCTAGCGCGAGATTTACGCGCGCAGAAAGTGGCTTTCGACGAACGCGCCGTTTCTCAAGCACTTGCCGTTGCCAACGCCGTGCACGAAAGACAGGTATTTCTTTTTATATGAAATTACCCCATCCTATCTGATGTTAGTGGAGTCCAGTGACGAAGATTGATGATGCGGCAGAAGATGTGCCGCTCCAGCCATCGTCACGTTGCCGGCCTGAACCCAAGCCCCTACCCCGCGGAGCCTTGGTGCCTTACTCACTAATACAGACACAAAACTATCAAGAACTTGTATTATTTTACTGTGATCTTAAGGTATCTCAACAAAGTAAATAAAAATCATAAATATATATTGTTTTAAACTTTCATGGTCACTAACATTATAGCTATTAACGGGATTATTACCATGTACCTTGTTTTTTATGAGTCTCCGATATTTCGGCACTGTTGCAAGCGCCATGATCACGGAGTAACTGAAGTAATTGCGGGTAGATGTTATTGGCAGACATATCGGTCTATCCTCTGACGTCTTTTACTGCGCTCGATACCCCTACCATTGGTCACATTCTCACTATTCACTCGCACCTGTTCCCGACATACAATACTCACAGTATCAGATCGCGGAACGACACTTTTTTGATTTTTGCGGTTTTTGCACATACGAACCACTGGATTCCACACAATTTAAACCCATCCTCATCAGCTTGCAACATTGCCGAAATATCGGAGACTCATAAAAAACAAGGTACATGGTAACAATCCTGTTAATAGCTATAAAAATCATAATTCTGACAACGCAGACTGAAAGGAATGCGAAACGTCAAGAAACAAATATATTAACGCATTATACGTCGAAGCTTGTTTTATTTTATGAGTGGTGTGCATGAAAACCTAAGCAACAAGTATGTGATCTATTGTATGGTGGAGGTATCTGCCTGGTGGAGGTGACTTCCTTCTTCCCTTAAATGTGTTGGTATTGTATAGGAGCGGTCGGAGAAGCCAGATAGCTCAGCGTTACTGTCTCGACTGTCCGCGGCACGAGCTGTGGCAGCTTCAGGCCGCGCCGCCATTAAATGGGGCGCCACACTCGCCGGGCGAGACTACGACGACTTCCCGATGCAGGAGGACTCGCTCAAGGTACACTATATTATAGATAGATAGATCATATTTTTATTCAAAAACCACTACAACACATGTTTCATTAATCAAGCTCCAGTAAGGCCTACTCGAACTTTGTTGCCAAGATATTTTTGTTATTAAGACTATAATAATAAATAGACCAGGGTCGATAATTTTAAAAATGGTGAAAAGTGAAAAAAAAAATATAGTAGGATGAAACCCATTAGAAAAGGTAGAGAATATAACAAAAATGAAAGGAAAAATAAATTACGGGCGATCTGAGGTTAGGGAAGGGGGAGGGGATGAGTTTTTAAGGGTAAAAAATGGTTAATCTCTATTTCCGGTAAAACTGCAAGTCCTATGAAAAAAAGTTAAATAGCAAAGTTGTAGGTAATAAAAAGATCTACAACTTTTATATCGACACTTTTTTCACATAACCTCAAAATTTATGTGAAAAATGCTAATAACCGAGTTTTTGGTTTTTGATTTTTATTTTTTGCAAAAAAAAAATTTTTACACGGAATTTTTTGAAAACTTACCTTTGTATGTCCCAAACATACAATATTTTTTTTTATTTAAAATATTCATTTTTTCACCTTATTTTGACTTAATATCCAAAAAGCACCCTAATTTTCAATCAAAAATTCTCACGTCAAAATATCTGCTTTTTTAAAAAAGTTGGGGTGTTTTTTGTTTGTTGAAATCTCTACTTTCTGATGGTATAAAAAAAAATATACACTACTATGATAAATGTTCTCAGAAAATGCAAATTAATAATGAAAAAAACTCGAATCCGAAAATTCTCCTATTTTTAATACCTACTTACATCAACTATTTTTGCATGTTTTATGGATTTGTAATTTTTCAGTTTATCAATATAACATGAAATCTTACGTTTTTCGAGTAATTAAAGTGTAAATTTTAATAAATAGTTCAAAATTATACATAATGATTCAAGTCAATTTTTCGGATTGGAGTTTTTTTCATTATTAATTTGCAGTTTCTGAGAACATTTACTATAGTAGTGTATATTTTTTTTATACCATCAGAAAGTAGAGATTTCAACATAAAACACCCCAACTTTTTTAAAAAAGCAGATATTTTGACGTGAGAATTTTCGATTGAAAATAAGGGTGCTTTTTCGATATTAAGTCAAAATAAGGTGGAAAAATGAATATTTTAAATCAAAAAAATTACTGTATATTCGGGACATACAAAGGTAAGTTTTCACTAAATTTCGTGAAAAAATAAATTTTTTTGTAAAAAATAAAAATCAATAACCAAAAACTCGGTTATTCGCATTTTTCACATAAATTTTGAGGTTATGTGAAAAAAGTGTCGATATAAAAGCTGTAGATCTTTTTATTACCTACAACTTTGCCGTTTAACTTTTTTTCATAGGACTTGCAGTTTTACCGGAAGTCGAGATTAACCATTTTTTACCCTTAAAACTCACCCCCTCCCCCTTCCCGACCTCAGATCGCCCGTAATTTATTTTTCCTTTCATTTTTGTTATATTCTCTACCTTTTCTAATGGGTTCCATCCTACTATAATTTTTTTTGGTCTCAAAAATTATCGACCCTGGTCTATAACAACCTTTGCTTAGAAACGGAACCAGATTATCCTGACCTTACTGGAGATTGATTATTGAAACGGTCTGTTACAAAATTACAAAACAATTTAAACTTGAGACAAAAAACAATCACAAAGCTAAAACGAAAATCTGAACTATATTTATAATATCAAATTAATGTTCGTTTATATATTTGTATGATAATTCGTCTAAAAGATTGGCCGTGTTAACTGCCGTTGTGATTGAAGTTTAAACTTACATCGTTCGTACAGCAGTACTCTCAGCATATTTGCACAGCGCCACAACGGACGTAACGAAATTATATATTTTTTACCATTCTAAACTTTTAGACACGTGATCCGCATCGAGATCGAATTTTACCATTTGAATTCGTTATCGGTTCGCGCTCGGGGTGCAGTATTATTGCCGTAATGATTGCGATTTTCGGCTTCAATGTTATATAATTATTATCTAAATCGATATTGGTACAGCGCGTGAAAGCGTCCCTAGACGAGGCGACGGCCGCAGCAGACTCGTGCGAGGCCGACGCCGCGGCCAGCGGGGGCCGGGCCGAGCGGGTGCATCAACGACTCAGGGAAGAGTTGAGGCAGCTGGCAGACTTGTACCAGCGACGATATGACAGGTATTATAATATGTTATCTAACTATGTGGTCTATCATTGCTCTACTCTCTAAGAATCTATAGTCAATTTTAGTAAAAAAAATCCACGCGGTCCAACAACGCTTTAGCGGAGGGTTTATAGCGTCCTTGAGTCCTGGACCGCGTTGATTTTTTTTCTTGTAAAATTTTATTTATATTCTAACATCTAGCAGTTCAATGTCTAAAATCAATTTAATGAATTTATAAATCACAATTTTGTATATTTTTTTTTATAAATTTCATAATAATAAAACAAATTTGATGTTTGACAAAAAGAAGGTAAAGTAGGTTGATTGGTTTTAATTTGTAAGTTTACTCTGCCACTACATTGATATGAACTTAGTAAAAATTGTGACATTTAAAACTCTTTCTTATTGATATTATGTTGTACCCGATAACTTGCTAAAGATCTTACAGAAATATATATATTGTTTATAAGTAGTATGAAGTGCAACTGTTACGCCTCCATTTTTGACAAAAGTTTATAATGAAATGAAACACACTCAGGTAAGTAGTTCAATGTAAGCTATTCGAAAAAACCCGAAAGCGTAGTCTTATATATATAGATAGGTGATCACTCGATCTGCTGAAAGAAATTTCAATATGAAATAAGCAGTGCTCTTGTACAAATTTATTGTTCCTGTTCTTATTTGTTTTATTGTGTGTGTACTAAATTATTAAATAATAAATAAATTACATAGATACATTGATTTCAAATGTTGCATGACGTCACGTCTTTGTACAATAGAAGTGAGCTCACGAGCCCCCACTCCCAAACTTTGACGAGTTCTACCTACGCCACTTTCTAGTTGATTGGCAAAAGAAAAAAATAAGTGGCCAATATATATTTTGATAATCTACTAACAGACGAGATAGAATTTCGTTTAATTTACCACGTTATCATTCCTATTACGTGAGGTTGACAAAGTGGTTATATTGTTCTTGACGTCAGAAACGTACAGTGCCGCTAAGTATGGTTGTGATACAGATGGGTGGGCTGTCAAGAACAATGGCGGAAGTTTTACGAGTCATTGGAGAATGGCGGCGCCGTACTGGATGAAGCCGAGGAGGCGCTGCAACGACGACCTTCTGATATCGAGGCACAGGTTGGTACTAATCTAACTAAACTGGACGATCTCTATGGCCGAGTGGTTTGTACGCCGGGTTGCATGGTGTCGCCGACTCGAGAGGGTTCGAATCCCGGTGGGGGCAAATGTTTGTGTGATGAATACGAGCATTTGTACTCCAATCACGGATGTTTGATATGTATTTCTATATTTAACTATATTTATATACAGGTTGTAAAAATAACCTATAACGTAGTCGAAGGCCATGTATTTTCCACATCATGACGATCATTTTTTCCTTCTGGACTATACCTGGGAAATTTATGGTTATGGAGATATTGAAGGTCAAAGTCACAATATTTTTTCAAGATTTTTACATTAATATTTTCAAAACGTTATTTAGAAACTTTTTTATCGACGCACTTACACACACGCACACACATAAACACAGGCACATTCGTTGCGTAGCGCCACAGTAGCGCGCCGCGCTATACATTGCATACTGCTTTTTTTTAACTTAAAAATACAAATGATTTCCATGTATATTATTTTGTAATATTACTTGTTTGGTTGTACAGAATGCGTAGTTTTAGGCCCGTATTATAGAAAGATTCTCAGTAATTAATCTAGTCTTGAGCATAGTTAGAAAGGGATGTCGCTATATATAGCACATAGCGACATCCCTTTCTCACTATACTCAAGTAAAGATCAACACTTAGTTGTCATTCTGTAATACGGGCCTTAGTCTTTGTCATAGGTTTTTTTACAGCCTGTATGTACAGTATATGTATTCTATCCGTTACCCTAGTATCCCATAACACAAGCCTTACAGTGCTTACTTTGGGTGAGTGTTCGAAATATATATATATATTTTAATTTGTACACTTGCGGAAAGACCCGCTCTGTCACCCATAATGCCATAATCGCTTGCGGTAGCGGCGTAATAAAAATTCATTCATAGACATGTAATTATCGCTGTCTTACTGTTTCGTATAGCGCTGTCGCGACCACGATGCGGATGACATATTGCAACTAAAACAAATGCAATTCAATTCATAATTCAATCAATGAAATGCTCTTTGTCTTACTTTTGTGCGGCGGCTCGGATGCGCGCGTCCGACGCGTAGGCGGGGCGTAGTAAAAACTACTGTAGAAATTGTTCAAAGCATTTTGTTCGCCAAGTGACAGAGCGCAAAATTCCGCGATAGTACCTATTATTATATTCAAGTAAACTTTGTGAAATTATGAAGTAGACGTTAGTCAAACAACGGTTAGTTAAATTTGTCATCTGAACGTGAAGCTACTCTGACGTGGCTATCGAAGCAGGGTTTACCTTCCCCGTACTTTTTTTATTGCCTTCGAAGATAGACGTCACTCGTGCATCATGCTACGTTACGTTACCAACTTTGGCGATTTCGATTTTAGATAAAAATAGTTATTTATAATAATAGTGTGGTTACTTTGTTATAACAAAGGAGTAGCCGAATGTTACTACTTTTTTATTTTTTTATATTTCCAACACTCACACTAATTAGCCTAGCTCCAAAGTAAGCACTGTAAGGCTTGTGTTATGGGATACTAGGGTAACGGATACAATACATATACTGTACATATATAAGTATATTTATATAGAAATACATATTACATATCCATGACTGGAATACAAATGCTCGTGTTCATCACACAAACATCTGCCCCCACCGGGATTCGAACCCGGGACCTATCGAGTCGGCGGCACCATGAGACCCGGCGTACAAACCACTCGGCCACGGAGGTCGTCAAATATTGTCACGAGTTTGTAAATACTAATTCCGCACGAATGTCATACAAAGTTTTTCAACACATTTGCGAGAAAACAGAATCTATCTAATTAGTATATATATATATATATCTAATTTAAGTAATGAAGCAGCCTTTTTATAATAAAAAAATGGCGCACAGTTCCGATTGGAGCCACGTGCGGTTGGTGAAAATTCTTCTTTTTAGTATTAAAGTGAGTATATTAAAATCGTTTCCAAGGAGGTTCGACCTAAATAAAAATAAAACCTTAAAGTATACTCACGGCACCATATATGGCAGCGTGCGGTAAAGCTTTTACCGCACATTGCTTTGTATGGCCCGTAATTTTGATCTTTCGAATAATGTAAACAACCTCCGTAAATGCATTTTTGAGCAAATGTGTTGAAATAGTAATTTATGATCTAGTGCGGGTGCTCTGTGCTGCACGACTACGACTTTTCGATCAGTGATGAGCCTAAGCTCAAAGCTAACTACGCTTGAACCCAGTTTACAGAATCCTAGCTTAAACGATTTTAGTCGTCATTCATATCGACTTCGGCTGAGGAACTCGATAGCTCAGGTAGATAGCGCATCCGACTTGGGATTGTGACAGTGAAGCAACTGTCGTAATGGTCGGTCATTGGATGGATGGCGAAAAATTTATTGTCTCGAGCTCCTCTGTGCTTCGGAAGGCACGTTGAGCCGTTGGTTCCGGCTACATCTGTAGTCGTTAGTACCCTATGCCATCCACAAGGAAGGCATGTGCCCCAGCAGTGGGGATATTACTGGGTTGTTGATAATGATATTGGTTAAATCGTAGTTAAGCTATGATAGGTTATACTGAGATTCAAACTTTATGGTGGTTATGAAGTTAGCGGCGAGTGCGTAGGTTTCAGTCGAGTAACATCCAATGCGCCTGCTTTCATAGTTTTATTACTTCGTCGCGACTATAGAAGAAGAACTAAAAGATACACATTAATGCAATCACGTGTGAGCGTATACTTCCGCATATACGTAGTATCCAAACAAAAAGTATCAGTGACGTGTTGGTAGGTTGCATTTGACATTAGATCGGTTTTCGATTTGACAATTTGACGTTTGTATGGTGGTATGCACGCTGTTCGTAGTAACATAATATTTGTCTCTCCTGGTATTAATAAGAAAGAAATTTAAACATTTTTATATCATTTCAATTATAGTATTTTTTATAATGAATATAGTATAAAAATAAGATAATTATACGAGTCGATTTTATTTGTGGAATTTAAACTCTGTCTATGCTTTAGCTCTGATTCTGAAGTCGCGACTTGCATAACTTTACAATCGCCAGTAATCGCACTATAATGACACAAGGACACTCGGTCGGGTCGGTTCGGTATTCGGGTGAGGAAAGACATAACTCGAATTCGGGCATGCGAACCAACGTTTACACTGCAATACGGTGTCGGGTGATCGAAACTAAAACTACCCGATATAGTCGTTTACCTGAGTTGCATCGGCGCTCGCATTCGGGCGAACGAGCAAGCATAATCGCGCCATAAGTATAGCGAATGTACCGTATGCGCAGATGGGCCGAGTCCGGCATGCGGTGGAGACGGCCCGCGACCACGCGCGACCCGTGCTGGGGGCCTGCGCCCCGCCCCTCGCCTCCACGCTGCAGCTGCAGCTGCACGAGCTCACGCGCCGAGCCCGCGCCCAGTACGTATATATCCATACATGCGGGCCCCGCCCCCGCCCCCGCCCCCGCCCCCGCCCCCACGCGCGACCCGTGCTGGGGGCCTGCGCCCCGCCCCTCGCCTCCACGCTGCAGCTGCAGCTGCACGAGCTCACGCGCCGAGCCCGCGCCCAGTACGTATATATCCATACATGCGGGCCCCGCCCCCGCCCCCGCCCCCGCCCCCGCCCCCACGCGCGACCCGTGCTGGGGGCCTGCGCCCCGCCCCTCGCCTCCACGCTGCAGCTGCAGCTGCACGAGCTCACGCGCCGAGCCCGCGCCCAGTACGTATATATCCATACATGCGGGCCCCGCCCCCGCCCCCGCCCCCGCCCCCGCCCCCACGCGCGACCCGTGCTGGGGGCCTGCGCCCCGCCCCTCGCCTCCACGCTGCAGCTGCAGCTGCACGAGCTCACGCGCCGAGCCCGCGCCCAGTACGTATATATCCATACATGCGGGCCCCGCCCCCGCCCCCGCCCCCGCCCCCGCCCCCGCCCCCACGCGCGACCCGTGCTGGGGGCCTGCGCCCCGCCCCTCGCCTCCACGCTGCAGCTGCAGCTGCACGAGCTGACGCGCCGAGCCCGCGCCCAGTACGTATATATCCATACATGCGGGCCCCGCTTAAGTTAAAATCTCCAATTATTAGAACTTCAGTGGTATTAGCGTCAATGACCCTGTTGATGTTTTCAATAATAGAGTTTAAAACATTGTATGAAACAGGTGGTGGCACGTAAACAGCACAAATTAAAAGGTTCATCACTGCCTTATTTACTAAAGTTTTTACAGATATCCAAAGATCCTCATTGTCACTCTCATAATATCTTAAACGTTTCGTTTCTAAATGTTTCGAAGCCGCTATTAAAACTCCGCCACCTCGCTTGTTCCTCAATGAAGTTGACTGTCTATCTCTTCTATAAACTGTATACTTATCATTAAGTACCTCATTGTCATTAATATTTTCATCCAGCCATGTCTCTGTAGCGACTATGATATCATATGAGTTATTAAGCGAAGCTAATCTTATATCAGGTAATTTTGTTCGCATGCCACGAACATTTTGATAATATACATGAGTTGATATATATTTCTAGTAAAAATTTCTCTCGTATAATAAATTGTATTTACAACAATAATCGACACATTTTTCTTTCGCTCGAGGGACTCATCACTTCGAGATTACTAAATTATTTTGATACTGATGCAATACTTTAGATTTTTTACACCTTTTCCTTTGTTTACACACACCAAATAATCCTCGCAACACATTTTCCATTAAAAAACGAAGCAAGCATATTGCGACAAGGATTTTTATGAATGTAGGAAATAACACCGCCGTCTTATAAACGTCATATTTTGTATGTCATTTACGTTCATTTAAGACAGTGGCACCCTCTCTGATCTGTCACTCGCATGCATGAAGATCGTTCCCGCATTGTAAAACGTTGTTATGAACCAGGTTAATGGCGGCACCTTCCGGCGACGACAGTTGGTCGGCGAGGGCCAACAGCCAACTCCAACACATTGGCGCGTTGTTGGCCACACGCGCCAACCCCAGCGAGCGCACCAGCCTCGCCATCCGCCTCAGCCTCGTGCAGGTCTGTCTATACACATATATGAGGGCCAACAGCCAACTCCAACACATTGGCGCGTTGTTGGCCACACGCGCCAACCCCAGCGAGCGCACCAGCCTCGCCATCCGCCTCAGCCTCGTGCAGGTCTGTCTATACACATATATGAGGGCCAACAGCCAACTCCAACACATTGGCGCGTTGTTGGCCACACGCGCCAACCCCAGCGAGCGCACCAGCCTCGCCATCCGCCTCAGCCTCGTGCAGGTCTGTCTATACACATATATGAGGGCCAACAGCCAACTCCAACACATTGGCGCGTTGTTGGCCACACGCGCCAACCCCAGCGAGCGCACCAGCCTCGCCATCCGCCTCAGCCTCGTGCAGGTCTGTCTATACACATATATGAGGGCCAACAGCCAACTCCAACACATTGGCGCGTTGTTGGCCACACGCGCCAACCCCAGCGAGCGCACCAGCCTCGCCATCCGCCTCAGCCTCGTGCAGGTCTGTCTATACACATATATGAGGGCCAACAGCCAACTCCAACACATTGGCGCGTTGTTGGCCACACGCGCCAACCCCAGCGAGCGCACCAGCCTCGCCATCCGCCTCAGCCTCGTGCAGGTCTGTCTATACACATATATGAGGGCCAACAGCCAACTCCAACACATTGGCGCGTTGTTGGCCACACGCGCCAACCCCAGCGAGCGCACCAGCCTCGCCATCCGCCTCAGCCTCGTGCAGGTCTGTCTATACACATATATGAGGGCCAACAGCCAACTCCAACACATTGGCGCGTTGTTGGCCACACGCGCCAACCCCAGCGAGCGCACCAGCCTCGCCATCCGCCTCAGCCTCGTGCAGGTCTGTCTATACACATATATGAGGGCCAACAGCCAACTCCAACACATTGGCGCGTTGTTGGCCACACGCGCCAACCCCAGCGAGCGCACCAGCCTCGCCATCCGCCTCAGCCTCGTGCAGGTCTGTCTATACACATATATGAGGGCCAACAGCCAACTCCAACACATTGGCGCGTTGTTGGCCACACGCGCCAACCCCAGCGAGCGCACCAGCCTCGCCATCCGCCTCAGCCTCGTGCAGGTCTGTCTATACACATATATGAGGGCCAACAGCCAACTCCAACACATTGGCGCGTTGTTGGCCACACGCGCCAACCCCAGCGAGCGCACCAGCCTCGCCATCCGCCTCAGCCTCGTGCAGGTCTGTCTATACACATATATGAGGGCCAACAGCCAACTCCAACACATTGGCGCGTTGTTGGCCACACGCGCCAACCCCAGCGAGCGCACCAGCCTCGCCATCCGCCTCAGCCTCGTGCAGGTCTGTCTATACACATATATGAGGGCCAACAGCCAACTCCAACACATTGGCGCGTTGTTGGCCACACGCGCCAACCCCAGCGAGCGCACCAGCCTCGCCATCCGCCTCAGCCTCGTGCAGGTCTGACTTGTACACATATATATTATTAGGACGTCATATTTAGAACTTCATACCGAAATGTTTCCATTGGAAACCTTTTACTGAGCCTCGGTCGGTCGCCTTATGTTTTATAGTATATCTCTTATAGCGCGATAACATTTGGTCGCTAGCCCGAATACGAGCGCCAATGGAATTCGAGTAAACGACTAAGTGTAAATGAACGGAGTCGAGTACGTTCACATTCGGGTTCGCATTTGTTGCCCATCGCCGTCTTCCAGCCCTTTATTCCAGTGTAA
Organism: Chilo suppressalis; assembly: GCA_902850365.2. Lineage (NCBI taxonomy): Eukaryota > Metazoa > Arthropoda > Insecta > Lepidoptera > Crambidae > Chilo > Chilo suppressalis. Next base: position 21,900,344 of record OU963913.1, on the reverse strand, counting down.
ATATTGCTCGGGGTGCCCGAATTATAGTAATGTCTTTCGGGCACCCGAAAACGGACTAACGACCAAATGCAATCGAGCCATTATCCAGTAACAGGATGATGAGTGAAAATTTCATAGAATGGGCTAATGGTCCATTCTTACTTATGGAAAGAAATTGATTGTCTGTAAAGTCGATTTACGGGCAATAATTTTACGTGATATCTTGTCGTTAGCTGTTTTCTTCGTGATGGTTTTATGGGACTTTTAGTTCGGTTCCTTTGAGCCCAAGCTCACCTCTGCTCTATGGGGGCCCGATTTAGGCCTCTCAGAGTGAAGTACTCTTCGAGGGGGAAGGGGGTGGAGAAAGACGAAAATAAGAGACAAAAAGAGAAATAACCCTCCACCTCCCCTCACGCGCACCACAGAAACGTTTAACTAACTTAAAATGACGTCACATAACGTGACTGACGTCGCACTTTCTTTGTGCGTGCAGTCGGTGTTAATCAATTTATAAGACGTTATGACATCAAATATCACAATGCTTTTTGTATTTCTTGGAATCGAACCTAAATCTTAGCTCGCTGTAGTCTTTCTAAGTGACCGGTTCCCATACTTTTTTGTGTCGTAGACCCTTTGCCATGTTTTTCGGTTTTGGGTAGACCTCCTAATTAACTGATAATGATCTTTTGTAAATTTCTAACTGGTGGGAAGTGAGTGTTTAAAACCTGAAGTAAAAACACGTGTTAAGGTTATACATTTATTAATTAAATTCAAATTAAAACTACTAAAATTTTTTTTTTATCCGTTATATAAAATATACGTAACATAAAATAAACAAAGCAATAAGTAAATGCAATTAGTGGGAAGGATGAACCTGATGCTTCAATAATAAATTATCAACATTTGAACTCAATTTTGTAAGGTTTAATCTTAAATCTGGACGACCTCCGTGGCCGAGTGGTTGAGCGGGTTTCATGGTGTCGCCGACTCGAGAGGTTCCGGGTTCGAATCCCGGTGGGGGTAGATGTTTGTGTGATGAACACGAGCATTTGTACTCCAGTCGTGGATGTTTAATATGTATTTCTATGTAAATATACTTATATATGTAAAGTATATGTATTCTATCCGTTACCCTAGTATCCCATAACACAAGCCTTATAGTGCTTACTTTGGGGATAGGCTAATTGGTGTGAGTGTTGGAAATATTTATTATTTATTTATTATTATTTATTCATACATTTATTAATTAAATTCAAATTAAAACAACTCAAAATATTTTTTTTATCCGTCATATAAAATATACGTAACATAAAATAAACAAAGCAATAAGTGAATGCAAATAGTGGGAAGGATGAACCTGACGCTTCAATAATAAATTATCAACATTTGGAATCAATTTTGTAAGGTTTAATCTTAAATTTCGTCGGCTAATGATGTCCAGTCTGTTTCATTTTTTCGTTAGGAGATTGCCAATAATGTATATATCTTTATATAAGTAGATAGTATAATGTAAATAAATAGGTACTATCAGTGTATGTTGAGATCTATTATCGTAGACCCCCATTTTCATTTCATGGACCCCCAATTGTTTTTCGCTGACTTTGCAAGTTTTCATAGACACCTAGGGGTCGATATAGACCACTTTGGGAATCAGTGCATTAGACCATCGGAAGTGTCGCAAATAATGGTATGCATATTCTATTCTCACTGCCATTAGGAACGTGGCCACTGACACATCTTCCACAGCGGCCGCAATCGATGATTTGACATTTGACCTATTTTTAATTTAATGTATAACAAATTTTACCCATATAAAGCCAAAAATTAGACCTGAATTTTACAAAAATTTTAGACTTAATATTTTTTTTAATTAGGATATAAGAGTTCATTACTTAGATTAAAGTTACAATCGTAGTACATAGATCCATTCAAGTTATCTAGTAATGTCCTCACAGCCGTACTTATATTGATTTACAATACCGAAATTATCAACATCAAGCTCAACACGCTTAGTTGTAGTAAATCAATTGAATTGCTTGACATAATTTATGTCCTTGTAAAAATAAAGGAATTATTTTTATAATTTGACGTTATGCTTATATGAATATTTCTTACGAGTTAAACTCCTAATACCTTTAAAGTCGTCTACAGAATTAATTGTAATGGTATTTATTAAAAGTTACATTTGTCAATGTAAACATACTCTTATGATATTGACGATTAACTAATAGTAATATAATTATTTATTTATTTCACCCCACAAAGATCAACAGATAATAGTATACATCGGTTATTATTATACATACATTAAAGTGTCTGTGGGAGACTGGAGTTTAAAATAGGCAGTAGTCTACCTGTATTTTAGAACACCAGGCCTCCAACCCTCGATACAATTTAAAAACACTATTAAAACCTAATATGTATATGTATATATGTATTTATTCATGGTGGAAACAAATTTAAAATAGATATCATAAAGCTGTGTTTGTGTGTGTGTACGTGTTAAATTATTAACTTACAAAAAGATTTTCAGTCTTCTCATATGATTTGCTGAGGAGCCATTGTGTTACATAAATATTAAGTCAAACATATACGCATATCAGTTAAATGTTGTATTACACCCATATGCCGCTCCTATACATTCACGACCATTAAATTAAACTTTATTAATAAAAAAAACATAAAATACATTTCCCTGTCTGCCTCAAAAAGTAATTCGCTTTAAACGGGAATGCGGTAAAATGAGAATAAAAATGGTACGCGAGTGTGCAGCGTAATAGAAAACAAAACTGCGCGCGCTGTGTCACCGACGGAATGCTGGCAAGTGGCCAGCGGTGCAGTCGTCGATAGCCGCGATACTCGAAACACGTCTCTGACACAAACAACATAAAGTTCAATTTTATTAATATGTCATCTCAAACATCTTGCACATAAATCCTGCCAGAGCATGCTTCCGAAATTGCGTCTAAAGCTCACGTGAATAATGTAATTTTTCGCGTGCATACGTCGTGGCTTCCGGGTAGAGTTTGAGAGGTGTCTCGTTTTGCTTAGAGTCACAACTCGTGTATCGAGACACATTCGTTTGACATCGAATAGTCTTGTAGCAATAAGTCTCCAAGTTACAGTTTATGGACAGTAAAATGCAAAGAGCGAATGTTAGTTTTAAGAAAGCTAACACTGAGCGGTTTGAAAATAATGTTTGTTTAATACTGAATAGTTTCGTGTGTGGAAAATGTTGTTTAGCGTCATGGTTTGATTTATAAGTAAAGATTATGAGGTTTGTGTTAATGTTAGATATTTTTCGTTAAGCTTTTCCTCTCAATAACAAAATCGGAAAAGAAACCGAGATTTCTCGAAGACATGTTTATGTGATAAAATTTAGTCATTGAAACATTTATATTGTAGTTTATAAAAAAAAACAAAATCACAGTAAATTATTTACATTTATACATTTTGGTTATTTGTTATTTGTAAACTTGACAACAGTCTGTTCTTATCATACTTTATGAGGAATGAAAAGGACATATTGATGTCAAGCTTACAAATAGCAAACACAAATAGCCAAGCTAAGTTCCGGCATTACAATTTTAGCGATCAATTGCGTGATTCCTAGTACGGCACGCTCCGAAATTATTAATGCTAGTCGCACGGGAATGCAGCTGCAATTAACGCCGGCTGTACCTACGGGCCGGCTGGCTATGCAGTATACATAACGACGCGAAATATATTTTATACTGGACAGGACATCTAATCCTATCCTGAAACGAGACTCGGTTGTAATATTAATGCTTCTTTAAAGTGACTAAAATTATCTTAAAAAATGTGTAAAGTCGATATTTGATATGGTTTTCGCTGGTACAAATAGCTCGCCCTCTCCAATGCACATTAATTAGTTTTGTATAGGGTACGATGAGGCTGGCATATTCGGAAGAAGAATGAAAGCATTTCAATTAGTAAAGATCAAAAAATTAAATTTGTAATTTTAAAATAATATGGCCTTGTAACCTGGTAAAAAATGCACTTAGCGTTAAAACGGAGTACGTGTCGAATTTCTAAAAGAAATCTTATGATAAACTTATTTTGCACTGAAGCGAGCTTACAGTGGCGCTTTTTTGTATACAATTTTGTTTTCTTTTGTTACGTTCGATCTAGTACGATTTATGACGACTTACGTTACTTTATGAAAGCGTAGTCATTATTCCCAATGCGAATCCCGGTCGAGAAAAAGGCACAAAACTGTTTTATTTTGTCCTGTCGAGGTTAGACTATAGCATAGCTTTTGGTTAGAGCAATACTATTAGTATATTTGTATCGCTTCCCTATTATGGTCACAGATTGCCCGCCGATTTCGAGTACTCTTGACCTAAAACCTTTAAAAATGTTTTCGATTTCGTGCGAAATCGGTTCGGCACTCCGCTCATGGAGTGTATTTTGGTCATTTTCCGTTCACGTAAAATATCTGCGAGGTTGAACATTTCTCCCAGTACACAATAGTACCCCAAGCTCGAACACCTACCGATAGAGTATTCTTGTCGCAATGTCAGAGTTTCTATGGAAACTTAGTAGCGCCTTTGCCGGCCGTAAGAACAAACCAAGCTCTTTCAATAGAAACGATAACGATACAAATACTTTCTCGCTAATTGTTCGTGCTTGGGACACGGGCACTGAAATCTTCACTTAAATATAAAATTACATAAAACTAGTTTTTTACGGGTTAATGCACGAAACTTTATTTATCGTCGGAATTCCGATTCCGACGACGTAGCCTGTAAAGGCAACGAAACGTCAATAAATAAATAAAGTTTCGTGCATTAACCCGTAAAAAACTAGTTTTATGTAATGAGTGATGTGCGTGAAAACCTAAGAAAGAAATATATAAAATTACACTTATGACGTTTTTTTATCTTATTTTATTTAAGAGCTTCTGTCTCATGACATGACATGGCAGCTCTCTAAACAAATTAACAAGTAACTACTATCAAAACAATTGTAAAAATATGTTCATGTATTTGTGCAATTTACTAGAATCATTCCGCATGCTATAGTTGGTATAGCGGACGTTTTGATATCACTCGTCGGGAGTGAGTGTCTCGTGTCGTAATTGTAGTGGGTCGTGATTTGCGAACGGCGTCACGTCACGGTCTCGTTACGGTCACGTCGCGTCGCCCCCTCGTTACCGCGTCACATTCCCGCGGGGCACGCGGGATACGTCCCGTATTGTTGCAACCCATCGCAAGGAAATGGATAGCGGATCAATTCGCGCTGCCGGCTTCCTAATCTCGTTAGCGCAAACAATGTCGATGTGTCGAGCGTGCGCGATTGGTGCCATAAACGTGATTTTGGTTTACATAATAATAACCTTTTTTATGTTGGGAAATTTGACATCATACAGTTATACGACACAACATTTTACACTGTTTAATAGAGTATTTGACAAGTTTTAGAATACGAGCTCCCGTTATTTACTAATGCATAGTGCTTAAAAAGTGATATACATCATTCTGTTGTGTATTTCAGTAAGAAGAAACTGAATAAAAAAATCTGTCTCCAAGTTGCTGCTAAAAGATGCTCTGGAAATTATGCCGTCTCACTGGTATGTGACGTCATACGACTGTCACTAAAACGTCAAACGATACAGTGTGGTATCACTTTGACCGGAAGTTTACTGGCGTGTGACATTTTAGTCTTCGGCAATCCCAGGCGTTTTCGGTCACGTGACCATAGAACAAAAAATCATTTCATTTTGATGTTTTTTTAAGTTATAAATTATTTGTTCTCTCAGAATATTAAAATCGCTGCTATTATTTATATTAAATACAGATGCCAATATTTAATACTTAAATTTTCATACTGTTAAATAGCCTATTGAATATTAGAAATTGATTTTGACTCAAATTTAGGGATGTCGAAAGTTGAAAAAATTTCGATACATCGATCTTTTAAAAAATATCAATATCGGCTTCGATATATCGCGAAAAAAACATCGATATATCGGACCAATTTTCCCAAAAATATCGTTCACGAGTTAAGCTCATGAAATATGACACGCGGAATAATAATGGAACGAAAATAATCACCCTGAAAATAGACCCTATTTTCGAATGAAGACATAGACAATACTAAATACAGCACAGATCATAGATATGTTGAATATCATTAATCTGAGATCCAGTTACGGTTTTTCCAGATACGAATTTAGTTAAATCGTGATAATGCCGCTAATAATTAAAAAAATATCGTTTTTTATACGAATTTCGATATTGGTTATTTTGTATCGAATATGTATATCGTATAATATATATATATATCGAATCAAAATATATCGGCAAAAAATATCGATATATCGAACAAAAAATATCGATATATTTTCAACAAGCCTACTCAAATTATTGTATTAATTTGCCATTGACTTTGTTTAAATATTAAGTTTTCAAGAGAATCGACGCACAATTGATTCTACGTATTCAAATAAACATAAAATTTAGTAAGCACCTCTGCAATGATTGAATTAACAAATATAGATTAAATACATATGCGGTGCACGGCCACGTTACAATACAATACCTATAGATGTCAAACATTATGGTGATAGGGTGTTTTATAATGTCTGTAAACGTAAATGGTTAGTAGCAATTACTTGAGGAGGAGGGTAGCGGGTCCCGCGGGTGCCGTGATAGATGCGGCCGCGGGTCCCTCCGTGTGGTGTCTGTTCGGTCCCTCGCGGGCGGCGGCGACGAGCACACTTATAACTTCGGTAATTGATCGAATACGTGATGAAAACAGCGTTTTTTCAGTTGTTACAGCTTTTCTTAAAACATTGATGGATGTACAGTGGTGGATAAGTTTTAGAGTAAGGCATAGCGGATTTGTTGCCCAAATTGGTGCGCACATCTAGGGGAGTAACCTCCACCTTGACCGCAATAAATACATGTACCTTTTGGTGGTGTTGTGGGTCTGTCGGTGAGTAAGGCGCCAGGTCTCCACAGGGTAGGGAACTGGATCAGGGTAGGCAACCGTGGGAGTGATATTTTTGGTACTGCAAGCCTGTAGAAGGCTATTGTGGCCGCTGACGCTTGCCACCAAGCAAGCCACACCCTTGTTTGCCTTTCAACATAAAATATCAAAAGATAGTATGTATTACTTTTTTTTAATAAATTATGTTATACTAGAGGTCGCCCGCGACTTCGTCTGCGTTAACTTAGTTTCTCGAAAATCCCTCTGGAACCTAACATTTTTTCGGGATAAAAGTAGCCTATGTGTTAATCTAGGATGTTAGCTAACTCCATACCAAATTTTATTAAAATCGCTCCAGCCGTTTAGACGTGAAGAAGTAACAAACATACACACTCACATACTCACACACTCGCAAACTTTCGCCTTCATAATATTAGTGTGATAAAAAATTACCACGAGAAAAGAATATTTTCATAGATTGTGCAGAAACCAAAAAAACTGTCAGTGAATAAGGGTATTGAGATTCAACTATCAAACTGATCTTCTATTCTGTAGTTCAGTGTTGCACCTCTGTGCCAACATCGCAAAGGATATGATATGGTGTGAAACTATGTAGTACGCAATTGAGACAAACATCTGTAGCCGGCATCCAAATCTCGTTTATGAAAGCGATGAAAGAGAAGTAGCGAGATATCGTGGTGCTCTATTTGTGAATCATTCGCATTACATCGAGCGGTCGATTCTTCAAAATTTCAATCGATAATTACTTTAGTGTAACTTTTAAGTGTTAAGTTAAATGTACCTACATTTAACTACTTCTAACTAGTCAAAAATACGCATTGATTTTGTAGCGATAATTATTGTCCGATATCCAGTAAGTAAATTGGGACCTGGGTAGCTTTAACTTTTTCAGCTTGAAACGCATAAATCTTGAAATCTAAATAAATAGTTTGATTACAATGCAACGTTGCAATGGGGTGTTAAAATTTCCTTGCAATATAGTTAAACTATTCATTTAGAATTACCGAAAAACATCCAAAAGTGGAGAAATGTGTTTTGAGTTATGCGTCAGAAATAGGTACAATTTAACGCGAGTGATTTACAAATAAGCCTCCCATTCGTTGGAAGTTCCCCCGGCGCCGCCGTAAGTCGGCTGAAAGCTTCTGTCTGCAACCGCCCGCAGTCGTTGGTGTTTACAACGATTATCATATCTCGTAATAGATCAGTCGGGCGGCCGCTTCTGCCCGCTACCCGCCGCTGCCCCGCCGTCGTCGCCCGCTGACAGCCCGACGACTACCCCATTAGCCTTACACACTCATTTGTCAGTACCGTAATAATGACAGATCACCTATACAACTAGCGTCTTCATTTGAGTATTACATTGTGATTATGTTTTTCAAACAAATTTGAGACGTGATATATCAAGAGGTACGTTAACGTGGTTTCTTTCGCATACAAAATTCTACCTTCCCTTTCACTCTTTTAAAGGATGCCTTCTTGAACAAGAGCTATCCTTTGTCCTTTTCTTTAGATAGTTAAAGAGTCCTGACTCTTAACTATCTCTGTTTCAAATTGCATCTAAATCGGTTCAGCGTTTAAAGCGTGAAGACGTAACAGCATAGTGTAGAAACTTTGGGAAATATTGTATAAACTGTGGTAACAGACGGACAGACAGCCACATTTTCGCATTTAATATATATGTATAGCTGACACATAAACTGCACACCTGAGTGACGCCATATCACATCAGTAGGCGGGTGTAAGATCTTGCCCGGAAACAAGAAAAACAAATTGTTAGGATATTCTCAACAGCAGTGTCCGAAAGTAACCTGTCCGTTGAACGATTTACCATCCATGCGGTAATGTGAGTGAGTAATGGGTGGGTATAAATATGAATTATGAAACGCAGCTGTTACGCTACATCTATTTCTAAAAGTTTTATTTTAGCATGTGACCGGTGGCGGCATATGCCGTATAGGGCAGGAGAAAGTCCTGCGCGCGCGCAATGTCGCTCTATCACGCGGGAACTCGGATCTATTTCTGAATCTGTGAAAATACTCCTGTCGCATCGGTTGTTTGCACTCGGATCGCGATTGAGCGGAAACGACTATGCCGCCACACTCGAATACTTACCAGAAGTGTTTGGAAATAGAGTTTAAAGTGCTCTTGCGTTCAATGTTGTTCTCTGAAATCATAGAGGAGGAATGAAATATTGTTTTGTGTCGGTGGGTGCGTTAGTTTTCTAGCCGGCAGTTCCGTGAGCGTTCGCGTGAGTGTCTTCGATCCTAGTTTTGGAGATATCCTCAGGCGTGGTGTAGGATCCAAGCAGGTGGTCCTTCGAGCAGCGCGAACCGGCGATGTGACGTCATTCGCAATTGACGAATATTAATAGTGTTTGTTCGCAGTTACTTCAATAATATTCCGATTGTAAACAGTTCGTTTGAGTTTAGATGTTAACGATCATAGTGAATTGATTTGGTTTTTAAAGACTGGTTAGGTGGTGGGTCACAGATAATTGTTAAGGTTTTCCAGTAAGTATTACCCACATCAACGATTATACCCTGACAAGAAAGACTTCAGTTGGCTAGATTTGTGTGTTGATAATGTGATAAAATGTTGAAAACTAAGTGGCACGGGAGCTTGGTGACGTCCTGGAGCTCTACTTTCTTTCTCCGAAACGAAATTTCGGCAACGAACGAATTTTAAACGAAATTTCACCAGTGACTCTACTCTATTAAGTTCGGAATCACAGACAGTTATCGTGAACGAATGGAATGAGCTATGTTTGTGAGTTCTTTTTGTCTACACTTTTTAGATAACGTTTTTTACTTCAAAACAATATTACTTTATGACAAATTTTTTGATTACATTAAAACAACCTCTTTTGACAGTGTTAGCCGACTAATTTGTAGAGTTTATGCAATGGAATGTATGTCAATCTAAATTTGTCGTGTAACACTTTGAAGTATTGGCAATACAATAATAACCAAAAATTTGATTTATTTGTAAATTTTTCATACTAAAAATGTTCCTCACGCTAAGCAGCCTTAATTAAAAATACTATAGTAGTAATTTTAGGTTTAATTTAAACAAAAATCCCATAACGAAAATGAAAAGGTAACACTTTTCATTTCGTCAATTTGAGGTAAAAAATCAAATTCAACTTTTAGTTCGAAAGTTTTGTGAATTAGAATATGCTTGGAGAATTTAAATGTCAAAGTATTTTCGGACGAACGAATTTTCGAAATGAAATAGAAACAGAGTAAGGACGTGCGAAATTTCGATCGAAATTTCGTTTTTCGTTGAAAAAGAGTAGGCCTCCTGACAATGTAATAAAAAAAAGGCTTTTATTTCGTTTTCATGATCGTTTGTTTACAGTAGAATCCGTTTATTATTACGCCGCCTATACTGACCAACCGCTTATAAAGAAGTGATTACACAGCGAAGTTTGATTTACATATAAAATTTCTTATAACAAAGTCGGATATAATGACTTCGCTGATAGTGACATGTTAGTGATTTAACGTGTACCAATTTAATAACCCAGAACATGGTTTATTTTCCACAAAACGCTTTGTATGACATCCACTTAGTATGACGTGTTTGTTATTTTCCTTCGATGTCATAAACGATGATTATAAACGGATTCAACTGTATTTCGGTCAGGGTCAATATGGAAAACTTTATTTGTAGGGTGCCTACTAGTAATTTGAAAAATACTAAAATAAAAATTGAACAGGAAATTTTAAAAATCCCCGACACTTAAAAATAATGTAAAAAGTGAAAAAAAATGTGTTGCCCTTTATTATTACTTGTTATTAATAGTTTGAGGAGCTCGATCGATCGATCGTAGTCGCGAGACCACGGTTACAGAGAGCACCGACCGAAAAAGATTTTCGACTTAAACCTAATGATAATGAATAATACATCTACTTTAGCGGTACTTGACGGTATCTGGGTTTATTTCTTATTTCTCTATGTCTAAGTAGTTATAATAAAGTTAAAGAGCAAAGATATTTTATTATTCCAATGTACTCTACATTCGATAAATTAAAATATTAATATCTTGAATCAAAAAGATGTCGAAATTCCCTACCACCGGTTATGGACATTTTTAGCCGTGCAGAAAGACTAAAAAAGACATAGAAGATATATATGGGTATGAATAAGATGTGTTTGTATTTAGACACGTGGTCATAAAAAGTTATCCGTGCGGTGACGGAGAAAGAACACTACCCACTGCCCCATCATGTCACGCATATAGAGGTGGACCATCGTGCCGGTTGGTGAAGTCTTAGAAAGGGTCTTTAACAACTATCTGACCCGCTACCTAGAAGATTATTTTTTGATTTTCGTGACGAAAATTGACGATGCGGCGCCACGCGACCGCAGCGCAGCCTGGAGTGACTGAGGCATGGTTCTATGCATTGTGCAGTTGCGGCATATCGCTGTGCTTCCACGGTCACAGGAGACACTGCAGTCGACCGCATTCGCTAGCCGCGGTTGTTCATACAAAATGCTTACATAAATTCGTCCCAAACTTCACTAATGCTTCATCTTTGTAAAGGAACCGGGCTGCCTCGTGCTGATAAAACTTAAAGCGGTTTAAACTTTTATCGTCAATTTTCTGCATTCTGTAGTTGCTATTACATACATAGTTTCATTTATTTATACCACATATTTGTTGCGGCGGTTTAGTATAAAACTTCTTTGGAGGCACTTTAAATTACTAGGAATCAAAATTTAGATGGTAGATCTTCACTTTTTTAAATTAAGGTTAATAATTTATCGAATCGCCTCTTTCGAAACCGGAATATTTTATTAAAATTGCAGCGGATTTCAATTTTGAACATGTACTCATTTTGATGATGTGAATTTTAATTTAGAATAATTATCTATAATATAAAAATGAATCGCTGAATGTGTTGCTAAGCGCAAATCTCGAAAACAGCTGAACCGATTTCGATAATCTTAATATATATAATCTTGATAATCTATCAAGGAATATTCTAAAAAAAGATTATCGAAATCGTCGATAATCTTTTTTTAGAATATTTCTTGAAGTACGAGGACGGTTTTTCGCAGACGCAGAAAAAAATTTTAAAAAATGCCTATAAATGTCCAATAACAACACTTTTCTATACTCCCATACAAACGATTTGTAATAGTACTTAAAAGTCAATTTGAACTTTAAAACCATATCATAAATTTCAAATGTTAGTGGAGAGATTCTGGGAAGGCAAAACAATTGAGCGACGTGATGTCAATAGAAGTTTGGAAAAGGCAAATATACCATTTTTAGTTTTTGTATAATTACTTATATGAAGAGTCATTTAAATCTACACTACAGCTCTACACCGAAGCGAAGCGAGGGCAGGCCACTAGTTATAAATAAATTAAAATAAAATAACGCAAACCAATCCGTTGTCATTGCCATCGAGTGTGTTATATTTGAAATTTACAAATCTCGTTTTGTGCTCGATGAACTGGTTGGAAAAGTTGTATACAATATTATGTGTTTGTTATCCAGGCGCGTGAGGAGGAGGTGGGTCGGCTGATCGAGTCCGGCGCGCCGCACCAGGAGCGGCTGCTGCACCAGCTCAACGAGGTGACCATCACTATACTTCTCTTATTTTATACAGGGTATAGCAACCTACTGGAGAGCTTAATTTCCCAAGTGGTTGGCGCGTTTTGTTTGCAATCGTGGGAAGTTACGTAACTTTCGCATTGTGATTGAGTGGTTGACCGACATTTCATTATGACGACCTCCGTGGCCGAGTGGTTTATACGCCGGGTTCCATGGCGTCGCCGACTCGAGAGGTCCCGGGTTAGAATCCCGGTGGGGGCAGATGTTTGTATGATGAATACGAGCATTTGTACTCCAGTCATGGATGTTTAATGTGTATTTCATATAAATATACTTATATATGTACAATATATGTATTCTATCCGTTACCCTAGTATCCCATAACACAAGCCTTTACAGTGCTTACTTTGGGGCTAGGCTAATTGGTGTGAGTGTTGGAAATATTTATTATTATTATATCGTGCTCTTCTCTGCTTTGTCATTCACGTTAAGCCATTAGTCCCAGTATCTGCTGACTTTAGCTCCTGACATTCTGCATTGGTTCCGCGTAGTGGCTCATGACCCAATCTCCCTATTCCATCCACAGGGAAGTCCTGTGCTCCTGTAACTGGGACATAATAGGCTGATGACTTATGTAGCAAAACACTCCACCTTAACTGATGCTAAGTATAAGTGCAGTCAATTCGCGGAAACAACTGACGCAGCAGAAATGTGTGCCTCTGCGGCCATACTGGCCTATATCCGATGCTCTACCCCGCGCAAGTCTATGTCATTGTTCATCGACAGAAACACAACATTATAGACTATTACCATGTACCTTGTTTATAGCAATTTTCCGATATTTTGGCACTGTTGCAAGCGTCATGATCACAGTAACAGTGCCAAAATATCGGAAAATCGCTAATAACAAGGTACAGGGTGACAATCCCGTAAATAACATCCTCCTTACGATAATATTAACGACCTCCGTGGCCGAGTGGTTTGTACGCCGGGTTTCATGGTGTCGCCGACTCGAGAGGTCCCGGGTTCGAATCCCGGTGGGGGCAGATGTTTGTGTGATGATTACGAGCATTTGTACTCCAGGACGTCATGGGACGTTTAATATGTATTTCTATGTAAATATACTTATATGTGTACAGTATATGTATTGTATCCGTTACCCTAGTATCCCATAACACAAGCCTTACAGTGCTTACTTTGGGGATAGGCTAAATGGTGCGTTTAAAAAAAAACTATTTGAGTGTGATCTTCTGTAAGGTCGAGTACAATTGTTCGTGGGTGCGTTTCAATTGAAACGTTAAATCCGCTGTACTAAGAGAGGCTACTTATTTTAGCCTCGTTGATAATAATTAAAATGATGGTTTTTTTAGGTTTTCACACACATCACTCATTAAATAAAACAAGATTCAACGGTATAGATGCCCTGATTTAATTTATATACTAGCTGTCCCAGCGAACTTCGTACCGCCATAAAAAATAGGGGATGGTGGGAGAAGGGTGAAAATTTATGGTTGTATGTATTTTTGTATGATGAATCATAAAAAAATTAAAAAAATATATATCTAAAATTGAAAAAAAAAAAATTAGGGGTGGATTACCCTTAACATTTAGGGGAATGAAAATAGATGTTGTCCGATTCTCAGACCTACCCAATATGCACACAAAATTTCATGAGAATCGGGAAAGCCGTTTCGGAGGAGTTTTGCCACAAACACCGCGACACGAGAATTTTATATATTAGATTGACGTTTCGCATCCCTTTCATAATCGACGATACTATTCAGACGACGCATCCTTATTTATGTATATGATTCTATTTTTATATTTGAAAAGTTCTTTGAATAGACGATCAATTAAAAAATAAAAGAATTATTACTTCTGGCAAAAATCCAACTCATACTAGAGAAGTAAACTTCAAAGTATTATGAGATGAGATAATGATATGTGGCTGAATAGTCTAATCTCTCGTTAGAGATGTAACGTTATTATTGTTGATGATGCCAAGCTATGTGTGTACTCTTTCACCAAATAAACGGGGCATGGATTCCAATGACCGTTTGTTCATAATACTTATAGATCTATCATTATTAGAACGACTTTATGCATAGAGATTTAGTTGGATTTGATACATTGTAATAAATCATATTGATAAACAAAGTTCTCGTTAGATCATTCATCATCATATATATCATAAGGATTTTATTTTTTCCTAAATAACATAGCATTTTAAATGAAAGGAAGATCATGAAACTCCATGATCACGTTTATCATAAAATATAGTATATAAAAATTTGATTCTCGGTTTTGGCAGGCAATTTTTGAAAACTGTGTTTTGAAATACTGTTCTACTTATTATTCAAAATAAAATTATGTCTTCTTTCTTAAATATTTAGTATATTTTCCTTCCGTGTGACAAACCCGCGGGACACCCTGTATATATTGCAAATAAATCTAAAAACAAAGTAAGTTCTCACTAGATCCATCTTGGATCTAGCCAATGTATCTACTGAGAATGAACGCGTAAAAAGCACAAATAGAAAAAGGTGCGTGCTCTTTCTTGTTGAGGAACTAGATTTTGAATCTCGTTGAGTTTGCGAATAATTGGCGGCGGGGGCGTGAGGAACAAAGGGCGGCGGGCCGAGTGCCGGCTGAGAACTTACCGACTGCTTTGTAGTGGACTTCACTCCCCGACACTCGCGGCGGTACTTCAACACACTCGAGATTATACACTACCGCTCTAACAATTATATAGTTAAAACTAAAGAAAATTTTACTAGAAAAAAATCCACGTGGACCAGGCAGCAGACGGGATTCGCGCATCCTAAGCTATCCGGGCGAATGCACTGACCAATATTTTCATCACAAAATGTTAGAAAGAGTATTACAAACATTCATATTACTGTAGATTTTTGGATTCAGATTAACTTAAAATTACACATACACGTATTTTTGCCATCATGATAAACTATTTTTAATGAAAAAGTTAATGTTTGTATGTGAAATTGGTATTTTTGTTTTGCTTACAATCATTCCGATTCAAAATTTATAAGTGCATAAGTTGGTCAGCACTATGAATGGGAGTGAATCAGTAGATTGATGGCGGGTTGGTTGTGAGCCGTCGTCGTCGGTCGAAACTTAGCCCGCACCTGCTGCCATCCTCTGCAGGACTTGCTTGTTCAACTTACATTTTATTAACTTACTTGCGACTTGTATTTCAGTATACTCAAGTTTTTTATGTAGTTTCTAAAAGTAAAGTCGAAGATCGAGCTTTTTAAGTTTGAGAGAATTTTATTGTCGAGACAAGTGGGGCACTGGGGATTTTCAACTATTGAATATATCCTCTCACCAACAATAGGCGGCTGCCATGTGAAGCTTCTTATATTTTCAATATTAAGGCCGGGTAATCTTCGGAGGATAGAATTTTTTAGGAATATGGGCCTCATTGACATTTGCCTCGGTGGGAGAATACTAGCGGAGGTGTATGTTATATAATTTACTGTTAGATTACGAAATCACATCATCAGCTAACTCTACCGCTT
Organism: Chilo suppressalis; assembly: GCA_902850365.2. Classification (NCBI taxonomy): domain Eukaryota; kingdom Metazoa; phylum Arthropoda; class Insecta; order Lepidoptera; family Crambidae; genus Chilo; species Chilo suppressalis. Next base: position 21,884,285 of record OU963913.1, on the reverse strand, counting down.
CTCTCGAAGTCGAGCCTCAAATGCACGTCTTAGGCTTGCAATATCCTAATTTCACACACCTATGTATAATACAATGTTTTTGACAAGCCTTTAAACACTTCTTCTCAAATGAATTTGTAAGCATTCTACTAGATATAAAATGTTTGGTACAGGCGCGCAGTGAGTTGAGCGCTCACGCGTCGCTGGTGAGCGGTAAGCTGAGCGCGCTGAGCAAGTACTGCGCGCGACTCCACCAAGCCCATCAGTGGGCTCTCAGCGCCCGGCAGCGGCTACAAGCGCAGCGGGACGTGGAACAAGTCGCGGTAAACATATACAATATTACTAATACTATATAAGCTTGGCTAATATTTGACTGACATTATGAAATAGGGGGTTAAAGTTAAACCATGTTAAGACAGATTTTATATGAGATTTTCCCCTTAAATGAATGTTCGACAGCCTGCTTTTTATTGTCTAATACATATGTATATTTCTTATTTTCAATGTAATAATATGAAAATATGATTTGCTGTCTGAAATATAATTAAATACATTAGATGCATGGTTTAAATTCAAATATATCGAGTGAATCGTATTTTTTCTATTAAAATAGCTTTCCCCAGATATCTGTGAAAGTTACGCTAAATTTTCCAATGTTTTCCCTAACGTACGTATTAAAATATATTTTCTTTTACACAGAACGAGGTGGCCCAACGATCGGCGGAAGTGCACGAAGTGTTGGAGAACTATAACAACATGGAACGCGAGTGTACCGGCGCGCGATTGTCCGTAGCTCCGGAGTTGCGCGACCACGTGTTACGGTTGCGTCGCGAGTGGCCGCAGATCAAACATTTGGCGGCGAAACGCAATTCCGTCGAACGTATACGCGAATCGGTCGAGCGCATTAATAATTCGGTCGAGAGGAGCTCCGATTCGATCGAGCGGACTGCGAATTCGGTCGAGCGGCGACGCGATTCGATCGAGCGGCTCCGCGATTCGGTCGAGCGGACTCGCGATTCGGTCGAGCGGGCTCGCGATTCGGTCGAGCGGGCCAATGATTCGGTTGAAAAGAAACGTGATTCGATTGAAAGGGCAAAGAAGTCGGTCGAAAGGACCAGTGAATCGGTCGAGAGGACTCCTGCGCAGGAGCCGGAGTTGCAACGCCGCGGCTCTTCAGACTCCACGCCCAGCGGTGAGTGTGTGGTTGTGCATGGCTGCGATCAGGACTTATGGTTAACAATACTCTGTTTAAATATCCCATATCGTACAAGTAAAATTTTATTTGCTAGTTTCGTGTTAAACACTAATGTATTTTCAATTTCATCGAAAAGAGATTTGTACTTTGAGATAACCTGAACATTACATAAAACACTTTTTGGACGGGGATCAAACATTTTTACATTAATGTTGACGTTATCGAACCCTTTACAAGAAATCGCATCGAAAAAACTAGTGAAACGCGCTTTATGGTAGCCATACACACTACGAGAAATCGTTACGATTAGACTGTACCGTCCGAACGGTACCGATAAATCGTAGCGTGTATGTTATAAAACTGCACAGTTTCCTATACGTACGCCACGTACGATAAACTGTTCCGTTCGAACTGTACAGTCTGATCGTAACGATTTCTCGTAGTGTGTATGGCTACCACTATACAGTTCAAAAGGTGTTTTATTTAATGATTGATTGACTGATTAAAATAACCCAAAGTTAGTGATTAACCGTTTGTCCCGATCGCAGCATCGCAGCGGTGGTGGCGTTGGGCATAACATTGTGGTGATGGCGGTGATGGACTCCTATCGCTCGATTGTATGGTTGGATATGTAAACTTTTGATTCACACATCTACTCATTAGAGTACTTCATAAATTAATATTTATTGTAACAAATGCTTCTAATAGTCGGAGAGCCGGCTGTATAAAAGTCCTATGGATCAGATGCATGAATCATTTTTGGGGTATGAACAATAAAGCCTGCTTGATTTTGCCCGCATGCAAAATTATGACGTCACTTCCGGTTTTTATTTTAGGTGTAATTGTAATTTATTAAATACATCAGACATGTCAAGGGTCGACAAGCTCTATTTATTCGCTACCCTGAGTCGACCACCATTAAAAATATATATATTTTTTTAATTATCTTAAGTCATCGAATACATGGGTTTGTTTACGATTTTCTGAAACTAGAACCTCTCAAATGAGTGAAAAAAATTAGTCGACACCTTTTATTTGCCCGGATCTGACTGTCGGCTTAGTTTGAATAATCAAAGAGCCTATGCTTATATATTTCATCTCAATGTATGTTTAATTATTTAATTATCTGCATATATTTTTCAAATATGTTGATAATTTCTTTTCCAATTAATTCTTTGACTCTAACATTACTAAAAAACATAGAGATGAAATATATAAGCATAGGCTCTTTAATTCTTCAAACTAAGTCGACAGTCAGATCCGGGTTTTTTTTTCGGTCATTTAAGAGGTTCTTGTTTCAGAAAATCGTAAACAAATCCATGTATTCGATGACGAAAGATAAATAAAAAAAAATTTGGTGGTCGACTCAGGGTAGCGAATAAATAGAGCTTGTCGACCCTTGACATTTCTATTCTACTCATCAAAAACTTTCGTTTGACATACATTTTCTTGATGTATTTGATAAACTACAATTACACTTAAAATAAAACCCGGAAGTGACGTCATAATTTTGCATGCTGCCGAAATCAAGCAACTTCAGGGGTGTCGACCTCTAGACCCATGGCTTTATTGTTCATACCCCAATAAATGATTCATGTATCTGATCCATATGACTTTTATACAGCCGGCTCTCGGACTATAATATTTTCTTTGTTTAGTCGAGATGTGTGGATTTGTAGTTATTTTTCTAATAAGCTAACTAAGCACTTGGACTAATTGTAAAGCTTACATCTGTAACCTTTGTTTGATAATAGCCTTTGATTATATACACGCCCAGATGGAGCAATCCAAATATACCTAAAGAAAACGGCTTATGTTGCGCGCGACTGCTTAACAATATGTGCGAGTGTAGCGACGAGCATATCTACCATATGTAGTAGATATTTCTGTGCCGTGTCCGTGCAGTTAATATAGTGTATATAATCAAAGACAATAGCATAAAAGTTTGATTGCAACTAACATTGTTTGTGTCTGTAGAGCTTATAATAACGTGGCTATAGTACTAAAACCACTGTAAATATTAATGTTGTTTAATAAAGACATCGGTAAGTGCACCTGTGTTGTAATCATTCGAAACGTCTACACATCTAAACGGCATTCTGTCACGGAAAAAAAACTGCGAGTCAAAGTTATTAATGGCGGATTTTATTAATCCGGCAAATTTTTTTCGAAGTGAAACATTATGAAATAACCGTCCATTAAATTGAAAAGTCCGGAGTACACAAACGGTAATTACAGACGCGACGGGAGCGCAGGGGGGGGGGAGGGTCGTTAATCGCCACGAAACCTACCCCGCTTGGGACAAGTTTTTCATCAGTTCACTGTGTACTCGACTACTTTTCATTATTAGACATTGATTTGAGGTTTATTTTTGATCTTTTCAATGTAGTTTTTCTGAAATTATTCGTAAACGACAGTGTGTTTGGTTTTGTGTCATAGCTCTCCGCGATTCCATTGGTTTTTTATCGCTCCAAAATAATGGCGGCCAAGAAATCGTTTTCTTTTGTCTATATATTTGACGACCTCCGTGGCCGAGTGGTTTGTACGCCGGGTTTCATGGTGTCGCCGACGCGGGAGGTCCCGGGTTCGAATCCTGGTGGGGGCAGATGTTTGTGTGATGAATACGAGCATTTGTTCTCCAGTCATGGACGTTTAATATGTATTTCTTTATAAATATACTTATATATGTACTGTATATGTATTCTATCCGTTACCCTAGCATCCCATAACACAAGCCTTACAGTGCTTACTTTGGGGCTAGGCTAATTGGTGTGAGTGTTGGAAATAATTATATTTATATGGAGGTGTTTATTGTGTCATCATAGTAAGTTTTGTCAGTGGCGTAAATATTACTTTATGGCAAATATACAAGCTCAAAAAACTGATTAAAGAGGTGCTTTTTATTCTAATATGAGCAAAGTATAATTCTTTTATACACTGCATCTCCTGTTTTAAGACCAAAATAATCAATAAAAATACTTTAGTCAAGAAATAGGAGCCCTATTTCGCTTCGCTAAATTACAGGATTTAAGACTTTAGTCACAGTCTGCTATTTCGGTTTTGAATATTTTCATTTCGGTTTTAAAAATTTATAAATAGTTAAAAGTTAGTTAGATAAAGATATTTAGTGCGAGGGCCGTAAAGCGCACTTGTGTGTCCACGTCGGGACGAATATTGAAACTGGCGATCAGTGTATGGACGCTACGCTACAAATCACTGCGTTTCGTTGAACGCGGTGCGACGCCGACGCCCGCGTGCATGTGACACGAACGTTTTATTCACTGCGTTACTATATATATTTACAAATACTATTGAAACACTCGTGGTACAGTACCCCTAGCGTGAACCAATATCGAATGTGAATAGTTGACGAGTGCGAACTGTCATTGTCAAATGTGTGCTGATTTTTAGTTCTCGTCCTTTGTGAAGCTGCTGTTCAAGGTTTCATACAAAATCTTTCATTCATTGCGAAGAAGGACCGTAGTTAATACAATACCAATTCATATTAATAATAATAAATTATAATAAATATTTCCAACACTCACACCAATTAGCCTAGCCCCAAAGTAAGCACTATAAGGCTTGTGTTATGGGATACTAGGGTAACGGATAGAATACATATACTTTACATATAAAAATATATTTATATAGAAATACATATTAAACATCCATGACTGGAGTACAAAAGCTCGTGTTCATCACACAAACATCTGCCCCCACCGGGATTCGAACCGGGACCTCTTGAGTCGGCGACGCCATGAAACCCGGCGTACCAACCACTCGGCCACATAGGTCGTCAAATTAGTACGCATATTGTGTATTAACATATTATGGATGTATGTTGTTGAACAATAACTGATTTGATTTGAATACGCTATCCAACCTTTGAGCAGTAGCCAGGGCTTCAAAGTATTCGTCATGATTTACAATCATAGCTCAATTATTAAACATTGATCGGTTAAGACGTTGTTGAAAACAATTAGCTATTTAACTTTTAGTAGACATACAAAATTCATTATTAATTACAGGTATATTTTAAAGTATGTACATCGATGAGAAAACGTTACTATAAAAAAATGCCGCAAGCGCCGATAAAATTCGACACCGTAGGCTACATCCCGTTAAGACATCCGGACCCGGATGCTATTATTCTCTCAAACAGTGCTATTATTCTCGAATAAAACGTAACATTGGTTGTACATCCAATATATCTTGTACATGCTGCTTTTGTAACATTAGGACCATTACAGGAACTTCAAAAACAGTAAATATTCATGCGAGTCGTCGTCTCCAGAGGCCGCGAATTTCCTTTTAAGAATACACTGAGCCGCGCGCGCTCCGAAAATCTTCGTTTTTATCAGCAGACGGATCCTTTGTTACGCTCCCAAGTTTGTGCCGCGTAAAAACTGAAATCTTTCCGAGCACAGTTCGCATTCATCTCTGGTGGGAGCGTGAAAATGAGCCGGCACTGAAAGCCACGCGGCCTAGTTACGGGGCGAGTCGGGCACGGTTCCCAACTTAGGGGTTTTTCCCCCAGATTTAGGGGCTAGAAGTGTTAAAATGGACTTTTTTAGGGGCTGGAATTTAAATCGAAAAACAGTGTCTTTTCTTTTAGTTTTGTGCGTAGAACGCAACGATATGAACTGACTGTGTGGCGGGTTGTTTCCTAAGGCTGTATAGACTAAAGTTCTTTGCCTATCACCAATGGATAAAATAATAAATCAACAACATTTAGGTCTTTCATTCGTTCACGTCATACTCACGTCTCACCATTAATTTTTGTCAATTATTCAATAAAATAATTTACTGTAACTAAACATGTAACGTTTCAATTTATGAACAACGAAAGAATTTAGATAATAAGTAGGTACATATAAAATTCTATATTAAGGGAATTTTAGGGGAATTTAAAAAATACTTAGGGGAAAATTTTGGTAAGGGTTGGTAACACAGGAGTCGGGACGGCGACAAACAACGCGCTCGCATTGTTCCCGTGACGTCACACGCAGTTTCTAGGACGCGTCTGGTGCCAGGAACCTGATATCTTCGCTCTCCAGTAATTTACATAACGATGCAGCGGCCTGGTAATATACACCTTGTTTACGCAAGACGTGCCTCCGACACTGGCGCCCAACACTATGATTAGGTGCTGCTTTCATATGCAATCAGACGTTAATATATAAACACGAGTTTCTCCGCAATTTGCATGCTCTATACAATTTTCTCGACCTCGAGAAGCTCGATGGCGCAAGTGGTTAGCGCGTTCGGCTGCGATCGTTGAAGTTAAGCAACTTTCGCAGTGGTCGGTCGTCGGATGGGTGACCGAAATTTACTCGAGCTCCTCCGTGCTTCGGAAGGCACGTTAAGCCGTTGGTCCCGGCTGCATCTGCAGTCGTTAGCACCCATCGATCCGCACTGGGCCCGCGTGGTGGGTCATGGCCCAATCTCCCTATTCCATCCATAGGGAAGGCCTGTGCCCCAGCAGTGGGGGCTGATAATGATGATGATACAATTTTAACCAAAAGGAAGGACTGACTGAATGAAGATGATAGGTACTTTTATATTATCGTTTCTTTTCCAATCTACGGCTGTATACGATTTGGTTTGGAACTGTTAACATAAAACTAGTATTTTCAAAATACAACAAAATTGGTTTCTCCCTAACGACGACTTCCTGGCACGCATCATACGATATGTATTCTCAAAAGAATAATATTTTAGTATGTACTTGGTCCAAGATAGGCGGTAGTTGTAAAATTGTACGAGCACAGGCAATCGGGGAATTGCACCTCCTTTATCCCCTCCCTCATCCCGTCCCTCAGCCCCCCGCAACCCTCACACGGAATATACTCAAAATAATCGTTTGTTTTGTGTGTCACTAGGCTCTCGAAATAACCGAAAGAAATCAAGTTTGTAGATTTTATTATTGCTGCAAGTGAAATCTTGCGTTGTTGTTTGTAGAGAATGGAAAAAACACATAATATTCATATACGTGGAAATTTATTTTCATACTAGTGGCCCGCCCTCGCTTCGCTTCGGTGTAGAGCTGTAGTGTAAACTATAGTTTTTGTTCTCAGGCTTGTGCTATAAAGAATGACTTTATTTATATAATTACACGTGTTATTGTGAGTCAACCATAAAAGATAGACATATGCTGTTGCGGGATATTTTTAAGACAATTTTATGTTGAATATTTCTGTCATACATGATTTCTATATAACTTTAACCATTAAAGCTGCACCCGCGACAGAAACTTAAAAAATGGAGTAACTTCTCCCGTTTTCCCAACATTTCCCTTCACTACACTGCTGCTATTGATTGTAGCGTGATGAAAAGTATACTATAACCTGCCCAGGAGTATGAAGAATAATTGTACCAAGTTTCGTTAAAATCCGTTGAGTAGTTTTTGTTTCTATAAGGAACATACACACAGACAGACAGACAGACAGACAGACAAAAATTTTACTGATTGCATTTTTGGCATCAGTATCGATCACTAATCAACCCCTGATAGTTATTTTAAAAATATATTTCATGTACAGAATTGACATCTCTACAGATTTATTATAAGTATAGATAAAATTACAGTTACGCTTTTATTGGTGTCGTTTAAAAAAAGTGCAGCCAGCAAACATTTTCTGGAAAGATATTTTGTGTCTAAAGAGAAAAATAAGCTGTTTGATGGTAAAAAGGTACCACTACCACAGCCCTCTGTATGGTTATGATATCAGAGTGCTCCTCCGCGGCGTCCACTCTGACCCAAAATTGATAGCCAGATATTCAAAAGAATCTACTCCACCTGATGTTAAGTGGTGATAAAGTCCAAACGCGAAGATAGCTGGTATAACAGTTATAAACTGCCACACCACACCAACCATCTACACCTTGCCGGCCTGCAAAAATGCTTGTTCACGCCTCTCTTAAACGACCCATAGAGCATGCAAAGGTGCAAATCGTTTGTATGATGGTCTGTGCCACCATAGAAATTTTAACAATGGTCCCCTAGTCACTAGAAGGTTAAGAAGAAACCCTGCTATAGACGCTTGCGATGTCAAAAATATCACTCGCACCAATACCTACCCTGATCCTAGAACCTTGCTCACCAACAGAAACACAACACCAGCTACTTTATAATGCGATTCGACTAAGAATAGGATCGACTGGGCGCCATATTTTGACGGCATAGCTGTCAATTCAAACCAAATAGGTAGAGTAAGCAAAAAAAAATCTATTTAATAAAACTTATTTACTTAGATTAAGTGCGAAAAAGCATCAGATTTTTTCAATAAAATTAATTTACTGAGATTGAAAGAAATAACAACCGATTTTTAATAATATTTCTTTGTGACTGTGTGAGAAATAACATTAATCAGAATCTAACTCTTCAATTCCGCTCATCTCTGCATTACCGCCGGAGTAGTTATGAATAATCATGCACTATTACTAGGTCACATACGAACATGCATCCTATAATATAAGTAAACAAAAGTTTTAAATCGAGTTTCTGAACGCAACATAAAGTGACATTTGGTTGACGATTTAGGTTATCAACCATACATAGCCAAAGCTCAATGAATCAAAAAAAATCAATGAATATTAATTTTCAATATTTGTTATTGTTTCTTTAAAAATGTTTGATTTTTATTGTAGAATTAGCTGAGTGCTAAAAAAGTGTTCGGAGATTTTTTTGCAAACTGTACTTTACAAGCGACATTTCACAGATGGAGGTCATTGGCTTTCCTATTCTTATTTGAATCGCACTATACAGTCTCCTGTAAGGTGGAGGTTACTTCCCCAGGCGGGCGCTCCAATTCGAGCAGAAACTCCGTTATGCCCTACCTCTCCTAAATATTTGTTTCCAACCTGTTGTATGTAGTTTAAGATATCTAAGAGCATATTGTCGTGCACTGTGACGTCATTGCCCAGTTCTCGATCGGTGAGCGCGGCCGGCTCCACCGCGGCTCGCCAATGCGTGTCACCTATAAACAGCAGTCTCCCACACTTATATTGCAACTTAATACAATAGTTATGTTTTTTTTAAGCATTTAACTGCTAGATGTTTAAATCTAAACAAAAGTTTTACTAGAAAAAAATCCACGCGGACCAGGCAGCGGACGGGACTCGAACCCGCACCCTTCGCAATCCGGGCGAATGCACTGACCAATTATGCTACCACGGCCCTGATGGCCGCGTCGTAATTTTCCTAGCCTTAAGCTGCAAGGCAGCGCCATCTCTTCGCATTGTAGGTAACCCACAATACAATAGTTTTGTAACTTTAACATCAGCCTCTGTAGGCGAGCTGGAGTTTCACTCAATTGTTTTTTGAAAATCGCTTCCAGTGGTTTATGATCGCTTTGTACTGTTACTTCATGGTGACCATAAATATATTGGTGGAATCTCGTACATCCAAATACGACAGCCAGCAGTTGTTTTTCAATTTGAGCCCGGCGCGTCTCGGTGGACGTGAGAGTACACTGCATACGCCACAGGCCGCTTACATTCATACTAGCAAACCAGTAAACCAAATGTTCACCAAAACCTGATTTAAAAAAAAAATGTATTTAATTAATTGAGAACTTCGGAGATTTTGTGTGGTTTCGTTTGAAATTCGTGATTTCTTGAAAACCGGAAGTGCTACGTTACTCAAATCCGGTTTGTAGTCTTATCAGACTATTCTTAACTTATAACTTAAATATTCTCTTTATCTATCTCTTACGGTTTGGCCGCTGAAACAGCACCACAGACAGACAGACGGACGGACTTGTCTAATAGATAAGAGATGCTTGTACGCACTTACTTATCGCTGTCAATGATGTTGGAAGGGACATGTTGTAGGTAGTTTAAGATATCTAAGCAATATACCTTCAGAAGTCAATAATACTTAATCGTTTCCTAACTGGCGTATTATTAATTCTTCTTCCAGTGCCTCTTCAATCCTGAAGGTTGACCGTTAGTATCCTGTATCCTGTATTATTAATACATACGCAAACATATTACACAACCAATAAAATAGGTATAGCGCTCTGCTTATTGCTTGTTATGCTACGACATGTTACATTGTAGCAAAGTTGCTACGTTGGCTTGTAGCATAAATATTTGCTCCTCGTATCTCAACCAGGCTTATTATTTATTGAATTTAGAGATATTATCCCGAGTTGAGCAAACATAGTACAATTGAGACTTAACGATATAGTGAAATACTTTCTACTTAGTTACTTCGAGAATATTTTGTAATCATGTATTTTGACGGCCGGTTAATGCAATTACAACAAGTCTATAAAATATGTAGGGTTACTTTTTCGGTCTTACTACTAAAAAGTTAGGCGTGGTTTCAAACTGGGCTTAGGAAAATTTTGTACGACACTTTTTGTTAAACTCGTGTTTTTTTTTTAATTTTTGTGGAAATAAGGTGTGTGTGTAATTATTTAATTAATAGTTAAATCAGTTGATGTTGAATATCTATATTTTTATTAATATTAATTTTATTTTTTAGAGCTGGATATAATTTATATTCATTTATTCAACATGGAAAATTTTATTTAGGTATTTATAGTTTACTGATGAAACACCAAACTTTCGTTGTGTACTTATTAACTTTTAATTTAATAGCTGATTATGCATTTATACAGTTATTTAGTAACTGTAGTACAAACTCAGTTTAGTAGTTAAGAATTTTAATAACTACATGGGAAAGGGCATTTTGATGTCAAAAATCTAAAATTATTGTATTATTGTTTGTAGTAGCGTTACGTATCGTTGGTACTTAGTGATAGTGAATGCGGAGGATAACAATGTTTCAAATTAGTTTAGTAACTAATCTTATTGGGCAGAGGTTGTGCCCGTTTGACGTTAATAGGTGCCGGGACGAAGCGGGGGGATGGGGGGGAGGGGGAATCAGGTTATCCATTTAGGCATACCACAAAAGTTAGTTATATGAACGTGTAATGGCCACTAAACATCTAAACAGCGTTATAGTAGGTAACTAGCGGCCCGCCCTCGCTTCGCTTCGGTGTAACTGACGTGTAGACTACAGTTTTTGTTCTCAGGCTTGTATTATACACAATGACATTCATCTATGATTCTTCTTATACCTGCATGCAAAGTCTCAGCCCGGTTTAAAATTGACAAAGTTTCATACAAACTTTCATTCCCCATTTTATCCCCTTGGGGGTAATATTAATCAAAATCCTTTCTTAGCGGATGCCTACGTCATAACATCTACCTGCATGCCAAATTTCAGCCCGATCCGTCCAGTGGTTTGGGCTGTGCGTTGATAGATCACTATGTCAGTCAGTCACTTTTGAGTTTTATATATATAAATACCATTACAATTGCAGTTTTGGAAATTTCTACTCATTTAGTTACACACATTATATTTGGTTATCGATTTAGTTTTTCATTATCTAAATTGACCCATAGGGTATTCCGCTACATACGATCCCGAGTATCGCGTACAATCGGGTGACTAACAAAGCCTGTAGGAGTCACACGTCATTCTCTATAATTTGTTCGCGGTGAGGGCGCGCGTCACGTCACGTTACACGTACACGTTAGATTTGTGTCCGCTGACGTGACCGCGTGGTGACGAACATGACTTGCGTCTGTGTACCCGTTAACGACATTGCATTGATGAAAAAATTATCAAGACTGAGTAGACACGCATACAAATAGATCGAAAATGTAACGAAACTTATTTTTTTTTAAAGATAGACGAGGGACCTTTCTCCGCGAGGGACATTGTCCCTGAATCGTGTAATAATTGTCCGCCGAGAACTTGTCATGATTTCAACGCAAACGGTGAGCAATAATTTTTTTGCTCGAACTTTTAGAAAAGCTCACGTTATGGAAGTGAATAATATAATAATATTCTCAGATTACGTTGTATTGTAATGAACTTGAAGTTTAAATAAGACATCCTGGGTCTATCCATCTCTTTTAAAATAGCGCGCAACGCGTACTAAAGACCGCTGTATGCGGCTGCGGCTAGTTGCATGAGTTCTATTTTTATGGGGACTCCAGCGTACTTTTGTTCTCCGGTTCAGAATACAGAACAAAAGACAGATGGAACGCAGGGTACACGCTTGTGCGGCCAATAAAGCAAATACCAAGTCAACAGCAAAAACTTTTTTTAACAGTTTTAACTGGTTTTCACAATGTTTGAACAAGGCGGCACAGTTTTGATATAAACTAAATATTCACGGGACTTATTTGCAGTGTCTTTTTAATAAAAGGTTCTTAACATTTTGTTAAATTTAGATTAATGTCGATGGTTTGGTTACAAAATTATATATGGCGTATAAGATTTTTGGAACGGTTATGAAAAACACTTCATTTGCTCGTATTAATTATGTGATGACACATGTTCAACCATACCCGCAACACAAGTTATAATGTATTCCACATTTACCTGGTCCACGATATCAACGTTATCCCGCAAGGATTTCTGAAGTTGACGATAGTTGGAGACAGTTCTGTCCGTTTAGTTCTAGAAGTTATAATAGTGAAATGTGATCTGCGTTGGAATGTAACGTGGGTATTAAAGACACGGGTTTGTGGAAATCGTGAAGTGAGTGTGACGGCGTTCTCTGCTTCGCTGATAATTTGACCAAAAATACAAATATAATGCGATTCAACTAAGAATAGGACCGACTGGACGCCATATTGTGATGTCATAGCTGTCAATTCAAACCAAATAGGTAGAGTGAGCAAAAAAAAGGTTTTATTCAATAAAACTTATTTACTTAGATTAAGTGAGAAAAAGCATCAGATTTTTTTAATAACATTTATTTACTAAGATTGAAAAAAAAACAACGATTTTTAATAATACTTATTTATTAAGACTGTGAGAACAAACATTAATCAGAATCTAGCTCATCTATTCCGCTCATCTCTGCATTACCGCCGGAGTAGTTATGCATAATCAAGCACTATTACTAGGTCACATACGAACATGAATCCTTTATGTAAACGAAAGTTTGAAATCGAGTTTCTGAACTCAACTTAAAGTGACATTTGGTTGACGATTTAGGTTATCAACCATTCATGGCCAAAGCTCGGTAAGTGAAAAAAAAAAACAACCGATATTAATTATTAATATTTGTTATTGTTGAAGTTATACTTCTTTAGGCGCGTTGTGAAAAAATGATGAGAGTGAAATTTTAAGATGCGCGCGCATCACTGTAACACAAAATTTTAACATAATGAAGTTGGTCGCTTTAGCGGCCAACTTCATGCATTACTTTTGTGTTTACCGCACATTAAGAAAATCTACCAACAAAATAGAAAGAGAATCTCTATTTAGTGGGTGCTAACGACTGCATTGTGAAGGCCTATCAAAAGTATTTATTAATCTGGAACAACGGAACCAAAGCGCGATTCAGGAGACTACAGCGCCATCTCTTGACCATTGGTGTAGTAGAACCAAATACCACATCTTTATTTTTTTGTAATAAAGTAACAGTTATAGGTATTCATATTCATATCGGAATACGTGTTTGAGTTTCATACAAGTGCAAATCACATATGTTCTAATTAATTATATTCAGTAGCGATTTTAATTGAATATTTTGATTATTTATTTATTTTTTCAAATTAAAACTGAACTTTATTGACTTCGTCCTTTTCCAGACTTTTTATTAATTTATTGTAATTAATTATTTGCATGCAATTAAAAACTAATTTTAAACGATGCCAAAGAAGGATAACTTCTCACGCGCCTACATAAGTACACGCACCCATTTTTTTTGTTTACAAATGTTTGGTTTTTATTTTTGAATTAGCGGAGTGCTTAATAATGGTTGCAAGTTTTTTTTTGCAAACCGTACTTTTCAAGTGATATTTGACAGATAGAGGTCATTGGCTTTCCTATTCGTATTTGAATCGCATTATAATACTGATACCCCACCGGCTAGTCGAAGCGAGACGAGAAGACAAATCAATTTATGTTCAAACAACGAGGGTGGCACAAGCATACGGCTAGCCTGGTGGTAAGTCAACATGTTCTATAGACGCTTGCGATACAATATTAGCCGTGGAACCCTGGAACTGGAACCTTACTCACCGTCAGAAACACGATACCGCCAAGATGTAGTGTTATTTTACTGTGGTATTCTGTAAGTCCGAAATCAGAATCAGAAATCAATATATCTTTATTCAAATTGGATGTATAGTACAACACTTTTGAATCGTCCAAACATTTTTTCCCTACCACTCGTTATTGGACATATTTTTTAGCTGCGGAGAAAAACGAGCGAAAAAAACTCCACAACATTAAAAGCATAATGTAACAACATTTACAAATCATTACGTTGTTACAGCGTCAATACAATCATGATTTATTTAATAAAGAAAACCTGTTGGAATGATTGGAACAGTTCATACCCAAGCATTTTTGTCTGTAATATAATCAGACACTTTGTAATAAGTGCTTTTTTTATACTGTCTTTGAGTCTTAGGTTAGTTCCTCAGACGGGCGCTCTCAATGGAGTAATACGGGTTATAGTGTTAAATATTTCAATCTTGTGTAACGTAGTTTTGTTAAGTCAAAAGAACATAAATAGGGACGGTTCGTGTTCTTGCCATACATAACTAAGTATATTTATGTTACGAGACAGAGGTAGTGCATAATTTGGATTTTCAGCTTACATAAAACTAGTCTAGGGTAGTGATTTTAACTTACATCGGGTTCGAATTCCGGTGGGGGCAGATATTTGTGTGATGAATACGAGTATTTCTACTCCAGTCATGGATGTTTAATATGTATTTTTATATAAATATACTTATATATGTACAGTAGGTATATGTATTCCATCCGTTACCCTAGTATCCCATAGGGGGCTAGGCTAATTGGTGTGAGTGTTGGAAATATTTATTATTTTTTTATTTATTTTATGTTGATATATATCACTTAATTTCTGTCGCTACCGATGGAGTTTCACCTTAGGCTAGGGCCCCGGGTCCACGTTACACACACCGGCACCGCCGTCAGTGATTACGCGATGGAAATGCGATGCTTTAAAAGCGATTTAAGTCTTCTCCCGCCCACCTGCTCACTTATTCAATGAATACCCCATTTCAGGTAGGAAATTAATGACTCCCCGGATTGTTTTGTCTCAAATCGCATATAATTCTGCTGGTCGCTGTTATGTTGTGGTTTATACCTTTAAACCACAAATTAAGCCACGGATTATACCATGGCTTAATTTGTGACTTACTTGTAACTTAGCACGATGAAGATGTGTATTTAGCGAGCTGATAAATTAAGTTATATAAGATCGGAGGACTCGATAATAACTCCGTTTGACTCTCATCATTATCAGATTTTGAATGTCCCCCCTCGACCTTCCATATGGATGGAATAGGGAGATTGGGCCATGACCCACCACGCTAGTGCGGATTGGTAGGTGCTAACAACTGCAGTTGTAGCTGGGACCAACGGCTTAACGTGCCTTCCGAAGCACATAGGAGCTCGAGATAATAAGTTTTGGTCATTCAATTCCAATTGGTCTATCCAAAAACCGAACATGTCGGAAGTTGCTTAAGTTCCGCGATCGAGGCTGCGCTATCCACCTGCGCCATTGAGCTCCTCAGTTTGACTCTCAACGATGAAGTTATCAGTAGTGTTTCGAAAAGGCAAGATACGCAGTTATCAAAGTAAAAGAGCACAGAAAACACACCTTTATCAGAGTAAAAAAAAGAATAAAATATTTTTAAAGGGCCTCCCTTACATCAGACGTGACGTTTTGCTCGTATAATATTATAATATAGAGTCTAATATTGTATAGATAATGGTCCGGAACACTTTCGTGCGCGAGATTGATATCTGTCGAAACACAATTGTTTGATCCTAATACCCATATTAGGATAACTAATTTAATTTGTTAATAAAAGATACCTAGCCTCGTATTTTTATTACCTTCGAAAGTATTAATGGGAAAGTATAAAAAAAAGATGTTTTAAAAATGAAACATTGTGTACATTTTGTCAATTAATTAGACGTTCGACAGATTTCAAACAAGTGTGTTTCGACTGATTTCAAACTCGTATACGAAGGGTTCCGGACCATTATCTATACAATATTAGACTATATTATAATATTATATGAGCAAAATGTCACGTCTGTTGTAAGGGAGTCCCCCTTAATAGTACATTATGATATAAGTGCGGTAAGTTGAGAATTACAGCCGAGGCGATATTGTTAGCCCGAGTCGTAGGTGAGGGCTATAAGAAGGCAGAGGCTGTAATTATCAAACCGCACGTATGTGATACGACGTTTTATAACACATTTGCGAGGAAATAATACTACCTACGTACGTACTTTCTGAAAATGAATTTGCACCTTTCTTTGTTTTCCATAAGATGAAATTTTGATACGCTTGACTGTAAGTATCTATCCGTGGATTTTTCGGGCAAGAGGCTTAGCGTAGCCTTTTTCGACTTCTGGCGGTGTCAAATTAATGAATTCGTTACTATTGGACAATATTTTCAAATAAAAACTACATTTTTTTTGTTGAAGTTCTCCCGTTTTAGAGAAGGCAAAGGGAACAATGCCCATACAGCCTGGTCTTTAATTAAATTAACCTTGTTTTTGTTTTTACATTAGAATGTCGGTGTGACGCATTCTAATGTTTCTTGGAGTGTTTGGCACGAAATGTATCGAGTTGGCTTTTTCGATAAGCTTCTGTGAGGTAGTCAACACTACAGTAAAATTCTCACGTCCACTTGACCGGAATAGCGTATATTTTAACGATTCCACTAATTCTTCAGTTACGCAGACAGTTGTTACACAAAACCACACCAATTTTATTTCACAATATCCACTATGAACGAATTTAAGAATAATTAAAATAAGACGCCAACCGCACTCGATGAAATCCCGCCAAAAACTAAAAACAATACAGCGAAATGAAAAAGAAATAACTTTTTCACAGATTAGAGATGCGCGCGAATTCACGGCTTTTTTTAGGCAAAGGAACAAGAAACAGCCAGTGTTACTATTAAAGCAAATTAATATTTTTGTGAATTTGGTACCGATACATGGTTGTTATTTATTGTCAAAATGAATTAAATTAAATAATTAAATGTATATATATTAATATTATATTTTATCTCCCAAAGTTAATTTTATTAAGAAAAGGCTACCTTTCTGACATAAAAACTCTTTGCTAAGATTTAAAAAAGTATCGTTTGCATTTAGACGGAACATAATAAGCCGTGCGTTTTACTTTACATTACCGCACGCGTGTGTAATGTGATAGATTATGATATTGAAATTGGTGCAATAAGAGACGCTTTACGAGCAAATGTGTTATAACAATATTTTATTATTTTTTTAGTATTTGTTGTTAGCGACAACATAAAAACATCAATTGTAAAAATTTCAAGAGTCTAGTTACTACCGATCATGAGATTCAGCTTGGCGACAGACCGACATACAGACAGACGGACAGTGGAGTCTCAGGAATAGGGTCCCCTTCTTACCCTTTAGTTATGGAACCCTAAAAAACGGCGGCTCGGGAGCAATATCGTTGTGTACACTGTTTCAAAACTATATTATGACACTGACACTATTCTTTTACTGACACCGCCGACTTCAGCTTTCTTTCAATCCTTTTCATCCAAAGTTTGTCTGGAAGAAATCGGTTTTAGCGATAAGACCGCCCATTGCATCACTCTATTTTTACAATTGTAATTTTCCTCATTTCTGTTCTGTGTTGTGGTGTTTCAATAAAGTATTGCGTATTGTATTGTATTATGTTTCAATGCAATTTGTAATGTAGTGGACTAGTTCGTGTCCCCTGCGGTTGATGTTTATAACGGATAATGAACCGTGGAATATCAGGAATGCTGACAGCAAATGGGTCATCGATGCATTTAAATTAACGGATTATTGGTTATTTGCGGCGCGATTATGATACTTGCATGACACTAACACTAGCACTTTACTTGGCCATTATTTTGCTATTTGTATTTGCATATTTGCCCGAAATATGTCCTGCGGGGCTATTCTGTAAAATTTTCACGCGCGGATCCGATGCGGTTCCGCGCGAATCTGTATGGGAAAGGCTCGGATCAGCGCTGTATAAAGAATGACAAGGTGAGACTACTGTCAAATAGGGATGACGACGAGGCAAAGTAAAGGAAATTCTATTTAGTCCGTCAGTTAGATGATCAAGAAATAATGGATACTTATATTTTCTTTTGTCAATCAATGAAAAGTTATATAATAAAAAGCACGTCAAGTTTGGGATTTGGGACTTGTGACGTCACTTCTAAGTAAAACTTGTACATTTCAAACTGTGTGTATATTTCTGTGAATACTTTTTAAAAATCTACCTGTTAGACTTACTAAAAAAAGTTTGTCATCAACCCTATTGAGAAATATCAAATAGCCATGGTGTTTTGTCAGCATAACGCATGTGATGTTGCGAATACCACGGGTAATGGGGCTTATTATTGTGTTGTCACTTGCTTAAAAGTTTTATTAATTTGAGTAGTATTTTGATAAATTTTGCTCTTATTTCTTTCCAACGATTCGTTAATTTTGGTTTGAATTTCATTTTGTTTGGTTTCAGGTATGTATCTTCTTTTAGTTTTACAACCGGTAAGATTGTGTAATAGTCACTTTCACCCGCTTATATTATATACTTATTTTGTGTGAAGAATTGAATGAAGAAGAGTTACCATGAAAGAAGATTAAATCGTAAGTAAACTTAAATAATTACATTTTATTTATAATTCAACATTCTTTTTACAAAGGTGCATTCCTTACTGGAGGTAGCGTCTAGCCTAGCGTTAGTAGATCCAAACACTAAGACTCCACTGTCCGTCTTTCTGTCATCAGGCTGTATCACATAAACCGTGAGCTATAGACACCTGAAATTTTCACAGATCACGTATTTCTGTTGCCTCTATAACAACAAATACTAAAAACAGAAGTAATTCTTTGCTTCTTTTGCTCGATATTAAATTAAAGTGTGAAACGAGGAGTTCGATGGCGCAGGTGGTTAGCGCATTCGGCTGCGATCGCTGAAGTTAAGCGACTTTCGCAGTGGTCGGTCATGGGATGGGTGACCAAAAATCTTCTAACTCGGGTTCCTCCGTGCTTCGGAAGGCACGTCAAGCCGTTGGTCCCGGCTGCATCTGTAGTCGTTAGCACCCGCCACTCCGCCCTGGGCCCGCGTGGTGGGTCATGGCCCAATCTCCATATTCCATCCATAGGGAAGGCCTGTGCCCCAGCAGTGGGGACATTAATAGGCTGGTGATGTGTAATGTTGTTAATATATTGGTACGGTACCCTTCGTGCGTGAGTCCAGTTCCGGCACTTGGGCGGTTTTTTATTTTATAAACCCATTTTGCACCATCAGAGTGCCTCGCGATATATACCTTGCCCACATTGAGTATAGATCTTGCACCGCTACTGCCTGTCGGTGAGTATAAGTCGCGGCACGAAACTAGCGCTGACCGATAAAATTAAGATGTGTTGGAGGGTAACGAGGTGCGCGGGCGGGCGTGCGTTGCGGCGATTGGCTCTCGATATTTTTTGATATTTAACGATATTAAATACCCTAGGGTATTATACACCACGAGCGCTGAAAATGTGTCCCAATCAAGAACTGCTTGAACTCCACTCAAGCACTTCTTGGTTCACAGTCACGCGTGGACCGTTACAAAGTCAAGATGCCACAGAGCTCCGCGAAAAAATGCGAAAATAATACTTAGAGTATAAAAAGAATCGTTTTTTCGACAGGTGTCTTGTCAATGTATGTTAATTTAACGCATTTGAAGTAAATTTTGAGCTAATACTTACTATAAACTGATTTAATATAAAATATTTGTGATATTCAAATGCATGGTCGGTTATACGTCGCCATATAGCTGTCTCTTTTCTTCGCGGTCCGTGCCTGCTATATTGCTAACAGCGCGTTCAGAATTGCGCGGAGAGTCAAAGAACTAAGGTCTAAATTCTTCCGCATATAGCAATAAGTCGTAAAATTTTACGAGCTTGCATTTCGAACTGTCAGAAGTCCTTGACGCATGCGTTATATTTAAGACCTTATACAGTATGTATTAAATGTTACTTTCAATAATTAAATAATGCCTTATATTGATTTTGACTACGCGTTCATCTTACGGAGCTCCGTGGATGTTTTATGTACCTTTTGGACAGGTTTCGGGCACGATTTTGTTCGTGTTGGTGTATCTAGGGTATTTAATATCATTGGCCGCGACCTGTATGGTTCGAGGGTTCCACGAGGTAGGGGATTGAGTCAAGGTAGGCAACAGCGCTAGTAATATTTTAAGTATCGCAAGCGTCTATATGTTATTGTGCCCGCTTACCATCAGGTGAGCCATACGTTTGTCCCTTTTAACATAAAAAAATGTCTAAACTCTTCTGTCATCAGAGAAATTGATATTTTATATTATACAAGAACCCCTTTACCTTTCCCGTGTTAGACTACAATAGAAGCAATCAGTCTTTATATGCATTCACGTCGCAGGCCGCGTTTCGACGATTACCGACAAGTTAGCTTCAACAGGAGCAAACTGCAGATGCATTGTGCTCCTTACGCACCTTGACACAAAGTCGAAATTAAACCAGTTGCATCGTGGGGTCACGGTACCTGCGTGATGTATTGTGTTCAGCTAGCATTCTTATCCAAACCTTATTCGGGGCCCCGCCACTGCCAATCTATATCGCCGATACGATCTGACAACCTTATGTCCCACGAGATAAGGTTGATAACTGAACGCAGCGTTAGCTCCTTTCTATTTTTAGCGAAAACCTTTAATAAAAAGTTAGTCCCACCGTTATGTTCTGACGTTCATTATCTTACTGTAAGCTTGGGGTTTGATCTTTCGTGTGCGTTTATCCTTACAAAAAGCACAAACCTTTCAAAACTAATCAATATACCGCTTTGTTGTTCCTTATTAATTTAATGCAATTGTATCTGCGTAGGTAAGTAATTGTTTTGAGAATTCTCTGTATTTCTTTTCTGTAATAATTTTAAATGATTTTTAAACTGAAAGTGCTGTGTTTTATGTTTATGTAAAAAGGTTAGCAAGCAAGCATATGGCTCATGTTATGGTAAGCGGCCAAGCTGTGCCCAACTCCTATCCTTTGGAGCCTTGGAACCAATAATAAAACCTGGATGTCACCGCCAGAAACACAACATATCCTAAAGGTTGCTTCCCCGGGAGAGCGCTCCAATTGGAGCGGTATAACCGCTACTCATGCCCTACTTTTTTAAACCTTTTCCATCCTTTTTAATTTATTCTAATTTCAAGTTTCAGAAATATATATACATATTTGCAATATATATATATATATATATATATATATATATATATATATATATATATATATATACATCTTGCTGATCATGTTGCGTCTTAAATGGCGATTTTTGCTATTGATCCTGCGTCCGACCGACTTGATGCGTCCGGTATACGGACGCAAGATTAACCTAGCCTCATTTTTGGTGCAAAGACGTCTTTTCATGCATAGAATGCATGGGCAAAAATTTGGCGTGGACTCAATTTCATCACCAGAATGCTTTTTAACGTATTTCATAGTGCAACCATTGACCGTGCGGAATTTGGAGGGCGCTACCGTGCAGTGTATATTTTGCAATGTATATTTCGGGTTCAATTTACAGATTTTATTGCGTCTTCCTATATATATTTAAAAAAGTTTTTATCAATTCTCTACGATGATTATCTTGCATCCAGTAGGCATCTCAATTTGCGAGATCGCGCGACACCTGAGGGGCCCGTTTTGGGTGCATGGGAGAGACGAAACTGGGCGTCCTACGGGTCGCGTGTGTTTGTATACAGATCCGTGCTCCGTGGACGCAAACTTATTACCGGAGTGAAATTTATCGTATTATTTGATAGAAGTAAATAAACGTAAAACAATGAAGAGATTTTTTTTATTTTAGCAAATTTGATATTTTATACCATTGATAACTATTAGGATATTATTGTTTTGTTTCCGTTTTCGATTTTTTATAATGTAGATACATAATGAACCTACACGATTAATCGATATTAATGATCGAGAGAACTTTAACAACGTTAATTATTAGCCCCTATTTTATTAAGAATGTGATTCATTTGTTATTTTGTGGTAATGTACCTACCTACAGAGAATTCTAGTGAGAACTGTTGGTTAAATTGTTAAGTATACAGTATGGTTCAGCCTTTGTTATGGTATTTATAATATCACATCTAGAAAACTTGTTAAATATGTCACTGAAGTTAACTCAAGCTTATTTCTATGCACCATTTGCTAATTTGTATCAATGATTTTTTTTTGATATCCCAATTAACCTGACCTCTTCACTATCATTTAGTATGTATACACGTATTCACCTTCCCTATAACTTATACAAATTCAAAATTCGAATTCAATATCAACGCAACCGTGCCCCCCACCAACACGACAAGACGAGCCAAGCAAAGTGCAAGGGCTCCACGTAACTTTTCCCGAAGGGCTTCGTCATTTTAGTGGACCTTTATAAGTAGGGTTTGGATTATCCACATTAAAAAACCTCGAGTTATATAAGTAACGGTGAAGTCCAGACGCGATAGCTGATACAGCAGTTCACCTGCCACACCAGCCATCCTCACCCTGCCGGCCTGCATGTTGCTTCTTCACGCCTCCTTTAAAGAATCCCAGGTTGGAAGAGGGAGGGAATACGTGAGCGGTCAGCGCATTCCATCTATGGATAGTGCAACAAAAAAATGAGTGAAGAAATTTCTTTGTAAGCGTTGGAATTGTGGCCACAGTTAGTCGGTGACAACGTAGGTCAGCGCGCGAGGTCCAATGAAGGAAAGGGGAAGGTGGGATAAGAGAGAATAACTCCTCAGAACACTCGCCGTGGTACAGACGATAGAACGTGCTTAGTGACGCCACGTCACGGCGTAATTGTAGAGGCTCTAGGTGTTTAGTCACCTCTTCATCGCCTATAATGCGGATCGCGCGCCGCTGTAACCCATTCAAGGTATCGAACAAGTACTTGGTGGAGTCATCCCAGGATTGCGAGCAAATTTCCACGCAAGACCGCACCTGCTCCTTATACAACAAGCACAGTTAAATTGCTCAGGCGTGAAAAAACGCCGAAAAAACCTTGAAATAAACCTTGTTCAGGTCTCCAAGACATGAAAGGAATGGCAACGTTTTTGCCGTGAAAGCGCAGACCTGGGTTTTATTAGCATTGAACTCAACCAAACCTGGTACCCCATTCAGAAATATGGTCCAAAGCCTGATTGAATTCAATGACAAGATTCTCCCGTTTCTCCTTGGTAACCACCTGCCCAGCCGCTGCTTGTCCGAGCTACCCCGCATGCACTGTACTATCGTATGCATCGCAATGAATATTCCCAAAAGGAATTTTAGTCATTGATATGCAGCAGAAAGATAGTGGGGGATAGGACGGAGCCCTGAGGAACGCCGTCATTCACTGACATGAACCGCGAACTGTTACCATTCGTAAGGACACGAATTCTACGTTCATGCAGGAGCTACCCAAGAACAGAACTGTGCTGGCAGACCGTATGCCGGAAGCTTGGAGAGAATGCTTTTGTGCTAGACCCTGACGAACGCCTTGGCAATGTCAAGGCTGATAGCCAACGAGTTGCCCCGCTTGTCGATAGCCTCACCCCAGATATGAGTCAAGTACGCTAGAAGATCACCCGTCGATAGTTTGGGTCTAAAACCATATTGAAGATCATTAATCAAGGATTCATCCTCTAGGTAGTGGGTCAGATGGTTGTTAAGAACCTTTTCTAGGACTTTATATAATACTGGGGTGACTGCTATTGGCCGGTAGTTTACCGGGTCTGAGGGATCCCCTTTTTTGGGCACCGGTTGCACGTTGGCATCTCTCCAAGTCTCCGGCACACACCCCAAAGAAAACGAGCATTGGTACAAGCGCGTGAGAGCCGAAGACAACTCCGCTGCACATTTTTTTGGTACTACTGATGGGATGCCATCAGGTCCACCAGCTTTCCGGATGTCGAGTGATTGCAATTCGACACGAACCTCACGCTGCCTGATTTTAATATCAGGCATCGTTGTGCCACAATGAGGTAATGATGGTGGCAGTGCATTGCAAATATCGATTTTAGAGTTAGCCGCAAAGAGTTTTGCCAGTAAATCGCCTTTCTCCCGTGGCTTATGAGCTAGTGTTCCGTCAGGGCATCTCAGAGGTGGCAGCGAGAGCTGGCAGAAGTTCTTTTGCACGGCCTTGGCCAAACGCCAATAGCTACGGAAGCCCGAAGGATGCGTTATAAGTTCGTGACCAACACGTGTAACGCGCTGGGCATCCGCTGTAATCCTTCTTACAGGTCTTGAAAGCAAAATTATAGGCTGCTTTTAGTGAATCGACCCCGGGATCCTTAAGAGCGCGGCCTCAGATCCAAGCACGATATGCCGCTTGCTTACGCGAAACAGCTTCAGCACAGTGGTGATTGAACCAGAGGTTACGTGTGTCCTTACTGATGAGATTGGAATGAGGAATATAGTATTGCATTACCATTACAATCTCCTCAGAATATCGCTGGCCGATAGGTTCTTGTCACTGAAGCAGCGCTGCTTCCAAGGGACGGACGCAAAGTTGTCACGCATACCGTTCAAATCTGCCGACCCATAGTGACAGATCCGGCGTTGTACCACCGTTGGACGCGCAGGCTTGGCCTGTGGCGCTTTGGTAGATAACGGGCAGTGATTCGAAGAGCCCAGAGACCGCTTACCACAACCTGACAGCTCTGTGGATGGGTCGTGAGCAGAAGGTCCAGTAATAAAGGTGCTTGACTTGAAATATCTGGAATCCTGGTGGGCTGATCGACCAGTTGCTTCAAGTCATGCGTGAGCAGAGGCCTGCATGGTTGGTTTTCGAGGAACTTAACCACAACTTAAATTGTGGTAAGCATTAAATTCCCCCAAAAAAATCACTTCTGCTTTGGGAAATTGTTCTTGCGCGTCATCTGCTGCCCGACTAAGGTGTTCGAAAAGTCGAGTTGTCTCAACATCGCGAGTATGGGATCTGTAGAGGCACACGTAGACTTTGGCCTGGGGACCAGAGTCGACGTGTACCACCAGCATGGTAGGAGTGATCTTCCAAGCAGGGGAGATGGCGACAACAAACATTCGCCCGAACATACAGGCATACACCGGCTTTCGCTTTGAAGGACACTTTAAACACGTAGCCGGGATAGTTAAGGTAGCCTGTGTTAGCAGGCAGAAGTATTTGTGTCTCCGTCAACAATGCTGGGCGTGGTCTTTCAAGATAGTGGTGGACAGCGTTGAGGTTAGAGTGGAGTCCGCGTATGTTGCAGAACTCTACCTTAAACAGCATTGAAGGCGAAGTTTGGGTGTATAGCGGTGCATACCTATGGGTGGGGTGGGGTAGGGTATGCACCGCTATACTTAGTTGTTTTAGAGGCTGCCATGGTGGAATTGTCAAAGAGACGTGAAAATGAGCGGGCGGTGTCGCGAAGAGTCCTGCCAAATTAGGAAGATTTGTTTTCCCGAATGACTGCCTGCAGAGGAGATGCGCCGACCCGCCGGACGGAAGGGCCCCCGCACCCCCCCGGGGGTGGCCACCGTGACCCCACGCCCCGGTCACCAGCCGGCACGACGGTCCACCCCGAGATTATGCGTGACATGATAGGGCAGCCTCACGAACTGGTTAGTAACGCTCGGGCGCCTGTACTGTGCCACGGGCGGCCAGCGGGACAGCCGTTTCTACGGGTCTCCCTGGACGGCGGGTTGATGCAGTCCTCCCGGCATAGATTCGATGGATGCCTCCTCTGGACCGAATCAGTCGCGACAACCTCCAATCGAGCCCTGGTTGTATGCTGGCTGACCCCGAAACACGCGAGAAGCACTTAACGGGTTTTTCACCATGCGCACGGTGGTAACAAACCAGGCGGGTGTTAGGCTGCCTACCATCATAAGAGCGGATGGAAGCTCCGATATCCCTTATTCGCTTCTTACGACACCCACAGGAAGAGAAGGGGCGGTGAGTTGTATTCTTTCTCCATCACCGCACTGATAAAATTGGTCTTAGTGTTAGGGCGTGTAGAGATAGAAGCATGGCTCTACGTGCGATCTGATAACTTTTTGTCCGTGCAAGTGATACATGATCCCGTCTTGGCAACATTTTCCATGAAAATGTTTTGGTGAGATCTTTTATTCAGTTCAGGCTTTCAGGCACTTGTGTACGTCAAGAAGCTACCCCATAAAATCTACGGCGGGGGGGGGGGGGGGGGGCTTGTACTAAGAAGCGGCAAGAAACTCATCAAGAGCTTGTTTTTTCACCCTGTAGGTATTATTTTAATACAGAGTCATCAAATTAAAAAATGAGGTCAGAGATAATTCATGAAGTCGTTTTCTATTACATATTTAATTCTTTATTTAGAGCCTACCTACTTCGAATTAGTCTATTTACACCAACTTTTCTTATTGTCTAACTATTATTATCTTTCCTAGGTACAACAAGGCTGGGTGGCTTGTATCGCTTTCAAATAACCTTTATACAAGGATTTATTATGGGTACCCACTTTTAACCTAACTAATTTTTACATTGGGAAAATGAATAATACACCTAGACTTAAAGCCAAGCTCAGTGTTTGATCATAAGCCTACCCACTAAAAACCTTACAGATCGCCATTGGACAACTCTTGGCAGTACTAGCATCAGGCAAGACAACGGAACGGACAGTATTCTAAGTAATCCTTGGTGGAACCCTCCAACTCCGTTGTCGAAGATGTACACAGAGCACAACTATATTGTCGTTGGGCCCGTAAAATACAGGGCCAAGGGACCACGAAGCCCGAATCCCACCGGTAATCTTGAAATTCCAGACCAGCCGAGCTAAAAAAGTTATCTTAAATATGATCATGACTTTAATAAATAAAAATATAAAGACAAAAGTTACGGACCATTCTAAACTTTAAGATATAATAAAAAAAAGGAACTTCCCTGTCTACCCGACTGACCTGTGTAAAACTCAAAAATAACGATCAAGCTTTAAACAAAAATAAGTAATTGTAAGAACCTACTTACTACTCCCAAGACAATATAAGTGCTGGTGTACCTGGAAGCCGGTGGACTAGCAGGATGAATATTGTTGATATACAGTACCTACAGTATTCGGAACTAACAACTCTCTTTTTTAAAATTGAGGGACGTAACTTTGTAAAAATAAATCGTATAATGCAGAATCAATTTAAACATAAGTTTGGACGGAGGTAGGAGCATTTAAGCAGTGCATAGAAGGTATACGTACATATTCAGTGTGCTGTATGGTTATGGTAGTGAACGGATGCCCTAAATTACCGGGAAATATTAAAATCGAATATTGGCATTTTATATTTTAACGCAATTTCGCGTAAACTCAAGAAATTATAATAATAAAAGCTACTTAAATACGCATTTAAAACATTCAAAATCGCGTCGAGTACAGTGGACGCCGCAGGGTGGCAGTTTGTAAAGATGCAAGAAGTCTTCGAAGATGTAAATATATATATATATATATATATATATATATATATATATATATATATTGGCGATTGACTTACCCCGTGCTTTGCCAGGGTTTCTTTCTCCGAAACGAACTTTCGGTAACGAAATTCAGACAAAATTTTATTTCGTTATTTCGTTAGTTTGAGGTTATACTTAATTTGTATGATTAAACTACCAAAATCAATTTTTTCATTCATTTTTTTGCTATTTTTGCTTTCTAATGTTTAATACTTGAAAAAGTATTCATAAGAAATTGTGGGTTACCTACAATGCGAAGTGATGGCACTGCCCTGCAGCTTAAGGCTAGGAATATTTCGACGCGGCCATCAGGGCCGTGGTAGCATAATTGGTCAGTGCATTCGCCCGGATAGCGAAGGGTGCGGGTTCAAGTCCCGTCCGCTGCCTGGTCCGCGTGGATTTTTTTCTAGTAAAACTTCTTTAGATTTAAACATCTTTTTAAGCATTATAAGCATACAGAATCTAACCTTTATTTAAGTCCGAACGGATATTATTATTATTAGGAACAAATAAAAAAACCTGACTAAAAACTTACGAAGTTTAAATCCAAATTTAGTTTTTCGTTGAATTAGAGTAGGCTTCCAGGTATCACATTAAAATTTTCATGAAAACTACTTTATCAATAAAGCTGATTAAATGCATATGATCAAAATAGACAAAAGTTCAAGCTTCGAGTTGGTCAATGGTTCGTAATTGGTTTATTGCACATTGACCGAATGAGATCTTCCAATGCGAATAACCCAACCCATCGATAAGGAGTCGAGTTGACCCATCGTCGTTAATCGACCGAATCCTTTCCTCGGGGGAAATTTTCACACACATTACTCTTGATCACTTTGGTATTCAGCAGAGAAGACACCCTCTTGTCTGTCTTGTCTTACATCCATGCTGATGGAATCTCTTCGAAAAGCGAAACTGATATCTTAATCAACAAAAGCTCATTTACTTGCATAACTTTATATGTTAAAAATGCTAGTTCAATTACAAAATCGCCCCTACTTTTCCTATTGAAACGCAAAGTAAAAATCTGTCTAATACTTTCGAAAATTCAAAAAGTTAGCTTGTCAATGGCTGTTATTGTAGTCTATACGACTAAAGGCTTTCTAATAAGATATCTCGAAGATACATTTTGGTTTTTTCATTTATGTTTAATTGTAATTTCAATTATATTTATAAAAATGCAATTAAATTATTTTAATAATATTAGTTTATAAGAGAAGTACGCTGCCCTTCGTTTGTGACTAGAAATAATCCAAGAACAATAACAAGAATGCAAAATAAATAAATAATCAAGAATCTGCATGTCTCTGCATTAAACTCTCTAAGAACCAAAACATCGATTTAGGGGTTCGTCAAATAATTATTTCTACTGCAAATTCATTAAGTTTGTGAATTAATTTCTTACATTCATGGAAACTGCAACCGCAAGAATTGGCTTTAGAATGAGTTGGCAATCAACAATAGTTGGAGCTTATTGCCAGATCTCTCGGGACCAATATTCATACGCAGCCTCCGAAACCGCAGTCTCGCAATAAACTATATGGATGGAAGCATTCTCTCTCATTCTATGACCACAATGTTTATTTTAGTGCTGGCTGTAACGTAAATAGTAATCATATTTATTTTTGAATAAACTGGGGGAGTTAGTTTAGTACCTTCACAGTTGGAAAATGTTATAAGTGAAGCAAGAAAAAAAGCAAAAATATGCTACTGGGGAGAAATATGCGTTTAGTTTATTATTAGGATTCCAAATCCAAAGGCGTGCAAATGAATTAATATGCTTCGTTGTGTCTCTGTCTCTCACAGGGCTCCATAAATTAAAAGGAAACAGACAGCCACCTGAAATTTCCATAGAATGCGTATAAGACGAGGCATTACGAAACTGTAAATAAAACTTTACTCATCAAAGTCGGTAAAAGTAAAACTAGACAAGAAGAAAAACTGTTTTTCAGCCTTCCCTTAATTAATTGTAAATGTAAACATCATTGTTAGACATAAATAAACGATAGTTTAAAATTTATATGTCGTAGGATAAGCGCAAATTGGTTTTTTATTAACTCTGATGACAATTCTTTTGTGCATCTAGACATTCGTGGTTACACCGAGCAACGCTTCTGATCTCTAATAATAAATATGTTAACAGCAAACGATACTTTATGTTTATACATAAAGCTGTTTATAAGCGCGTTCTATCGTCTGTACCACGGCGAGTGTTCTGAGGAGTTATTCTCACTTATCCCACCTTCCCCTTCCTTCAGAGGACCACGCGCGCTGGCCTACGTTGTCACCGTCTTACTGTGGCCACAATTCCAACACGTACAAAGAAATTTGGTGACTCATTTCTTTGTCGCACTATCCGTAAATGGAATGCTCTGCCTGCTCACGTGTTCCCTCCCTCTTACAACCTGGGATCCTTTAAAAGAGGCGTGAAGAAGCAACATGCAGGCCGGCAAGATGAGGATGGCTGGTGTGGCAGGTAGAACTGCTGAATCAGCTATCTTCGCGTCTGGACTTCACCTTCACTTAACATCAGGTGGGGTGGAGTCATTTGTCGGACCTATCTATAAAAAAAAAATATGTACCTATTGCTATGTATACACATATACAGAGCAATAAATCGTGCAACACGTGCTTATTACTTCCATAGGAATTATGCTCATGTGAGCAGCCGAGAGACGGCACGGGCGGTGGTGTTCAAAGCGCTCTAAATCTTGCCGTTTTATCGGCATTGCTCAGTGGGACCGCGCTATTCGCTAGTGAAACAAAGGGCTTCGGTGAAACCTCTTTCCATAATTGTTAAACGATCCTTTTAGAGGCCAAGAGGGGTTGATTCATTTGTGAATTTTTTAGATGAACTAAATTCAGGAAAAAGTACGATTTGGTACTAACTTTTCTTCATATCAAATTTCATGAAGGAGATTTCGGTATATTTGCTCGTCATATTATTTTATTTATTTAGTTGAGGTGCTAATCAATTTCGATATGATTTCGATAATGATTTGAAATAAGGC
Organism: Chilo suppressalis; assembly: GCA_902850365.2. Lineage (NCBI taxonomy): Eukaryota > Metazoa > Arthropoda > Insecta > Lepidoptera > Crambidae > Chilo > Chilo suppressalis. Next base: position 21,853,551 of record OU963913.1, on the reverse strand, counting down.
AGAGAGGATAAATATCACAACAAAAAAACCAGCGAGCCTTACAGTAGTCGCGTATGATGTGTAACATTTGAAAACCTCACCTTATATTAGTAAAAAAAGAAATGAAACCTACTACAAAAGGAATAAGCCATTTGAACATTATGTTCTAAAATCAAATCAAATAGCGCGCGCTTTCGCAACTTCCTATTACACACTTCCGTCCCATTTCACGAAATCACTCCCACAAATTGCAGGAAAGCGAGAGGAAAGATGTTACACATCAAAAATAAGAGACAAAATGCATGTGTGGACTGATGGCAAAAAAAACCAGCCAAGTGCGAGTCGGACTCACGCACCGAGGGTTCCGTACAAACCTGAATTTTCAAAAATATTTTTTATTATTATGATGTAACTAAAAATTTACGGTTTTTGCAATTTTCCCTTTATCTGTACTATAAGATACTTTGTATCAAATTTTAAGATGCTAAGATCACGGGAAGGTTTTGATTCCCATTCTAGTTCGAAAATTTGCGGATATTTGCGGCATGCATCTTTTGATTGCTTTGACTTTGAAGTTTGATTTTTTTACAACTCTAAGGGACAGTAGACCTGAGTATTAGATATGAATCAGTTTGATGCCTCCACGCGTTCCTGAGAAAAACGGTCTTGACAGACGGACGGACAACAAAGTGATCCTATAAGGGTTCCGCTTTTTCCTGTTGAGGTACGGAACCCTAAAAATAATAGGTATAAAAGTAATGTAAAGCTCGTTGCCGGAGTAGCTCGCTACTCTACACTACTAGTTTTTATAACATGGAAATCGGCAGAAGGGTATCATGAACGTGGTTTCAGGGTCCAATCTTTTGTGTTTGATTATTATTCCTTTCACGTTAGGTACTTCTATCAAAATTTTTACGATAAATACTCAATCTTAATATCTTGGGTGATATATTCAATTAAATTAAAGGTCACTTATGACAGTGAAATTAAACTGTAACGGCTATGACAATTGATGTTTAAGATTGGAAGTTATTGCTGTCACTGTCTCATTGATAGCACATAAAAAGCGCTTCACTTTAATAATTAATTAATATTAATTGGTTTCTCTGAGTGGGCCGTAAGTAAGAAGTAGTAATTTATTAATTTCTGAGTATCTGACTAAGTTGTTAATTAAGGGAAAGAAGGCTCGTTGATATTGCTGTGTAATTTAATAAATAGAAATTTATGCAACCTACACAGTAGATCGATATAAGCCTTTTTTTAATTGGCTACTTAATTTTGTACAAAGCATTCGCTTTTAAGAGGTTTCCAGCAAATTGCCACCCACGTTTACTTTGATATTACGTTAATATTATTTTAAGCTGTCTTCAAAAAAATCTACTAAAATAAATATATTTAACATGACTAAAATTGTTCAACTTAAGTCGGTTTAATATTTAGACTGTCTCGTTTCCGCATAGTGCGATCTACGCGCGTTAACACGAATTTGAGTCGTTTAATTAAAGGTGAGAGGTTCGTGAGCGATTCCGTGGCGTTAGTACGTGTAACTGCTCAAAGGTGGCGCCACAATTTACACACCACACTATCGTAATTCACGCTAACAAAATTAAAAGTGCTATTATTAAGTATATTATTACGCTGTTAATCAAAGCGTGACAGACGTCGGAAGGTTGCATTACAATTAGGTCGGCTTATAAGTTTACAAACATTAGTAAAATTCATAATGAGCTTATTGTTGTGAAAGCATTTAAACCTCTTTGTTTTCGTCGTTGTTGGAGGGAGTAGGAACCTTTGTATTGTTGAAATTCAATACTTAGTGTTTTGGTATTTCTCTTTTTATTTAATTAAAATTTTAACATTCACTAGGGGAGTTAGTTGTTTTGTTCTGTCATGTTCCGAACAACCAGCGGGTTGAGGCTTGCAGCCCAAAAATGTAGAAACGACACAAAACGAGGCGAAATTTGCCAGGACTTTTAATGGAATACAAAAAAATGGTGTCGTTTTTGAAAACCACGATGCAAGTAAATATTTTAAACGTTTTACATTGTCTATTTTTTTTCTGGTTCATTTATAAAAAGTAGAAAATAAAAAAAGTCCGTCCTCGGTTGGGAATCGAATTCGGGCCGATTTTGTAGCAGGCGAGCTTTATATCATTAAGCCACCGATGCTTATAGGTAAGGTCTGAATTTTTAATAACAATTGAAAATGTAATGCGGCATCCAAAAGATGGCACATAAAAATTGTGGTGACGCAAAAAACCTTTCATTTTAATAAGGGTTAAATGCTAGTCTGTTAAAGATGAAAAATTGAGAAAAAAATTAAGGGAATTATATAAGTCCGTCACAATCAGTCAGTGAATCAATACGCAAAACACTACAATACCAAATGTACCCAATCATGTAGCGCAAAAAACTTAGATAACTGGTATTTTCATCATGAAATTTTCAATCGTTGTCTTGTGAAGATTAGATTGAACAACAGAGTCTCAAGAAAGAATTTCCGATCGGAAATCTGCCCCATCCGACGTCAATACGACAATGTCATCTCGAAATAAGTTTTTATCGGTTTCGTTCGGTGACAGCTGGGGACCTTGACCTTGTGAGAGAGCGGAGATGCCTCCCGCGTGGGGCGCTACACCCCTCACAGACTCACCTCCGTGGTAGCTTTCCAATTGCAGCATTATAGCGCATTATGCGGCATAATGCTTAACGTTGAGTGTTCCAACTACAGCAACGCTTCGCACAATTGAGCACTCTCAAAAGTAATGCTTTCGTGTGATGCGTGCAATCGTACCAACTCAGAGACAGAAAATTAACAAGGGTTTTTTTCTTTAAGTTGCCATTGATCGAAATGTTTTATTTATTTGTTATCGTTAGTAATATTACTTGTTGTTGAAAAATTATTAAAACTTTCGTTTCATTATAGTTTTTTTTTAAATAATCAAAGTTAATTGAAACTGTGTTAAAAAATGAAATATAAGTATGAATGAAGGTACAAACTTTGACTTTTTTTTCAACACTGAACTTAGCGCACTCTGCTGGTGCATTTGAAAACTAATTCTCGTTCCAATTAAGCATCAGCATAATTCGGCATTGTGCGCCACTAAGTCGCATTATGCTCTGTAATTGGAAAACCACCCGTGTCTCCGCGAGAGTGCGCTGTACGGTAGTGCCTTTCACGTGAGCCGCTGACGTTAACGCTTTTTATTATGCCGCAATTACACTTAGACGTTTACCTGAATTCCATTGGCACTCGTATCGTATAACTTCGACCCCGGCATTACGTGGCGTGGCGAAAATCATCAAATTATTTTGATATATCCGCGTAAAAAATAAAAAAAGATGAGTTTAGTTATCTATGGAGCTTATTGTTAAGATTTATTATTCTGAATCGAACATTACCATTTGTCCTTTGTAATAAATATTATGTTTTTTTCTTCTTCTTTTTTTTTAAAGGATTTTGTCTGTTATAGACCATGTCACCCTTATCGTTCTAACCTTCTATCGTCTTCTTATACAGATTGATCCAATTTTATACAAAACCTTACTTATTTTGGAAAAGAGACTGGACAGTATGCTGTTATATAAACCAACATCCATTACTGTCAGCTCCGGGAATTGGTCAAAAAGGTGGTATCTTTCCGCTGCAACCCTCGTACATTCAGTCATCACATGCCACACATCCTCGATCTGATCACACTCAGTACAATTTGGAGAGTTCTCTTTTCTCATCAAATAACCAAAGCTATTTAAAGGTATGTGACCAGATCGGAGTAAATATTTATGTTGAATTTGGATACTAGCAACTTGTGTAATAATTTTCATACAAATGGAAATGACTGCTGTCCATCATCATCATCATCATCATCATCATTTCAGCCGAAAGATGTCCAGTGTTGGACATAGGACAACATGACAAAAAAATCGAATTGCAAGAACGAGTCAAATGCCAGAAAGGAAACGACGACCTAAAGGAAAACACTCTGGTGCTTATAAAGGATGATAATCAGCCTCCTTTGAAATGGAGCTTAGGCCGAATAGTGGAAGTTTTCCCTGGCAAAGATGGCATCTCCAGAGTGGCCAGCATCAAAACCGCCAACAGTACCATACGCCGCGCATTCAGTAAGATGTATGTCCACTACCATTGAATGATTGACCAGACCAGAGACCAACATTTGACATGGACATTTTTGACATGCTGTCCATCGCACTTTATTATTTCCGAAGCAGAAAACGAGTTAGGTATCTAAGGATTAATTTTGCGTTATTACATTACTAATTTGCCCATAATTTAGTCCATTAGTACCTATTGTAGAATTTAATTTTTGCGTTAAATTTGAGTGTGCCTGTCTTATTCTCTTCAATTAAGCTCCATACCAAAATCAGTTCAGCGGCTTAAGCCACAAACAGACAGATCCAGTTAGTGTCGCATTTTTAATATTAGCATGGATTATTAAACATTATTATTTTACTATAAAAGAACTGCTACAACTACTAGTACTAAATGCTCTACCGGGTTTCCTACATTTTTCATCTTGAAACCATTTATTTAGCGATAATTGCACAAGGTATATTATTCATCAAACTCGTCTCCCTTCTTTAAGAAGAGATGTTTTGTTGCTTACCTTTTCTAGTAGTTTTTATAGATTTTTGAAATGTAAAATATTGACATATTTATGATTTTTCCTATCAAAGTTGTTATTTTCTTCTCGTTGTCTTTGTCGTCTGTTTATAATAATATTTTGTGAATTGCTATTACAGTGTAAATAAACTCATTGCGGCTGGAATCATAGCCTTCATTTTCCATCCCACTAGATATCCGTTTCGTGTTCCTTACACTGTCTTAACCCTGACTAAACAACTGATCGACTGGTTCAATAAAGGAATCTTCAACATCAGTCAAAGTTGAGGCGTTAGTGCGGTACAGGGAACCACGTACCTCACTCTGAGTGAAGCTACGTGAGGAGACTTAGTGGCTGTCGATTTAATCCACTAGTACAGACAGGCGCAGGTTAAGTTAGTATAGTACCTAAAAATATTGACTTTCTCAAACGCACTCTCAACATCATCATGCTTGGTTTACGATTCATGAAGCGATTGAGAAAATTTGACAATTCGTGGCTGCACTGTTCGTGCATTGGATTAAAAACTAACCTAACTAACGTTCAGTACACTTAGGCTCACACTTTTTTTTTTGTTTATTTAGGAAATCAAACAACTGTACAATAAATTTTGATAGTAAAGACATTGATATAAACTTGCTAATTGTACAATCAACACCGTTATCCTTAGTTTATTTATAAAAAAGAAAACATCTCAAAAATATAAAAATCACTAAAAAGTATTTTTGCAAAAAGTGTAATTTATGTATATATTATTCGTCCTTATATAATACTTTCCTTCCCTTCAAACGAAGCATTCAAATGCATTATACATTTAAATACTTAGCCTAAAAAAAAAATTAACAATAATTATTTTAGGGCACCAAACACGGCGATGAAACCATGAATTCACGAGACAAGTAGCTACCAGTAGTAGTAGCTACCAAATAAAATTTTATATATTAAATTTACATAGGCTTCTAAGTTTTGTAATAACTTCCATTTTGAATGAGCGCGGTGATAGGCAAATAATATCGAGATTGTGCAGGCAGTCGTTGTATAGGGACGCTATTTTGTGAAGTGGTGCACGTTTTCCTGCATTAGTCCTTGTGTATTTGATATAAAAAAGTTTATGTGGGCGGGCATTGCGTATTCTTACAGAACTGCTCGGAATATTTACTGTACACTTAAGTCGCTATGTGTGATACATAGTGTTGTGTAGATATAAGCATCTATAACGCAGTTGCATCCGCGTTACCTGTGTTCCATACAATAAAGAGAGTGCGTTACCGACCTTCGCTCGTATCACTTGTCCCTCCGTTCCACATATACATTATTGGCGACGAATCTGAAGTACCCGCGTTTGAAAAAAATGGCGTGATCGAATTATGGAATTCTAAACAATTTAGACCACAGCGTACAAACTTGGAACACATGGAAGTGTAGGCTTTTGCAGTGGGTCATCGCGAACGACCTTGGCACGGTAAAAGACCCGGCGGGAAGTAAAAGTCGAGCGATTTTGCTGAGCGCACTCAGCGATGCCACATACAAGCTAGCGTCACATTTAGCATTACCAAATGAGCTACAGGTGATACCATTGGAGGATATTCTGGCACTCCTAGACAATCATTACATAGCGACATCCCTTTCTAACTGTACTCAAGTAAAGATCAACACTTAGTTGTCACTAGCAAACCAGTGAACCAAATGTTCACCAAAAAAAAAATGTATTTAATTAATTGAGAATTTCGGAGATTTTGTGTGGTTTCGTTTGAAATAGAAATCACGTGATTTCTCGAAAACCGGAAGTGCTACGTTACTCACATCCGGTTTGTAGTCTTATCAGACTATTCTTAACTTATAACTTAAACAATCTCTATATCTATCTCTTACGGTTTGGCCGCTGAAACAGCACCACGGACGGACGGACGGACGGACTTGTCTAATAGCTAAGAGATTCTATAATACGAGCCTTAGTTTCAATTCACTTGAGAAGCTCGGTGGCGCAGTTGCTTAGCGCTTTGGTTCTGCGATCGTCAGAGTTAACCAACTTTCGCAATGCTCGCTGATTAGATGGGTGGGCAAAAACCGGTAGGTCATGGCTGAGTCTCTCCGATCTATCCATAGGGAAGGCCTGTGCTCCAGCAGTGGGTTGATGATGATGAAATTCCTTTGAACTGGTATGCTGGTTTGAAGATGTGGGTAACTTCTACATTATATATGACCACAGTAAAATACCACTACTTGTTGGTGGTTTCTGTTGGTTAAGTTTTCAGGTTACAGGTGGTAGGATATTGGGTTCAGGCCAGAAGGGGTGGATGGCTGCAGCGCTACCCTTTAATCTTCGCGTCTGGACTCCATTTAATCTTAAAAAGTCCTTCAAAGTCTGTTTGAGTCTGATCCATTGTTCGGAAACGTACCATTTTTTATTGCTAAATATATGAGGCCCTTCGGTCATTTTTCCTGAGGAGCTCGATGGCGCAAGTGGTTAGCGCGTTCGGCTGCGATCGTTGAAGTTAAGCAACTTTTGCAGTGGTCGGTGATTGGATGGGTGACCAAACATTTACTATCTCGAGCCCCTCCGTGTTTCGGAAGGCACGTTAAGCCGTTGGTCCCAGCTGCATCTGCAGTCGTTAGCACCCACCAATCCGCACTGGGCCCGCGTGGTGGGTCATGGCCCAATCTCCCTATTCCATCCATAGGGAAGGACTGTGCCCCAGCAGTGGGGACATTAATAGGCTGGTGATGATGATGACGATGAGGCCCTTCGGTCATTTTTAGGCAAGAAAATAACAAAAGCAATGAATTAGAATTTGGTTGGACTATTATGCGTGCTGTGGTGCGTGTATAATATTGACAGTTCAATAATTAATAAAAGTTTTTCTTTCATTTCTCACTGTTCGATGATTCAATCATAGGTATTCGTCCTTAAATATTATAATCAAATCCTTTGGAATATGCTTTTCATATAAAAATACCGTCATATGGTACCAATAGTTCATACTGTTCGCACCCCAAATCTGTAGTTATGTTAGTGACGTGTGACATATATCATCGGAGAAAGGCACAATGAGTGTATGCGATGAATGCAGCAATTGTGACGCACTGATTTATGCGTCATAGCGTCGTGTTGTGGCAATGACACGCGACGGTGACGTGGTGGCGACGTAACGGCCGCGCGACGCAAACGCGACACGTATTTACCCACCTGGAAACAAATGCGATTGAACGCAGATGAGTCTCTAGCTAGCCCAAGTAGCGCCCGTGTGCAATCATAACCCGATGCTGGCAAGTGACGCTCGCCGCATCCTAAAGCCTGTTTTCTCACAAGCCCCTAACCAGGCCGGCAAACCATGGGATCTATCACATTCGGTGAGGACTTCGGTGGCCTGCCGATCAGCGTATACCGTCTGGAGTCACACATTAATTAGTGACATAATAAATGTTTCCCTATTTCCTTTTTTCATGAAGTCCTGTCGTTTGTAATTTGTGCGTTCTTAAATCGGTAAAGTTTTAATATTAATCTAGATACTGCAAAAAATAAATGAGGTGTATTAAAGTTTGATTTAGCAAACATTTAAAAACAACTCGACAACAACTTAAAGAATATTATTGAATTGGAGACATCGTATAAGAGCTTTAAGCCGCGTCGGCCGTGTTGCTCTATGCCTTTTAATTTAGTAGATTGATAATAGCTCTTAAAATTTAGAGAAGCTTACTGCATTACGAAGTGTATTATTGAGAGAAGGTTATAAAGAAGATACCTATCTAACATCACCCATCAAGTCCACATTCTAATCAAAACTGCGAGAGTTAAGACCGCCGGAGAGGACCATAAACTTTTTCATTTCCCATCTGGTACCGCGCGAGCCGTTGCTCCCTCCAGCGCGAGCCCTAACAAGAAAATCTAAAGCAACCGTGAAAAAAAAGCATCCGCTACCGTTATTAGAGGCGTCAATGAAACTGAGGGACATTGAAAACTGCGCCGGGAAAAGTCAAGACGAGAGGGAAATAGGGTTTTCCTTGATGTGTGAGCGAGTAAGAAGACAGGGGTTGATTTCGCTCTCGTTGGGCGGGCGGCAGTGCACGGTGGGCAGAGGGCGCGCTCGCGCGTTCCTTACGCGGTCGCTTTGCGTTTTTCGCGCGTTTAAAAAAGTTCAGTGCTGTGTTGTGTTGTGATGTTTTATACCTGTCGTGTGTTGTTACTAGTGCTGTTTGCTGCGGCTGGCTGTACCTGAAAATCTGCGAAGGTCAGAGAAGGTTCCCCCTAATAATCTTCAAGTTAGAGTGGCCGGTGTTTGTGACCACGTGTTGCAGTTTATCAAACGGGAGCGGCTGTTTGTTTTTTGTTATCGTCGTGGTCGCGTGTCAGTTGCAGTTAATTTGTGCTGTTTAACGTCGTTTCCTCCTTTATTAATAGTCGATGGTGCCTTAGTTTATGTTTGATACGAAAACTGAAACTGAGGGTTGTTCTGTTAGATTTCCGATTACGACCGCTCTTTGCGTAACTTGAAAATGTATAACAACTAGTCGCACTTCTATCAGATCGCGTAATTCTATAGTATGCTATAAGAGAAGTAACTCTTGTTTTTTCCTAACTTCTGTTTTTACAGGTTATTATATATTTGAGCTTAATAGCAGTTAAATGCAGTTAGATTTACAAATGCAATTAGTGGTACCCGCGTGGAGACATTGCTTCTTTAGTAAAAGGATTAACCTCGCGATCTTGATGCTCCTTACAAACGTTGAACCCCCGTTTGCACCTTCACCCCATTATTAATAAACGAAGACTATTCTTGGATTAGTTACTCCATATTTTGTCTCTGTCTATTGGATGACGAATGGCATTTGGGTGACTCGAAGAAAACATGGCGTAACTAGTCTGAGCTTATTCCTCGTTTATTAATGAGGGGCTTAAGGTGAAAGTTTTGGAAAATCCTTTCTTAACGCACGCCCGCATCATAATAGCCATATGTGTGCCAAATTTCACCGCAATTCGTTCAGTGGTTTGATCTGTACGTTCATAGATCAGTCAGTACGTAATAGTTGCGTTTTATATGTACACTAGCTGACCCAGCGAACTTCGTACCGCCCTAAAAAAATAGGGTTTGTCCAGGGGACAAAATTGTGAATCTAAACCATTCTCAGATCCCCTTGACCACACACAAAAAATTTCATCAAAATCGGTCCAGTCGTTTAAGAGAAGTTCAGTGACATACACACTCACAGAAGAATTATATATATAAAGATATACAGAAGACATTTTTTTCTAGATAATATTCCACCCTATCCAGGTTTCCGACATGATTTCTGTTTTTATATCTAAACTGATGAAGCCTGTTTTTTTTAAATCTTGTAATAAAGAGAACTTTGTAACAGAACATTTTTTGTTATTTTTTTTTTGTTATAGATTGGTTCGAGAAATGACTCCACGCCACCTGATGTTAAGTGACGGTGAACTCCCGACGTGAAGATAGTTCTTTCTACCAGCCTGCCTTTGTCGTGAAATAACAATTGATTGGGGTTAAATTTGGAAACAAAACTAGTTAAACTACGTAGACAGACTTCGTTATTAAATTTGTCTATAGTTAAATCCTATAGAAAAAAAAACCGGCCAAGTGCGAGTCGGACTCGCGCACCGAGGGTTCCGTACAAACCTGCAAGGTTTACAAAGGTCGTTCATTACGACAACTGTAACTACAATTATGTTTACAATCACAATTTTTTTGGTGGTATAACTACTTAAAATTTTAAGCTTTTCGGAATTTTTCTGTTACCTGAGGGCCAATCGCCTAACGGAAATGCTTTGGGAAACGCTAACGCTTACGATTTTATATTGTTATTTCTAGCCGCCTGAGGTTTTCGAATACCTCACGCTCATTTTTTTTAATATTGTTATTACCAATGCAAAATAAAAAGAAAGAGCGCGAGGCATTTGAATACCTCAGGCGGCTAGAAATAACAAAATAAAATCGTAAGCGTTAGCGTTTTCCAAAGCATTTCCGTTAGGCGATTGGCCCCCTGTGCTGTAAGCTATTGCTTCTTACCAAATTTCGAGATTCTATGTCAACGGGAAGTGGTCTTTAGGTTTTAATTCCCTTGCGTGTAGTTGCGAGTTTCAAAATATGCGGTATCAATGGTTGTACTTTTGCGTTTTGCGTTTTTGCGTTGACTTAGAATTTTTTTTTTTCACGGGTTAAAGGCAATTAGATCTAAGTATTTGATATGAATTTCAACTTGATAGCTCTACGCGTTCATGAGGAAAAAAGTAATAAGTTTATATTTATTAAAAAATATATATTTTGTAATGTAACTAAAAATTTCAGGTTTTCGGAATTTTTCCTTTATGTGTGCTATAAAACGTTGCTTCATGCCAAATTTCAAGATTCTAGGTCGACTGGAAGTACCCTTTAGGTTTTGATTCCCTTGCGAGTACTTGCGAGTTTCAAAATATGCAGCTTAAATTGCTGTTTCTTTTGATTGCGTTGACATAGAAGTTTGATTTTGTTACAGCTTAAAGGTATTATAGACCTGAGTATTTGGTATGAATTTCAATTTAATACCTCTACGCGTTTATGAGGAAATGGGTAGTAAGGTTAAAATTATTAAAAAAAAATATATTATGTGATGTAACTAAAAATTTATGGTTTTCGTAATTTTTCCTTTATCTATGCTATAAGACGTTGCTTGGTACCAAATTTCAAGATTCTGAGTTCACGGGAAGCACCCTGTAGGTTTTGATTCCCTTGCAAGTGTCGAAAATTTGCGGCATAAACGGCTGTATCTTTTGATTGCGTTGGCTTAGAAGTTTGATTTTTTCACAGCTTCAAGGGACAGTAGACCTGAGTAATTGATATAAATTTCAGCTTCATACCTCCACGCGTTCCTGAGAAAAAGGGTCTTGACAGACGGACGGACAGACAGACGGACAACAAAGTGATCCTATAAGGGTTCCGTTTTTCCTTTTGAGGTACGGAACCCTAAAAATATCTATTTGTCAAAATTTTAACACATTTACTATGTATTTGATTAATTATCGATGAAACAGAGAGGCCTTAGTCGTCGGCTCATAAGAAAGTTAAAAGCCAAAAGAATTACGTCGTCAGATATCTACGTAATTCTTCCTCAACCAATGCTTCCTCATGTATTTTTTTTGTCACAAAAAGTGCCTTTATTTTTTCGATCCACGTTTTCCCTTGGCTCGTGTACAGCACGTAGGTGTATAGACAGGAAAAGCAATAACACCAACAGTAAAAAAGTATGTGAAGCTGTTGTTAAGTCGTCTCTGCGGGTGTCGTAAACATAACCGGATGGAGGTGATGCGGCATGCTCATGTTAAGGGTGGTCCAACCTTAAATTCTTTTTTTTTTGGACATTTCTTTTGTTTTTATTTTTCTGCTAGCTTTTGCCCGCGACTTCGTCCGCGGTATCGTCGTTTTTCGTAAAAAAGTAGCATATGTCCTTCCTCAGGGTTCCGTGGTTTTGATGTGACAGACAGATTAACTTTCGTATTTTAGTAAGGAAATATAATACTGTTAAAAATATCGCAATAAGGAACCGCAGAATATTATTATTATCACTGTGCCCCGAGACCATCAGCGTGTAACTCCTTGTATGTTATTATGTTAATGTATTGGTAATATTGTTTAGATCGCTTTCACATGAGTCTTAAGTACATATAGAATGAAAATACTTCAGCGCAAAGCTTCCGGGTAGACTACGTTGAAATTTGACCCGTCCGGAACGTGAACATAAAAAATTCTAGGACTGCTAACCCGGGAAAGACCGACATAACTGACCATGTGAAAAACAACTGACACCGAGATCTACTCCAACAACACGAAAGGTCTGCCCTTGAGCCTTATTTATTGTCATTGCATAACACACCGATACTGGGAATTGCGTTCTTTTAAATTGGAATGGAAAATTATTTGGTATTATGGGAATTCTGGGAATAAAGATGGTTTCTCCTGCACCGCAACCTATTAAAATTTGAGCCTCGATTACATTTTGTTGCAACTGGGTTACTTTAAGCCGAGTTCCATTGCAAATTTGTGGTGGTCTTAAATTTCGGAGCAGAATAATCGGAATGCCAATTTTTAAACAAATTTCATGAGAAGGAAGTACGGGCATATTTAAAGAATTTAAAAATTCTATCGGGTAATTAGTGGCTTCTTGTTCATCGGCCATTCTATTTATTGAACTATAAACTTTGCTTTCCCCCTGGATATTCGACAGTATTTTATTATTAATCTCAGATGCCTGGTCATTGCGAGGAGTTAAAATGGACCTTTCGCATAGCCAAGAATTGTTCTTATTTAATTTTTTACGTCACCGTAAACTGACGATGTAAGATGTTGTTGGGATTGCACTATACAACATAACTCAGGCGTCAGAATAAGTTTTCCTTGGTGTAGCAGTGGATAGGTATCTTTGGTGAAGGTATTTTCTTTAATAATATATCAGAAAATTCACGATCATCCGGGTAATCTACAGTTCTCACTCGCATATTTATAGTCAAATGCACCGATTGTATATCACGCCACAAATAAGAGCTTTTCAGGCAAGCCCTAACCTCAGCAGCTCGGGTTCCCCGTGGTATTACCGTTAAGGTTTGTCGGAAAGCACCACAAAATAAAACTGTGATACCGCCCATGGGTCGATCATTTTGTCTTATATCTCTTAAAGTTCTGTCTACCGCTTCTACTCCTTTTCGATGGGCCATCGTACATTCATCCTATATGATTAAATTACACTTTGAACGAATATTTAAACACTACCAAAACAACTAATACGTGGTCCTAACTTTAGCTACCTTACACATAAAATCTAAGTGACTATTTGAACTAAAATATTCTTATAGAATTATAACCAGAAACATATACAACTCACAACAAAAAAGAAATGAAAATAAATCTGAAACGCCTGTGCAATACTATCTACCTATACCTCCTTCACTTAAAAATAAATACTTACAACTACTTTAATTAATAAAAGTACCTACGCTTAATAATTTTTAATTTGAACGAATATTTAAACACTACCAAAACATCTAATACCTGTTTTACAAAATAACAACAAAAGAAATTCAAATAAACTATTTAAAGACTAAAAGTCGCGCTGATAAGCACGGTTTCGGTCTCCCAGGCGGGGGAGCAGATGAGAAATCCTCATGGATACCCTACAGCCGGCTGCAAGGTTATGTCAGACTCGTACTGACTAAAAAACACCCGTAGGGGCTGCCTCTGGCCGGGAAGGCCTCTAAGGCTTCATCGGAAGCGATCGTCCCCCAGGGGGGGAGCGACGCAGAAAACAGATTTAGACAGCTCGCTCTCGGACCTTTGATACCCTACCGCTGCCGCGACCCGTGTCGAGCGCGGCAACCGTTACACAAAAATAATCCTTATAGCATGATTCAGTATTCACGTGCGACGGCGCGATGGCTTATTTCATGTATAAGTTAGGTGTTTCTATACCGAGTATTATAAACGTAAGAGTAAACAAATATGATCAGAATGCTCCGAACTGCTAAGCTATCGGGAGTTACACGTGTTATTGTGAGTCAACCATAAAAGATAGACATATGCTGTTGCGGGATATTTTTTAGACAATTTTATGTAGAATATTTCCGTCATACATGATTTCTATGTAACTTTAATCATTAAGGCTGCACACGCGACGGAAGCTTAAAAAATGGAGTAACTTCTCCCGTTTTCCCAACATTTCCCTTCACTACTCTGCTCCTACTGATTGTAGCGTGATGAAAAGTATACTATAACCTGCCCAGGAGTATGAAGAATAATTGTACCAAGTTTTGTTAAAATCCGTCCATTAGTTTTTGTTTCTATAAGGAACAAACACACAGACAGACAGACAGACAGACAAAAAATTTACTGATTGCATTTTTGGCATCAGTATCGATCACTAATCACCCCCTGATAGTTATTTTAAAAATATATTTCATGTACAGAATTGACATCTCTACAGATTTATTATAAGTATAGATGATACATCATACTAAAATTCATACAACCCTAAATTTTCACCCTTCTACCACCAACCCCTATTTTTTTATGGCGGTACGAAGTTCGCTGGAACAGCTCTATCTATATCATTTTACCATTTTCGAGAAAAGACTTTTTTTTACAACCGAAAGTTTTGCATTGTATTAAAAAAAAAAATGATTTTATTATTTACTTTGTCGAGCTACCTTTGAAAGGTTCGAAAGGTCCTTTCGAAGGTAGCTCGCGAACTAAATAAAAAATCATTATTCTGACGATGCAGACCTGAAAACAAATAAAGTTCGTGCATTAACTAATTAATTAGTGATGTGCGTGAAAACCTAAGAAACAAATAGATATTAATTAGGCCCGATTCTGGCATGATTTTCTCAACTTAAAACTAAATTTGGCATCATCTATTTTCTCGTTCTATAGAGAACGAAAAGGAGAGAATGATGTCAAAGGAGATTGCTTAAATTGGCCCAAATGCACAAAAAATATTGACATACACGGTAATTCTTAGCGTAATTTATAATTTAATTTACAGTCATTAGATTTCAACGGACACCTTTGTATAATATATTTACTTTAAAAAGGACTTTTAATTTTACCGGTTTGGAAAACATACGAATCATTTTTAATGGCTATGCGTGTAGTAACATTCAGCCAAAGACTGATCGAAGTTGTTTATATAACATAAAAACAAATCTATTTTGTAAAGATCGATAAAATAAATCATTTTTTTTATTACACTGTGGTATTAATATCCACCACTATCATTTTCACTAGATGCAAATGTGCTCAGACATTATTATAGATGGTAGGCGACATCATAAAGTCTATTGCCATACATTTTTCGCCAAACACCTCCATAAACACAACATATAAATTATGAGGTGTGATACACTAAAAATCTAAAATATGGTATATAACTTAAAAAATATAAATAAATAAATATTTCCAACACTCACACCAATTAGCCTAGCCCCAAAGTAAGCACTATAAGGCTTGTGTTATGGGATACTAGGGTAACGGATAGAATACATAAACTGTACATATATAAGTATATTTTTAATATGGTAGTTAATATGGTAGTTAATCTGGTAGGTATATCTTAAAAACATAACAAAAATAATGAAGCTACTGAATATATGGCTATAGAAGCTAAATCTATTAGCTTTCTTTGGTTAACGAGAGTTTAAAATTTCTCTCTAATCTGTGGCTCATTCACAATCATCACACAGTTTCTGTCACAGAGTACCTTATTATAACAGGAAATGACACCTGATTTTAAAAGTTACTCTTATGCATTAACTTTAAAAACAGGCAACTATCTGTTAATCTACATGCTCTATATACCTGAATCTAATCCATAATTTCGGTACTTGGCTTGATTTCCCTAGTTTACTATATAACTTATTTGTTTTTTTATTATTTTAATATGTTCAGTGTATATTCGTTTCTACAGTAATTTATATATAATTTCGAATCTAGGAAACAATTTTTCATGATTATTGGTCTTTAGGCCAAACATGTATGGAAGCTGAGCAATCTCCTTCGGTTTAACGTCTATACAAGCTGCCAGAATCAGGCCCATTGAATGTGTACCTATGTGCTAGGGCCGGGCGGCTCCCGGCGGGCGCGACGTCGCATTATCTTATTATTTATCGTCTGTCGCCCTTCCTTTTGTGTCTTCTTTAAATTCCTTCCGAATATG
The DNA here is from genome assembly GCA_902850365.2 of Chilo suppressalis. Lineage (NCBI taxonomy): Eukaryota > Metazoa > Arthropoda > Insecta > Lepidoptera > Crambidae > Chilo > Chilo suppressalis. Next base: position 21,837,254 of record OU963913.1, on the reverse strand, counting down.
ATCTCCTCCGATTCAGAGCTGCGTGTGCGTGTCCCGTGACCCCCGCTCCCCCTCGTGGGCCGGCTACTCGTCACGCGTCCGTGTAACGATGAACCTCTGCCTTATTCGGACAAATGACAATGCATCAATATGGATTTGTGAACACAAATCGGAAATCTGGGATTTCTTTGAGTTACTCGACTCTTTTCTTTAATTTCTTTTCTCATTTATTACAAAACTTTTTGAACGGGTATAAACGACTTTTTAAACAGGCTGCTGTAGAGTATCCGGAACGTTAATTAATGAAAAAAGTTGATAAATTGCGTTATTGAAATGTTGAACATTACCAATTTAAGAATACACATTTTGCGATAAAGCAGAATGTGAAAATGAGTTTGTTAAAATAACAGAAGGCGATAAGAATGAAGGCATGCAAGTAAATATTTGAAAGAAAAGATATTGAATATTGAAAACGCAAATTTCGGAATAACTGCTTTATTACCGGATGAGCGGTTATCAACTTGAATTATTAATGCGATTTAAACGCATAAAAAATCTCCATTCAATCTGATATAATGTGCGGCGTTCGCTCGTTGTCGGCTAAGTTACTTGTCGGCGTTAAAACGAGCTGGCGTAAATATTAAAATACATTCCGCCACGATGATTACTCGGCGAGCCATCGTCTGTCGATATTTCAGGCTGCACGGTTATTTACAGGGCTAACTTAACATTAAGAAAATCGTAAAACCACGACAGAACAAAACCCAGGCTTGTACATATACTAACTACTAGCTTAAAACAACACGATATAAGTGAGTCTTTTGATATCAGTAATAATAAACTCCTTCCTCGGCTGGAAATCGAATCCCGTATCCCGTATGCGTATCAAGCGTGCTTTTTACCACTCAACCACGAATGCTTGTTGATAAGGTCTAATTTTTTTAAAAAACAATTAAAGATATATTGCGTCATGTTAAAGATTAATGAAGCAAAAAATAGTGGCGATGGTGATAAGTTTCTCAATAAAAACCCGGGCAAATATGAAAGCCTTGCGAAATCCGGACAACAGTATCAAAGTCCGTAAAGTTCCAGGACCTTTTAAGAATATGAACCGGCTATATATCCGCGATTTTATTATCTCGAAAGAGTAGTTACCGCAATTTCTCTGTCTGATTATACAAATATGCACCTGCAATAAGGAAAATATTAGACAAATGTCAATATTGCAAACACAGCCCCAGTGCGAGACGAATTCAAGGATTCGATGCCGTCGTAAAACATAACTTTATAAAATATACTAACCATACTACGAACAAAAACTTTGACAATATACATAGTCAAGCACATCATATACAAGCATTATTCCCGTATGCCTCACACAAGGTTGACATGACGCCTGCGGGTATCGCTTGCTAATTAAGTATATAGTCTCAATTCTCAAATGACGTGATCAGATGACGTACATTGAGCTTGTAAGCAAAGTTTTTTTTCAACATACAGTAATTGTCACTGTCATGATGTGGCTACCTTCAATAGAATTTTGCATTTTGTATGTATCACTCACGGACCTGAAAAAGTATCACTATAATGTTTAAAAATAAGATTTAATGTAACTTTCTCTGGTGGCCCTAATAAATAAAAAATGGGTGCGTGTACTTATGTAGGCGCGTGAGAAGTTATCCTTCTTTGGCATCGTTTAAAATTAGTTTTTAATTGCATGCAAATAATTAATTACAATAAATTAATAAAAGGTCTGGAAAAGGACACAGTCAATAAAGTTCAGTTTTAATTTGAAAAAATAAATAAATAATCAAAATATTCAATTAAAATCGCTACTGAATATAATTTATTAGAACATATGTGATTTGCACATGTATGAAACTCAAACACGTATTCCGAATATACAAACTAGAAACATGTGGATAAATATTATAATGAATACCTATAACTGTTACTTTATTACAAAAAATAAAGATGTGGTTTTTGGTTCTACTACACCAATGGTCAAGAGATGGCGCTGTAGTCTCCTGAATCGCGCTTTGGTTCCGTTGTTCCAGATTAATAAATACTTTTGATAGGCCTTCACAATGCAGTCGTTAGCACCCACTAAATAGAGATTCTATTTCTATTTTGTTGGTAGATTTTCTTAATGTGCGTTAAACACAAAAGTAACAGCATGAAGTTGGTCGCTAAAGCGACCAACTTCATGCTGTTAATATTTTGTGTTACAGTGATGCGCGCGCATCTTAAAATTTCACTCTCATCATTTTTTCATAACGCGCCTAAAGAAGTATAACTTCAATAAAAAAAAATGTCCTAGCCTCAAAACTAAGTACTATATGGCTTGTGTTATGGAATACTACGGTAATGTATAGAATACATATATACTTTACATATATAATTATATTTATATAGACATACGTATTAAAAATCCATGACTGGAGTACAAATATGCTCCGTATTCATCAGATAAAGATTTGCCCTCACCGGGATACGAACCCGGGACCTCTCGCGTTGGCGACACCATGAAACCCGGTGTACAAACCACTTGGTCGGAGGTCGTCAAGGTTTGTAATAAAACTTGGCTATTCGTGTCCGCTATTGTGAATGAATGAAGGTTTTAATGCTGAAATTAATATCAATTACTCAGGTCTTCAAACTTTTGATTTAGTGAAAATAATCTATGTCAATGTAATAAAAAGATACTGCCTACAAATACGTGATATTTGATTACAATCTTCTGACAGTACGAGGTCAGTTTCCCAGAAGGGTGTTCCCAATTCGAGCAGATGATTATAATCAATTCATTCTGACTTTCATCAAATGATAAACATTAATGTCTCGCAAATGACATCATGGAGGCAACTATTTCCCAAATTAAAATTACTTACACTTCCCTCTATTTATATTCTGGAATTTGTATATTTGTTAAGACACATCCTTATAATTTTAAATTTAAAAACACAGATACCTGTGGATTAGCGAGACATAGTGGTAGATTGATGTTGCGTACTCAATATTGCAATAAAAACTGCTATTCGAATTGTATAAAAATCTATAATAAGTTACCACGCTTGATAACGAAGCTCCGTTATCAACAGTATCAAAGTCCGTAAAGTTCCAGGACCTTTTAAGAATATGAACCGGCTATATATCCGCGATTTTATTATCTCGAAAGAGTAGTTACCGCAATTTCTCTGTCTGATTATACAAATATGCACCTGCAATAAGGAAAATATTAGACAAATGTCAATATTGCAAACACAGCCCCAGTGCGAGACGAATTCAAGGATTCGATGCCGTCGTAAAACATAACTTTATAAAATATACTAACCATACTACGAACAAAAACTTTGACAATATACATAGTCAAGCACATCATATACAAGCATTATTCCCGTATGCCTCACACAAGGTTGACATGACGCCTGCGGGTATCGCTTGCTAATTAAGTATATCGTCTCAATTCTCAAATGACGTGATCAGATGACGTACATTGAGCTTGTAAGCAAAGTTTTTTTTCAACATACAGTAATTGTCACTGTCATGATGTGGCTACCTTCAATAGAATTTTGCATTTTGTATGTATCACTCACGGACCTGAAAAAGTATCACTATAATGTTTAAAAATAAGATTTAATGTAACTTTCTCTGGTGGCCCTAATAAATAAAAAATGGGTGCGTGTACTTATGTAGGCGCGTGAGAAGTTATCCTTCTTTGGCATCGTTTAAAATTAGTTTTTAATTGCATGCAAATAATTAATTACAATAAATTAATAAAAGGTCTGGAAAAGGACACAGTCAATAAAGTTCAGTTTTAATTTGAAAAAATAAATAAATAATCAAAATATTCAATTAAAATCGCTACTGAATATAATTTATTAGAACATATGTGATTTGCACATGTATGAAACTCAAACACGTATTCCGAATATACAAACTAGAAACATGTGGATAAATATTATAATGAATACCTATAACTGTTACTTTATTACAAAAAATAAAGATGTGGTTTTTGGTTCTACTACACCAATGGTCAAGAGATGGCGCTGTAGTCTCCTGAATCGCGCTTTGGTTCCGTTGTTCCAGATTAATAAATACTTTTGATAGGCCTTCACAATGCAGTCGTTAGCACCCACTAAATAGAGATTCTATTTCTATTTTGTTGGTAGATTTTCTTAATGTGCGTTAAACACAAAAGTAACAGCATGAAGTTGGTCGCTAAAGCGACCAACTTCATGCTGTTAATATTTTGTGTTACAGTGATGCGCGCGCATCTTAAAATTTCACTCTCATCATTTTTTCATAACGCGCCTAAAGAAGTATAACTTCAATAAAAAAAAATGTCCTAGCCTCAAAACTAAGTACTATATGGCTTGTGTTATGGAATACTACGGTAATGTATAGAATACATATATACTTTACATATATAATTATATTTATATAGACATACGTATTAAAAATCCATGACTGGAGTACAAATATGCTCCGTATTCATCAGATAAAGATTTGCCCTCACCGGGATACGAACCCGGGACCTCTCGCGTTGGCGACACCATGAAACCCGGTGTACAAACCACTTGGTCGGAGGTCGTCAAGGTTTGTAATAAAACTTGGCTATTCGTGTCCGCTATTGTGAATGAATGAAGGTTTTAATGCTGAAATTAATATCAATTACTCAGGTCTTCAAACTTTTGATTTAGTGAAAATAATCTATGTCAATGTAATAAAAAGATACTGCCTACAAATACGTGATATTTGATTACAATCTTCTGACAGTACGAGGTCAGTTTCCCAGAAGGGTGTTCCCAATTCGAGCAGATGATTATAATCAATTCATTCTGACTTTCATCAAATGATAAACATTAATGTCTCGCAAATGACATCATGGAGGCAACTATTTCCCAAATTAAAATTACTTACACTTCCCTCTATTTATATTCTGGAATTTGTATATTTGTTAAGACACATCCTTATAATTTTAAATTTAAAAACACAGATACCTGTGGATTAGCGAGACATAGTGGTAGATTGATGTTGCGTACTCAATATTGCAATAAAAACTGCTATTCGAATTGTATAAAAATCTATAATAAGTTACCACGCTTGATAACGGAGCTTAGTTTGCCTATATTTAAAAGGAAGCTTAAAATGTGGCTAATAAAGAAATGTTTTTACTCAGTTAGAGAATATTTAGAAACGAAAATTGACATAGAATAAGTAAAATGACATAAGTACCTTTAAATTTTAGAATTAAATTAAGTTTGACATTCACATGCCCTGTCGTTGGCAAAATGGACGAACTAAATGAAAATCACCACCAAAATGTATATACTCTGTTTCAATTCAATTTTTACTATTTATATAGATAATTAAAGTGTTGGCGATTGCATCTTCTTTGCTGTATTCATTCCGATTGAGCAATCTATAAGTTCCTTCTCTCTCAACTAGAGATAGATTCGGAATGTGATTTTGGCCGAAATTTGTACGATCACGCCGAGTTGTGCTTGCGTACAGATTGATCACGAGATCACGTGACAAATTGTCGCAGGCGCGTGTTTATTGGCGGCGATTGTGCGAGGATTCAGAGGGATCTGTGAACGGATCCGAGATGTGATGCCGCCAGGTAGACACGAGGAACATTGATGTACTGCAATGTAGGTTTATACCTGAGTAACGGGTTCATACTTTACGTAGATAGGTATATTGATAGTTTGAAGACACATGGATAACAAAAATAGGGAAATACCTACAAATTGATTATTAAAGATAATATTAACAATAAGAAATTGACCAAGTGCGAGTTGGACTAAGGATTTCCGTACAACAAACCGCTAAAGAAAAAAGCTATTTGTTTTTTTCGTCACAATCTACAAAGTACATAATAAGTCTTCATTTCCAGAATTTGTTGTTTAAATATAGCATATGGGACATCATATACCAAAGTTTCATATTCATAAGTATTCAATTAATACATATTATCTTTGTTTTATTGATTACTCCAAAGCGTTTAAAACAGTATGTCATGATATACTCATTGATAGTTTAGAAGAAAGTGGGATACGTGGTTCCTTATTAAAGTGATGTAAAAACTTTCTACAAAACAGATCATACTCCGTGAAGAATGCTAAAGTAATAAGGCTCATGCGGCAAAAGGGACAGCACAAGGATCAGCATTAGGACCCTTACACAATAGCACGTATGTAAATAATCTTACAAAAGCCATTACAAAACACTACGAAATGTACCAATTTTGTGACGATATCTGTTTTCTTGATGCTGACTCTGATGTTGACATGGCCCTTAAAAAGTTACAAACTGATTTAACACTACTTTGTAAATGGTCGCATGATAATGGACTCGTATTAAATAACAGTAAAACAAAAGTTATATATATTAGCACTAGTCAAAGTACAAAACAAATTCCTATAGCACTCGTATCACATAGTCATAATTGTTTGCATACGCATAACTACAACACTAATAGCTGATGCGGTGCCCTGAAAATTAAAAAAAAAAACAAATTTATGGCGCGATTACACTTGGCCGTTGGAAATGGAATGAAATTCGGGTAAACGACTGAATGGTGAAAGTGAAAATGAACGGAGTCAAGTATAACAAAGAACATAAGAAAGACACGAAAAGTTTTAAACATCTAGCAGTTAAATGCTTCAAAATATAGAAAGATATCACGAAAATACTTCCATAGTTCGTAAATATAATTAAAAAAAAATGTCCGGGTATCACCTCTCAATTTATTCTTTTTCCATAAATTACCTGTTCATGATTCTATCTTCACAGCTGACCGTTTAAAAGCGAGCATTTCCCTAACAGAATTCCACTTTAATGAGATCCGATCTAACAATTTCCCTCCTCCGACAAGTCATTCGGTAGTCAAACCTTATTTTCCATTAGGCTTCTTCATCAATATCTTTTGGTCGCGACGTTGCCCACGCACGGGCCGTAATGAACCATCCGTGGGCTAATTCAATTACCGCCAACATTGGCGCCCAACGTGGGGCTGCCCGATTAATAATTCATAAAATTCCCACAGGACTGTCCCGAGCAGGTCACCTTGCGAAAACAATTTAAACCTTATCCTCTAGGAATACGGTTGGTTCACTTGATATTATATTTCTTAATTACGCACGCCTAAGGATCCCATCAAATGGGTTCTTAAAACTCAACTAAAGTTTTGTATGCATAATTTGAAATTGTATTACCGGAATTAAGGGTTTAATTACTCATGTGGTTAAATCATTATAACGTGCTATTAACAACAATCAATGTTTTCTAATTCGCAATTTAAAACTGTTTAATGGATACGTTATAATATTTAATTATTGTACTCATGCTATTAATTTAAGCGCCGAAAGTTAAGTGCTATAAGAGGACACGGTGCTCAGATTACTGTGTCTCATTATTTTAGAATTCACGGTGGAATATTCAAAAATCCTTTCTCGCTTGAAGCCTACCTCAATTAAAAAACCTATTTACTAAATATCATGTCTCTGCCATCAAAAGTGTAGGCGTGCGTTGACGAACTATTTAAAACGTCAACATGTTATATCATTGTTTAATGAGGGTAGTTTTGAAAAATAGAAGCACAGATAGCATTTTAATTTTATACAAACTACGTGTGCAAATTTTTAATCAATCCTTTGCACTTTTGGATGACCTCCCATACAAACTTTGACATGACATTTTATAATTTTTTGAGGGTAGTTGTAAAAATTGTATGTAACAGGCTTAGTGTACATCTATTAAATAATGTTTATGCTAAATTTGCGGTCAATAGGTCCATGGGGCTTACGAACAAACTTTTCTTGCAAATTTAACGCTTAAGAGGCTGAATTTAAAAAAATCCCATCTTATTACTTATCTTGGCAATAATAAGAACCTACTGTCCAAATGTCATCATTTTAGGTCCAGCCACTTTGGCAGTGCGTTGATGAGTCAGCCAGTCTGTCAGTGTATCCTTTTCTCTCTTTATGTTTAGTAAGTAGATACGGAAAAATAATCATGTTATATCGTCATCGTAGCTTCGTCACTAATGGACCGATTTTTAATTTGCAGTCGAGTCAAAAAGTGCATGCCACTTTTAAAACTCTGTTGTTTACTTATACAGTATAATGTCGTTGTCAAATTTATGTGTACTTTTTGGAAAAATCGACGTTTCATCGTTAACGAATACAAAGACTAATATGCGAATCTTAGCATTATACCGGTGAACGAAGGTTACTTAAAGTATGCTATGTCCATCAACCCGAATATTGTCACATTAACTGCTGTGTCTTAAAGTAATTTTTTGCACGTAACAGATATTGGTTTGACAACGACCATATTATTTTTCATTGATCAATGTTACCGTTAATTATCAATACCTAAATAATTTTAGGTCGCATCCCTCAGCATCAAGAAACTAAAGTTAAGTTTTCATTTATTTTTTAAGCATTTAACTGCTGGATGTTTAAATCTAAAGAAAAGTTTAGTAGAAAAAAATCCACGCGGACCAGGCAGCGGACGGGACTCGAACCCGCACTATTTCTATATCTCCCCGATTACCCGATTGCTATTTCTTCTTTCAAATGTTTAATGCTTGAAAAAGTATTCATTTGACATTGTGGGTTACCTACAATGCGAAGAGATGGCGCTGCCTTGCAGCTTAAGGCTAGGAAAATTTCGACGCGGCGAATAGGGCGGTGGTAGCATAATGGTCAGTGCATTCGTTCGGATTGCGAAAGGTGCGGGTTCGAGTCCAGTCCGCTGCCTGGTCCGCGTGGATTTTTTTCTAGTAAACTTAACTAAAGTTAACTTTTACGAAGTAGCTGGCGGCCGCTAGTATAAAATAAATAATCGTTCAAAGGCTTCAGTTGTTTCAGGAAAATAATGTTTGAATTTCCGTGCCAAATGTTCCGGTATTACCTTATCTCTTTGTTTGATATGAATGTTAACATAACGTGTGATATGAAAATGCTTATTACCTTAGGACAAAGTTTGGTGATATACAGAGGACACTAATAACTAATGTTTATTATGTATCTAATATATAAAATTCTCGTGTCGCGGTGTTTGTGGTTAAACTCCTCCGAAACGGCTTTCCCGATTCTCATGAAATTTTGTGTGCATATTGGATAGGTTTGAGAATCGGACAACATCTATTTTTCATCCCCCTTAATGTTAAGGGTAATCCACCCATAATTTTTTTTTTCAATTTTAGATAGTTTTTTTTTTATTTTTTTATGATACATCATACAAAAAAAAGGTAAATTTAAAAAATCAAAAAACCCGACTGCTTAATTATACTTCAAATAAAAACTGAAAAGAAAAAAACAAGTCCAGTAGTCTATAATTCTGTTAATAAGGAACAAAGCTACTTTAACAGTCGGGACCCATTAGATATTCAAGAATACATAATATTTTTCAACAGTGGGTCCCGACTGTTAAAGTAGCTTTGTTCCTTATTAACAGAATTATAGACTACTGGACTTGTTTTTTTCTTTTCAGTTTTTATTTGAAGTATAATTAAGCAGTCGGGTTTTTTGATTTTTTAAATTTACCTTTTTTATTTCACACTTTTTAGTTAGTTAGTATTTTAAGACGGTATATACCGTAGTCTTGTTACTTCAGTAAGGGAATTAATATCGCGGGAATTATTAAGTACCTTAAGACAGTCTAAAAATGAATCTAATGATACCGCATACATATTTTTTTAAAGGGAAATTTAGAAAAAATATTATTATGTCTTTATCCCGTGGGACTTTTAGGATAAAATGTATCCTATGACACTCCCGTAATCAAGACAAATCTAACGATACCTCATACATCAAAATCCATCAAGCCGTTTAGGCTACAGGAGGTCACAAAGGAACAGACATACATACATACTTACATACACTCCCTAAACATTACCCTCCCTCTTTGGCAGTCGGGTAAAAATATATACATCCCTAAATTTTCAACTTTCTACCACCAACCCCTATTTTTTTATAGCGGTACGAAGTTCGCTGGGTCAGCTAGTTTCTATATAAATATATGTACAGTATATGAATTCTATCCGTTACCCTAGCAACCCATAACACAAGCCTTACAGTGCTCACTTTGGGGCTAGGCTAATTGGTGAGAGTGTTGGAAATACCTTATTTATTTGTTTAACTGTTATAGCATTTTCTTAAGTTGTTTAATAACCATACTATGTTTTACATAATCGCAAACCACAACCACAACATTAATAAACTAACATTAATTTTTAAATCTAAAGACAATATAACTAGAAATTCGGTAGCATAATTGGTCAGTGCATTCGCCCGGATAGCGAAGGGTGCGGGTTCGAGTCCCGTCCGCTGCCTGGTCCGCGTGGAAATTTTTCTAGTTATATTCTCTTAAGATTTAAACATCAAGCAGTTTCATGCTTAAAAAATAAAAATTATAACTGTAATTGCTTTTATTTTTTAGTCAACAAGTTGGCACTTTGCGCTAAAATATTTTCCATTTCCACTAACTGTTGAAATTCAGACACTAATGCCGACTTTTGAATGAAAAAAAACCGGCCGTAATAGCCGCCGTGTCGCGAATTAATTAATCGCAGCCGTGCCGGACAGCCCTCTGAGCCGGGCCGGACCGGACACCGGCGGACAAAAGCTCCCGAAACACCGCAATGCAGGCGAATGTGTATACATGGTAGTGTTTATATGGACACAATCTCAGCCATGGAATGGATCGGATGCTGCGTGCGTCTCGGTTCAAATGCTCGCCTATTGAAATTATGTCTTTTGTTATTCAAAACTAACCCTCTTCAATGTTAGGCGTTATAATTTTGAAGTGTAAATTCTATTAAACGTTTCGGACTTGTTCTTATTTCGAACCCGAGTGTAATGGTGCAAAGACACTAGGTCGTTAACCCGAATACGAGTACCAATGGAATGTGAGTAAACGGCTAAGTGTAAATGAACGGAGTCGAGTACGCCCGGATTCGGGTAGATTTCCTTTTGTTTACTCGACATCGTCTTCCGACCCGTATTGCAGTGTAAATATTGCTTCGGGTGCCTGAATTCGAGTAATGTCTTACGTGTACCCTAATACGGGCTAACGACCAAATGTAATCGCGGCACTAATCAAGTAATAAATATTACCTACTTCAAAATAACTTTCATCATCATCATCGACCCATGCTCGTCCACTGCTGGACATAAGTCTCCCCTAATGCACGCCATTGCTCCCGATTTTCTGCCACTCTCACCCAGCCCACTCCAGCCAGCCTACGAATGTCTCACCCATCTTGTCTCAGGGCGTCCCACACTACGTTTACCGAGTCGCGGTCTCCACTCAAGGACTTTACGGCTTTATAAATGTATAAAATCAGTGCATCTAACCCGTTGAAACTTGTTTCATTATTCACATAGATACCAATATAAAATTACACACCAACTACAGTATCAAAAGCGCACCATAAAAATTAAAAGCAACGAATTATTAAAGTGAAAACTTCTTTAGCGGCGTTGTACACTTTTTTTGTATGGGTAAAAAATGTTAAACTCGTGGGCTGATCGCATCATGACACACTATAAAATTGGAAAGCTGTTGACTTTCAATATATTGGACGAAACATAGTAATAATTTATTTTATCGTATTATATTAATAAGTCTCTATCTAGGACGTCCACCTGGCAGCTTTATTGCGAAGAAAATGCATTTTTTTTACAATAGATGTCGCTAGGTGCGCTTAAATGTGATTCATGTAAGTTGATTTCTTTACAATAGATGTCGCTAAGTGCGCTTAAACGTGATTCATGTCAGTTGATTTTTCTAAGAGATAAACTTTTTTAATGTAATATTAATCGTTATGTTTGTATACGATAGCGCAATAAATAAATATTGTATTCTACCACATACATGATAGTACTTTTATACTGATAATTAAAGCAATTCGTGCAAAATTATTCCCTAACCATTCCAAAATATAAAAAATGCACAACGTTAATATTCAAGTTTTCACTTCTGCCGGCACTCCCGGAGTGCAACCCGTCGTTGTTTTTTCTACGACCCTATTTAAAAGCAAAAGTTTGACAAGCGCGCGGAAGTTTTGGCAGTCTCCTATTAAAATGAGGCAATAAATTAACATTCAATATCGCGAGTTGTCTCTCTCTGACGATGATCGATGGACCCCCTGCGCCCCGACGCCGGATAAATGCAACATGTATATTTACTCGCTGCACACATCATTAACTACCGATCACGTAGGGGCTAATAATAATTTTCGCTTTATTGATAAAGTGTTGTTTGTTAATGTAGTTACTATTTTACATGTTTTTAAAAGACTAGAGATGAAGTTTGAGGAGAAAGGTTATTGTGGGTCACCATCAAAAGATAAATGAGAACAATTCTGTCATATAAGATTATTGTGTAATTTTTACCGTTGACGCAGCGCACTCAACGGAAGCTCAGGCACTCCGCTCCTAGTAGTCGTAGCTTTAGTTATAAACCCTTCCTTGATACATGCACTATCCACCACAAAAAAAAACAAATCAGTCCAGCAGTTCCCTGGATTAACGCGTTCAATGAAACGAAACTCTTCAGCTCTATGATCAGTAGAGATACAGAACACAGAAAGAGGTTTGAAGGGCTTTGTGGACGGGGCAGACGTGCCTCAGTTATGTGTGAGCAATGCTCATAACTTGACCAAAGCTAGGTTCCGATTGCTTCGTTGCTATCGGGTATGATCGCTGATTGGTTCGATTTTTTAATGTCGCGTCGTTTGATTGGCTAATATCTATTAGGTAGTAGTGTACTGGGCAGCATTTCGTAAGCTTCGTCAAGTCTTCTCGTCACCCATCCCTCAATGTCTCAAGTCGAAAGTCTTCGACCAGTGCGTCCTCCTGGTTATGACATACGGCGCCGAGACGTGGACACTCACGGCTGGACTGGTCCACCAGTTTAAAGTCGCTCAGAGAGCTATGGAAAGGGCTATGCTCGGAGTATCCCTGAAGGACCGCATCAGAAATGATGTAATCCGACAGAGAACCAAAGTCACCGACATAGCCCACCGAATTAACAAACTGAAGTGGCAGTGGGCTGGTCACATTAGCCGCAGGACTGACGGCCGTTGGAGCCGGAAAGTTCTTGAGTGGAGACTACGACTCGGTAAACGTAGTGTAGTCCTACACTACGTTGCACACACTGCCCTGAGACAAGATGGGATGGGAGAGTAGCACAAAATCGGGAGCAGTGGCGTGCATTAGGGGAGACCTATGTCCAGCAGTGGACGAACATGGGTTGACGATGATGATGATGTAGTGGGGACGAGCCAGCGGCATCGGTTTCCGTAAAAACGGTATGATATGGTCTATGATCACCCTTCTACTCCACTCTTCCTGTGTTCTGTGGGAGCTACACACTCAACTCGTTTCTAGTTTTCATCTCTGCTCGCTTCTCGTTCATCTTTGGCGCAAGGACAAGTGCCTATCTGTGTAAGTTTCTGTTATATTATCTTCTGCCATATTGTTAACGTAGTATTACGTGGATAAATCAATCTAAAGGGTGGTTAATGTAATAAAGTGTCATGTTACGAGTAAATTTGTAGTTCGGTGGAGCTGCTTCACGGGGGATGAATGGATGAATATGGAGGGTAAACAATCGGGGTGAAGGGTGAGGGGTGACCTTGGGTATGCACGACCTCGCACAACATACTTTCTTTAAATGTGTACACATGTTTTCATATGAGCTTTTTATATTTTAATGTATAAAATGATTCGTATTTGTAACTAGAAAGCCCTTTGTAAATATATCGTCACTGTTTTTATAATACAATGGAGGTTCTTTCATCGTTTTACATAAAAAGAAAAGTTATAAAAACTGTTTAAATTTTTGGAGTTTACTCCTTAAGAATCGTTTTGCATATATAAGTATGAGAAAAATGTGAGGAGTAAAATCTATCAATGAATGACCTCGTTACGTTTTTGGTGCGCATCCTATGTCGCGCAACTTTGACAAACAAAGATGACTGATTGACATTAATAAAATTTTTAAAATCTGAACTGAATTTAGATATTGTTTCTGATAGAGCAATACGGACAACGAGGTATGGTACAACCATTGATGCGGTATTTTCAAGATTCGAGAACCACGTATCTACGAACGTCCATGTGTCTTATTTTAGTTACCATAAACCACTTGTCAGTGTAATTAATAATGCAGACAATGTTGATTTAATTAATGAAAGGGTTTCATACAGTATCAATCTTTTTTAAGTTAAATAAACTCTTTTTGCGTCTGGTTAGACTATCGAACTTATGGAGTAAACTCCAGTCGTGCGTCGGAGCTGACACAGCAATTTTTTTTTAGTATCATCAAATGTGTATCAATTATTGTTAAAGTGGTAATAGAAATACCCATAAATACCCATTAATTATTTATATATTTAATGTATAAATATAATATGACGATTTATAAAATAAAGAGTATTCGCTGACAAAACGACGTACAGTGGAGGCTCAATAATACGGAAACCGTTTGGATACGAAACCCTTAAAAATTTGATGTTGATATTCATCTCTGACAAGGGTCATATGCGCAAATATTGGTATTTACTAATATCAACACAGTTTCTATCACATTGTAGCAGCATTTAATATGCCTCGCACAAAGAGCTTCGCGATATAAGCGACATAGTTTCGTACTCATAAGTCTCCGGAATGCACGTTAGTTATCTGCCGGTTAAATATTACAATATACGCCGCCGTAATCGTTGTTTAACGAGTTACAAGCACCGATAGCCTGCCGGCGATGATCGCACACATGCAGAGAACACACAGACACACACGCGAATGAAAAGTACTTAGCAACTTTTCATTACCCATTCATTACTTACCGAATAATTTTTGTTGGAACATTTTGACTTATACTAGGGATGTCGAAAGTTGAAAAAAATATCAATATATCGATACATCGATATTTTAAAAAATATCAATATCGGCTTCGATATATCGCGAAAAAACATCGATATATCGATATATCGGACCAATTTTCCCAAAAATATCGTACAGTAGCTCACGAAATATGACACGCGGAATAGTAATGGAACGAAAATTATCTCCCTAAAAATAGACCCTATTTTCGAATGATGACATAGACAATACTAAATACAGCACAGATCATAGATATGTTGAAGATCCAGTTACGATTTTTCCAGATACGAATTTAGTTAGATCGTGATATGCCGCTAATAATTAAAAAAATATCGTTTTTGATACGAATTTCGATATTGGTTATTTTGTATCGATGTATCAATATATCGAATCAAAATATATCGGCAAAAAATATCGGTATATCGAACAAAAAATATCGATATATCGATATATTTTCAACAAGCCTAACTTATACTCGTGTATTAAGTAGTGAATCAATGAAAATTTAATGTCGTTATTACGTGATTTGTTTGCCGACATTTACGATTGATCGTCACAGAAAATTGAAGTGCAAGATTCACACACTGTTCGCACCCTCTTTGCAACCATGCAGCCAGGGTGAATCCACCAGGGTGGGTTGATAAATATGCAAATGTCTGCAAGCATTTTATCTATGGTAGCAGGCGGAGATGCTCCTGTTGAGACTTTGCGAAAGTTTAATTGCATGTAAAAACCGCTAGATTTATTACGTCTATTTTCTTTAATCTCTCTAGGGTGGATAGCTCTTAGTGGACCGTATGAATGAATGGAAAATGTTAGCGGCATTTTTAAATGCACTTGAAAATCGTCAATATTTTAATAAAAGCGGATTTGGTTGCAACGGTCATTTTATTTACTTGTGCTAGTGGTATTTTACTACAACAAAGGCTAGTTTTACTGATTAAATATAATAGTGATTTATTTTTACGTTGCAGCTTCTGACATGCAGTAAACTGACATAACTCTACGAAAAATGATAAACATATGAAATAATCTAAGGATTTTTACACTTGGGATTGGCGACAAGAAATTGTTGGTTTATTATGAAATGCCGCGATAAGAGTGAGTTCAACCATCTGCCTGTTGGAGATTATAATATGGAAGGAAAGAGTTGACCCTAATCCCTCAGTTTCAGAACAAATCACGTACTATCTTAAAGCGATTCTTCTTATTTTGTCGCTTTAGAATGGCAGGTACTATCATATCATTGGTCGCGGCATCTTCTCCGCCCCTCTTCGCTCTGTCGCTATTTGGATTACGCAAATTGATTCTCGTAGCGGAATTCCGCAAATTGTTGTTTTTAACGGATTCCTCCGCGGGCTCAGAGGCGGAGAGCGCTTTGAAGATGAGTTTGTGCGAACTCGCAACTTCTCTCGCTACTTATCTTGTTTTGCTTCGTAAATGACGCCGGCCGAGTTCCTTAGAAAATTTATCAAATTCTACCTCTATTATTGTTTGTTGATAAAATATGTTCAGAAGAAATTTATTATCTTGACTCATTTATATCTGATTCTATTCTAACTTCAGAAGTAGATATTATGCTTTTGTTCATCAATCGTTTATTCAATTTAAATTTCAGGGAAGCGGAATTTAAGTTTGTTCCGATAAATCACAACTTTTGCCAATTGAGTGAATTGACTACCGTTACAATTTACTGCTCCAGTCTGAACTACGAGCGGCGATATGTTTGCTGAACTGCTGACATAAACCTTCACAAAGTTTGTCCCGAGATACAATACGTTTAGTTCCACCGGATGACGTCACAATACAGTAAACAAACAACCCCATGCACTCGTGAAGTAACTCAGCAAGGGTCCTTCGAGTTGCCGCCACTGGGGACTTATAGGGTTGCAATCTTAAACAACTACAATTACTCGAACAAAAATATGGTTGTCTGTAAATAAAAAAAAATGCTTTCTTATTTCTTTTAAATGTTTGTGAACATTGGTGTTCTAATAGAAGCTATATGTTATGTTGTTCCCTAAAAAATGGTTGAGCGAAGCGATGGCTGGTTCATGCGTCATGCTCGTGAACGGGTGCTGCCAGCGGAGATGAGTCTGCTCTTAATTCACTGGGTACTACTATTAATCGTTGTTCTAAACTTTAATCGTTCATTATTATTATTTTTTTTTGCCTAAACGGTAGGACACGTCATTCCTAAACTTTGTTAAACCATTTTTTTTTTTACATATTTTAATTTTTTATTTTATAGTCATAATTTTTATATTATTTGCATTTTTTTTTGTTTGTAATGAAAAGTGACTTTATGAGTTACCTCATATTGAAGTCATTTTTCAATTTGACGACTCTGTATATAATACAGGGAGAAAAAAACAGCCCTTGCTGAGTTTCTTGCCGGTTCTTCTCAGTACAAGGTCTCCCGCCGTAGATTTGCGAACCGATGGCGTAGCTTTTCGACATTCACAAGTGCTTGTAACAGCCTAGACTGAATAAACGATATTGAATTTTGAATTGAATTGAATTTTGAATTTTGAATTTTATTAATATAAAATCGTTTTGGTACGGAACATGAGGTTAGACTAGAAACCGATATCGCTAGAAGGATTGCTCTGCTGAAATGGCAGTGGCCGGGACACGTAGCAAGAAGAACCGACGGCCGTTGGGGCGGAAAGGTTCTTGAATGGAGACCACGCACCGGACGACGCTCAGTGGGCAGGCCCCCTACGAGGTGGACCGACGATCTTGTGAAGGTCGCTAGGAGACGATGGATGCGAGTGGCGCAGGACCGATCGGTGTGGAAATCATTACGGGATGTCTATGCTCAGCAGTGGGCGTCGTAAAGCTGACATGATGATGACACTTTAACATGTCGTCTGTTCTCGGGTGTCCCAATCAGTAGTATCTCTCTACCTATTTTTTTGTGTCTGGAAAATGCCTTACGCATCCTTCAACCACTGGTGGAGCGAGAAGAAGGTATGTGGGACTCGTCCCTGTCCTCTTCAGCCAGCCCTGGAGCTCGCTGATGTGAACGGGGCCCTACATACGCCTTGAACATGGCTACTAAAACCAGACAATACTCCTGCACCGTCACCCGACACGCACTATGAGGACCGCGGTCCCGAGAGGGCGGGTGTAGACACGGAACCCGTCTCCGAATGGCCGCGCACCCGCCAGGTAAATAGTCTCTCTACCTAAGTATCTAAACTTATTACAACTCATTAGATTTAATCAATTAACATGATTAAAATCAAAAGATGTCAGACCTCGACTTGAATATGACTACTACCACATTGATGATTAATAGTTAAATCTGTGTTTAGTATTATTGCGTAGGATGAGGTTTAGCTTAAACTAAATAAGCATTGATCTGTGGTGACAGGTGATAAAGCCCATGACCTATTTGATGACATCCATGGAGGAGCTCGAGGGCGTGAGTGGTTAGTCGGCTGCGATCGTTGAAGTTAAGCAACTTTCGCAGAGGTCGTTCATTGAATGGGTGACCAAAAATCTTCTATCTTGAGTTCCTTCGTGCTTCGGAAGGTACGTCAAGCCGTTGGTCCGGGCTGCATCAGTCGTAAGCATCCACCAATTCGCATTAAGCCCGTGGGATGGGTCATGGTCCAATCTCCCTATTCCATACATAGGGAAGGCCTGTGCCCCAGCTGTGGGGGCATTAATAGGCTGATAGTGATAATGATGTTAATTTGTATGATTAATACGAGTAAGCAGTGGCGGTCTTAGGGGGTGGCGAACAGGGCAATCGCCCGGGGCCTCGCTCCTACAGGGGCTTCGCGCAACAACCCAAGCAAATTTTAAAAATATAAAAAAAAATACTATTTTTTCAATGACACAAGATCGGCTTTCAGCCCTCGCTATTCTTTCAATCGAAAATGACGTAGCTTATTCGTTAGATTATTGTGCTTTAATTAAAGATTTTAGTCTTAGGAAAAGCCGCAAACATCAATTTTAAAATTTATCATCTCTGTATTTGTTAATTTTGTGAATCTTTCAATGTAAAATATTTTAAAATTCAAATTTGATTTATTTGTATAATTTAAGCATTTTTCCTTAAACATGACAAATACCTAAACCAAACAACTAGACCTACTTTCGCATCACATACTTTTCACGAAGGACAAAGGGCCTCGCAAAGACCTGCCGCCCGGAGCCTCGCAATGGGTAAGGCCGCCTCTGCGAGTAAGTCATGTCTGTTATAAGAATCTGTCCGTCACCCTAGTATCCGAAAACGCAAGCCTTACAGTGCCTACTTTGGGGCTAAGATAAATGGTGTGAATGTTGGAAATATTTTATATATTTATCATCGCCAGCCCTACGTCCACGCAGCTCTTCTCCCCCCTCCTCCAGGGTACTCTCTCCATCTTTTGTCGCGGGATGTAATTCAATGCAGTTTTACTTTTCCTTTATAACTCGACTTACTTAAACTTTCTAATGAGCTACCATTGTTGGCTTCTTGAATGAAATTAGAATTCGATTCTGTTTAGATGAGGTGTAATGTTATTATGCAGTGGAATTATTATATTATGCGAATTTGTTTTTTTAGGTTTTCACGCACATCACTCATTAAATAAAACAAGTTTCAGCGGTATAAATGCACTGATTTATTTATTTATTGACGTTTCGCATTCTCTACAGGATGTTTTTGATTACATTTCTGATAATAAATATACTATAATTTTTATTATTTTAAAGCATGTAACTGCTTGATGTTTAAATCTGAAGAAATTAAATAATTAAAAAAATAATATAAATTAAAAGAAAAAATATTATAACTATAATTGCTCTTTCTTCTTTCAAATGTTTAATACTTGTAAAAGTATTCATTTGACATTGTAGGTTACCTATAATGCGAAGAGAGGGCGCTGCCTTGCAGCTTAAGAATGGCTAGAAGAATTTCGACGCGGTCCGTGAGGGCCGCGGTAGCATAATTGGTCAGTGCATTCGCCCGGATTGCGAAGGGTGCGGGTTCGAGTCCCGTCTGCTGCCTGGTCCGCGTGGAATTTTTTCTAGCTATATTTTCTTTATAAATATATTAATTTTACACAACCTCTCTCCACACACACACACACTCATATTCACTATACTCACCATGAGTGGTTTCACTCGCTACACTTTACGCTTATTATTTTGTTACTTCTTTGGAAAATGTCTGTATGCGTTGAGAATATCCTAAAACAGCTTGTATTTTTTTATAAAGAGCGCAGCACCTGAGACACAGATCTCCTAGTTCAGGTGCAATATTTTTTATGCAGTTAGATGATTGTTTGATTATTATAAGATTTTATAAAATATTGTGTACATTTTTTTATGGTGGCAATAAATTATTTTTATTTTAGGATGCGAAATGTCAATAAATAAATAAATCAGTGCATCTATACCGTTATTTTTTTTTATTTAATATCATGCGAAGTTTAAATACTTCATTCAATCTCCATATTAAAATTGTGGACCACATTTAACTAACAACTTTAATATTATCAAAATCTGCGTTTATTTCCTACGTTGTTGAGTTTGTGATCAGTTTGTTTTGTAGTAATCGTTGCTGAATAAAATATAGGCACTTTTTAACGTTTCAAAAAAGTCCAATAAACTTATTCTTATCTATCTATAACTTTTTAAGTTTTATTCATTCGAAATTAAACAGCTTTTGGAGATTTCGATTAAGCAAGACAACCAGATCTTTAAATCATGATCCATAAGAATATTATTTCAGAATATTGTTTTTTGAATGACATGTCTGTCTGAATACCTGCCTTCGTTTGTTATTTTATTAATTCCCGAGGCGTTGTATCTGATCCCGCCTCTTTTGAATATATTTGCATTTCACGAGACAAGAATATTTTTAATATCTACATTTTTCTTTAAGATGCTTATAGAAAGTAAATTTACCCGATTTTACTCTTCGAAAGAAAACGTCGCTTTCGCTGTTCTCGCAATTCAACTATTTAAATTTCCTTTTTTCTTTAAGATAATTATCTCCAAGTGTTTCTGAAAAAAAAATGGTACTGTTATACAGGATGGTCCAATTATTAAAATTCTACTAAAAACTGAAGTTCAAAGTTTCAAGCCTTTTTTGAGTAACTTTAAGTAATTTCAGGAAGCTGAGTTACTTTTTTTATTAAAACAACATTGAAGACAATTATCTCACAAAAAAAGACTCGGCCGCAGGGGCAACACATGCGGAGCTGCAAAATACGTGCTACGAAATAAGATATGAATTTTTGAAACGTCGCTGGCAGAAATCATTAAAAATACACAAAAAAATTATAACTCGAAAACTAAGAAAAATCGCGGAACATACATGGGGTATTTTCGGATACCCCCAGGTGCGAGGAATATAAAATAAAATGTTGACGTCACTAATTGGACCACCCTGTATAGACAAGAGAAGTAAAGTCTGGGGAAGCGACCTCCACCTTACAAGAAGACGGTATAATAACACTACCTTTTGGTGGTGTTTCTGACGGTGAGTTAGGTTCCAGGTCTCCACGGGGTAGTGGATTGGGGCAGGCTAGGCAACGATGCGAGTGATCTTAGGTATCGTAAGCATCTCTAGGCAATGGTGGCTGGTTACCATCAAGTGGGCAATTCGCTCGTTAGCCACCCTATGAGCATAAAAAATTGAATCAAAAAATCAGTTTCAAAAATCTGTTTTAGCTACCAGCAACTTGTTGCTAACAAACGTCCCTGGCCTAATCCGTGGATTGTCGCATCCGTTCCTCTATCCTCCGGTAAGCTCCTGGCGCGCCGTCAAAAGTCGCGATTATCCCTACATTAAGATAAATGAAGCTTCCAACGTCGGCGTTGCGTAAACATTGAAGAAAGGTTTCGAGCTGTTTGGGAACGCAGACATGCCTCCGATGTGACTGTTCTCCATTAATTGTGTAATCTGTTTAGATGTGCAAACAATGGGGCCGCGAAAGGACAACAAAGAATTTCGCCGGCTGCTTAAATTTGAACGTTAAATTCGTTTCAATGATGCTTTCATTGGATAACATTCGTGATTTCCTCACCTGATCTGTGTCGGCGTATTCTTCCTAGACATTAAATATCGTATTTTGGACAGGAAGGTATTATATTGTAAAAACAGTTCTTTGGGGACCAACACAGTTTTATAGGTTTTATGTTTATGCTAACTGCAATATTGAACAAAAGTTCCCGCCGCGCCGCTTCTGTAATACGTGTGTTGGCGATAAATAGATAAATAAATATTTCTAACACTCACACCAATTAGCCTAGCCCCAAAGTAAGCGGCCTGTGAGGCTTGTGTTATGAGATGCTAGGGTAACGGATAGATTACATATATAAATAATAATTATATCATATCATCATCATCAACAGCCTATCCTAGTCCACTGCTGGACATAGGCCTCTCCAAATGCACGCCACTCCAATCGATCTTGGGCTACTCGCATCCAGCTCCTGCCAGCCACCTTGCGCAAATCGTCACTCCATCGCGCCTGAGGACGTCCTACACTACGTTTGCCTAGACGCGGTCTCCACTCCAGAACTCGTCTACCCCAACGGTTATCGGTTCTTCGACAAATATGGCCAGCCCACTGCCACTTCAACTTGCTAATCCGGTGGGCTATGTCGATAACTCTGGTTCTCTGTCGGATTACCTCATTTCTGATGCGATCCTCCAGAGAAACGCCAAATAATTATATAGAAATACATATTAAACTTCTATGATTGGAGTACAAATGCTCGTATTCATCACACAAACATTTGCCCCCACCGGGATTCGAACCCAGGACCCTCTCGAGTCGGCGACACCATGAAACCACTCGGCCACGGAGGTCGTCTAATCGATGATCTTGTATACTACTTTTTTTTTAATTTTCATGCAGTTTTCTCCCTCAGTCAAATGATTTTTTACAGTGATTTACTTAACTACTACAATAAAAGCTTCAACCCGAGAACAAAAAATAATTAAAGTCTTAGTGTCGCCGCACACGGGCCACCACCGCCACCGCCACCGGCATATTTCTTGTAGTTTTCATACATTTTATATGGACACGCCACACACGGTACGCCGGTGGCCGCCACACGCCACAAATCGTCGTTGCTCGCTCCTTGTGGCCCGCACCGGCCACTTAATGCGCCGATACAAAACGCCGCCACACGTCATTCGCGCGATTCCCCATCCCTCTCTCCCTTACCTTAGTCGGCCGCTGTTGCGCGCTTCAGCCACTTTAGTAGCCGCTTCTAGCTTCTCGTGGCGGCGTTTGTGGCTGTGGCGTGTGGCCCGTGTGCGGTGACACTAAAATGTAGCAAACCCAGACCAGCTCACTGGTTTCTTATTAAATCTTTACTAATTTTATAACGCTGAAGAGTTTAATAAAAACGCGTTAATTTCAGGAACTACTGGTCCGATTTGAAAAAATATTTTCCTGTTAGATTGTTCATTTATCGAGGAGGGCTATAGGCTATATAACATTACGCCACGACCATTAGGAGCGGAGAACTTACGAAAATTGTTGCAAAAACAGGAAAAATATTTCCATTTCAGAACTTCCGTTGCGTGCGCTGCTGAAGTGGTCAAAGTATACAAAAATCTATATATATAAAACTCAGAGGTGACTGACTGACATAGTGATCTATCAACGCACAGCCCAAAGTACTGGACGGATCGGGCTGAAATTTAGCATGCACGAAGATGTTATAACGTAGGCATCCGCTAAAAAAGGATTTTGATCAATTCTACCCCCAAGGGGAGAAAACAAGGAATGAAAGTTTGTATAAAACTTTGTCAATTTTAATCTGATCGGGCTGAGACTTTGCATGCAGGTATAAGAAGAATCATAGATGAATGTCATTGTGTATAATACAAGCCTGAGAACAAAAACTGTAGTCTACACTTCAGCTCTACACCGAAGCGAAGGGCTGACCGCTAGTCATGTATAAAGAAATTGTTTCCCTTTCAAAGTTCTTTTAAAAAGTCCGTGACAACATATAGCCATCTTTTAAGTTTGACTCATTAATGACCATTTCCCTCAAATTAATGCGGGTAAACCCACAGGACACTTCTAGTCCTATAAAGTCCGAGTTGTGTGAAAACTTTAGGTGAACAAATTACGTTTAACCCATTGTTTGTTTTATTAACCGAAAATAAACGTTATTAATTATGAATGCGTGAAGTAATTATGTACAGTGTACGTGATTTCAAATTAACTTTTAAGTATTCTGTTTGATATCCGTTTGGTGAATAGGTTCCGACTGACAAAGGTGTCTGACTGACATAGTGATCTATCAACGCACAGCCCAAACCACTGGACGGATAGGGCTGAAATTTGGCATGCAGGTAGATGTTATGACGTAGGCATCCGCTAAGAAAGGATTTTGATCAATTCTACCCCCAAGGGGATAAAATAGGGAATGAAAGTTTGTATGAAACTCTATCAATTTTAAACCGATCGGGCTGAGACTTTGCATGCAGGTATAAGAAGAATCATAGATAAATGTCATTGTGTATAATACAAGCTTGAGAACAAAAAAATGTAGTCTACACTTCAGCGCTACACCGAAACGAAGCGAAGGCGGGCCGCTAGTTGTTTAATAAAGCTTTATTTGCAGCATCCTATTCTGTGAAGTGAGACGTCACTAGATAATCCTTCAAAGCTATATTATTATAAAGTTAGGTACTGAGGATTAAGATGGCGTAGGTGGTTTGGGCCTGTGATCGCGAAAGTAAAGCAACTCTCGAAATGGTCGGTCATTGGATGGGTACACAAATTATTCCGAGCTCACTGCCATCACCCAATCTCCCCATTCATAGGGAGATGTGTGCCCCAGCAGTGGGGACATTAATAGGCTCATTATGATGATGAATTTTAATTGGTTTACTCATAAACGGACTGTCAAATTGAATACCAATTGTAAGTACACACATATTCATGGGTAGGTTCGTCATCTCTCCCTCGTATGCGTATGTGTGTGTGCTTGTCCCCTCCGTTTAGTTTTATGAATCCTTATCCATATTCGCGTATTCGCGGGTCCATGCTCGTTTCGGTTTCCAATTCGCGTGTATGACACTAAAGCCGCCGATGAAGCTCAAGAGGGTGGCCTCTTTCATAACGCGTCGTCGGCGGAATTTTAATATCACTGCTATTTACAGATTATCAGCAATATAACCTTTAGCCCGAAGGCCGGTTTGCCTCTGGGAGGAAAGTTGGAATAGATTTTTAATTTCAAAGACTTAGCGATGTTTAGGATAGTATGTGATCTGTGCTCTATATTACTAACTAGCGGCCCGCCCTCGCTGCGCTTCGGTGTAGAGCTGAAGTGTAGACTACAGTTTTTGTTCTTAGGCTTGTATTATACACAATGACATTCATCTATGATTCTTCTTATACCTGCATGCAAAGTCTCAGCCCGATCGGTTTAAAATTGACAAAGTTTCATTCTCTATTTTATCCCCTTGGGGGTAGAATTGATCAAAATTCTTTCTTAGCGGATGCCTACGTCATAACATCTACCTGCATGCCAAATTTCAGCCCGATCCGTCCAGTGGTTTGGGCTGTGCGTTGATAGATCACTATGTCAGTCAGTCACCTTTGAGTTTTATATATATAGATGTAAACGGGACAAGTGTGTGTTGCGCGCAGTGTAGGGTACCGTAGGTGCTTGTCGTCACCACAATATATTTTGATAAAAGTCTTTATTTTAAGCAATTACTTCGTCAAAGTCGCTTTAATGTTTTCTTCTAAGGATTGTTTTTTAGGTCAGAAATTTTCTAAAACATAACTTGAATGACTATTACTCTTAAACTAACAAATCTACGATACCTTACATTACATGATGGGGTAGACGATGAAGAAATAAAATCATCTCCAGATTACATGTAGAGGAGCTACCCTATAAAAAAAAACTAAATTTTATTCTACCATTTTGTCGGTGTGATTGATATAGCACTCCACAAAATTATCTGGGCCGCGGTAGCATAATGGTCAGTGCAATCGCTCTGATAGCAAAGGGTGCGGTTCGAGTCCCGTCTGCTGCCTGGTTCGCGGGTTTTTTTTTCTAATTATATCTTCTTTAGATTTAAACATCGAGCAGTTACATGCTTAGTTTATATTGCAAACTTGGGTTAAGGTTTATTTAAGCTTAAGTTTTCAGTAGAATCGAGGATTCTCCTAAATATTATTTTATTGCTTTTTAAAAGTTTGTAACATAATTAAAGACCGACTTCTTAAATACCTGAACCGCAAAAAATATCATTTTGTCAGTCAATCAGATGTATTTAGGTACGTTTTTCTACCTATCTGTTTATTTATTTGCCAAATATCTTCATTTATGTAGATGAAACATTGTAAATGAAATATTAATGAGTGGTGGCGGTAGATCTATAAAATTTCGCCATTTTGTTTCCGTGATCTTATCGAATGATTTGCGATGACGTCACGCCCTAATGGCTGCCAATGGGATCATTAAATTGAAAACTTTCAATCTGTTCATGTGACTTTAGACCTTAAATCAAAGAAGGCAAGGATGACAGCGCACGAAGCTGAGTTGGCAATTCGCTACAATGTTGTAATAGGGTGTCGAAAAAGTAATTGTAGGAATGTTGACTTAATGAGGAAGTTTGATGGTCGTTTTCTGTGTAACCTACTTTACTAATATGTGGCAAGATATCTTTAATTGTTTCCTTTAAAGTTAAATCGAGTGGAGCCCCGGTAATCCTGCCCCTGGCTAATGCGGCACCCCCTATAATCCGACATCGTCTATTACATACAAGTATTCGCTAATTCACGATTGAACAAGTTACAACTTGTACGCAGCATCACTATTTACTAATATTACTTTTATAATAAAACGTAATCTTTCTATTGTGTTGTTTAATTTACTAAATTTGACATACATAACGAAGTATGATTTGTAATTTTATCAATGGATCTGTAATTTGTCGAATTACAAGGTACTCTTTTGTAAAAAAAATCGGACTATAGGGGGTCTTAGGCAGTACTCTATAATCCGACAAATTCGATAGTTCGACACTGCCCTGCAAAATGTTTGTCGGACTACCGTGGATCCACTGTACTATCATTATCTTGACATAAATAAAAACATTTATTGAAATAGAACATGCCCTCGGCTTTTTCCTCTTTCCCATACAAGATTTTAACCCCTCTTTTCATCTGCTTCAAATTTGAAATTACCGAAATGTAAGACAGCAAAATAATCATATCCTAGTTCTTCTATAATTCTATACTAAAATCTATATCTATATAATAAAATGGTAGGAAAGTCAAAACTGTACATTGAATATTTTTTTTCAATAATATTTGGGGTGTGATCTACAATCGATAGCCAAAAATATATCGTTTAGAATTTTTGGCTGTTTGTCTTTTTGTCTGTATGTATGTCCGGGATAAACTCCAAAATACTGCATGGTTTTACTTCAAATTTGGTACGAATATTATTAAGAAGTCGGGTCAACATATAGGCTACATATTATCACGCTATCACCTACGGGGAACGAGCAGTGACCCTTCATTTCTTCAACGCATTCTGGAACAACGAATAACTAACTCCACGCGTACGAGGTCGCGGGTCGCCGCTAGTTCATAATAATTTGATGCAGTATGGCTAAAGCGTGAATGCGTACCTACTTAACAAACGGCCAGCAATTAATCAACAGCAATTTTGGATTTATAATAATTAGCATGGAATACCTACAAATACACGAATACTACGAAAACATAGGTATTTAACTAACTTAACACAACGGCGTGTATTATTCGTGTTTATTAGGAATTATTGTCTGAAATGCAATGCCACGATCGGGTTTAGGCAAATAAATCCATTTTGCCTGTCATCTGAACGGAAATAACGTCAGTATACAACAAACAAATTAACCGGCCCACCTCCGACATTATGGCGGGAATCGGTGAACTTCTCCCGCCATTATGTGACGTCACGCAATGGCGCCCGCGGGAGCAGCATGGCGCCGCGCCGCGCGCCGCCCGATGGCGGGAAAGGATGGCATTTACGCAATACCAGCGCGGTAAGGAAAGGTCACGTGAGGTCGAGATTTAAATTCATAGATGTGTCCAAAATGGCCGAAAATGTCTTCATTGTTCTTCTCAGGAAGGTCTCCCAATTTTGGAACTGGTGGTAGTTTACGGTAGTTAGGGTCAAATAAATAAACTCAAAATTACAAACAAGAATTTTAAATAAAATACTTTATTAAGTAAATTAAATAATAAATTCATACATAGACAATAAAACTTAAAAATCGAACAATGAAATAACCAAACGCTCAATAAAAGTCTTTCGAAGGTAGCTCGACAAATTAAATAAAAGTTTTATTCTGACGACGAAGCCTGTAAAGGCTACGAAACGTCAATAAATAAATAAAGTTTCGTGCATTAACCCGTAAAAACTAGTTTTATTTAATGAGTGATGTGCGTGAAAACCTAAGAAACAAAAAAAATGTCTTCACCTCAACTAGTAGAGAAACGATATTGTTTTTTGGTTGATAGTATTTTTAAATTTAAGCAAAAATGCTGGATTTTTTGAAATTAATTTATTATTTAATATAGATTTTTTTAGTAGAAAAAAATCCACGTGATCCAGGCATCAGAGGGCAAAATTTTCTTAAGATTGTTTTATTTTATGCCGAAGTTTGACGACACTTGTAGTCAGATCTAACAAACATCGCTAAAAATTAATGAATACAATTCGTTCGTCGTTAAAAAAACAGCGAATGCTACTCATCATTTTATAGTATGAATCTATATGAGTAAATTACCTGAACTTATAAATAGCGATCCATCTAGTAGCCACTATCATAGATATAAATCTGTGCCGTGCGTTCGACTCAGGCGAATGCCAAAATGTTTCCCTTTCTTCCAACCTAACTATAACAGAAGGCGTCTTCATAAAACTCCGCCGTTGTGCGGCCATCACCGCATTATCGCCGGTTGGCATGAAACCGTGAATCAGCCGCGATTTGTGCAACGTGCCGCCGAACGCCTCGCCTCGTTGAACTTTCACGCCTCCTGGCCTAACTAAATTAGGTCAGACTCGAAAGATCAATCTTTCCAATGGCTGTATTCAAACTTGATGAAGTCATAAACAAAAATTATATTAGTAAGTTATGGAAAAATCGTAGTATCACGGAAGCGAAAGAATAATTAAAATCTTGCTGATTCGTGCTAAGATTTTACAACAAATGTTTTGTCAGTTTTCAAGGTAGCAATAATCACAAGAAAGCAAAATCAAGAAACAATTTATGTCTTTAAAGAAGATGCAGGCAGGTCTTAGTGACGCCGCACACGGGTCACCGACCACAACCACAAAACGCCGCCACCGCCGAAGGCATATTTCTTGTAGTTTTCATACATTGTACGCCGGTGGCCGCCACACGCTACAAATCGTCGTTGCTCGCTTCTTGTGGCCCGCACCGGCCACTTAATGCGCCGATACAAAACGCCGCCTCACGTCACTCGCGCGATTCCCCACCCCTCTCTCCCTTACCTTAGTGGGCCGCTGTCGCGCGCTTCAGCCACTTTAGTAGCCGCTGCTAGCTTCTCGTGGCGGAGTTCGTGGCTGTGTCGTGTGGCCCGTGTGCGGCGACACTTACTAAGTCCTACAGAACTTAAAAGACATGTTATTTTTTTTAATGTTAAATGCCTATAGTTTCACTACTTCTGTAGCTTTAGCTAATGGTATGAGTTTAATCTTATGTAAAGATCCCCGTCTGCCCCCTGTTTGCGCGCCTTCTTTTGAGCCCGAATCTAATTTAGTGGCTCCGAGTTGGTTTAATTAGTTTGCGAATTTGGTTCGCAATCTGCACTCATTTATTATGTTTTACGGTTCCTTGTTTCGTTCCTTTGGTACTGGTATTGTTTCAGAAATTGCTTACAATATAAGTTTCAGACTGTGAACTGAATATAAGGTTAATGGTAAGCGTAAAGTTCCAATTCTCGAATATTTATGAAAGGGATTTTTTTTCTACTGGTAGATTAGAATAATAGGCTCTCATGTCTTTTCAGTGAGTATTGTAGTTTTTGTACGAACAAAGCAAAGCAAAATCTCAAACACAATAGTAGGAATTCAAATATCGCTAGGATAATGATGCAGACCATTTGCATTACTGGAACTGTCCCTAATTGTTTTGTCTGAAACTAATAAGATATTTATCTAGGGCAATATTCTCGTTGATAATTTAATTTGAATGTCCATTAAATATCTAGGTGAAAATTCCAATCAGTATTGTTTGGTATTGTCTGGATGACAAAGCGTATCTAATAAACGAGATGTTATCGAGGCAAATCCAGATTAAAGACATAAAAATACAAATTCGTCTAGAAGAAGAAGGTTATTCTGTCATAAACAAATTGTTAATCTGGATGATACTATCACAATTCTTTATACGTATTTCATAAAGTTTTGTGTTCTGGACAATACCTGGTATTATCACTACAAAGAATACTGTTTGAATCCTCTAGGGCTATTTTTTTGCGTGAGTCATGTTTTATGACTATTTAGTTTCAATATTATCTAAAAGCCATGCTAAATTTGGGATTAAATAATTGTACCACCTCATTTATAAAGTGTCATGAGCAGATCTTTTTGGAAGATTTAGGGGGTTTGCTGTACGAATCATCCCTTTTACAGTGTGTCTTAGGTAGATTGATATTGTAATAATGTGAGGCAACCGCCTACAGCCATTAAGCCACAGCTCAGACTGCGTTAAGCCGAGCGAACCCGGGCGCAACATCGTGCTGTCGGGACACTGCCTTTAGAATCAATTTATCATAACTAGGTATTTATTTAGTGAAGTAGGTAATGGCTTTCAGTCTATGATGGTAAATACCAGTCTTAGGATGGGTAAATACAATGATATCTTGTTTATATAATATCATTGGGTAAATATCTCGAGATGTAAGGTACTAAAAACCTTTGCTCCTTATTGCTGTTTCAGTCGTTAGTACCCACGAAACCGCACGTGGCTCGTGTAGAGGTCATTCATGGTTATTTTTTGTCCACATGACTTGGGTATATCCTAGTCACGCCCAGAGCGAGTGAAAGGGACAGATTAATGTGTAAAGTTTTTATTATCACCTTGAACACGACCTCACGCAGATGTTTGTGTGATGAATACGATCATTTGTACTCCAGTCATGGATGATTAATATGTATTCCTATATATGTACGGTATATGTGTTCTATCCGTTACCCTAGTATCCCATATCACAAACCTACAGTGCTTACTTTGGGGCTAGGCTAATTGGTGTGAGTGTTGGAAATATTTATTTTTTTATTTATATGAACTAGCTAAACAGGAGAACTTCTCTTTTTTGTGTAAGTATGTTTCTGAAAGACTAGTTAAACGGTGTAATTGTTTTTGCCTGCTGTCGATGTTTTGTCAATGTGTTGAAGATATCTCACAGTCTTCTGACTTATTCAATCAATCACTTTTCATAACACGTAGATACGAAGTACTTTTACGTGTTCATATTTTAGTAGGTTTCACTTCTATCGCATGTGAACAGCACATGTCCCCTTTTTATAAATAACTAGGGGCCCGCCCTCGCTTCGCTTCGGTGTAGAGCTGAAGTGTAGACTACAGTTTTTGTTCTCAGGCTTGTATTATACACAATGACATTCATCTATGATTCTTCTTATACCTGCATGCAAAGTCTCAGCGCGATCGGTTTGAAATTGACAAAGTTTCATACAAACTTTCATTCCCTATTTTATCCCCTTGTGGGTAGAATTGATCAAAATCCTTTCTTAGCGGATGCCTACGTCATAACATCTACCTGCATGCCAAATTTCAGCCCGATCCGTCCAGTGGTTTGGGCTGTGCGTTGATAGATGACTATGTCAGTCAGTCAACTTTGAGTTTTATATATATAGATTGAATTGATTTTCAGTGATAGTGGTGTGAATAAAACTTTGAAAATATTGTTATTTGAACTTTATTTACGTATCCCGGTATCTTTCTCACTGCAGGATCAAACATAGATGATACTGATATTTGACTGCAGGCTTATTTCGCAAATCGGGTACACCCCCAGACGATAGCTTCATTCCTTAGGGAAGTCCCTTGTATGTACATTACCACCGTAGAATATTTAGTTTCGAATACAACCTTTTACTGTCAATGTCATTTAAGCTTCTTTTTGCGATAAAAAGTTTTATACCTTCATTTTCTCTTAACGATTGACAATCGCTGAATCATACGAATAACTCTTATCCAAAAATTGTTAAAAATATTCGGTTTGATAAATTGGTCTGAAGTCTCATTTAAGCTCGTAGCAAAATTCATAATATTTAGCTTAACGCTTTAGGTTTACAGGCGTTACAGAAGAGCTATATTTAAAATAAGTTTTATAAAACCCTGTTCGAATCTAAATAATTTTAATACATATTTACTAGCGACTACATTTAGAGAATCCCATAAGAACCTGACATTTATTCGAGATAAAAAGTATCTATTGTTTCAATCCAGGTCATATATAGTTTACGCGTACCTGATTTCATCCAAATCCGTTCAGAAGTTTTTGCGTGCTTGAGTAAAAAACATACAAACTTTCATATTATAATATTAGTAGGAAGCCTTTATTTACTACTAGCGGCCCGCCCTCGCTTCGCTTGGGTGTAGAGCTGAAGTGTAGACTACAGTTTTTGTTCTCAGGCTAGTATTAAACACAATGACATTCATCTATGATTCTTCTTATACCTGCCTGCATTTAAAATTGACAAAGTTTCATACAAACTTTCACTCCCTATTTTATCCCCTTGGGGGTAGAATTGATCAAAATCCTTTCTTAGCGGATGCCTACGTCATAACATCTACCTGCATGCCAAACAGCCCGATCCGTCCAGTGGTTTGGGCTGCGCGTTGATAGATTCTATCACAATGTCAGTCAGTCACCTTTGAGTTTTATATATATAGATTAATATTGTAAATAATAAAAGGTTGTATGAATAATTTGGTTTCTGTTTTAGTCGAGGGCGTTTGACTTTGTTACCAATGCGGTGTCACCCTGGGGAGTGGAGTGGGGGCGTGTGGTTTCAATAACAGAGGTTTACTGAACACAGACTCATCATCATCAGGTTATTGATGTCCCACTCCTGGGGCAGAGTCGACTTTATATTGTTATTTCTAGCCGCCTGAGGTTTTCGAATACCTCACGCTCATTTTTTTTAATATTTTTATTACCAATGCAAAAGAAAAAGAAAGAGCGCGAGGCATTTGAATACCTCAAGCGGGCAGGAAATAACAAAATAAAATCGTAAGCGTTAGCGTTTTCCAAAGCATTTCCGTTAGGCGATTGGCCCCCTGGAGTGCCAAGATGCACAGACTTACACAGCAAGCAACGCAAACTGTCAAAATTTATCAGAAGATTTTATGAAATTCAGCATAATAAAGCTCATTGTCTGTTTGAGAAATTATACAGTTTTGGATAACTTGACCGGTGGCTTTCTTTAAAAAACCCTAATTAATAGGTACTTATTACGGTCTAGTACCCGTTGTACCTTCAAGATTCGACCTAAAAGCAAAAAGTGCCCATTGGACCTCTTTTTTGGTGCCCATTGGACCTTCTTAAAATTACATTTAAAGAACGATTGTTTGTTTGTTTTCAATCACCTTTTGGGATAATATAATTATAGAAACAAAGAACGCAGTAATGGTGTTTACTAACAAACAGATTTGTTTAAGAAAATATATCTCCATTTGCTGTTGTCTCTTGTCCGCCTTGAAAACAATAAACCCGAGGGTTTTATTAAAAACATTTGGATGGATGTTATTCTTTAGCATTTTCTGTGTTTTTTTTACCATTTTAATATAATACATGGGCGCGTAATCCGCTCACGGCGCGGCTGGTACGTGACTGGGCGTCTTAACCGCACAACTAGGGCCAAACGAGAGGGTTCCTTAAAAAATTCCACCACTCTGTACCCCGAGCGGACTCTTATGGTGCCATATTGAGACATTATTTACGTCTCTCCAAGAATGTGACCGGAACATATTTCCAAAAAATATGACACATCAAAAAGGTAGAGTGGGTTATAAGCGGAATCTCCGCCTTACAGAAAGAAGCATTGAAATAACACTACGGTTTTGTGTTTTTGTGGATGAGTAATATTTCGAGGCTTTATGGGCTAGGTCGGCTAGGAGATTAGGTGCAGTACTCCTCCTTGCTTTTGTAAACTCATTGCTTATGTAATGCCCGCGGCTGGCAGTTATGTTAAAAGAAAGAAAGCGAAAGAAAGAAAACCATTTATTGACGACATACATTAACAATTACAAAAATACACATAAAACATAAAACAAAAGGTACATCGTCAACTAGGCCCCACCTCAGCATAATGTTGCATCGGCAAAAATGGATTGCCGCTGCAATGCTGATATTCTGGAGGGACCTAATTTGGACCTCAAAGGACGGAGATACAAGACAACCACTTAATATACAAATAAGAGAAGTTATTAATATTTTATTAATATTAAAACAAAGAACTTAAACTAAGAGGCTGTGTAGGCTTAGCTCTTTGCCTTCGGATACACAAAAAGAAGAGGGAAAAAAAAACATTACTTGTGTTATCATATTTTTCGAGGGTTTTAGTAAAATTATGAATATTTTCTTTGTAAAAATAGTAAAAACCCCTGCTAATATTCATTCTAAACACAGATGCAAACAATTGACACTTTATTTTTAATACTGTCAAATACCCTATTTCGATATAAATCGCTTCCGCAAACCGCAGTTTCGCAAGTAGACTCCACTTACTATTATCATCATAATTATAATATGGGCTATCTCAAGCAGGTTTGGGTCAAATTAAAGTTAACGAATCACAGATAAAACTTTGAAATTAATTGATGTTAAGAGTGCCACCGCAAGCTTAAAAATGAGCAACACGTAGCTAATAATAATATTAAATAAAAATTGTGTAGATCTTATTAAAATTGTCTCGTATTTAGTTTGGCAAAGGTATTAGGCAAATAGACATATTATTGATCCTCCTTTTTAACGACAAGGAATTCAAAAAGTAGGTAGTTGAGTTTAAGTATAAATAATTCGCAAGAAAATCTTGTTTTGAAAGACGTGTTAAGACTTGGAATGGGAGCCTGTTACCTTGACTGCCGCCTTCAAGACGTCGAGAGCCTCTTTTCTATGGACTCGTAGGAAAGTTTTGATGAGAGTATCTGCCATAACAACCTGCAGCTTTGTTACTTCACTTTAAAATATACTCTCGTTACAAGTTATAAAAACTTTTGTTAGGATGAACTTTTTAGGGAAAAATATGGTAGGTAGGCTGTATAAATAGCTTTTTCTTGGTGTAAGTGGAACATTATGGTCCAAAACTGTACGATATTGTTGAAATTACTTATCACGTGTAAAAAAAAGAGGAGCTCGTTGGCGCAAGTGGTTAGCGCGTTCGGCTGCGATCGTTGAAGTTAAGCAACTTTCGCAGTGGTCGTCGTTGGATGGGTGACGAAAAATTTACTATATCTAACTCCTCCGTGCTTCGGAAGGCACATTAAGACGTTGTTCCCGGTTGCATCTGCAGTCGTTAGCAACCACCAATCCGCAATGGGCCCGCGTGGTAGGTCATGGCCCAATCTCCCTATTCCATTCATAGGGAAGGCCTGTGCCCCAGCAGTGGGGACTTTAATAGGCTGATGATTATGTAAAAAAACTGTTGAATATATTACCGCCAGCTATATTTTCGGACCAATACGACCTCTAAACCTTAAAAAAAGAGTGTACACCTTTTTAAAAGGGCAGTAACGTATTTGTGTCACTTCTGGTGGTGCACGCGTGTATCGGCGATGGTGAACACTTACCATCACGTGAGTCGCTGGCTCGTGTATCTTCATCATCATCATCAGCCTATTAATGTCCCCACCGCTGCGGCACAGGCTTTCCTTATGGATGGAATAGGGAGATTGGCACATGACTTACCACGCGGGCTCAGTGTGGATTGGCGGGTGCTAACGACTGCAGATGTAGCCGGGACCAATGGCTTAACGTGCCTTCCGAAGCACGGACGAACTCGAGACAGAAGATTTTTGGTCACCCATCCAATGACCGACCACTGCGAAAGTTGCTTAACTTCAACGATCGAAGCCACTAACCGGGTGGTTAGCGCGTTCGGCTTCGATCGTTGAAGCAGTGTAAATAAAATCGCACACTCACATACTTTCGCCTTTATAATATTAGTGTGCGTTCGGCTGCGATCGTTGAAGTGAAGCAACTTTCGCAGTAGTCGGTCATTGAATGGGTGACCAAAAATTTACTATCTCGAGCTCTTCCGTGCTTCGGAAGGCACTTACTTACTTGTTACTTCTGCTGCATCTGTGGTCGTTAGCACCTACCAATCCGCACTTTGCTCGCGTGGTGGGTCATGGCCCAATCTCCCTATTCCATCCATAGGGAAGGCCTGTGCCCCAGCAGTGGGGACATTAATAGGCTGATGATGTAATAAATATGCTAGTTACCTGTATGTGACCGAACATGTAGTTTCAAGTAATAGCTCAACGTAAACTGCTTGTAAAAGCAAAGCACTTGTAAATCTTCTGCAAGTTCAACAGAGACTGCTTTTCCGACTGCGCCATCGAGCTCCTCTATTTCACTCGCTCTCTCTCACTTATTTGTACAACGCTTTATTTATTCACCTGTCCTTCCAATCTGGTAATCATTCACTGGTGGTTGGTAAGTTGTTTATACAGTAGCGATTGTTTACATGCGCCGTGTCGTGTCGTGTCGTGTCGTGTCCCCTAATATGCGTCCGAAGCAGTGACGTCACTCGGACACGGACGCGCGGTTAACACAAGTCGCAACTAAAGCTTTCATGTACCTTTAGGGCTGCCGCCTGCCCGAAGAAGTTATTTATTTATTTCTTTATTCCTGGCTGTATATTTTGGTACACTATGATCTATTGCCACCAAAATAAAATTGCTTGTAAATACTGTAAAACGTTTTATTTTTAGTCAAGCAATCAACTTTGATCTAGATTTATCTTTGGCAAATAGTAATTTTAATCATTTTCTGTTCGTAACGTTTATAAAGTCTACTCTTTGTGCTATATTTTTCTGAAAAGCATTAATATTAAACATCTATGATACAAATGTTCTTTACCATCTAGTCGAACTCGCTATGAATTTAATTAACGATTGGATTTTAAACTAGCACAAAACTGACATAACGATCACAGAGAACCAATAATAATTACATAACCAATATTAACTACCTAGCAAGACTGTTTGGTAGATGTTACTTAAATCGATTCTCAAATAATCCGACTACACTCCAGCTCGATTTAATTATTCAGCATAGATTGTTATAAGCGCTCCCCAAAGTAACACAAAATCTACTCTCCCCTAATCCTATTAATAAACAAAAGGTTTGAAGCAAAATTGTTATAACCACTAAATTTAATCTAGTTTCCTCACATTTATTACATCAGTCTGTTTGTGGCAACCCTAGGAGTCTGCTCGGACCTTGTCAGGGCTGTCACCGCACTGCAGGGCTGCCCCGAGGGCTTTTTGTTAACTGCCCAAACGGTTTAACGGCTCGGTGAGCTTGGTCCGGGCTCGGCTCATGGAAAGCCTTTTTTGTGCGGCCGCCGTGATGTATTTAAAACTGCTTGTGCGTTCAAAAGGATCTCAGATTAGATAATATTGCCGGAAAGAATGAAAAAGAGAATGAAAATTTACGAGTGCGTGGTTTGAGGAGAATGTAAAATGAGCGTGTGTGTGAATGGTAATAGAATAACTAAGTTTATTAGATGGACTTCCTATTGTTCTTGGACGAGATCCCTTAAGAGGGGTAGTGTAGGGTGGCAGGGTTTATTTTGTTCAACTCAAATTAAAGCCAAGAAGTAA
This sequence comes from Chilo suppressalis, assembly GCA_902850365.2. Classification (NCBI taxonomy): domain Eukaryota; kingdom Metazoa; phylum Arthropoda; class Insecta; order Lepidoptera; family Crambidae; genus Chilo; species Chilo suppressalis. The sequence goes on along the minus strand of OU963913.1, from coordinate 21,799,505 downwards.
TCACCATCTTACTAAAGACTGTGTGTAATAACACTTTTCTGCAGTCATGTCCTTGCTGTGAGTTTTCCAAAGCTTTAACATGTTGTATACATAGGAATAAGTTGGGAAGATGTGAGCGAATTGAGCATCAGCTATTACCGCAACTGGATCTGTTGAAGTTCAGTAAGTAATTTATCTCAAACTCTGGGTGACCGATGAACATCGGAGCTGACAACAGAACTGCAAACCGACTTCAGTAAGGTGGTTGTAGGTGTTTGTTACTGTGTATCGCCTGTCAAAGCAAGTTGATGTGGCAGTGGGCTGGCCATATTTGCCGAAAAACCGATAATCTTTGGGGTAGACGAGTTCTGGTGTGGAGACCGCGTCTAGGCAAACGTAGTGTAGGACGTCCTCAGGCACGATGGAGTGACGATTTGCGCAAGGTGGCTGGCAGGAGCTGGATTCGAGTAGCCCAAGATCGATCTGAGTGGCGTGCAATTGGAGAGGCCTATGTCCAGCAGTGGACTAGGATAGGCTGTTGATGATGATCGCCTGTCAAAAGCCGCTCCTACTCCGGCCGCAGTAGACCTTTCACATCATGTCGGGTCGTGTCATCATCACATTTTTGTCGGTCCAAAACGACTATTGGCAGTACAAGGATGGTAACAGTTACTTAATTAGCGGATCAATGAGGACTCGATTCACTAACAATGAAGACGGGGTGCTACCATTCCAAACAAATTGATTTTCCACTGGAATCGACTTGGAGTGGCGTGCGTAGGCACCTACTCTTCAGTTTGTGGGATTTCATTAAAATTTTGAAGTTCTTCCGATAGAATTTCGGTTTGAAATAACTATATTTATACTATGGAAAATAAAATTTTGACGTAACAACGTATAATTCGATGGAGCCGGCTGCACGCACGAAAAGGCATTACCTCGCTCTGAGGTGTTTCACTTAAGGCTCTGAGGTGTTTAACTTAAGCGACAAAGGGGCACAATCGGCCTCCGCGTTCGGCAGCGTTCGACATCTTTCTCTCTCCTACTTGAGTGAGCGATGCGTCCGCGTGGACAGCTGCTATACAATAATACATTTACATGTTTTCATCAAGTACGAAGTGCAGTGAAAAGTGCACATTCATACTTGTAAAAACTATGTACATTGTATAAAAACGTTGTCACGTTTAACTATCGTCAGTAAACCGACTTTACAGACAACCTATTTATTTAGTAAAAATAATAATTTAAGAATCTTATCCACAATTTCAGTGAAGTCTAGAATAAAAAAGCTAGTGTTAATTATTCCTACGGATTTTACTTGTCTTTGCAGAAATTTGAATGATCAACAAAGTTTAACATTATTTACTAGCTAATAAAGTAAAATTTGAATCTGGAAAAGGAATTTATCTGAGTCAACTAGTTACACATAAATTTTATAATGTTGAAGTAGTTATTTAGCGACGAATAAAATGGGATGATTACATAATTAATAGTAAAAAGTGCCTGACTACGGAAGGCGAATGTTTACAAAGTATTTTCCTTAGCTGTTCACTATTGGTGACAAGTGACCGATTCAACGGATAAACATTATTAAGTTGTAGTTGTATAAAGCTATGAATTCATTAAAGCCGTTTCCGTTTGCTTCATTTGAAACCTATATAAAGCAGCTCGTAATGTTTCCTAAGAACATAATCCTTTTAAACTTTTGTGTCGTGGCGTGAACCCGAGAGTTGACTATACTCCGGCTGCTTATTGTTTATTCTATGTACAGGAAACCATGCATTCGGTAGCCATGTTATGTGAAATTATATCTATCAATTCCGAGCAGCGGTCAAACACGATAGGTTATCTTTAAATTCTGACTGGTGCGAATTCGGATAACCTGGGGGCAAATATTTTATCCGTAATTCTTTCTGAGATGGGGATTTCAGCTACACAAAACTGATTAGTGCATTTATATTTTAAGCATTTCACTATAAGACGTTTAAATGGAAAGAAAATGTCCAAGTTTCAGACGGCATTCGAACCCGCATCTTCCGCTATCCGGGCAGATATACAGAAAAGTGTTAATATGACATAACTTATCTCTTTCCTCGTATGTTAATAAAGAGCGTGAGGAAGTAAGAAGTTTTTCTGTGATTTTGAACGTCGACAAACATAGCTAACTTTATTATTGCATATGAAAATGTAGCAGTTCTACACTAACAATAAATAATCTATTGAACTTCTTTTGAGACTAACTAACCTAAAATTAAAATATTTTTGCAATATGTCGACCGAGGAATCACTAACCCTGATAATTACAGTTTTTACTAGTTTCTGGGTTAGGGGTCCATTTCTTCAGACTTTTATATAAATACCCGTAAACTTTTAAATCATATACTTTAAATGTAAAATGTTGAGGGTTGTGAATAAATGATTATTATTATTTATTATTATTTTGAGACTAACTATATAATTAAACGTCAATAAGTTTACAATTACAAAAGCTTAAAACTACCTTATGTCTTAAAACGTAAAAACTATAAATAACTAAGAACTTAAATAATATACAATTTACAAAATAAAAAATATATCACCCCCAGCGCCGCCGTCAGGAATGGTGCCCAATAGGCTGGCAGCATTTCCACGTTCGATAGCGAGGCTAATCCTTTGGCCGAGGTAGCTGCCAGCCTTTTGATCACCGGTCACCTCGGTGAGAGTCTGAGACAATTCCTTAAAGAAGGAACGAGCGTTTGGACCCCATGGTCCCATAGTCTTCACACCAAACGGCACAAATATGTAGCTCTCATTGAGAGCTGAATATTTGCGCCGCTTGGAGCACTCGGCGGAGGCCGAGCCAGGGAGGTACTACTTGTATGGCACGGAGCAAGCGTATCTACGCAAGTTGCGTCCCACACAAGAGGACGACCCTGCTTCCAGGGAATGAGCGTTATTCCGTCAGGTCTCTTGCCATCGTCTCGGAAGATGCCGCTGGGCTCTAGGACCGCTGGCATATTGACTGCGACAAGAGCTCTGCGGATGACGTCATTGATGCAGGCGTGACGGGAGACTCGACCAGCGCTCATTTGGCATAAGAGACCATGGTGTCCCAACTCACCGACGCGAGTTCCGCAACGACAACGATAGGGGTGATTGATCTTGACGCCGAGTCTAAGTGAAATGGCAAGTGATAGAGTGCATCTGTCAAGCAGAGTCCCGATATTGGCTGAAGGAAGAGCTTGCAGCCTACTGGCTGCAAGGCTGGCGAGCACGCTCAACTGCGTTTTCAGAGGAAGCTAAAAGATCACTCTGAAGACGCAAACAGAGTGGCTCGTCCCATTGCCTCTGTGAAAATAAGGATGAAGGTAGATCTACTCCCGGGCATGCCCTGCACCAAGCATTCCTGGCCTCTGCAAGGTGAGCCAGCTCCACTACGCCTAAAGAAGGACATAGTTTATTTTATTAAAGAGCTCGGCTGTACCATTTGCAGAAGACAGAAAAGCGGGAAGGGCAATATGTGAAATATGGCGAGTACCAAGTCCTCCGAAACGAACAGGGAGAGAGGCCTGCTTCCAAGCGTTATCGGAAAATGAACAATTTAGAATTTTGGAAAGTGTATCCCTGAGCGAACTGTCAATAGATGACAGTAGCCCTAGAAAAAGCCAAAAATGAGTACAACGTAAAAAATATATGAATTTTGGGGCGAAAGCGCAAAAACGTATTAAATACAAAGCCGTGTGAGGATTAATTTTTAACATTTTTTCGGAGGACTGCTGAAATTTAGAAATTTGTTCATCAATAAATTATCCTGTGATACTTCAGGAGGGTATATTGCAGCGCATGCTTGTATTACATCGCTCTTCTCCGGCAGTATTTTTTTTATAAAACACTCAGCGGTTAAGTATGAGCGCGTTTTTATTACATTTTTTCGATTGTTTCTTGACGTTTCGAACCGTTTTCGAGGCTCCGTGGTCGCAAATTAAATTTCTTATATTTTTGGCTAGCTACCTTCTAAAATATTTATCGGCCACGTACAGTAGTTTATTAAAAAGTTTATTAAGCGCTTACGTCGGTTCAAAAAGTGTTAAATAAATGATTGTTGTGCATGCAAACTTAAAAAATAGAATAGGTATGGTGATGGTGTATAGTAATCACAATTCTATTAAGTCCGTCAGTTACATTAAAAAAATATTTTGGAACTTCCTCTTTTTAGGGTTCCGTACCTAAATCACTATATCACTCTGTCGTCTGTCTGTCCGTATGTCACGGGTCTCCGGATCGTAAACGGATTGAGTTACATCTGAAGTTTTGCTATTTTAAAAGTATAAAATTCCATCAAATTAGTTTTCCCATGGGACCTCTCCCATACATGAAAAGGAGACAAAAAGATATTTGTATTTTTACCCCTACATGTGACACATCATTGTCTAAAGCTCGAGAAGTATAGGTCATCAAAGTTGTAATTTTTAGACAATTTTTGTTACGGCGCCTTTCTCAAAATTAAAACTAGTCAGGAATATGACATTATAGTATACGGTGTCCCATATACTGAAAACGCCGATTTATAATATATTTCACAATCTGTTATGAAAACAAACAATAGATTTTTTCTTTCGCGGTTTATCGTACGGAACCCTTAGTGTGCGAGTCCAATTCGCACGTGGCCAGTTTTTGAAGTACATAGTTTAAAAACTAAATTATTCAAGCTACCATGCGTTTAACAGAAGAACTCCATAAAATATTTATTTATTTTATTTTATTTTATTCGGAAAACGTACAGTGTTTTTTTAACAGCAATTATAACTAAATGTAAATCTAGAGACCATTAACACGTTTTCGCATATGACTAACAATACAAAGCTCGTCGCTGAAACCATACAAGCAGTGCCAAGTGAAAAATACAGGAAAGTAATAAGACTAGAGATAATTGAGATATAACAGCAAGCGACGCTTAAAGCATGCATTAATTAAGCTAGGCAGTTTGAGAATCAGCAAACCAAGAACTGACTAAGATATTTTTAAGTATTTGTGGTTTAGTTATAAATAAGTCAAGTTGGGGGAAACTTACTAATTTGTTAGTTTCTTTAGCAGACCTTACGAAAAAAGAGTTTTGTCTGTAATTAGTACCACATTGGGGAACATCTAAATGTACAAATCGCCTTACGGTTTTGTTAGGGATTTTTATACCTATTTTTGTTAGTGCGTCCGGCGAGTCAATGAGACTTTGAGCGATTTTTGCCAGTAGAAATACATCTGCTATTTTTCTTCGCTCATTCAGGGGCAGGATGTGATGTCTACGACACCTTTCCTCGTAGCTAGAGTCATAAGTCCTACTTTTGTATTGTAAATACCTTAAGAATCTTTACTTTAAGAAGAAGGTTTTAGGAGCTCGATGGCGCAAGTGGTTAGCGCGTTCGGCTGCGTTCGTTGAAGTTAAGCAACTTTCGCAGTGGTCGGTCATTGGATGGGTGACCAAAAATTTACTATCTCGAGCTCCTCCGTGCTTCGGAAGGCACGTTAAGCCGTTGGTCCCGGCTGCATCTGCAGTCGTTAGCACCCACCAATCCGCACTGGGCCCGCGTGGTGGGTCACGGCCCAATCTCCCTATTCCATCTATAGGGAAGGCCTGTGCCCCAGCAGTGGGGACATTAATAGGCTGATGATGATGATGATGATTAAGAATCTTCGCTGAACAGATTCAAGTAGGATAATGTGAGCGCTATAACAGGGGTTCCAAACTTGAGAACCGTACTCGAGGATACTTCGCACCAAAGAACAGTATAAAATTTTCAGCACTTTAATGTTTCTGAATTCTGAACAAACTCTAATCACAAACCCCAAGGATTTTCTAGCCTTTTTAGTTATAAGGTCTATATGTTTCTCATATGTTAATTTCGAATCATGTAAAATACCCAGATCTCGAATCTCATCAACTTCCGCCAGTTCACTCCCTTTCAAAACATATTTATTGCGGAATGGCTTCCGTTTACGAGTGAAGGTTATAAGGTTACATTTAGATATGTTCAGATCTAATTTATTTAAAGAACAATATAACTCAAACCTATTTAAATCTTCCTGGAGTAACTGGCAGTCTTTTTGACAATCGATTCTTTTAAACACTTTCATGTCATCTGCGTATAATAGAAATTTTGAATTTTTGAAACAATAAAAAACATCGTTAATGAATATATTAAAAAGCAAAGGCCCAAGTAAAGATCCCTGGGGTACACCTGAGGGAACATGAGTCCAGGTAGAAGAGAAACCGTTCAGAACTGTCGCTTGGGAACGATTTTTTATATATGACGTAAACCATCTAAAGAGGCTACCATGGATACCTGCGAGAAGGAGCTTACGAAGCAGAATTAAGTGGTCAATCCGGTCAAACGCTTTGCTAAAGTCGGTGAAAATTGCGTCAACTTGCCCTCCAGAGTCCATGTTAGTAGTAGTAAAGTCTACGAATGAGAGAAGATTGGAAGTAGTAGAGCGCCTTTTTAAAAATCCGTGTTGCTCGTTGATAAACCCCGGCGACAAAGCATTATACACCTGATCATAAACTATTCGTTCTAAAATTTTGGAAAAAATACAAAGCTTCGATATGGGTCTATAGTTCTTTACTTCATTTTTAGATCCACCTTTATGTATTGGAGTTATAAACGCGGATTTCCAAATGTGGGGTACAATCCCTTCTGAGATTGAACGTTTGAATAGAATAGCTAGTGGTTCCGTTAACTGATCAGCACATTTTACAATAAATAGTGGCACTATTCTATCCGGCCCTGCTCCTTTATGTAGATCAACAGATTTAAGCAATTTTAAGACTGATTCTGGATCAATCTGGACGCTACCAATATTATTAACAAAGTTTGAGTTATTAAAATCTGTTGAAGTAGAAGCAAACGGATTGTCGTATTGATTATCACTGGAGGACCGAGAAAGAAAAGTAGTTTGAAAGTATGACGAAAAGAGGTTGCAGATCCCCTCGCCAGTATTGGCTGACTTTTCCCCATAGCATAATGATGACGGCACTGTATTAGAGCCACTATTCTTCGACCTTACAAACGACCAGAAGGTTTTTGGCTGCTTTATTATTAAATCCTCACAACGCCTGATGTAATCAATCAATCAAATTATGTTCAACTTTTTTGGCCCTTTCTCGAAGAAGACAATAAGTATCATAGTCATAATTATTACCGTATGTTTTATACTTTTGAAGATACTTATACTTTTCCCTAAGAATTTTTTTCAAAGGCGCATTGTACCAGGGTGGTAATGATGTACTATCTAAAATGTACTTGTGTGGAACGTATTTATCTATAATATTATACAAGTGTTCATAAAATATAGTAGTAGCTTCCTCCACTGAATTGTTATATAAGTAATGTTGCCACTTTATATTTTTCAAGTGCGAATTTATTGAGGAATAATCTGCTCTGTCGTAATAATATTTCAGCCTAGTTTTGGATTTTAATGGGTTAGCCTGGGTTAAATTTAATATAATAGTTAGAGACTCATGATAGTTGTCTTCAGGTACTATGGGGTCGTTGCATGGCGTAACAGATACTTCCTTATTACATAACACGTAGTCTAATATTCTACTATTACAATTTCTGTTGGAATTAAATTGATTGATGTTACATTCACTAAGAATATCAAAAAAGTGTATCTGTGCTTCACCCGTAATGCCTTCCGGCTGTAGAAGTTCCAACTCGCCACGCCAATCGACATTGCTAAGGTTAAAATCACCCATAATTAAAAATAGATCATTAGGACAGGATTCAAAAATACAAGAGAGCTTTTCAGTAAAATTTTGCAGTTGTGTATTCAAGGAATTACCTAAATTTTCTTTACAGGGATATATAGTACATATATGTAATTTTATCTTATCTGTGTTACGATTTTTACTATTCAGTGTAACAGTAACCCATAAATCTTCTGCGGAAGAACGCCATTCAGGGCGTTCTACGGTTGCCAAGGTACGACGAATAGCTAGGAGTACGCCACCTCCGTATTTTTCACGAGTTAGAGCGTAATTTCTGTCCCGTCTCCAGACAACGTATTGGTCATCGAATAACTCAGAACTGTATAAACCTTCCAAAAGCCAGGTTTCCGTTAGTGAGATAATGTCATAAGATGACATAAGCAACCCTCGTTTAAATATGTTTGTTTTGGTGCGAAGTCCCCGAGTGTTTTGGTAATAAACATTGATGTTTAAGGAAGCCATTTATAATAAAAATAAACATATAACTCGATGGAATACCCCCGAATCAAACACCAATTACTTATGTGTATATACCCAAATAATGAATAAGAATAAGGTCTCACAGCACTATAAATCACTTTAAATATCTTACATACCACTAGCTACAATAAAAAATTAAAATGTTTTTTAAATAAATTGGTTTTTTCGACTTATTAAGCTCCTAAATATTTTGAATAAACTACTAATTATTAAAGTGATGAAATAACTTATTTTAAACCTTTTCTTTAATTGAAATGTCGATAGATGACGTATTTTATGACGTATCGGTCTAAATATTGTTGTGGAGAGCGCCTTAGTTTTACCTTGTCGGCAATTGTAAAAGTTCGATTTCGGTCAGTTTCCGCCGACCGGCGCCGGAGGGCGTGGCGCGTAGCGCGCGGCGGGTGCAATAGTAGGTTTTTTTATTCGAATTTTTCATTAGGTGCATAACTATATCTATAGAACATTAAATTCTGAAGCATTGCATTCATAAAAAATCCTCAATTTTGTGATTGGCCTGCCGTGTACAATCGCTCAACTTTAGTTGACCATGATCAAAACTATAGTTAAAATACTAGAGAAAAAATAACATATTGTAATAATTTGACACATTTTTTTTTGAACTTTTATCGGCTTTGGATGAATCCACACAGCCCAATCATTGGTATTAATCTCGTGTTGAATTTTTTTGTATTTGACTTTTTTTTTGAGTGTGTATGCTGTTGGACGCAGGTGACCTTTACAGCGTCACCGGGTTTGGGGACGGCGAGATCCTAAGGGGACCTCAAGCAGAGAATTGGCGAGTGTCTCTAGAGGTATTCCAGGCGGATGGCATCTCCCCACGGGGGGAGTTTCCTATCCGCCTGGAGCCTGAGGGGTCGTCTGAACTTCAGAGCATCTCTGAGACTCGGGCCTCGGCTCTAGTTAGCCGTTGTCGAGGGCGGGGGTATTTGACGTCACATTAACAATAGTCATATTTAACTATACCTGAAACAACGCGGCCTTAGCCTAACCTGAATTATATTTTCATTACTTTTGAGCTCTGAACATCTTTAAAAGTAAATTGTATTAAAAAACCTCTCCTATATTTTTATTTTAAAATTTTGTTAATTCAGAAATATTTTGATTTGGCAATTAGCTAACGGTTTTCTTTTAAAGGTATTAATAACATCAATTAGCAATTGACATGTCCAAAATAATGAACAGTAATAGAGCTGGGGATGTCGATGGCGCAGATTGTCGAAGTTAAGCAATTTTTGCAATTGCTAGTCCTGAGATGGGTCTGGATTGGGACCAAAGATTTATTAACTTGACCTCCTCTTGCTTCGGAAGGCACACGAAGCCTTTTTTTTCCAGCTGCACTTGTAGTCATTTGTACCCACCAATCCGCATTATCCTACGTAATTTATAGCCCAATCTCCCCAGTGCCCCAGTTGTGGGGTGTTAATAGGCTGATAAGGATGATAGCAGAGCCTCAACAAGTGGGCCTTAAATAGCGATGGCGAACGGCTGGCGACATTAAGCGTGTCAGGGCGGAAAGCGCATAATCGTTTCGCATGGAAATTTTTATTTGACGAGGCCTATGTCCAGCATTGGACTTCCATCTTTTAATGGTGATGATAGCAGCCTGCTCTATTCAATTTTGTAATCAGTTCTGTGATCAGTGCTTGATGGAGTTGTGTTTGTTTTGTTCCAGATTGGAGTGGTGGTGGCTCGTCGCGGCGGCGGTCCTCGCAGCAGTCCAGCGCCGCGCTCCTCGCCAACTTCGACACAGCCGCGCAGCAGGTACCTCTCACTTATCTACAAAACCCTAATAGTCCAAGATCCCAACGATCAGAAAGTTTTGAGAAGTACTGGCGATAAATAAATAAATATTTCCAACACTCTAATTGGTGTGAGTCCTAGCCTAGCCCCAAAGTAAGCACTGTAAGGCTTGTGTTATGGGATGCTAGGGTAACGGATAGAATACATATACTGTACATATATAAGTATATTTATATAGAAAATACATATTAAACATCCACGACTAGAGTACAAATGCTCGTATTCATCGCACAAACATCTGCCCCCACCGGGATTCGAACCCGGGACCTCTCGAGTCGGCGACACCATGAAACCCGGCGTACAAACCACTCGGCCACGGAGGTCGTCAATAAAAGTTATCTGGCAGTATTAATTTCAAATTGTTTACAAATACGACAGAAACAGACTTAAGACACGCGACGCCACGCCACGCCATGCGTGGTGAATCCAGAATCACATTATGAACATCCGATTGCGACGCACCATAGCATAGATAATACGCGTGGCGTGGAGTGAGGTGGCGTCGGGTTTCTGAAGTCTGTTTCTGACTTTATTCTCTACAACAAACTTAGGAATCAGACCCCTGTAACCTTAGAACGAACCAATATCGTTCGTTTGCAAGTCCAAAATGTCATTGTCAAATGTGTACTGATTTTTAGTTCTCGTTACGTACTTTGTGGCGCTGCTGTTCAAGTTTCCATACAAAATTTGAAATTGACATTTAGCACTCGCAAACTATTCGAGTTCGATTATGGTTCGTGCTAGGGGTAGTGACTGTAAGTAAAGTGAGTAAATTGTTTACGTACTTTTACCAACTGATACCTGAAAATAGGCTCACAGCAAAAGTAAGCGACTATGTATACGTTCATTGTACACACTTATAGTACTTGATTATCTATATTTCTCCATCAGAAAATAAGTAAGGCCTTGCGGTCTTGGGATCCTACCCTATGACGGTTTGAAGATCAAACAAGCGAAACTAGACGCTTTGACCAAAGAGCACAAGGAACAGCAAACTACCCCACTCCTTTAAGATGTTAAGTATGAGCGGTGAAAACACTTGATGCGGCAAAAATGTGATCCAAATATATTTAGTCCTTACTGGTAAGCAAATCGTTTAGTTTAGCATTCAAAATATCAGACGAAAAACTTTGCCGCTAGGTACTAGTATAGTAATGAATTGTACCATGTTACAAGAAGCACCGCACGTACAAGAAACGTCATAAAAGTTTTCAAGACCTGCTTTCACCTAGGCACAAATGGCTGTCGACAATCTTCTGATTTCTCCTGGGAGTTTGTACCTGCCCGATATCCCGCTAGACGGTGCAATGTGTATACCTGCCATAAGAAATATAGATATGAGTAATATGGGTTTGCTTGCTTCTGTCAAAATTGCTTCTTCACCCCAGGTGCGACATACTGATGGCACTGGCCATCAATAGCAAAGACTTTTTCAAAAATTGGAGATTTAAAATGTAAAGCTAGTCTTCAAGGGCGATGCAGCAGACACATACGTCAACGGTCTACAGAATTCAAAATAATTTTTAAAAGCAGAAGTCGACGAAGCAAATCATACTTTGTCTTCTTCCGTATGTGTTCTCTATAACACGAACACACAAAAAATTCAATTCAAAATTCAATATCGTTTATTCAGTCTAGGCTGTTACAAGCACTTGTGAATGTCGAAAAGCTACGCCATCGGTTCGCAAATCTACGGCGGGAGACCTTGTACTGAGAAGAACCGGCAAGAAACTCAGCAAGGGCTGTTTTTTCTCCCTGTATTATATACAGAGTCGTCAAATTGAAAAATGACTTCAATATGAGGTAACTTATAATGTCATTTTGCATTACAAATGCAAATAATATAAAAAATATGACCATAAAAAAATAAAAAAAAATGGTTTAACAAAGTTTAGGAATGTTTAGGAATGCCGTGTCCTACTGTTTAGGCAAAAAAAAAATGAACGATTAAAGTTTAGTACAACGATCAATAGTATCCAATGAAGCAAGAGTAGACTCATCTCCGCTGGCAGCACCCGTTCACGAGCATGACGCATGAACCAGCCATCGCTTCGCTCAACCATATTTTAGGGAACGCAACGACCCGCCTCACACGACACCACGAATGACACGAACTATCATATATATATATATATCTTTATATATATAATTCTTCTGTGAGTGTGTATGTCACTGAACTTCTCTTAAACGACTGGACCGATTTTGATGAAATTTTTTGTGTGTGTTCAAGGGGATCTGAGAATGGTTTAGATTCACAATTTTGTCCGCTCGACAACCCCTATTTTTTTTAGGGCGGCACGAAGTTCGCTGGGTCAGCTAGTATATATATATGCTATATATATAGCCCCAAAATAAGCATTGCAGGCTTGTTTTATGGGATACTAATAAAGAAATACATTTTAAACATCCGTGACTGAAGTACAAATGCTCGTATGCATCACACAAACATCTGCCCCCGTCGAGATTCGAACCCGGGACCTCTCCAGTAGGCGACACCGTGAAACCCGGCGTACAAACCCCTCGACCACGGAGGTCGTCATCTTATGGATCTACTATGTAGCAGACAGACAGAAAATAATGATATTAACTTATTTATTTAATAAGAATAAGTAGGTATAGTCTGGCGTTGTTACGTGAGCCGTCTAGATTATAAGCCAACTCTGTATAAATGTATTTAAGTCGAGTTATGAGGAGTTATGTCGGCCGAGGGAAGAGCAGTTGCTATCACACGATGCATATTTTACTATAAAGCCGACAACAGCCTCGCAAACTTACCTAACTTCGGGAATACTTGAGGCAACGGTAAATCTAATTTATTAAGTACACTAAAGAGTGCCTCTGAGTGTTATAGTTTATACGTAAAGTCTTCAATTCTGTTTAAAATAAGCAGGCAGAGATAAGTACTTCAATGTTGATCATTGCATTTTAATAAAAAATCCATATAAATCAGTTTTTCACCAGCGAAATAAGCAATTGTTTATTGGTTTTTATCATTTCGAAGTAATTTTGTAACGTTTTGCCTGTACACGATCAAGTCAAATTTAATCTGATCTCAGAAAACTATTTTAATGAAAACTTTTGTATTATAAAGCAGCACAGTAAGCAAACCCGTAGTGCATCTGCACTTACATTCAATATCCCAAGATACAATAATCTTTATGGTAGGCAATTATTACAGTTTCAGACACCCAAGTTAATTAACGAATTACTAATATATGAAAAAAAAAGAAATTAGTGAAATTAATATTAAAAACGTACTAAAAGGATATTATTGCTCACAATTATTAAATCAAGAATAATATATTTAATATAGTAAAATTCAATGTTTTTCAACACCATAATAAAGTAACAGTATTTAGTAAAATCTGATGGGGAACCCACCCGTGTGAACAAACTCATTGCTCTGTTAGGGTCGACCGCCGACAACTCGTAGAAACTCACTCGTAGAAAGAGGGTAGATGCAGATACGAAAAAAAAAATGGATGCGTGTAACTTATGTACGCGCGTGAGAAGTTATACTTCTTTGGCATCATTAAAAATATTTTTTAATTGCATGCAAATAATTAATAATTACAATAAAATAATAAAAGGACTGAAAAAGGATAGTTAACACAGTCAATTAAGTTCAGTTTTAATTTGAAAAATTAAATAAATATTCAAAATATTCAATTAAAATCACTACTGAATTTAAGTTATTAGTCCATATGTAATTAGCACTTGTAAGTAACTAAAACACGTTGTGTCTATATAACTAGCGTCTAACGTCGTATAGAAACTAGAAACATGTGTATAAATATTATAAATATGAAAACAGTGATCAGAGGCGACGAGCGTGCCAACATTGTTTTTGACAACGCGATCATCTTATGGAGCTCCGTGGATCGTTCAAAGTACCTTTCGAACAGATGTCTAATAAAAATATTAGACACTAACATTCATAACGCGCCCGCGGCCAACTTCATGGTGTTACTATTGTGTTACAGAGATGCGCGCGCATCTCGAAATTTCACTCACATGATTTTTTCATAACGCGCCCGCGGCCAACTTCATGCTGTTACTTTTGGGTTACAGTGATGCGCGCGCATCTAAAAATTTCACTCTCATCATTTTTTCATAACGCGCCTAAAGAAGTATAACCTCAAAAAGATCTAAAAGATGATGAATCCCAGTGCTCGGTAAAACCTACACAGGTTTCTGTAGCACTGGCTAAATGTATTGTTATTATTTATAGTAATGTGAAATTCAATAAATAAATAAATAAATAAAAAAAATTGTTGAATTTGACAATCGCAAGTTATACAGGTCTTCGCTGCAGTAGTTATCTTAATAAAATACTCAACAGTGACATTTTGTTTAATATTTAGCGTACTTACTTAGCATACTTCATTCAACACAACAAAATATTTTTATTTAACATAGCAATACTTTTTATTTAGAAAGCAATTTGCCCTAATGATGTGAAGTACCCGTCTCGAGGGACACATTCTTCAAGTTGATTCCGAAAGGTGCATTATGAAATATTAGACCTCACGAAGAACCTGAGTACAAGTTTCCGACCGTCTAATTTTGTTTCAATATATTTAAATTAGTTAATTTTGTTGTCGTTACCTTTGAAGGTCATAAGACAAAATTAAACGAGGTAAATACCTTTCAAATGGCAAAATATAACGTAATTAGAGGGTGCCCGCGATTACGTTAAAATAGTTTTCTCATACAATTCATTTCTTTGGCGTTCTATTCGCAAGTGGAATTCTTTTCCCGCACACGTGTTCCCCCTTCCTACAATCTGGGGTCCTTTAAAAGAGGCGTGAAGAAGCATTCCTGCAGACCGGCAAGGTGAAGATGGTTGGTATGGCATATTTATAACTGCAGCACCAGCTATCTTCGCGTCTGGACTTCAACACTTAACATTAGGTAGGGTAGAGTCGTTTGCCTACCTGGCTATATACAAAAATAATATAACCCCCATTTTACCCCTCCTTAAGGGAGTGTCTTTCAGCACAATCCATGGTCAGCTGTATGTTAATAGATCCGTCAATCAGTAAGGGTTTCCTTTTAAATATACAAATTAGAGAGCAGCAGAAAAAAAAGTGATCATTATGAGCACGACCATTTGATTTTTAAATTTTTTTGGTGACGGTATCATTCGTCTACTTATTTTTATACAAGTGGAAGTAGCATCAAGGTTAATTTTATTTACCTCTGTTTAAAGCTTCATATCCATAAAGGTATCGAGGTGTCACAGAAATGGTCCGAGGACATTCCTTTGCCAGTTGCCACGGGCCGACGCTCGCGCCATCGCTTATCTCTTCCAAACGATTTGCCGCAACATTCCCCAACGTTTCACTTTTAGGAAATTAAAATTGCCGTTCGGGGTTTTTCAGGAGTTGAATTTAGAAAAATCATCCTGACTGAGCGTGTGAAATTGTTTTGTACACTTCAATAATACAGTAATTCACTGATAGAATGTTATCTGTATAGTACTTTACGGCGGGTTTGGTAATTTCAACATATTTAGTGTTAAAGATAAGTAATTTTCTTTTTATCTCATTTTGGTTTAGCGTTATGTTCCTTCGTTTGTTCATCTATGAGAGGTCTACTACATAAGTTTATTAGTTTATGAAGCCTTCAATTTCAAAATATGTATTTTAGTGTAAGGTGGTTTAGTTTCGGTTTTGAACGTTAAAATTACCTCTGTCATCGCCTTGTTATCTCCGTTGGCAGAATCGTTCATGTGAGAATCGCTCCTCATGATCTCTCATGTGAAAGCATCGTCATTTCATGTAGAAAATCAAAACAAATTTTGGTATACATACATTTTCTTCCCGTGTCGCTAATTGGTTAAAATGTTCTTAAAGCATGGTGATTCTGAAATACTTTTTTGTAGATACTATAATAATAATGTTGAAATAAAAGAGTCGGTAACCTGTTTTACCGTGGATAGTAAGGAACAATCTATCTAAAATGTGCTAGCTAAATTTATGTTAATTATATGTGTACTATTAATACAAAACAATTTTGCTACTTATTTTCATATACATCATAGGAAAACATTAAAATTTATCACACCTGATAAACAATCATTATTTTTTCCTCTTTTCTCTCCGACTTCTTGGAATAGTTGAACAGCAATAATAATGTTTAAGGATAAAATCCATGGCGGCGTGCCACAAATTGATTCCGAAATCTTCACCCCAAAAAGGGCCTTTGAATTTCTTGGATTTTTTCTTACCGTCCTTCGCTTTGACCTCGGCCAATGGAATTCGATACAATAAAAATGATTTCCTGCTGGATCGCCTGGAGGGTGGGATTAAAATAATGCGCCGTTTGTTCTGGCATTTGAAGCTCCACTGGGTTATATATGAGCGGCATGCTTTTGGGAGATCCTTTTTATGATTTTACGAGTGTAGATGCCGCTAGGTTTTTCAGTAATCTCTTAGCGCCACATGTTGCATGATAGTGTTTTGATGATAATAGCCCTTGACATTAAGTAAATGCAAAGTTCTAAAAAAGTTTTGCTGTAGAGTTAGAAAAGATTAATCGTAAAAGAGAAGATATCGATTTTCTATTTGAAGTAAACAAATATGGAAATTCGATTGGTGATTGGATTAAACTCTATAATAATAGTCCATTTAGGGATCCCGGAGGCCTCTTAGCTTTTGACCTGTTATTTGTGTCGTTTTTAATATCAAGGTATATGCAAATAAGTAGTACAGTTTTAGTCTCTGAAATAAGACTTTTCAGTATATCTGTTGGATTCTGAAGTGCTTTGGATAAATTTAAATTTAATTTTGTGTTACTTGAACTAAATCTGTTACTAGTATTGATGCAATATCCACGAAACATAAGCAGCTTTCAGTATTTTTTTATTCATATCCGTACAGTTAGCTATATTGATCTGACTGATGGTAAGATGATATTTTGTAGATAATGGTTTTGATGGTGTTCTCTGATGTTGTCCAGATTCGCGACTGGGTGTCGGTGGAGGCGGAGATGTTGCGCGCGCAGCCTGTCGCTGTCGGCGACGTCGACGACATCTTGCAGCAACTCGACAAACAAAAGGTTAGATATTTCCTAAAAGTCACACCAATCAGTCCAGCCTCAAAGTAGGCATTGCAAGCCTTGTATTGCGGGATACTAGGTTAAGGGAAAGAAATTCATACCATCGTCTTCATCAGCCTTTAATGTCCCTATTGCTAGGTCACAGGCCTCCCCAATGGGTGGAATAGGAGATAGGTCCATGATCCACCTCGCGAGCCTAGATCTAACGACGTCAGTTGTCAGTGGTGGGTGCTAAAGACTGCAGATGCAGCTATTACTAACGGCCCGTTCTGCTTTTCCGTTTGTCGAAAGGCAACGTGCTTTTTCCAGCTCAAGATAATAAAATTTTGGTAATACATCCGATGATTAGCAATTGCGGTAATAACTGAACTTCTACGATCGCAAACCGAATGAATTAACCACTTGCGTCATCGAGATCCCCAAATAATGTTACATATATAAGCATATGCTGGATGGCCGAACTTCTGGCACTTTTACACTTGGTCGTTAGCCCGACTATGAGTGCCAATGGAATTCGGGTAACCGACTAAGTGAAGGTGAGTTCGCCCGTACTCGGGTATTTTCATTTTGGTTACCAGACACCGTCTTCCAGCCTATATTCCAGTGTAAATATTGCTTCGAGTGCTAGACCAAGTGCAATTGAGCCATAAGTGGTTACTTTATCTATGGCCAAAGGGGAAGATCTTCCACCGAGCTAGAAAGTGGTAGCTCGGGGACCGCGGCGCGGCTGATTTGGTCAGGCATTGTATATATGAAGTGTTACTTTCGTTAGCGCGATGTAGGCTTCCATACTTTTCGAGTGCAGCGCTGGTAACGCCATCTGTTGTTATGGAATGCCAAGTTTTGCTTCGTTAATTAGGTATATGTGGTGCGTGTAGACGTCGCCACCACACGTATTTTCCTAAAACTCGTATTCATCATACAAACATTTGCCCCACTGGGATTTGAATCCTGAACATTGAAAACGATTATAATTTTTATTTTTTTAGCATGAAACAGCTCGATTTTTAAATCTGAAGAAAGTATTACAAGAAAAAAGTCCACGCGGACCACTAATACTTGTAAAGTAATTCATTTGACATTGCCTTGCAGCTTAAGAAAGACTAGAAAAATTCGACTCTACCTTCAAGGCCGTGGTAGCATAATGCTCAGTGCTTTCACCCGGATAGCGAAGGGTGCGGGCTTGAAAACGATGTTTCTTTTTTATAGATATATCCGATAAATGACTCCACCCCACCTGATGTTACGTGACGGTGAAGTCCAGACATGAAGATACATACGTACATACCACTTCACACCACGAAAGCGTCATTCATAGTATCTACAGCGAGTCATCGACCTTCAGCTTCAACTTCTGGAATAGATTGACCTTGCAACTTTCCAGATTGATAACAGTGATCCTTCATGACATGACCTCCTTAAACTGCTTTAACTGTGAACAATAACATGGTCCTGTTGTGTTTAAACCTTATTCAGGATGTTAATTTAGTAAAAAATGATATAGTTAGCAAGTTTCTATATCGAGATTTTTATATGATTCCAATAAAGAGACACCTATCTTTCATGTAGCAACATCAGACTTTTGGTTAAAATAGAGTTTTGCGTTTCGTAAAACCAAGCACTAGGTACCCAGTTTTCGATTGCATTATCTTGCAACGAAAAAGCTCTTTAAATATCAACTTTGAATTCCCCTCCTTAGTAATCCATAACTGAGTACAAAGTATACACAGCCACGGCGAGCCATTAGTGTAGTGTCTGTGGATATATTTTGTTTTAATCTTTTTAAGGCAAATATGAATTTTCACATTTTGATATGATTGTGCTAGTCTTTGATAACGAGAAATTTGGAGGAGTCAATGTTTGCAATAACTACTCCAGTGTTTCTTAATAAATATCAGAATCCAAAAAAGACTATTATACTTCACTGATTTATTTCATTATTTCGCAAGTAAATAACGTTAGTGATGATTTACAAATTAATATATTATGAAGTAGGAACAAAACCAATATGCATTGAAAACTTTTAGGTAAGGAATATTACATGGAAACATATAAATCAATAGTAAAACTATTAGTTAGACTTGGACAAGATAATGCCAAGGAACCGAACAGATCCCAAACTTCAAATAAACTCCAATTTATATACAAAATACATACAATATGCCGGTAATAACGACATACTGATTAACTGGATATTCCGACAAAGGGTCTAAATCTCGCTTCAATATTGTTTCAGCATTGAAATAGCTGCTTTGTGGGCTCAAGTTTAAGGTTTCTTTTGTTTCGGATGAAGTAATCCTTTCGGCACGAGAGGGTTGGAAGTTGGCCGTTAACAAAGATATTGAATTAAGGGTATTCGAAGGCAAAGGATAAACAATGGGTGTTAGTGGATCAGACACGGCCGTGTGGATGTTTGGGGTTTATACGGATGCTTAGAGCTAGGTTATTATGAAAGTATAATGACTTAAGCTGTAATTAAGGTTGGATTTTGATGATTATAGGCTAAGCTCAATCTGATATTCGAAAGTACCTACAAAGTTTTTAAGAATGTTTGCAAAGGAGATCAAGTATAATTTTGATAATATCTTGTTCAGAAAACAAATAAAGTGGGTACTTTTTGATACGAAAGTTAGAATTACCAATAAATATACAGCAGTAATATTGTGTAACAATATTGAGGAAATTGGACAAGATTGTATTAATCTAGGAGTATACTCAAGATGTACTCACGTACCTGAACGCAAATACATACAATAAAGTTATAATCAAAGAAATCATTAATTTTAGACAATTAGTCATATCGATATTAACTCAACGGAAGATATATATTATATTCTTTGCCTTATTATTCCTAATACAGTGTTTACGGGTAAAATAACGCCGTAATAAATTTATTTTATAAACAACTAGCAAACCAGGCGAACTCCGTTTCGCCATCAGATGGCTTCGTTTTATGTAACATTTCGTTTGGTGATTAAAAGAAGATTTTTTTTTTTTGAAATTTTTCCTGAATTTTCTTTGCTATAAACCTCACGGAGCCCGAGACCTTTCCAACGAATGCAAAACCGTGGAAATCGGTTCGTGCATTCTTGAGTTATAGCGTCAGGAAGGAAAACCCGACTTATTTTTATATAGTAGATTTATTCTATTTCACCCAACAACGAGCATTGGTAAAAACAACAAAAAGCAGGAAGTGAGATTATTCCGTGCTTCGGAAGGCACGTTAAGCCGTTGGTCCCGGCTGCATCTGCAGTCGTTAGCACCCGCCAATCCGCACTGGGCCTGCGTGGTGGGTCATGGCCCAATCTCCCTATTCCATCCATAGGGAAGGCCTGTGCCCCAGCAGTGGGGACATTAATAGGCTGATGATGATGATGATGATGATGAGATTATACACTAGGCGGACTTAATGCTAAACAACAATCTAAGAACATAAGGTGGAAAAAGAAAAAATATAAAACAGCGAAAGACTTATAAAGCCGTGCAATAGTGAGAGGACACAGAGGCGATAGACTAACATAAATATAAATAAATAAATATTTCCAACTCTCACACCAATCAGATTAGTCCTAAAGTAAGCACTGCCGCTTGTGTTATCAGATAGAATACATAATAAATATCCATGATTGGAGTACAAATGCTCGTATTCATCACACAAACATCTGCCCCCACCGCGATTCGAACCCGGGACCTTTCGAGTAGGCCACATCTTGAAACCCGGCGTACAAACTACTCCGCCACGGAGGTCGTCGTCCTAATATAAGAAATAGTAGCAAAAGTCAGTCAGTACCAGTTATCATTTGTACCAGTTCAGTCACAATACATACAACAGCAGTACTTTGACTTCATACTAGCGCCCGAATCGACGCACGCACACAGACAAACGTTATTTACACGGCCGCTAACCAAACTTGGCAAGACAAATCTATGCAGTGCCACGTCGCGCGCCGCCGAGACTGGTCGTTGGGCGAGTTAAGTTGCTGCGTTGCGCCGCCCGCGCCGCCGTCTGCCTCCGTTTCGATTCCGTAACATGGCAATACTGCTCGGCACTAATATAAAATATTTAATTACAGCGGCGAACATTCAAAATTCAATATCGTTTTCAGTCTAGGCTGTTACAAGCACTTGTGAATGTCGAAAAGCTACGCCATCGGTTCGCAAATCTACGACGGGAGACCTTGTACTAAGAAGAACCGGCAAGAAACTCAGCAAGGGCTGATTTTTTGTGCCTGTTTTATTTCATACAGTGTCGTCCAATTGAAAGTAACATTAACAATTTCACATCATAAAACTATAAAATACACTAACTATAAACAAATATGTCTCTATCTAATTACATAATTACTATATATAAGTAAAGTATAAATACTAGAACAATAAAACTAAAAACCTTAAAACATAAAATTAATAACTAAAATATATTATTAAAAGGAGTCCCTTTAGGCAAGGATCCGAAGATACTGGCAGCGTTACCTCTTTGAATGGCTAGACTAATTCTTTGTCCGAGGTAGCTGCCAGCTCTTCGGTCTTCTGTGACGTCGACTAACCTTTTTGCTATTTCAATAACAATAATAATATATAATAAAATAAGATAACATATAATGTTACTATTTTTAGTTTTTATAAATTCTTATAAAAATAACATTAATTATTAATAATATTATTTAATTGAAAGTTGACATCAAACTTGCATACATGTGTTGAGGTCAACTTCCATCACATAATGTCAAATATGTAACAATACACGAATTTACTAACAATAAGTGCAAAGAAAAGTCCCAAAATAGCAAGAAAAATTTTTCAAAACAAAATGAATAAGGTATTCATTTTGTAGGTACCAACCCTAGCGCTCCGCTCAGTCGTAGGTATCTACTTATTTCAAGAAAATATCTGAGTTACGCTACTGCTCTTGTATGTACTGTGGTTCAGTGTTGTCACGATGACCCCACGAGAACACCCCAAATATACGCGTATTTAATCGCACCCCGATAAAAGCAAATATTATTACAAAACCACTATTGATATACGTGGTGCACCGTGCACTGTCCATTTGATTATTAATCAACACCTGTACAATTGATAAATAATTTAGGGGTGTTTACCCTACCAACTGTAACCCTCTTTAGATTTCCGATGACATTCAAGTTTACTGCACTGCGTTACATTAATAGATTTGTTTATTAATTGTTACGTGTTTATTATTCTCATACAATTTTCCTGAAATAATCAAATATTTAAAAGTATAAAAATTTACTTCAATTCAATTTATTGCACTCATGTGGTTACATCGATGGTTACAAAATGCTTATAGTAACTAACATGAACCCTGTCAGGGTATCGCAATATACAGTAAAATTAAAGATAAAAATTACAAAAGAATTTAATTAATAAACAGTTATGTATAAAAGGAACTTAATTTGTATTAAACCACTTATATCTCAAATTATGCATAAATGTCATCTGATTCCATTTTTTTAACAATATAACTTACTCAATTGATCTTATTAACAGTAGAAATATAATAGAAATGGAAATACATTTATAAAATTAAATTAAATTTGTCATTAATTAAAATTAATAAATATGTCAATAAAAATAAAATAATATGTCAATTAACACGATTATTATATACTAGGTTTGTATTTTTAAAAAAATCATGTCTGTTTCAAAAGGAAAATGTTCCGTTTAACAAAAATAAATGAACAATATATCTACATAAAAAAATATTTGTGTAAATACATCGAAATAAACAATACTAATTTCAAACTCCTAAAACTTATGAAATCGTTGGACCTATTTTTTATAACAAATCACTGAAGGCTTAAAATATTAGTTTTTTCTGATGTAAACTTGAGACAAGGCTGTATGTGAATTAATCCTTTGATTTTCACAAATAAAACTTCACAGATTTCCTGTCAGTCCGACACGATAACAAATTTTATGTATTCCACGCGGACCAGACAGCAGATGGGACTCGAACCCGCACACTCCGCTATCCGCGCGGATACACTGACCATTATGCTACCGCGGCTCTAATAGCCGTGTCGAATTCGTTCTAGTATTTCTTAGGCAGCGCCATTTCTTCGCATTGTAGGTAAACCACAATTAACAGAAGTCCGTGGGCCTTTTTTCATAGAAATTATGATATGCCATTCAGCATGAAATATTACTACGTACAATATTCGCTCACACAAAATGTTTCCATGTCCTTTGCATGGATGTATGTTATTCAAATCGATAGACATTTTGATACTTTCAAAAGGATGTGATATCAAAAATGAGCCTTACAATGGTATAGTTATAGACCAGTAGGTATAGTGGATTTCCCGCTAGAATTGGTGCGACCGTCAAGGGTAATAACCTTACGGGTGACAGTAAAGTTATATAACACTATATTTTTGGGATGGGCGGATGACACTGCCATACTTGCAAGTCATAAAAACCTTATTATTGCAACACAACTTTTACAACAGGGATTGGATGAGATTACAAAATGGTTGCAAAAATGGAGAATAAGAGCCAGTTCGTCAAAATCAGTTCACGTCACGTTCACACTGAAACAAGGCAATTGTCCTCCAGTACAGTTAGAAAATGTCACTCTTCCTCATCAAAACTGTATACGCTACTTAGGGCTACACATAGATAGGCGCCTTACATGGAAAGAACACATTAAGAAAAAAAGAGAGGAACTTAACATCCGCTACAAGCGACTTTTGTGGCTATTGGGCCGCAACAGCAAATTGTCAATAGATAACAAGTTACTGATATATAAAACTATCCTTAGACCACAGTGGACCTATGGCATACAACTCTGGGGTACTGCTAGCAATTCCAACATCCTTTGCATTCAAAGAGCCCAAAACATGATCCTTCGAACTATTAGCGATGCGCCATGGTATATCACTAATAATGAAATTCATGAACACCTGAAAATGTCAACAGTCAAGGAAGAAATAACCATTACGACTCAGAAATACCGGGCTAGGCTGGAGACTCACCCGAACATACTAGCAACACAACTCATGACTCGGAGTTATAACAAACGACTCAAAAGGAAAGACGTCCTATAAAGAAAATTAAGGAGGAGATGTCCTTACTGAAGGGCACACTCTGACACCCCAATGTTCATCCAACACATTTGCTTATAGTGGCACGCACTGATCGCAAATTACAGTTAATAATAAAAAAATAAATAAAAAAAATTTGGGGTGTCCTGTTGTAAGGTTCCGACGGGAAAGGGATTGTTTTTAGTTCGGAAAAGGGATGTGGATGTCCTGATGGGCATATATTTCTGACCAATCACCTATCTTCGCGCTTGGACTCCACTAACACTTTTATCAATGAACCTAAATACCTGTATGTTTTTATTAAACAAATAACTATAATTACGACACAACAATATCAAAATAAAAACTTATCATTAAAAATTTACCCTAAAATATTTATATACATATTCACAAGAAAAATATGTCATCCAAAATTCCAATTTGCGGCATGGTACCCAGAACACTGGCAGCATTACCTCGCTGAATGGCTAAACTGATTCTCTGCGCGAAATAGCCGCCAGCCCTCTGATCACCCGAAGAGAGAATCAGTTGATTCGACACATCCTTCATAAATCGCTTCAATACCTGTATCTAATTTAATATATAATCTTTGGTTTGACGACACTGTGTGAAATAAAATGGGGAGGAAAAATCAACATTTGCTGAGTTCTGTTAAAGGTTCTTCCCATTGCAAGGTTTTCCGCCGTAGGTTTGAGTAGTTTTCGATTACCTTCTTTTAGGTTTTTATTTAATTTGACTTAGAATTAGGTGGGAAGGGGGGGGGGGAATAATGTGCTGGCACCTTGCATAAAAATATTCTCCCTAGAGGCTCGAAGAAGAAAATAGGCTTCTCATAGCCAAAACAAAAAGTGGTGATTAGAATTTGTACGCAAATGTAATTATAACATGCTGGTATGCAACTAAACTTCACAATTACTTATCTTCACAATTCACAACTTGAAAGATTACAAAAATATTACATCACGTTATCTTTAAAGTGGCTATTCCAATTTGCATATTGCAAAAATGTAGAAAATAGTTTCGGAACACGCTGACTTGGGTACAAAGAAGGTGTAGACAAAGTAAACAAAGTTTAATACCACTGTGCGTGTGTGAGTGAGCACTGGCGCACATAAAAATAATTTACATAGAAGGAATGCTAAAATGAGAACAGTTTCCCTATATTGGTACTATTCTAACCAAAGCGCAGTCAAACGCTTGTGACTGAGACAGTGGGTAATACTTCATTCCGTAATGCGTTACGAAGCCAGGCTCCTCCTCTCTCACTGTAACCCGCAGTGCCGTTTCATCATCATCATCACCAGCCTATTAATGTCCCTACTGCTGGGGCACAGGCCTTCCCTATGGATGGAATAGGGAGATTGGGCCATGACCCACCACGCGTGCCCAGTGCGGATTGGCGGATGCTAACGACTGCAGATGCAGCCGGGACCAACGGCTTAACGTGCCTTCCGAAGCTCGGAGGAACTCGAGATAGAAATTTTTTTTGCCACTCATCCAATGACCGACCACTGCGAAAGTTGCTTAACTTCAACGATCGCAGCCGAACGCGCTAACCACCTGCGCCATCGAGCTCCACAAAGTGCCGTTGAGATTACTTTAAGTTATCACTTTTGTCGTGCGTCTCGAGACGCACACGTTTTATTTTTGGTTAACTTTCAAATATTTGGATATTGAAAAGCGATTAAAGAGGAACTTTGGTTGTTGCCAATTTTTACTGTTTCAACATTAAATTAGTGAGCTTTAAATGTATTTTTACAACACAACTTTATTGGTGAAAGTAGGAGGGACCGAATTCTATGTAGGTATGAAAAAATAATTAACTGGTAGTAGGGGAAAAAATTTGGACGATTCAGAAGAGTTGTATTGTGCATCCAATGTGACAGAATTTTTGCCTTTTATTGTAATCATAAGAATTTGTTTAATTTAGTATAAAAATATTTATACATATATTTTAATCGCTGTTATTTTCTAAATGTATTATTATAAAGCATTTTGCCCTATCGCCATACCATTTGTCTCTAACACTCGTTCAGGTTGACAGGTAGAGAATGCCTATGGGATTAAGTCCACCGTTTGCATATATATGTATGGCAATGAAGTTTAATGAAATAAATAAAATAAATAAATAAGAAACATTTCTAGATTGGCGGCGACAGGCCGCCAGTGCTCAAACACACACGCGCACTGCATGTAGCTTTGCCTCTGCGCTTCTTTACTCATACCTTCTCGGGCGAAAACTTCGTCTCGATACAATAAACATATTTCTCGAGAGTGTTTGCACTCTAAACAACATTCCAGTTGGCAATCTCTAGACAGGTATTGCTGAGTTGGGCAAAGCTGTTTCGGCTGTAGCTTATGTTGTGTCTTGCACCAGATTGCTATATTGATATTTCATACGTTATGTATGAGGAGGTTTAAAGTTATCCAGGAATCTGTTTCACTTAGTTTATTTATTATTGTATTTATTTATTTATTTATTTATTTGGCATTATCTATTTTATTATCAATGCTCCTACTATTTCAAAACTTGACTCATGGTAAGTGTGTCAAGTCATATCATTCATATACGAGTGTTTATTATTGATAGATTTTGTTACAGAAACTTTTGAATTCTAACAGTCCCTAGGAATCTTTGAGGGGGAAAAAATCCAGAAATTTTAATCGTTTTTTTATAAAGTCACAGTAATCTAACTATTTTACTTAAAATTGAGTTTTTTAAAGTATAAATTCCAGGAAATTTACTGTAACAAACTTCCCATGTTTCCAACGCTATAAATTCAAAGCTGCAATGTCACATTGTCATGAATTTGAGCAACGTTATTGTGGATGGCCAGCGTCCTACCGATTTTGCGAGAGTCTGCCATATTGGTACATGAAGAAATTTTCAATCAAACCAAGCCTCAAACAAAGCTCGCAAGATCGATCATAACAAGCAATCCCCATAACAAAAGCTGTACAAACTAGATTCTTCTCCGGCATCAAAGCATCTATATTTACAATGACCTTCAGGTATCGGAGGAGATATAAAAATACCGGGTTGTTGTTAGGTTAACGTAGAGTGAAATGAAACCTGCGTTAGGCTAACAACACACGGAGCGATTTCGACGCTGCGGTTGCGGGACTGCTATTCGCGTAGAATATGAAATTCTACGCAAAGGAGACTGGGTTAATTTGTAAGAACCACATCGACACCGTTCTGGTATTAATGTAGGGGTATGTATACACTTAAATACGAAGGGGCATTAAAATCTGACCCGGCAGCTTCGAGAAAAAATATACTTCGCATTACATATGTTTAACTAGCAACAGTGCTTTACTGAAGATATTTATGTCGACTTTTTTTACTGTATTTGACTACTGAGAGTTAGTAAATTTCTGGTAAATATGCTTTTCTGAGTTAGGTTATGTTTACTATATATAACAGAAAAATACGGAAAACAAAGTCAATAGGATGAGAAATGGCCTTATTAAACGATTTTTTTCTCAAATCTGCCGGGTCAATTTTGATGATCCTCTGTATTTTAGTGTGGTACTTCTGCATAAATACCGTAACGATGTCGGTATTGGTTATTAGATCAATTTTGGCCCAGATTCCTTCAATGGCGGGATTTACGCCCGCTGCATGCATGGTCGTTTGCGGCACCCGCAGACAAACTTCTCTTGGGGGGCGTCCATAAATTACGTGAGATGTTTAAGGGGAGGAGGGGGTCGAGTCCAATCTCATCTAATCTTACGTTGGAGAGAGGGCGGGTCTCGGTAAATATCACGCATTTTTTTTTCACAGTAGTATCTATTAAGTATTCTATTGTTAAATTTTTATTACACTTATAACTCTCAGCAATATTGATTACTAGTCTTAACCAGTCGTAAATAAAAGCACGAAGCATTTTTTTTCTTTTTACAATAACAATCCAACGCGTTTACGAAAGAAACCCACATTTTGAAAAATCTCACGTGAGATTGGGGGATGGGGGAGGGGGTTGAATAAAATCTCACGACATCTCACCAGGGGGGGAGGGAGGGACAGAAAATCCAAAAAAACACCTCACGTAATTTATGGACGTCCCCTTGTTAAGTTTACGAGCATTTAAGCACCCGCGGCGGCTACGCGACTGCAAAAAACTTCGATCTAGTGAGTTTTGAAATAAAACAACTCTTCGGCTGCCCGCGCCCGGTGCGGGTAAAAACAGCTGCGTGAGATTTTAGCCTTAGTACCCGGACCCAATTGGCTCTGTGGGCAGCCAGGCTTGAACAAGGGTCGGTTAATGCATACCTGTCTAATATACATGCAGAACTTTATGTAGCTTAACAAATATTACTGAAGAATGGTACAAGCAGTATCTTTATTCGTTGAGATGAATAGGATTTCGGTGAATATGTAAAGATTTCTTATTGGCCCCTACGCTCGTTTCGCTTCGGTGTAGGCTGTTTGTAGTTTTTGTTAGCGTTTGATGTGGAAAATTATCTAATCGAGAAATTAGCATGACATTCCGTTGCGTCAGGTAGGCGATTGACTTGCTAGGCCCTTAGGCCGTATACAGAAAGAAAGCCGAAAGCCGATCGGCGCTTATCGACGCTGATCCTTTTTCTATGGACCAGCGCCGATAAGCGCCGACACGCGCTGGTCATTAAGATCTATGTTGTCCGAATAATAAATAATTTGTATTTGAATTAGATTAAATCAATCTAAGTTATAATCTCTTTATAAATCTAATAACTTTATCTTTTATTAACTAAGCGCTAAAATTATTTGTTTCGTACAAGTCTTTCTTCGGGAAGGATTGGTTGTTTATGCCAATTGCACCAATTTTACATCAAACGAGTTTTCACTAAATCCAAAATGTAATAAAATGTTCTTGAGTTATTCTTGTATATGCATAAAATCTTTGATCATCAAATTTCATTTTTTTTTACAAATAAATGATGGTATTCTCCGAAATGTTTCCTTTCTCTATTTATAGGATGTATAGCTTTTTTCGCATTTTTAAATACACACTTTCGAACAAAACCAAATCATCGTCCGATGAGTCCGACATTTTGCTTGATCTGCTTTAATCGGCTTCCTTTATGTAGTAAGGATCGGCGCCGATAAGCGCCGATAGACGCTGATCGGCTTTCGGCTTTCTTTCTGTATACGGCCTTATGATAAGTAGTGGCAAATTAAAGTTAAGACGCGGAAAGTGACTTATGTATATAGTTTAATACCTACATTATGACCGATTCATCGGATCAGGCGAGATAACCTAACAGACAGACGGACATAATTAGTGTCACATTTAATCGAAGAATTAGTGTCTCAAATATATCGTGAAGAAGCAACATGCAGGCCGGCAGTGAGGATGGCTGGTGTGGCAGGTAGAACTGCTGTTTCAGCTATCTTTGCGTCTGGACTTCACCTTCACTTAACATCAGGTGGGGTGGAGTCATTTGTCGGACCTATCTATAAAAAAATAAAAAAATCTATTCAATTATTTTATATACATATATATATAACATTAATTTATATTAAATAGTCAGGACAAAACCACTTTAATACCAACTTGACATTTTTTGTTAATGGCAAAACTTGTTACCGTATTTATTTCGTTTCTCTAACCTGCTCCATTATAGTGATAGGTTCGCTACTATGATTTTATAAGTACATTTAGGTCAAAAGCCTGCTCACTCTTTCATATTTCTTGAAATAACTTTAAAAAGATAGGTCCGACAAATGACTCCACCCCACTTGTTGTTAAGTGCAGGTGAAGTCCAGACGCGAAGCTATCTTCGATTTAGTAATAATGTTTGTAATTGAGAAGTTCCATTGTTTTATCCGAAAGTACTCCTCAGATCTTCACTAAATAAATATGGGATCATCCACTGGAAAAGAATATTATTTGCCAAGCTTAAAAAGAGAACAAAAAGTTAAGTTTTGTAAAGAAAGAAACTGTTTTATTCCGTTGCGACCAGATATTCGCTCTTTCTGTAGTCAACAAGGAAATCTTTTAATTTTATAGTGGAAAGGGACATTTGATAAGACAGTATGAAAGCTTTGCATATTTAAATTTTTCAATTCACATACTGATGGAGTGTTCGCAGAACGAAACACATAGAATTGATCTCATTAATAGTACGAAATATAGTACAAGATTATTTTTTTAAATTTCATCAGTGTTATAGTTCTAACTTCGAGAGAATTCTTAAGTTTTTTTCATTGTCCTTATCGAATTGTGATATAAATTAAAGTTATAGCTATGTAGTCGGCTTAACCTTTAAGGTGTTATTGTTTTTATAAAACCACGAAACTTCTTTATGTTAATTCTATTTATTGAAGATATACTTATTTAGCCGCGTTATGAAAAAATTATGAGAGTGAAATTTTAAGATGTGCGCGCATCACTGTAACACAAAAGTAACATAATGAAGTTAGCCGCGGGCGCGTTATGAAAAAATCATGTGAATGAAATTTCGAGATGCGCGCGCATCACTGTAACACAATGAAGTTGGCCGCGGGCGCGTTATGAATGTTAGTGTCTAATAATGGTGGATTATTAACCACTTAGTGGTTAATAATCCACCATTATTAGACATCTGTTCGAAAGGTACTTTGAACGATCCACGGAGCTCCATTAAATGATCGCGTTGTCAAAAACAATGTTGGCACGCTCGTCGCCTCTGATCACTGTTTTCATATTTATAATATTTATCCACATGTTTCTAGTTTCTATATAGACACAACGTGTTTTAGTTACTTACAAGTGCTAATTACATATGGACTAATAACTTAAATTCAGTAGTGATTTTAATTGAATATTTTGAATATTTATTTAATTTTTCAAATTAAAACTGAACTTAATTGACTGTGTTAACTATCCTTTTCCAGTCCTTTTATTATAATTATTAATTATTTGCATGCAATTAAAAAATATTTTTAATGATGCTAAAGAAGTATAACTTCTCACGCGCGTACATAAGTTACACGCATCCATTTTTTTACATTCTATAAGCTAAGTGCTATGGTCTTCCCACTGATACTTACTTTACTCTCGGTTTTTACTCATCCGTATCTAAATTGACATAAACCAAATCTTATACTTCAAATGAAACTAAAATCGGAAGCTCAGGATATCAAGTAAAACTAATAATTTCATTTATTAACAGACAACGTTTGTTTCAGTTATCAATTAAGTTATAGCAGTTCTGTACATTGGTAAAACAGTTGTGTTTTTTGAAACGATACATATTGCATATACCCATTTATAAATTAGGTAATTAATACAAATAACTCTGTTTATCATCTGCCATTCCGATCTCCATTAATGTGTTTCGAATTTAACCGATTTTCGCAGACGAAAAACTAAGCGTTTTGTATTATCAACTCATTTTGATTAGAAAATCGAAGCCCAATAGGGCTTTCGCCGTACAACCTCGATATTATGAAGCAGTCAATAATACTATTACAACAAAACTAGGTCCATTTAGTTTAAAATGAAATAGATAACTGCTTAAATGTACAGTACTCTTAATGATTATAACAAAAGTATAGTTTATTTAGCAGTCTTATTTTGAAGCATACCGTTTCGATAACACGAAGTGGTCGAGATCGAAATGAACATGGAGCAGACGTCCTTACGGTGTCGCGGCTCATGCCCGTCTGACAATCGAATCGAAGCACATGACCATGTGGCTTGTCGCTTGCCGGCGAGACCGTGTTGCCTAGCAACGAACCCCTCTGCTACCTGCCCTTCCTACTACTTTCACCCTCGTAGTAAGGGGGGTAGTTAAAGGGATGGGGTGATATCGATACGAGCTTTTATCGATTATGTATCAGAAAATTTATATCGATATTTTTCCTAATTTTTGAAGTTATACTTCTTTAGCCGCGTTATGAAAAAATTATGAGAGTGAAATTTTAAGATGCGCGCGCATCACTGTAACACAAAAGTAACAATAGTATACAATAAGTAAAAAATAAAATGAAATATAATTTATCAAGCTAATAAATGGTTTTAAAATACTATTAAAGTAATAAATAGATAAAACTACATATGAGTAAATTCCGCGAGGCCCAAACTGGGCTTTATATTTGTGCGAATGCACGTACATAGGTGTGTCGTCGCACACGTTCCACATTTCACCTATTGTACTGGTAGCAGCGTGTCGTGTAAACTTATTATTTTGTTTTTGTGTTCGATTTATTTGGGAAATGGCTGTCAACACAAATAAACGACTAGAAAACCTTTAAATAGCCAAGTTAAAAAAAAATTGTCTAATTTAAATGGTTATTTTAAAGACATGTTAGGTATCACAACATCAGCGCAATTAGTAACGATATCGATGGGAATTCCGAAATTGATTTTTATTTATTGTTCTCCGATTTGTTACATAATACTCATCTCATCAGTAATACATACCACAGCTGGTATTTATTTATTTTGTAAAATTATTCATTGCTTATTTAGTTTTATTTTATTTTTAAATTAGAATACCTCTCCCACTTATGTTATCCAGCTACCTGAACCATAATTTTATTTATAAGATTTTTTTTGTCTCTATATTGGTGATTGATCACTCGTATAAGTGCAAAGCTCAGCTAGGGCCTCGCAGACTTTATCTAAACAGCTGATTGTGGCATCTGGACAGAGAAGGGGTAAAATATTTTTTGTATAAAAGGGGTAAAATAATGTTAACATTTTAACTGTGTATTTAACATGAATTTACTGAGAATCTGGGATAAATAGTTATAAAATAAAGTATTGATCTAATTATTTAATTAATCAACTCTACTTTGATTTTTTCCATTGCAGTTACATTAATATATTTTTAAGTATTCATTTTATCATTTTATACACATAGTTGTTAGCTTAGTTTACAAATTGAAATACAAAACTAAGGTCAACTTGTACTGTGGGAACAAAGTTACATATTTAGCACACATATGCATAAAAAAATCATGCCTCTGCAACAATATTAACACTTAAATAAACGCCTCCTACTTGGTATTAAAGCCTGGTACTTTGGTAGCAGACCGGGTCCGTAACCTACACAGGAGGAAGAATCGCTACATGCGCATCAACCAATCGTCAAATACAACTTTCTTATAAAGTAAATGTTGAAAAAAATATTCAGTCTTCATTTTAACAAATAAAACTATCGACAACCAGACATCCTTAGTTTTAGCGCATGTGCTTTAGCAATCCCAAGTCTCACCATAAAAGTGTGTGACGACAGCTTTCGTCAGCATTCTGCGCTTCACCACCGCAGAAGGAACACAACCAAGAGAACAGGTAATGTGATAATCAAGTGAATACCATAGCACTTAGCTTATAGAATGTAAAAAAATGGATGCGTGTAACTTATGTACGCGCGTGAGAAGTTATACTTCTTTAGCATCATTAAAAATATTTTTTAATTGCATGCAAATAATTAATAATTATAATAAAAGGACTGGAAAAGGATAGTTAACACAGTCAATTAAGTTCAGTTTTAATTTGAAAAATTAAATAAATATTCAAAATATTCAATTAAAATCACTACTGAATTTAAGTTATTAGTCCATATGTAATTAGCACTTGTAAGTAACTAAAACACGTTGTGTCTATATAGAAACTAGAAACATGTGGATAAATATTATAAATATGAAAACAGTGATCAGAGGCGACGAGCGTGCCAACATTGTTTTTGACAACGCGATCATTTAATGGAGCTCCGTGGATCGTTCAAAGTACCTTTCGAACAGATGTCTAATAATGGTGGATTATTAACCACTTAGTGGTTAATAATCCAACCACTTAGTGGTTAATGTCTAATAATGGTGGATTATTAACCACTTAGTGGTTAATAATCCACCATTATTAGACATCTGTTCGAAAGGTACTTTGAACGATCCACGGAGCTCCATTAAATGATCGCGTTGTCAAAAACAATGTTGGCACGCTCGTCGCCTCTGATCACTGTTTTCATATTTATAATATTTATCCACATGTTTCTAGTTTCTATATAGACACAACGTGTTTTAGTTACTTACAAGTGCTAATTACATATGGACTAATAACTTAAATTCAGTAGTGATTTTAATTGAATATTTTGAATATTTATTTAATTTTTCAAATTAAAACTGAACTTAATTGACTGTGTTAACTATCCTTTTCCAGTCCTTTTATTATAATTATTAATTATTTGCATGCAATTAAAAAATATTTTTAATGATGCTAAAGAAGTATAACTTCTCACGCGCGTACATAAGTTACACGCATCCATTTTTTTACATTCTATAAGCTAAGTGCTATGGTATTCACTTGATTATCACATTACCTGTTCTCTTGGTTGTGTTCCTTCTGCGGTGGTGAAGCGCAGAATGCTGACGAAAGCTGTCGTCACACACTTTTATGGTGAGACTTGGGATTGCTAAAGCACATGCGCTAAAACTAAGGATGTCTGGTTGTCGATAGTTTTATTTGTTAAAATGAAGACTGAATATTTTTTTCAACATTTACTTTATAAGAAAGTTGTATTTGACGATTGGTTGATGCGCATGTAGCGATTCTTCCTCCTGTGTAGGTTACGGACCCGGTCTGCTACCAAAGTACCAGGCTTTAATACCAAGTAGGAGGCGTTTATTTAAGTGTTAATATTGTTGCAGAGGCATGATTTTTTTATGCATATGTGTGCTAAATATGTAACTTTGTTCCCACAGTACAAGTTGACCTTAGTTTTGTATTTCAATTTGTAAACTAAGCTAACAACTATGTGTATAAAATGATAAAATGAATACTTAAAAATATATTAATGTAACTGCAATGGAAAAAATCAAAGTAGAGTTGATTAATTAAATAATTAGATCAATACTTTATTTTATAACTATTTATCCCAGATTCTCAGTAAATTCATGTTAAATACACAGTTAAAATGTTAACATTATTTTACCCCTTTTATACAAAAAATATTTTACCCCTTCTCTGTCCAGATGCCACAATCAGCTGTTTAGATAAAGTCTGCGAGGCCCTAGCTGAGCTTTGCACTTATACGAGTGATCAATCACCAATATAGAGACAAAAAAAATCTTATAAATAAAATTATGGTTCAGGTAGCTGGATAACATAAGTGGGAGAGGTATTCTAATTTAAAAATAAAATAAAACTAAATAAGCAATGAATAATTTTACAAAATAAATAAATACCAGCTGTGGTATGTATTACTGATGAGATGAGTATTATGTAACAAATCGGAGAACAATAAATAAAAATCAATTTCGGAATTCCCATCGATATCGTTACTAATTGCGCTGATGTTGTGATACCTAACATGTCTTTAAAATAACCATTTAAATTAGACAATTTTTTTTTAACTTGGCTATTTAAAGGTTTTCTAGTCGTTTATTTGTGTTGACAGCCATTTCCCAAATAAATCGAACACAAAAACAAAATAATAAGTTTACACGACACGCTGCTACCAGTACAATAGGTGAAATGTGGAACGTGTGCGACGACACACCTATGTACGTGCATTCGCACAAATATAAAGCCCAGTTTGGGCCTCGCGGAATTTACTCATATGTAGTTTTATCTATTTATTACTTTAATAGTATTTTAAAACCATTTATTAGCTTGATAAATTATATTTCATTTTATTTTTTACTTATTGTATACTATTGTTACTTTTGTGTTACAGTGATGCGCGCGCATCTTAAAATTTCACTCTCATAATTTTTTCATAACGCGGCTAAAGAAGTATAACTTCAAAAATTAGGAAAAATATCGATATAAATTTTCTGATACATAATCGATAAAAGCTCGTATCGATATCACCCCATCCCTTTAACTACCCCCCTTACTACGAGGGTGAAAGTAGTAGGAAGGGCAGGTAGCAGAGGGGTTCGTTGCTAGGCAACACGGTCTCGCCGGCAAGCGACAAGCCACATGGTCATGTGCTTCGATTCGATTGTCAGACGGGCATGAGCCGCGACACCGTAAGGACGTCTGCTCCATGTTCATTTCGATCTCGACCACTTCGTGTTATCGAAACGGTATGCTTCAAAATAAGACTGCTAAATAAACTATACTTTTGTTATAATCATTAAGAGTACTGTACATTTAAGCAGTTATCTATTTCATTTTAAACTAAATGGACCTAGTTTTGTTGTAATAGTATTATTGACTGCTTCATAATATCGAGGTTGTACGGCGAAAGCCCTATTGGGCTTCGATTTTCTAATCAAAATGAGTTGATAATACAAAACGCTTAGTTTTTCGTCTGCGAAAATCGGTTAAATTCGAAACACATTAATGGAGATCGGAATGGCAGATGATAAACAGAGTTATTTGTATTAATTACCTAATTTATAAATGGGTATATGCAATATGTATCGTTTCAAAAAACACAACTGTTTTACCAATGTACAGAACTGCTATAACTTAATTGATAACTGAAACAAACGTTGTCTGTTAATAAATGAAATTATTAGTTTTACTTGATATCCTGAGCTTCCGATTTTAGTTTCATTTGAAGTATAAGATTTGGTTTATGTCAATTTAGATACGGATGAGTAAAAACCGAGAGTAAAGTAAGTATCAGTGGGAAGACCCGCTACAAGGTGGACCGACGATCTGGTGAAGGTCGCGAGAAAACGCTGGATGCGGGCAGCGCAGGACCGATCGTTGATGAGATCCTTGGGGGAGGCCTATGTCCAGCAGTGGGCGTCGTACGGCTAATATATGATGAGTAAAAACCCTTTCAATTTAGTAAAGTCAAAATAAGAGGTCCGTTATCAGTGAATGGGCCGTTCCGGACCAATTTTACAATACCACAAACGCCACGCATCATTAGTCCCAAAACAGTAATCTCGTAAAAGTATCAATATTCGCCTCCGGAGTTATAAGACAAAATCGCTTCCCGTAGACGCTGCTGCCATAAAAATTGCAAAAACTTCCTACACCTGTTAGGCCCGCACCGATATAGCTTGACCTCCAAATTCGTTAATGGGCTCTCCTCAATTGTTCGCGAGTGTTGAAGAAGCAGGAGGAGGGGGAGTTCAACTTGTGTCGGTTTGTTACGCAGTCGAGCGTAGGTGAGGGGATCAATATGGGTGGGGTGGGGGGCAGGGAGATATCTCGCCAGTCGCCAGTCGAACGCCACCCGTCGAGCGCGGCGCTCGTCACATTGTTGTCATTCATTAAAACTTAATTGGATGAGGAAAATTGAACTCACTCTTCTTACTTATACTATAGAACAAAAATGCGGAAGCCATTCCTCAACTGGATGCAGGAAAGCTATTACCATTAATGTTATTCATGAGAAAGGCAAAGGAGCCGTTGAGTTATCCATGTAACACCCTAATTCAAAGTTTTAAGGCACCCGAGATCTCTAATAAGCCTCCGCCGGGAGTTTTAGAGTCGGGCGCTGGGCGAACACGGTCCGAAGTCGTCATCTCACTTTATTATGTCAGGCTAACTTGTATCAATTGGGAAGACTGATGCGAGAACTGAGTGCTGAAAATGTTGGAACAAGTTTCGGATATTAGACAGCCGAATTAACTTTCCGTTCAGAGTTCCGTGAATACGGAAATTGTATTAAATCCATGAATAACATTACCACGGGTTTTGAAAGAGTTCGATTTACCATTTCGATGTTGCTACGTAAACTGCCTTTTGAAATATGTTTAATCTGAACCGTTAAATTAATTGCAAATTGTCACTGTATATGCGATAGTAATTTTTTAGCTAACAACATTCGCTTGCAAGAAACATTGTGTGATAAAGTTATTGTTTAATAAACCTATACGATGAGAAAAGTGGTTACATGTCGTCTACTCAAATATGATGAAAGTGGAATGCTATCTCTTCAGTAATTAAATTTGTTTTACTGTATACAAAAGAACACTATCATCTATTCAATTTCAATTCAATATATTTATTGTTTCATGTGGTAATTACAAGTTCTTAAGATTTAGTTTCAGATCCAAACATGAACCCTGTAAGGGCACTACAATATTAATATACCGATAAACAAAGAGAAAATACGCATAATTATAATTAATCAAAGTAAAATTTTAGATTACAAGTACCTTTCATCAAAAAACTCTTGCATATTACAGAAGGTTTTTGTTCAATAAATATTGTTTTGTGCAAACTTTATTACGTTTTGTTCTAAGGTTTTATATATGTATTTAGATAATTTATTATAAATTTTAATAGCGTTTATTCGGGGACCTGAACTATGAATTTAAAGACTTGATGAGGTTAAGGCTAAATTATCTTTGTATCTCAAATTTTTGGATGTACTAGAACAGTCCTGTTTTTGGGGAAATAATGGAGGATTTTGTTTTACAAACTTACTAATTTCAAAACTATAGAGTGAAATCAGAGTACGGATTTTTAGTTCAGCAAAATGTGGTCTGCAGCTTTCCAATTTGTCCACATTATTTAAAATTCGTACGCATCTTTTTTGTAATCAAAATATTTTTTGAACATCAGTGCTGTTTCCCCAGAGTGTTATACCATAACTTATCTAAGCATGGGCGTAGGCATAGTATGCAGCTAATGCTGTCTTTAAGTTACTCGATCGTTTAAGGTGGTACAATGCGTATGTAAAGCTGGATAACTTGCTAGCCAACTTTTGCATGTGATTTTTCCAGTTTATGTTTGTGTCAATCAAACGGCTTCCAGCTTTCATTTTATTTTCCAAATACCTTTGATATCATCTTTACTATTTTAAAGTTGTAAAAGTGATGCTACTTGTTTAAATCTTTAAAATTCTAAAATCATCATAATTGTAGGTTTGTTTCCAGCGTTTGGTTACTTACCTATAGAATTTAGTCCAAGAGTGGGTATTGTGTCTACGGCATTGAAATGAGGGTCTATCCAGTGAGGTCAGATATAATTGCGGCCCCGACGCCGCTAATGATGTCACGGTGTCTCCACTTAGAGATACAAATATTGCCTTCTATATCAAGAACTGTAGAATGGACTGGAATGGAAGAGTACAACTTCGTATATGGAATCAGATTTTATTCATTTTCTACAGTGATATCGTCAAATGATTAATGAGGCATTATAAAAGATTCATAAGTTTGGACTTATGAATCTTTTAAAATCTTGAAGTAACACAGGCAGGCAGCAGTAGGCACTAAAATTATAAAGCTGAAGAGTTTGTTTGTTTAGTAGAACGCGCTTATCTCAGGAACTAGTGATTGGAATTAATAAATTATTTTTATGATAGATAGCCCATTTATCGAGGAGAGTTATAATAGGCTATATAACACCACGATAAGACTAATAAGCGCGGAGCAACAATAAAAAATGTTGCGAAAACGGGAAGAATGTATTCCTTTTCAGAGCTTGCGTTGCGTGCGCTGCACATAGCTAAAGATTACACAAATATCATGTATCAAGAACATATTCTCATTTAAAAGTTCTAAAAAAGTCTGTGACAGCATATGTCTATCTTTTAAGGGTGACTTACTTAATCATGTAACCATGTTGTTATTTTCCGACGGCTGGTATTTAACTGCAAATCAAAATATTGACATTTTGTATAAAAAATAATTTCCAATCCTAAGCGAAAATACTTATTACGCAGCAAAATAGTCACCTCAAAATATTGTTATTTTAGTAACAATTTAAGTTCGTGATGCATCGCTATTTATTTAAAACTAAACCTTTTTTTAAGAATGCATAGCTAATAATAACCACATATATATTACATCATTTTTATCTCATACAGCAGTTTACCTAAGTGAAACACCATTTAGATTGACATAATATTCTAATTGAAGTAGAACTTCTTTAGGCACGCTTGACTTGGCGGGTAAACTGGCGAATGTGTTACGATTTCGGGTTACGATTAGTGTCATTGGTTGCTTGGTCACCGAATTGGTAAACAATCGGGAAGTCTATGTTTTGTATAATTTTCTAAATTGTATCCAATATCCCGTGGAGCTGAGAAACCTTACGACGAACAGAAACAGAACACCAGCTGATGTAAGGGGGAGGTAATTTTCCCAGATGAGAAAATCTAAGTAGAAAGGAAGGAGGAATTCCTAATCCTATATGTCCCCTCCCCCCACCCCTCTAAAATATAAAAATACTATCGTACTAAGACTCAGCTTCTTCTTATATAAATTTAACGACATTTCTACTAAAAGAATGCCGAGAGTCTTGCAAACGAGGCAGACAACTATTAACAGGCGTACGTATAGCGAAATAACGTAGACACACTCGAGGCAGTCTCGAGGCAGCAACGAGGCAAGAGCCTTACCTTACGACCTACGTGATTACTCGTCGGAATTTAATAGCAGCGTTCAACCCCGCGGGAACAGGAACTGATAATGCAGGACGGCCGCCACGACTGAACTCCATTGCGGAAATGGTTGATGACAAACGCTAAATGATGGTAATTTCACGAGACACTGTTATCAAACAGGTTTTATTTGGTATCTAGACCTTAGATTAAAACAAAAAGGGTAGATATGGTACGCTCATACTTGCATCAAACAAAAATTGATCCCACGGCAGCGCGAACGGGACGGCGAGATCCGCGTCACTGCATTACCGACCCGAACGAAACAGCACGTTAAGTTTCAACGGCAGCGCGAATGAGACGGCGAGATCCGCGTCACTGCATTACCGACCAATCACGCGACCAGTACTCGACGTCACTACCGAATAAGATTCAAAACTAATAGCAATTTTTATGAAAAAATATATTTTATAGTACTTACGAATGAAAAGTGATGCCGTGGGTTTTATTTTTAGTTCTTGAGCAATTTCAGCACTTTTTAAAAACATACTTAGGCATTGTTTTATCATATAAACACAAAATATTATCAATATTTCTTTTTGGTGTTCACATGTACGTCGTTTGCATGTCAAGTTGTGACTAAAGCGATTAGGGTCGTGGACCACTATTGGTGCGGATCACTTTTGTGAGGCTAGTGCCGTATCTACCCTTTTTGTGTTAATCTAAGATCTAGACGATCAAAATTGCTTGACAAGCATTCTTGATGACGCTTGATGCAACGTCAAACGTGATTGTCAAGCATCCGCACTCATGTTCATTAGTCGCCATAGATCGCCCCAGAAGTTGCCACAAGCCTCATCAAGCATGCTTGTCATGCAGGTATATGCATATCAAGCATACCACTGACATGACCTTTTTTTCTTCCTGTGTATCTCAATAAAACTTCTTATTATAACCGTATGATACACATGTGATGTGTCGCCAATATAATGAACTCGTCGTGATCGTAGATCTTTAGTATTTAAGACGTATCTAATTGCTAACTTGTAACATTTATAATTATTTAAACAATTGCTAGTAATCAATTTAAAAAATTAAAGGTATAATATGATTTGGCTGTAGCTTAGTATGTCAAGCACTCTGTTATTATTATTTAGTCACTCAGTATGTACCTATTAAAGGTTACATCCTTGTTTTTTGTGTGATAATGAAAATAATTTTGTACTGAATGTTTGTCACCTGTTTGTACATCAAATAAATAAATAAAATAAATAAATAAAAAGCTACGTTCTGAACGGCGAAAATTGCTTGACATGTTTCAAAAATTGCTCGTCAAGCATTCTTGACCATCTAGGGACCTCATTAGATAATCGATGAGTTTTCCCGTAGGTATGATAATTTGCATTTCAAATATTCATTCTCATGCTAAGAATGTTGTTCTAATATACTATCTAAAAACATTCAATAAGAATGGTAACTGGATTCGCATACAAATATTTTACTACTAGTGGCCCGCCCTCGCTTCGCTTCGGTGTAGAGCTGTAGTGTAAACTATAGTTTTTGTTGTCAGGCTTGTGCTATAAAGAATGACTTTATTTATATAATTACACGTGTTATTGTGAGTCAACCATAAAAGATAGACAGACATATGCTGTTTCGGGATATTTTTTAGACAATTTTATGTAGAATATTTCCGTCATACATGATTTCTATCTAACTTTAACCATTAAGGCTGCACCCGCGACGGAAGCTTAAAAATGGAGTAACTTCTCCCGTTTTCCCAACATTTCCCTTCACTACTCTGCTGCTATTGATTGCAGCGTGATGAAAAGTATACTATAACCTGCTCAGGAGTATGAAGAATAATTGTACCAAGTTTCGTTAAAATCCGTCGAGTAGTTTTTGTTTCTATAAGGAACATACACACAGACAGACAGACAGACAAAATTTTTTGCCATCAGTATCGATCACTAATCACCCCCTGATAGTTATTTTAAAAATATATTTCATGTACAGAATTGAAATATCTACAGATTTATTTTAAGTATAGATATAGATAACCTGTACGCCCTGCACGAACCAATATCGAATTCGAACAGTTTGCGAGTGCGAAATGTCAATGTCAAATTTTAAAGTACGTAACGAGAACTAAAAATCAGTACACGTTCGACAATTGCATTTTGGACTCGCAAACTATTCGAATTCGATATTGGTTCGTGCTAGGGGTACTGTTGTGTTTATCTAGTCGAGAGGTAAGATATTATGGGACTACACAGATTAATCGCGTAATCTGGGAGGTATTAATTGGTGTCAAAATGTCAATATACCACTGCTTTATGTTGATATCGGTTTGAGATGAACTTTTCTTCTGATTGCAGTAATATTGTAAATAATACTTAAAAGTACCGAATCAAAATGCCTCGATTAAACATATCTCTACCTAGCACGATTTTCTGGAAAAGTAAATAAGTATAGGGAAAAATATAGTAGGTAGGCTGTATAAATAGCTTTTTCTTGGTGTAACTGGAACATTATGGTCCAAAACTGTACGTACGATTTTGTTGAAATTACTTATCACGTTTAAAAACAAGAGGATCTTGATGGCGCAAGTTAACGCGTTCGGCTGCGATCGTTGAAGTTAAGCAACTTTCCCAGTGGTCGGTCATTGGATGGGTGACCAAAAATTTACTATCTCGAGCTCCTCCGTGCTTCGGAAAGCACGTTAAAGCCATTAGTCCGGCTGCATCTGCAGTGCCTCCGCGTAGTGGGTCATGGGCCAATCTTCCTATTCCATCCATAAGGAAGTCCTGTGCCCCAGCAGTGCACTTCAAAGATGCTAATGATGTTTCATATTTTTATTGGTAAATAATAAAGTACACGTGTAAATTTGTTACGAAATTTACTTATACTTTTAATTTTATTTAGGAGAATAACCTCTTCAGAATCTCATCCGAACACTTTGAAAAGTCCTTCGCTTTACATTACTTTATTTTGAAACTCCGTATATATTTTAATGAAAGGTCCGACGTTGTAACGTGGCAGCATTTCACTGCTAATGAATTGATGCTTAAAACCGCTTATAAGCATAAAACCGACGCTAACCTCATATCGTTTCACGTGACTCAAACCTTATTTGATGGGCGATCTCCTCGAGTGCGGATCATATTCCAATCACTTGTTTTGATCCACTTATTAAAGAGAAAATCATAATGAAAGAGCTGCCTGCTCAACGTAATCTGATCAGTACACTCAAATATTGGCCTGATCGGGTTTCGATTACCAGCAAAAAAATATCGGTTAAATTTTAATAACTTGTAGGGATGATAACCGATAGCAAAGTAATCGATTATTTCTACAGTGTCGATTACAATTAATCGATTAATTGCACTTATGATATCGATTAATCGAAGAAAAATTCCAGACTTTGTTAGAAAATAAATGTTCCGCCGAAATAAAAAAAAAAACAGAAATTAATTACAAATAAAAGTATTACAATTTTAAAATAACAATGTTTATTTAATCACTAACATTTCCATTGAGATTCATATATGGATGACAGAAAAATTAACATCGAAAGATGAGAACCAGTCAATCTGTTTCTCATGTCGGTGGCGATTTGCCCAGCTTCTGAAAATAGTCTTTCAGAAGGCACAGACGTGGAAATGATTGATAAATGTCTGATTGCCACTCTATAAATATTTGGATATTGGTTTTAATAGTATCCCAGGCTATGTACGGTTTTGTTTTTGGGATTTCTTTCTATGTAGGTACTTAACATAATTTCCGACACAATGTAATATTGTTTTTATGGAATAAATGACTAATGTCTATGGTCTTTTGCCACCATGAACATTTTGTTCCAGTTTGACATCTAGAAGAAACATACGTAGCTTCAATTGAATAAACGTTATACATTCTTACATATAGACAAAGATGTTTTTAAAGACTAAAGTAACAGTGGGTATTGTATGGACAAAGCTTCGGCTTTCAAAGCTTCTTATTATGATTTTTGAGACGTGTTTCATGTTTAGGCATTGTTAATGTATGAACTGACAAGACCATAATGAATCGATTAATCGATGTAAAATAATCGATAACATGGATTATTTTAATTTATAGATTAATCGATTAATGCGCAAAATTTTACAAACGATTAATTGATTTATCGAATCGATATCGAACATCCCTAATAACTTGTACTAGGTACTGTGGGAAAATTATAATGAAAACGGATGTTTGTTGACGAAATAAGATTGAGACAGATTGTTGAGTTACTGAAATTTTTTAATCGTCTGATATTAGTGTGGCTTTCGTTACAACTTCGGGTGGCCGAAGGCTCACCAAAGAACCGACAGAATTCGAGTCAGAGTTGTACTTGATAATAATAGACTATACATTATATATACATCTATTTCAGATGATTCATCCATAATGGTTAGTAACAATGATGCTTACAAATCTACATAGTATAAGTAAATTTAATACAATAAAAAAATGACAATATCAAAAAAAACTTATAAATATCCTTGCAGTAAAAAAATCGAAT
The DNA here is from genome assembly GCA_902850365.2 of Chilo suppressalis. Classification (NCBI taxonomy): domain Eukaryota; kingdom Metazoa; phylum Arthropoda; class Insecta; order Lepidoptera; family Crambidae; genus Chilo; species Chilo suppressalis. The sequence continues at coordinate 21,754,588 of OU963913.1, read as the reverse complement.
ATAATAATCTTTATTGAATTGTGCTCCTTATTTATTTATAAATATGTGCATATGCTCAGTAGTGGCAGGGTTAAGGTTGATTATTTTTTATTTGTCATTAAAGCTACAATAGAAATAAACTTATTGTGAAATTTACAACTGTTTTCTGTTGGCGGATACCTGAGACTTGATAATAGAGATTTTTTGGTATTCTTTTTAGTCTAAGCAACCATAAAAAATAATCAATTTGATCAGTCTTTGTGTACACACACATACAGACACACACACACACACACACACCTTCTGTTATATTTGCAGGATAAGGATCTGAATGGTATTACAATTAAAAGTTAAACGAACAAATGTCAGGTAAATCCTTCGTAAGCTTGTCGACAAGTAATCCTTTATAGCTTTAACATGGATATACAGGGTGTTACAGAATTCCGAAATAAAATTTGTAGGTATGTATTCCGAAATAAAAATTTGTAGGTATCTGAGCGGGGCGCAGGGGTGCCTGGGGGAGAGAGGGGGGTCTGTTTAGGTAGTAGTAATCGTACGCATTTATAGGGTTATCATAGGCAGGTGTAAAACGATATTTTTATTAATTAAATTAGAAAACAAAAATGGTCTGAAAGGCGTCAAACTTTCGTAGGTAATTCTATACAAGGAACACAACCAAACCCTAAAGTTTTATTTCGGACTTTTGTCACAACCTGTATATATGTGTCCTTCAACTAATGCCGTAATGTAAACTGTATATCGTATATCTTTATATATATAATTCTTCTGTGAGTGTGTATGTCACTGAACTTCTCTTAAACGACTGGACCGATTTTGATGAAATTTTTTGTGTGTGTTCAAGGGGATCTGAGAATGGTTTAGGTTCACAATTTTGTCCGCTGGACAATGTTTTTTTAATTAATTTTTAATTTATTAGTAGTTGTTGATTTTGAAATGTTTTACATTGGATCCGACAGACGGCGCTACCATACTAGACAGGACAACGTCTGTCGGGTCCGCTAGTATATTAATATAAAAAAGTTGCAGAGTTTGTTTGTTTGTTTGTTTGTACGCGCTAATCTCAGAAACTACTGGTCCGATTCGAAAAAATATGTTTTTTGTTGGATCAGGTATGTATTGAGGAAGGCTGTGTAACATAACTATACGATTAATAGGAGCGAAGCACCACTGTAAACAAAATGTTGCAAAAACGGGTAAAAATATTATATTTTCAGCTTCCTTAAGTAAACTTAAAACTTTGGAAGTTACACAAAAATAATGTATGACCTCTGAAATCTGCGACAGTATTTGCTTATATGTAAAGGGCTACCCACTATAAAAGCGTTTCTCTCAAAATAATGTGGGTGAAACAGGCAGGACCCCTCTTGTATTAAATAAACATGAACAAACATTCAATACTTAAATTTCACGATCTGGACATCATGACCAACAAATTACTATACCATCCAGTAGCATGGAAGTAAAGAAATATCCCCCTGCTGCGTTCCGAAGCCGCCATTATTCGCCGAACAAAAGGATAGTTTATGTAAGACAGTTTTATCGTCCATTCTATTAAACCTCCCCCGGTGGAGGGCCCTCAAAATATTAAGGACAGACAAGTTTCGCGTTGTTCCCGAGCCGGGCCCGCGTTCCCATATTAGCATAAGTTATCATTACCATGGCAAACACACGTTTATGTGCGACGGTGTTCCGGTAACAACATAATTCGGAGTCAAATCGTAACGTTTCGGGTTCTCGTCGTTTACATAAAGATTGAACTTGATCAATAAATTTAATGAGGTTGATGTGACTATTATAGAGGCGCTATTTATTGGAAAATATTCAAACAATAATTATGGGATTGAAAGGGATTTTTTTGTAGATAATTTTACGATAAACAGTGATTATAATTACATCTAAACGTGTGAAACTGATTTTTTCGATCTTTTGACCTGTATTAACTTTTTAGCTGCCACCATATCAATGTCGATTTTTCACATTTTCATTACTACACCGTAATAAAGGCGTACATATAAATTTAGTTCACTAGGAAGCAACTGGACTGTTAAGGTTGGTTAAACTTGTAACGAGGAGGGACTTGATGGTATTTATTTATTTATAAATAAAATAACAAATTTTCCAATTCGACGATACTAATTTAAAAGGACATTAATTAATTTAATCATTTCTTTATACAATACAATACACCATATACAATACTTTATTGAAAATACCACAACATAGAACGGTACCCTTAGCACTTCATGTAATGTATGATAAAAAATGTGTTTCATAAGTAGGTACCAAATGAATCTTATTTTTAGTAATTCAGCTGTTAATGATCGAGCGGCTTTTTAAATTCCATTATTTTATAGTCATACATAACCCCACTTTTTATATGACGAAATTGGTGTTCCACTGCAATATTATTTTGCGATGACGAAAAAAGCTGTAACACCCGGTCAATATTTTTCTTACGTATCGCTACCATCGGGAAAAGTGGATAGGTAAACAGAAAACAACATTAGTAAGCACAGAATTTCAAGCAACGGACAGAAACGGGTACATTTCTATAGGCTAGTGGGGATTGTCCCCTCGCGAGGGGATGCCCCTCCGTATAAGCGGTGCGGAAGGTCCGTTTCTTTTTCAATTGTCTATTATAATGTTCCTAGTGATTCACTGAAGGAAATCCTTTATACTGAAACAAATTGCCCACGTACATTTAGATTACCGTGTTATATATATACATGTTGCGTGATTTAGATTTGGTGTTACAAGTTAAAATTAAAATAGTAAAGTAGCATAGAGCAGACTCATCTCTAGTGGCAGCACCCGTTCACGAGCATGACGCATGAACCAGCCATCGCTTCGAAGGTCATTTATCAGTACGGCACTGCTAACAATTACAAAAATAAAAGTAATAGACCAATGACGACCACGCGCGGTTTTGTCATTCAAATATGTTGTTTTACGATCAACTGTTTCTTTGTCACTGAAGTAAATTGAAAGGAATTGGAAAGAAGCAGAAATTCTATCTACTCCGCATGTAAATCGAAAAGAAGCAGAAACCTCTATCTACTCCGCACCTCTTTAAAGCTTTGGAATAATTCAGTGGACAGGAAGAAAGAAAAATACAGGCTATCATACACAGAATACAGTTGAGGAGCTGGCGAATAAAACGATATAATTCTGCATCTAGTCAAACTACTTTTTTTAAAGTCCGGTGGTTTTGGACTCTCAACTCATTTTCAATCAAAACCACCTAAAACAGTGTTAAAATTACTAAATTTATAAATTAATAACCACGCCAAATGCTCGCTGTAGGTATGTCATTCAGATTTTTACAGCTTCTGTAAAATTTAATTGTATGTAATTAAACAGTTTTGTTAGCCTGCTCCTCAGTTTAATTCTGGAAGAAGCAAAGGTAAAAATAATGTTGTCATGACGGAATATTGTTTCATATTTTTGATTCTCTTAAATTATAGGTGGGTCATAATCTTATATAGAAAACTAGCAAACCAGTGAACCAAATGTTCACCAAAAAAAAAATGTAGTTAATTAATTGAGAACTTCGGAGATTTTGTGTGGTTTCGTTTGAAATAGAAATCACGTGATTTCTCGAAAACCGGAAGTGCTACGTTACTCACACCCGGTTTGTAGTCTTATCAGACTATTCTTAACTTATAACTCAAACATTCTCTATATCTATCTCTTACGGTTTGGCCGCTGAAACAGCACCACGGACGGACGGACGGTCTTGTCTAATAGATAAGAGATTCTCGTGTCACAATTTTAGTTACCATACTTCTCCGAAACGGCCTGACCGATCTTTATGAAATTTTATTTCCATATTCCGTGGGTCTGAGAATCGACTATTATCTATTTTTCATATCCTTAAGTGATAATGGTTAACCTGTAATGTAATGTTCTGAAACCTACGATGTGCCTTCGCGTCAAAATTCAAACTATTGGGTATTGTAACGTAGTGTTCTCATATGGGTTAGGAGGAATGTTATTTCAGGAAATTGATAGAACACTACGTTACACACCCCTATTAAAAAAACTACAACTCTAAATTTTCTCTTCTACCACCTGCCCCTGTTTTTATGGCGGTACGAAGTTCGGTGGGTCAGCTAGTATTTCTATAAAATGCTCACCTAATCCCCCTGAACGCCAAAATCATCGATCAACAAATATAATGTGAAAGCACAGTATCAAGTTGTCGCCGCAAAACGGCATACCAACCTTCATTCTCAATAGTTTCAAGGGAACCTTGTATTTAAGTCATCAAACTTTCTTACTGGACTTCGGAAGACAAACATTTCGGGCGATCATTAATGTAGGTAACGGTTATTAGGATGAATCTAATGGCTTTTGGTAGTGTGCGATATAAACTTGTTGAAGGACATACCTACATTATGTCCACACTCTGGTTTTGAATTGAATAATTATATACCGTTAGGATAATTCACATCCTTTGTTCTAATTCCAAGGTAACTTGTAGTAAATACGGGATTGAATCGGGACCTAAGAAACTGATACTATTTAGACTCGAGAAAATAATTAATGATTAAACGAACTTACCTGTACGTGAAGTTATATCATAATTATACAAAGTAACCTGTAAGAAATATTCATTATAATTCAAAATAATTAATGATTAAACGAACTTACCTGTACGTGAAGTTATATCATAATTATACAAAGTAACCTGTAAGAAATATTCATTATAATGAATATTTCTTACAGGTTACTCATCTTGAGAACGAAGCACTATTAGAATTGTCTTTGTAAACGCAATACCATACATAGTTTTAGGTCTTTCATAATGTAACTTATATATTTAGCTTTGTAAACAGAAATGTATTAGGTCTCTAATCATACTTATGTCATTCCTTCTTGTCTTGCTGCGTAATTGTGCCTAGCTGTGTCTCCTCAAAGTAAAATAAATATCTTCTTAAATCGTGACTGGTGTTCATATTTCTGCCCATAATCCATCAAGCACGAGTATAATTAATACAAGTTTTGTTTAGTGACTGAAGTTGCTGTGTCTGTTGATTTAGCCATTAGCTGATTACAATCCGCCTTATTCCAAAACGCGGACTTAACTTGGTCTTGGTTTAAACTTAATGCTATCTCTGTCTTCCGTTTAGCAATCACAAGTGACAGCATCAGTTTTGATGAACATCAGGTTAAACTTTAGTGGACGTTTTGTAATAAGGCAGAATAAGTTTTTCTTTGGTCTTCAAATTAGCATTACACGAAATGTTTGATAGTAATTAACCTAATAGTTTGTTCAATATTATTAGCCTATTTTCAATATATTCTGTCCCTTAACCAACATCCAGACATTGTATAGCGAGGCGGTGAATTCCATGACTTTGGAATTCCCGTCCTGACTCTGGCATACTGATTTGCCGATGCAGCGTCAAACACAACTAATGGAATAATTCATCGTTACAAGTGTCACATTGCTGGTTGTAATAGCTTTGAATACACTGATATTGTTAGCTGGTATGTTGGTATTTAATTTATTTATAACTTCTAACTAGGCTTTACCTGTGACATAGTCTATGTTAAATTTAAACTTGGAAAATACGATAAGCGAAAATAAATCTCCACAAATTCTACGAGTGGACCAATAAATGGTAAGAATTAGACAAAGCTATTTTTTTTCTGGGATAAACAATATCCTATGACTTAATCTAAGTAATAAAGTAAGGGGATAGATTTTATTATATGTATAATTTTGACATAACTGGATTGAGTACTTGCTATGAAATGTAATTTATGATTGTATGAATATAGTTTAGACAGTAAATTTATTATTATTTTATGTACATTTAATTACTAATTTTACTATTATTTTAATTGCCCGGAATGGGCAAACTGTTGGCATTACCAAATTTCAAGAACCATTTGTACACAGTTCTGGACAATAAATGATTATCTTATCTTATCTTATTAAGTACTAAGATTCAAATCTGTTCGGTCTAGTACCCATTGGACCCTCAAGATTCGACCCAAAAGCAAAAAGTGCCCATTGGACCTCTTTTTTGGTGTCCATTGGACCTTCTTAAAACATTTTATATTCAACTAGCTGACCCAGCGAACTTCGTACCGCCCTAAAAAAATAGGGGTTTTCCAGCGGACAAAATTGTGAATCTAAACCATTCTCAGATCCCCTTGAACACAAACAAAAAATTTCATCAAAATCGGTCCAGTCGTTTAAGAGAAGTTCAGTGACATACACACTCACAGAAGAATTATATATATAAAGATGTGCCCATTGGACCTCTTTTTTGGTGCCCATTGGAACTCCTTAAATTTTTTATATTCAATGTGCCCATTGGACCTCTTTTTAAGTGCCCATTGGATCTTCAAGATTATACCCAACTGCCAGTTGGACCTTATTAACAGTTTTGTTAGGCACAGTACAGTCATGTAGAAAATTGTAGACAAAAATAATATTAATAGTAGGTATTCTAAAGCCACTAACTAAATATTATATAAGTAATGACTCCAAACAGTAAGTAGTCCAAATTATAAAGAAATCAGGTTCCCTTTTTTTCGAATTAACGATATTTCGCATCTGTTCAGCCCTTTTTCGTGTTGGAACCCTAACATCCAAACTTTCACTGTACATCGGCTAGGATGTTAGATGAAAATCGACTATCGTTACGAAGTCGACACAACGTCAAGACTCTAATTACAATATTTCGGTGTGAAACGTCGGTTAATCCTCCAGTAGCTCCCATTCAAAGATTGACATTTTGGACGCGATCAAAAATCATGGCCGATTGTTGAATTTTTTCGACCCTAAGTAAAGGGTTGAGGTATGGTGGGAGTACATCTCAGGGTGCAAGGTTGCCCCCCTTATGCTATACTGCCGCGTTTGAGTTGATCCCAAAATCCGCGCTCAGACTCCCTTACTATCTATACTTATAATAAATCTGTAGAGATGTCAATTCTATACATGAAATATATTTTTAAAATAACTATCAGGGGGTGATTAGTGATCGATACTGATGCCAAAAATGCAATCAGTAAAATTTTTGTCTGTCTGTCTGTGTGTATGTTCCTTATAGAAACAAAAACTACTCAACGGATTTTAACGAAACTTGGTACAATTATTTTTCATACTCCTGGGCAGGTTATAGTATACTTTTCATCACGCTACAATCAATAGCAGCTGAGTAGTGAAGGGAAATGTTGGGAAAACGGGAGAAGTTACTCCATTTTTTAAGCTTCCGTCGCGGGTGCAGCCTTAATGGTTAAAGTGACATAGAAATCATGTATGACGGAAATATTCTACATAAAATTGTCTAAAAAATATCCCGCAACAGCATATGTCTATCTTTTATGGTTGACTCACAATAACACGTGTAATTAAATAAATAAAGTCATTCTTTATAGCACAAGCCTGAGAACAAAAACTATAGTTTACACTACAGCTCTACACCGAAGCGAAGCGAGGGCGGGCCACTAGTTCTAAATATAATTGGTGTAAGGTAAAAATTGTCTCGCTACGCTTCCACCTTTAACAAAATCAAAATGCATTTAGACGAGTATTTTCTTTATAAAAAACTTGCCTAAGCTAAGTAGCTTTGCGTTCGGCCTGCGATAATGGAAGTTAAGCAACTTTCGCAATGGTCATTCATTGGATTGGTGACCAAAACTATTTATCTCGAGCTCCTCCGTGCTTCAGTAGGCACGTTATGCCGTTAGTCCCGGTTACATCTGCAGTCGTTAGCACCCACCAATCCGCAATGGGCCCACGATCATGGTCCCATGGAAAGCCTGTACCCCAGCAGTGGTGACATTAATAGGCTGATGATGATGATGATGACCTGCCTAAACTAGAAAAGGATACTTTCATAGCGCAATGAAATTTATTTCAGACTGAGACTGAAAAAAGGATGTTCGCAAGAAATTAGTTCTAATTCTCTTGTCTTTTCCCCAGGGAGTGCTGCGAGAGCTGGAACAGAAGAAGCCGCAGCTTGACGAGCTGCTGCACACGGCGGAGAGCCTCAAGGGCACCGAGAACCGGCAGCAGCTGCACGGGAAAGGTACGTGGAACATTAAGACCTAGAAGTTTAGGAATGCAACGGAGTGGCCGAATACCGGGCGAAATACCTCGGCTCACCGGGAAACCTTCAAGAGGCAGTCACCAATGTGAAGGCCCTGAGGGCGTTCCTGGGGGAGCTGGGCTGGCTGGACTGATTCCGGCCATACACCCTCCTCACGCAAAACAGGCGCCATAAGGACGTCGAGTTGCGGAAACGCCCGTAGCAACAAGAATAAGAAGAAGACCTAGAAGTTAACGCATGTGGTTTCAAATTATACGAAATTCGAGCGTGTCATATTTTGAGAACAATTCGCGCGGGCGAGGAACCGCCTCCCTTGCTGTCTGGGTGGATACACTAAGCCTCCACGATCGTTCTCCGTAGATCCATTGGTTAGATCCATGATAAATCCAGTGAGATTTATTATCTTATTAGTTTTCAAGATATGGATCGCCGGAGATTTTTTTTCAAATACCAATGAGCACATGGACGCGGCGAGCCTCCTCCAGTACCTCCTTGGCCAGCCAGCGCCACTTTTAAACCGGCGACATTGAGCATGGTCTCATGAAACCGCGTTTTGTTTAAGGGCTGTAGTGCTAAAACATTGCCTTGAACATCTTTTTTTCGACTAGCCCCATTCGCCAAGTCCGTGCCGTCTGAAAAGGAGATTCGTTCGAAATATTTATAGAGAATATAATAAAAATTTGATCACAAATTAGATTACTATAAGAAGACTATGCCGCAGACTACTATATCGAGGTGACAATTAAGGAGTATAAATTATTCCATCCTTATTCCACTTTCTGCTTTCCTTCGTAGGACCACGGATGTTTACTTGCGATATCAGCGAATATCAATATTTAAAAAGTGGAGTGAGAGTTGTGCTGGTTTGTGACGAAGTGAAAAAAAAATTAAGTTTTGACTACACAACTACTCACAATACGCTACGAAACAACTGACGGTTGTGACGGAAAAATATTCCCCTTTTTTGGCCTAACCAAGTTCGTACAGTCCAAAAAGAAACTTCATTTTAATGTATTTTATTATATAAACAAAGGTTTTTATTTCATAATAACCTAGCAATAAGCTCAGTGTATTTGTTTTTGGTTTCGCTTATCTGACTTTGTGGCAAAGTTACTGTGAACTGAATTCTTTAAGAACGGGTAAGGTTTTTCCATACTAACGTTCTCAACTGATTACTCCTTAATTTTTATCACAAAAGAAATTATTTTCAAACATATTTTTCGATAACTTGGGTTTTCTAAGAATCTACAAGCCCTCAAAAGTGCCAAAAATAAACAAATTTTTATCACCACTAAAGACGTCTAGTGTGGAGATTCAATAAGCATTTACAAAAAAGCAAAACATAGAGGCCATACTATTTTGTGGGTAAAATTTCTTTTATATATATCTTATTTTCGAGGAGTAAATCGTCGAGAGCCAAACATCGAATTTTGCATTTTTTAGACGCAATTTCCAGCGTTAGCTACCTTTATAGCTATTAACGGGATTGTTACCATGTACCTTGTTTTTTATGAGTCTCCGTAAGTAATTGCGGGTAGATGTTATTGGCAGACATATCGGTCTACCCTCTGACGTCGTCTTTTACTGCGCTCGACGACGCGCTCGACGACGTCAGAGGGTAGACCAATATGTCTGCAAGGAGGAACAGAACGCAACCCCAGCGGCCAGCCTGACAAGACACTGACAAATTAGTGAAAAACTAGCAAACCAGTGAACCAAATGTTCCGAAACCTGATAAAAAAAAATGTATTTAATTAATTGGGAACTTCGGTGATTTTGTGTGGTTTCGTTTGAAATTCGTGATTTCTCGAAAACCGGAAGTGCTACGTTACTCAAATCCGGTTTGTAGTCTTATCAGACTATTCTTAACTTATAACTTAAATATTCTCTTTATCTATCTCTTACGGTTTGGCCGCTGAAACAGCACTACAGACGGACGGACGGACTTGTCTAATAGATAAGAGATAATCTGTCTGCTGTAATGCCACGTTTACGAAACACGTTTTCATTGCCAATTTGCCACACACTATTGAACGCCATTATGCCACGTTTAAAACTATGTTTTGTGGTTTGAGAGACAAGAAAATAGAGAACGTGCATTATGTGTCAAAAATATATTCGGAGGTGTCCAACAATATCCATTGGTGCAAGAGCTAATTTTGTTACAACCACAATTGTGGCGAAACTTCAAACGCAAAACTTTAAAAAAAACGTGATAAATCAGGTGGTAAGTTACACATTATTACTATTCTTGAATTGAAGAAAGAAATAATATAAAGTATCATTAATGTTATTATTATTTTAAAGCATTGAAAACGAATATAAGTTAATTGGTGGATGGTACTTACTGAGTTCTCCTTTTAGGAATCCTTATTTATTTTACCGGCTATTTATTAAGGAAAAAGGAATTGCTCTCTCGAAGAAAGTTAATCCCTAATGAAAAACGAGACGCTAGTTTAATGTGACCTCGATAGCGGTAGACGCGGCCTTATGTTTCATTTGCGCAGTTATTTCGACTTCGTGCTTGCTAAATATTTACGATTCTCGCTGAAAATTTAACTATCAACTTTATATGATCGTGCGTATTCAATAAAGTTAATATTAGGGACATATGAGGGACAATCAAGTGGCAGTTACAGAATTTGAATGAAGTTATGATAAACTAGTGGCCCGCCCTCGCTTCGCTTCGGTGTAGAGCTGAAGACTATAGTTATTGTTCTCAGGCCTGTATTATACACAATGGCATTCTTCTTATACCGACCGCCGCCGCGACCCATGTCGAGCGCGGCAACCGTTACACAAAAATAATCCTTATAGCATGATTCAGTATTTACGTGCGACGGCGCGATGACTTATTTCATGTATAAGTTTGGTGTTTCTATACCGCTTTCTATGATTCTTTTTTTATTGAATAGGTAATAACGTTAACTTTTTTAAATTAGGGATGAGTGAGAGTATTATAAACGTAAGAGTAAACAAATATAATCAGAATGCTCCGAACTGCTAATCTATGAGGAGTTACACGTGTTATTGTGAGTCAACCATAAAAGATAGACATATGCTGTTGCGGGATATTTTTTAGACAATTTTATGCAGAATATTTCCGTCATACATAATTTCTATGTAACTTTAACCATTAAGGCTGCACACGCAACGGAAGCTAAAAAAATGGAGTAACTTCTCCCGTTTTCCCAACATTTCCCTTCACTACTCTGCTCCTATTGACTGTAGCGTGATGAAAAGTGTACTATAACCTGCCCAGGAGTATGAAGAATAATTGTACCAAGTTTCGTTAGAATCCGTCGAGTAGTTTTTGTTTCTATAAGGAACATACACACAAACAGACAGACAGACAGACAAAAATTTTACTGATTGCATTTTTGGCATCAGTATCGATCACTAATCACCCACTGACAGTTATTTTGAAAATATATTTCATGTACAGAATTTACCTCTCTACAGATTTATTATAAGTATAGATATAGATGAGTTGCTTTAAGAGATTTATAAACAACTAGCGGCCCGCTATCGCTTCGCTTCCGTGTAGAGCTGAAGCGTAGACTACAGTTTTTGTTCTTAAGCTTGTATTATACATAATGACATTCATCTATGATTCTTCTTATACCTGCATGCAAAGTCTCAGCCCGATCGGTTTAAAATTGCCAAAGTTTTATACAAACTTTCATTTCCTATTTTATCCCCTTGGGGGTAGAATTGATCAAAATCCTTTCTTAGCGGATGCCTACGTCATAACATCTACCTGCATGCTAAATTTCAGCCCGATCCGTCCAGTGGTTTGGGCTGTGCGTTGATAGATCACTATGTCAGTCAACTTTGAGTTTTATATATATAGATTCCATTAAGTCAGAGTTATTAAAAGGATTGTGATAATGTATTTATTATGGCTATTTAGTGAAAAGTATTTAAACTTCAGATTGCCTGTATATAGCATAAAATAGGTACCGAAACATCACTGTATGGTAAGACTTATTATTATTATGTTTTATGTTATAAGGATGACAAACGTATATGGTAGCGGCCACCATAGCTAAAAGACGCTTGCGATACAAAAACTATCACTCATACCTTTGGCTACCCTACCCCATCTTCTACCCCGTGGAGCTCTAGAACCTAACTAACCCACACAGAATCACCGAAAGGTAGTTGTATTATTTTACTGTGATGTTCTGTAAGGTAAAGGTTACTTTCCCAGGCGGGCGCTCCAATTTGAGTGGGAAATCAAGCTTTACTTCGAAAAGAAAATAGAATACGGTTGCTAAGGTTCAAGTTCACTCTTAGTTCAACATAGACACTTAATAGGGTATTTGACAAGTTTTAGAAAAGGATCTCACGTTATTGACTAAAAAAAGTGGATATTCATCATTCTGTTGTGTATTTCATTAAAAATAACCAAATCAAAAACTCAATTTTCAAGTTGCCGCGAAAACGTTTCTCTGGACAATATGGAGTCGTACTAGTGTGTGACGCTACACGACTGTTCGTAAAACGACAAACGATACAATGTGATGTCACTTTAACCGGAAGTTTACTTGCGTGTGATGTCATTTTAGGCTCCGCCAATCCCAAGCGTTTTTGGTCACGTGACAATATATAAGAAAACTATATTCTTTTTCGTGGGTTTTTAGTAAAATTATGAATATTTTTTTATAATTTTTATTATTTTTAAAGCATGTAACTGCTTGATGTTTAAATCTAAAGAAAATATAACTAGAAAAAATTCCACGCGGACCAGGCAGCAGACGGGACTCGAACCCGCACCCTTCGCAATCCGGGCGAATGCACTGACCAATTATGCCACCGCAACCCTTTAGATTTCCTTTAGATTTAAACATCAAGCAGTTACATGCTTTAAAAATAATAAAAATTATAACTATAATTGCTATTTCTTCTTTCAAATGTTTAATACTTGTAAAAGTATTCATTTGACATTGTGGGTTTACCTATAATGCGAAGAGATGGCGCTGCCTTGCAGCTTAAGAATAGCTAGAAAGAATTTCGACGCGGTCCGTGAGGGCCGCGGTAGCATAATTGGTCAGTGCATTCGCCCGGATTGCGAAGGGTGCGGGTTCGAGTCCCGTCTGCTGCCTGGTCCGCGTGGAATTTTTTCTAGTTATATTTTCTTTAGATTTAAATATTTTTTTATGTAAAAATAGTAAAAACCCCCGGCCTTATTCATTATAAACACAAATGCTAACAATTGGCACTTTATTTTTAATACTGTCAAATACCCACTTTGGTTCAGATTTAAACTCCTTAACGATGTAGAAAGACGTTCTCGAAGGTCAGAACGACGGATTTTCTCAGTACACGACCTTCCCTTGTATATTTGTGAAGTAATGGCATAGCTGGAAAAAATAAAGTCGTCGTTATTGCTTGTAACATTTGCCTTATTAAAATTATGAGCAAAGTACAATTGTATAACATTTTTATTAAATCATTTAACTGCGTATTTTATGTTTAAAGAATTCGATAAGCCCGTTCAGATTCATAAGTTGCAATTCACCTGGTCAGTGAAAGGACACGTCTTCAGTATGTCAAACTTTTTAAGATATTGCATAGATAAAACTAGTTTTTACGGGTTAATGCACGAAAACTTTATTTATTTATTGACGTTTCGTAGTCTTTACAGGCTACGTCGTCAGAATAAAACATAATAAATAAAGTTTTCGTGCATTAACCCGTAAAAACTAGTGATGTGCGTGAAAACCTAAGAAACAAATATATTGCATAGATTTTATCGCGGGCTTTGAGCGCGGCGACCGAATCAAAGTATTCCGTAACGAAAATAACCTGACAACAGTGCATATGAACACAATTTTCCCCTTTCCAGAATCGATCGAAACGGCGCAGTGTGTTAAATTTTTTCCACGGCACCAACGTTCACCGCGGTCGTCGGTTCAAATCCGCACCCGTATTTTTTATTATATTTTTTTTCTCCTTTCTTTTACATATTTGTTTTAGACCCCAGCACCTGTTCTTATTTCTATTTGTCTCCCTTTTATTTTGACTTTATAATTATACTTTAAATTTTTGGACTAAAGATGGTACACTGTGGAGTTTTTTGACGCCGGGCATTGCTGTTGTTTGCTGTGCTTGCCCAATAAAATATCATAAGGCCTGCCTCGCCATCTATTAATATCAAAGAAAAAACTTGAATTAATATCAAAGAAAATAAAATACTGCATAAATAAATTAATAAATAATTATAATTGCATAAGTTGATAAATAATGCTATGCATAATAGCTTTACCGCGGCAGTCCCCGAGTGCTAAACTTATATTTTTTGAAGTTATACTTCTTTAGGCGCGTTATGAAAAAATGATGAGAGTGAAATTTTAAGATGCGCGCGCATCACTGTAACACAAAATTTTAACAGCATGAAGTTGGTCGCTAAAGCGACCAACTTCATGCGTTACTTTTGTGTTTACCGCACATTAAGAAAATCTATCAACAAAATAGAAATAGAATCTCTATTTAGTGGGTGCTAACGACTGCATTGTGAAGGCCTATCAAAAGTATTTATTAATCTGGAACAACGGAACCAAAGCGCGATTCAGGAGACTACAGCGCCATCTCTTGACCATTGGTGTAGTAGAACCAAAAACCACATCTTTATTTTTTGTAATAAAGTAACAGTTATAGGTATTCATATTTATAATATTTATCCACATGTTTCTAGTTTGTATATTCGGAATACGTGTTTGAGTTTCATACAAGTGCAAATCACATATGTTCTAATAAATTATATTCAGTAGCGATTTTAATTGAATATTTTGATTATTTATTTATTTTTTCAAATTAAAACTGAACTTTATTGACTGTGTCCTTTTCCAGACTTTTTATTAATTTATTGTAATTAATTATTTGATAAAGACTATCATAGGCTATAGACGCTTAATAATAATAATATAGCCTTTTTATTTCCATAATGAATAAGTAATAAATATCATAGAATTATCATAAATACATGCATGAAATAATAAAATATTACAACAATTATTATTATAAATTGGATTACAATTAGCATTATATAATTTCATTTCATACAATTGTCAAATAATAATAATATTCAAAATTTAAATGATAATTGAATGTCATTATGGACCCCTCAACGAGTAAAGGCCTCCTCCATTTTGCTCCACGTCTGTCTGTCCTTTGCTTATGTAGTCCAATTTTTCTATGAAGCCTATAGACGTTTGCGATACCAACAATATCGCTCGCGCCGTTGCTCAACCCGGTTCAATCATAATCCGTGGAGCCCTGACAGTTTACTCACCATCAGAAACACAACAAAACCAAAAGGTAGCGATAATTTACTGCGTTCCTCTTTAAGGTGGAGGTAAGTTCCCCAGATGGGCGCTCCAATTAGCAAATTCAATATGCCCTACCTTTCCTAAACTTCTATTCAGAAATTAGTAATCAATATATCTTTATTCAAATTGGATGTATACTACAACTCTTTTGAATCGTCCAAATTCTTTTTCCCTACCACTCGTTATGGACATATTTTCTAGTTGCGGAGAAAAACGAGCGAAATAAACTCCACAACATTAAAAGTCTAATGTAACAACATTTACAAATCATTATGTTGTTACAACGTCAATACAATTATGATTTATTTAATATAGAAAACCTGTTGGAATGATATTGCATGGCTAACTTCTTGAACAGTAAGTCTCATCAGCCTATTAATGTCCCCACTGCTAGGGTACAGGCCTTTCGGAATAGGGAGATTTGGCCACGACCCACCACGCGGGCCCAGTGCGGATGGGCGTGAGCTAACGACTGCAGATGTAGCCGGGACCAACGGCTTAACGTGCCTTCCGAAGCACGGAAGAAATCGAAGTAGAAGATGTTAGGTCACCCATCCAATAACCGACCACTGCGAAAGTTGCTTAACTTCAACGATCGCAGCCGAACGCGCTAACCACCTGCGCCATCGAGTTTCTCAGTCAGTCGGATCTAGACTGAATGAACGTGTAGGAAGGCCAAAGAGGAAGGTCTTCCTCCAAGCTGGGTGGGCCGCGGCCCGATTGATGTTGGTCGGGCATCGTATATATGAAGAGTTAGCCTCCGAATTTCATTTGCGCGATGTAGGCTTCCATACTATTATGATCGCAGTGCAGGTAACGCCATCTCTTGAGGATGGTGAGTAATGATTTCCTCAATCCGTTGAATATATGTGGGGCATATAGATGTCGCCGCCACAAACGTAACGCCGTGGTGAACATATCCAGTTTACGGTAGAATACGGTCGATTTTGTACGCTGTGTACTTTGTGTACTTTTTATCTGTGTTGCGATCTGTTCCGGCTGTGTTAATTAACTGAGCGAGCACAAGTCGTCCGCGACAGGAGCGCGGATAAAATGTATTAATGTTCCTGGCTGGCTACGACTGTCGGTTGTTTCATTTGAGTCAGTTATAATAAACTAGCAAACCAGTGAACCAAATGTTCACCAAAACCTGATTTAAAAAAAAATGTATTTAATTTATTGAGAACTTCGGAGATTTTGTGTGGTTTCGTTTGAAATTCGTGATTGCTCGAAAACCGGAAGTGCTACGTTACTCAAATCCGGTTTGTAGTCTTATCAGACTATTCTTAACTTATAACTTAAGTATTCTCTTTATCTATCTCTTACGGTTTGGCCGCTGAAACAGCACCACAGACGGACGGACGGACTTGCCTAATAGATACGAGTTGTGTTCTGTACCCCTAGTACGAAAAACTAGTGCGAAATGTCAATGTCAAAATTTGTATGGAAACTTGAACAGAAGCGCCACAAAGTACGTAACGAGAACTAAAAAGCAGTACACATTTGACAATGAAATGTCATTGTTGGACTCGCAAACGATTCGAATTCGATGTTGGTTCGTGCTAAGGTTACTGCTTGGTGTTAAGGCAAGGTAGTAAAGATGGAGTGAATAAATAAATATTTACACACTCACACCAATTAGCCTAGCCCCGAAGTAAGCACTGTAAGGCTTGTGTTATGGGATACTAGAGTAACGGATAACGGACAGATATTGTACATATATC
Source organism: Chilo suppressalis (assembly GCA_902850365.2). Lineage (NCBI taxonomy): Eukaryota > Metazoa > Arthropoda > Insecta > Lepidoptera > Crambidae > Chilo > Chilo suppressalis. Next base: position 21,737,461 of record OU963913.1, on the reverse strand, counting down.
ATATTTCTATATATATATATATTCTGTTAAGAGTATTTGCGACCTTGGTTTATCTTACATTTGCCTCTTTATTGCGCCCCCGTGATATTACTTTTTTTTCAAGCTCTTATTGGTCGAATAGTAGAGAATGCCTTATGGCATGGACGAGCTCTAAATACTAAATTTTGGGTAACCCATCCAATGACCGACCACCGCGAAAGTTGCTTAACTTCAACGATCGCAGCCGAACGCGCTAACCACTTGCGCCATCGAGCTCCTCATAATAATATTTAAATACACCAATATGTCTATTAGTTCGATGAAGAGTATCAAATTAAAAAGAGCACGCTATTATAATTATTAACACAATAAACAATCACACCATAAAGGGTGCAACGCTTAATATATAAATTTTAATTTATTTTCCACAATATTACACATTTTAACACTATGTATACATATGCCAAACTGTGTAACAGTTTGTCTGCAGCAGCTCTCGTTATAATCTTTTATATGTATAAAAACCTATCTAGTTCAACAAAAAAGGTAATAAACAAAAACACATGCATATATATATACACAGGCACATATAACTTACATACACACGCGCGCACACAAAGTAAGAAACTTTCACTTTTTTTTTATACAATAACAATCCATAATATACTATTAAACTTTCATAAATAAATAAAACTAGTTTTTACGGGTTAATGCACGGAACTTTATTTATTTATTGACGTTTAGCCTTTATAGGCTACGTTAAATTAAATAAAAGTTTGTACCTGACGACGTAGCCTGTAAAGGCTACGAAACGTCAATAAATAAATAAAGTTTCGTGCATTAATCCGTAAAAACTAGTTTTATTTAATGAGTGATGTGCGTGAAAACCTAAGAAACAAATATTTCATAATTAATTTACCTCTTAAAAACGTTTACACACCCACGCGCACACATAATTATATATACGTTATGTACATAACTAATACAGGCATAATAAGATATGTATGATGACTTACAACAAAACTTGCAGATTTTATCAGTTATCTATTAATACACAAATATCTAGTTATTTATACCGTTTTGGAGTTTACTCCTTAAGAATCGATTTGCATATATAAGGGGCCCGGTATGAGAAAAATGTGAGGAGTAAAATCTATCGATGAATGACCTCGTTACGTTTTTGGTGCGCATCCTATGTCGCGCAACTTTGACAAACAAAGATGACGGATTGACATTAATATTTTTTTTAAAATCTTAACTGAATTTAGATATTGTTTCTGATAGAGCAATGGGGACAACGAGGTATGGTACAACCATTGATGCGGTATTTTCAAGATTCGTGAACCACTGAACCACGTATCTACGAACGTCCATGTGTCTTATTTTAGTTACCATAAACCACTTGTCACTGTAATTAATAATGCAGACAATGTTGATTTAATTAATATTTAAAAAAATATAATAGTCTGATAATAATAATTACATAATTTATTTGATTTACTTATTACGTATTTAATCTGACGGTACGTTGAACAAAACTAACCTCAACCAATCACGAGCGAGCTTTTAAGTTTTTAAACTACTTATCATGATCTACGCGCCCGGCCACTATGCAAAGCCCCCAGTCCGGAATAAATTGATTCTTCCCCAGGAGCACATACCTCTCTCCCGGCAAATGACTCACATTAAACCCCCCACAGTGCAATTCTCAACCCAACACCTATAGCAACAAAACACCTTTTCACTTTACCGCTTTCCCAAACTACCCTCAGCAACTACAAAGGGAGAAGTGCTGTAATTGCAACGGAATAAGGTTATAATTGGTTTGTACATGAGCATTGTTGCAGAAAAGGACGCTTCTTAGCGCACAGGTTTTTAGTTTTCCTCAGGGATCTTGGGAATATCCGCGGGGGAAGCTTACTCCACTCGCTCGCGCTGTTTTAAGTTTATTTAAGTTGTATCAAGTTTGAATGTGGCAAATGAAAACAGATTATATTGTAAACTTTAAAGAAAATAACCTTTGATAAGGCAGAACTTGAACTCCTCAGGTATTTGATATTTATCTTTTTTTTTTTTTTGTAGTTTTCATTTTTGTGATTCTTTGCCAGTAACTACTCACATCTCACAAAGACATTAGTGTATAGCATAGCACATTACTCTTTAATAGTTACATAAAGATTTACAGAATAAAAATTCTGTAAATCTTTATGTAACACAAATTGTACAACTGTTTGTTATTCCTTACAAAATAAAATAAAATAAAACTGTATACATAAGCGGTAGCCTGTTCATCGGATGGGTGAGCAAAAGTTATTTGTCTATACTATTCCAAATTAAGTGGGACTTGTTAAACTTTTGGTTCATACGATATTTGTAGTTCCTGCCATCTTTCATTCCGCACTAGTCTGCAATTTTACGTTTAGGATTTCCGGACTTTTCGTCACCAATGAAGTTTTCTCTAGGAATTCTTAAGTATCTCTACGAACAAAGTTGTATGTGGACAAAGAATAGTTAGACGTACTTAAACTTTAAAAAAAGCAAGGAACATCGTTTGATCATGTCTTATCTATGTATATAAAACTCAAAGGTGACTGACTGACATAGTGATCTATCAACGCACCGCCCAAACCACTGGAGGGATCGGCCTGAAATTTAGCATACAGGTAGATGTTATGACGTAGGCATCCACTAAGAAAGGATTTTGATCAATTCTACCCCCAAGGGGATAAAATAGGGAATGAAAGTTTGTATGAAACTTTGTCAATTTTAAACCGATCGGGCTGAGACTTTGCATGCAGGTATAAGAAGAATCATAGATGAATGTCAAGCCTGAGAACAAAAATTGTAATCTACACTTCAGCTCTACACCGAAGCGAAGCGAGGGCAGGCCGCTTGTATTAAATAAAATTTAATCAACGCGATGCAAAGAAGAACTCCATTCGGCCATAGATAGCGTCTTAAGAGCAACACCCTCTCGTAGCATGTAGCTCGTAGCGCGCGGCTACGAGACTACGAGGGTCGTACGCGGGGTCGTAGTCATCTACGTTTTATAGGGATGTGCCACTTTCAATATCGTGATGCGATTATATCGATAATGATTCATTGCGTAAGCCTCAAAATTATTTTAATGGTCTTTTGGACAGTGAAATACTATATTTTCTATGAAGCTTTATTCTGAAATGCCTTTTAGGATTTGATTGATTTTGTCTTATGTTTAAATAACTATATCAGATGATGATTTGCATACTTAAATATATTTTATAATTAAATAATAAATAAAAAAGAATAAAGGTAAAATTAGTCTTAGTTTTAGAATTTTCTTTCTAATATTAACCCAATAGATCCTAGAATTTGGATCGCCGTTGGACTAATATACTGTATCTGCAATTACATTAAAAATGCAATTCAGTTAGTATTGAAATCGTAAATATTATATTTTTGTCTTAAAATATTGTTTTATGTTCTTTTTGCTGAACTTGCAGTGATAACATTCGACACGATCTCTCAACCTAATAAAACAAAATCCATTAAAAAAATATTACCCAGTTAAAATGCGCACTTTAATGAAGGTTTTAGTCACTTTCTCCCGACCGCCCAGGTTACCGGACAACTGATGCATTGCTGTTACATCTCCGCTTCCGATGACAAATATTATTCCACCAACACATTATTATTCCGACTTACACACATCACTAGCGATTCTGGAGCTTAGCCGACTACGAACAAAACGGTAATCTCGTTTTTGGCAATACTGGTTTTCAAGATGCAGATAGTTTGAAACCTTTTTCTCGATTCAAACCTTACCCTAGCGCTGCAAAGGTAGCTTGTCAAAAGTAAATAAAAATGGATGCGAAACGTCAAATAAATTTTATAAAAGACGCATTTTGGACCCGTCTTAGTGTGTTTTTATTCAATAAGTGGTGTTCGTGAAAACTTAAGAAACAAATTTTTTAGGAGTTTTACTGATTTCAACCGCTTTACGCACATCTCTTTAATAAAAGTCGGTCCTGTGATTATCTCCTTTTTCAAGTTGTTGTTCCGCTACCCTTTCATGTATAGATCTTTTTGTTTGGACTATATAGGAACTACATTAGCTACCGTCCATTTTGTAAACCCTCGGTGTTTCTCAAAGGTAAGACATCATTTGGAGTGCCCACGATGTTACTGAATTCTATTGTAGGAATAATTTATTGTCGGTATTGAGTACCCACGCAAAACGTTGCCGGTCTTGTCTGCTACTCCTTTAACATAAGGTAAGTGAGCCGGTTATCTGTTGCCCTGTAAATGCTTAGACCTTTTTTCGGCTGTTTTAGAGCCGTACCCGTTGTTATAATATTTATGATGCAAAATTAGATAAGACTCCATTTTGTTACTTTTCCATTTATCTATACCTATACCCTCATACTACTTAAAATGCTAATCATAAAGTATTTCCCGCGCAACTGCTTACTTTGAATTTCTTCTTCTTCTTCAACCTTTATCTACCCACTGCTGGATATAGGTCTCTTCCATGGTGCACCAATTTGCTCGGTGTCGTGTGATACGGATCCAGTTTCTTCCTGCTACTCTGGTGATGTCATCGGAACATCTGGCGGGCTGCCTACCTACGTTTCTGTGTCGTATTCTTCGCGGCTACTCCAAAATAGCTCGACTCCACCTGTCGTCCGTTCTGCGAGCCACGTGACCTGCCCACAGTGGAGGTCCACTTCGTCCCTGTTCGTTCGCGAGCAATGTCGTATATGATCACTCAGGGATATACCAAGCATGGCACGCTCCCGTTTTCAATGAGCGACTTGCGTGGTGTGAACATGTTGCCTTGTCATACTTTGGATTTGGTGCTTCTTAAATATGTTAATTTGTTATTTACATTTTATCGATACCTAAGTTCCCCGCCCTAATGCGACGCAGACACGTAAATATTAACAGTGACCGCATCGTGGTCAAAACTGGAATTCTTGCTGCGCTGCTGTTTGTTTGTAGAACTTTACTCTTAACAAATCATCGCAATTTCAACCTTATATCGAAGCAGACACGGTTTACTCACTCAGCGTGTGTACAGAGTCAGAATGCAATGTATTCGAGGTAATTTTTTATTAAGTGCTTTTTGTTTGTTGAGCAATATTTAATAAAAAAAAAGTCATATTAGGTAGGTACTACGTGAACGTTATCTGTTATTGCCAAACATTGATCCATGATATTGGAAAGATTTTAAAATTAACCAAATTTTAATGAACGTATATAAATTTATATTATTTATAGACCAAAGATATTACTCGCGCCGTTGCCTACCCGGAGCCCTTTTTTTTATTACGCAGGTAAAAAATGCTGTTTACAGACGACGGCGCCTTTAAGAGGCACACCGCCGAACGGACCTCACACCTGGCTCCCGCGAGTCTTACGGACCCCACAGTGGGTGCCCTTCAATTCTTACGGGCGCTTTACGGTATAATATCCGCTAAAAAAGTCCTGCGAATACCCTCTAAGCTGCTTAACGCGAAGCCGCGGGGTCCCCGTTTAGGGATTCTTCCGCGTCTGCTTACCCGGAGCCCTAGGAACTAATTCACCGCCAAAAACACAATACCTCCAAAAGGTAGTGTCATTTTACTGTGGTCTTCTATAATATACTAGCTGACTCGGCGAACTTCGTACCGCCCAAAAGTAATAATTTGCAATAAATTAAAATTGCGACTATAATTTGAGATTAAATATAAATAAATATAAATATAAATATTTCCGACACTCACACCAATTAGCCTAGCCACAAAGTAAGCACTATAAGGCTTGTGTTATGGGATGCCAGGGTAACGGATAGAATACATATACTGTACATATATAAGTGTTATATTTATATAAATACATATTAAACATCCATGACTGGTGTACAAATGCTCGTATTCATCACACAAACATCTGCCCCCACCGGGATTCGAACCCGGGACCTCTCGAGTCGGCGACAGCCATGAAACCCGGCGTACAAACCACTCGGCCACGGAGGTCGTCAGATTTAAACTATCCTATCTCTCAAGTTGGATCGAACTGCACATGGTGTGCGAATTTTATTATAATCGGTTCAGTGGTTTAGGAGTCCATTGAGGACAAACATTGTGACACGAGATTTATATATATTAAGATTAAGATATGTTGAAATAAAGATATTCTCATTTCCATCCTCACCTTTGTTTACCAAAACAGACTTCCAAGCATGTCCGAATGGGACGCAACCTTCATATTGCAGTCACAAATCAGGGGCGGCATAATCGCGCGTAGTGATCGTTAACCTATATCGGCCCGCCCGCCCTACGCCGCGGCAGGGCAGTCGCCGCCCGCCCTCGCGCCGCGTCGCACGCGTCAGGCAGCGGAGCCTATCACTTACATATCATCGGTTTTAGCGCTAAGGTGATTGAGTGCAACTAGTGCTATGTGCAACGAGTAGAGTCTAAAGTTTCCTACCAATCGGAAATTTACTTTTATTCCTCCCGTATTTGCGTTAAGAAGGATATAAGTACCTTAATTTAAGATTTGGTGGTTAAAATTGTAATTTTTTTTTTGGAAAAGAAAGAAAAATTGAGTGTTTAATGTTTATATGCAAAAGCTTTGAGGTTTGCAATCAAACAGGTGCCTAAAAGACTTGTTGCTCGCTTCGATCGAGCTACGGTTTACGCTTTTGAGGTTATACGTCAGGAACCATCGACAGGACAGGATGGTTATTGAAAAGGTGACATGTTTGGTGGCATGTTGTGCTCTTTTCGACGTTTTACGTGTGCTCGGTTGAGAAATAGCAGCCGGCGTATTTGCCAATGGGCGGGAGTGTAAACAAATAAAAATTTATGCGCGTCCGACTGACGGACCGACGGCGTCTGTGGCAAACGCTTGTTGCCGCTAACGCAACTCAAACGTAACGCAAACGTAGATGTAAAATTACACGCCTTTGACCCCAGCACGTACATTAAACTCCATTCAGGATTCATTCACCGACAAACAGGGTAATCATGTCTCTTTTTTGGAACAGGCACAGTAATACCGGCCCCTGTTTTATGGATTTTGAAATGGACTGCAAGAATATTCCAATTTCCCCTAAATAAGGAACAGATAGGAATGCAGATAGGATGCGTATTATAATAGTTACATTATACGGCAGAATATAGGTAACAAATGCTTGAAGAATGCTTTAAGTTGATAATGTTATATGCACATAAGGGGGCTGGTTCTGGATACAATTCTATAAATTATTCGACTAAATTCCTTGTTATTCTACAAATAATGTAGAAAAAAGTGCCTGTTATCAAATTTAGTTTTAAAGATAAATTTTATAGAGTCATGCCTGAAATAGAAGCACTATGTCAATAACTAAACTAGGATTTCTTACTTACGTCCACGCCCAGAGACGTTCACTAATGTAAAATTTTATTGAAGCTGTCGTCGATATTTTCTTTGCGAGAGCAATAAAACAAGTCAATTTAGTGTTGACAATCACTAAATTTAATATACTCACTATTTTTATTGCAGCCAATAAAGTTATAGGTACTTTATTTGTTAGTATTAGTAGTTATTGATGTTACTTCATTTTAAAGATCAATATATTTGTTCTGTTTGTATTCGTGATAACACATTATTGTTACTTTCATATCTTTCTTTACTTTTGTTACTGTTTCTATAATTTCGACGACCTCTGTGGCCGAGTGGTTTGTACGCCGGGTTTCATGGTGTCGCCGACTCGAGAGGTCCCGTGTTCGAATCCCGGTGTGGGCAGATGTTTCTGTGATGAATACGACCATTTGTACTCCAGTCATGGATGTTTAATATGTATTTCTAAATAAACATACTTATATATGTACAGTATATGTATTCTACCCGTTACCCTAGCATCCCATAACACAAGCCTTACAGTGCTGACTTTTGGGTTAGGCTAATTCGTGTGAGTGTTGGAAATATTTATTATTATTATTATTATTTAATTTGGATTACTAAAAATCTTTTTCTTTCGTTCCTTCTTTATATATATTCATCCATTATAAGTGTTGAACTCATAAAAAAATACCAAAAAAGAGACTTGAGCACTCATACCCTCTTGTGGCAACTCAACTAATTCTATTTTCTAGCCCTATTCTTTCTCGTGATCATGTGCGAAATCCTAGTGCCTCCGCTGGCATTATCTAGATCATAACTCATTCGGATCTTTCTGAGCTGCGGCGCAACCTTCGTCAGCGTACACGGCAGCCGTGCCCCGTGGGACAGCGTGGACACTATGATTTATGGGAAAAGAAACAATCTGCCGCCTCTTAGATATTCTTCATTTAGAAACGTTTAACTTTACTTTGAAAATGGGACCATTTCTAGCATAACTCTTTAAACCTAAGATAAATTTAAATCTAAAGAAAAGTTTACTAGAAAAAAAATATATAATAATATATAATATATACAATGCGAAGAGATGGCGCTGCCTTGCAGCTTAAGGCTAGGAAAATTTCGGCGCGGCGAATAGGGCCGTGGTAGAATAATGGTCAGTGCATTCGCCCGGATTGCGAAGGGTGCGGGTTCGAGTCCCGTCCCGTCCCGTCCCGTCCCGTAAACATCTAGCAGTTAAATGCTTAAAATAAATAAAAACATAACTAAAATAAATTTGATAACTGTGTATCCTTGTTATGCTCTCGTCCATAATGAGAGAGAGAGAGAGACTGTTCTCAAATTAAGTTTTTAGACAAAAACCTATTTTAACTATTCATGAGCCTGTAAAGTAAACGCAACGTCAAGTATAATGTCAAAAACAAAATAAGATTTTTTTAATTAAACTGTGCTAAATATAGGACAGTAGGTTATCTGGGTTAACATAAAAAATGAAGGTGAAAAAATATATACGAGGGCGGGATGATAAGTAACTAGCCTAATAAGAAAACACAGAACTAAAATTAATTTTGTTTTTCGACATATTCTCCGTGAACCTCTACGCACTTATTCCATCTTCGTTATAAAGCAGTAATACCCTCCATAAAATGATTTCTTTACCCATCACTTTTCCAGCCGAATTTACAACCATGGCTTTTTTTTGGAGCCGGGCATCCCGAAAACCGAGGAGCTCGATGGCGCAGGTGGTTAGCGCGTTCGGCTGCGGTAGTTGAAGTTAAGCAACTTTCGCAGTGGTCGGTCATTGGATGGGTGACCAAAAACTTCTATCTCGAGTTCCTCCGTGCTTCGGAAGGCAAGTTAAGCCGTTGGTCCCGGCTGCATCTGCAGTCGTTAGCACCCGCCAATCCGCACTGGGCCCGCGTGGTGGGTCATGGCCCAATCTCCCTATTCCGTCCATAGGGAAGGCCTGTGCCCCAGCAGTGGGGACATTAATAGGCTGATGATGATGAATGATGATCCCGAAAACAGTGGGTTTTGATTGAATTTTTGATTATGGCGTGTAATGTTCTTACAAATCGACGTAAAACATTGGCCTTATTACTCTAAAAACGGTCCAGACATTATTTTGAGTTTTGCACCCGAATCCTTTATTGATCGTGGGTAAGCAATCGCGGCACCCACCGATTACTTTTTCATATTAATTTCCCCACTTAGCATATGATGTACCCGTTCTTTTGAGATACCTGTAGTGTTAGCTATTTCAGATAACTTGAATCGTCGATCTGCTAAAACCATATCATGTACTTTCGCGACCATTTCCGGAGTCGTAACGCTTTTTGGACGTCCAGGGTGGGCTTCACTTCGGACACTTGTACGACTGCGTTTAAACTCAACCACCCAGTTTTTTACTGTGGTACAAGAAGGAGCACATTCACCCAAAACGTTCTTTAACTCGTCGTAGATATATTTCCCCTTCATGCCCTTCATATGAAGAAACTTTATCACCGCTCTTTGTTCAATTTTATCCATTTTGAAAACAGTTGACGAAATATATTTTCAAATGACAAAAGATCAATAAAATTTTCACGCCACCAAATTCAATTTTAGAACACAGGTGGCCAGAGATACGAATTTAAATTTTAATATGACATATATATTTCTAAAATTTTAAATTTTTACATAGCAGAGGTTAGTTACTTATCATCCCGCCCTCGTATATTAGCCAAAATCATGTTCAGATTTTTATTATAAAGTCTTGTAAGGATCACGTCTTACAAGGATGGAAAAAAATAACTAATATTTCTCACTGCACGCGCTCTCAGCTCGTGAGATAAATATGTATGGATATACGAGACGCGTTATGATTCGCAGCGGATAATATCCGAGGGCCGGATATTGCCACTATTTCATACGGTCACGGATATTCCGCACGGATAGCTCCGGCATTGAGTGGCCGCTCTAAAGTTCAATCTTATCTGCCGTTAATTTTTTTTTGTAAGTGATGGCTCATACAAGGTATATACCTGACGACCTCCGTGGCCGAGTGGTTTGAACGCTGGATTTCACGTCGCCTCCACTTTGACTCACTAATTGTGCAATTATGAAAGCCTAAAAAATATCTTATTTTTATATCTCTTATCTATTAGATAAGTCTGTCTGTGGTGCTGTTTCAGCGGCCAAACCGTAAGAGATAGATAAAGAGAATATTTCAGTTATAAGTTGAGAATAGTCTGATAAGACTACAAACCGAATTTGAGTAACGTAGCACTTTCGGTTTTCGAGAAATCAGGTTTTGGTGAACATTTGGTTCACTGGTTTGCTAGTATATAATATAAATAAAGTACTCGTACTTTAAATAAGGGTTAATAACTCCATAATTGATGGATGGATGGATGGATCATGCGTTTATTTTTTTCTTCAACATACATATAGGTACATTTACAGACAGAGTAATACAATAAAAAAAAGATACCAGAAATCAGCTATGAAATATCCATATGTATGCTGCAGAAAGCAAAAGGCCAAGGCTCGGCTAAACATTTGCCAGTTTTAAGGCAAAATACCGATTTCAGCCATCACCAATAGGTGAGTTTTTTACAAAGTAGGATATTTATTAAAAGATATAAATCAATATTTCCATATGAGGTGTAATGCCTTTACTGTTAATAACTGCTCGGACTGCTTTTATTTACACAATTTTTATGTTATCGGGTAACTCAAAATTCATCATGTGTATTCCAATAATGAGTAAGGCCATCGAAAATATTTTGTTGCTTTTTTCAATAGATGAAAGTCAATTTTTAGTACCCAATCTGTAGATTCATTTATGTAGAGGGAGGAGTGCAGTAGGGATGGCGATCTGAAATCGATTAATCGAAGAATTGATTTTTGAGCCAAAAAGATCGATTTTATTAATCGATATGTAGTACAAAATCGATTCACTAAATCGATATTTTGCCCTTGAAAATCGACATTCCATTTTATTTTATTGTACCCGTTATAAGATCGCTGCCGGTAAAAGGGTTAATTATAAAAAAAATCGCGAAATGGCTATATGTTTGGATTCCTTCCCCCCTTTTTAATAAAAAAAGTTACGTTTGTTTGTAATCTTTGAATAAAAATATTTTTTATCATCGAATCACCTGATTTTACTGATAAGAGATCGTTAAATTGTAATATGTATCTTGTTTTTAATAAAATAGACTTATATTACATTATAACCAAAAACTAAAAAAAAAGATCGATTTTTCAGAAATCGATCTTATTGGCCCCGATTTTTGTGTGGATCGAATCGATTTAAAAATCGATCTTTTTCGGAAAGAATCGCCATCCCTAGACTGCAGAAGAGCCTGCGACCCAGGTGTAGGTATAAGAGCCCTCTTTAAAATGCACATTAACGCACGCCTCCGCTCGGATGCCGGTATTCCCCTCTCTGCTTAACCAAATTTGGTAAGGGCTTACTTAACGCGGCTCTGCATGTTCGTTCTAGTGTGGATTAAGCTGCGATTCCACCTCGTGCTCAGAACAGTTCTGAGCGAGCAAACGTTTGTTCGCTAGGTAAATGAAATGTTCAAAACAATGGTGAGTTTTTTCCATTGGTGACTGAGCAAGAGAGCATTCGTTCCCTGAGTCCAGTCAAACATCGTTGTGTGAACTCGCCCGCTCGCTCTGATGTAGTTCCCATTTAGCTAACGAGCAAATGTTTTCTGGTTCAGAACTGTTCTGAGCTCAAGTGGAGAAACAGCATAACAAATCCAAATCATAACCTTTTTGTGACATGTTGTATCAGTTCACAGGATAGATTTTATTTTTGTACATCTTATTTTTACTGGATTAAAGGTGTATTTTTTTCTGTCAGATTTAGGGACTGTCATTTCATGATCAGTTACAGGAGCATTTTCCAAGTAGCTCCACTGCAGAAACATAGTATAGCCACTCAAAACGCAGAGGAACACTTGACGTTTGTTTTCTCATCATTATGTTTGAGGAGCAAGTTGGTTAAAAACCTATTTCCTTGAAATGAAATGAATGAAATGAAAAATCTTTATTGGCCATGGTATAAGAAACAGAGGAAAAAAAAATATAAAAAAGAAACTTAACCAAAGAACAAAAATTAATCATTAGGTTTAAAATGGCCAATCCGTAAGGGTGTTGTTCCACCGCTGGCGAGGAAGTGACTTACTATCGGGTATTTTCTTGCTCAAGAAACTTACAATATTGTCAATAGGCCTATCTATTCGTTCGTTAGTTCTGTGTATACAAAAGAAATGCTTATATTGATAATTTATCGCTGACTGTTCACATGCTGGCGTGAACTCGCTCCTTTAGTTTATCGCTCAGTGACAAAGAGGATACTCTCTCAGCGATGCTCGCTTGCCCGACAAAACGCGTGCGCGTGCATTTTTGCTCGGGTCCGTCACCGAGCGGGTGGCGCGAGTAATCGCCCGTTGTAATCGCACACTCGCGATAAAACTATGGTAACAACACACTCGCTTCCCGTCGATCGTTAACTCGTTTCTAGTTTCTAGCTCTGCTCGATTGTCGTTTATCGTCGGCGTTGAGATAAGTTCCCAAAACAATAATTTAAAACAATAACCGGTATATTATATAATCGTGAATTAAATTCGCAGACGGCCAACGCACACATACACAAACACGCACACATAAACAAACACACACACACACACACATGCACAAACATGCGAACGCAAACACACGCACACACAAACGCCCACAGACACACAAACACACACACACATGCCCACAAACACACAAACATACGCAGACACACACGCCCACAGACACACAAACACATGCACACACACACGCCCACAGACACACAAACACGCACACAGACACACAAACATACGCTCACACACACGCCTACAGACACACAAACACACGTACACACACACGCCCACAGACACACAAACACACACACACACACGCCTACAGACACACAAACACACGCACACCCACGCCCACAGACACACAAACACACGTACACACACGCCCACAGACACACAAACACACGCACACACACACGCCCACAGACACACAAACACACACACATACACACACACGCAACTTCATGCTTCATGCGTGCCCCGGTCCCGGGGTAGGCAGAGAAAATAGAATGCCACAAGGCAAGGTCATAGTCCGCACACCCACGCTTCCTTTGCATTCGTAACTCTTTTTCATAAACGTGCCCCGGTTTTTGCGGCAGCTGACGTCACTTACCTTCAGTATGCAATTAATTGAAAGTGATAGGTGAGGCTTGGCCTTCCCTGGCTTCTACCCATCCACTATCGCGTCAAATCTATTTCGTTATTACCTCACTTGACGTTATTACCACATGTCCTATGCAATGGATGCATGCTTTGTTAATTTTAACACTGAACTGTCTCTCAAACCGAATCTCTTTTTTACTCCGAAAATTACGAACGCGCAATTTGCGAGCGTCCACTCCGCCAATTCTGAATGACTTTAATTTTAAAGTGAAATAACTTTATTCGTTCATCTTTAGAATGTCACATTATATCTTTAATTGTTATTAAAAAAAACAGACCTTATCAATAAACACCCGTTGGTTAGTGGTAGAAAGTACGCCTGCTACGGGTTCGACCAAGGATTTTCCTTATAATAGAATAATAATTTTTTTTTTATTCAGTATTAATTTTTACATATTTTACATAGATCTAAGACACATAAGGTAAAGAAAAATACATAGTCTGAACTAGGAATATCCTGTCTTTCAGGCAAAAAGATCTTAACTGCTTTGAATAATCAATAACATAATAAAACATTTACAAAAACAAAAAAAATACTAAATCTACTTAACATTAATTCTGTATGGCAATGCATAAGAATGATTTTAAACATTTTACACAGGTCATGGTTTTTTATTACTATATTTTTTGTTTGTGTTTTTTACAAACAAGCAACTCCAAGGAGTTTTAACATGCAGAAAGACATTTAATCATGTAGACACTCACATACATACATACACACTCACATAACTATACATAGACACAGATACAAACACACACACTAAAAAAAAACTAATTTCTAAACTCACGCATTCACTGATCAGACATCTTTTAGTGTTTTAACAACTTCCATTTTAAATTATTCCTTGCTATTTGAAAAGACGACGATTCGATGCTATTAAAAACATTGGTTATAAGCGAGTCGCAGCAGAACTTGCTCAAACCATATTCGAAACTGAAACCATAGATTCACGACCATATTCCAACTAATATTATGCATGTGAAATGTTGTTACTCGATCACGTAAAGACTTTGTGTCACATACACAATTTATAACCCTCATTGAAACAAAGGATATTTTTCATTTCGGACAAGCGTCAGGTTCCTGAAGGATTTTAATTAAAAAAAAACAAAGTGCACTCGGACGAAGTCGCAGGCGTCCGCTAGCTTTTTAACAAAAGTTTCATTTCGTACATTTAAAACAGTATTCCTGTGGTAAATGTTCATTTATTATTGTTACAACGCACTTACTACGTAGTTTATGTATATACCGCTAGACTGATAAAATATTCAACGCAACTGTTTGCTTGCATCAACAATAAGTAATAAGATAAACAAATGAATGTCGGATTGTGTTGTACGCCAGTCAGGGTTCCCAACTTAGGGGTTTTGCCCCCAGATTTAGGGGCTAGAAGTGTTAAAAGTGACTTTTTTAGGGGCTGGAATTTTTTGGGGGCTCATTTAGGGGCTTTTAACAAAACTTTCAATTAAATCGAAAAGCAAAGCGTGTGTTTTCTTTCAGTTTTGTGCGTAGAATGGAACGCAGCACGATATGAAACGACTGAACTCACTGTGTGGCAGGTTGTTTCCTAAGGCTGTATGGACTAAAGTTCTTTGCATTCCACCAATCAAAACAGCTAAATAAGATTTAACCGCCTGTCAGCTCATTTTCGTTTAATTTTCCATTCGGAAAATGTATTTATTCAATAAAATAATTTACTGTAACAGAATATGTAACGTTTTAATTTATGAGCAACGAAAGAATTTAGGTAATAAGATAAGTAGGTACATATAATTTTCTATATTTAGGGGAATTTAAAAAATACTTAGGGTAAAATTTTGGGAAGGGTTGGTAACACTGACGCCACTGTTGGAGGCGCGTGTTTACATTTGGGCTGCGGTGCGACTGCTAGCGGGCGGACGCGCCTGTCACGTTGTGACGTGCCGTGGCAGGCGAGCTCATAAACAAAAGTTGACAGGTTAAAATTACTCAACACTAGCTATTTTCAATACGCATACAGTTATTAGTGTCAGCAGATCTGGGAAATTGTAAAACAGATTTTTGGTTAACAAAAGTACCAATTGAAAAAATACGCGGATTACATATTGATATTTTAAAAGTACAGTTTTCTACATGAATTTTTTGGTGCTGGGTTGACTGTGAACAATATCTTTAATACCATGGATAATTCTAAGCTTATCGCTAAAATCGTTAAGATATGTAAGGGTTTATTTAGTTTATATTTTAAACTTAGGATTAATCCTATATTAACTATAAGTAATTTTTCAATTTAACGACTCTGTTTAAAATACAGGGAGAAAAAAACAGCCCTTGCTGAATTTCTTGCCGGTTCTTCTCAGTACAAAGTCTCCCGCCGTAGATTTGCGAACCGATGGCGTAGCTTTTCGACATTCACAAGTGCTTGTAAAAGCCTAGACTGAATAAATGACATTTCATTTCATTTCATTGAAAAAATATGCGAATTACGTACCTATATTGATATTTTAAAAGAACAGTTTTCTACATTAATTTTTTGGTGCTGGGTTGACGGTAAACAATATCTTTAATACCATAGATAATTCTAAGCTTAACGCTAAATTCGGGTTTATTTAGTTTATATTTTAAACTTAGGATTAATCCTATATTAACTATATTTATTCCGAATTTTGAAATAAGGCTGTAAGAGGTTTTCATACGGATTGCCAGTAAAGTTATAATGATACTCATTACTTAATATAATGACACTAATCACATGGAATTAATTGAAGTCAAACATTTTTTACATGTAAACCCATGTGTTTTCAATGCGTTCTTAATAAATTATATTAGCATAAAACCATGACACATAGGTACATCAATTGAAGCAAAAGTTAATTCTTGTTTAATTTTCAGTTACATAAGCGAATTTTTCTATTTCGTTGTTTGGGTTGCTAGATTTATAGAAAATCACACTTATACAAGTTATATAAATTTAAAAGCCTCATTTTTAAAGTTAACCTTTTATATTTATTGTTTCCATATAAAAACCGATATGCTATTGCCAACTTATGTATCTTCAATCAAACTTAACAATTTCTAATCACTTAAAAATTTAAATTTAAATCTGTCCAAGCGCAGAACCGCTACGCTCGCTCGCTTTTCCGCTCAAGGTCAATATGCGCCCCTAATTTCGCTCCGCGGCAATTCCCCTTCACTTTGTTTCCACCTTATGCTTTTTGGAATAAGGGTGGCTGTCGTGTGGTCCCAGTTAAAAGGGAAAATAGAATTTGTATGCGTCCGTCGCGCCTCCGTTGTTGTCGATGACCCCACCCTTAGTCCCAGATAAGTTTACGCTGCGAATTTTCTGCTTGTCAAAAGTGGATGAAAATGCCAACTAACAATGCTTTACTTGAAGTAGTGAAGTTGGTTTGCAAATAGGATGTTCGTACCCTTTGCCTATTTAAAAGTAGGGTAGAGCACAGTGGTTTTTCTATTGAACTGGAACATTTTATTTTGAAAGGTTGAAATGAGAGAAAACAAGTGATTGATACGTACAAATATTCTTTTTGTATCTTGAGAATTAATGGCAGTAGGTATGTTGTCTGAGGCCCATGACTGTTCAAGGGCGGACCCCCCCTCCCCTAGGCTGGGTACAGATGGACTAAACCCAGGGGGATTTTATTTAAGTATTTTCAATATTTGCCTATTAAAAAGTTGCCTCTTTATCGGTTTTTTACCGGTTACATTTGGGAGAGTGTGCCTAGGAGTTACACAACTTAATTCCACCTTCACCTTTTTACCACAGAACCACCAGAGAGACGGCAAAACGACACAGATATACCGTAGAGTTCCCGCAAACTCGTACTAAACGGTTTGCTTCCACCTATATCGTCAGAACAGCTAGGTTGTGGAACTCTTTGCCGGAATCTCTGTTTCCAGTCACCTACAATCTGGGGCTCTTCAAGTCGCGAGTGAATCGATTTCTTCTAGGCAAGCGCGTCCCACCTTAGGCTGCTACGTCGATCCTCATCAGTCGCGTGGCTGTCCAGCGTAAGCCTATTTAATGTGAAAAAAAAAATATACTACGACAATATGACCCCCCGGCGCCAAAGCTGGAACCGCCCTTGTGACTGTTGATAGAATTCCATTATCTGCGCCGGAAAGTAAGCAGTTGTTTTTCAGAATAGGGTATAGACCCATAGAACACTAGTGAGTAAACGTTCTCAGGTATGTATGACAAATATTTTTTTTTAAATATCAAACTAATAATGCAATCCGCTCAGTATTTTTTGACATTATCAAGTACACACATACAGATAGACAAACTCGGAAGGTGTCGTAACGTTACATTGTCTGGACACAACTTCAACACCAGTAGTCGAACGTGTAGTACATGTATTACAAACAACAAAATTATCTTTTCTCCTGAATATAATAAAATAAATAGTTATCCATACTAACATTATGTATGTTGTGACGACCTCCGTGATCGAGTGGTTTTTACGCCGGGTTTCATGGTGTCGCCGACTCGAGAGGTCCCGGGATCGAATCCCGGTAGGGGCAGATGTTTGCGTGATGAACACGAGCATTTGTACTCCAGTCATGGATGTTTAATATGTATTTATATATAAATATACTTATATATGTACAGTATATGTATTCTTATCCTAGCATCCCATAACACAAGCCTTACAGTGCTTACTTTGGGGCTAGGCTAATTGGTGTGAGTGTTGGAAATATTTATTTATTATTTGAAAGCGTGTCTGCTGATTAGATGAAATTTGGTCATAGACATTGAGATAGCTTTGAGTCCGAGAATAGTTTTTGTCCAAGAAGTCACCAGGCAGTGAAAAAGGGGGATGCAAGTTGGTATGGCTAACCAATTAAACCGCGCAAATGAAAACCGGGGTGGCTAGTAGGAACAAAAACACAAAAAATAAACATTTCGCTATTCACAATGTAATGCAATCACGAAGTTGTCCCAGCAGTTCCTATCTCTTCGGAAGTGTTCACGTCGCGTCGCACCGTAATGATGTGGTTAAAGGAGCGCCCGTAGACTACGTAATGCACTAACGCGTTGGAAATACGAACGAGTCCACCGCTAATATCGATGAGTTTTGTTGCTTGAAACTTTGGCTATTAAAAAACTGGCTGTTCTGCTACCCACCAAACCGCATTGACCCACTTGCTGAGTCATGGCCTAATCACCCTATTCCATCTAAAGGGAAGAGCTGTGCTGATGCCGTAGGGACATTTGTAGGCTGCTGATAATGATGATGATAAAGTTTGAACGCATGAATATAATTCTAAGGGGAATTCCCCTGTCCCCACGACATTTGCTAACTAAAGCCAAGGTCCAAGTCTCAAAGATGTTTTCTAGTTAAGCCGATCCCCGCAGTCTCAAGTGAACTAGAGGCTCCAGACGGAGAGGAGACCCCCCCGAGTGTAGATGCTGTCCATCTGGAATACCTAGAGGCAGTCGCCATTTCGCGGCTTACGGTCCTTCTAGGATCTGGCTGTCCCCAAACCCGGTGACGCTGTAAAGGTCATCTTCGACACATAGAATACACATTTAAAAAAGTGGGGTCCAGTCGTAAAGTTAGTTGATACGGAAGAAAAGTTTGTCCCAAACCCTCCTACCACGTGGACATTACCAAAGATAGTGTTATTTCACTTTGGTGTTATGTAAGGTGGATGTTATTTCCCCACACGGGCGCTCCAATTCGAAAGAATCGTCCATAACCTACTTTTCTTGGAAGGCAGTAGAAAAATAATTTTTCAGCGATTTTTTTTTAGTTTGTGTGGTAGTCAGAACTGTAAGAACTTCACATTAATTTGGCATCGAATTCCTCTTCCTCCTCGTGTCGTTTTCCTCATTACTGAGAGTAGTGATTCCCCGCGGAAACATTCGGTCGTTGACGATACTTCGTCAACTGTTTTGATCTTTGGGAGCGTGAAGTGCGTTGAATTGCCAATAGAACAATGTGTGCACAAATTTGTAAGATATCGGCTACACTCTTATTAACTTCTTTTGCATTCTTATTATCCACATATTTTATTATATCCCTAAATCATCAATCAAATTGATGCTTATCGTGAAATCTTTTTTGAAGTAATCTGAGTTGAAATGATAGAGAACATTATGGCAGTGTGGAGTATATTGATGCATTTCTTATTTGCTTCAGATCTTACTGGCGCAATTCAATTCGCCCATTCCCAGTTCGATTTGTGGCCAGACGCAAGAGATGAACTTAAAATGGTTTTCTAAGACTTAAGTGGTCTTCGTAGCTCATGTGGTTTTTATTTTTGTAAAATAGAGTAGAGATATAAAAGAAAATATAAATATGGAATAGTTTTTGAGTGGTGGTTAGCGTATTATATCATTATGTCCTCACACGGGATTGTTACTTGTAAAATGTTGACAGTGCGACGTAGCTACACTACTTACAACATTTTGCTTACTAATTGTAAATATAAAATCGATTGATGGACGACGCGGTCACGGTAGCTGTTGTAGATTGTGTTTGATTTGACAATTAGGACCTTTTATTTCCCGACAATTAAAGCCCAACGAATCCATGGAGTCTATAACGTTCTGTTAGTTGAATGAGAATACCTAAACTTTCAACTGTCTATCCTGCAAGAATTGTAGTTTTCCCCTATAAATTTTATAGTTTTCCATTTTCCGGTAAACTGAAAAGGCACTAATGTGTTGAAACAGGATGGCTAGATTGAATTTAACATTCATGCGACGCGCGACGAGTCGACGCGATGTGATGCGAAGGCGATGGGGCCGTCGAGCAGATTTTCGTGATGCTGTAATAACATCAACCGGCTGCTACAAACGATGTACTGATGACAAAAAAGGATAAAGTCAGTTTCGAACTAAAGATTGAACTCATTTGACTATTTGCTTGGGAGCTATTTCCTGTTATTTTGACGATATCTTGCTAACGAGCAGTTTAAGGATTTGAATATATTGTATTGGAAAAAAAAATACCAAAAATTAACTAGGTAAGCTCAGGCAAGGTATCGGGTCGGAATTCAACTATTGTCTTTCACTATCCGGGTGAATGTACTCTACCCTTAGCACAAACCATTATCGTATTCGAATAGTTGAATTCGATCTAGTTATACGTCAAATGTGTACTGATTTTTAGTTCTCGTTTCGTCCGTTGTGGCACTGCTGTTCAAGTTTTCATACAAAATTTGACATTGACATTTCGCACCCGCAAACTATTCGAATTTGATATTGGTTCATGCTAATGTACTGACTGCAACCGAGGCTTATACGGACCTGTCAAATTTTATTGGCTGCAAGCTAGCATCTCTAGTTTCTAGGCAATAGGGATCATGGCTATTTATTTTGTTCGTCCACTAGGCAAATTATCAAAAACTATTGGACAGGTATTTTTTCTTTTTTAATCAAATCATTACAAAGGTATTTTGATTTGAAATGTCGCATGACGTCATGTCTTGATATAATTTTTTTCTCAGAAGTGCCCCACTCCCAAAGTTTAACGCGCTTTATCTTTGATGTTTTTTGTTTTGATTGACAAAAGAAAAAAAATGTGTAAACGAATTTTTGTTAATCTAACTGCCGGACTAAATAGAATGTCGTTTACTTTATCCCGTCGTCATTCCTATTGATGAAGTCTGGACCTGGATGCACTAAGTAATTTATTAATATAATTATCGGTACTTAAACTTGTAGAAGAGGTAGGGCTTAGCATAAATTGTCGTCTGAATTGGAGCCCCCGTTTGTGAAATAAATGTTATCCACTATTATTATGTTGTGTTGTGTTTCTGAAGTTAATAAAGTTGCCAAAGTATCAAAGTAAGGGGGGCTTTAAGGAGTTAGCAATTATACTCGTATCTATTAGTGCCCACCGACATTATTACTGACGCCTTTTCTCTAAACAAACTTGATTTGGGCAATATAAGAATTTATTTCCTATCAAAATAAATCTTTTATTTGCGAACCCACTACTTACGACCCCTACCGGCCGCACAATCAAACTCACTCAAATAGGGTGAGGTGAGTAATTAATTAATTGTATTCATTCGGACCACTAACAAAGCGTCACTGATAGCTACATTGATAAATAAACGCATTCATATCTCTTATCTATTAGACAAGTCCGTCCGTCTGTGGTGCTGTTTCAGCGGCCAAACCGTAAGAGATAGATAAAGAGAATGTTTAAGTTATAAGTTAAGAATAGTCTGATAAGACTACAAACCGGATTTGAGTAACGTAGCACTTCCGGTTTTCGAGAAATCACGAATTTCAAACGAAACCACACAAAATCTCCGAAGTTCTCAATTAATTAAATACTTTTTTTTTTATATATATATCAGGTTTTGGTGAACATTTGGTTCACTGGTTTGCTAGTATATATTTAATTCATTAAGATGTCTTGGATCATCTTAAAAAAGGCCTTTTTTGCTGTCGTTACGTAAGCAGCGCATCTGGCAGCCCAACAGTAATGCATTTCTTAGGCGGCCCGAACGGCAGGCGTTCGGTTAAAAGGCTCGTAAAACCACCGGCTGACTGTTAACGGGCCTTATTAGACGCTACACGAAGGTCACACTGCGAGGGTTGAGGGTAGGGGATACTGACAGAGAACACTTGCCCGGGACAAGCAGTAGGCACTGTGTGTAACGAAATGCGGCTCTCGTACAAAATAATTTTCGTAAAAGATTGTTTCTTATTTCCCGTGAGAACATGGTTATTTAGAAATATTTCACTCAACTTAATTAATTTGTAAGTTCTCAAGACAAGTTAAAGCTTAATTAAAAGAGTGAATGTATTTTTATGTCTTTTTAACTTCCCCTTGTAATATTGTAAGCAATTTATTTATAAAGGGTTTGGAACATCTTTTTATTACAGATTTGAGGCTTAGAAACATTCATATTATCTATTTATAGATTCTGTACACACAAAAATAGATACAGGAGCAACTTAATTAAAGATAACATGTACAAAGGCACAACTTATTTCAATCTGAAATTTCTTCCAGTAGGCCCATAGGATATAAGAAAATCTATATATATAAAACTCAAAGGTGACTGACTGACATAGTGATCTATAAACGCTCAGCCCAAACCACTGGGCGGATCGGGCTGAAATTTGGAAAAGAAAGGATTTTGATCAATTCTACCCTCAAGGGGATAAAATAGGGAATGAAAGTTTGTATGAAACTTTGTCAATTTTAAACCGATCGGGCTGAGACTTTGCATGCAGGTATAAGAAGAATCATAGATGAATGTCATTGTGTATAATACAAGCCTGAGAACAAAAACTGTAGTCTACACTTCAGCTCTACACCGAAGTGAAGCGAGGGCGGGCCGCTAGTTATCCAATAAAACACCAAGTCCCATAAATAATAAAATACAGTACATACCATTTAAGTGAAACATTTATCCTAATTATGAGATCAGCTTGCTTGGGATGAGATTAATAAATCAATAAACTTGATCTTTGGTAGTAACTTGACTATACATACATGCATTGTTTAAAAATCATGCTTGTTACATAATAAGACGACCTCCGTGGCCGAGTGGTTTATACGCCGAGTTTCATGGTGTCGCCGACTCGAGAGGTCCCGGGTTCGAATCCCAGTGGGGGCAGATGTTTGTGTGATCAATACGAGCATTTGTTCTCCAGTCATGTTTAATATGTATGTCTTTATAAATACACTTATATATGTACAATATATGTATTATATCCGTTACCCTAGTATCCCATAACACAAGCATTACAGTGCTTACTTTGGGGCTAGGCTAATTGGTGTGAGTCTTGGAGATATTTATTTATTTTATTATTTAATATGATAAGCTGGCGAACGAAACGGTATAATTACGCATGTGGTCAAACTATTTTTTTTTACAGTCCGGTGGTTTCGGGCCCGTTGAATTTGAATCTCAAATATTTTTTAATCAAAACCGCCTAAAACAGTGTTAAAATTACTAAATTTATAAATTAAAAAAACAAATTCAAAATTCAATATCGTTTATTCAGTCTAGGCTGTTACAAGCACTTGTGAATGTCGAAAAGCTACGCCATCGGTTCGCAAATCTACGGCGGGAGACCTTGTACTGAGAAGAACCGGCAAGAAACTCAGCAAGGGCTGTTTTTTTCTCCCTGTATTATATACAGAGTCGTCAAATTGAAAAATGACTTCAATATGCGGTAACTCATAAAGTCACTTTCCATTACAAATAATATAAAAATAATGACTATATAAAAAACTGGTTTAACAAAATTTAGGAATGCCGTGTCCTACTGTTTAGGCAAAAAAAATGAACGATTAAAGTGTAGTACAATGATTAATAGTATCCAATGAAGCAAGAGCAGGCTCATCTCCGCTGGCAGCACCCGTTCACGAGCATGACGCATGAACCAGCCACCGCTTCACTCAACCATTTTTAGGGAACGCAACGACCCGCCTCACACGACACCACCGAAGAGATTTTTAAGAGAGCACACATGGATACTATGTTATAAAAATAGAAAAAAATATATCTAATATATAAAATTCTCGTGTCGCGGTGTTTGTGGTTAAACTCCTCCGAAACGGCTCGACCGATTTTCGTGAAATTTTATATGCATATTCAATAGGTCTGAGAATCGGATGTAATCTATTTTTCATCCCCCTAAATGTTAAGGGTAATCCACCCCTAAATTTTTTTTTTCAATTTTAGATGTTTTTTTTTTATTTTTTTTATGATACATCATTCAAAAATACATACAACCCTAAATTTTCACCCTTCTACCACCAACCCCTATTTATTTATGGCGGTACGAAGTTCGCTGGGACAGCTAGTAAACCATGCCAAAAGATCAAAAGGTATAGCATTCAGTTTTATACAGCTGTAAAATTAAATTTTATGTAATAATACCGTTTTGTTCATCAGCTCCTCATATGGCTTTGTACGATGAGAAATTGAAACTGATTCTATCAGGATCGGCAGCGTATTAAGAGGCTACACTAATAAGTAAAACTATATTACCGACCTACCACATAGCATAACACACATGGTTCCCAAGAATAGTAAACTCGATAAACGTATGTTTATACCATGTCGTCATGATTGAGGGAACAAGGTCGAAAGCAATGGATTCATTTGCCAACAGATTGAACTCCATTTATAACGCGTTGCAACATGATAATTCGGCGGATATATAGATATCTAGTAAACATAATGGATACTTATACAAACATTTATAACTCTTAAACGGCTTTTATAATGCTGAAAGCATTATAACTATTTTAAAACCGAAAATATGTAAGCCAATAAAATAAATATACTTAGACACGTAAGATAACAAGTGCTGTATAATTATCATCATCAGCCCATTAATGTCCCCTCTGCAGGGGCACAGGCCTTCCCCATGGATGGAATAGGGAGATTAAGCCATGACCCACCACGCGGGCCCAGTACGGATTGGCGGGTGCTAACGACTGCAGATGCAGCCGGGACCACGAGCTTAACGTGCCTTCCGAAGCACGGAGGAACTCGAGATTTTTGGTCACCCATCCAATGACCGACCACTGCGAAAGTTGCTTAACTTCAACGATCGCAGCCGAACGCGCTAACCATCCGCGCCATACTGCTCCTCTAGAACAGTATAATAAAGGAAAACTATGACATATGGTATTCTTTAATCTCGCAAAGAAGTACTTTGGAAATATATATATATATTTTAACTTAACATAGTAACCAGGCAAGCTGCTATATCCAACACTCGTGTGGAGTCACGTTGTTTGGCAAAGTCCAAAACTAAAGTCAGAATATTTTTATTCAAATTCATTATTAATACATGGCACAACTCAATTTCAATATTTATTTATTTTCTTCCACCTGCTGAGTGAATAGGATTTAAAGACGATTTAGTATGATGAACTATCGCAGCTTACCTAAATTAAATGTTCCTTGCGAAACTGATAGAGTATCAGAGGTATTGTTACCAAAGATTTGGTTGGGTTCAAAATGTCACCCAGAAAGAGACGGGATGCAATTGAAAGAACGAAAATACATTCCAAGCGCATCGCCTATTATTACTCTCGAATCAACGCATGTACTCTTTTGATTTTTGAATGTAGATCCTACTCTAACTTGCTTTTAATGCCGTAGAAAAATGCTCCAATTACATTTGGACGTTAGCCCGAATTCGGGTGCACCAAAGATATTACTCAAATTCGGGCATCTGAAGCAATATTTACACTAAAATACGGGCCGGAAGACGGTGTCTGTTAAACAATGGGAAATCTCCCTGAATATCGAATTGTTCATTTACACTTGGTTGTTTACCTAAATTCCATTGGCACTCGTATTCGGGCTAACGACCAAGTGTCATTGCGCCATAAAATGCAATACCAATAAAGTTCACGATACATCGAATATCGATTTTATAAGTACGGCTCCGACGACAGTACATTTTGCTCGGGAAAGTTACCAGGCGACTACTCCCACTGCAGATGAGAATACCCATTGCTAAGACTTTTATTAGAGTAGGTTTGAAATAGAACTAAAAATTATAAATTCAATCATCGCTAACATTAAAATCGTAAATAAACTTACCATTGTAAACATTTCGATAGTTATTACGACGCTCTGTGGGGAAACGTAGACTCGCTCGAACTTGCAACCCCAAATATGAAAAAGATATTATTATTGGTTTCTGAACAATCGCTGCATGCATTAATGCGGGGCTTTAGTGTTCGTTTCAGACATTTAGCGTATTAGGAATCTTTAGATAAGGATTTGCAAACCGCAATCAAACACCAGACGATGAATTACTAAGCCAATGGAGGCTTACTTCATTTGTTAACAGGTTATAATTATCTTGAGCTGAAATTTACACAAATGACATAAGATGACCTTTATTATAACACCATGTATCTGAAATTACCTTGATATTGTGTGTTACAACTGTAGTATTGTCGCTAAGAGAGTTTTCTTCCAGACATCCATGAAAAGCGTGCTCTTAACTTTAATCGTTCTATAATTTTTCAAAGCAAAAAATACATCGCGTCTTTAAACATTTTTGTTATCTTGTAAAATTTTACTTTTTATAATATCTTCTTTTTCTTTAAATAATTTAATGAAAGTAAGTTTACAACAATCATTACCATAGCGGGTTTCTGAAACATTAACTTTGTTCACTGGGTCGTTCTTCCGTAGCAAAATGTTTTCAAGTGCCAACGGTGTACCTGGCTCACGGCGATGCTTAACCCGATTCACCGTCGGATAGAACGAAATGTGTCAGCCGATAATCTCTGACCTGGCCGGACTCCAGTTCGATACCTGGCGGGGTATAACCGAGGACGTATGTACTACCCGATAGATATAGATAGGGCGAAGGGGGAGAATTTGTGGATACATGTGGAATATCAAAGCAGGAATAACTTGTTATGTGTGATAAGGAGTTAACATTCTGGAAAACGTGTTATTATAGCAGTATTCGTAGTTTGTACCATTGTATTTCGTTTAATGGATTTATTGATTTTAAAGCGCATACATTAATTAATTATTTATTTCCCTGGTAATAGCTAAAACTGTTTTGTCAGTTATGATATTATCATAGCCTTTAAGTGTTTTTTTTTTAGTACTTGGTCGACTTTTGCAAGTACTTGTCAAATCTGGTTTTACTAGCGAGCGTTAGCGTATCAAACTTCAATTCGAATTCGAAAAGGAAAAAAAGGATCTAACATATCCTCACTTTACTAGTATTATTCTGGTTTCTAAAAATTTCAAAAGATATGTGAGCGTCCTTAGCGAATACTTGGTTCCAAATTTGATTACCGGGGGGAAATACTTTACTACTACTATTATTGAAGTACTGTTTAGTCTTGCATCATAAGCATCAGCTATATACTACAGGATCACAGCAACAAATAACGTATTTGCGTCAAATTGAATTAAATTCATCAGCGAACATAACAATGCGGCCAGTTAATCATTTTACCGCTAAAAGTTGAATATACCGTGTGTACATAATCAGGCCTCATTGCCGTGTAGTGCCATGGAAATTACTATTAGCGACGACAATGGCTCAGCTGTTAGCGGAATGACTTTATGCATTTGTCAGGGCTTTAATTGTGCCCGGGCGACTGGGTATGCCAATGTGATATCTTGAACCGAATTAGAGCGGGTAGGTACTTGTGTTAATCAGAATTTTGCTTCACGTTTTATATTATTTGTTTGTTATATTAGCTCTTTAACTGTATTCGTTGTTGGTGTTCGCATTCTTAAGATTATTAATTGTGAATTTTACAATTAGATTTTACTTTACCGCATCAAATATTAAGACAGCTGGAAATATATTAAATTCATAATTACACATGATCATATAAAGTTAAAATGGCTGCAAACAAGTATTGGATACCATTGAATTTAATACCAAGTCAAGTGTTGCCTTATTTTAATGTCATCACAAAATTGGATACCAACTTTAATATAACTTAAAAGTTAATTGACGTTTGTGAACTGAACAGTAAGAGTATTATTAAATAATGTTCCCTTCGGTATATTTAACTGTCTCAAAAAAGTATGGGCAATTTCAATTTTGGGCAGTGTATTTTTTTTTGGCCTTTTCCGTATGACACACTTCACATCATAAATTATACAGTATTCCAAATGTGTCGCTGGGTTCCAACCGATCTATACAGAGAGCGACGCAGTAATTTAATTCCGTATGAAATGTTGACGGCCAAATCTGACCAGTCACAAAAAATCTCAATTTACCAAAAAATCTGCGCACTATTTCGAATCATTCATTTCAATAAAGTATTGTATTTTATATTCGTCACATATATTTATATTAGAGATAAGTATTATGACGTGGTAAATTAAACGAAATTCTATATTTTTTTCTGGTCTGTCAGTTACAGTGTCTGTCAGTTATTTGGTCTGTCAGTTACATTGTCAAAAAATAATATTTCTCTCTCTTGTCAATCAACCAGAAAATACAAAGATAAAGCGCATCAACGTGAGAATGGGGGCTCGCGACGTCACTTCTAAGTAAACATTTTACCAAGAAGTTTCTGACGTCATGCGACATTCTAAATCAATATTATCTCTGTGATGTTTTGATTATGTGAATAAAGAAAAAATACGAGTCCAACACTTTTTGTAATCTACCTAATAAATAACGGAAGAAAAGTTAGTCATCATTTCCAATCACACACTTTGAGGAGCTTGATAGCTAAAATGTCTAGCGCGTTCGGTTTGCAAATGTGGAAGATAAGAAACTGTCGCAATGGCTGTTCATACGATGGGTGACCAAAACTTTATCGATTAGAGCTCCTCCGAGCTGCAGAAGGCACGTTTGGCCGGGCCGGTCCCGGCTGCAGTAGACGTCAGCACCCAACAATCCTAATGGGTGGTAATTTCTGTTATTTACAGGATTGTTACCATGTACCTTGCTTTTAGCGAGTTTCCGATATTTCGGCACTGTTGCAAGCGCCATGATCACGGAGTACCTGCAGTAATTGCAGGTAGGCTGTCATTAGCAGACATATAGGTCTACCCTCTGGCGAAGGCGTTTTATTTCGATACCCGTACTACCGATCACATTCTCACTATTCACTCGAAACTGTTCTCGACACACAACACTCACAGTATCGGATCGCGACACGACTTTTTTTCATTATCCCGCTTTTTACACATACGAACCACAGGATTCCAGACACTCGACAATTTAATCCCGTCCTCACATGAAAATTTTATGTTTCATTATTTCAATCGGTTCCCTCACCGATCTTGGTATGTATTGGCTTCTGTCGAGATAATCTGTGGGTTATGGAACTCAATCCAGTGGTTTGGACCAGATTCAATCAAAAGTTCCTTGCTTTTGCTATCGTTGTTATGTTGGTAACAATCCCGTTAATAACATAAATTACTATAATGTTAGTGATCATGAAAGTTTAAAACAATATAAACCGGTTCTCCCTATTCCATCATTAAAATTTTCATGTTAATATGAAATAGCAAATCTTTGAGTCCGCCAAATATATGAAACTAAAAATATATGATAGCATGCATGCAAATGTAAACGTTGAAATGCTCAGCTGAGCATACATTTAAAATGACGACTTTTCTATGTAGAGTATTATAGTTTGGTATTATAGGTTTTTGGTTTATGCAAATCCCAACTTAGGGCAATGAAGTCTTGAGCCATAATGGCTTAAGCACATCTAGAGATGACAGTAACGATTTTTTGATTACTTGAAATGTGTTAAAAACACAACCTTATGAACTTGCACTTAAGATTGAGATTGGTGTAATAGATTTCGAACTGCAGATGTTTCTTAGGGAAGTATCATAATAGAAAAGAGCAAAAGTATTTTTTAATCACGTCTGCTTTTGCATTTTCTGGAAATAAATTATGCCAGTGTGTATGACAGTTCTTATATATTTGTTTCTTAGAGTTTCACGCATACCACTTTTTAAATAAAACAAGTTTCAACAAGTTTTTATTTATTGACGTTTCGCATTCTTTACAGGACTTTCCTTTAAAGACATTTTGATTCAACTCAATTAATTTTAATTATCCTGTAAAGGATGCGATAATAAATAAATAAATAGCATCTATACCGTTGAAGTTCTTATACATGTTTTAACATTTATATGGAATGTAGTTAGATGCAATTCTGGATTTTTATATCTAAAGAAATTTTTTATTTGAAATATTTAGGTACATCCCCATCCTATACACTAGGCTGGAATCAAACCTTTACTTATCCGGGTAAATACACTCATCATTATACTTCCGGGACCCGAAAGTGTCTAGTGGTTACTTCTAGTAGTAATTGGGATAAAGAAGGAAGAGAATCCTGTAATAATGTTCACATTTTGAACCCTTTAAATATTATATTATATTTTTTTTTCTAGTGTTTCTTTGGCTACAAGGCAACGTCTTATTATCAATTCGTCAAAGCAATGCATTTGGGCACCTAATTGATTTTTTTCTATGTAGGGAACTATGCCTCTACTCGTTGCATCATTAAACTTCGTGCTTTGAAATCAAAATGTCGTAGAAAGAGATCCTAATAAATAGTTTCGTCCACAGTCTGTGTATTCGGTTGTGATTAATTTTCCTATAAATATGTCATGAAGCTGTTTATAAATATATATTTAACTTAGTGAAACTAGAATAAAAATTTTGATATACCGACTATTTGAGTGGTAAATTTTAATAGTATACATATAATAAGTGAAGACTTTAAGGATTTTGATGTTTTTTATTAAGTGACCGACATGTCTCAAGCACCGCAAGGTTTTGTGCCTGAGAAAGTGCAGGAGTATAATCGCAGAGCTTCTCAGGATATGTCTGAAGCCTCTAGTGCTCAAAAGCCACTGAGATCCTCACAAGAAGGCACTCCTAAGAAGGAACCTACTCAAAATAGCACTGAGAAGCAGCCTCAACACATTGGTACAGAAAAGTCACTCAAGACTGACGAGAAACCAAAGCAAGAAAGTTACAGCTCTCTTCGCCAAAGTCATCCGCAAGAGAACAAAAATCCATTTTCGCCCCACTTGTATCGTAATAGTCGCCCGGCACACGGGCACTTTGAAATGGGACCACGTGGCTTAGATTACTCCCCACATCGTATGGGCATCGAGTTCTCAAACAGACTCCGAGATTATGGTCCCCAGCGTTCCACCTCCATACATGGCCACGAATTGACTGACGCACCAATAAAACCCGAGTATCTTGGGCATAGAAGCCATTTTGGTAGCCAGATTGGGCCGGGGGGCATTACTGGACATCCTGACGTGGTCTTTAGACATGACTATTACAGTCAGATGGCGTTCTCGCCTCCTCGGGCGTCCAGGTTTTCATCTCAGGAGTATTTGAATGCTCCTGGGCAGTACGGGAGATGGCCTGACTACAGGGCCGAGTACAGGCAACGGCGTCGCTCGCAGCAGGATCTTCATTCTATGGATCCAGGATCAGAATCAGGTAATTTAGCAACTAAGATTTTTTCGTTATTAGCCTCTTTTTTATATTGATGTTCTGTTGGAAGTAGCATAAAATTTTATTAGAAAATATTAATTGAGAGAGAGAGAGAACCATTTTAATTGTTTTGCTCTCCATTATGCTGTGCACGCTGTCGCAGGAACAACAAATTCTTACGAAAAACTTTCAATGTGAAAGAGAATAAATATGTTTGTAATCATATTTATATTAAAACTAAAATATATCGAAGCTAGAGCTTACAAATCCCACCATTAGAGCAAGAATGTTTTCATATTTTATTTTTCCCAACAACAATGATACAGGAAAATAAATATGAATAGTAGAAATTTCGTGTATTCCGATTGGAGCGGTCGACTTGCGGGGGAATTGTCGGATTTCTGGTGGCAGATAAGCCTCGAGGTGGCCTCGTATGATGGATCGCTTCCTTTCCGGTCGAACCTCAGCTAAATACACCTTTGCTGTCAAATGCTGCAACACGATTATGTAAGCACCGTAATGTAACATGGAATTAAAGTTGTATTAAGCGCTTTTTGTACTGAAAGTAGTTAAATCCTTTCATGAACCCTTAATTCATCATAAAATTAACCCACTATTACAGGCGTAAATATTTGCAGAGAACTTTTTTAATACCTATTTCACGCCAATAATTTATGTCCACATGACAAATTACTAGTTAATAATGCTGTTACATATTCTAATTAATGTTCTCTCATAGATATTTGTGCCTTGCTTCATTTTACTTTCAAAATTGCATAATCAGATTGGGCTAACTATTTTTTTTTCGGCGCTTTGACCGTCAGTATAAATATCATGAATATTAATGTTATGCTAAATAAATCGTTTCCCTACGTCGTCCTTGTCAATTTTAATCCAAAGAATATCAGGTGGTGGATTTTGGTATAAAATTGGATAAACGAAAATCAGTAAATTTTATTTCACCTCTTATTTCGATACAAATAAATTATATCATATATAATTGAGTTGTATTAAAATGTCTTTCTGATTGTTTTATATTGGAAATTTCATTTACTCTCTTTCATGTCACTATTTAGCTATTTGTTTATTTTAACTTATACCACAATTTACTATTAGTGAAAAATATTTTAGGTTGGTTTAAATTCATATAGTGTTTGAAAATACATTACATTTATAGTGAAGTCAATAATCTATTATATCAAGCTTACAATTGAAATAGCAAGAGCTTCAAATTATCACTGTTATTATAATAGCATTGCATTGGATTTAGTTCAGCACAACAGAATAACAGTTAGTGGTAAGCAAGCATTCGCATTTGCACCGTTAACTGATATTGAATGGCTAATTAACCACTAAAGCGATGTTGCTAATGGTATTTATTCAATATATGCTGAAGGAGTTACTTAGTTTTGGTAATTTCAAAATGGAATTATATTAAATTGTACTCATTCCAGAGAGTTCAACTTGTTGTTCATCGTCTTTCATTACATCACACAGATTGTTTGAAATTGTCCGATTTACTCACGGGAACCTTAAAACATTCTAAAGTTCTTCGAAAACAATTATTCATGGCAACTTTCCCATTTCGGAGCGAGCGCAGAAGTTGCCTCGCGACTATTGCACTCAAACTTCGAAGCTTCCAAGAGATTTCATGGTCATTTGCATAATTGTGCTGCTCGAACAGTTCAACTGAATGTTTCACGATAAAAACTGTTCGTAGAGCTCTTTTCTATGATTTAAGAGATTCCGCTTTATAATAGAAGTTGTGCAAAATCTGATTCTCGATTATTGTTGTCACCATTGTATCAAACTATTAGAAAACCATTTGCCTTAGGTAAATTTTTTTGTTGACTTACGTAACTAAATCTTCTTAAATCCCTACACTACGTATAATCATTACCTTATTTGGAAATAACCATTTTTATACGTTCTTCAGAATGTAGGGAGCGAATCATTCCTTATGCCAATAACTTACGACGTCAGTAAAGGAAAGAGCGAATACATCAGTATATTGAAGAAACATGTTCACTCTCCGTGACGAGCCAGTGTGAGGGGGGTGTCGATCATCAAACTTATGTCACTCATAGAGCTCCCCCTCTGGACTAGTCCGGAGCGTGTTCCACTATTGGAGGGAATTTTCTTGGCCATAAGTCTTGTTTATTTCTTTGAAAAGAAAAAACGTTTCAGCATTTGTCGACGTTGAGAGAAGCGAATTATTGTTATCTCGGATTGTTTTTATCAGCTTCTATTAAAGCATTACCTTCATAAATTATTTGAAAGTTTTATTCTTTAATTTATTTTTGTGGTTTCGTTTTACGCCCAGAAATAGACGTCGTTCGTGCTTTCTAAAAGTGAATAATATGCTCATAATCTTTAAAAATGTTGGTGGATTATTTCAATTCAATTCGAGATTCAACAAAACATTATATCCAATTATCCATTTCTTCCTCCTATTAAGACGAAACTAACCACCTAAACCATAACTGTCAAGAATGTGGTTCTAGCAAACAATCGGAATATGCAGAGCCAGAAGAAAGGCTCCCGAAAAGTTGGCAAGTCGTTAGCAACTGTTATAACTCAAATTCAGTAGAAGACTAATCAATTCTCGGTCCTTACAGATAGCCGCGCCTCGCCAAATTAATTTACATAATTCATATCATAATTTAGTTTGGAATTTATTTGCCAGCAACTAACGCAACAAGATTTGCGTGTCTAAAGCTAGGCACTTAGTTCACACTATTGTTATCTTTACAAATTGGTTTTGATACTCGTTTTAATCCTAGTGCATGTAATTCTGTCGTTTCTTTAACAATTTGACTGTATCTGTAAAAAGTCTTCATATAATTCACGCAGTTTATTAGCTCATTAATTATTGTTGCTGCAAATCTGCATAATATTTCATGTTTGTGAAGAATCTCTGTAATGCCATAAGTGGTTATTCGACAAATGTTTATAACTGAACATTTAGTTTCTTTACAGTAATAATAAGCTGGCCAGATTAAGCCAAGTTATTAATCTTTGATCTCTTTACCTTTTGTTTCGTGAAAACGTAATGAGCTCCCAAAATTTTTTGTTTGGAATTCGTCATTTTTGTCTAAGAATTATTGGATATAATTTTATTTAAAGAGGTTCTTTCCTTGTCTGTTATTCGCAGTGAGATCTTGTTGCCCTAACAACTTCGAAGATATTGCGTCGTAAGCCAAGGGCATTAAGCAGTAACTATAGGGCGAGAACATTGTCGCTTGTATATGTTTTTGTTTTTGAAATGTAATTTGGGCCAACTTCAATATGAGGTATGTCATTTTTTTTGTCTAAACATTAAGTATTTGGTAATAACATTTGGCGGCTAGAAAAAAATCTCGTCTTCAAGCTGATTGGCAGTAAAATTAACCAAATTTTAGGCAAATAATTAGAGTATGAAATATATTTTTTTTCATCAAAATTTCCTAACACCATTTCGTGTAGAAAAACTGACAGAATAAAAAATGCTCTGCTCTCTCAAATATAAATATTATTTAGTATTTTTATTTCTAGCAATTAACTTGTTCAACACAAGTAAATTACTAATTAATAATTCAATATCTTGGTATTTCCAAACAATGCATTCTTTCATTACACTTAGTTACAAAATGTGTCACCCATACTCACACTCATACACACAATCACACGCACACACACACAAAAACACACATTACCAAAACCATAATCAAAGAAGCCTAATTAAACCTGCAAAAGATTTATTATAATATTCCAGTTATATAATCATCATATATCAATGTATTTATTTAAACTTCATTGACCAAAATACAAGAGAATGGTACAAAAGGCGGACTTAATGCTTAATAGCATTCTCTCCCAGTCAACCTTTGGGAAAAAAAGAAAAGGCGGTATAAAGCTAAACATACACATTAATATAGATATAATAAATAATATTAAAAATATATACGAATTAACATCGATGATGTTGAATGTAGTATGATATTATATTCACGTTACTGGATTTCTCAACATAGTATTCTTTAGTCATGTAAGTTTTACATCTTTCTAATTTCCCGTTCGATTGTATACTGTAATAATCTATTACTTCCAATCCATTTTCTTCACGTAGTCTATTCTGGGAGAAGAGGATCTGGCGACCCGTGTCACAGGTTTCTGTTGAAATCTACTTCAGACTATCTACTGTAACCTATACTGTCAGAGAAAAAAAAAATAATTATTATTATTAATGTGATTAGTCAAATGAAAACATCCAAACTCATTAACACAGATTAATAAATATTTGAATGGAATCAACTTCTGAAAAGATCTGTTACTAGTATAGATGTAGTATTTAATATATTAATGTTGAGAACTTTACTGTTAATAATATAAGTGAGAACATCAAAACTCCTGAACACAGCTGGTTATAAATTTGAATTAAATCACTCATTGAAAATTCTATAATTGATATATACTGATGTAGTTCTATATATATTAGTGTTAACAACTGTTGATGCTATTATTCAGAATTCTAAAACTCATCAACACAGCTATTTAAAATTTTCAATTAGAATCACCTGTTGAAATTTTTCAGTAGTTATAGACTGTAGTTCAGTAGTGTTGGAGTTGACCTTCGTTGGTGACCGTGATGCAACCGGTCCAGCTGTGCGCCGCCACGCCGCTCGGGGTCAACGACCCGCCGGTACTATCGATCCCATTCACGCCGCTACGCCCGGACCATATGAGAAAAGAAGGCGCAAGGGTAAAGCTTCTGCTGTGCGCGTGTGTAACTGAGCACTGGCAGGCTGCCGCTGCTCTGCATAAAGCCAGATTTACATTGATACAGTAGCTGGCGCCAGTTTTAGGCGCCTTCTTTTTTTTTTAATGTCTAGAAAATGCATTACGCATACTTCGCCAACCGAGGGTTGCGGGCGAAGCTATCGGGGACTCCTCTCCGCCGCTTCAGGGAACACAAGTGCTCCGAGAAGCAAGCGGGGCCCTACCTCGCCAAGAAGGCGACCGCCACAAGGGCGACCGTAAAAACTAGACAATACTCCTGCACCGGTCACCCGGCGCGCATTATGAGGGACCGCGGTCCCTCCTAGTGCGCACCGGGAGTGCGAGTGATGTGGCGGTATCCGTTTCCGAATAGTCCGCCCACCCGCAAGGTGATTGTGAGGCGAGGACCCGCCCCGATGAAGATGCCCCGGAGTATTAGGGGCATCAACATCCAGAGAGCTTGTGCAATGCAAGCCTGGCCCCCTCAGGACAGACTCGCGGCACTTACGAGAGTGGGAGGGAGAGCGTAGTTCTCTCCGTCCCTCTCTCGTCCCCCCTTGGCCCTGAAAAGGGCCTTTTGAGCATCGACCAGCCACTAGCAGTGATTGCTAAGAATCACTGTGGGGTAATGCTCCTACCCCCTGGCCCTGGAAAGGGCCGTTTCCCCGCTCTGAGCCCTAAAGGGACTCAACAACCCCCGGCCCTGAAAAGGACCTTTTCTCCCCCCGCGGCCTTCAATAAGGCCATCCCCCGTGCTAGGGTGGCAAGAGATGCGCTGGTCTTCTCCTCCTTCTTCCCCCCCTCCTGCTCCGGAGAGAGCCAGCGAGGGCCTGTTCCTCGCGGACTCTCTCCGCAGCCTCCTGCGAAATGGTGTCTTCGCAAAAAGCCACCATCGCCTGCCAGGACCTGTCACTCTCCAGCATGGCCTTGACCACGCTGGGCAGTGAGAGGTCCGTTCCCAGGATCGAAACCAGAGTGCCGCGCTGCCGAGTCCACGCCGAGCACACCTCCAGGGTGTGCTGAGCTGTGTCCATGGCATCACCGCACTCGTGGCACGAGGGTGCCAGTTTTAGGCGCCTAAAAACGGTGCCAATAACTGGACTGTATGGTATCTGGTAACGCCAAAACATATTATAGTCTCTAAATTTCATACCGTGTCATTCTCTTTTCGAATTAACCGCATCCCAATAGATCCTTCTCCTTCAAACACTGTGCCTTATGCTTATGAGGGAAGAAGACGCAATATATTTGCCTGCAACGACGGATGGCCGGAAGGAAATGGCTCTGTCAGCAGACTGTCACCGCATCAACAAAAGAAAAAGTTCTGTCACCGCGTAAGGACGAAATGGTCGTATTTTTCATCGCTCCGCAACAATTGTGATATAGATATTTTTCCGCATTAAACTCATATAAATAAGTGTGAAGATTAATAAACAATCTTTAAGTGAACAGTTTTATCGCAAATAGGAGGTTTGTGTGTGATTGGTGATAGCTATCAAAAAGGACTTTCTTGACCGCCATCTTTAACCGCTGGCATCAGGACAAGACAGCTGCAGGAGAAGCCGGCGTATGAGCCAGCGCCACCATCGAGGCCCTCAAGTAAGCACAGTGTTTTTCATCCTATCCCATTAACCAAACCCCCTTAATACTTCGAACCACACCTACAGTCCACTCTCCGGGGTTTCGACCCCACCAGATATCCTTTACCGCATTCGGCTTCACCAGTATCGTTTACATTTTTGCCAGCAGTTGCATTTGAGGTTTAGTGGTGACTACACGTTTGGGAAAAAATGTACACTGATTTTATTTTCGCTTTCATTTCTTCAATAGTTAACCTTTCCATATTCATTGAAGAGCAAATATTTTGCAGGGCGGTTATCCGCATCCATTTAATTCTATAATTTTGCGAACGAAATAACGAATGTCCCATAAATACTCCTCATTTCTATATAAATGTATAAATTGTAATGTGTAATCATCACCCCACTTTCGAGACATTTTCTTGTCGAAAGTTTCAGCAAATCAATAACACGTGGTGACATTAAGCGGTGGCGCCAGCGACTGGCGTGAATGTGTTTAAAAAGATCCAGTGACGCTGGCAAGGGGAGCGGGGGATGCGAGGTATGGGCACTGGCATGAAAAGTAGGCCTTCGTTCTACTCCATGCCGGCGCTGGCACCAGCGCGGGACAGGCGCCAAAACTTGTTTACATGGATCCAATGCTGGCATGCCAGCGGGACTGGCTCCAGCTACTGTATCAATGTAAATCTGGCTTAAGTGACAGGCGCCAGTGCTCATCACACAAGCTCAATTGTAAGAAGCTTTGTCTCTGTAACTTCTTTATTCACGCACCCGGACTCCGGACCGGTGAGGACAGCCATGCGAGAATGGAACACTTACAAGTTACAACTACTCGCAACTGGAAATGAGTCTTGAATGGGCGACGTGTGAAATTTATCGAGCTCCATTTCAATAGAGAATGTAAAGTTGGTCGTTGGTCCTTCGAGCCGGATTTTGTGCTATCTAATAAATTTATTAAACGTATAACTAATACTTGTTAATTAAATAATGAAAATAATTTAAATGTTGTTTTCTTCGAAATCTCAGCATTGTGTTTTTTAATATTTTAGATTTAGATTCCGATAATACATCTCTCTGATCTTTTACAAAAAAAAAGTCTTTTATCATCCTACCCTTTTGCTTATCCACGTTCAAAATAATACATTCATCCCTTAAATTGAAACGTTTGCTGTTATTGCATGTATTTACCAAAGCGTTATTGGCCAAGATCATACATTCAAATATTAATATAGTCGTAAAATTTCGCAACAAAGTGTCTACGTTCGTGCACGGTTCTAAAATGAAGAGACGAGATTAAACTGCATAAAGAAATGATGATACGGGTTTACTATTGGGTGCCTGCCTTGCGGTATTAATGAAATGAATTCTGATAACAATAATTACAAAATGATCTTATCAATAAATTATCACCAGAAAAACATTATGGAAAAAACGGTGGCTAATTTAGTCATAAAGAAGAAGTTTAATATCTGGAAAATCCACGACTTTTAAAATTTTAATTAGTTCTTGTCACGTCAAGCCTTTCCACTAACTCTAAGGTCGACTCATACCAATTCCTATTAGAGTCCGTGCGGAAAGAGAATGGGATTTAGATTGGAGGGCGCTGTAGTGCTTTTCTACCGTATTTGTAAGGTTTTACCCCTTTTAGACATAATTAAATACAAAAAACCGCAATTAATCACAACAACAAACAAATCCGTATCAATACAAAACTTTGGCGTTTTACAAATTGCTGGGTTTGATTACCAAATCAAAATCTTAATGTTAGTTCCGTTTTTCGCCACGCCCATTCTCTTTCCGCACAAACTCTACCTAAGAAGAAATTAAAAATATACTCGTATATATGTTAAAACCTCTTTTATCAACTTCAAACATTTCATATAGATTAGATATTATAAATTGCACTTAACTTAAATTTGATTCAAGAACTGTGATGCAAGTGTCCTTTAGTTTTGAAAACTGACTTACAACTTGTTGTTTGGAATTGTAAGAGTCATTAATGAAAAGGTTTTCTGTGGCCAAATATTTTTATTCTGATAGCTCATAACTAATAGCACGTGATGTATCTCTGTTGTCATCGCCGGCATTTCATCTCAATTCCGTAGATTTATTATGATTTATCATCGCACATGTGGCCTCTTGTGTACCATCGATTATTTATTTAAAAGTTCTGTTATGTTCTATGTTTAAATATGATTATACAATTTTTGTTTAGTTATTGTACTTAAGAACATACTAGCAAACCAGTGAACCAAATGTTCACCAAAAAAAAAAAAAAAGAAAAACAAAACAAAAATGTATTTAATTAATTATTGAGAACTTCGGAGATTTTGTGTGGTTTCGTTTGAAATAGAAATCACGTGATTTCTCGAAAACCGGAAGTGCTACGTTACTCAAATCTGGTTTGTAGTCTTATCAGACTATTCTTAACTTATAACTTAAGCATTCTCTTTATCTATCTCTTACCGTTTGGCCGCTGAAACAGCACCACGGACGGACGGACGGACTTGTCTATTAGATAAGAGATTCTTAACATTGTAGGGAAAGTGCAGTGCATCCAACACACATTGTTGTGCACGATCATAATTTACTTATTGATCCTATGTGCTTTTATAATAATACTAAATACCTCCAGGATCAAGTGGCTTTGCCATTGCCATTTTAATTCAGTTTTTTTATAACACAAATTCTCTAATTACTTACATTATATGTTAGTACTAGTGGCCCGCCCTCGCTTCGCTTGGGTGTAGAGCTGAAGTGTAGACTACAGTTTTTGTTCTCAGACTTGTATTAAACACAATGACATTCATCTATGATTCTTCTTATACCTGTATGCAAAGTCTCAGCCCGATCCGTTTAAAATTGACAAAGTTTCATACAAACTTTCATTCCCTATTTTATCCTCTTGCGGGTAGAATTGATCAAAATCCTTTCTTAGCGGATGCCTACGTCATTACATCTACCTGCATGCCAAATTTCAGCCCGATCCGTCCAGTGGTTTGGGCTGATAGATCATTATGTCAGTTGTCACCTTTGAGTTTTATATATATAGATTGGAGTAATATATGATGTTGTCTATTGTAAAACTTACTATCCAATGATACAGTATTAAAAAGTTCATAACTATTGGTGGGCAGAACAAAGTTACAATAACTATGTTCGGTGTAAAGGTAATAAGAATCCTATTGTAAATTTAACTTCTATTCCAGACGGCTGTTTTACTAATTTTTTAATTCAAACTTTATTTAGGTACCTTTTCATATCTTTCCACAATGTGTAAAACATTTTAAAATAATAACCGAAAGAACCGTTAGAATCGTTAGAATCGGGTTTTTACATCTGAGAACCGGTTCTTTTAGATACTTCCCGGTTCTTTCGGTTCCGGGTAGAACCGGTTCCGATGCCCTAAATGTGTTCATATAAACCAGTTTCTTCTTGATGTATCTTTAAAACCAGGTTATATCCCGGTAATTTAAACATTATGACGAATTGCTTTCAATTTAAAAACTGTCATATACTAACACAGTCGTCCGTAACAAAACATTATCCTAGATGCTGCTAAATTTGTGGAAACATCAACACATTATTATTTTTTGAGGTGGTTTTAATGCCAAGCCGTTACGAACCATGATAGGATATTTCATAAGAAACTGTTGTTTAAATGAAACTTTTTTTGGAGTTTACTCCTTAAGAATCAATTTGCATATATAAGGGGCCCGGTATGAGAAAAATGTGAGGAGTATAATCTATCGATGAATGACCTCGTTACGTTTTTGGTGCGCATCCTATGTCGCGCAACTTTGACAAACAAAGATGACGGATTGACATTAATAACCATAAAGTCACTGTAATTAATAATGCAGACAATGTTTATTTAATTAATGTTTAAAAAATGATAATAGTCTGATAATAATAATTACATAATTTATCAACATTCCTAATGATATATTTATGCACATCTGAAATTGACTATTGTAAAAAGTTTAATGTAAAATATTTCGTCGATTAGTTATAATAAATGTATATGAAATGAATAAATATATATTTATATATGTATATTATTTTCATTAATTTGTTAATTTACCCTTTCATACAGTATCAATCTTTTTTAAGTTAAATAAACTCTTTTTGCGTCTGGTTAGACTATTGAACTTAAGGAGTAAACTCCAGTCGTGCGTCGGAGCTGACACACACATTTTTTTTTCTTCTATGTTTGCAGTAATCAAAAACCATTCCAACGTTCTCATTGGACCTTTTTTTATAGCCGGGTAGGCAAATGACTCTGCCTCACCTAATGTTAAGTGGTGATAAAGTCCAAACGCGAAGATAGCTGGTACAGCAGTTATAAACTGCCACACCAACCTCCTCACCTTGCCGGCCTGAGATTGTAGGAAGGAGGGAATACCTTAAATGTATCGAAGTGAAAAATAAATAACATATGTCTATTTCCTGTAGTAAACTGGTCACCCTGTACCCGGATGCTTGCTGGATACAATGCCATCGATATCACAAACTTCCGCTTAGCTTCGGTCGTATTGCAACTTTTATAGAATCCACCCCAGGTGCATTGCTGGCTAGCTATTTTCTACGGAAATCCTGTTTCATGGAATCCAAAGTTGGACTTGGAATTTCCTAAAGTATTCATTACTACTTCTTTTGTGATATTTTTGAGGTGGACTTATTTATTTATGTATTCTGTTAAAGTCAATTATTGCTTATTAAGCTAAATCACTTCTTGTGGACCAAAAAAGTCAACATGTGGAAAATTTTTGGAAAATAAAAAATTGTTTTCAGCGCTTGAGACGATTTTAATGAAGTACGAGTATAATTTCCTTTCTCAGAGACCTCTATGATTCGAGTGGTTAGCCTGTTTGACTGCGATCGTTGGAAATTAAGCAACTTTTGCAGTGGTCGGTCATTGGATGGGTGATCAAAAAATTACTTTCTCGAGCTCCTCCGTGCTTCGGAAGGGACATTAAGCCGTTGGTCCCGACTTTATCCGCATTCGTTAGCACCCACCATTGGTGTCCCAGTGCGGCAATCCGAATCGCATAGTGGGTCATGGCCAGTACTCCCTATTCCATCCATAGGGAAGGCCTGCGCCCAACAGTGGGGACATAGGCTGATGATGATGATAATGTCCTTTCATTTTAAAACTTAACATCCTACCTATGTGGTATATTGGATGCACATCCATTTTATTGTGACCATTTCTAAAAAGACTCAGTTTTGGTAAACAGCTGATGATCGCCCGCTCTGTGTGTTTATGGTACCTTCTTTGTCACATATTTTTGGGACACAAGCTGTTCCGCAACTCAATTTGGAGTTATTTCATCGTTTTTTATACTGTCCCTTATTATAATTAAAAACAACCTGTAATTCTAACATCGTTTTTTGAAACTATTTGGAGTGGGGTCGGTATCTGTTTAGAAAAGTTATTTATCTGATCTCCATACTAAAAGTACCGTAACTTAGCCAATATTTACCCTTCCCGTAGCTTATTTGTTACTAAAAAAAATATATTGTATTTTGATTTTTGAGTTTCAGTATTTGTTTACCCTGTTATATTTCATTTTATTTATCTTGTTTTTAGACATGTTCTTGGTATCGACGAGGCTTTAGATAAAACAAACCTTATAAACATGGCCGATGTTTTGACGGCGGAGGAAAGGCTTTTTATCAAGATCCGCCCACGAAATATACGATTGATTTTGTTCCTTTATACTGGGCGGGGTTTTCAGCATTTGAATTATATACAGACGATTTTGAAAGAGACGGACGGGATCAATGGTTTTTGCAAACACTTAAAAACACAATGTAAAGAAAGAAAAGTTGATTGTTCTGGGGCAGTAACCTTATGTACAATTCAACGGCAGAAAATTTTTGTGCCATGCTTATCTCATAGGTACGTGATGAAGCAAAAAAAAACTTTGACAGATCAGTACCCCTAGGACGAACCAATATCGAATTCGTATCGTTTGCGAG
Organism: Chilo suppressalis; assembly: GCA_902850365.2. Lineage (NCBI taxonomy): Eukaryota > Metazoa > Arthropoda > Insecta > Lepidoptera > Crambidae > Chilo > Chilo suppressalis. The sequence goes on along the minus strand of OU963913.1, from coordinate 21,693,601 downwards.
TCCGAAATGTCATTGTCAAATGTGTACTGATTTTTAGTTCTCGTTACGTACTTTGTGCCGCTGCTGTTCAAGTTTCCATACAAAATTTGGCATTGACATTTCGGTTTGCAAACTATTCGAATTCGATAATGGTTCGTGCTAGGGGTACTGTATTCGCATCGCCAACGTCAGTTTCTATGGAAACCATATGGATACTAAGCAGCACCCCTTCCGGACGTGAAAACAAACTAGGTTTTCCATAGAAATTTTGACGTGACGATACGAATACTTTCTCGCTAGTTGTTCGTGCTTGGGGTAGACTAAATTGTAATTAGAGTCCAACGAATGCAATAGGTTATAATGCTACCGGGAAACGAATGTACACGTTGAGTTGCATGGTTGCAACAATTATTTCTTGGAATGCAAGGCGACGCCTATTCTAAACATTAGTAACTAACTATAAAGTCAAATGGGATACTTTTACCAATATAAAAATGTTATCATACTTAATTAGAAATATATATATATATATATATATATATATATATATAAACTTTAAAGAAATAGCTAGGTTTAGGGAAATAACGGACATGTGCTGTTCACATACGATAGAAGTGAAACCTACAAAAATGTGAACACGCAAAAGTCTTTCATGACTAGGTACTGTAAAATACTGGGCAGAATTAAATACTCTATACTTAAATTGTTACGGTAAATAAACAAAAGCTTAATGAAAGAAAAGAAAAGAGTTGAAAATAAATAGCAAAATAAAGGAAAATAATAACCGAGCTCAGAATCGAACCACCGATCATTTGGTGTCGACCTAAAGACCGTTCGGCTATCTTTCAGTCAGTCTGTGCAGAGAGTTACAAAATTACGGATACCTTGATACTTTGTGTCAAATACTGTCGCTTATTCGTTTCATCGAGTTTCAAATCACAACGGTGCTAAAGAAGTTTTCACTTCAAAAAGATATTTGTTTATTTGTCCAATATTGGACTCGAAATTCTATCAGTCAGATATTAATACCATCGCAGGGAGTGAGAAAACTTTCTAGTGCAATTAACAATGGGAATTAGGCTATACTTAATGTACGAGTGATACTTCATCTGAATATTTTTTGATAATCACATGCAACGAGAATCGAGAACGCAGAGAGTTCGCGGTAAGCTTGGCTACTAGGTTTGCGTCGATTTAAAAAAAAATGAAACCGACAACTGGCTCAGTTTAAAGGCTAATGCTGGTCTGTACATGAGTAGGATTTGATTACAATGTCAGTAAAATAATGTGGGTTACGATATCAATGAAATCGAATGTTTCATTTAATTTTCTTTTTCATTCTATAGGTATCGCATAGAAATTGACAGCGTCGACGTTGATCCAACTTAAGATTGAATTAGAGACATCGCAAACTAGGCGACTTGTCGTCGCGTATGGCATCGCTTCTTGTCGCGGCGTTGTCGTTTGCATTTAGCGTCTTGTCGCCGCGACTAGACGCGGAGCTGTCGCTAGCGTCGGCGACTATTCGTAATGACAGACATCGTGCAGGAAGCGATCATTAGTAGTGGAGTATTCGAGAGAGACGGCAGTGTTGTTCATCTTGTGAGTGAATATGGTGCCCCTAGTTGCACTTGCCTTGGTGCTTATCTATATTAATAAAATAAACACATGCACCTTCCTCAGCGCTCACAGCGAGACTGACGCTGAGCTGACGCGCGACTGTCGTCGAGTGACAGCGCGACTGAATGCGGCGACAAGTAGCGGGCACGCTCGACTCCCCTAGCTTGTCGTCGCGACTCCGCGACTCTGACGCCGAGTGTGCGAAGCTTTGAACAACATATATGTCGGCCGCAACCTGTCGTCGCGTCTAGTCGCCGAGCTGTCGCTGTCGCGTGTCGCCTAGTGTGCGCCCACACTTATCTCTGCGTTCGGCGCTTCGCTATTATTCCACATGTCTTAGTTAATGCAGAAACTTGCACAACTGCTTGAAAAAAAATACGCCAGTCCATTGAAACTTTCTGAACTTAATCGAAGTTAGATTGTGCTCCTACTCACAATGGACAACTTACTGCAGTCGCTAACGAAACTCTTATATGATAGCGTTTGCTCTAACAAATCTTGTAACTTACAAATTTGTCTAATGGATTTTTTCTATAAGTTGTTTGTGCCTCAAATCATAGGTTAATGATGACTGACCTTATTTATGAAGATTATTAAGAATAGTTGTGCACATTCTTTTTTGTGAATAGTTGTTCACATGTTTTTTTACCCTAATAAAGAAAAAAATAAACACGGCAAGACAGATCATAGACAAATAAGATTTGAGCAAAGATATTCGTTTTGTTGCACTGAGCCCTTTGCTACAATGTTCCTCACTTTACTCTACAATTTAATATTTTTTTAAGTACTATCCATTCTTTAAATGTAGTCTGGTAACCCTGTACAATGGACAATGAATGGGGGTGAATAAAAGCAAGAAAAAAACATCAATTATCTCTAATTCTGACGAATGTAAATTGCTGGTAATCAATATTGAACTAGAAAAATTACACCTCGAACAAAGGCAGCAGCAAGTGCGGCAGGAGGAACCTTCCGCCGAACGAATCCATTTTTTCACAAAAATCGTCACCGTGAAATTGTTATTTAAATCATTGTCCTGCGAAATTAATCTGGACGCCATTTTGTTCGAGTCGAGTTTTTTTAGGGTTTCGTACCTCAGTAGGCAAAAATGGAACTAGGTTTGCCAGATGCTGGCTTATCAATTCCAGGACATTTGGGGGGCCGAAATAATAAAACTTCAATTCAAACCCCCCCATCACCCCCCAGAATTAAAACATCAAGCAGGCCAGCGTTATTCGTTATTAGTTTATTTTGTTACGAAACTAGCACATTATCGGAATCAGGGACAATGTTCAAGGTCATATAGCTCTTTTATTGGAAGCAAGATGGCGCTGTAGCAATTGTTACTCGCACTATGGTTTGAGTTCCTTAGATTCACATAATAACAACTTTAGTTCTTTATTTAGTTAATAGATGTCACGTTAAGTCCTTATAATCGCGGTATAGATTGCTGTAGTGCGTTTCTATAAGTAGTTTCCTATATGAATAGAGAAAAGATCAAGATTCTGTTGGATTTGTTATGGGTTTTTTTTTAGAAAACATTAGTTTAAGTACAAAAGTTCTATCATTTCAACGAATCCCAATTCGCCCAGTACTTTTGCTGACCCTTGGTCTCAAACAGACAAAATGATCTTATTACTGGACACGAGACAAGACGCAAAATTCCGGGTCAATCCTGGATTTCCCGGGCATCTGGCAAGCCTAAATGGAACCCTTAGAGGATCACTCTGTTGTCCGTCTGTCTGTCAAGACCCTGAAATTCAAACAATATACTCAATTCTACGGGTACGATTTACATGAAAAAAAAAGATACGGCAATTTATGTTAGTCTGTCAAGATCCTTTATCTCGGGAACGCGTGAAGGTATTTAGTGGAAATTTAAACTATATATTCAAGTCTACGATTCCTTGACGCTGTGAAAACTTCTAAATTAACATCAATACAAAGATTTTTATTTTTATTTATTTAAAAGGTCTTCCAACATTTGTTATCACTTACATAAAATAAATTTAAACATTTGCAAGTAATTACATGAGTGTAACAAACATTTATAGAAACCTGCATAATCTTGGTACCGGTGAATTCGCGCCTAATTTTGTTTTTCTATGTGGAGGACATAAAGGGATTATTGAAGTTATACTTCTTTAGGCGCGTTATGAAAAAATGATGAGAGTGAAATTTTAAGATGCGCGCGCATCACTGTAACACAAAATTTTAACAGAATGAAGTTGGTCGCTTTAGTAAGTAACTGTTACTTTTGTGTTTACCGCACATTAAGAAAATCTACTAACAAAATTGAAATAGAATCTCTATTTAATGGGTGCTAACGACTGCATTGTGAAGGCCTATCAAAAGTATTTATCAATCTGGAACAACGGAACCAAAGCGCGATTCAGGAGACTACAGCGCCATCTCTTGACCATTGGTGTAGTAGAACCAAAAACCACATCTTTATTTTTTGTAATAAAGTAACAGTTATAGGTATTCATATTTATAATATTTCCAGACTTTTTATTAATTTATTGTAATTAATTATTTGCATGCAATTAAAAACTAATTTTAAACGATGCCAAAAAAGGATAACTTCTCACGCGCCTACATAAGTACACGCACCCATTTTTTAAGTCTGCGATCCCTTGACGCTGTGTAAACTTCTAAGTTTACATCAAAACAAAGATACAGCCGTTTATGTGGCATACCTGCAAGTATTTACGGAACCCTCAGTGGGTCAGTCCAATTCACACTCGTCCGGTTTTTTTTACTTTCGGATGTATTTTCGGGCCATCGCATCGTCGCCTAACAATGGCAATGATTAATAGTCGCTTATGCTTCACTTTGCCTAATGACTTTCGTCGGTTTTTCAACAAGACGATGGAGATTATGTTCAATATTCTCGCCTTCCCTTCGAAATTCCCCATGAAATTTATATAGATTGGGTATGATGAGAAAATTTCCATGGCAATATGCCTTCGTTGTTATTTTTATTATTGATTTTTTATATCCTTCATTTAACAGTCGAATCAGTCTTAGGCATTGAAATGAAATGAAAATTTACTTAATTCCTTACATATTAAAAAGCTCTTTTGAATCGTCCAATGTTTAACATTGATCAAAAACTATACACATAAGGCATTATTTAAACATTGAAAGTCACCTTTAATACACACCGTATAAGGTCTTAATTAAAGTGCATGCGTCAAAGAGTTATGACAGTTCTAAATGCAATCTTGTAAAATTTTACTACTTACTGCTATATGCGGAAGAATATAAACCTTATTTCTTTGATTCTACGCGCAATGAGGGCTACCGCCACTATTGAGTGAGGTCCTAAATTGTAACTTTTAAAGTTTATTAATACGCACATGAAATCAAAGGTTACATTTAGATCGTATTTTAACACAAAAAAACCATATCCTAAACATAATAGGTCATGCCACAGTGACGCCCAGTTCCGTTTTATTCGGAAAAAATGGGAACATAATCATTTTTCTAAGTTCAAATTTTTAATAACTGACATTCATTGCCACATAACTTATATTTGCCATAATTAAGCCGAATTGTTACCAATTATTCACAACATTATTTTAATAAGAAATAAACCCGCGTAGTCAACCAACAAGCAATAACATTTGACATTTCGGAGACATTTGCTACACTAGCGCCTCTAGCGGCGGATTCATACGCGATAACCCTCATTCTGAATGCGCTGTTAGCCATATAACAGGTAAAGACAGCGAGGAAAAGAGACGGCTATATTACCAACCATGCATTTGAATATCACAAATTTTAATACATAAGTATTAAATTAGTTAAATTTGCTTCTAAGGCGTTAAATTAACAAACCTTGATTAAATCTGTCGAAAAAACGACACTATACATACTATAAGTATTTTTTCGCATTTTTTTACGGAGCTATGCGGCAACTCAACTTTTCAACGGTCCGCGCGTGACTGTGATCCAAGAAGTGCTTGAGTGGTGTTCAAGCACTTCTTGATTGGGACACATTTTGAGCGCACGTGGTGTATCTAGGGTATTTAATATCGTTGATGTGATATGTTCTCAATATTCTTTCAAGTTTAGATCAAGAGATACAGCTCGCTGAAAGCTGCCTTTCATCAATAAGGGTTCCCAATAAGAGTCTTTGGCAAATTACAAAGAAGTTGATGAACTTTTAGAGAAAGCTTGAGTATCTCATACCATTTACTTGGAAAATGACTTAATTGCGTTAGTCCACCGCTAACTGCATGAGGAGAGGAAGGAATGACAGGGGGTAGATTTAAGTACAGGATGGGTTTTAAACTATTTTTCATTGTGCGCCCCAGCTGTGGGCATTGTTGCCGCACCATACTAACATCTGTTAGTGCTCGTAAACCAGCCGAGTGTTTCGGCGTTTTTAGTTTTATTGCAACGGAATTAGATTTACAACTTCGTCTGGCTTCTACTATGAGCATGCGAATGGTGACTGCTGTTTGATTAGCTTTTGTGCAAAAGATTAAATTGTAAAACAGCTTCGAGTGGCGTGTTACGGAAATATCCTCATCTAATTTAGCAACATTCGGTTTGGAGTGATTTTCTTTGAATGATTTTGAGTTTTCCTTTATTGCTGCTTACCAGAAGTCAATCACGTATGCCAATAGGTTGATAATGTTGTCTAAAACAAGGACTTGCTTTGTACTTCAATCTGCTTAAGTTCATCAAGTAAAATTCAATAAATGAATATGAGTTTTGAGTTTTTTTAAATATTAAATATATGAAAAATAATTATAATATACACTTTTAAATCCTATAGCTCAGCTAAGCGACATAGTGTTTGGCATTGTTACCACGTTTCCACTGTAAAACACATCGAAAGTAAATTAACGATCTTTTTTTTTATAGCTAGGTAGGCTACTCTACCCCACCTGATGTTAAGTGATGATGAAGTCCATACGCGAAGATAGCAGGTACAGCAGTTATAAACTGCTACACCAACCATCCTCACCTTGCCGGCCTGCAAAAATGCTTCTTCACGCCTCTTAAAGGACACGTGTGCGGGTAAAGAATTCCACTTACGAATAGTACGACAAAGAAATGAGTCACCAAATTTCTTTATAATTATCTTTATAATTAGGAACAATTGCGTTACCACATTAGAATAAAAGATTTGACGACCTCCGTGGCCGAGTGGTTTATACGCCGGGTTTCATGGCGTCGCCGACTCGAGAGGTCCCGGGTTCGAATCCCGGTGGGGGCAGATGTTTGTGTGATGAATACGAGCATTTGTACTCCAGTCATGGATGTTTAAATATGTATTTCTATATAAATATACTTATATATGTAAAGTATGTGTATTCTATCCGTTACCCTAGTATCCCATAACACAAGCCTTATAGTGCTTACTTTGGGGCTAGGCTAATTGGTGTGAAAAAAAAATAAAAAAAAAGGTGGGCGAATTTATGAAAGCAATTTTCACGTAGTTATTTTAACCTATAAAATCTGAAACCATTCGAACATAAAAAATAAATGGCTCGGATTTCCCAGTTAAACCAAAGGAGGAGTAAAAACCGACGGGATCGGGACCCGACCGCTCGTTTGATGTGAAGGAACACTCCAGCCCGCGGATTTAGAGGTCCGTGAATAATTAATAAACCTCACGGGGCCATCATAACAATCGCTGTAGGTAAGACCGACGAGGGAGGGCCTTCAGGCGGCCTTTTTCTGAATTCTTAAGAAACTCATAAAATTTTCACGTGAAACTTTAAAGGTGCTTGTTGGAGATTACGAAGTGCCCCCTTGAACTCGTGAAATATTCTGTATTCACAAAATAATCTTAGGTCAGACAAACTGGTAGGAAACGTTCTTGTTGAAAACGGATTTTCCTTTTCTGTAGTGTAGTGAAAAAGGGTGGAAATCTTAGATTAAAGCAAAAAGGGTAGATACGGTACGCTCATACTTGCATCAAACAAAAACTGATCCCACGGCAGCGCGAACGGGACGGCGAGATCCGCGTCACTGCATTACCGACCCGAACGAAACAGCACGTTAAGTTTCACCGGCAGCGCGAACGAGACGGCGAGATCCGCGTCACTGCACTACCGACCAATCGCGCGACCAGTTCTCGACGTCACTACCGAATAAGATTCAAAACAAACAGCATTTTTTATGAAAAAATATATTTTATAGTACTTACGAATGAAAAGTGATGCCGTGGGATTTTTAGTTCTTGGGCAATTTGAGCACTTTTTAAAAACATAGTTAGGCATTGTTTTATCATATAAACACAAAATATTATCAATATTTCTTTTTGACGTCTACATGTACGTCGTTTGCATGTTAAGTTGTGACTAAAGCGATTAGGGTCGTGGACCACAATTTGTGCGGATCACTTTTGTGAGGCTAGTGCCGTATCTACCCTTTTTGTTTTAATCTAAGCTTATGATCTGCCTGATAGTGAGCGGCGGTATAAGACGCCCTGTCTATCCTAAGCCCGCCAGGAGTTCTATTTTTGATTCGCTCGCCACACAAAGTATCGTCGAATGCGACCAAGTCACTTTCGACTTCGAAGTCGTATTCATGAACTGATTTTGACAACCAGTTTAATACAAAATATTTATTTTTATTAATTTAACGGAAAAATATAAAAAAACAGTCGTTATTACCGCTGTGAAAAATAAACGTCTTGTTCTCAATAACTGGTTATTTAATCTTTTGCCTTTTTTGTTAGAAAAGATCAAAACGTCGTAACAAATCGACATCTTATCTGTATTTTAAAAAGATTGAGAATAAATCTTGAAAATATCTGACATAAATTTGACAATTATTGGACCATTCGCCAACGCGCAACGAGTGGTCGAGACCGCTCGGTGACGCCGAGCGATTCAAAAATACGCAATTTATTATGTCGAATCAAAATTAGTATAAATCGAGCGTTCGGCGCAAGGCGAGTGAATAGAGCTACAGAAAACCACACACAGGTACTGTTATTTCACTTTGGTCAGTTGATGGTTTTAATTTGAACGGGAAAACCGCTACCCTATGTTTTTTGATGTAAGTTACTTTGCAAGAGTTTCTCAGGGTAGGATATGGGATTAGGGTAGGTAATGCGCGTGATATTACAGTATAGCAAGCGTCTTTATGCTTGGGTCTACCCAGAGAGCCTTGAAACGATAACTATTATGATTTTTTGCGAGTATCCTTCTACAGAAATTAAACTTGTTAACCATTTCGATAATAGACGGTATATATTTACAGGCCCAATCTCCCTAATCAATCCATAGGGAAGGCCTGTGCCCCAGCAGTGGGGACATTAATAGGCTGATGCTGATGCTGATGATATATTTACAGTTATAGGTAAAATTTAACTGAAAACAAAACGAACAATAAGTAAGAACATGCCATTTGGCGATTTCCCAGAGCAATTAGTAATAACTGTTGGTGTAAATAATGCGCTGGAAACATGTATTTAACACGATTTAAATCTCTGTATGCTACAAAAAACTTGCTATTTTCCATATAATAGATATATAATTTTATGTTATAACTAGCGGCCCGCCCTCGCTTCGCTTCGGTGTAGAGCTGTAGTGTAGACTACAGTTTTTGTTCTCAGGCTTGTATTATACACAATGACATTCATATATGATTCTTCTTATACCTGCATGCAAAGTCTCAGCCCGCTCGGTTCAAAATTGATAAAGTTTCATACAAACTTTCATTCCCTTTTTTATCCCCCATGGAGGTAGAATTGATCAAAATCCTTTCTTAGCGGATGTCTACGTCATAACATCTACCTGCATGCCAAATTTCAGCCCGATCCGTCCAGTGGTTTGGGCTGTGCGTTGATAGATCACTATGTCAGTCAGTCACCTTTGAGTTTTATATATAATTATTATTCAAAAAAACGGGGATAATATAAATTAAAAAAAAATGTCAAACGGTTTACAATAAAAAAAATGGTGTCTACCGGAGACTCACTACCACACTCCACTAAATTTGAACCACGTCCTTTAGTTACTAATTTAACAGTCTAGTTAGTTTTGGAGAAAGTATTTTTTTCACATACAATAAAATCTTAGAAGTTTGTTCAGATTACTTAATTATTTATCGTATGTATATTTATCTCAGATCTTTTATCCCACGTTTAATTGTTATCTGGCAATTCTACGAGAGATAAACTGTATGTTATTTATAATTTACAACAGCTCCCCCTACATTGATCGATACGGAATCTTCTTACGTCGAGTGGCGTCGCCACACTTGTCTTCCTTTAAGCCGATTAATACCCATCGACGATCGGATTTGTCTGTTCACCGATAGTACTATAAGCATTGCGAGTTTTATGCTGCGTTTCTATCACAGATGTGCGAGGTTGCAAGAAACGTAAGCATATATCCTGCAGTTATAATCGCGAGGTCGCTTTAAATACTAGATAAGCTAACAGAATCTTCAGGATTGAAAATTGCACAACGATTCTGGTGATTCGGGTTATTTGTACCTTAGCTCAGTTTTGTACAATAAAATTAATTATAAATTACATACTCGTATATACAGTTTACCACATCGTGAATGTAAAAATGTTTTAAATGAGTGGCTACTTAGTCTCCGATATGAAGATGAGAAGAGATTCGTCTTATACAATAAAGTAATTAAATAAAAATGATTTAACCCTACAAAATATACATAGAGAAACACACACATACACACCCGCACACACAATCACAAACATACACACATGCACACAACGACGCTTTTATAGATTTTAGTGTTGGTATTTTTAGTGTTTATTCAGTATTTTATGTTCGAGGTGGGGCGCTAATAACTGCGACACAGTCTCTGACTAATGTAGTTATTAACGTTTTACATTGTATCTGTATAAACTATGTAATTGCAAATAAAGATTAAAGATTATTATTACAATAGTAGCACTTCATTTAACTCGCTACTCAGTGGAGCGAGGTTCTTGTACATACAAAACAAGCAAGGGATGTGTGCTACCACGTACGACGATGAAGACAACGTAGTTTATTTTATTTATTTAAATGGGAAAACTTACAGCTATTCACACAAAATTTGAAACTATAAGCCATTAATAAGTTTTCAAAATTTAGATAAAAGAAGACAAATAAAATACAAGTATTCACAAAAAATATCAGCCATCAACCGCCTGATAGCCGCAGGTTTCAAATTGAATATGTCGATCGCAGAATATTCATTGACGAAGTAGATTAAAGCTCATCCTTCCTTATAAACATGTACCTATATATTTTATTTGTATACCTACATTATATACATTCCTTAAGTTTACATAATTTAAGCCTAAGCCGCTCAGTAAGTAGTTAATTTAAGCCTCAAAGTTCTGTTCTCAATTAAACTTTCAGTAAACGTATCACGCAATAATTCGGTTGCAACGCAACATCATTTTCGGCATCTCATACGTAATCTTGTTCTATCTTTGCTTCTTTCACATTATTTCTTTTGTCTTCTTCAATTACTAGCGAAGTTCCATGTGAGATTGCCTCATATCTCTCCCCACACGTCTTGTGAGAAGGGCCCGTGACGTCATCATTGGATTTATGTGCCAGACTGTGAGGGAGGTCCGCTGCCTCAAACGAAACACCAACCGTCTCCTACGAATTGGATATAATTTCATTACTCCTGTTGAATGGAGTGATGTAATTTCACATTGCATTTAATGCGGGACTTCGTTTGGAGAAAGTTAAAATTTCTAGCGCAGTTATGTTATAACGTTTTGTTTACAGCTGAAATCGTTTATTGCTTTTTTCTTCATAAAACCTTTTAAGTATTACAATTTGTGTAGTTAATGTTTTGGAACAAATTTCCTTATCGCACGGTACGAACTTTGCGGATGGGGCGTAGGCGAAAAAACTGTAAGATTTTTCCGTCACGTTTCGTAGCATTGTATTATGTTTCCTAATACTTATGTTTATTTTTAATTTAGTGACGAACAAATGTTACACGAAACTCACGTTTCCTTTTTTCATATTTTTTCCAAGATTAGTAACTCGCTCTCTATCGCCATGACACTCATCTCCTAAACCCTTACTGGTTCACTGGTAGAGAATGCCTATGGCATGAAGTCACCTACTGTTTTTTTTTGTAATAAAGAAGGAGAAGAGTTAAGTCATTATCCACTGGCACTAACACATATTACGTAAAGGAAAGGTCTCAAAGTTGATCCTTTCAGTACTCCTAGAATGCTATATTTTAGTTTTATCTGATTCAAAGTGTGAGAGGCGGCCGGGTTATGTACTTGATAAGTGTTAATGATTTTTTTTATTTGGTTTGTCAATGATTGTTACAATCAATCACAATGTCACATTTATTGTTTCATAAAAAATAGTTAAACTAAGAAAATAATCGTTATTGTACAATCAGTTACAGACAAACACATTATAATGTATGTTACATTATAATATTTTGACGTGACAACGTCTTAAATTAGGTTGCGGCTGGGAGTCACTTATGAAAAAGTGTAACGCTCGGTAACGTTACGATGAGTCTCTCGTGTTAAGTTTAAGTTTACATGTACAATGTTTTAGTAAACAAAATATATTTCTATAGTTAAAATTTGTGCAATTCTTATTTTCATTCAATTCCTTGTTCCTATTGTGCAATTTAATTATATTCATATCAATAAATATTCTACCGAGAAAAAGACGTTGTCACGTAAAATCTTCGCCCGTAAAACCGACTTTACAGGCAACCATTTTTTTTCAGTAAAAAAATAACATGAATAATGTACACACACATGTATAATATTGAGTGATAATATCGTGAGTGTGAAATATGGGATTAAGTGTCTCGGTGCAGGTCCATAAAGAGTCTTCAATTTTTTTCTGTATGAAAAAGTGATGGATGGATATACCTGCTATTGTTATTAATCTTACAAATAGTTTCTTTTATTGCTTCTACCCCTGAGGGTTTTTATTATCGACTAAATAAACCAATGAAAAGTTAATTATTTTCAATTATATAAACGTAAATAGTTATCATTACCCTTTGTTTAAAATAAATACAGCTTATTAACGTATTGCTTGTTTTTATTGCAGGTAAGATGTTGGTTCATTTGTGGATAATGCTCTTTTGTGTAAGAAGATTGCTGCTAAATGAGGTAAGACATTTCAAAAAGAAATATTGAAGACAAAATATATCTTCGTTGCGACAGGGTCCCTCGTAAGGGCTACTCGGAGAATTTGAGTAGGTTTTTTTGGAAAAAAAAATATACTCAACCCGACCTGATTCTACATTGCGTTCCCTCAACACCCCACTTGAATCGGTTTCGAGGACTTTAAATAATGTTGTTTTCCTTTGTTTGTATCTCCGAGACATCCTGCTTGGGGCTTGTGAGATGTGGGGTGCCCAGAATGGAATAGATAAATGTAATGTGGCTATATCTATATTTTTTACCCTCCGGTTCGATAAAATCTACCGTAGTAGGTAGCTGTTATGCGAGCGACAAAATAACTTGTCGCAGACGAAAACTAAGGGATACGCAGTATTTTTATCTTTACTTAAAGTACTTAAAAGTGTGAAATAGAGCATTTTTTTTAATGCAAAATCAATTATTGATCTCACGTGCGGCAACTTGCCTCCAACAATATTTGCAACAGGACAATGTAGGAATGATGATGATTGAATTACTTTGATGGAGGAATTTTGATTCCAAAAATATCAAACATAGAACTATATTTATAATTTTTATTATTTTTAAAGCATGTAACTGCTTGATGTTTAAATCTAAAGAAAATATAACTAGAAAAAATTCCACGCGGACCAGGCAGCAGACGGGACTCGAACCCGCACCCTTCGCAATCCGGGCGAATGCACTGACCAATAGGCTAGTTGACCCTTTTTGGAAAAAGGTTTTAAATTGTTAATTAATGTTCTATTAGACCGAAAAAAAAATGTATTGTATTTTTTTTAAACCTAGAAAGCTACAAATCTTTAATTTTAAAATAGACTTTTCATGGACATACAAAAACGCTGTCGGCCATTTTAGTCTATAGATTATCTATGCTATGACGTGAACTGTCGTAAACAAAAACTCGTAAACACGTAGAAAATTACTTTTAACTGAGTTTATAATAAACAAAAACATGATTTCTAATAAATACCACGAAAAATAAAGTAATTATCATTACTGTATTGTACGAGAATATAAAAACACATCCTTGAAGACTCCAGGAAAGTTGTCGATTAAAGTGCCGAAAGAAATTAACCTACGCAACTTTATTACACTTATTCATATGTTGTATCAGTTTTATGTTTATTACTACATTGTAATACTAAATGCACTGTACTTACATAGATGCCTTGTCGTTTCTCTGCTCCGCAGGCCAGAAATCGGGGCTTAGTGCAACAAATTCACCAACCATCAATGCGTCAATTCTTGACAGATTTGTGCTTTCTGCTTTCACAAAGCCGGCATCCATAATTAGTTTTGTCAAAAAAAAACTAAGTTTACTGTTTTTTTCTTTCCTAAAGTTAAAAGTATTTTATGATAAATTTAGTCAGACGAAAGAATCCACCTACAGTAACACGCGAATGACATTTAGTTGTTTACCAGAAGAGACGTCAAAATCATGGCGGATGTGGCGAACAGCGTTTTTAGTGTTTAAAAAATATAGACTAAAAAATATTTTTTAAAATTAAATTTCTACAGCAATCTTCTGCTTTTATGAAGTGAAATCGATATATTAAGGTTCCTTAGACTAAATACTTTAAGAAATAAACATTTATTTAATACAATTTGACATGAGTAAACTAGCCTATTATGCTACCGCGGCCCTCACGGACCGCGTCGAAATTCTTTCTAGCTATTCTTAAGCTGCAAGGCAGCGCCATCTCTTCGCATTATAGGTAAACCCACAATGTCAAATGAATACTTTTACAAGTATTAAACATTTGAAAGAAGAAATAGCAATTATAGTTATAATTTTTATTATTTTTAAAGCATGTAACTGCTTGATGTTTAAATCTAAAGAAAATATAACTAGAAAAAATTTCACGCGGACCAGGCAGCAGACGGGACTCGAACCCGCACCCTTCGCAATCCGGGCGAATGCACTGACCAATTATGCTACCGCGGCCCTCACAGACCGCGTCGAAATTCTTTCTAGCTATTCTTAAGCTGCAAGGCAGCGCCATCTCTTCGCATTATAGGTAAACCCACAATGAGGGCCGCGGTAGCATAATTGGTCAGTGCATTCGCCCGGATTGCGAAGGGTGCGGGTTCGAGTCCCGTCTGCTGCCTGGTCCGCGTGGAATTTTTTCTAGTTATATTTTCTATAGAACTATATGTTGACAACTCCCTAAATCATTAATCAACATATAGAAAACATGCGTTAAATGCAAACTGAAACGTTTGCCAAAGTTTAAACTAAGATTCTTGCACTGACCAAAATACACCGCAATCGTTTGAAATAACAAATTAGTTTCATCGTACCTATATTTGTACAAATATACTAACTTATTTTTAAAAATAATATGTTTTTCTATAGCTGTAAGTTTATTGGGCATATTACCAATTTATTCTTCAATTAGCGAAATGTATGAAACAGTTAAACCTGAGTTTTTATTAATTTATTACCGCTGCACTCGCGGGGCGTGCACGCTGCCAAAAATAATGCACTGAATGCAATTACACAAATGCGCTTGTAAAACGATTGTCTGAAATTACTTCAAAAATAAACATTAATTATTACACGACGTTAATTTATTTTTAAACAAAAACAAATGTAGATTCTGTTGGAGTTGATTGACGAATGAATTGTTTTATTGACTTATTTGTTTGGTGGTCCTTTGGGAGAACCATTTAGAAGTTGGAAAACGAAAATTAAATGGTTTAACGACTTAAAACAAAATTATTGTTCCAGCATCCAAGTTATATTCAAAATCTTGTTATCCGTGACTTTCTTTGAATTATTATAATCACGAATCAAAAGCTTAGTATGAATTCTAGTACCCTCAACAAAGAACGCCTTATTATCTTTCAAACAGATCTCATTTCGAGAGCCGGGCTTGTTCGCGACCTTTCTTATGTTAACTATTTCTATTGTTAACAATTCGATGAGTGTCTCGTTTTACCTGAGATCCTAGTGCACCTGGAAAGGTGCGACCTGCAAAGAATCATACTGTAATTTATCATGACTACAAAATAGAATGCCCGATATCATCCCCAATGTTGGGCCCTATCGCAAATCAAAGGTCTTCTAAAATAATAATGTTATTTATATGCCAGTAATTTTCTATCTCCTGCAAGTAAAAAAATAAAGGTAAAGCTAAACAATAAATTGTGTATTAAAAATATTTTTAACTACATAGATGAATACCCATTGACGATAGATGATAAACGGTTTTTAGTTCTTTGTATTGTAACAAAATTCAATGCACAAAATATGAACAAAATATATTAGAAATATGATGAAAGACAAATAAATTAATACAACAGGTCTGTATTAATCAAAACTTGTTACAATCTTTACTCATAGTAAAATGGTCATTTTTCTTTACCTTAAAGTTTGGCGTCCACCAGGTCGTTTCGGGTCGCATCGCAACGTAAAAATCCGCGTAATTTTGCGATGCCACCCGATAAGCCCTCCTGGTGGACGCCAACCTTTTATTAACTCTCTCAGTCAGTCAGTCGTCTACATCTGAATCTGCATCATAAAAGACTACTATCCAAGCTTCTGATAGTAAAAAATGTCTGATGATAAAAATTCTAGTGGCATTTATCGTTTCTCATTTGCTTGAATTAATCATTAAACGTTAAAAACCTGCTCATGTAACATATTTAACAAGAATCATATTCATTAAAGTATTTATCAAATTTGTCAATGAATATTAAAATACAATTTCATATTTTGCATTGATATTAATGTAAAAAATTAAGAAAAAATGTTTCTAAGAACCTTAGACCTTTGACGAGGCGGAAACGTAACGCCATGAAGATCGGTGACCATATGAGATAGATGATGATAGATAGATAATGCGTTTATTTTTTCTCAACATACATATACATATCAGAGCAATACAGTTAAAAAGCAAAATGAAAAGATACAAAAAATCGGCTATGAATACCCATATGTATGCTGCAGAAAATAAAAGGCCAAGCCTCGGCTAAATATTTGCCAGTTTTAAGGCCAAACACCGATTTTCAGCCATCACCTTTTTAAGTGAGTAGATTAGCTTTATATAATAAACATTGAAAGATTTTGCAAGGAGAAAAGATAAAACAGCCAACATATTTGTTTGCTTCAGTTGCTATGACTCACTGGTAGATAGATAAATCTTGCTACGTCATTTGGGTCTTTCCCGCAGGAAAAACCTATTTCATTCATTACAATTGAATAATATTACATGGAAAGTTTAAAACCTGAAATAGCTTCCAAACGAAAACTTTAAATTATTTCCAAACGGTTCTGAGAATTGTGACTAGAGGTGGCGTCCCTATAATTACACTTTCGTCGATTACGCTCATTTAGATTGGTAGCTCCTTTTATGTGCAAACCATTTTTGACACGAGAGTGTTCAGTTTTACTTGAAAATGTTATTTTTCGTGTTAGAAAATGTGAATTAATTTGATATATATTTTTAATGGAAAATTTACCACTTATAAATGGTAGCTAGTTATTCAATTATATAAGTATTATGTGATGTGTTAATTTAATATACCTGTATGTTATGACATTAGATCTCAGTAATGTGGGTTTGATATTACAATATTAAGATAGTTTCTAAACATTCTTATTTTTATGTTGGTATCGACGACAATGATAATAACGTCTTCAGTGATGATTGAAAACTTATATAAAAATCTGTCGACAGATATCCTCGTTTCAGAAACTAAATTAATAAGATTATGACTGCAAACCTCTGATTCAGCGACTTCATCCTAGCTAGACAATAAGTTATAGGGTCGTCTATCGCTGTTTCTCTTAGAAGCACTGCACATCCATGCTTCCTGTTATCTTTTTGTGTAATGTTGTATTGCTGAGTATGATATATTATTTTATTGGAGCCTAATAATAATAAGACCCCTCTACGTCGCAAGTAGAAATTGAGAATCCAATGCCACGTGGCATGATCCTTACATCTTTTAACAATCATAGCAATTTTATACATTTTCTCATTTGCTTAAATCAATGCTAGTAACAGTGATTAAGAATTGAAAATGGATTTCGTAATTTAATATAAGTACGACATGTTAAGTATATAATAAAAAACTAGACACTTAAAAAAGAGATAGGAGATAATTTTGTGCCAACGAAGCTGAAACCCGTGCAAAATTTAACCACCGTAGTTCGTAGACTTCACAGTGCACACGTATCTATACAGCCGCTGTCCCGTATAATGGAGCTATTTAAGCCACTACCTGTCAAGTGTTAGTTAGGTGTAAAGACCATAATATTTTCATGTTGGAAACAGAGTTAAGAGAGTTATGATCTGTAAGTAAAATGTTTACAGACCATGTTGAACAGTCGACATAATACAAAATGTGGAGTTCAGAAGATTTAATTAAAATAGAAGTTCACCATCGAACAACAATTATGTCCTAGTAGTGAATTGAGTGTAAACGGTACATCCGCAACTGTTTCTGAAAATAATAAAGCTTGCTAATACAAAGAAGTCGATATGCAATGTGCAATAAATGTAGAAACATTAAACCAATATAAATAAATAGAAAGATAAGTAATTCAAAGCGCTGTATAATATTTGACAGCATAATAATATTGTTCACCTATCACCAAAGTTATTTAAACATTCACTGCAATAAATCCAGAATGTATTATGTTCAGCTATACAGACACTGCAGTAATATTTCAGCACTGTTAGTTGAGGAAGCGAATGATGTTAAACATCCACAACTCGGATGCCAATAATGTTTATTTCCACTCTAAAACTCACTTGAACATTTGCATCATTGACTATTTCCATCGCTTCGAATATTCTAAAAAGTGTTATTCTTATACAAGTAGTACTTATATCTTTATCAATGAATTCTGTGTATGTGATGGAAATAGAATTGTTATTGTACGAATGATGGGTAAAAAGAGAATATTGTATTTTGACTAATGTTAGAAACTGTGCACGCTTTTAAGGTATAATAGCTTATAGTTTCTTAGCTATCGCATGCTGTTGGTGTGAAAACCGTTTGTCAACTCTATGTCAATCAAATAACATATTCTATTTAAACATTATTGCAAAAATTTCATTTTTAATTCAATGCAGTTTTCATTCCTATCATAACACGTAATACTACATCAGGGTGAGTTGGCGGTTATTTCTAGCCAGACGGTTCTAAATAGGGCAGTTAAAACTAACCCCTGTTAAAGGTTAAATAAATTCACCGTACGTTGTGAGGTGCTGTGGTAACTCTACTTTCTGCTCTATTGGATTTATGCTCATTGAAAAGTGTCAGTTTTTTTAAGTATGCCTTTTAAAGGTAGACAAAATTTCACATTGCGATCATTTGGGCAAATTTCCTGTTCTTGTAAATAATGCAAGAGTATTTTGATTGCTTCTTTATTATATGGAAATAAATATGAAAGCATCTGTATCAAACAGACATATAACAGAGTACTGGAATTTGTAATGGATTGCGACAAAATTGTTAAGTAATCACTTCTATTTACACTTGCAAAGATTCAAGAACAATTGGAACAGTACTTTTAGCCCTTTCTTAAAACTTCTTGACTTTCAACTTCAATGTCATGCTTGCTTTTGTTTATGTTGTTTGTTAATGCAAATAAAAATAAAGAAATTTCAAAATTATTTAAAATACCATGCTTGTATGAAATTCTATTTCAATGAAAGTTGATATTATTTAAAATAAAACTGTTTAGTTCTTAGAGTTTAATGCTCAGTTTTATTACATAAAGAGAGTTTTATTTATCATTATCATCACCAGCCTATTAATCTCCACACTGCTGGGGCACAGGCCTTTCCTATGGATGGAATAGGGAGATTGGGCCATGACCCATCACGCGGGCCCAGTGCGGATTGGCGGGTGCTAACGACTGCAGATGCAGCCGAGACCAACGGCTTAACGTGCCTTCCGAAACACGGAGGAGAAATCGAGATAGTAATCTTTTGGTCACCCATCCAATGACCGACCACTGCGAAAGTTGCTTAACTTCAACGATCGCAGCCGAACGCGCTAACCACTTGCTCCATCGAGCTCCTCGATCTTTATTAACATTAGTGAAATGCTTCATCAATAGTAGAGGTAGCTATACTCATCTCAAGTCAAACAATACGTGCTTAGCTTTAAGTTAAGCAATATATGAAGGACCGCCTCAGGGTGCGTTGCTAAGGTCCATTTTATTATTGCTACACGCATACGCAGGCGAACACTGCTATGTTTTCCAAATAATCGTTTCACCGAATCTCTTTGTACGAAGTTCAGTAATGATTTGGCAAATTGTAGTTATTACAAAAGGCTCTGTGCGAAACAAACCCTCTTTTGTATTGCGTGCCTGAAGCAATAAAGACTCGATTAGCATATCTTTCGCGCCGTTAGCGATATAGCTAACAGTGGTGCGGTGGACTATCAATTATGACTTTTCTACATCGTAGATTAGAAGTTCAAGTTTTACTAAAGCGTTTGAATGGTTATGGGTAACTACTGCTTGATAAGATTTATTTGATAAAAATGTATATACTTATCAAATTATTTATTTTATTACTTTCTTGAACTGATTTTGGAGTTTTAACGGAATTACTATCGTTTACCTGTGAGTATATTTTTGCGAGTTTGATATTTCTGCACTGTTGCAAGTGCCATGTTATAATTATGCTATTTCGTACCATAATTAATACGTCTGCTTATTACTAACAAGAAATACTCCTATCGGGATTGTGACCCATGATGGCGTTTTCATAATCATGTAGTCAAAATATAGGTAAAACGGCCGAAGGACTTAATAAATGGCTGTTGAACAACTTTTTATTTATCCGTCCGTAATGGGTTTTCGAACCCACCAGAACACATTTAACGATAAATATGACAATAAAACAATGTTATTCACTTTAAGTATATTCTAAATAGTTTCAAATATGCTACATTTGAGATTTAACGGTGTGGATTTTTTATAGGGATGTCGAAAGTTGAAAAAAATATCGATATATCGATACATCGATCTTTTAAAAAATATCAATATCGACTTCGATATATCGCGAAAAAAACATCGATATATCGGACCAATTTTCCCTAAAATATCGATATATCGGACCAATTTTCCCTAAAATATCGTACAGTAGCTCACGAAATATGACACGCGGAATAATAATGGAACGAAAATTATCTCCCTAAAAATATACCCTATTTTCGAATGATCACATAGACAATACTAAATACAGCACAGATCATAGATATGTTGAATATCATTAATCTGAGATCCAGTTACGATTTTTCCAGATACGAATTTAGTTAGATCGTGATATGCCGCTAATAATTAAAAAAAATATCGTTTTTGATACTAATTTCGATATTGGTTATTTTGTATCGATATAGCGAATCAAAATATATCGGCAAAAAATATCGATACATCGATATATTTTCAACCAGCCTATTTTTTTATATAAATATTATCTTTAGAATTGAAAAAAACATTCTTCAGTAAATTAGATTTGGGTATTTGTATGGAATGTGTAGATTGTTACGCACGCTCTGTCGTGGCTGGTCGTTAAGAAACGCCTTTAATCCAAAGTGAATAATAAAGCCGGTCTTAGTAAGCAGATGAAATTGTAAACTGCGTACATAATGGATTTATTTGAAGAAAACCAACCCTTCAAGCTGAAACGGCGCGGCTAAAATCAACAGGAGTAAATGGGGATGCTAATTAATTATATCTGAAGTGTGTTCCTTCTGTCTTTCTTCGTTAAGCCTTGAGATAAGTCAGTCTTTACAGGCGAATTTAAAAGTTTAATTTGTTCTTCTGCCACAAAAGATTATTTGTTATATCCGTGCAGTTTAATCAAATGAGGTGACAGTGTATTTAAAACTATCTATTGAATCATTTGAGGGAGTTAAGATTTTCTCAATATACCTACAAAATAATTTGTCATACTTTGACTGATTGATTGATGATTTGATATCATTTGCTAAGCATATAAATTCCTTTTACTCACGGCTTTTCCAAAGGTTTCAATTCAATAATGTGAATATTCTACTCGTCAATACTCACTCGTAACAATTCATCGATCGCTTCCCAAAATTGATTGTGTGAAAACGTTAAACGTGAATTAATTGTTGGAACGGCGGCAGTCTTAGATGAGTTGAATTAGTTAGTGGCCGTCGTTACGGGCTGTGACGCTATATCTCAGGCGATAATCAATGAGCTGGCAATCTGCCCCATGACAAATAACCGAGTCGAGGCCCGTCGCACCGCACCTATCAGGGGGTTGCTAATGTGTAATATTGTTGGGGAAATGCAATTAAAACACAATTATAGCTAGTTTTTTTAAATAAAAATTAGCTCATACAAACATACGTCAGATCTTGATATTTATTTTTTTCATATAACCTTTGATATTCAACTGACATTATATTTAATTGGTGGTAAAAAATTATGTAAATAAAATTATATTTATTTGAAAATTGTCAATTAAATTGCCTAAATGCATTATATTTTGAAGATCAATAGAAACCTTTTAGGGATACGAATGATTTCTCAGATGTTTAGGTAATAATTTTTTGTAACTGTTATTTTGAGGAAATCAAATTTTGGAATATTCTGGTAAGAGATATTATGTAGCGTCAAGCCTTAATTTTCTGATCAAGTTCAATGGATTCTTTTTTGTCATTATCAAAGCAAAATCTAAAATAACATAATATTTGTATAAGTATAATAGTAGTACGTACTGTAAAGCAGAACAGTTACACAAACCAATTTCATTGGAGAACAGATTACATTTGTATAGAGTAGCAATCTAGTTTCAACTATCTGTACAATTTAGTGAACAGTAATAACTTCAAACGGATTTGCTAAAGTTGTTGATTGTCATAAGTTAATACTAAATAAACTATTCCAAGTAATTATTTGAAACATCGGAAATACATATATTGATTAAAGAGCGTGCCCTTCACTTAATATCAGGTGAGGTG
Source organism: Chilo suppressalis (assembly GCA_902850365.2). Taxonomy (NCBI): domain Eukaryota; kingdom Metazoa; phylum Arthropoda; class Insecta; order Lepidoptera; family Crambidae; genus Chilo; species Chilo suppressalis. The sequence continues at coordinate 21,670,899 of OU963913.1, read as the reverse complement.
TAGTCTTTTACTAGATTTCAATGTTTGGTTTCCATCAATCCAATCAAAAATTGGTTCCATTATGAACATTTATTAAAGTTTGAGCATTGTGATAGTGAAAATGGCTCCAGTCCATCTTTTCGGTCCAGTTCGGTTTTTCTAAATAATTTATAATCGTTATTAAAATAACTCTGAAATTGTACCAATTCCTCATTGTTTGATAAATGATAGCTTATGTAGATCCAAGTTGCTTTAAAGTTCCCTTTCAAATAATTGATCCAAGATTAATTGTGCCCCTGTCTTGCCATCAAACCTTTTAGAGAATTACAAATTCTTGTTTTCCGGTTGTTGGTTCGACTTAACCCTTCCAAAGATACTAATGCCATTCAAAGCTTATCACATTGCGAATGTGGTATTTGTTAGTTCTCAATGATAGTCTTGATAAAATTTTATATTTTTTTTGTTGTGAAGAAGGCTAATAGCAGTCGTTGTTTAGATGAAGAATGTTACTTACTTATAATGAAGTACAAAAATTATAGTAATATAAGTTATTTACGGGATTGTTACCATGTACCTTGTTTTTAGCGAGTTTCCGATATTTCGGCACTGTTGTAAGCGCCATGATCACGGAGTAACTGAAGTAATTGCGGGTAGGCTGTTATTGGCAGACATATCGGTCTACCCTCCGACGAAGTCTTTTATTGCGTTCGATACCCGTACCACTGTTCACATTCTCACTATTCACTCGAAACTGTTCTCGACACACAACACTTACAGTATCGGATTGCGACACGACACTTTTTTGATTATTTCTGGTTTTACACATACGAACCACAGGATTCCAGACAGTCGACAATTTAAACCCGTCCTCACGATTGAAATTTTTATGTTTTGTTTTTTTTTATCGCTTCCCTGACCAATCTTGGTATGTAGTGGCGTTCTGTCGAGATAATCTGTGGGTTATGAAACTCAATCCAGAATCAATCAAATGTTCCGCGATGGCTGATTTCTGCGTATCGTTGTTCTTGATTGCTTTTATGTGTTCCCTCATTCGGCATGATACTGTTCGCTTTGTTTGGCCAATGTAAGTGACCATGGAAGTACAAAAAGTTAACAACATAATATCATTTAGAATTAAATTAATTAATTAATTAAAATTGATATTTATATTTTAATATAAATTGTAACTGATACCAAACTAATCTGCTAGATATTTTTACCAGGAAACACTAAAGTTCACAACTTTACTGTTCCAGAGAGAGGTCGTCTATTCCACGGATAATAAAACTATGGATTGAGCTCCCATCCACGCTGTTCTTTCGGTATAACATGGTCCTCTTTAATAGAGGCTTAAATGGAGTGTTCTATGTCAGGCAGCGGCATGGCTGTGTCAATGACATTGCTGTTATCCATGGGCGCCGATGACCACATAACATCAGGTGGGCCGTCCGCTCGTCTGCCTTCAAAACCAAAAAAAAAAACAAGTCCCTGCAATTTCATTCTCAATTTGCATAATATTAAATTAAGGCTCGGTTATTTACATGTGTTTCCTGGAGTGAACTTTGTCATCCAGCAATATTCGATTAATTACGTCCGTGTCGGGAGGAAAGCGCGGCGTCAGCTCAGAGCCCAATTAACAATAGCTGAACCAGCCTCGTCGTTTCGTATCGTTAACCCTTAAGCGATCTGAGTATGAAGCTATAATCGCTTATTACTATGGCTGGATACCAATCTCTTGAAAACTTGAGAGATATGTTTTAAGAGCATCACTTGCATTATCATCATCATCATCATCATCAGCCTATTAATGTCCCCACTGCTGGGGCACAGGCCTTCCCTATGGATGGAATAGGGAGATTGGATCATGACCCACAACGCGAGCCCAGTGCGGATTGGTGGGTGCTAACGACTGCAGATGCAGCCGGGACCAACGGCTTAACGTGCCTTCCGAAGCACGGAGGAACTCGGAGATAGAAGATTTCTGGTCACCCATCCAATGACCGACCACTGCGAAAGTTGCTTAACTTCAACGATCGCAGCCGAACGCGCTATCCACTTGCGCCATCCAGCTCCTCGTGCTTTAGCGTGAAGGTAACTTGACGCTTTATTTTACTCATTTACTATCACATAAACTCTAACAAATTCAAAAAGCGTTTTTATAACGTTAAGCTCGCTTTTACGAAGTAGTCCTATATCCTCGTCGACCTTTAGCCGCGGTGCTGGATAAAATATAAAATTACCTTGTATTTTCTGAACATTCACTAAGCCAACAATCCATTTCCATGGCTCTACTTAGTGGCTCGATAATACCCCATATTTAAGCTAAGTGCATACTGCCACCCGTTTTTTCCTCGACCCATTTATAGCAATAAAGTAGACACCTATCGGTAGCTCTGATTGTATCCTGGTAAGGGGTTGGGGATAGTGTTGAGGTTTGTTATCGATAAATTTTTACATAAATAAACTGAGTTTATCGAAATAAATACTAAATTAAATTCAACTCGGCGACTAGCAGTGGCATAGTTGGTTAGTGCGTTTGCCTGGAAGGGGGAAGGTCCAGGTTATATTCCTGTCTAATACCTGGACTGAATGGATTTTCTTTATAGTTTAATTTTCTTAAAATTAGGAACGTGACAGCTTAATGTTAAAAATAACAAAAATTATAATGAATTGATTCCGTTAATTAAAGCATAATTGAAGAGCTCGATGGCGCAAGTGGTTAGCGCGTTCGGCTGCTATCGTTGAAGTTAAGCAACTTTCCTAGTGGTCGGTGATTGGATGGGTGACCAAAAATTTACTATCTCGAGCTCCTCCGTGCTTCGAAAGGCACGTTAAGCCGTTGGTCCCGGTTGCATCTGCAGTCGTTAGCACCCGCACTGGGCCCGCGTGGTGGGTCATGGCCCAATCTCCCTATTCCATCCATAGGGAAGGCCTGTGTCCCAGCAGTGGGGGCATTAATAGGCTGATGATGATGATGATGAAAACATAATTTATAAGTTACATACTACAATATAGTTCACTGTTATAGTTACGTACGAATGTGAACATAAGATTTTGTGACTGTAACGTTTAGAGACATTTATCGAACGCAATTTCTCTTAGATTGTGTTTGATATTACTTTACTCTTGTTTGTAGAGCGAGAAGTTCGTTATTAAAGCGTGGACAACTTAAATCTTCAAAACGCAATAATGTTGATGCTTGAAGTAACATAATTCATTTGTTATTTATTTGTTTTTATCTGACCATGCCTCTATAAATCGAATGTAATATTTTTTAAGTGAAACTTAATCTTTAGGTACACTTGACTTTGAGAGTAAACTGGCGAATGTGTGACGACTTTTGCGTTACGCGCGTCGGTGACTCATCGGTAAACAATGAACAATACCCGTCACAAAATACATGAATCTAGTGCTTGGTAGGTGATAAGGGACCCAGCGCGGATTGGTGGGTGATAACATACCCAGTGCGGATTACTGGGTGATAACGGACCCAGTGCGGATTTTTGGGTGATTACGGACCCAGTGCGGATTGGTGGCTGATAACGGACCCAGTGCGGATTACTGGGTGATAACGGACCCAGTGCGGATTTTTGGGTGATAACGGACCCAGCGCGGATTAGTGGGTGATAACGGACCCAGCGCGGATTGGTGGATGACAATGGACCCAGTGCAGATCGGAGGGAGATAACGGAACCAGTGCGGATTGGTGGATGATAACGGACCCAGCGCAGATTGGTGGGTGATACCGGACCCAGTGCGGATTGGTGGGTGATAATCCACCCAGTGCGGATCGGAGGGTGATAACGGACCCAGCGCGGATTGGTGGGTGATAACGGACCCAGTGCGGATTGGTGGGTGATAACGGACCCAGTGCGGATTACTGGGTGATAACGGAGCCAGTGCGGATTTTTGGGTGATAACGGACCCAGCACGGATTAGTGGGTGATAACGGATCCAGTGCGGATTGGTGGGTGACAATGAACCCAGTGCGGATGGGTGGGTGATAACGGACCCAGTGCGGATTGGTGGGTGACAATGGACCCAGTGCTGATTGGTGGGTGGGTAATAATGGCATATTTCAATGTCAGATGAAAAACTTTATCCAATCATAAAGTACCTACATCACATTATATACTATCTTTGTTGTTATTGGACAACATTTCCAATGAAACTGAATCCTGAAGATAAATGACGACCTCCGTGGCTGTGTGGTATATACGCCAGGTTTCAAGGTATCGCCACTCAGAGATCCCGGGTTCGAATCCCGTTGGGGGCAAATATTAGTATACTGAATACGGCCAATTGTACTTTAGTCATGGATATATATTTCTGGATAAAATATATTTTATATATGTATTAGTATATGTATTCTATCCGTTTCACTAGCATCTCATAACACAAACCTTACAGTGCTTACTTTGGGGCAAGGCTAATTGGAGGGTGTAGAAAAAAAATGAAAAAGGGCTTTTACGAGAAGCTTCTTATTTTATATCGACGGCCGAAATGACGTTCACATCGATACAATGTTATCGACACTGCCTCTTCTCTATTTTGCCCATCAATTCGACAAGGTCATTAACCCAGTTCGCCTTCTCCACTAATACAGTACAATAGAGGCTTTTATACCGTGAATATATCGCTTTGTGGACCGATATCAACGGCAGACTGTCCCCCTTTAAAATGTTCGATACGTAGTCGTCACTCCTTTTTATAAAATCAGTGGTAATCTTTATACACACATCAAAAGTGTCTAGGGATCAAGCATTTTTATGCGGATTTCTTGAGATTGAGATGTGGCTTTGTAATAAATTTATGATTTTATAAATTTATATGGATCCTTTTTGGTGCATTTCATAATTTGAATCAGGAACTGTGAATCAAATTCGAGTAAAAGATGAAAATCAGCTGTCAATATTTTCCCTATAAAAACATACAACGCATTGAAGACATTATTAGTGCTACTGTTTCCCTACTACTGATTAAAACCAACGTTATTATGGAGCGGCGACGTCATTTAAGCAGGGAAGAAATGCTCAGAGCCGCGGGAATGATAGAAGCTGGTTCCCGGCAACGTACTGTGGCTTTAGCTCTGAATACAAGTCAGAGTGTTATCAGTCGACTTTGGACACGATACCGAAGCACTGGTACCGTGGCTGAGCGCCATGGAGGACGGTATCGCTGCACCACACGGAGACAAGACCGATACATTCAAATCTCGAAGAGCTCCAACAATAACCGCCATGATGTTAGCCGTGAGGCTTCATCACTCTTCAGGGAACTTAATTAGCGACCAAACAGTCAGAAACCGCTTGCATGAAGTGAACCTTCATTCCCGAAGACCGCTACGGGTACCACCTATAGCAATGCACAATCGTAGGATTCGATATCAATGGGCTCTTGAACACAGAAATTGGGCAGAAGAACAATGGCGTTTCGTGTGCTTTTCTGATGAGTCTCGTTTTGGTATGAGACCGGATACAAGACGTATACGACACTGGAGAACCCCTGGACGCCAACAGCGATTAAAATCCTGCCAGGAAGTCCATCCTTATAGTGGTGGAACCATCATGGTATGGGCGGGTATTTGGATCGGCGGAAGAACTGAGTTGATTTGGATCAGAGGCAACCTCAACGCTCAAATTTATGCTGAGACGATTGTATCAGACGTCATCGTTCCTCTACAAGTGCAAATCGGTCCCTTATTTCAGTTAATGCATGATAATGCACGACCGCACACCGCAAGAGTTGTAAGACAGACTCTCGCCGCAGCTAACATCAATGTCCTGCCCTGGCCTGCTCAGTCGCCAGACTTGAACCCGATTGAGCATGCATGGGATATGCTACAGAGAAGAGCTCTGCCGAATATGGAGGGTATCCAGTCGCAAGAAGACCTTTTTTTGTTGTTGCAACGAACATGGGCGGCCATTCCACAGCGTGATTTGGATGAACTCATTTTGAGTATGCCAAACCGATGTTCTTGTGTTGTTAGTGTTCGCGGTAGAAATACGGATTATTAATTGTTTAAGTTACCCAATAAAATTTTAGAGAAAACTGTTATTTCAGTCTTTTTTTCGAACTTTTGTGTTAGTGGTTCAAATGTCAAAAATCCCTTTATTAGGAAAATGGCAAATTTCTTTATTAATGCAAAGGTGACTTGGTTTATCGTTACTGTGACAAACGAAAACACTTTATTTGATGAATCCTTAAAGAAAATTTTAATTAATATCAATCAGGAGAAAAGTTATTGCAAAAATATATGTTGATCCCTAGACACTTTTGATGTGTGTATATATAATTCTTCTGTGAGTGTGTATGTCACTGAACTTCTCTTAAACGACTGGACCGATTTTGATGAAATTTTTTGTGTGTGTTCAAGGGGATCTGAGAATGGTTTAGATTCACAATTTTGTCCGCTGGACAACCCCTATTTTTTTAGGGCGGTACGAAGTTCGCTGGGTCAGCTAGTTAAATATATAAGCCTATAACGTATTAAAACATCATATGGGTTTTCTTTGGTGTAAGAGAGAGATAGAACTGACTAGACTGTTTGGGTTGACTCTGATGGAGGCTGAAAAGGCGCTGGCTGAAAATCAGCGCTGCTGTGGTATCGCGAAAGTACTACCACAGTAGCATAGCTGAGACAGCGACCTGTGGGCCTTGCACAGCAACACCAGCAGATTAGTTTTTTGTTGATTTCTTTATTATTTATTTTCTTTGTTGTTATGTTCTTTCAATTCTGTTTTGTTTTCAATGTATGCATGTTGTGCAACCAATAAATGTTATAATAAAAATAGTAAAAATCAATGAAGAGGGAGTCAACTTAAACAGAGGCCTTCTATCTCTCTCTTCAATAAAACAAAACTCATGTGACGTTTTTAACACGTTACAACCCGTTTGATGGTAAGCAACCTTCATAGTCTATGTCAGAACACCATTCATTAATCACAGGTATAACTCAGATGGACACATTACAAATAAATACATTAAAGGAATTTCAATGCCAACACTAACAAAAAAAAAACGCGAGAAAATCTTATTTAAAGCCATGCCTGTGCTTGCTCACTTCCTTTACCCATAATCACAACAACACCACCAAAATTAAGAAAGAAAGAAAAAAAACCATTTCGTTAGTCTTCACAGCATGAATTAAAAAAAACAAAATGGTTAAAACAATAAAACATGGACATAATAAAAAAAGTCGGTTTTACGGGCGAAGATTTTACGTGACAACGTCTTTTTCTCGGTAGAATATTTATTGATATGAATATAATTAAATTGCACAATAGGAACAAGGAATTGAATGAAAATAAGAATTGCACAAATTTTAACTATAGAAATATATTTTGTTTACTAAAACATTGTACATGTAAACTTAAACTTAACACGAGAGACTCATCGTAACGTTACCGAGCGTTACACTTTTTCATAAGTGACTCCCAGCCGCAACCTAATTTAAGACGTTGTCACGTCAAAACATGGGAACTAATTACTAAGTGCGTGCCGTGTAAGGCCAATAGGACGCTAACTCAGCTATGCTCTGTGGTAAACGCTTTGGCGATACCACAGCAACGCTGATTTTAGCTAGCGCCTTATAGCAAAGGTGATTTGCGAATGCCAAATGGAACATAGCGAAACAATAACAACAAAAAACATAGGTAGGTAATTAAACATATACTAGCAAACCAGTGAACCAAATGTTCACCAAAACCTGATTTAAAAAAAGAATGTATTTAATTGAGAACTTCGGAGATTTTGTGTGGCTTCGTTTGAAATTCGTGATTTCTCGTTACTCAAATCCGGTTTGTAGTTTTATCAGACTATTCTTAACTTATAACTTAAACATTCTCTTTATCTATCTCTTACGGTTTGGTCGCTGAAACAGCACCACAGACAGACGGACGGACGGACGGACTTGTCTAATAGATAAGAGATACATTTCTAATCAGTAACAACTCTAATACACTAACCTATAATTCCGGCACTCCACACAGCCACCCGTACCCGAATTAATGAAGAGAGGTAACGCTGCAGCTGTCGTAATCCATTGGAAACACCTGACCAGGAGCTCTATTTTTGAATCACTCGTCTTGCGTCGAACGCTCTATTTCTACTAAATTTCATTCGACATAATAATACCATATTTTTGAATCGCTGGAGTGCAACGAATGCGTGAGGCCACTCGTTGCATGGCGAATGGTGGAGGCGAATGATAGAATAATTGTCATTTTTTTTGTGCCATTAGACGACGATAATCTATCATTGTCATGCTTTATATGAAACGACAAAGAGTAGTAGTAATTACCGGTTTTTATTATTTCTGCGTGAAATGAGTAAAATTTCTTATTTCGTATCAAACAGGTAACACTGGTGACGAGTGATTCAAAAATACGGAAAATCAGTATTACGCGACTTGAAAGTCGAAGGTGACTTATGTCGCATTCGATGATACTATGTCAGACGAGTGATTCAAAAATAGAGCTCCAGATGTGCGTCGAAATCATACACGAGGGTTCCATACTAATGCTCCTAACGTGGGAGATTAAACACGAGATCAAGTTAAGAACAACGAAAAATCACATCCTCAATTTGGGATCCATTTTAATTTTCTGCTTATAGCGGCAAAAGAAATGTTCTGTTGTTGTTGTACGTTCTGGAAAGGCTTAAGGTTGTTGTTTGTCGTTGACCATTGATTGCTTGATTAGCATTGTGGGTTTACCTACAAAGTGAAGAGATGGCGCTGCTTTGCCGTCTAACAAATATCTACTAGAAGGGACTTTTTGGCGGGATCGGGAAGCGTCACTTTAGCAGTTTTGTTGTTCTTGTTAAAAATTGTGTTGTGGCGGATGTTAGTGTCTAATAATGGAGGATTATTAACCACTAAGTGTTCGGAAACATACACAAGTATTGGCAAGTGAAACAAAGAGCGGAGAGTGTCTTTCGACGTTCCCTCAAGAAGTCCACGGGGAGGTTCCAATAAATCCCCGCACATTTACTGAAACATAGGGAAAGGGGGATTGACTTGACTGCCACTTACTTTGACTTGACTAATATTTTGACCACGAGTGCTATAGAATATGTAAACATTTTACACTTGACATTGGCTAAATGCACAAACCGTGTGAAGCCATAAAAAAAAATCTACTAGAAGAAATCATATTACGCCGGCCATTAAGCCGTCTGCTGCCTGGCCGCGTCGATTATTCTCTAGTAACATTTTCTTCAGAATTAAACATATTAAATGCTTGATGAAAGTTATAGCTTTCTACCTATTATGGTTTATGAAATTACTGACTGATGTGCAGCACAGGCTTGGTTATTGAATTGCGCTAGCGTTGGGCTCAGACCAAATAATAAGGTAAAGACGGAGTTCTACAAACAACAAAGTGAGGCCGGTTTTTTATATATGTAGTGCATTAGCCAGTGTTGCCATATTCAATAATAGTACCCTAATATTAGAAAAATTATGTTACGAATTTATATTCGTATCGTTATTTCGTAAAATTGCATTACGTTATTAATAACGTATGTAACTGTGTATGTACACGGCGAGGCGTAGTTTCATTGGAATCACTTTATTGTTAGGTAGACTCCATCTTTATTTTTTACTAGCGGCCCGCCCTCGCTTTGCTGCGGTGTGGAGCTGAAGTGTAGACTACAGTATTTGTTCTCAGGCTTGTATTATACACAATGACATTCATCTATGATTTTTCTTATACCTGCATGCAAAGTCTCAGCCAGATCGGTTTAAAAAATTGACAAAGTTTCATACAAACTTTCATTCCCTATTTTATCCCCTTGGGGGTAGAATTGATCAAAATCCTTTCTTAGCGGATGCCTACGTCATAACATCTACCTGCATGCCAAATTTCAGCCCGACCCGTCGAATGGTTTGGGCTGTGCGTTGATAGATCACTATGTCAGTCAGTCACCTTTGAGTTTTATAATATATAGATTTGGTCTGAGGCGTTGGGTATCAAAACTTAAATTGTGTTTTCATTGTTTCCGATGCTTATTGATATTTGAACTGCTGTTGAAAAACAATTGAAAACATTAATATTAAAATCAGTATGAGGGTAAGTAGGGTGGTTTTCAAAATGTTGGTAGCTCTGTAACTCAATATTAAGGCTGTTTTTGTTTACTTAGAATATCGTATGAAGGGGTTGCCCGCGGCGGGATCGAGAAGCAGGTTGTACGCCACAGTGGAAAATGTTATCAGTAACTCATATTCATAAATATATATGTGAGCTGTAGTCGATTAATTTGACAGTTCTCTTTCGATCATCATAGATTATTGCCAAACTTTTGTAATACAATAATGTTGTACAAGTGATCAACGAGATTGTTTCAAATTCTCAATTATTTCGCTGCAATTTTAAATGTCTTGAGCTTTGTTTGGTTAAAATGCATAAAGTTACCTAAGTGAGGGTTACTTTAGCTCGGGCGGGTAACTTTGTCCCAAATCAGAAAAAATATTGAACTTGCCGCCCCATCAGTATCTCTTGGATGACCGTAATAGTTCCAGTTGAAAATCACAGATAGCCATATAGGCGCGTAGTGTGGTGTTGTTTTTACCGACATCGTTCCTGTATCAAGTTGTCATTGTAACGCGGCATTTTTTGTAACTGAAATAGTTCGCAAGTTCATGCGCAAACTTTCTCAAAACTGTGGTTTTCGGTAAGTTTACTATTTTTTCTAAATTTAAAGTTATATTTTTTATTTAACTCAATTATTTTTGGGCTAAAACATCCATTTGTGTATTCAGTATGCTAATGGTGATCTGTTATAAGGGTTACTTAACCCCAACATGGCTTAAAATGAGTTTTTTTCACAGAGAAAACTCAACGAGCTAAAGTAACCCTCTTTAAGGCCAACTTTGGCCCAAAATTAAAAAATGTATGTTAACCCTTAAATATTATTTGTTCCTATTTCCTACCTTGTAACTTATACTTTAAAAATCACAATGGAAAGATATAAACGTGACATATTCATCAGAAAGAGAAGCTACAATTTTATTTAAAAAAAAAGTGCACTTTTTAGGTCAAAGTAACCCGCAGTTACTCGGTATATAAATATTATCATCAGAAATATCTTATTCATTTAACATAGCGTTAATTATGCTGGTATATGAATATTGTCATTAGGTGGCGAGGGTTATCTTCCTATGGCTTTTTGGGTCCTCTACAGATCGTGAAGATGGATGAATCGTAGTAACCTACTACATAGTAGCTCAGGCACTTTTTTAACACCTTTCCTGATGCTGGCTGGCACAGGTTTCTGTATCGATCACGCACTGTGTCACAGTTGGATATCTTTGTGGTATTATTAGTCGTCAACTGAAACATTTACAAAGCGGAGCCGTCGGCAACGCGTCGCCCGCCGCCGAGCCGCGCCTCGGTTGAATATCTTCCAGTTGTTAATATGAAATAAATACCGTTGTTCTTCAAAACGTTACTTTCGGCTTGCCGCGAGTTGTTATGTAGGCAATCAAATGTGGCGTTTCATCCTTACGTAGGTAGTAAGACAGTAAAAATAAGGAAATTAAATATGTTGTGTAGCTACTTATTTTGCGACTTTCTTAGCTGTTGTTAGCTAAGTTCAGTCTTTAGTAAGCCCACAAATAAAGAGTAACTCATAAGCTACTCTTTAATTCGACGTTAATAAGATATTTACCTTAATCTAAGTCGAAATTTGTGTATATTTATAAATGACAAACTGAAAGTCGATGTGATACGTAAGGAAATCAGTTAGCAAGAAAGAAAGAACGAAAGATAGATCAGATATATAAGATAGATACAGAATCGATAGATTTATGAAAAACTAACCTTTTTTTATTAAGACACCGTAAAAAAATATCCCGGTAGTCAAAAGATATGACACCGTATAAAAATATCCTGGTAGTCAAAATATATGACACATGGGCATATTTAAGTAGGTAAATAAATTAATTTTATGGTACCTTCATTTTACATTATTAGTAACCATAATAATATGCCATATCGTACTATACAACCAGATATATGACAAAGCCTGCCGACCATCTTGCGCTTGCACTTACTGAGCCCCTTACAGTTGCCAAATAGTCGACTCGTCTTACTTCGTTGTGTTTGGAGAGCCCCTGTCATTTGACTGATTTTCATCTAACACGCTTTGGACATTGGAACACGATTATCGGTTTTGTTAATTAGTATGGATGAACTAGAATCGTGTTTTCTCCGAAGCGTGGACAAGTTTGTGCCATCTGTGGTCGCTCCATTTTACATAGAAGACAATTTACCCCAACCCATGCGGGGATTTTTGGATTTACTTTAGCGCGGCAGAATAACATAAGGGGGCACCCTTGCACCTTGTGAAGCACTCCCATAATACCCGAGCCCTCTATGTACAGTCGAACTTACTAAATTAATTCCCTTGTTTCATTTATGTTCGTTCGTTATAGTACTTGTACCTATTTAACTTAAAATAACTAAAGATCCCCGGGATGGAATTTGATGCGCTTTGGCATAGATGATCATGACTATAATACCTTTCAAACAAATGTAGTTTAGACCGTGGCGGACGTGGGTGCAGCGTCTATACATTTTTGCCCAATGTCCTTTACCTGTGTCCACATCAAAGTGGCACAGAAACTACTAAATTCTTCAATGAGATGCTGGTACATCTCACTTTGTTTGTCTGAACCAGGGCTTGTTTACCGGTTAATTATCAAACCTAAATCAGCATCAAGTACATTAGGAGCGTTTTATTTAGGTTTGGCTCTACCTTAACCTTAAAAAACCGGTTTTCCTAAAAAGCGAAATCAAATAGGTTTTGAATCAATTTAGCGGTTTTTAAAGGGTTTCAATTCACTCTTACTGACGGCATCGCCTTCGCCATTTCAATTAAAATTTATCATCATTTTATGTTAGTTTCTTTCCAACTACAGAGCGAGTGAGTGAAGTAGTGTGTCACTACACAACTACAAAATGAATAACTTGACTCACTAGATGCTAGCAAACGTGTCAATAAATGCATGAATCTCTGATCATTATTAAGTTGTGACTTGATTAGTTCAAACAAAACAAACTTCAAGCGATACCGACGCGTGCACGTGTCGCTCTGGATAAAACCGGTTTATTAAGGTTTTAGGTACCGCTTTCATTTCGGACGCGCTCCGAACGAAACCTTTACTAAAAACCGATATTAACCTTTATTTACCAATATTTTCGAAACCGGTTACAAGCCCTGGTCTGAACTAGATGTATCAAAGAAAAGTCGCGTGCTCACTTATCTTGTGTCTCGCTCGGGCCGTGCTGCCTCCTTCTCTCATGTGCGTAGTATGTTATGTCAGAACAAAGCAACCACTAGCGTTTGTGTTGTTTGGTTTTATGCTCACCATCCACTGTGAGCTTAGCGGCAACATTATGGAATCCGGTTAAACGCAAAGATGGAGTGAATCCACGGTGACCATAAGTTCTTCCACCAAAAAAGAGTACCTGAGCTTAGCAAGTTTTTTAGTGTAAGTGAACACTATTTTGATTCAAATATTATCAGGTATTTTGAACTGGTGCCCGCAATGTCGTCTGCTTAAAACAATTTCATTAAAGTTATATATGTTTAAGCATTTAACCTAAAGTTAGAATCTAAAGAAAATTTTACTAGAAAAACAATCCACGCTGACCAGGCAGCAGACGGGACTCGAACCCGCACCCTTCGCTATCCGGGCGAATGCTCTGACCATTATGCTCCCGCGGCCCTGATGGCCGCGTCAAATTTTCTCATCATGATCATCATCATCAACAGCCTATCTTAGTCCACTGCTGGACATAGGCCTCTCTAAATGCACGCCACTCAGATCGATCTTGGGCTACTCGCATCCAGCTCCTGCCAGCCACCTTACGCAAATCGTCACTCCATCGTGCCTGAGGACGTCCTACACTACGTTTGCCTAGATGCGGTCTCCACTCCCAAATTTTCTCTACACTGAATAAATGATTTTTGACTGAGTTTGTAAATGAGTTGATTAGTATTTGTCCATAAGTTTAATAAACAATACGAACAAGTTCTTATCATGCAAATAAGTCTATTCATACAGCTGAAATATTACAATTTCCACAGGATCATAAACCACTGATATATTCAGCGTTTAACTTAGCAATCACTATAGGTCGCTTCCACAATTCACGAACACTTTGCAACGGCATCATGTCATAAGCTTAAAAAGTAGTTTAAACAATATAATCTAAAATAAGAGTAAGGCTCCATGGGTGGAGTACCGTACTTACCTATGGAGCTGAAACCTGGGTTCTGACAAAAAGTATCAACAAGATACAAGTCGCCCAGAGGAAACTAGACACGAAACTAGTAGGGATTACACTACGAGACCGCAAGACTAACACCTGGCTTAGAAAGCAAAGCGGGGCACTGATGCCGTTAAACACATATCGAGTTTGAAGTGGCAGTGGGCGGGACATATAGCCCGACAGCATGGCTCGTGGGGTAAGGCTGTCTTGGAATGGAGACCTTGGGGCGAGAAACGACCTAGAGGAAGACCACAGATGCGTTGGAAGGATGACGTCAGGAAAACTGCAGGGACGAATTGGATGGAAGTGGCGCAAGATCGAACTAGATGGCGTTATTTGAAGGAGGCCTACACCAGACTGGTTGAGAACGGCTGAAGAAGAAGAAGAAGAAAGAGTAAGGCTGTTTCATAAAGATTTAACGGTAATGTTTTTAATATTGAAAATGTCATTTCGTTCGCATTTTCGCTGAAAGTGCGACTCGCCCGTGATACCCCGAGGTTTCGGCCACGAGGGATGCGGGCTCAAAAGACGCGAAATTTGAAGGGCTTTAAGAAGATGTAAACATTATTTTGGAAAAGTCAAAAACTTTTTTTTGGGAAATCTAAAAATCGATTTTTTCTTTTATTAAAAAAATAATAAAATTTTATGATTTTTTTTTAATTTTTTTTGCAAGATTCATTTTCAATGCTCTTTCAAGTCGTGTAGAGCACTAGATCTGTGATTTTTTTATAAACTAAAGGTTTAAATTGTTTATTCAAGATAGCTTACTTCTGTCATAATAAAAAGAAAAGTATAATTAAGGTTGATTTTAAGCAGATTTTTATCTCACGAGGGGAAATTTCATTCGAAGAATGATCGAAATGTTTGTAACGCTATATAACGTAACGCTTCGTCATAGCATCAAATGCAATCATACGCATAATAATAATAGTTATTTCTTCTTCCACAATCTACAAATCCCATGACAACTAATTATACTATAATTTTTATATAAGAACAGTAAAATTGATTGTGAGAGACTGGTGCCTGAACTAAGCAGAACGCCTATATCTCAGAGCACCAGGACTCTCCCTCCCCTGGAGAATGCACATTGAGTAAATTATAAGGTTATTGATCTTACATATTAAATCGTAGGTATAGAAAGAAAAGAAAAACATCTTATTACAAAAGTGACACGACTACGCTTAAAATAAGAAGAAGTACCTACAAGCTTTGTTTAAAATCAAAGCCTACAAGTAACGACTTGCCTTAATGTTTTAACTATAACAAGTGTGTAAGTAATGCATCATTGCAGCATCAGCATTTCGTAGTTGAATCAATAAATTCTTAGCAGCAAAATACTGAAAAAACATACTTACGGATTAATATACATAATATTATTTTCGTTAGTGAAATATTTTGATACAAAACTTCAAGTCACATTTGAGGAGTGCCTACGTTTGTTTCGGTTACAAAAGCAACAAGTTGTCAGTTTAGTTTGACCGTGCAATAGTTTCCGAATGTACACTGTATAATTTGATAGGCTCTATCTCAGGTTACAGAAAAAGGTTTATGCCCACCTGGATAGCGGAAGGTTCGAATCCCGTCTGATGGATGGATAGAGCGGTTTTTTTCTATTATAATATTGGTTGTATGTAAAGTCGGTTTAAGGACGATAGTTTTACGTTATAATGTCATAAAGAGACATTGATTAAAAAACGATGGGTAGCACTCCGGGAGTGCCGGTAGAAGTGAAAACTTGAATATTAACGTTGTGCATTTTTGATATTTTGGAATGGTTAGGGAATAATTTCGCACGAATTGCTTTAATTATCAGTATAAAAGTACTATGAGGTATGTGGTAGAATACAATATTTATTTATTGCGCTATCGTACACAAACATGACAATTTATATTACATTAAAAAAAATATCTCTCAGAAAAATCAACTTACATGAATCACATTTAAGCGCACTTAGCGACATCTATTGTAAAGTAATCAACTTACATGAATCAAATTTAAGCGCACCTAGCGACATCTATTGTAAAAAAATGCATTTTCTTCGCAATAAAGCTGCTACATGGACGTCCTAAATAGCAACTTATTATTATAATACGATAAAATAAAATATTACTATGTTTCGTCCAATGTATTGAAAGTCAACAACCTTTCCAATTTTATTGTGTATCATGATGCGATCAGCCCGCGTGTTTAACCCGACGCGAGTTTAATATTTTTTACCCGTACAAAAAAGTGTACAACGCCGCTAAAAAAAGTTTTCACTTCAGAAATTGCATAATTGCTAGCTCTGACATTATGCGAGAAGAGAAATAAATGTGTACAAGCCGACGCTTGGGCCGATCGTGCCTCTCTATCGCTTGTTCCGCGCCCTCGCTTGCACGCTCAGGCTTAAGCGGAACGTGACAGTTTTTCGTGCGTGCAGCCGGTGTTCATTGAATTATAAGACGTTATCACGTCAAAAATTTCTTTAGATTAATGCAAAGTAGTTTGAAGAAACATCCTATCTCTCCAATCTACGTGGAGGAAAAAAATATGATGAAAAGAAATATTTGCGCGAGTTATTTGAAGAAAAGTTGTTTTTCTATACTTTCCCATTGTTGCCCTATTTCTGTTCCACGCGAACCCTTGGTACAATAATAAAACAAGTTTTTCTGTAAGCAAGTAAGTACATAAATAGATTTCTTATGAAATATTCGCTTATAATTTTCGCTGAGTCGAAGTAGGTTCGACACGTGACCAAAATCCAAGATGGCCGCCCGCCAGTTGAACTGAATTCCAGTTGTCGTGTAGTGAATCGATTTTTTCTTCCTTCCTTTTATGAGCACATTTCTGCTAGACTCCTTTGATGTTAGTTTTATTGTAAAGAACCTTCTTTACATATGTTTTACGGTACCTAACCATAATTTTCCACATTATTAGATTTCAAGAATACCAAGATGTGATCATATTGTTATGATTAGAAAACTGTACGTTATGTGGGTTGCTGAGTTTTCTATAAACTTAATTTTCTTAATATTTGTTTTGTTTCGGGGACTTAAAATATACTTTTAGTTTTTGTCCTTATACATGGCTTATGATGCTCACAAACAACGTGGCTTTCTATGGGTAAATGATTTTCGAAATCGTTTCAATCAATCCAGAGATTACCAGTTACAACTTCACAAACTCTTTGTATTATTAGTATAGAAAGGTAATATTATTTTTTCTACCAATGGTAGCGGCTAGAAATCAAGCAAACCATTTAAGAGCCCTTTTACAAAATTGCGCCGCTGCCGTACTGATCGGCGCGTAGGTAGATTTGCACTTGTATATATTGCATTTTACGGGTTATGTTTCGAGTCTTATAAAATAATTATTAATGAACTAATTATGAAAAATATATACATATTTCAGTAGTTCAATGATGGTAGATTAGTTTTATGAAAGTTTTTGATAGTAATTCTATTTAATTCAATATCAAAATACGAGGTAAACCTGCATTATTTTTTGGGTAAACTCACGGAGGTTAGACGTTTTTTTTGATAATTAATGAGATGGAAAATCAAAATTCTAATACATTATGTTACAACAAAAACATATTTCTGATGTCGTAGTAATTAATTTGATCTAATTTATTGAATATCATTGAGAGATTGAGGCGTTTGAAGTTGTGCATATTATCGTTTTTTCCGTAAACTAGCTGCAGTAGAACGATCAATTCAAAAAAATAAAAATAGTATTTGCAAATATTCTACATGAACTTACAATAGGAGGAATAAATCTACTGATTACTTCTATTGGAAATAGTCAAAATCTTTTCTAAGCGGGTAAACGAGACGCTCAAAAATTACGATTTTTTGCAAAAAAAATGTGAAAGGGCTCTTAACTGCGTCTTTGTGGATTTTTTAATATGAAAAAAAAATTATTTCAGTATTGTCCACACCTTTTTAATATATAAAAAAATATATTTCGATATTGTCCACAGCCGAACTTATGGATACCCAAACCAGGTTACGAGGTGGGAAAATAAAATTGATCACTTTTTCCATCGTGACATTTTATCATCAATCATTCGCAATCATCTACTTGGTTGTTTTTTTCCATATAGAAATAACTTGAAGTTACTTCTGGACGATATATCACGGCGCGTTCGGAGGGCACGACGGCTAAACACTTCCCTCTGAATTAATAAGCGTTTTTACGGTTTCAAATGGAAGAGGATATTTTTTCATTCCGTTAAAATTTTTAGGTATGTTAATGAAAACGTTTAATGGTTCTGGTTCAATAATATTCTTCAGTGACGTAGCTACTGTTGAAAGTGCATCAGATTTTAGTTATAACGCAACGTGAAAGCGTCATAAACAAAAAGTTATATTTATACTATATATTGTTTTAAACCTCCATGGTCACTAACAATATAGCTATTAACGGGATTGTTACCATGTACCTTGTTTTTTATGAGTCTCCGATATTTCGGCACTGTTGCAAGCGCCATGATCATGTTATTGGCAGACATATCGGTCTACCCTCTGACGTCGTCTTTTACTGCGCTCGATACCCCTACCATTGATCACATTCTCACTATTCACTCGCACTTATTCCCGACACACAATACTCACAGTACCAGATCGCGGAACGGCACTTTTTTGATTTTTGCGGTTTTTACACATACGAACCACTGGATTCTACTCCTTGATCATGGCGCTTGCAACAGTGCCGAAATATCGGAGACTCATAAAAAACAAGGTACATGGTAACAATCCCGTTAATAGCTATAATATCTCTTATCTATTAGACAAGTCCGTCCGTCTGTAGTGCTGTTTCAGCGGCCAAACCGTAAGAGATAGATAAAGAGAATATTCAAGTTATAAGTTAAGAATAGTCTGATAAGACTACAAACCGGATTTGAGTAACGTAGCACTTCCGGTTTTCGAGAAATCAGGTTTTGGTTAACATTTGGTTCACTGGTTTGCTAGTTAATACTATATTTATACCAACAGATTTGGATTCATCCCTCAAACTGAATCAAGCGCGATGATTTACAACGCGACAGTTGTGGTAGATTTTGCTTTCCTGGCCTGAAACGTGATCTAATTTTTGCGGAACCTGCTGGAAAGGAAAAAGCTGATGAAATCAGTCCCACTCTCATCGGTACTGTAAGAAAGAGAGACGTATTTAAAACGTACAACAATAATAAACGTTAATAACTAAGCTTAACAAGATTGATTGCGGCATTTAACACGGTGGGGGCTTGAACATAAATTTTGTTGTAAGCCAAAGAAAATTCTTTTGCGAAAAGAATAATGCCCTTTTTTTTCGTTTATTTTATTCTGTAAATGCTGTTTTGAATGTAGATTTGATGCAGTCTAATGAACAAACTTGTTTACAATTTTTAAATTGTTTAAATCTAAAGAAAATATAACTAGAACATATTCCACGCGGACCAGGCAGCAGACGGGATTCGAACCCGCACCCTTCGCAATCCGGGCGAATGCACTGACCACTTGGTCCGTGAGGGCCGCGGTAGCATAATTGGTCAGTGCATTCGCCCGGATTGCGAAGGGTGCGGGTTCGAGTCCCGTCTGCTGCCTGGTCCGCGTGGATTTTTTTCTAGTTATATTTTCTTTAAACTTATTTACATTATAATATCTATGTACCTGTGTTCACGGCCTTGTGTTAAACATAAAATCATCAATCACGAGCAGGCGTCGGAGGAGCTCGATGGCGCTGGTGGTTAGCGCGGATGGCTGCAATCGTTGAAGTTAAGCAACTTTCGCTGTGGTCGGTCATTGGATGGGTGACCAAAAATATTCTATCTCAAGTTCCTCCGTGCTTCGGAAGGCACGTTAAGTGAATAGTTAAATGATTAAAAAAACAAAAATTATAAATACGTAACCGATGGTATAACGTAGTTTATAAATGAGCAAATTCTCTTTAATAATTAAGCGAAAATCGCTGTTTATTTTTCACCCACATTTAAAATAACGGGGTAAAAAATAAAACCTTGTGTTTCTCCACTAAAGGTATATTCTCGGACGACGGTATCAGGCCGACATTTTACTTCAAAACAAATTAAGTTCAAGAACTCGAAGTTTACCTGTTTCCAAGAAAGAATCACAATACCATAATGACTTGAAGATGTAAATCGTTTACGCTCATTATATTCTCAAGTATTACCTCTTTGGTCGGAGACACTTAGGTGGATTGTTTATGGCGTAATTGATAAATACTTGGATTTTATTCAGGAATCTTTTACACAGGACCTTTTACAACCTTACATTTTTAAGGAATTTAGCAAACGGGTTGAACCAGGTCTACTATCATCATCATCATCAGCCTATTAATGTCCCCACTGCTGGGGCACAGGCCTTCCCTATGGATAGAATAGGGAGATTGGGCCATGACCCACCACGCGGGTGGATTGGCGAGTGCTAACGACTGCAGATGCAGCCGGGACCAACGGCTTAACGTGCCTTCCGAAGCACAAAGGAACTCGAGATAGAAAATTTTTGGTCACCCATCCAACGACCGACCACTGCGAAAGTTGCTTAACTTCAACGATCGCAGCCGAACGCGCTAACCACCTGCGCCATCGAGCTCCTCTACCTACTGATTTGTTGAATATGAAGATTCAATCAAAAATATTATTGTGGGCTGGGTAAGGAAAAACTAATGATTGGGATGAGATGTCATAGCATGAACACGGAAAACCCATCTTAAGTACTCGTACCAAAGTTTAAAAAAAAGTTATGTGTTTTAATATCTTCAAGCTAGTTTTTACGGGTTAATGCACGAAACTTTATTTATTTATTGACGTTTCGTAGCCTTTACAGGCGACGAAACGACAATAAATATCCAATATCCAAATTTCAATAGGGAAGATGGTTGGTATATACCACCAGCTTGGGAACCTATTATACAGGAGATAAAATCCCAACCCCGAGCACACACTGCAAGACCATCAGATACTATTAGTTCTTTTTGTTTGCATAATTTAACATAAGAAGGAGATAGAAAGCCTCTCTTGAGTTTGTTTCGCCGGTTCTTCTCAGAAAGGTCTCCCAATTTTGGAACCGGTGGTAGTTTACGGTAGTTAGGGTCAAATAAATAGACTCAAAATTACAAAAAAAAATAAATAAAATACTTTATTAAGTTAATTTAATAATAAATTCATACATAGACAATGGTGTCGATTCTGGCAGGATTCTCTAAACTTAAAACTAAATTTAATGTCAGTCTGTCCTTTTCATTCTGTATAGAGAATGACTAGGACACACTGTTGTCAAATTTAAGTTTAGGTTTAGAGAATCATGCCAGAATCGACACCAATAAAACTTAAAAAAATCGAACAATGAAATAACCGAACGCTCAATAAAAGTCTTTCGAAGGTAGCTCGACAAATTAAATAAAAGTTTAATTCTGACGACGTAGCCTGTAAAGGCTACGAAACGTCAATAAATAAATAAAGTTTCGTGCATTAACCCGTAAAAACTAGTTTTATTTAATGAGTGATGTGCGTGAAAACCTAAGAAACAAATATCTTCCAGCTGTTTTATGTAAATTAAGACAAGGCAGTTTCAACTTCAACAAGTGCTTATAACAGCCTAGCTAAGCCGAACAAACGATTATGTTTCCGAGCACTTTAGATAATTGTTACTAAAGACTCTTGTTTAAGGGAGGTAGAACATAGCGGATTTCCCGCTCGAATTGGAGCGTCCACCTGGGAAAGCAATCTCCACCTCACATAAGACTACAGTCAAACGCTCTACCTTTTGATGATGTTGTGTTATTGTCGGTGAGTAATCTTCCAGGACTCTACGCTGTAGGGTTAAGTGTCAGGGTGTGCAATGGTGCTAGTGATAGTCTTAGAATCGCAAGCGTCTATAGGCTATAAAATTCAAAATTCAATATCGTTCATTCAATATATTGTTTTAAACTTTCATGGTCACTAACATTATAGCTATTAACGGGATTGTTACCGTGTACCTTGTTTTTTATGAGTCTCCGATATTTCGGCACTGTTGCAAGCGCCACGATCACGGAGTAACCGAAGTAATTGCGGGTAGATGTTATTGGCAGACATATCGGTCTACCCTCTGATGTCATCTTTTACTGCGTTCGATACGCCTACCACTGGTCACATTCTCATTATTCACTCGTGCCGGGAACAAATGCGAGTAAATAGTGAGACTGTGACCAGTGCCGAAATATCGGAGACTCATAAAAAACAAGGTACATGGTAACAATCCCGTTAATATCTATTCATTCAGTCTAGGCTGTTATAAGCACTTGTGAATGTCGAAAAGCTACGCCATCGTCGGTTCGCTAATCTACGGCGGGAGACCTTGTACTGAGAAGAACCGGAAACTCAGAAAGGGCTGTTTTTTATACAGAGTCGTCGAATTGAAAAATGACTTCAATATGAGATAACTCATGAAGTCGTATGTCGTACAGAATTTTATTGTGGGGAAATGGCGCCGACATTCAAACTATTTTCGTGCTGCAGAAGAGAGCTATTTGATCAATTTATAATCTTAAAGTTAAAGAATCATTAAGATATAAGTTCAAAGAATTTGGAATAATGACGGTCGCGTCACAATACATATACGAAAATTTAATACTTGTAAGAAAAACTTGGAAGAAACAGTGATGTTCACACAATTAATACAAGAAACAAAAATAAACTAACTTTACCTGCTGCTTGGCTTCACAAAATTAATAATTCATTCAAAGGTCTTTGTGTTCGCTTATACAATAAAGTCCCAAGCAATATCCAAGAGTTAGCCATAGGTAAATTTAAAGATATTATAAAAAAAAAACACTTATTAAAAAAGCTTATTACAAAGTGTCTGATTATATTACAGACAAAAGTGCTTGGGTTTGAACTGTTCCAATCATTCCAACAGGTTTTCTATATTAAAATAATCATAATTGTATTGACGCTGTAACAACATAATGATTTGTAAATGTTGTTA
Source organism: Chilo suppressalis (assembly GCA_902850365.2). NCBI lineage: Eukaryota > Metazoa > Arthropoda > Insecta > Lepidoptera > Crambidae > Chilo > Chilo suppressalis. Next base: position 21,647,686 of record OU963913.1, on the reverse strand, counting down.
CATTAGACTTTTAATGTTGTGGAGCTTTTTTTGCTCGTTTTTCTCCGCAGCTAAAAAATATGTCCATAACGAGTGGTAGGGAAAAAATTTTTGGACGATTCAAAAGAGTTGTACTATACATCCAATTTGAATAAAGGTATATTGATTTCTGATTTCCGAGTCACTTTCCATTACAAATGTAAATGTTTATGACTATAAAATAAAAAAATATAACAAACTGATATAACAAAGTTTAGGATTTTTTAGCCATGTCCTATGCTTAAGCATAAAAAAATGAATGATTAAAGTTAAATACAACGATTAATAGTACCCAATGTAGCAAGAGCAGGCTCATCTCCGCTGGCAGCACCCGTTCACGAGCATGACGCATGAACCAGCCATCGCTTCGCTTAACCATTTTTTAGGGAACGTAACGTATAGTGCTGCCTACCAGGACATCCTGTGGGCCATTTCATTGTTTGCCACCCTTTTAAGTTGTAAAATAAAGAAAACAGTAAGATTTCTTTTTCTGCTTCTGTTTTGCATTTTTTTGTACTCTTCCTTATAACCTTTATATGTAAACAAGAACAAAAGAAATAGCAATTTTGTTTCTTTTTGCGTTCACTCCATTGGGCGGTTTCGAGACGATAAAATCATTACCTTTAACTGCTTTAAACGCTAATGTTCCCAGATAATGTTGTTCCTTTTGAGATAGAAGGTCAATGAGCAGATAACCTAACAAGCAATTACTCTGTCCGTCTGTAGCTGATTTGCTTTATTTGAAACTAGATTTCAAAAACGCGACTTCGACCGCTTTGTGGGTAGTTTTTTGAGAATTCTACAGGAAATCTTTATTTCCGGGATAAAAAGTATGATATATCTTATTCTAAATTCAAATTCATATCTATACCCAATTTCATCCAAAGCCGCTGAACAAAGGAGATTGCTCAAATTGGCCCAAATGTACAAAAAATATTGACATATACGGTAATTCTTGGCGTAATTTATACTTTATTTTACAGTCATTAGATTTTAACGGACACCTTTGTATAATATATTCATTTTAAAAAGGACTTTTAATTTTACCGGTCTGGAAAACATACGAATCACACAGTTTCTGTGACAGAAATGTATAGATGATACCTGATTTTAAGAGCTACTCTTGTGCATTAACTTTATAAACATGCAACTATCTGTTAATCTAGCTGCTCTATATACCTGAATCTATTGCGTAATTTCGGTACTTGGCTTGATTTCCCTGGTTTACTATATAACTTATTTGTTTTTTATTATTTTAATACCCATGCACCTATTTACAAACATAACCTCAAAATCATTCAGTGTATATGGTTTATAGAAGCTCTCAGGGGTGTCCGTCAATAATATTCGTTTCTACAGTATAATTTATATATAATTTCGAATCTAGGAAACAATTTTTCATGATTATTGGTCTTTAGGCCAAACATGTATGGAAGCTGAGCAATCTCCTTTGTTTTTCGTCGCCCGAGCCGTTTTCGAGTAACAAATATACAAACTTTCACATTAAATTTGTAATTAGTAGCAAATAGTATAGTATGTACAACCGTTTTTGGTAACATACGTCACCACCCATTGAGGACATGTTTTAGCTTGCCTTTATTTTCCATAGTATAATTTGAGCTGGATTCTAGATTAAAATAATTATTTTGTAATCGGACAAAACTATATGCAAATATAACGGAACTATCTGGACTATTCTTATAAGAAGTTATAGTTACTGGATTAACTAAAGAACTGGAAGGATAATAATCTAATCCGGTTGGTAGACAGCGCGGAATTCTTTCGAGTTATAAATTTCAATGAGAGCGCTCCAGCGTAATGAAACCTTTGAGACGAGGCGCTTCGTGGAGCTCCGACGAGAACGGTGTAACTGCTCAAATAATAAGGTATAGTTTCGCTTAATCTTCAGACTTATTTGTACACCCTTGTTTCAGTGCGGAGACACATGTTTCGGTGCGTGAAAACGTGGCGCATATATCTTCAGTGATCAAAGTTTTTCTTCGTTTCGCATTCATACTTTATCACGTGCGCGACAAGATTTATTTGTTTGGTCGCGTGTTATGTTCAATTATTAATATATTATGAACCAAATCCACATGAGTAAATAAATAAATAATCAAGAAATCAAGAAATCAATATATCTTTATTCAAATTAATAGTACAACACTTTTGAATCGTCCAAAAAATTTTTTCCCTACCAATCGTTATTGGACATATTTTTTAGCTGCGGGGAAAAAGGAGCGAAAAAAACTCCACAACATTAAAAGCATAATGTAACAAAATTTACAAATCATTATGTTGTTACAACGGTAATACAATCATGATTTATTTAAGCTTAACTCTTGGATATTGCTTGGGACTTTATTGTATAAGCGAACACAAATACCTTTAAATGAATTATTGATTTTGTGAAGCGTATATAATATATATTATAATAAATATATTTCCAACATTCACACCAATTAGCCTAGCCCCAAAGTAAGCACTGTAAGGCATGTGTTATGGGATACTAGGGTAACGGATAGAATACATACTGTACATATACAAGTATATTTATATAGAAATAGATATTAAACATCCATGACTGGAGTACAAACGCTCGTATTCATCACACAAACTTCTGCCCCCACCGGGATTCGAACCCGGGACCTCTCGAGTCGGCGACACCATGAAACCCGGCGTACAAACCACTCGGCCACGGAGGTCGTCAAAGTAAATTAAGGCACAGAGAGTCAGAGGCAAAGCTTCATACAAATGCGAGTGCGTGCGTGAGCACTGGCGCCTTTTTTTTTAATTATTCATGATCATGGATACAAGTCCTTCAGTCGCATACATAAATACAAATCTTAATCTTCTTTTTTTTATTTATATGAGAATGTCGGTGTGACGCATTCTAACGTTTCTTGGAGTGTTCGGCACGGTATCGAGTTGGTTTCATCGATAAGATTCTATGAGGTAGTCAACACTACAATAAAGTTCTCACGTCCACTTGACCGGTACAGCGTATATTTTAAAGATTCCACTAATTTTTTAAGTTGAGCAGATGGTTGTAACACAAAATCACACCAATTTTATTTCACAATATCCACTATGAACGAATTTAAGAATAATTAAAATAAGACGCTAACCGCACTCGATGAAATCTCGCCAAAAACATCCCGCAGCCAGTACTCACTCACCAGTGTTGCCAGGACCGGTTATTAGAAATCGGGAGGCGTTATAGAGAGCTACAAGAAAAAACAGTAGATGCAGAGGCGTAATTTTTCCGATATTATTTATTAAAATTAAGGTTATTTGTTTCTTAGGTTTTCACGCACATCACTCATTAAATAATAAAAAAATGATTCCGACGAAGCAGCCTGTAAAGGCTGCGAAACGTCAATAAATAAATAAATTTTCGTGCATTAACCCGTGAAAACTAGTTTTATTTAAAATTAAGGTTACTCACATTCTTAATGGCGGAAAACGCAACTCAACATGCAATTAAAAATAAAATCGTATTCTAAGAAAAATACTAGATTTATGTAGAAGAACAGGAGAAATTTCAGAAAAACAGGTCCCTGTCACTCACTTACGCGCACTGCCTGAAGCTTTCTGTGTGTGCCTTCGTTACTCATCAGATCCCAAGAAACAAACGAAATTGCAATTTCGTAATCCCAAAAAGACCTCTCACACAGAAAAACTATAATTACAGAAGAATCCTTCATATGAAGGGCCTCAACGGGTGTTATGACGTCATGAACGTCTCTCACGAGAGGGGTCCCTCAAGGACCGGGCCCTGAGGGTTATAAAATTATCCCATGCTCACTGGGCTAGGATTAATGTATGCCCATCTCCACTGAGGGCTACCCTTATTACGGCCATAATATTAATTTAGTATCTCACTATATTTGCGAGAAATTTTGTTTTGTTACTGTAGCAAATAAATTATGAAGTCTCTGTATGTCACTTATTCATTTTCATTTCATTTATGATAAAGGTATCCGAACAAATTAAAGTGGTACTCACATATGACGAATTTTCTATCAACATGCAAGATTTGAAACTTTGATTTTTAAGGCTTTTCATATTGTTAAATTTCGTATTGTTTTATGCTTCTTTGTGATCTTAAATAACAAAATGAATGATGATTCAGAACAGAACATTATGTATGAACTCTTGGAAACTCACCAGCCATATATTTTCATAAAGAACTTTTGTTACCACGCACGCACGAGTAGGAGAAGTGTGAAAGTAATGGCCCGACTTTGTTGTTTGTTGCTATCTTCCTGGTATGTTGTACGTACGTTAACTCGAGTTCTGATCAAATCCAAACACTGTTTACAACTTCCTTATTATTGTTTAAACTTTCAAAGATATAATGACGTCATTAGCATGTATTAGTATTCAGCATAAATATAATGAAGTTTGAATAGCTATCATATTACTGAACTCTGGAGAAGTCCCATCTCTTCAGTATTCGAACCCTGAAATCGTTACCGAGTTAATTATCTCGCCATGTTTACTACTCAAAAATAGCCGAGCAGAAAACACAACTACAATTCCATTATAACAGTATTTATCGTAGCTTTTAACATCAAATTTCCCGTAATACAGCTTATGGTTTAATAACACGGCGACTGGAAGTGATAAACTACATGCGAACCCTCGCGGCTGGGAGTTTATGACCGGTCCGATTGGTTTACGGTCTCGTGGAATGCTGAGACGTTTTCAAATTAATTCTCGTTTTGAGCATAGCTTTCAGTTGGTGAATGGTTTTATTTTACTACTTTCGTCATATTAGGTTCGTTATCTATACTTATATCGCAATTTTGTGAATTTATAAGATTATCAATTTTTTTGATTGTTGGTATGTTTAAGTGAGAGTACTAGTATTCTATATAAAGCTTTGATAATAGTGAAGTCTAAAAGAGAAGCTACCGTGGAAAAATATAATAAAGGAAACCCTGTAGGGCCTGTTATTCATTTTCCTATTCTTTAGATACAGTGCCAGGCATACGAGAACTCATTTGCGAGATATGAAACAGCCTCAATATCACCGTTTACAGAATTTCATAGACTTTTTCCGCTTCACTATTTCTGACCCAAGTGACAACCCTGAGGGTGCCCGTTATTATGTGTAGCGCAGTAACAGTTTTAGTTAATGTGTTTTACATAAATTATCATGAGGTGGCATACATGATTAACGAAGTATCCTTGCAACGCGTAAATGCTGTTGATATTCTTAGTTTACTTGGTTATGTAAATTAAAAGTTTAACAAACCGTCTTTACTATCAAAGTTCTTCAAATGAACTTGTTTATGAAAAGTTAAATTTTAATTTATTGCAATAAAAATAAACTCCTGTGTACAGTATAATTTCAATTCACTGTTTAGAATACTTACTCCCATATCGAAATTATTAAATCACATAAAACATGCTTAAATATTTTTAATATTAATACTTAAAAGGGCACTAAGGAAAACTCTTGCTAACCTAAATCTACTTAAGCTCAACTCTAACATCACGGAAGATGTGTAGCACATAAGCGAAGACATAAGCGACCCGTCCGGGAGTGTCCTGAATTATGGGGCAATATCCCCGACTGTCGGCTACTAGCGACACTCTATCAAACGCTGCACTCAAGATCCTAATCGTAAACGATAATTCAAGTCTAAGCAAATTCGCTAAAAGTAGTACTGAATTTTAAGATGGGTATTTAAATTAGTTATTTATAATACAAAAAGGACAATAAATTCCGTTTATAAAAAATCAATGTAATATCAAAAACTGGACAAATAAAAATTTCGTTTACCTACTAACATGCAATTGCAATAATATTACAGCAACCTGTATTTTAACATTTAAAATTTCATCTGATTTCGTATTTACATTATGAGTAACAACTTATTTGGGTTCACAACTGAACTTATATCCTTGTACAGCATTCGCCTGTTCGCTCTAAGCCTTCACTCTAATTAGGTCATCAAGCTTCCAGTGTCACTACGGTTGACGAGTCCTCCGCGTTATTTCCTTTCTAACTAATAAGCTGTTGACGTTTTAATAGAGGCTGTGCTCCTACCCCGCCCTCTCTCATGGAAAATTAATTTCTACTTCCAGTTGATAGTTAGGTTTGTTTATACCCCCAGTCTCTGAAAATGTGACATTGGAATAATTTCTGAATTTCACTTTTAGGACATTCTACATTAATAAAGTTTGTAAGTTCTCATTATTTCAGTGCAAAATACGCGACGCGAATTTCAATACACCTACTACTGAATCAAAAGTCTTCATAATAATGTTTAGTCAAAATACATTGGTCAGCTCGTTTTTCGAGTTAATATTCATCATATTATAGTTTTTATATGGTATTTTTAGCTTTGATTTTTTTTGCATTCACATAAGCTTTATTAACTAGATTATATAGCTGATGGAGATTAATAAGCTAATTATGGTACACGCGAAATTATTATAATTATATAATTCTTACTAGTGTTATGTAAAACGGATATACACATGTATAAAAACGAGATTATGCCATAAGTTTTATTCGAGTTCTGTGCTAAATGAAAGCTTAATTAGGAAGCAAGTTTTGCTGACGTTGAGTTAATTAACGGAAGATTAAGAATAATTTTCTTCGTGTCTTTATTTGTTTATTTACGTTCCATAAAAAATATTTTGCATTTTTTATAAACTAAATACGATGTATTCTTATAAATGTTCAGACAATAGACAAGCTCCGTACAGATATATCTTTTAGACCTATCTTACAAAAGTGAATGCCAGTGACACTATTATGAGTTTCGTGCTGTTCTTAGATGAATCTAATAATCAGTTAAAGTTGAAAGAGTCAAAATTATCTTGAAAAAATCACAAAGAAAAAGTATTATCATTACATGTTTTTGTTAATTAAGTATTTGCATAACAAAACCATGTTTCGTAAGTTAACCAACTGGCACAACCTAAATTTGATTCCGGAATGACTTTAGTAACTTAATGTGTTTTAGGTAAATTTAGACGTCTCACTACCATAACTTAAGATTAAACATGAAATGATATGAATAACTTATTGGCAATTTCTTGATTAAAGTAAATTTTAGTAAGATTTACGTGTCTTATATTTTTCGTAAATATCAATTACCTAATTTTAATGCAAGCCTAATAATAAGTGTTTAATAAATTTGTTTGTATACACTACAAATATGCCAAATTGTAATAAAGTGTACGTTTTTATCACTTTATTATCATGAAGTTTATACCCATTAAGGTAACTTGAAACAAAGTTATTATGGTTTTCTGGATCAGATAAGTGAAAACTTTTAATACGCCAACCGACGGTTGCTTATAAACTTCTGCCACAACATCATTAATCACTTTTAAATCAGCCACTAGAACAAAAACAAAAATAATAATATACTTATTCAAGTAATTGATCTGTGTAGATTTATTTCAAAGTTACTGGAAAGGTAATTTACAATGTACTGTATCTCAATATGTATAAGGTATTGTTTCAACAAAAGGACTGATTTGATCCAGTTATAAATGTCTGCAAACCTCTACTCATGATATTTGATGACGAACATACTTCTTAATTTAAAGAAATGTAAGTACTACTACTTCTTATTATGCTAACTCCATAGTGACACATACTAAAAAGATGAAGGAAAAGGAATAGCTCGCGGGGACTTGTAACACAAGTGTCACTCAGGGTTTCGCGCTAGGACCGCTACTTTACATGACAAGACGGTTTTCATATCCACAACAAGCTTTTGATATAGTCACAGATTTCGCTATCCTGTTTTGAATTCTTGGCTCGAGTGCGGTACTCAGTATTGATTTTATCTCTTTTCACTGTTTGTTTTGCGGCAGCTTGTTTTGAACTGGTTAATATTTGGAAATCTCAAATGTGATAAATTGATTTTGTACTGTTTTCATTACTGTGATGGGGTATTTAGCTGATAAGTATATTTTGTAGTTGGATTATAGTTAATATTTCTATTGAAGTTGTCAACATTTTCAACACTATAAATTTCAACTTTGTTAACTTATATAGCCACAGAAGAAATTACTATTTATAAACGATTTTCTGTGAGCTATTTAATTATTTGAACAGTTTTAATATCATTAGAATATAAATTTTATTACTAACTATTAACTTTCTCGAGGAAAATTTTCACGATTCACTAAAAGTAATAATGCCGTGTATTCTCCTGTTTTTAACATAATCTTAAATCAAGAATAATATTTTCCTTTCCAATAAATCTGTTTGTACGAGAAATCTTTACTCCGGCATTCGTGACCAAATGAACTGTACTAACTCGTCGGGTGCAAATTGTTCTAAAATTGGTTTAGAGCTTGAAAATTCTCATATTCCATAAAACAAATTGCTTTACTCCATTTTTTAAAATGCTTGTCTGTTAATAGAGCTGAATTTTCCATTCGTAAACTAACATAATTTTTGAGAGTACTATACTTGCTAGATTATAGTATGTAATTGAATTATAATAAAGTTCCAAATTGTAACGGAATGTTCTTCGCTGATATAATTTCTTTGCTACTATTAATGAAAGAAAATTCCGTATTACGGGCCGAACTTTAGTGGCAATAAACTATGCCATAATAGAGTCTTATTGAGCTTAATACTCACCGTTATATGAAATGGATATAGTAGGTGTATTTACTTTTATGAATATACTTGTTATAAAACTTTAAATTAATTCCTATCCTGTGTTAATATTGCTTCTTATTTAATTTTCGTCAATCAATCTTTGTCAACACATTTTAAGCCAAAACTAATAGAATTTGATGGATCGGTGGATCCTTCTATAATTAATTATTTTATTATGAATAACATTTTATGATTTTTTTATTTTTATCTTTATTAAACATTCAAAAGTTTCAAACATCTTTTTAGATTGTCTATTTTATCAAACTAATATTTTTTAAATTATTTAAAAGTACCAAATTAATCACTTTCGAAAGTCTGCTTCTAGTATATTATGATGTTGTATTGTATTTGTTTTTTATTTACAATCTAGCGCTTAGGATTTCCTTCTACAGATAGACAGACTAATCTTTGACATTTCCAGGTTTATTACTAAACAATACAATTTTGTTTTGTAGTGAACGGCATTCCGAGTCTACTCTTCTTGTCAGCAAAGTAATTAAGATTTTTACGATGACATTCTCTGTCGTCTTAGTAATAAAGTTAACGTAATTAGGCCGAACCTCTAAAGTATACTCTGGCCTTCACTTCTTGGCCTTAATTTATATTTATGTGTCCTCTTATGTAGTAACATGAATAAAGCAAACACTTTATATACCATTTGAAGAATTTTCTAGATCTTCCTAGTAGTCAAAATCAAACTCATTTATTCAGTCTAGGCTGTTACAAGCTCTTGTGAAAGTCAAACGCTACAACATCGGTTCGTAAATCTACGGCGGGAGACCTTGTACCGAAAAGAACCGGCAAGAAACTCAGCAAGGGCTATTTGTTCTCCCTGTTTTGTTTCATACAGAGTCGTCAATTGAAAGATGACATCAAAAACTGAAAACATGACGTTGATGTCATCTTTCATCACATAAATATTATTAATTAACAATAAGATAAGTATAGCTAACAATTTTCAACCAAATTAGCAAAATAAAACGACTTTGTCTATTATATTAAGCCCAAGGCGCCTATCATTTATGAAATCTTTAACAGTATAGTAATCTTTCTTAAGGAGACAAGTTTTTATACACACTTTAAACTTATTAAAAGGTAAATTTATTATTTATTTTGGTATTTTATTATGGTAACATACACCTTGACCCACAAATGAACCAAGAACCTTTTGGAGTCTCAACGGTGGCAATTTGAGTTTATCTTTATTTCTGGTATTGAAATTACGTAGATCATCGCGCCTCGTATATAAATTTATGTTCGGACGCACAAAAAGTATACTATTGTAAATGTATTGAGAGGCAACAGTCATTATACAGACAAAATGAAAATTTGTGCTAATTCCATCACCGTTTCTTACCTCAAACTTAGTTTTCTTACTTCTAACTTAGTTTTAATATTAGATTTAGATCGCGTAATCCTACCCATAGGGTATTTGTTTTGCAAGTTTATAAAAACATAAAAACAACACGTCATTTTATAATCCAATCACAAATATGTGTCGTCAATACGATAACCTGCATAGGTATCATTTCTCCTTGGACATTTTTTGTAGTCGGCTTCTTAAATTTCGGAAAGAAATCCAAAGATTAATACTTCATTAACAAAAAAGAAAATTAGTTAATTTGTAATTTTATTGTGTTTTTAGGGTTCCGTACCTCAAAAGGAAAAAACGGAACCCTTATAGGATCACTTTGTTGTCCGTCTGTCCGTCCGTCCGTCTGTCAAGACCGTTTTTCTCAGGAACGCGTGGAGGTATCAAACTGAAATTCATACCTTATACTCAGGTCTACTGTCCCTTGGAGCTATGAAAAAATCAAACTTCTAAGCCAAAGCAATCAAAAGATACAGCCATTTATGCCGCAAATTTTCGAAACTCGCACGGGAATCAAAACCTACAGGGTACTTCCCGTGAACTTAGAATCTTGAAATTTGGTACGAAGTTACGTCTTATAGTACAGATAAAGGAAAAATTGCGAAAACTGTAAATTTTTAGTTACATCATAAAATAAAAAATATTTTTGAATATTTTTGTACGGAACCCTCGGTACGCGAGTCCGACTCGCACTTGGCCTGTTTTTTTTTTGATTCATTGTTGAAATTCGATTTTAAATATTTTTCTCTTCTGTAAACTTCAGCCCATAAAACTTGTTTTGTGAGCTAATGAAAAATAAACGTTGGTTGATGAAAGTTCCGAAATGACTTGTTTGTGGTAAAATTTATATTTTGACATTTTTATTTTAGTTCAGATTCTGCAATGCTTCTTTGAACATTTCTTATAACACAGTATAATACCTTGTGTGTCTCTTTATTTCCAGGTAAATATCGTTACTTCTCTGCCGTCAAAATCGGTAAGATTCGCTTCGAAGCCTAAATAGATTGAAGCGCAATGGTAAGTGACGTAGCGTGTCGGTAATACGCGTATTCCCAATATCTCTCAGCTCCTTAACAATACATCTAATGTGATTACTCACCGTAAAGAGGATTCCAACACTCTTGTTACAATGTGATTTTTAAAGCAAGATTGACGCGAAGTATACAGTATTCAATATATATTTTAACTTTTTCATTATTACTATTATGGTTATCATTATTTATCATTATGATCAAAATCATGGCCAAATAATGTTTTAATTTTATAAGTGAACTCAAGGTTTGTCAAGTGTCTATCAAGGTATGTTATGGTCTATTATTTTCGAAATAAGTTTATTAATGTTATACACCTGATTCACTTCATAATTACATTCCTTTAAAAGTTTTACACGCTATTATAATGATATACTTTGTTCGACATCTTATTTCCATATATTGTTGGACACTTCCCTCCTTCTTGTCTCTCAAACCACAAACATAGTTTTAAACGTGGCATAATGGCGTTCCATTGTGTGTGGCAAATTGGCAATGAAAATGTGTTTCGTAAACGTGGCATTACAGCAGACAGATTATTTTTTACTAATTTGTCAGTATCTTGTCAGGTTGGCCGCTGGGGTTGCGTTCTGTTCCTACACTCCAGGCTCGGTTCTCGGTGTGTGGGAGCATGGGTAATACTTGCGGACTTAATATTAATTCATTATGAATTTAATTAACTATATTTATTTATTTAACTTTGTTCATGTATTCTATTATAACTATCTTTTATACTCTAGCAATCTCGTACAGGCCCTACCAGAGTACCAGCGCTGTTACGGTGGGAATATTCCCGTCCCATTGTAATAGCATTAAGCTGAGGCAGGGTCTTGATTGGCCTTTCTTCTTTTTTCATGTTGTTCTTCTCTGTTTATTTTTATTTTTATCGGTATATAATTACCTATTGTTACATTCTTATGTTTTAAGGCCAATAAATGATTTTTCTTTCTTCCTTTCTGTCATATATATACTTCTATGGAGCTAAATGTGCCATTAATTGGAATTTAAGAAAAATTGGGATCAATAGGAACAATTTGTCAGCTCATCTTCTATATCCGTCTCAAGAAATGCTTTGTCTGCTAATTGCGTCTGTTAGGAAGTATTGCTTGTTTTATGATCATCATCTTCTTCGAAGCCAGTATTGGACAGATATTTTAAAATCGGTCCAATAAAATTTAATTTAATATTCACATGCTCTGGTTTAGTAGGTAGGTATTAATCCAATAATATTTCTAATGACTCGGCGCGGCGTTGAGGCCGAACATCCTCTTAATTATTTATACCGTTCCCTTGATAGGTGAAATATATGTCTGGAGTCTGGACCTTTAATTACCCTGGGAAAGGGACTAAAATGTAGGCAGAAAATAAAGCTGCTTTATTAATTTCGTGTTGTGATTGTATAATAAATCGAAGTTAGTCCTGTTCCATGACTTTATCAAAGCGGTCCTCGGAATTAGAAGTTTTTTGATCCTGAATCTGGTCGATTCATGTTTATTGTATTTCCATTACAAAATTATAAAATGTATCAATCATAGTGACATTCAAGTCTACTTGTTATTTTCGTTGTGGCAAAACATTGTAAATTTTGTTAATCTTGTACCAGAATTTTACACAATGTTTTCAAGTAAATATAAATATCAAAACAATTAGGATCACTAACAATATAATAATCGGAATCTCGCTAAAAACAAGGTAGAAATCCCGCAAACAAAACAAATTATTATAAATAAGATCAGTATTGAATAGGATCAGTTCTCTAAAGCTTCGGCGACGATATAATTTAGCTGCACAGTCTATTTCAACCGTTTTCCTCTGTGTGATGATTTCCTTCATGGCTACATCATGTTGATAATAGGTATACTCATACACTATCCCCGGCATATATACAGGAACTATTGCACTTAAATGTGACAAAAATGATTCATTGTGTTGGCAATAGATGAATCAGGGCTTTGTAAAATGGGGATGAACGGTGTACCTGCCTACATCATTGTTCAAATCTCAAAAAGTCTGTGAGCTATTTAAAAAACACCGAAATCTGTGGCAAAGGTTGTCTATTTCAAAATAATATTGAACTTATATGTATTCAAAAACAAACTAAACACCGTGATTCAGAACTTGCATAGAAAAATATTAAACACAACAGTAACGGCATCTATGCATGACTGATAATTAAATAATATTACTACAAACTTAACAATCATAGTCCCAAGCAGGACTTTAATTTTCAGAAATTGCAGGATAACGTTGGAAAAATCTGAGCTTTGAAAATAGATTATTGAGACATCTCCGATAATTATGACAGAAGTGGTAACTAGCCATAACCGGAGGCTTGTTGGTTCTCGGTAATGGCTGCAAACCGCAAGGGAGCATCTTGAACGTGCTTTGCTACGGAGTTTAGATAAGTGTGCACCGCAAGACACACTATACCTGGTGTTAAGTGCCGGTGGAGTCCAGACGCGAAGATAGCTGGTACAGCAGTTTTACCTGCCACACCAGCCATCCTTACCTTGCCAGCCTGAAAGGTGCTTCTTTAGTATCTTTCAAAGGACCCCGGGGTGTAAGATGGACACGTGAGGGAGCATTTAATTTGCAGATAATTTGCACAAAAGTGAGTGAAATTATTTTTATTAACGTTGGGATAATGACCATAGTAAGTCACTCTATTGCCCGACCTCACTCAAATGCCAACAATTGGTGATCGCTTTCTCAAAATAATAACTAAATCTAACTGTATGGTCGTTATTCTGAGATCATAGATGCCGCCGGCAAAATTTTACGACTTGCAACTAGTGAAGTTAGTGTGTATTGTGCTTTACAACAGCTCCCAGGACATTCAATTAAGGCTGCCCGGGGTGAGAATTCGACCGATTTTTCTTAACTTATTTCTCTCCCAGCAAACAGTTTTATTCACGAACGCGTTCATACATTATTTCAACTAATACGAACCTTTATTGACAGTCGGACACACAATGTCGAATAAGAATTCTATGGATACGATTTTCTTTTATATTTCACACTTCCTTTAAACAAAATAGGTTTCTCTAACGGGTAACTCGGTGAGCCGCCACCTCGCTGGTAATTGGACGGCTGGCGGCGACAACTCGATCTGAATTCGATTATCGGGTTCGCAGAGAAGGGTAACTCCATTTTTTCTCATGCGCCACATAATTTTAATTTAAGGTAACTAAGGCAATCCATAAAAGTTTACGTTGTCAGATATCTGAGGAATAGCGCAAGATAATACAATACAAATAAAAAATGTTACAAACGCTGTGAAATTTTGAGATTATTGGATAACTCAACGTAACTTGATATACAAATCATGGTGATGTAGCAGGTTCCAATAATGTTGTACTCATATTCATTAAATTAAGTATTGGACGTATGTTATCAGTAGGCGGAGTATACGCGAGTAATGATGATGATTGGTAATGAAAAGTACTTAGTTTGTCTTTCCGAGCAAACCATTCGCGAGTATGTAAAATTTTAAAATTTGGTTTTTCTTGGTTTTTTGGATCCAAGAGTTTATAACCTCAGATCGGAGGGTGGATTTATCCAGTCACGAAGCTGCAAAGCTGGATCTATCTTATCAGATTTAGAAAGAATTCGATTCGGCCCAGGTCGTTACCTGTATTTTCTTTAGATGTTCAAACGCCAGTCCTTATCCGCGCTCGATTCTCCAAACATAAATTCTATATAACTACTAGATGCCTACCTACCTATTCAGCAAACGTATTCCCTGAAGTCGTATCAGTTCGGCGCCTGTCACCTGTCAAAGGCAATGCCTCCAACTAGTCGATAGAGGACTCCATCCGTCAAGCTCAATCGTGCTCGCCGACATCAATCTTGGTACGCGCAAGCACGCGAGATATGGCGCGAGTTAAACCTTCTAACGGAACGCACGTGGAAGATATAGTGAATTTTTCTTACAAATACAATGCTCAGTAGCACGTCGCCAGGCACGGAAGAAGTGAAACATGAAACTTAAAACTTAAAATATAAAACAAAAGAAGAACAGAAGAACAAACGAAACGAATATGTGAATACCAAGGACTTGGCTTAAAACGAAAAAGATGTAGCAACCGAATTTTTGCTACCTGTCAGCCTCTTTGTGTGTCTGTTCCATCACAAAAACTATCAAATACACCAGCCCCTCTAGCATGAGCACCACGATATCTATCTATATATATATAATATAAAACTCAAAGGTGACTGACTGACATAGTGATCTATCAACGCACAGCCCAAACCACTGGACGGATCGGGCTGAAATTTGGCATGCTGGTAGATGTTATGACGTAGGCATCCGCTAAGAAAGGATTTTGATCAATTCTACCCCCAAGGGGATAAAATAGGGAATGAAAGTTTGTATGAAACTGTCAATTTTAAACCGATCGGGCTGAGACTTTGCATGCAAGTAAAAGAAGAATCAGAGATGAATGTCATTGTGTATAATACAAGCCTTCAGCTCTACACCGAAGCGAAGCGAGGGCGGGCCGCTAGTATATATATATAAAACTCAAAGGTGACTAACTGACTGACATAGTGATCTATCAACGCACAGCCCAAACCACTGGACGGATCGGTCTGAAATTTGGCATGCAGGTAGATGTTATGACGTAGGCATCCGATAAGAAAGGATTTTGATCAATTCTACCCCCAAGGGGATAAAATAGGGAATGAAAGTTTTTATGAAACTTTCTCAATTTTAAACCGATCGGGCTGAGACTTTGCATGTAGGTATAAGAAGAATCATAGATGAATGTCATTGTGTATAATACAAGCCTGGGAACAAAAACTGTAGTCTACACTTCAGCTCTACACCGAAGCAAAGCGAGGGCGGGCCGCTAGTGATATATAAAACGTATTTATCATGCTCAAATGTCAAATTACTATGGAGTTTGACAGTTAGGCACGATAAAAAACGTGATATAATGTGAATTGTGGTGCATGCTACAGGGACAGAATGTGCTTGTTACAAATTCAGTGATCAGGCTGGTAGGCATTTGCCATTTCGAGCATCACAATGTCTGCGTTCTTATTTGCTTCTACTCGCCTTGTTTCTATAATCCAGGGATTAACACGTGTTGACGTCGGTTTTCTCATTCTGATCAACTTTTCTGATAGGCTTTAAAAAAGACCTGCCAGGTCAAATTCCCGAATAATCTAACGCTTAATAGTGGGTGAAATTCACCTTCAAAAATTTCATAACATAGTGTTGCAGCCAAAATCACTTTAAGATCATACTACAATAGTATCTCACAATCCGGTAATCCATTTCATTAATCAAAAACGCGTTTGTTTACATTCTAATTACGAAATTAAATATGGTTTTTAAAGACGTACTTTATAAACGCATATATATAAAAATAAAAGTAGATAAAACTCATTACAGTATTGCTAGCTGTATCGTAAAATAGCTTTTTAATCATTATATTACACTTTTTGTTAATTTATTAAAGTAGGCTATGATATGAGGCTGAATGTAAAAATGGCGCAGGCATTCGGAATTTGAAATTAATTTCTCCCGCTTCCTATACAATTTTCTGCTGACCGTATTTTGTTTTTGGGATTTCAGAAAAGATTTGCAAAATACTTCGTTGTTAAGTACTTTGTTTAATATCAATTGTTCATATGAGTGTAGATAAAGTAGTATGCATAGAATTTAGGTATTAAACACTCGAGTCAACCTAGACTCTCGTATTTTAATATCCCTTCCTAAATGACAGTCGCCTTGACAAAAAAAAAAGTGTAAGAAGTGAAACTTCTTTATGGCCTTATTTTTCGAAAAATGATCTACATGCAACTTTCCAGAAATTGGTTAAATAAAGTTAAATTAGATAAAGTTTAAACAAAAGGATTTTATTATCATAGACATGAATACAAATTACTGCCTATGAAACTGTTATGATTACACGGCTCAGTAATCTAAGGCACATGTTCCACCTCCGACGATGAACGATAAGCGAGTAGAAACTAGAAACGAATTGGCAGTCCTGAGTCCTGAGTGATGCACGCGCACGGCTTTTGACAGCCAAGCCAGCTTAACCGAGCGAGTATAGCTGAGCGAGTATCGCTGAGCTAGTATCGCTGAGCGAGTATCGCTGGGCGAGTATCGCTGAGTGAGTATCGCTGAGCGAGTATTGCTGAGCGAGTATCGCTGAGCGAGTATCGCAGAGCGAGTATCGCTATGCGAGTTTGGCTGAGCGAGTCTTATCTTTAATAACTATTGTCACTCAGCTACAAACGAGTAGAGAGAGTTCTCGCCGGCGACAGTGTGATCATTCAGCTATCAACTATTAATATAAAAAAAGATGGCGCGTAACGGAAAATTGTGACGCGTAACCGAAAAATGTGACGGTAAATTTTTTTCCAACGCCGATAAAGAAGTTTCACTTCAAAAATCCAAATTAAATCTTTCCAATCATGCAAAAACTTTGCATGACAAAAGAGTTTCTATTAGCGATGTTCAAAGATTTCTATCTGGCGGCAAAAAGTGTCCTCTCTCGGCACCGCTGACCTAATTACCTTGTCCGTCCCTTGTTTTTTTGTCCGTCGTCCCCCTTTTTGTGTCCCTCGTATTATTGCGTCCTTTTAGTTCAGACTCGAATAATTCCAATTTGCAAACCCCTTCGCTTAGTCTAGTTTCCAAAGTCATTAAATAACAATATGTAAGAGAAATGGAGTATATCAGTTTGTTCGCACGTTGCCATCCTTTGATATTAAAAGGATTTTTATCTTTATTATCACTACATATATATCAATATTTATATTCGCGATGATTTTGAAATACTGAAAGGATTATAATGCGGCTTTCACCAAGATAGTATTGTTCCAGATATTTCTCACGGAAGGTTTATTTGTCGACACATGGTCGAGAACAAAACTATAGTCTACACGCTTACATTAGATTTGATTAATTGATATTCTAAACCCAAGGGGCAGTAGACTAACAAGCTGATAAAACAATTTAAACACTCGAATGAAAATTTTTCATTACAGAAGCGTCGTCTACCATTATTTGATCCATTTTTCTGAATCATCAAATAAATATCACAATTGCTTTTGATCACAATTAAAAATAAAGTAAAAAATTTTTTCAGTAAGGAAGTAACATTTGATTTCGTCGCTGTTTACTGAAGCGCTGGGTCCACTTAAAACAAATAATTATCATTTTCAGGGATTCCTTTTGAAACCATGTAACGGGGGTTTCCTTTGAAATATCCGTGTCAGATTTTGGCCCTGTCGAGGGAGGCTTTCGTGCTAATTGTGATTCGCTAATTAAAACCATCTCCCTTTAATATCCCCGTCGAAGCTGGCGTGATAACAAAGATAATGTTTTTATGCCCCTTTGTAAATTTGTAACGGGTTTTTAGAGAGACTTTTCGAGATTTCTTTCTCTTCATTAATGAAATTTCCTTGGAGTGATTACTTATAATTGTAAATATTGTTCTGAGTAAGTTATTGTTAGAACTGTGATATTTTGAAGTTTTGCTCATTGAGACTAAATAGTCTGAGGAGCTCGATGGTGCAAGTGGTTAGCGCGTTCGGCTGCGATCTTAATAACTTTCGCAGTGGTCGGTCATTGGATGGGTGACCAAAAATTACTATCTCGAGCTCCTCCGTGCTTCGGAAAGCACGTTAAGCCGTTGGTCCCGGCTGCATCTGCAGTCGTTAGCACTCACCAATCCGCACTGGGCCCGCGTGGTGGGTCATGGCCCAATCTCCCTATTTCATCCATAGGGAAGGCCTGTGCCCCAGCAGTGGGGACATTAATAGACTGATGATAATCATGATGATGAGTCTGAAAATTATGCGAGCAATCGCGCAACGTTTCTGTCTTTCTGGTAGCACAATGTAGAGAGTCAGAACGTGCGGGAATATGTTAATGAAATGTCTTGAAATCCTAGATCCATATGTAGAAATCCACAGTAATATATCCTAGCCCTATGCTAGTGCTTAATTTTTGCCTAAAGAGAGAGAGAGAGAGAGAGAGAGATTTTTTATTAACTTGTTACACGAATATTACAACAACAATGAAAGAACAAATAAACATTAACATAAAACACAAAATTAAAAACTAACTTAAAACTATAAAAGTAAATTAATGGTTAATCAGGACCCTGCCTCAGCATGATGCTGTTGCCACACGTTACTATGCGAGTGACAGCAGCGCTGGTATTCTGGCAGGGCCTGTAAGGTGCGCTTTAGATATTACTGGCTTGTCCTCTGTAATTATCATTGTTTATCTAAAGCTCTAAGCGATAGGAGATACGTTCAGGGTAAGTAATGTACAAGGATAGTCTGGTATCACAAGCAGCTGCTATGATGGTAGCTTACTAACAAGCTTGTTTGCCACCCATTTAAAACTAATGTATGTTGGTCTAGCTTGACCTAATGCGAGTGCAGGCAAACTGATACAACTCAATTGCTACCGTCTAACCTAGACGTTGGCCAAACTTGAAGAAAAGACCAATAATTATAGACAAACTGTGTGGAGCTGCCCATATGTTGGTACGCTATCAGTTATTCGGGATGATGTGAAACAAATATTGGCGAGCGACAGCGAGTGCCGACAAGGTACGCCAAATGAGGTGTATACACGATGGCGCTTGCTTTGGCAAATTAGGTAAGCGAGACTAAGCGGTGACAAGGCAAGACAAATATGCTGTCTATAAGTTGGTATCGGCCATCATGTATACGCGGCTAACCTAATAAAAAAAGACACAGTCCTAAATGAGACAGTATGCAAGCAGAAGAAGTTCACGATTCTGTCGGTATAAAATGAAAAAAATTATAATGGACAACAATTTTTTGAAGAGAATACATTTCCTTCTATCATAATTTCCTTATTTACAAAGCAAGTTTTGCCAACTTTCTCGAAAGCTCAAGTATCGAATAAGTTAAGTAGTGATTTAGCTAACAAATACTAGTTATTGAACGGATGAAATCCGAAATGTTTCTTAAAATATTTTAGAAAACAAAAACTAAAAGTATTGACCAATTAAGCTACCAGTACGGTAGCATAATTGGTCAGACCATTCGCCCGGATTGCGAAGGGTGAAGGTCCGCGTGGATTTTTTTCTAGTTATGTTTTCTTTAGATTAAAACATCAAGCAGCTACATGCTTTAAAGAATAATAAAAATTATAACTAAAAGTATACTAAGAATTTTAATAGTATTGCTTTCGTCTGCATAGATTTTCTTGTGAATGATATTCTTGAACAACAATAACTTCATAAAGAAGCGAGAACGCTCCCCAATATTACCAACTTTTTGTTAAGGACTTTATGATTTGAAATTCAAACCGCGCCCATAAAGTTTCCTATAGAAACTTTTAAAGGCAGAAAGGTGGAAAATATATATTGGTTTTTGTCTTAATGTCTTGAGAGGTGAGCCGTACTCATATTTGTTTTTCATGTTCAGTAACGATTGTTTATATAAGTTTGTAGGTATTCCGGCCATGATAATTTTCTCAAATTACGTAAGTACTTTTTCAAAGAGAGCTTTGGATCTCTGGAGAGTCCAATTAGAAAAGTTTTGAAATCATCGCTGAATATTCATCATTTGCCTTCGACATAATGCCTTCCTTGGGGTCCCCTGCCCCCGTCTATCAAAACAACTGGTTTTACGAAGTTTTCATTTTTACTAAGTGTCTTGGTATCATTAATTTGAGGTGTCATTTTTGTATGATCGATTTATTTGTTGAGCAGAAATTATGAGGTGTAGTGTAGGTTTAATTTTATTTGATTATAATATTCATGATCTAGATGCTAGACCTTGTGATATGCCCCTTTATCGCGTAATTACATGGATATGAAGTTAATGTGAAAACTTCTTTAGCGGCGTTGTACATTTTTTTTGTATGGGTAAAAAATGTTAAACTCGCGTCAGGTTAAACACGTGGGCTGATCGCACCATGACACAGAATAAAATTGGATAGGTTGTTGACTTTCAATATATTGGACGAAACACAGTAATATTTTATTTACCGTATTATAATAAGAAGTCTCTATCTAGGACGTCCACGTGGCAGCTTTATTGCGAAGAAAATGCATTTTTTTACAATAGATGTCGCTAGGTGCGCTTAAATGTGATTCATGTAAGTTGATTTCTTTACAATAGATGTCGCTAAGTGCTCTTAAACGTGATTCATGTAAGTTGATTTTTCTGAGAGATAAACTTTTTTTATGTAATATAAATTGTCATGTTTGTGTACGATAGCGCGATAAATAAATATTGTATTCTACCACATACATGATAGTGCTTTTATACTGATAATTAAAGCAAATCGTGCTAAATTATTCCCTAACCATTCCAAAATATCAAAAATGCACAACGTTAATATTCAAGTTTTCTCTTCTGCCGGCACGCCCGGAGTGCAACGCGTCGTTTTTTTTTATTTCAAACCACTGCTACTTCTTTTCTTTTAAGGATTGGAAAAGATCCCTATCACACACTTTACCGGTAAGTTCATCAAAGTAGTTGTAGTGAGAAATAGTCGTTCGTAGTGAAAATATCGAAAAAAATTGTTGTCGAAAGAAATAGTTTTGAATTGTAAACTGTGGTGCTTATGCTACGGGGCTTGATGACTATATCCCACTTGATGTTAAGATCAGGGCTTGAAATAAAGTTTAATACCGGTTTTTAGTAAAGGTTTCGATCGGAGTGCGTCCGAAATGAAAGCGGTACCTAAAACCTTAATAAACCGGTTTAATCCAGAGCGACACGTGCACGCGCCGGCATCATTTGAAGTTTGTTTTGTTTGAACTAATCAAGTCACAACTTGTTAATGCTCAGAGATTAATGCATTTATTGATACGTTTGCTAGCCTCTAGTGAGTCAAGTTATTTATATTAGTATTATCGATGCCGTCAGTAGGAGCGAAATGAAACCCTTTAAAAACCGCTAAATTGATTCAAAACCTATTTGATTTCGCTTTTTAGGTAAACCAGTTTTTTTAAGGTTAAGGTAGGGCCAAACCTAAATAAAACGCTCCTAATGTACTTGACACTGATTAAGGTTTAAAAATTAACCGTTAAACAAGCCCTGGTTAAGATGTGGTGAAGTCCAGACACGAGAAAAAAACTGGTGCAGCAGTTATGAACTGCCACTTTACTTCAGCACCCGACCCCAACATACTGGCTTCCCGTTCTGTGCAATATAGCGTCCATTTGACCGGAATAGCGTATATATTAAAGCCACTCGCCGTAAACTGGTCCTTTCTAGAGAGGTGAGGAAGATCAAAGCCAACGCTGAACTACCTATACACGAAGAATTCCTAGACCGAAGCGAACTTAGACTCAAGTCCCGCAGAGCACCATGCCATACGGCAGCCACCATGCCCGAGGATGGTTTTGATGCGAAGACCCAATGGAAGAGTGACTGGAAGACAACGACGGAAGGAACGCTTGCTGAAAAGTTCACCCCAGGAGTGAGGCCAGCAGGCTTTGACCTACCCAGGCGAGAGTGTTGCCTCCTCAACAGACTGCGGACGGGTCACGGTCTCTGTGCCCACTACAAACATCGATGCGGCTGGATCGACTCGCCCCGATGTGAATGCGGTGCCGACGTACAGACCATCCAACACATCGTACAGGAGTGTCCCCTTACCAAATACGATGGTGCGATGGAGGACCTGTTCTCCCTCGATAACGACGCTGCCAATTGGCTAAGACATTTAGATTCTAAACTCTGATTCCTGTGACAAGACAATGCCATACGAATAAATAAAACTTTAGCACCAACAATCCTCCTCATTTGCCTGCAGGAAAGCTTCTTTACGCCTCTTTTGAATAACCCCAGTTTGTGGGACGTAGGGAACACATGCGTGAGCAAAGAATTCTACTTGCGAATAGAACGTAGTATTGTATGGAAGATTGTTTATTTTTTGTTACATTCGTTCTGGCTCATTTCAAATTTCTATACAAAACTTCTTGACATTTGACGCGGATCATTATCGAATTCAACTACTCGAATCTGATATTATGATGGCCACTCACCTCCACGCCGCTTAATCAAGTTGCTTGACCAAAAAGCCAAAAACTGACCGTGTGTGGGGAAAATTTTTGGAAAGACAAGCCATTTGACGGACATTCGATTTTCTACCTGCCGAGCCGCATGAACATGAGCGCGGCGTGTTCTGCCAAACTGTCAATTCTCTTAAAAATTTCGAAGTAATCGGATGTAAATAAAATTTATGTGCAAATAAGTTATTATTTTGCTATCCAAGGTTTGTACCAAAAAGCCTTTTTCTTTTCTGTTTTTTTCGACACAGAAAGCTGTTGTCAGGCCGATCAGTGTTGTCGTCTGTGCAAGACATGCTGACTCGCTCGCTTCTTTACGTTACTGACGGAGCTTCCTGCCGCTTGAACATGAGTGGTCTCCGTTATGCCACTAGATGTCATGCCGCTTGAACATGAGTGGTCTCCGTTATGCCACTAGATGTCATGCCGCTTGAACATGAGTGGTCTCCGTTATGCCACTAGATGTCATGCCGCTTGAACATGAGTGGTCTCCGTTATGCCACTAGATGTCATGCCGCTTGAACATGAGTGGTCTCCGTTATGCCACTAGATGTCATGCCGCTTGAACATGAGTGGTCTCCGTTATGCCACTAGATGTCATGCCGCTTGAACATGAGTGGTCTCCGTTATGCCACTAGATGTCATGCCGCTTGAACATGAGTGGTCTCCGTTATGCCACTAGATGTCATGCCGCTTGAACATGAGTGGTCTCCGTTATGCCACTAGATGTCATGCCGCTTGAACATGAGTGGTCTCCGTTATGCCACTAGATGTCATGCCGCTTGAACATGAGTGGTCTCCGTTATGCCACTAGATGTCATGCCGCTTGAACATGAGTGGTCTCCGTTATGCCACTAGATGTCATGCCGCTTGAACATGAGTGGTCTCCGTTATGCCACTAGATGTCATGCCGCTTGAACATGAGTGGTCTCCGTTATGCCACTAGATGTCATGCCGCTTGAACATGAGTGGTCTCCGTTATGCCACTAGATGTCATGCCGCTTGAACATGAGTGGTCTCCGTTATGCCACTAGATGTCATGCCGATTGATCAAGCGGCACGTGGTTCTGCGGCCACCATGCTGGTCCATTTTTATATACTTCATGAATATATATACTGAAATGAATCTTTATATTTATTAACATACGCGTAAGTACCTCAAAGGCTTAACTGTCATTTCGACCCAATTTACACATTTTTTTTAAAGTAATGTTATTACCAATATTGAATATTTATTGTTTTGTATGTTTATATTAGGTTATTTAGGTATATATATATATATATGTATTACATTAATATTTATGTATGTAAATTGCAGACATAACCGGCTTTCCAGTATCAAAGACAAGCGCCAATTTTTTGTACATGAGGTGCCTTTTAAAAGGTTCGAGTCTGTTATTCTTTGGGTTTGAATAGAAACAATAATATTTAATGGATTAATATTTATAATATTGTTAATTCAAGCTTTTTCTATAATTTGTGTTATATTTTTTATATTAATTATAAAATAATGATTAACGTTATAGTGCTATTAATAATTTTGAAGTGAATGGCTTTTGAGGAATTTAATGAACTAATAGCTTTTGTAATACTTAATGGGATTCAACTTTGTTTATTTACTAGGTAATAACACATTATCTGAGCTACTTTTTCCTTTTGTATATATATAAAATATAATGCCATATTGTATCAATAAAACAAATTATTTAAAAAAAATAATACTTGTAAAAGTATTTCGTTCGACATTGTGGATTACCTACAATGTCAAGAGATGGCACTGCCTTGCAGCTTATGAAATACTAGAGGAACATTTGACACGGCCGTAAGGTCTCGGTAGCATAATTGGTTAGTGCGATTGCCGTCTGTAGATGCGTGTTTAAATCCCGCTTGAAACCTGGACCGAAGGGATTTTCTAGTAAAAAAATGTTTAGATTAAAACATGTAGCACTTAGGTCGCTTTCAATTTATGCGTTTCTTGGCAGCCTGCTGCGGTGCCGAAGCGGTGCGTTTGTCGTACAGCGTACGGACAACAGCATATGTATTCTGTAAGATGCAATCTCACTTACGATCTCATTATTATTTTTTTGTTGAAGTTCTCCCGTTTTATTGAAGGCAAAGGGAACAATGCCCATACAGCCTGGTCTTAAATTAAATTAATGTATTTGTTTCTTAGGTTTTCACGCACATCACTCATTAAATAAAACTAGTTTTTACGGGTTAATGCATGAAACTTTATTTATTTATTGACGTTTCGCAGCCTTTTCAGGTCTGCATCGTCAGAATAATTTATTCTGACGATGCAGACCTGAAAAGGCTGCGGTGTGACGCATCCTAATGTTTCTTGGAGTGTTTGGCACGAAATGTATCGAGTTGGCTTTTTCGATAAGCCTCTGTGAGGTAGTCAACACTACAATAAAATTCTCACGTCCATTTGACCGGAATAGCGTATATTTTAACGATTCCACTAATTCTTCAGTTACGCAGACAGTTGTTATACAAAACTACACCAATTTTATTTCACAATATCCACTATGAACGAATTTAAGAATAATTAAAATAAGACGCCAACCGCACTCGATGAAATCCCGTCAAAAACCCTTACGATCTCATTTATTCGGATTTCTGACAGATGTCAAATATCTAATACTGGCTGCTTCTACAGACATAATGACATTTTTCCGTGTAATGGCGTAATGCATATCAAACTAAATGTCTAAAATGGCAGCTACCAAAATCGGAAGTGAGATTTTATTTTACAGAATCACCCTACAGGACTGTCGCCGCACCGCGCGTTTTGTGTGAAAAAAAAAGGATCGTCCGTACGCTGTACGACAAACGCACCGCTTCGGCACGCAACGCATAAATTGAAACCGCCCTTAAATGCTTAAAATATTAGCATTGACTAGACTAGAGGCCCGTCGCGGCTTCACACGGGAGTATTAAATACTATGGAAACATAATAAATTGGCATCCGAAATAAGGACATGATTAAATTAATGCAGATTTTAAGAGTAACCTGACTGAGTTTCTTATGTAATTCTCTTGGAGGACTCCTAGTCGCGTACCTCGATTTACAGATAGACTTTTTGACTCGAAGAATCACAACAGACTGACAGACTTTGTCCGAGCAAGTGCGTCCATTGTCGACGTAGCGTTTCTTTATTGACCTGATTTACCTATAAACTGTAATTTATTTTATATCTTTCAGTTCTCATTCCATCATAAAACATACGACGCGTTCTCGTAGTTTAATTGGTTTCATCAACATCATCAGCCTATTAATGCCCCCACTGCTGGGGCGCAGGCCTTCCCTATGGATGGAATAGAGAGATTGGGCCATGACCCACCACGCGGGCCCGGTGCGGATTGGTGGGGGCTAACGACTGCAGATGCAGCCGGGACCAACGGCTTAACGTGCCTTCCGAAGCACGGAGGAGCTCAAGATAGAAAATTTTTGGTCACCCATCCTATGACCGACCACTGCGAATGTTGCTTAATTTCAAAGATCGCAGCCGAACGCGCTAACCAGTTGCGCCGTCGAGCTCCTCAGAGTAATTGATTTATAGTTATCAAGTATACTCTAGTTTCAAAGTTATTTACAGTTTTGTTATATTGTCAGTTTTTATGTTACGTGGTCCCCGTACAGTGGTCTTTCGTAGCTTTTCGGAAAAACGGGATCATTAGTTTCACTATTTGAAATACATGACAACTGAGTGACAGAGGTTTTTACTCTTTTAGGGATCACAACAAACTGAAATATTTTTTTGACTATTTGACAAATCACAACAGACTTTTTTACTTTCCACAGATCACAATAGACTGACAGACTTTTGGACTATTTGATAGATCACAACTGACTGATATAATTTTAGATCTTTTGAGAGATCACAACTGCCTTATAGAGTTTTGAACCTTGTCAAATTACAACTACAGTAAGGTTACTGTGTAATTTTAACTATTCTAGGTCCGGCCGTTTCGGCTGTGCGTTGATGAGTCAGTTTGTCAGTGTATCCTTTTCTCTCTTTGTTTATAAGTATCGATTAATAAAGAAGTTATAATAATTGTATTTATAGGTTTTACGATTTTAAGGTGTCTTTGTCAGTTGATGAATCCTACAGTTCTAAGTATTTTTACCATTTTGAGGAGTGTAAAACGAATCCTATTCCTTTTTCTACCCTTGTAGATTTTATTATTAAAAAAAAAACTTCTTGACAGATTATAAATTAGAAAAAGTTAATTAAACTTTATATTCATGTTCTTTACCACGAAACTAAGATTTGTTCTAAAGAAAATTTTACTAAAAAAAAATCCACGCGATCCAGGCACCCGTCCGGAATGCGGAAGGATTTTTTTCTGGTAACATTTTCTTTAGATTTATAAATCATTCTTAAAATTTTAAATATCAATAAGTTAAGATGTTTGCTGTTTCATAGAGTATAAACCTTTTGACGTAGTAACTAACTTCTTTAACTAATTAATTAATGTAAGTAATTTTCTGACTTTAACCACACGGCGCACAGTGGGCCGTTTGCGGTCACGTTGAACATAGTTATGTTTTAGTGGTCAACCTTATCAAGTCAACTATAATGTTTACTCGGTGACATGTGTGTAAATTTTTTAAAATTATTATTCGTAATATGTAAATGTAATAAATATAAGTATTTCTAACACTCACACCAATTTGTCTTGCCCCCAAATTAAGCACTGTAAGGCTTGTTTCGGGATACCAGAATACACATACAGAAACAATTATATAAGTATATTTCTATCTACGAATATAAACATTCATGATTTAGGTACAATTGCTCGTATGTATCCTAGAAACATTTGCCCCTCCGGAATTCGGACCCAGGACTGAGTTGATGGACCTCTGAGTAGGCAACGCCTTGAAACCAGGCGTACATACTACTCGAGACACGGAATTCGTTGTCTTTTTATTCATTGTTTTTAGCGAAATGAGTTGATTTAAGATAATTCCGAAGAAGCGGATTTTCGTTTGTATTGGATCGTCTGTCTGAAAAAGATCTACTGCCTTAATACTACTAAATTGATAATGTAATCGTTGATTTTAAAATGTCTATTGAACCTCGCTTCAAGGTTTTCACAAATTATGGTTTCATTTTATTATAATAAAATCCCATATTGACGACCTTAAAAGCATCCTAAAATTGAGGTTTTGATATTATTCTTGTTCTGAATTAATTTGTTACGTTGCACAGCTGTTGGAACCCATGTTATGAATTATTCTGGATGCTTTGTTGGGTAAAATCCGGGTGTATTTTCAAGACTAAAATTAATGTTTATTTATTTATCATGAACAAGGTTAAACTGTGAAACATAATCTTATTGCTTTTAATATACTATTCAGCTATAAAAAAAAGTTCTTTTTAACCTTTTTAAGTACAATAATAAATGGCAGAACATAAAAGGAACAACATGAGAAAAATATTTTCATATCTAAAAAAACAGAGAAATATTTTTATTTTATTTATTTATTTTTACTATACATAATAATATTACATATAACCCGTGTTGGTTTTACCGAGCACTGGGATTATTCATCTTTTAGATCACCTTATTTTTATAATAATCTTGTGCAAACGTACACTTTGAATTTGCATCTACCCTCTTTCTACGAGTTGTCGGCGGTCATCACTTACATTAATAGAATAAAAGCCTCAATTACAACAACTCATTTGGAATTGATTGTGTTTAACTTATTTATGATTAACATTAGTGATGAGTTTTATTCAATTATAACAGTTTCGAAAATTACATTCTCCTTTGAATAATGAATGTTCCCAATTCTTAAAAGTACCTAGTTATAATCCATAAATAAAATATTACAGGTGACACATTTATCAAGACAACATGTCTTGTTTGTGAAGGAAACTTAAACCAGGTTACTCAATTTCGCACCATAAAAAATAACCATACCTGTGTACCTACAATATCAATCTTCCCGTTTATTATGATCATACTCAAAATCATTTATTCAGTTTAGGCTGTTACAAGCACTCATGAATGTCTATAAGCTACGCCATCCGTTCGTAAATCTACGGCGGGAGATCTTGTACTGAGAAAAACCGGCAAGAAACTTAGCAATGGCTGTTTTTTTTCTCCCTGTTTTATTATTTTCAGAATCGTCCAGTTGAAAAATGACTTTAGAGATGATTCATGAAATCACCTTTCATTACATAATGTGAAATTGTTGTTGCTGTGTCATACAAATAGTGTTATTTATATAAGGTGTAACTAGTCATTTACATCTTAAATATCAAAGGAGTTAGGGCAGACTCATATCCGCTGGCAGCACTCATTCACGAGTATGACGCATGAACCAGCCATCGCATCGCTTCGCTCAACCATATTTTAGGGAACGTAACGACCCGCCTCAGACGACACCACCGAAAAGACTTTTAAGAGTTTCAACATATTTACTTAAAATTAAAGTAATTTATCTGTAGGACATTGCAAACAATTACAAAGCAAAAACAATGGAGAAATCATGACCACGACGTTTTGTCATTCAAATGTTTTTAAATAGTCTGATATTCTTCCTTAAGTAATCAACTTTATCTTATATCAATGTGTTTATCTTATATCAATAAAAATTTAACAAAACTATCACTCGGGTGAGCTCGCGTAATGATAACAAACAATTTTGAATTACAGTCTAGTGAAACCGAATTTACCGAATACAATTAATTTGGTGCATTGTTGCCCCTCTGTGCAAGCGTTGTGACGAGGATGCATAGTGGACAAATAATAACGTGTCTGGCCGCTTTGTCGTGTTCAAACTAATGAGAGTTTGCACGCACTCAATTTATTTTGTCCCCGCGCTGGTAGACTCGGCCCACTGGGCGTATCAGATCTCGTTCGATAAACAGGCGCGCAAATAAATCAATCATGGATTTATTTAGTCAAATTTAACAGAGTATTGTTGTTGGGTGGATGGATGCATTGACCATTTTAGTATTTCAACTGGCGCTTTATTTGACACGTCGAATTGTCAAAGGTGGTAATTTTGTTAAACTTTAGTATTTTTATTCAAACTTATACAAACAAGAAAAAACTGCGAGTTAATAGAAACACAAGAGACAATTTAAAAAACTTTTACTTAGGACATTCGAAGTGCCAATCTTATTAGTTCCATCCAAGCTTAGAGACTAGCTAGAAGCTATTTGATTTTTTTGATTCAATTAAAAGTCAAAAATTACGCTTCGTTTCGCAAATCTATGACGTGAGACCTTGTACTGAGAAGAATCGACAAGAAACTTGCCAACGGCCAGGTTGTTGTTGTGGTGGTAGTCTGTTCTCTACATTAGTCACTAAGTGACTAGCTTATCTAAGCTAAATCCTTTGTAGTGTGGGTTAGATCTTACGAACACCCTCCTTTCTTAATAAACAACATAATTAAAAAATTGACGACCAACATGATTATAAACTTACGTTTCTTGTTTGTCAGCTAAGTTTAAGGGAAGGGGTTTAAACGAATTTTAAGTAAACATTATTTCGGTTTGTAAATACCCACATTATATGACTGTTATTGCGAACATATGTGTGGGGGTGAATAGACGGAACAAATTAGTTTCATTGATGAAAATTAATGAAGAGTTACTTAAAATAGTTTATTTTCTATGTAAGCTTCGGCTAAATTATTCAACTGAAATAGAATAAAATGGTATCTTATATATAGGTATATCTATATATAAAACGCAAAGGTGACTGACTGACATAGTGATCTATCAACGCACAACCCAAACCACTGGACAGATCGGGTTGAAATTTGGCATGCAGGTAGATGTTACGACGTAGGCATCCGCTAAGAAAGGATTTTGATTAATTCTACCCCAAGGGGATAAAATATGGAATGAAAGTTTTTATGAAACTTTGTCAATTTTAAACCGATCGGACTGAGACTTTGCATGCAGGTATAAGAAGAATCATAGATGAATGTCATTGTGTATAATACAAGCCTGAGAACAGAAACTGTAATCTACACTTCAGCTCTACACCGAAGCGAAGCGAGTGCAGGCCGCTAGTATCTGTATATTTGTAGTTTTGGGCTGAAGAAGCTTTAGAAAATCTTGTTTACACACGCACACATTTCTCGCATTTTATTGCAAACGTTTTCTGATACGATTGTGCCACGATTGCCGCATTAATATGCATGACTCGTTATCCAAATCCCAAGGCATAGCTGTGAAAATATTTATTCTCTTTCTACATAATAACGTTGTGTCGACGCGGCGCTTCTCGTCCGTACGATTCCTGCTGAATTATGATTGCTGATTTTGCGCGTGTTTTGAAAGGACCGCTGCCCGTGA
The DNA here is from genome assembly GCA_902850365.2 of Chilo suppressalis. Lineage (NCBI taxonomy): Eukaryota > Metazoa > Arthropoda > Insecta > Lepidoptera > Crambidae > Chilo > Chilo suppressalis. The sequence goes on along the minus strand of OU963913.1, from coordinate 21,616,259 downwards.
CTGTGTATGCTAATGTTGCTTTCAACGGCTACGTTCTAACAGAGAGCTTAATTGTGCCAGCTTATTTTGTTGCTATATCCTTGTACGTAAACATGTTGATTGATAGGGCGTTTGAACGATCTAGAAACTCCTTATGTTTTGAGTTAGTCATTATGATGACGTGGCGATTTATTGGTGTACGAAATCTGTGATGAGGTTTTAGTAAATTACACTTTTTATCATTATTTGTCAAATAATATGTGGATAAATTGAGTGTAAGGTAAGGGATTGAAAATGATAGACGACGAGATAATAAAGGATAAATAAAGAAAAAAAGGAAAAATAGAGTAGGGAACAGGCCTGGCTAATGATGAAACTGATAAAACAATTATGTTTACACTCAAAAAACACTAACACATGGATCTATGTTGTCCGAATAATAAATGATTTGAATTTGAATTTTAAAAAACGCATTAGATTAATTGTGCCCCACTTTAAAAGATATTATATTATATTAAACATTTATGTACAAACTATACGATATAAAAAGACGATAATTATGGGAGTGATCCCATAATAACACAAATAATGGCATAAACAAATCCGTCACAAAATGACGACAACTAAATCTCACTAAATTTCATTTTGTGTCCGCAGTGACGGCGTTGCGAGAGCACTGGGATGAGGCGAACGCGCGGGTACTGCAGCGCAAGGCGCAGCTGGACGCGATGCTCGGCGACTCGCAGCGATACGAGGCTAGGCGGCGCGATGCAGACGCGTGGCTGGCCCGCATGGAGGCGCGGCTTGCGAACATGGCCCCGCCCGGGCACACGGCTGACGTGCTTGAGATGCAGCTTAGAGAACAAAAGGTAATTTTCCACATCATCATCATCAGCTTATTAATGTCCCCACTGCTGGGGCACAGGCCTTCCCTTTGGATGGAATAGGGAGATTGGGTCCTGACGCACCACGCGGGCCCACTGCGGATTGGTGGGTGCTAACGACTGCATTTGCAGCCGGGACCAACGGCTTAACGTGCCTTCCGAAGCACGGAGGATCTCGAGATAGTAAATTTTTGGTCACCCATCCAATGACCGACCACTGCGAAAGTTGCTTAACTTCAACGATCGCAGCCGAAAGCGCTAACCACTTGCGCCATCGAGCTCCTCCACACATTCTAGTCATAGAATGCATATCAAGTAGTGGCATCAACTTTATTTCGCACAACATCATAATTTGACATTTACTTATTTATAAGAGAATAAAAGCTTATGATTTTGTAAGCCAGAAAAAAATTAATATATTAGGTTGGGGAAAAAGATTCTTCGCATTTTATATGAAAATTCAAAACATTATTTATAAAGTTTATTTACATTTAACTAAATTATGTAGGTGCCATTTTGTTCGATAACTTTTTGCCATCTTATAGATAGGAACATGATACCATTGCTATAAAAAATTTAGGGTTTCTAATAAAAAAAGCCGCGGCAGTGTGGTTTTGTCAGTCCTCTCATGATGTGAACCTGACACCGCCTTAAGAATTCTGTTACCTAGGACTATTCTGTGCAAGTGGTTAGCGCGTTCGGCGGCAATCGCTATCGCGGTCATTAGATTGGTGACCAAAAATCTTCTATCTCGAGTTTCTTCGTGTTTCGGAAGCCACTTTAAGCCGTTGGTGCCAGCGGCATCTGCAGTCGTAAGCACAATAGCCCAATCTCCCTATTCCATCCGCAGGGAAGACCTGTGCTCCAGCATTGGGGACATTAATACGCTGATGATGATAATGATGATGGTTTCTCCAAAAGAACTCCAAAAATATCATAATTATACCATGTTAGTTGTTCAGACCTAATCTTCAGCAATAATCTTTGATGTATTTTCGATTGAAACGCTATCAGCTAAAGTTTCGAGAGTTCTCAAGATATTCGCCTTTAGCTGTCACTAATTGATTTTCAACTACTTGAAGGTAGTTAGGTATTACTTCCATAATTTATGGATGTATTACGGTGTCAGCATTAGTTACAATGTTATTAAATATTCCCCGAACACACTGTTTGAGTACCTCTACAGTTTGATAAATTAGTCGTCTCCATTATTGAGTAAACAACAATTTGATGGCTCAAATAAATTTGGCTAATCGATAGTTAGATTCAAGAACTACTACTACACAAGGCATAATGCGAAACACAGCACCTTCGTTGTTTTCTATAATGCCGTTATTTCGGCACATTTCGGCAAATACAAGGTACAAATCATCATTCACTCATTGGCTCACAATCACAAAGATCTCGACACTCAGCGGCTCTAAGCTGACAGCATTTATTTATTTATGAAAAGGCTTACCAACAATTGTAACACTTCAGCAATTACAATTATAGACACGGAGACACTTATATCAATGTTACAATTAATTATAGGTAAACACCACATTTACCATATCTATATCAAACAGTTTGTGTTAAAATTTTACCTAATATACCCTAACTTAAATGCTATTTTTTCCAAAAAAGGGACATTACAAAAATAAATGATCTCAAACTAAAAATAAACTTCTCGGGCACTCAGTCCGTCAAGTTCCTACTAATGGCTGAAGTTATTGCACTGGGACTATCAAAGTGTAAATCAATTTTATCACTTCTATCACTTTCAGCATTCCGCGACTTCCTATGACTTTCATCAGGTTGTCAATCTATCTGGTGACAGGCCTACTCCATGATAAAAACAATTCTGCCCTTCAACTATCAATTTCTCGCAGGAAAATAGCGAACAAAGCTCTCTCTACTGCTGTCCCATCAGAACCACATAAAAATGACCACGTTTCTCTAGGTATGGTTGGAAATCGGGGAATTTAACTTAAAACAGAACACAAAAACCGCAATTATTAACTGCCCTCATCTTGAATCCAGTAACATCAATGCAGAAGACCGCAGCTGTTGCACATTCAAAACAAATCTTATTCGAGTCAGTTATGGTGCAAATTTGAAGGTTAGATACTTCAAAACTTAAACATCAAAGTTAGATGGTGTGCGTCATACCAACTGAATAAAATAAAAAAATAAATATTGACGATCATCACAAACATTGCTTTGATTACAAAGAATTTGAAGTAGCCACTTGTTTTACGACAATCAAGGATAACGTAAAGAACAAAGTAAGGTAACTTGGTTAAAGCAATTGCTCACAAGAAACTTTTTCAACGATAAGAACAATTTATTTCAGTGATGTATGTATGTTGTAAAAACTTACGTTAAAGCAATACACTCTTGGTTAAATTACATAATCATGTATTCGCTATGAATTTTCCGAAAAAAATAATAAGCTAAAGTCGATATTATATTATTTTTAGACTAGATTATTTTGTTCTACAGAGTTAGTTTTGGACTTGCAAATTCAAAGCTCGACAAATAATACAATAAACTTGCATTGACTTCCAAAACTTTTTCCTTTCATTGGTAAAAACTGTAAAAAAATTGTTCCCTGTCTTAATTACATACAGAGTCAAACTGAATATAGACAATAATTGAAACTGTCCTGCCAGGACCTTGAATCTGGGAACTATGATATGTTATGACGACGCTATAAAACTGGTGAACGATCCACAAGACCACGGAGATAGATCGACTCAAAATAAATCTATATATATAAAACTCAAAGGTGACTGACTGACATAGTGATCTATCAACGCACAGCCCAAACCACTGGACGGATCGCGCTGAAATTTTTCATGCAGGTAGATGTTATGACGTAGGCATCCGCTAAGAAAGGATTTTGATCAATTCTATCCCCAAGAGGATAAAATAGAAAATGAAAGTTTGTATGAAACTTTGTCAATTTTAAACCGATCGGGCTGAGACTTTACATGCAGGTATAAGAAGAATCATAAATGAATGTCATTGTGTATAATACAAGCCTGACAACAAAAACTGTAGTCTACACTACAGCTCTACACCGAAGCGAAGCGAGGGCGGGCCGCTAGTTTAACCATAAAGATTAATTGAATCTCCATCTAATGAAAAGCGCATATTTTAATATTTATATTCCTCCTGTAACCACAAAATCTGATAAGGGTGAGTAGAGCCTACAATTATTTGTGTAAAAATTATTAATATACGTGCTAAGAAACCTAAACAAATTAAATGAATATTTAAGGATCAAACGAACTTACCTGAAGTGAAGTTCGATCCAAATTATATGAGCAGCTTCATTCGACGCGATGTATGCTGCAAGGGTGACGCTTGGGGGCGCCACTACAACATGTAAGCATAAATCAAGCAATGAAGCTGCGAAATATAACATCAATGTTTGGTAAAGATTTCCAAACTACTAAGTATAAAATAAGTTACAAAGTGTTAACATCCGCAAGCTCAAAAATATTAAGTTATTTGCCACTCAAATTTGTCGAAGGACTACGTTGCCCTCTACATAGAATGGCTGAAACTTACAATACTTTGTTTGCAGAAGTGGATATATTTTCAAAAACAAAATATAATTTTGGGTATGATGTTATTAAAATATTGCATAAAGAGACAAAGCATCTATATTTAAATGTATTAAACTCGTTTAGGGTAGTTATTATTTTTATTTTTGATGTAGTGATAAATTATATATAAAACTAGCTGTCCCAGCGAACTTCGTACCGCCATAAAAAATAGGGGTTGATTGTAAAGTGTTGAAAATTCAGGGTTATATGTATTTACTAACGTGGTATCATAAAAAAAAATAAAAAAAAATTTAGGGCTTCATTATAGGATTACCCTTAACATTTAGGGGGATGAAAAATAGATTACATCTGATTCTCAGACCTACCGAATATGCATATAAAATTTCACGAAAATCGGTCGAGCCGTTTCGGAGGAGTTTAACCACAAACACCGCGACACGAGAATTTTATATATTAGATATTACCGATTTGTTTATGAAAAATGTTTAATTACTTTGTGTTTGTTAATGTTATAGTTAAGCATAAGGATTTTAACAGTGTTAAGTTTACTCACACTGAATGTAACATCAGTAAGGCACTATTTTTATTTAATAATTTGTGGATAATATTGTGGGTTACAATATTACCTTAGATTTTACGGTACCATGGTACCACATATAATAGCCGTCTTTAGTCATAAAACACATATTGTAACCGTTGTTTATCCCTTAATAAATTCAAAAATTCAATATCGTTTATTCAGTCTAGGCTGTTACAAGCACTTGTGAATGTCGAAAAGCTACGCCATCGGTTCGCAAATCTACGGCGGGAGACCTTGTACTGAGAAGAGCAGGCAAGAAACTCAGCAAGGGCTGTTTTATAAATAAAATATGTGTTCCTTACTATTCTTATTCTACGTTGCATGAATCGCAATCTTATGAAATGCTATCACGTACGATATGATATACAGTGTACGGCTTCAGATTAGGGGAAGATATCCAATTGGCCCACATCTCTTTAGCGAAACTTGTGCAAGTTAGTTAGTTAGTGCCCCGAGAACTCCCATAAATCCTACATAATTGGAAACACTAGGGGTTGGATCTGACAAACTCTAAATTAACTAAATTCACACACACACACTTTGTCAGTTAACGACAAATAAAGTTTTAAAACAACGAAATATGTATGAAACAATTAAAAAAGGTCTTATCACATTCATTTAATATAATGTAAAATGCGTATGAGAAGATTCAACCCGACATCGTTTTGAAAGTAATAGAATTATGAATAATTTGGGTGGAAAATTTTTGACGGGACACAAAAGGTATACCAGGTAAAAAGGAATTTTAATTTTAAAATAACCCTCGCGGTGAAAAAACCCTCATTCTGTAATATGACACACGCACTGTGGGTCTCTCACTTATATTGTAATAGTATTCGTAATCTTACCGTGTGGAATCTCTTATCTATTAGACAAGTCCGTCCGTCCGTCTGTGGTGCTGTTTCAGCGGCCAAACCGTAAGAGATAGATAAAGAGAATATTTAAGTTATAAGTTAAGAATAGTCTGATAAGACTACAAACCAGATTTGAGTAACGTAGCATTTTCGGTTTTCGAGAAATCACGAATTTCAAACGAAACCACACAAAATCTCCGAAGTTCTCAATTAATTAAATACACTTTTTTTTTTAAATCAGGTTTTCGTGAACATTTGGTTCACTGGTTTGCTAGTTTTGATTATCTGTTTTGATTTATCGTACTTGCACTGTACTTTAGCATGTTCTTTCTGATGACCTCCGTGGCCGAGTGGTTTGTACGCCGGGTTTCATGGTGTCGCCGACTCGATACGTCCCGGGTTCGAATCCCGGTGGGGGCAGATGTTTGTGTGATGAATACGAGCATTTGTACTGGAGTCATGGATGTTTAATATGTATTTCTATATAAATACTAGCTGACTCGGTGAACTTCGTACCGCCCAAAAGTAATAATTTGCAATAAATTAAAATTGCGACTATAATTTGAGATTTAAACTATCCTATCTCTCAATTTGGATCGAACTGCACATGGTGTGCGAATTTTATTATAATCAGTTCAGTGGTTTAGGAGTCCATTGAGGACAAACATTGTGACACGAGATTTATATATATTAAGATACTTATATAATATATACAGTATATGTATTCTATCCGTTACCCTAGTATCCCATAACACAAGCTTTATAGTGCTTACTTTGGGGCTAAGCTAATTGGTGTGAGCGTTGGAAACATTTATTTATTATTCTGATGCCTCTTGTGCTGGACTGGGAGTAAGTGCAAATCTCTAAAATGCGAAAATACTTTTTTTCATATAAAAGGAGTGCCAAAGAAGCATATGTCCTGCCTGATGGTAACCGGCCACTATAGCCTTTAAACGCCTTTGATACCTAAAATATTACTGGCACTGTTACCTACCCTGGAAAGCTTTACAAAAGATACTAAATATTTGTCATGTTATCGCGTTATCCGAGCGAATACACTACGATGTCTTCCTTGACCTTATTTCCTGTTACGTGGAATTCTGGCGACGTAGTTTACTTCAGTAATAATTTAAGGCGGTGGTTACTCTTCATGACGGGAGATTCCAAGAAAGTTTAAGAAGCATTTAGCAATATATAGTATATAAGCTGACCCAGCGAACTTCGTCATAAAAGTAGGGGTTGGCAGTAGAAGGAATATTTAGGATTGCATGTATTTTTAATGCCACATTATAAAAAATAAAAAAAAATGTCCAATTATAAAAATTAAATGTTAAAGGTGGACAATCCTGATCATTTAGGGGTATGAAAAATAGATAGTAGCCGATTCTCAGACCTATTGAATATGCATACAAAGTTTCATGAAAATCGGTCAAGTCGTTTCTAAGGAGTACCTATGGTAACTAACATTGTGACACGAGAATTTTATATATAAGATATTATTATATTTTATTTTGGATACAAATGATATTAATTATCACATAATATTAGAACGGGGCTAATGTATTAAAAGCTGGTAAAGAGAGCTTAGTATTTTATACCAGAGTGATTAATCTGAAACCATTAATCATACTTTGCATCGATTCTTTTCGATAAAAGAAAGAAAACAATATGACTGTTAAAACACATTAATAATATCTCCGTTAAACCTTTGGCTCTGGTGGTGGATGCCAATGGAAGATACAATTTAACATCGACTCTATTTCGTAGCAGTAACTGCTATATTCGCAAATGAACCACCATTATGAGTGTACATGGCAGTTTATGTTAAAAATGGGCCACGGCGTGGTTCAAACTTAATCTTGTTAGCTAGCTAATAAACTGTATAGGTACCTTATTTAAAATTCTTTTTTGTAATTTTGAGTTTATTTATTTGACCCTAACTACCGTAAACTACCACCGACCGGTCCCAAAATTGGTAGACCTTTCTGAGAAGAACCGGCGAAACAAACTCAGAGAGGCTTTCTATCTCTTTCTTATGTTTGAATCATGCAAACAAAAAGAACTAATAGTGTCTATTGGTCTTGCAGTGTGTGCTCGGGGTTGGGATTTTATTTCTTGTATAATGGGTTCCCAAGCTGGTGGTATATACCACCAACGATCTTCCCTATTGAAATTTGGTTGGTATATACCACCTGCTTGGGAAAGTACTTTATTAACTAAATTAACTAATAAATTCATTCATAGACAATACAATTTCAAAAAATCTTCCAATGAAATAACCGAATGCTCAATAAAAGTCTTTCAAAGGTAGCTCGACAAAATTAAATAAAAAATCATTATTCTGACGATGCAGACCTGAAAAGGCTGCGAAACGTCAATAAATAAATAAAGTTTCATGCATTAACCCGTTAAAACTAGTTTTATTTAATGAGTGATGTGCGTGAAAACCTAAGAAATAAATATGTTTAGGTACCGGTAAAAGGTCTCACAGGAATGGAATTTCTGGCAATGTTTGTATAAAAAGTTCCTTTCTTTGTATGCCCATATCGGCACGACATGCTATGCACCCCTTAAATCATAACATCGTACTTACACGTGTTGTCTCAAATAAATATTTTCTTTCTTTCTTTCGTTCTTTCTTTCTTTCTTTCTTTCTTTCTTTCTTTCTTTCTTTCTTTCTTTCTTTCTATCTTTCTTTCTATCTTTCTTTCTTTCTTTCTTTCTTTCTTTATTTCTTTCTTTCTTTTCGAATTTTGTAGGTTGCCAATTCCAATGTAGTAAAGTATTGCTTTCGCTTTCCTCACTATTCCCCATCTTTTGATCACAGATCAATCTCAATCAATCTCTGATTTGAGAGTAGCTGAGAATGGAAATATTTATTTACAGTCAAGCCTAACTTCCTAGAAGCGCAAATAAAAATAAATACAACGATACCTAATATTATTGAATAGTTTGGCACACACATAGTACCTGGAGCTCGATGGCGCAAGTGGTTAGCGTGTTCGGCTGCGATCGTTGAAGTTAAGCAACTTTGGCAGTGGTCGGTCATTGGATGGGTGACCAAAAATTGTTGACTATCTCAAGCTCCTTCGTGCTTTATAAGGCACGTTAAGCCGTTGGTCCCGGATGCATCTGCAGTCGTTAGCACCTACCAATCCGCACTGGGCCCGCGTGGTGTGTCATGGCCCAATCTCCCTATTCCATCCATAAGAAAGGTCTGTGCTCCAGCAGGCTAGGCTGGTGATGTGATGTGGATTGGGGTATAGGATTTTTTTATCCCGGAAAAAATTTGGGTCCTTAATGGATTTCCAAAAACCAAACTGTATTACATATTGGTCCACGGCTAGATTAATTGTAACTTTTGGGTGTAACATGAATTTAACTTACATAGTTGTTAAATTGTTGTTTTCATTGGAAATTAGATATTTTCACCACTATAACAAAGGCGTTGAATAAATCAAATCCCTTTTATTAATACTAAAGAATATCTTTTGGTGCATTAGAATAAGTATAAGGTATTTTAACTTTAAATTTTTCAACACCATCGTAATGAAAACAATCGTAAATATTTAATAATGAAATCAACCCGAGATAATCTTATGACACTGAAAACATAAAATAAAGAGATATTAAGAGGAATATCGTTTATGGTTCATTAGAAATAAAGTACCATAGATTGTTCATACTTCCAGTTCTGTCTTCCGGTCACAGCGTAAAAGACCGAAAGAAAATCGATTTATTTAAACAACGGAACACTAATAATGCCGTCTCTCTTTTCTCCCCAGTCGTTCCACGCCGAGGTCCATCAATACAAGCACCAGATCGAGCTGTTCGGTCAGCTGACCCAACGTCTGATCGCCGTGTATCGCAACGATGACACCACCCGCATCAAACGCGCCACAGAGGCCATTAACCATAGATACAATGAGCTGAATAACAGGTGATTCTACTCAAACTAAATATTTAGGATTTTCCATACAAGGGACCCACCTAGGGTTACCATATCCCAGAATTTGTCCTGAGATTTCTGGACTCCTCTGAGGATGACGGCTGGATTTTGCAAATCTCATAAAATCTCAGGATTTTTTGAATTTACATTTCCAATAAAATACAGCTTACGTTTTAAAAATCTTTTTAATAAAAAGTTAAACATACTAAAAATAATCTTCTATTGGTAGTAATTGCACAATTAAAATCAGTACTTTATTATCCAAGTCGGTACTCAATCAGTTTTATCATACTTAATATGTGAAGATACATTTTTAAGTAAGGTTTTTTTCTTTACTTATGGATTCATATAATGCCCCACATGTTAAGCTCTCCAAATTATATTGATTTAAAAGTATAAACAGAGTATAAACAATAATATTACGACTTTTTTAAATTGTTAGGTACGTTTGAGGGAAAATTCTCAGTGTTAAGAAATCTCAGGATTTTTCAATGGAAATCAAGCCTTTTCTCCGGACTTTTGATTTTATCATCTGGTAACCCTAGACCCACCTACGCTCAGTAGATGATTATCTCAGTTCTCCGAAGCGAGATTGCCGTTTAAAAAAATAGCGATCCTTTGAGTGAAATAATCGAAATTTATTTGTATTCTGATTTATTTGTACGGGTTACAACATCGGCTTGTTAGAGAATCGTTTTGTTATGAAAATAATAACAGCGCCATCTAGTTGATGAGGCTAACAATACCTTTGCACCAATACAAAAAAATAGCACCGCGGTCCAAGGGTGGTTTAGTTCCGACAGTAGTGCCCTCTAGTAACATTATGAGAAAACAGCTTACATGTTTTTAAATGCATGAAAGTGGAATTCATTTTACAGATAAAATATGAAACTAATTGAAGTATTTCATTGCAGTATCATAGCCCGGGGCAAGGCGTTAAATTCAGCGGTATCATCGCTGCAGAATTTCGATCGTTCACTGGAGAAATTCGTCGCATGGCTGAGTGAAGCGGAGTCATTGCTGGACGCAGCTGATCGTGACCCTCATCTGCTCAAGGTAGGAATTAGACAAGCATAACCTTAGAAAGTTATTTTAGAAGTAGTATCTACTATCCGAACTTGTTTAAAACATATCAGAACTTGTATAAAACAAAATAATGAAAATCACCAAGAAGCCATCTCATTGCTCTTTCACACGCATAACTTCGGGTCATCCCTTATAGAGGGCGTTGTAAATAAAAATTCAACAGCAACATCTGACTCTGTGACTTTTCAACCCTACAACAGATGGCGCTTTTCTCTAAGCTTAGTGCATAAAATATTGTTTCCATCTGCTTTGTAGAGCAAAGATAGGTGGCGCCACTAAATCGTTTGAATGTTGACATAGATGGCACTATGTGTTTAAAACAATACCAACCTTGCTTTTTTATCTTTGTTCGTCTTTTGAATCTGCTAGTCAGATGGCGCTACAATGTATAAATAAGCGTAGTTCTGTCATTTTGTTATGCAGCGACATCTAAGGAGTTCCTATAAAACCAAAATCAGAACGATTTCGTTTGTTTTGCAACTGTGTGGATAGATAGAGGCTGCATGAATATTTATTTTATTTTATCCAACATTTAGATAGATAAATAACTAACTCCTACGGCCTTTTCGAAATCCTGACTGAAATGAAGGTAGAACTTTATTTGCTTCAACATAATGCAGTTGTTGCACTTAATCAGCTCTTTCTAGAATTTTAGACAAAATGGTAAAACAATACTTGAGGGCCGCAGATCCTTCAGCTCACTAGGATGGTCAGTTTTAGGTATAAGAGTAATTATTGCTTTCTACCATTGATTAGGAACCTCTCCTGTATTTATACATCTCTTATCTATTAGACAAGTCCGTCCGTTCGTCCGTCTGTGGTGCTGTTTCAGCGGCCAAACCGTAAGAGATAGATTAAGAGAATGTTTAAGTTATAAGTTAAGAATAGTCTGATAAGACTACAAACCGGATTTGAGTAACGTAGCACTTCCGGTTTTCGAGAAATCACGAATTTCAAACGAAACCACACAAAATCTCCGAAGTTCTCAATTAATTAAATACATTTTTTTTTAAAAATCAGGTTTATGAACATTTAGTTCACTGGTTTGCTAGTATATTTATAATGGCAGTGACAATGGGTAGTGTCTCTGGAAGAGTTAGTAGTATTATATCCCTGCTGATACCATCCACTCCAAATGCATTGGTTTTTATAGACATAATATATTTAGACACATCAGACTCAACTACAGGTCGCAATTGAAATAAGGACACCGAGGAACCAAATCTATTATTCTGGAAGATAGATAATTGTTTTTAAGAGATAGTGCTTGTTATACCTTCGGGTAGTTAAAAAAAGGGCATTTATTACATTAGGACCATTGAAATAGTCAGGAAGGCGTTTATTCTCTCCGGGGTCAATTAGTATTTGTTTCTTTAAGTTATGCCAGAAGGACTTACTACTTACTGGTAACAGATGAATTTACGTAATGGTTAAAATAAACTTATTTTTTGCTAAGGATGCTAGGCTTTTCTGATCCTTATAGTATTGTTTATGTGCGTCTGATTTAGAGCGTTTATAACTGTCGTGGGCAATGTTACGGATATCAATCATGTACCTAGTCGTGTCCGGTATCCATGGAGGATTGGTGACATTTCATTGGTTTCTAGTTGAAGGAGCATGCTTATCATACAAAGATAAGACTAGACAGTTGAACCTTTCAACCATAACAATGGCATCAGTCAAATTCAACACAGAATCCCAGTCTAGAGTTTGCAAGATAGATTTATACCCTTTGGATGCGGGCAGCGCAGGACCGATCGTTGTGGAGATCCTTGGGGGAGGCCTATGTCCAGCAGTGGGCGTCATACGGCTGATATGATGATACCCTTTATGGGTCTTTAGTAAAATTGTTTTGCAGAAGGCTTTAATTTCTTAAGTGCCAGGCTAACATTAATCATAGCGTGGCCGTTCTTTCTGGTAATGTTTGTAACCTCCAAGTCTCGAACCTTACAATGAGTACAAACGACGTCTATTAAAGTGTTAGAAGTTGTAGTTGAATGGGCAGGTATTTGAACCACCTGTTGCAAATCCAAATAGGAAAGAAACTGGCTAAACTTTTTCATGTGCCGCTACCCGGGATGCCCAGGATGCCAGCCGAGATCCACACCGGGTGATTTTTTGTACATTTAGTTTCCATTTCATCTTGTTTATAGTCATTCATTTAATAATAGCTGTATTTACCTAAATATTTTAATCAATCGCACATTTTCGCACATAGTACAACATCTAATAAATCTAATAAATTATTCAAACTTATATGAAAATAAAAGCTTCCATATCTCCAGAAGCTACTTAGGTATGTATTATGCTAATTCTTCAAATCATCCCATACGATAATGAAAGTAATCACAATCGTCATGTAAAGATTAATTTAATGGAACTTCTAGTTCATTATTATGTGTGAATTAATCATGACTTTTGAACAAAGTTGGATATTAGTTTTGAACGGAACACCTCCCTCGTTCCACGTGTGGATTCATGAAGTTTTAAATTGGCCGTCGCAGTTGAGGGTCCTCCCGTTTGCGGCACTAATGGTGCGGAAATGTCGTCTACCAACTTTGAATTGGATTTTAAGCATGAGATATGTAGGTTACTACCTATATTCCCGTGTGGAGGTGTGCTGGACTGTCATCGGACGCGTCTCCCAGTTGGCGGATGGGGGTACCGGCATCGGCCGGTGTGGATCAATATCACCTAAAATCTCGTAACCACATACGTAGTGCGGGGCCGAGGGCCGCAATTCTGACGGAGACGAATATGCTGTTGGAAATCAAATACCTTGAGTAAAGACGGAGGAAGCTAACAGCCTTAGGGAAGAAGTGAGGCAGATGCGGAAGGAGATGGAGTCCCTGCGAGAAACTGTGAAGGGTGTGGACAAGGCAAATCGTCCCTCGGCGCAACACCTGCCATCAGAGGCCGTCGAGGAGCTGAAACGCCCAATTATGATTTCCATAGGGGAGATGATCAGCACTCGGCTGGCTAAGCTGGAGGAGAGGTTGCCGCCACCAGCGAGGGTAAGGCCACCAGAGGCGATCGCGAGGAGAGGGAGCTGGAAATGACGCGGAGTATTGTCGTCCAGTGAGGCAAGAAGGTTCTAACACAAATATCTGGGGATACTAGGGCAGCTGAGGCACCTAGGACATAGGAGGCACCAGTGGGAAACTCAGCAAAGCCTGGAAAGAAGAAGCCTGCGAAGGCAAAAGAGAAGGGAGCCAAATCCAAGAAGCGGAGGGGCCCCAAGTTGAGGACGTCGGCCACCGCAGATCGCTCCTCCGGGAACTAGCGGATTGACTAGAAATCACCAGTTTCTGTGATGGGTTGTGCCCCTGATGCTCCGGGGAACTGCACATCGGGGTGGGTCCGGCAACGGACAAAACACGATCCCACTACAACCCCCGCTCACCCGTCGTGCATTGGGGGGACTTCGATCCTCGCAGTGCATTCCGAGAGTAACATTGGACTTAGATGAGAGCCCTGTAGAACACCAGTTTTTTTTTTATAGATAGGTCCGACAAATGACTCCACTATATAATTATAATCAAATCTCACACTTATTGTTCCAATTAAACTGAATTAAAATCCATACCCGATCGCAGCTGCGCTTTATAGCTAAACAGACAGAAAAAGATCCTCGCAGTGCATTTCGGATGATAGGTGCAGGAGTATTGTCTGGTTTTTGCCGGGTAAGGCCCTGCCGTATCATCGAGCCTTGGGGGCTTGATGAAAGGACAGGGAGGAGCCTACGGAGCCTGTGCATGCACGTTTCCGGTGCGTAACGGTTATGTCATTTTATATTAAGTAACTTTATTTCAAATTTCACTTCATTAAATTCCACGCTACAGTAGTTTGAGTAAAATTGCGGGTAATTTTACTCAATCTACAAGTTGGTTAATGCGATTAGTTTGAGTTCGTGGAAATTAAGTAACATGTATCAGAGAGGTGTTCAGAAAACTACTGTATTAAATAACTACAATAAAACAGCTTTTTGTAGCTAAATAGATCAGCGATGAAAAGTAAGAGTAACATTGGACTTAGATGAGAGCCCTGTAGAACACCAGTTTTTTTATAGATAGGTCCGACAAATCACTCCACTATATAATTATAATCAAATCTAACACTTACTGTTCCAATTAAACTGATTTAAAATCCATACCCGATCGCAGCTGCGACTAATAGCTAAACAGACAGAAATAGATCTTACTTGCATTAAACAGACAAATACAGCCGAATGTTGTAGCAGTACAAGTTTTCCGTAATAGTTGCATAAAAGTCTTGCATTATGCGGCGCATTTAGGAGTCTGTGAACTTTTAAGTTGCCGTCTTTGTCCGGAATACCCACTGCTAGAAATTAACGGTTTAGATATTAATGTGGTTTTAAGTTAACTCCGTCATACTACTTGTGGGTAATGCTCGTGTAGTGTGGGCTTAGAACTTATTTAAACAAAATTGGCATTTATTATTCTGTCACCTTTTAGATGACTAGATTAGATAGCGATTTTTAGGTAAAAGAAACAGTTTGTAGCAGATGATAAAAAGGGCTTCTATGGGGCAAGGAAACAGCAAATTTATTTGCTGTCCTTGCGGTGCGTCACGTAGAGACAAGATCAGTAACATCTTCGTCTTGTTATCACGAAGTCATAGGTCTGATGAAACATTGGGAGTATTGTAGAGAAAAGTCAAATAAAAGTGCTTCCCAGCCGTTTAAAGATCGATTTTATTCATGTGTGTCATTTTTTTGGGAAGTAAGTGGCTCCTTATACACAGGGTAATCCCATATTTTTAGGAGTCAAGCGTCCCTTTTGATTTGCATTCTGGTATTTATCCAATAAAGATTTATTATTATTATTAAGTGATTGGTGTTTGGAAAATCTGAGACACAAGTTGACTGTAAGCTTAAATTGTGTTATAAACTTTTTGCCTCTTACTGATTCTAAGTGCTTGTAACTAATATTACTTAATTTTCGTTTTTACAGGTAAGTTCCTCGCCGTGTGTGGGTAAGCGTTAGTTGAAGTTACGTTATTTAGAATTGTATATTGAATTAAATTATTTTTTACGGTCACGCCATGATAAAGACTCGCATATTGACTAGATTCTGAATAGTAATGGATTTTGTCAACATCTACGAGTATATTACTGTGGGTTATTGTTGAGTATTTATTACAAAGCCTTCGTCAGCTGTCCGTTGGCCTGTCAGTGGACTCAATGTCACGGTTGAGAAATATTCCAAAACGCGTGTTTTTAATAACAATTCTGGTCCTAGATTTTTGTATTTCATATTATAAAATCTTGCTTTGTAGTATGGAACCCTTCTTGCGTGTCTAACTCGCGATTGGCCGGGATTTTTCTCCTGTTTACTAGAGCGATTAAATTTGAATCTTCCAAGTGAACGAACTAACAGAAAAGGTTACTTGCTCGTTCTAAGCGGCTTTTCATAACAGATTAGCCGCGTCATGACATTTCTGCGGATTTTTCTTATTACATTAACAGCTTTTTTAAAGGGTTTTTGATAACGTTTTTATGACAGATTTCTTTTTTGTGTTGCGCAGCGTGAAAAAGTACATTTATGACTATCTGATAGTCGATAAATAGTTGGGGCGTATTTTGTGTTTGATGTTTCGTCAAAAAATGCGGTAGGGACATTACTGTACTACATTGAGGTATCGTCCAATAGATGGCGTTGACTTAAAATAATTTGTAAGCAATGAACAATGCTGTTTTTTTGGGGGAAAACCGACAGAATGTCCTCCTTCGTTTCGCCTCCGTCTCGACTATAGTTTTTGATGATTTACCAATAGCGCTAATGTTAATAAATAAAACATATCGTTTGTTATTAAAGCTAAACTAGTTTTTTTTTAAATCAGATTTTGGTGAACATTTGGTTCACTGGTTTAGTGAACCAAATGTTCACCAAAATCTGATTTAAAAAAAATGTATTTAATTGATTGAGAACTTCGGAGATTTTGTGTGGTTTCGTTTGAAATTCGTGATTTCTCGAAAACCGGAAGTGCTACGTTACTCAAATCCGGTTTGTAGTCTTATCAGACTATTCTTAACTTATAACTTAAATATTCTCTTTATCTATCTCTTACGGTTTGGCCGCTGAAACAACACCACAGACGGACGGACTTGTCTAATAGATAAGAGATGCTTTAATTTCAAGTCTATCACAGGAGCGCTTAAGTTTTTCTTTGGTCATCTGTGTCCAACCGATAGTTGAGGTAGTAAATTTAACTCTACGCGTAAAACTAGTGGTTTTGCTAATGAGTAGCGGGAGGGTAAGAGCGGTTGCCATGACAACGGCCAGAACAAAAGCACCCATAAAAGAGGCGTTTTACAACTAACGACTTTTTAATGTTGCTTTTTAGCTGTAAATAGTATATGGTTAATTGCAAATGGACTGTGGTGCATCGAGAATTACGGTGAAATTAATACAGGCATTGTTTACACGAGGAGATCGATGACGCGGGTGGTTAGCGCGTTCGGCTGCGATCGTTGAAATTAAGCAACTATCGCAGTGGTCGGTCATTGGATGGGTGACCAAAAATCTTCTATCTGGAGTTTCTCCTTGCCTCGGAAGGCACGTTAAGCCATTGTTCCCGGTTGCATCTGCAGTCGTTAGCAGCCGCCAATCCGCAATGGGCCCACGTGGTGGGTCATGGCCCAATCTTTTTATTCCATCCATAGGGAAGGCCTGTGCCCCAGCAGTGGGGACATTAATAGGCTAATGATGATGATTGTTTACACTTGTTTTAGCTTACGACTTTTGTTAAATTCAGCGTCTTACATTTTAACTTTAACTTACATAGTTTTAAAACTTTCTTTCTTTGTAGTCACTTTTAAACACATGCAATAAGTAGATCCACCTCTATTTTAATTAACGATACAGGGTAAAAGTAGCCGAATTTTTGTCGGTTCCTCACAATAGGTCTTTCGGCTTGCCTATTTGCTAACCCTAAGCTTATTTTTCGACCTAGATTAGTGCATTGTATAAATAAATTATTAATATTTAACAGCCTGAACTAAATAAACTGACTGAATTCGAATTTAATAGGTATTATTATAAAATATCTTTAAGGCGCATTAACTCAAATTAGCTAATAGGTCGATTAATCAGCGTCAAGATCATTTGGAGATCATGTGTGATTAAACTAACACACAGAATACTTTGCCAGCCTCTGAATCTATACTCATCGCTAGAGATGATAAGTGACTACGTTTAAAAGTTATCGATAAACTTCCGAGAATATCCGAGGTAATGTTACAACTAGCAAACCAGTGAACCAAATGTTCACCAAAACCTGATTTAAAAAAAAAACACAAAAATGTATTTAATTAATTGAGAACTTCGGAGATTTTGTGTGGTTTCGTTTGAAATTCGTGATTTCTCGAAAACCGGAAGTGCTACGTTACTCAAATCCGGTTTGTAGTCTTATCAGACTATTCTTAACTTATAACTTAAATATTCTCTTTAGCTATCTCTTACGGTTTGGCCGCTGAAACAGCACCACAGACAGACGGACGGACGAACTTGTCTAATAGATAAGAGATGATAAAGTACTATTGAAATGAAATGAAATTCTTTATTGGCATCATAAACATGGAATTTGACAAAAATAAAATAAAAGTTAATCTATAGACGGCCAACCAGGACCCTGCCTCAGCATAAGCTGACATAGTGAGAAAAGAAAAAAGTTCTCTCACCATGTCGGCGTTGGTATTCTGGCAGGGCCTGTGCAAGGTCGCTTTAATGGTTCGTAACACATTCAAAAATCAAGTAAACACTAAAAACGACTGTTGCGTATTGACATGAACAAAAAGACCTTGCATTCTACAGAGAGAAGTTGTTTTTCATCAATTGACTATAAGACACGGGATTTTGTTAAACAAAAAAAAAATAGTGTACTACTAATATTATAGCTTTGAAAGTTTGTATATTTGTGTGTTTATATGTTTGTTACTTAATCACAAAAACCACTGACTGGATTTGGAAGTTATTAAGTACGCATATAGTTTATAATAACCTGGATTGGCACGTAAGATACTTTTTATCTCGGAAAATTGTCAAGTTCCTCTTGTATCCCGAAAAACTAAAGTTGACCCGGACGAGGTCGCACGTGGACGCTAGTATATTAAAAAATTAGAATTTTTATTTTTAGACTATCGAACCCACTTACAAATATAATCGACATGTGTAATTTTTATCGTTTTCCCAACACTACACCACCTCCATACAATCAATCTAACTCAAGAACGGGCGTAGACATCTAATTACTTTTCCTCACAAAAGCGTGGAGCATTCACTCTGCAGCTATTGGAGGAATTCCGTTTATATAAGATAAGGGTTATGTGAACGGAAATTATTGTCGGACACTATTGATTCCGACGGATGTTTTCGGATACCATTCACGGATGGTTACTTCCCTATCACTCGGGTATTCAAAAGTAATGAGAAGAGAAGGCTCGCAGGATTCTTTGAACAATTCGATCATTACTTTAGAGAAGTGTTCTTAAGAACAATATTAAATAACATTAGTTCTCAACTGTACTGAAGTCAGCATTTATTTATACAAAACGCAGCGAATTCTCCACCACAGCCGGTTGTTATGTGTAAGTGTGGTCGAGTTATGGCAGATAAGTTTGGCGCTTCAGACATTCTTACCTTGCTGGCCTCAACCCAATCTCCTAACCTTACAGCCTGTGCAAGGTCACATTAAAGGGTGTAAAAACATTTAAAAACACGCTTTTATTTATTTTTAAGCATTTAACTGCTAGATGTTTAAATCTAAAGAAAAGTTAGTTTACTTTTTCAAGTATTCATTTGACATTGTGGGTTACCTACAATGCGAAGAGATGGCGCTGCCTTGCAGCTTAAGGCTAGGAAAATTTCGACGCGGCGAATAGGGCCGTGGTAGCATAATGGTCAGTGCATTCGCCCGGATTGCGAAGGGTGCGGGTTCGAGTCCCGTCCGCTGCCTGGTCCGCGTGGATTTTTTTCTAGTAAACTTTTGTTTAGATTTAAAAACATGTTAACCTGAAAAACAAATCAGTTAAATACCCACATCACTATAGCGTATGTATATAATTATATTAATGTGATAATGTAAATAAACTATGAGCCGAACGTAAATTGACCTGGTATGAGGCATAGTCTACTCACTATTCCGGAAAAAGGTAGGGTTCCCGTGGGATTTCAAAAAAAAAACGAGTTAACGTGAAGTAGCGGGCGGCCGTTAGAACCTAAATAAAGCCTGTTTCCTAAAGTTGTATGTAGGAAACAATGTTCAGTGCATCAGTACAACACTACTCCAGTTACAATACCATAAACTAACAATAGTTTCTGAAACTGCCGTCATCTTTTTTTATACACTCTTCCTATCTGAGCTATAAAATATGCAGCTGTCGCTTCCTAGCTTATTTCACTGTCTACATTGAAGTTTACGGTCGCTTATAAGTTTTATACAAGCAGTATACGTTATTAAATGCACTGAATTCAAGTCGTAAAATTATTGTAAGGGGTTAATCTACAGTGTAGACTTTTGTTCGTGCCAAAAATCAAACGTGCGGCAGATGTTACGGTACTGAAATTGAAATGGCAAACATGAGATTTCATATTTTTTTACGAGGAAAATGAAGAGTTAGTTTTGAGAAAACACTGCGGTATTGGTCTAATAAAAAGCAATGAAAGTTAGTATTAGGGCCACTGTAATAACACATTGTTTTAAGATATTCATCAAATAATATTGATTGTATTACTGTTTGTTTCTTAGGTTTTCACCCACATCATTATCATTTACGTTAGTAAGGGTCAAATAAATAAACTCGAAATTACAAAAAAGAATTTTAAATAAAGTACTTTATTAACTAAATTAACTAATAAATTCATATATCTATATATATAAAACTCAAAGGGGACTGACTGACATAGTGATCTATCAACGCACAGCCCAAACCGCTGGACGGATCGGGCTGAAATTTGGCATGCAGGTAGATGTTATGACGTAGGCATCCGCTAATCCGCTAAGAAAGGATTTTGATCAATTCTACCCCTAAGCGAAGCGAGGGCGGGCCACTAGTACACAATAAAGTTTTAAAAATCTTCCAATGAAATATCCGAACGCTCAATAAAAGTCTTTCGAAGGTAGCTCGACAAAGTAAATAAAAAATCATTATTCTGACGATACAGACCTGAAAAGGCTGCGAAACGTCAATAAATAAATAAAGTTTGTGCATTAACCCGTTAAAACTAGTTTTATTACAGTTCTTTTGTGTTGGTAGTATAGCAAAATATGGTCTGTCCGATGCTAAATGGTTTATGTATAAAATTGATTTTATTTTTCGTTATCCAACAATCTGATGAAATGTGAGAACAGTGAGAGAATTTGTAAATTTACTGCGTTAATCTTGTTTAGGTTATTCTTATCTTCTTATTAAAATATCTTTAAATGATTTTTTAAACAAATAATGAATTTAAAACCTCGTGATAGACACAAAATTCATTGAAACTCTCTTGATTTATATAGGTCGCCCTAAATCTTATTAAAAGTTACAAAGAAAATTTTTGACCGTCAAATCATTAGACGGGAATATAGAACAATGCCTGTCAAATCTATTAGCGAGATCGTTTCATTTTAAAACTCTCAACCCAGTAGGCGGTCATCCCTCCACACCACCCCAGGAAGGCTTTTAAGGAATTCTAGCACCGTCCCGGAAGGGGTTATTATTTAATTATCGCGTCTTTGATATGTCCTTGTGCAATCAGCGTCACTTCTACACTTCGACGATTCTCTTTAATAATATTATAACAATCGAAATAAATATCCATTCTGAACGCCTTTTGTTACAGAACATTTGAAAATAGATCATAAAATGCCTAATGTTGCAAATAATATTTCTTTTACTTGTGTTTTGACATGGTCAAGATATTATAATAAAGCCGAATCGATCTACCGTTTTCAGACAAAGTATACTTGAGCATTCGTTGCAAACTTCAAAGGGATTATAATACGTTTCGATAAAGAAAAACTATCTCTCTATGATGGATCATGCAGAAAACTTTTCCACGAAAGGGTCTCGAGAAAAATCTGTCCCAGGATCAACATAAAAGGATTTCGGTCAAGTTTGCGATCGCATAACGTCGTTGTTAAGATACGAAGTCGGGGGAAAAGGCTAGTATTTGTAGACTGAGGGCTGTTTTTTTAGCAGTCACACACAATCGCTGCTGTGCTAGTGTGTAAAGAGGCGTATTAATTTATTGTCGATAAAAGTTAAATTCAATAATTGAATTTTAGTTTTTCTTTATGTTCATTTCATACTTTGATAATAACATAATTGTTGGTAAATTTATAAATAAGTCAAAATTAGGTGGGTAAAGTATTTATAAATACAATTATTTGTATTGAAGTTACTAAATATCAGAATCTGATTAATAGTTTTTTTTAGAGGAAAAGATTGAAGAAGACACCGTACTAAAGTCATTAAACACGAGGAAGTCAGCAACAGCTCTGAGGATAACTGACATACTCAGAAAATGCTTCTTTCTGTTTTGTTTTAAAATTAAATATTTTCGATTAAGATTGATGTAGCTGCTGATCTTATTGATTTAATTAGGGCCAATTCCAAAGGTTTTGGTACAAAATACCGAGTGAACCGAGTGTTTTTTTCTTCTCTAGTGAAATTATCTTTAGATTTATTATGAATATATCAATTGCAATATCTGTTTAACAAATATTTTATCAAAGAGCATAATTTTATCGATACTTTAAATTATCGAATAAAACGAACACCCTACGGCTAAAGTCGGTGCCCAGTGGTCCGGCCCTCGGAGCCAAATTGATTTATTTCTTCATATGAAAATTGCGTCCCGAGTATTCCTAATATTGTATCAGGAGTACGAGCGAGGGCTTCCTTTTGCTCTTTGATCCCAGATAGGTTCGGTTTTGTTTATGGTAGGATTAAAAAGGCTCTTTGAGGAATACCTTCGGTAGAACGCCTCCATATATCACATATTTTTTCGACGAGAGCTCCTAGTTTTTTAGACTGTTTATTTTTTTATGCTGAAAGCCTGAACACTATCGGCACTTTGGGAAGAGTGGTTCTTTGAATATAGGTGGTGAAGAGATTTGCTATTCAGGTCTAAAAAGGTTATATATTGCTTTTTATTTCTTGCAAACACTAGTTCACACTTTCTTGTGTTACACAACGTTATGCACAGTCATATGTCATGCTAGCCTAAACTGTTATCTCCAACAGACTCTAATCTTTAGGTTGCTCGATATAAAATCTATATTCGATTGAGAAAATTTACATTTCGTCGTTACTTGCAATACGCAAGTTAGATATTCTTTTTCTGTAGTACGCTTATCGACTTCTTTAAACCGCAACGATTGGTTACGAATAGTTTCAATAAAACAATTGGCACTCGAGTGTGAACCAAACATAAATTTGATTCTAATCTCAAACCTTTCAGGTGGAAGTTTTTTTTAATGCTTTGAGCGGCACTTCAGCCTGAAGAGGTTTGCTTTTATATGCACTTGTGCTGTGCTATTTCTGTCAGAGTACCGTAGGCCACTTCTCGTGGGGAACACTGCACGGTTGTAACAACTGCTGTATCAGCTATCTTCGCGTCTGGACTTCACTGTCACTTAACATCAGGTGGGGTGGAGTCATTTGTCGGACCTATCGATAAAAAACGACCCTAATGGTATGTACACCGGTTTTCAGGATATCGCCTATACTCAGAGGTCCCAGGTCGGAATCCCAGTGGGGCAAACGTTTGTGTGATGAATACCAGCATTGTACCCCAAATCATTAATTAGTGGTTGTGTTTTAAAATACCTATGTTTTTCTAAATAAAAATATCTATTCAATATATAAAACTCAAAGGTGACTATGACTGACTGACATAGTGATCTATCAACGCACAGTCCAAACCACTGGACGGATCGGGCTGAAATTTTACATGCAGGTAGATGTTTGACGTAGGCATCCGCTAAGAAAGGATTTTGATCACTTCTACCCCCAAGGGGATAAAATAGGGAATGAAAGTTTGTATGAAACTTTGACAATTTTAAACCGATCGGGCTGACACTTTGCATGCAGGTATAAGAAGAATCATAGATGAATTTTGTTTGTGTATAATACAAGCCTGAGAACAAAAACTGTAGTCTACACTTCAGCTCTACACCGAAGCGAAGCGAGGGCGGGGCTCAAAGTCAAATATTAATTTGACTAAAGTTAAAAAGGTGTATTATTTTTCGGCGGTTTTTTTTTTTGTCAAGAAGTTTTCTAAGAATCCAGGTTCGTCGCTACATAAACGTAGGGCTCAGAGTTTTCTTAATTGTGATCATGGTAACGATTACTTTGAATAGAAGATTATTGATTGGGATAAAATATTTTTGAAGTTATACTTCTTTAGGCGCGTTATGATAAAATGATGAGAGTGAAATTTTGAGATGCGCGCGCATCACTGTAACACAAAAAATTAACAGCATGAAGTTGGTCGCTAAAGCTTTTGTGTTTACCGCACATTAAGAAAATCTACCAACAAAATAGAAATAGAATCTCTATTTTGTGGCTGCTAACGACTGCATTGTGAAGGCCTATCAAAAGTATTTATTAATCTGGAACAACGGAACCAAAGCGCGATTCAGGAGACTACAGCGCCATCTCTTGACCATTGGTGTAGTAGAACCAAAAACCACATCTTTATTTTTTGTAATAAAGTAACAGTTATAGGTATTCATAATATTTATCCACATGTTTCTAGTTTGTATATTCGGAATACGTGTTTGAGTTTCATACAAGTGCAAATCACATATGTTCTAATAAATTATATTCAGTAGCGATTTTAATTGAATATTTTGATTATTTATTTATTTTTTCAAATTAAAACTGAACTTTATTGACTGTGTCCTTTTCCAGACTTTTCATTAATTTATTGTAATTAATTATTTGCATGCAATTAAAAACTAATTTTAAACGATGCCAAAGAAGGATAACTTCTCACGCGCCTACATAAGTACACGCACCCATTTTTTTGACATGCCGATTCTCAAGCAAATTGTTGTTACCTATTTAGTTAAGCAAAAGATTTTTTTTGGAGTCGCAAACATTTATAATTCCTTAGTTTTTTCGCGTCAGAGAAGCTCGATAACGCAGGTTTTAAGCGCATTCGGCCTGCGATCGTGAAATTAAGCAACTTCCGCGACGTTCTGCCATGGGATGGTTGAATCGTGCTTCGGGAGGCATGTTTAGCCATTGGTTCTGGCTGTTTCTGCAGTTAGTTCGTTCCTCGTAGTGGGTCACGGCCCAGACTACTTATTCCATCTATAGGGAAGCCATGTGCCCCAGCAGTGGGTACATTAATAAGCTGATGATAATTTCGCGTTTGTAAATTGATTTTTTCTTTGTATATGTGGGTGTAAACGACGAAACAGGTCCAACGATTCAACATTCATTCCACACCCAAGTGCTAGATAAAGAGAGTTTGGTCACCCATCCTAAGATTGGCCATCGCGAAAGTTCGAAAAAACCACTTCGAAATCGACCTTCTTTGTACATAAATATACATTCCACGGAAGCGAGACCGTAAATCGAGTGACGTGTAATTTTCAGTGAACGGTGCGCCGGCCGCCAGTAAAGAGTTGATTTACGAGCACTCGATATGGATCGCGATATTTCAGAATCGGACCCCATATAGGACCACTTGTTATTGTAATGAGTTTTATACATCACTGGAATAAGTTTCCCCTAAGGGAGGGTTTATCACTGTCCTTCGTCAAATGGACACCGTCCTTGCTCTTCTGTTGACAGTCCGATACCGAATTCGAAGGACAGTGCTTAAATCATGGTTTTTTTGACGTAAATCTAAATTTTACTAAATCAAGGTTTTCCCGTTTCAGCGGTAAATTAAAGTGTGTACCTACAACAATCTAAGTACACTATACGAGTATGATACATTAAAGCCGTAACTTGAAGTAAACTAAGACAAACGCTGGAGAAGCATAAAGTTATCGCTGTATTTACTTTCACTTGCATACAACGAACTAACACACCGACAGCTCGACGCTAAATTTTTTTGAACTTTACAATGAAGAGCAGTAGAGAAATATGAGGGAAAAACTTTTTCAATGAACTGAACTAAAAACGCTGTCAGAAAGTTGTGCGTCCGCAACAAAAGACCGCCAGCGTCCCGTGAATACTGATCAGGGGAACTGATATTAAATTGTATATTTATAACGAGTTTTCAGTTAATTTCACCTGCATTGTTACAAAAACGGACTAACGAAGTTGACATTTGAAAACAGTTTGATTTAACACCCAAAATCTCGTCTTTTATTTTTTACGGGACCTCATAACAACCTGTTTTCATATTCACATAACTTAGTGTTTGTGTTCGGTACAAACAGTCGCCAGAACGTTCAGCGACGAATCAAGTTTACGCTCGGAAAACAAACGAGAGTCGCGCCGCGCTCCAAAAAGGCCGCATGCATACACGATTACAAGTTACACGAAAAAGTTGAGGCGCGAAAACAAGCGGCGACGGAGCTGCGTCGATGCGATGCAGGGAGAGGAGACGGCGGCGTCGCGGCGCCAGTCGACCGGCGGACGCCGCGCACGACGCACGCCGCGCGCCATGTGACACGCTGCCGGCGCAGGCCGCCATGACCGAGGGGGCGGGCAGGCCTAGGCCCGCGCCGCCCCGCAAGCCGGACTCGCTGGCGCTCGCGTGGCCGCGCTGGGACGACCCACCACCCCCAGCGCCGGAACAGAAGCGACCCGGCCCTTCGCCACTCCGCGATGACTTTGGCGCTTTCAGCCCTTACACGCCTCCGAACCCTATACAAGCCGACCGGCGTCCCCGTCGGCCCCAAAGTGTTGTGTCGCCCCGACCTCCGAACGCTCAGCTCGCTCGCCGGCCGCACTCGATCGGCTCGATCGACGATGAATGGCCTCAAGTACCTCTGTTGCAGCCGGTGCCGCGCCGGCTGCGGCCCGTCGCGATGTCCACGCTCCCGCGCGCGGTCAACCTGCCGTCCTCCAGGAGTGATTACCAGTTGCAAAGGCCGGCGATTATGACGAACGGTTACGGCGCGGTGCCGCCGTCGACGTCGCGCCGGCTGTCTTTGCCGGGTGGTATGCAAAACCCGCCGAAGACTTCCGCCACCTTCCACGGGCTGGCAGCCCTCGTGGGACCTCATCCTACTCTGGGAACCCCTGGCACTCCGAGCACCCCGGCTGCGGTCAGGGAGGCCGTGAGGCATCTCCTGATGCAGCCTCGCAACGGCTTCCCCATCATGGACCACAAGCTGTCACTCTTCATCGAGATCTTGGACGCTCAAGAGAAGTTTTCTCAGGTGGGCCCGCCGCAGGTGTTTACCAACTTTTACTTTGATTGATTCGAATCGTAATTTGACTGTGTCCTTACAAATGATAATGCAAACGTCGGGGGAGGGCGAGTCAACTTTGGCGAGTGTGTCGCCGAAGTTTGCTCGAGCTCAATCATCTTGTTTCGTGCGAAGTTTATAATGTTTACAGAAGGATTTATTGAATAATCCCGGCGTGAGGAATGCGAGGGACGAGCTCTGGCGCCGTCCCGCCAGTACGCCGGATTCCGTTTTTAATCCGCTTAAAAGTCTAGAAGTAGAGAGAGTTCTGAGCCATTTAATTCTTCGCCCGAACTCGGGACTCGGGTACATGTATATTTGGGCTTAGGATTTCTTGTCTGTCGCAACAGATGACTGTGTCGCGGAACTTTTTCAATAATTTTCAACAAGTATTGTTAAAGTTCGGTTGCTTCATACTTAAATACTTTTGGGGTATTCTCCGCTATTTGTACTGTTTATAGAAGAAGTATTTTTATTATATGTACGTTATTGTACTGTTAATGAAAAAGTATTTATTTTTATGATGATAATAGGGACAAAAACTTGGTTTACTTTCATAATTTACTTTTTAAGTTTGACTAAGAATGATGCTGGAAGAAAATAAAATAATAAATCATCAAACTCAAAATAAATATATAATAAAGAAGTCTTTCCGCACACAATATTAGTCATTTTATTTTGAAATGTTTGCTTAAATATTATCATAATACATTATTATATTATAAACGTATTCACAATACATTTGGGGTACAGCGGAAATGAGCTTTCGCCTTATGAAATTTGAAACTCTTCATTATTTGATTTCATATTAAATTAATATTTCACTGTGTGGATTCATTACAAATAAAACCCGGACTGTTTGTTTGTTAATATTTTATTTAATAGAGTCTGCCGAAAATAATGTGAATCCATGCGAATTTTCATTGCTTATTTCAGCTGTGTCTAGTTTATTTACGCTACAGTATGTAGCTCCGAAGTCTTCTACATTTTGTATTTTAGTATTAAACTCGTCTATAGTTTTGTTTAACGTTTTGAAACTTTTTAGGCCGAACTCAGAGAAGTTAACTAAGTTTTTCGTTTGACTTTAGTTTATACTGTCAAGTCCAATGCAATAGTAATAGAATAGACAACACGTGACTTAATGGGATATTAAATGAATTTGACGATTCGTAAAAATGGAAGGCATCTTTTCAATGTTAAGATTCTGTAGATATTGTGCATGAGTGTGTAGTTAATGTAGAATCTATTAAGTTCGTAGCAGACACATTACTCTGAAAGGGATAGTTAACGCCGAAGCACGAACATTGGTATTGTCATCGTCAAATTTTGTATGGAAGAAGTTAGTTCCTTCTTACGACCGGTAGGGGCGCTGCTTAATTTTCATAGAAACTCTGTCGATGCGATATGTTACGGAGCTGTCAAAGTTCTCGTTTCAGCCTCTTTATTCTTTGTATGTAACTTCATACTGCAACACGCACTTATCGAAGTCGTAATGTAATCGCGTCGCTTCGGTTCGACATCGATTTGTTAAAGTAAAGATCCCTTTTCGAGTTGATTAAAGTCCAAAGCAATATGCATCATCATCAAGAGTTAAACATAAAGAATAAAAAATACCATAAAAAAGCACTTATTAAAAAAGGTTATTACAAAGTGTCCGATTATAATTATAACAGGCTAAAATGCTTAATGTTGGAACTGTTCCAATCATTCCAACAGGTTTTCTATATGAAATAAATCACGATTGTGTCGACGTTGCAACAACAAAATGATTTGTAAATGATGTCACATTATCCATAACTAAAAAATATGTCCAATAAAGAGAGAGAGGGGCATATAATGATTTGGACGATTCAAAAGAATAGGGATGATGACTAATTTTAATTTTTTTCTTCGTTTATCAGGTAGATTATTTAAAAGTATTGGACACGTATATTTTATTTTTTCACATAATATAAACATTGCAGAGATATATTGATTTGAAAAGTTGCATGACGTCACGTTTTGGTACAATTTTCACTTAAAAGTGACGTCACGAGCCCCTACTCCCAAACTTTGACGCGCTATAACTTTGTCATTCTTTGGTTGATTGCCCAAAGAAAAAATACGTGTCCATTATTTTTTGTACATCTAACTGACGGACTTTAGTTTACTGTACCCCGTCATCACCCCTAATAAGTTCGAACCTTTCGTTATTATTGTAGTGTGGTGTTAGTTAGCGCAAGTTCGCACTGCAACAGAAATTTCTCAGATAAACTTGTGCTTATATAGAAGCTTAAGATTTACTTGTTTACTCCAACTTGGTATAAAGTGAAACTTTGTTTTTTTTTACTTATGACCTTTATTTAATATAACAGTACCGTCTCGGCTTGACTTACGATTTTATAACAAATAATAAGTGTAAAGAAAATAGTACTAGAGAAAAATCCACGTGGACCAGGCAACAGACGGGATTCGAACCCGCACCCTTCGCTATCCTGGCGAATACACTGATCATTATACCACTCCGGAAGGCTGTATCGAATTTTCTCCAGCCCTTTCTTAAGTTGCACGGCAGCGCCATCTCTTCGCATTGTAGGCAACTGTCCACCACAATCTCAAATGAATACCTTTACAAGTGTTAAACATTTGAAAGAAGAAATAGCAGTTATAGTTATATTTATATATTACATCTAGCAGTCATATGCTAAAAATTAAAATTGTAAATATAAGTGTTGAGATTGCAGTACCACAAAAACACCACCTCGATTTCCAATTTCTTGATGGATTACACAATAACATTCTTTGTGTAAACATGCAAATGCTGTCCGTTAAAATACAAAAAAAGGTCAAAAAATAAGTATCGAATGCGTAGAGCCTTGACAAAATCTTAAATATTTATCCTTTAACTTACCGGAAGTGAAAGCTCAAACTGATGGCATGGCTCAAGACCTTGGATTATGATGAAACTGAAAGCCTTCAGAATCTTACTTACTAGCGAATAAAAAGAGCATTTGTACACACATACTCACGTATACTCGTCACACTCACACACATGCACACACACGAACACGCACACACACATACACACGCATACAGACACACACTCAACCGCTTATATAAATTATAATTTAATTAATTAATCTAAAGAAAAGTTTACTAGAAAAAAATCCACGCGGACCAGGCAGCGGACGGGACTCGAACCCGTGTTTAATACTTTTTCAAGTATTAAACATTTGAAAGAAGAAATAGCAATTATAGTTATGATTTTATTTATTTTTTAAGCATTTAACTGCTAGATGTTTAAAAGTATTCATTTGACATTGTGGGTTACCTACAATGCGAAGAGATGGCGCTGCCTTGCAGCTTAAGGCTAGGAATATTTCGACGCGGCTAATAGGGCCGTGGTAGCATAATGGTCAGTGCGAATGCACCCGGATAGCGAAGGATGCGGGTTCGAGTCCCGTCCGCTACCTGGTCCGCGTGGATTTTTTTCTAGTAAACTTTTCTTTAGATTTAAACATCTAGCAGTTAAATGCTTAAAAAATAAATAAAATCTTAATTAATTAAATAATTTTTTTATAATGTTTTAAAAATCCAATGAAATAAAATTAAGACCTTACCATAAGATATATTAATGATGCTATGGGAGAGTGGTTCCTTCTGATACAGGTGTTAAACACTTAATAGAAGGAACCCACCCTGGTTTGGTGTACAACAAATGTGGTATCGTAATAAACTTTTTTGATTTTTTGATTAGCCATTTTCGAATGATATGGTTTTCTTTTTATATGTTACAATGCGAATTGAATATTTTGAGGTTTGAGTTTATTCGATTTAGACCGTTACAAGCGTGAAGGAAGAGGAAATAAAAAGAGATTGATGGCGCTTCTTCGATCTGTGATCATAGAACCTAAGCAACTGGCATAACATGAACCAAAATGTATTATCCCGAGGTCCTCTGCGCTTAAGAAATTACGTTAAGACCGTGGTCCCTGTCTGGAGCCGTTAGCAGCCATCCGCGCGCGTGGTGAATAATGGCTTACACTCTTCACTCCATCCCCATAGCATTGGGGATGTTAATACGCTGATGATAAGGATTACTCCGTAATGTTGTATTTTTATATGAAGGGGGCTAACAACCATATGACCCGCCTGGCAAACTTTTGCAGTGGTCAGTCATTGGATGGGTGACCAAAAATTAACTATCTCGAGCTCCTCCGTGCTTAAGCACGTTAAGTCGTTTGTCCCGGCTGCATCTGCAGTCGTAAGCACCCACCAATCCGCACTGGGCCCGCGTAGTGGATCATGGCCTAAACTCCCTATTCCATCCATAGGGAAATCCCCAGAAGTAGGGACGTTAATAGGCTGATGGGGGTGATGATGATGACCCTTTAAAGCAACTGCCACCATAATCAATGGATGTTTGCGATACAAAAAATATAACTCGCGCCTTTGCCTACCCTGATCCAATTCTCTACCCCGTGCAGCCCTTTAGACTTATTCACAGAAAGATAGACCCAACACCAACAAAAGGTAGTTTTATTTTACTCTTAAGAGCCCTTTCACATTTTTTGCAAAAAATCGTAATTTTTGAGCGCCTCGTTTACCCCTTAAGATAAGATTTCGACTATTTCCAGTAAAAGTAAACAGTAGATTTATTCTTTCTATTGTAAGTTAATGTAGAATATTTGCAAATACTATTTTCCCTTTTTTGTACTGATCGTTCTACCGCAGCTAGTTTACGGAAAAAACGATAATATGCACAACTTCAAACGCCTGAATCTCTAAATAATGTTCAATAAATTAGATCAAATTAATTACTTCAACATCTGAAATATATTTTTGTTGTAACATAATGTATTAGAATTTTGATTTTCTATCTCATTAATTATCAAAAAAAACATCAAACCTCCGTGAGTTTTCTCAAAAAACAATGCAGGTTTACCTGTATTTTGATATTGAATTAAATAGAATTACTATCAAAAACTTTCATAAAACTAATCTACCATTATTGAACTACTAAAATATTTATATATTTTTATAATTAGTTTATTAATAATTATTTTATAAGACTCGAAACATCACCCGTAAAATGCAATATTACTAGTGCAAATCGACTTACGCGCCGATCAGTACGACAGCGGCGCAATTTTGTAAAAGGGCTCTTAAGATCATGGACAAGTATTAATTTAAACAGAATATTTCTCTAATAGAAAAGGGGTATAAAGGGTTCTAAATACACCTGCAAGAACCTAAGCCAACCTCACCTTCACGTGGTACACTCTGTCGACCTACAGACGAGGCTCTGGCAAACCGACCGATGGCGGTTTAACCATCCGGTTTAACGTAGGGGAGGGAAATCTCACTGGTGACGAGCAGCAGCGTCATCAGTGAATTGACCTACGTTCTGCGATCACTAACCCGCCTGCCCAGCGTGGCGATTACGGGCAATACCTCCAATGTACACAGATCACACGATCTGAGTGGCGTGCAATGAGGGCTATCGCGTATGAATCCACCGCTAGAGGCGCTAGTGTAGCGTGAGGTCTCCGAAATGTCAAATGTTATTGCTTGTTGGTTGACTAAGCGGGTTTATTTCTTATTAAAATAATGTTGTGAATAATTGGTAACAATTCGGCTTAATTATGGCAAATATGAGTTATGTGGCAATGAATGTCAGTTATTAAAAATTTGAGCTTAGAAAAATGATTATGTTCCCATTTTTTCCGAATAAAACGGAACTGCGCGTCACTGTGGCATGGCTTATTATGTTTAGGATATGGTTCTTTTGTGTTAAAATACGATCTAAATGTAACCTTTGATTTCATGTGCGTATTAATAAACTTTAAAAGTTACAATTTAGGACCTCACTCAACAGTGGCGCCACCTGGTGAGGCAGAAAACGGTAGCCCTCATTGGAGAGGCCTATGTCCAGCAGTGGACTAGGATAGGCTGATAATGTTGATGATGATGATGAATATTTCTCATTCTTTTTGGAGTTTACTCCTTAAGAATCGATTTGCATGTATATAAGGGGCCCGGTATGAGAAAAATGTGAGGAGTAAAATCTATCGATGAATGACCTCGTTACGTTTTTGGTGCGCATCCTATGTCGCGCAACTTTGACAAACAAAGATGCGTTTTTGAGTTTTGAGTTAAATAAACTCTTTTTGCGTCTGGTTAGACTATCGAACTTAAGGAGTAAACTCCAGTCGTGCGGAGCTGACACACACAATTTTTTTTTCTCTCGTGCGCTGTTCCATAATTAACCATTTTGCCATACGAAGGCTTCGATACCTGCTCCCCAATTATGGTCTGCAAATCCACTGTAAGAAACCTTCACCCCCAAAGGGTGGAGAGCGCCCCCCCCCCCCCCCCGCGTATTGTGGGCCGACGCTCGCTCGCACTCGACCCCGTTCCCGCGGCTTTTGTTTCGATATGAAAAATTACAGTAACCGAGAAGTTGAAATATTAAAAGTTGTAATAATCATTGGCTGTAAGTGATGGTGATGAAGTGTTGGCAACTCAGAGATCAAGGAAAATATTGTAAGTAAAAATCGATGATGAATCAATTGAAAAGTAGGTGTTTTAAGAAAAGTAGGGCATAGCGGATTTTCTGCTTGAATTGGAGCGTCCGTCTGGGGAAGTAGAATAGAATAGAATATATTTTCTTAACCCTCATATTACAGATACAAATTAAAAAAAAAACTCAGCGCTAACCGGGACCCTGCCTCAGCATTAGCTGATGCGATATTGTGTCGCATGCGAACTGTAGTCTAAACATCAGCACTACACCGAAGCGAAGCGAGGGCGGGCCGCTAGTTGTTAAATAAAACTAGTTTTAACGGGTTAATGCACGAAGAGAGGCTTTCTATCTCCTTCTTATGTTAAATTCGCCGGTTCTTCTCAGAAAGGTCTCCCAATTTTGGAACCGGTAGTTAGGGTCAAATAAATAAACTCAAAATTACAAAAAGAAATAAAGTACTTTATTAACTAATAAATTCATACATAGACAATAAAGTTTTAAAAATCTTCCAATGAAATATCCGAAAGTTCAATAAAAGTCTTTCGAAGGTAGCTCGACGAAGTAAATATAAAATCATTATTCTGACGATGCAGACCTGAAAAGGCTGCGAAACGTCAATTAATAAATAAGTTCGTGCGTTAACCCGTTAAAACTAGTTTTATTTAATGAGTGATGTGCGTGAAAACCTAAGAAACATATATAGTTAACCTCTGATCTGAACTATCCTATCTTGTTGCTTTGTTGTTGTTGCTTTCATTGACCTAACTAATGCCCAATATGGAGTCTAGGATGTAACTATTAATTTATTATTTGCGAGGTTGGTAGAAACGATTATAATTATATCCTAACTACTTGAACCAAATTTTGACGATGTCATTATCATCATCATCATCATCAGCCTATTAATGTCCCCACTGCTGGGGCACAGGCCTTTCCTATGGATGGAAAAGGGAGATTGGGCCATGACCCACCACGCGGGCCCAGTGCGGATTGGTGGGTGTTAACGACTGCATATGCAGCCGGGACCAACGGCTTAACGTGCCTTCCGAAGCACGGAGGAGCTCGAGACAGTAAATTTTCGGTCACCCATCCAATGACCGACCACTGCGAAAGTTGCTTAAATTCAACGATCGCAGCCGAACGCGCTAGCCATCGAGCTCCTCCATTTGACGATGTATACAGCGAAAATATACTTGAACTTTTATGTATGTGATTTTGAAAACAATTCGAGTTTCTAATGTAGAAAATGTAAATATGTACTTTTAAAAGTAATATTGTTCGTTAGGTATGTCTTCAGCCAGGGCATAGTTCACGGATCTTATGTAGCGTAAAGATAATATTTTATCAAATCTTCAGACTTGAGAGCAGACCGTAGACGCTAGAAGCTACGTAAAAACGTAGCGCCGTAGCTCGTAGCAAACTACGAGTATTGCAGTATTGTATAATACTGTTGCAATTATTATGAGCGTTTGTGTATTGTGTTATGAATGAATTTTGTGATATGTACTGATATGTTTTTTATATTTTGATTTTTAGCCTTGCAATACTTCATACTGAATCCAAAGATTGTCCATCAAAAATAGCATATTAAATTTTACGATATTATAGAACCTTGTAATAATATTTACGGTTTTATTATTTTATGGATAGGGGTCCACAAAATGGCCTAAACGGGCGCTACAGTTTCAGAAAGAAAATGTAACTATTTTCAGCTCCGTGGTTTTTAAGCTATTGCATAGATTTTATCGCGGGCTTTGAGCGCGGCGACCGAATTCAGAAATTCCGTAACGAAAATAAACCTGACAACAGTGCATATGAACACAATTTTTTCCTTTCCCGTATCGATCGAAACGGTGCATTGTGTTAAGTTTTTGCCACGTGACCAACGTTCGACGCATCATTGCGGTCGTCGGTTCAAATCCTGCACTCGTATTTTCAATTATATTTTTTTCCTTTTTTTTTAATATTTGTTTTAGACCCCAGCACCTGTTCTTATTTCTATTTGTCTCCCTTTTATTTAGACTTTATAATTCTAATTAAAATTTTTGGACTAAAGATGGTAAACTGTGGATCTTGTAGAAGTTTTTTGGCGTTAGTCAATGCTGTTGTTTGCCGTGCTTGCCCAATAAAATATCATAAGGCCTGCCTCGCCATCTATTAAAATCAAAGAAAAAATGAATACTGAATAAATTAAATAAATAAATAATTATAATTGCATAAGTTGTTAAATAATGCTATGCAATACCGCGGCAGTCCCCGAGTGCCACACTATTTTTTTTATGTTTAAACTAAGGCAAGCACAACAAGCAGCTTCTATAAGGCGGAGGTTTTTTACCCAATACGAGTGAAGAATCCGCTATTTGCTACCTCTCTCAATCTTACTTAATTCAATATCAATAAATTCTTCTAATAAAATTATGATCTTAGTACAGAAACAACTCTCATTAATCATCCTGTGTTATCGTATTGACCGTTCCATCAATAATTCATTAGCATTAATTAGATCACAGTTGTAATTGCGGCCCGATCGGTTGATCTTGCTGATTATTAATTATTATCACTGACTAGAAGCTTGTTATGCCTTGAACAAATA
This sequence comes from Chilo suppressalis, assembly GCA_902850365.2. NCBI lineage: Eukaryota > Metazoa > Arthropoda > Insecta > Lepidoptera > Crambidae > Chilo > Chilo suppressalis. The sequence continues at coordinate 21,579,886 of OU963913.1, read as the reverse complement.
TATAGACGCCATTATTAAATGCGTCTCTTTATACATGATGGTATGATGGTTTTGGATTCCGTTTTTGGTTGATTATGATAATAAGTAATATATGTTATTAACGGGATTGTTACCATGTACCTTGTTTTAGCGAGTTTCCGATATTTCAAGGTACATGGTAACAATCCCGTTAGTAACATATATTACTTTAATGTTAGTGACCATGAAAGTTTAAAACAATATACGATAAGAAGTATTCAGACGTTTCCTAATTAAATTCACTATATTTGAAAGAGATCCTAATAAAATAAAATTGGTCACAGTTCCAAAAACAAATCGATTCCAAGCAAATGCACCATCGATGGCAATTAAAATTGAAAGTCAAATTCCAGAAGACATTAAAAGCCAAACCTTTAATAAGTTAAAGTCAAAACTTCGCAAGTGGTTAAATGAAAACACGTTTTACAGTATGGTTGAGTTCATGAAGTATGGTAGGAGTTGATGCACTTCTTAGTGGGTTTAAATATTACATTTAATTTTGATTATTTACAAAATCATTATAATTTTAACATGAATAAATTGACCACATCGAATAACAGTAGTATTATAATAAGAAGTATTGACATTTATTATAGGTAATTAAATAGGAAAAGGACAATGGGCAAAACGCACCCAGCTCCGCCAACAATGTAATTAGTATGAATCGATAGATCTATGAAAAACTAGCCTTTTTTATTATGACACCGAAAATAAATATCCTGGGAGTCAAAAGATATGACACTGTAAAAAATATCCTGGTACTCAATAGATATGACACATGGGCATACTTAAGTAGCTGAATAAATTCATTTTATAGTACCTTCATTTTATATTATTAGTAATCATAATAATATGGTATATCGTACTATATAACCAGATATACGACAAAGCCTGCCGACTATCCTGCACTTGCTCTTACTGAGACATTTCAAAACGGTTTACGGATGATGAAGGACTTGCAGTTGCAAATAGTCGACTCGTCTTACTTCGTTGTGATTGTGCGCTCCCTGCTGCTTCATTGATTTTTATCTAACACGCTTTGGATATTGACTATAATACCTTTCAAACAAATGTAGTTTAAGCCGTGGCGGACGTGGGTGTAGCGTCCATACATTTTTGCCCAATGTCCTTTACAAGTATCTTTTTATGACTAAATAGGTTAAAATACAATTTAGATGAAAAGTAAGACCGTTATTTGTACCCTATTTAATGCAAATAAATTGAATTGAATTGATCTATGGCGTAGGTGGTAAGCGCTGTCGGCCTGAGGTCGGGGAAGTTAAGCAACTTTCACAATGGTCGGTCATTTGACGGGTGACCAAAAACTTGTTATCTGGAACTCATCCATGCTTGGTCGTTTCTTTGGCCGTTGGTCCCGGCTGCATCTGCAGTCGTCAGCACCCACCAATCGGCATTAGACGCGCGGCCTATGTCCCTATTTCATTTATAGGGAAGGCCTGTGCCCAAGCAGTGGGGACATTATTAGGCTGTGATGACGAATTTAAATACAACAATTTAAAAAAAAACCTCGACAAGCTAACCAAAAAATAATTGTGTGTGTCAGCTCCGACGCACGACCGGAGTTTACACTCTAAAAACGATTGTCTTTGAACAGACAAAAAACAAAATCAAGTCCGAAGAAGTCGGTTACAAGTAGAGATACCTCAGGAATCGTCCCAAGGTTTTGACTACCATAGGTTCCATGTCACACATTTTATCATCTAACATCAGCGATATTCATCATATAATTTATTATTTATTTCTGGAAACACACAATTTCAAAAATATCATACAGTAGTCATCATTTCGTAAATATGTATTATAATTCCATTTGTACTGAAAATCACTATTCCAGAGTGCTGGACACTTACCGGCATTTCTCTATATTCTGTTATTTATTTGTTTTCATTAATTTTGCTCCAATTTTATCTATTTTTAGTTTATTTATTTCATTGACATTTGTGACAACGTAATGTTTTTTTATCCGTTGCCATGGCTTAAAGTGAAAGGTGCGCAGATGAGGTTGCGCACAAAAACGTAACGAGGTCATTAATGTCATTCATCGATAGATTTTACTCCTCACATTTTTTTCATACCGGGCCCCTTATACTAAACTCCAAAAATTCTATAGCGTTCTGTTTTGGTAATCTGAAGATTTTTTATTTCCAATATTATTAACGGGTAAATATTTTGTGACTCGCCTATCATTCTCAGCGTTTGTATGAAGTAACGAAGCTTTTCTAAAAACGTTAAATCAACGGCCCACCATTCGGAACACATGGCTGTCACGCTCACAAATCATTGCATTCGATTTACTGGTCCGAATCGCCCTGTCTCATTCGTCATGTTACACACGTATTCGTATTGAATAATATCGCTAAACAATGCTTTGCCATGGTACAATTTTACATAATACACTTTGTTAGAATGAAATATTGACCAATTTTGTTTTTACGTGTTACTTTTTATTAATCTAGAAAAGGCTATAATTTTAATTTTTTAAACATGTAACTGCTTGATGTTTAAATCGAAAGAAAATATAACTAGAAAAAATTCCACGCGGACCAGGCAGCAGACGGGACTCGAACCCGCACCCTTCGCAATCCGGGCGAATGCACTGACCAATTATGTTACCGCGGCCCTCACGGACCGGATTCTTAAGCTGCAAGGCAACGCCATTTCTTCGCATTATAGGTAACCCACAATGCCAAATGAATACTTTTACAAGTATTAAACATTTGAAAGAAGAAATAGCAATTATAGTTATAATTTAATTTTTTAAGCATGTAACTGCTTGACGTTTAAATCTAAAGAAATGGCGTTGCCTTGCAGCTTAAGAATGGCTGGATGAATTTCGACGCGGTCCTTAATGGCCGCGGTAGCATAATTGGTCAGTGCATTCGCCCTGATTGCGAAGGGTGCGGGTTCGAGTCCCGTCTGCTGCCTGGTCCGCGTGGAATTTTTTCTAGTTATATTTTCTTTAGATGGAAAAGGCTACTTTCCCACTCAAATAGGGATGATGACTATTTTTTTTTCTTCGTTTCTCAGGTAGATTACCAAAAAGTATTGGTATTTATTCTTTTTTTACATAATATAAACATTGCAGAGATATATTGATTTGAAAAGTCGCATGACGTCACCTTTTGGTACAATTTTCACTTAAAAGTGACGTCACGAGCCCCTACTCCCAAACTTTGACGCGCTATAACTTTGTCATTTTTTGGTTGATTGCCCAAAGAAAAAATACGTGTCCATTATCTTTTGATCATCTAACTGACGGGCTAAATAGAATTTCGTTTACTGTACCCCGTCATCATGCCTATTGGAGCGCCCGTCTGGAAATTCAGAAGTTACAGCAGACTACAGTTAAATAACAGTACTTTTCAGTGGTGCTGTGTTTCTGTCAATATGTAAGGTTCTAGGTCTCCAATCTCCATGGGCTGGTGATTGGGTCAGAGTAGGCAGGGGAGCGAATGATATTTTTTGTATCGTAAGCGTCTATAGATGAGCTCGATAGCGCAAGCGGTTAGCGCGTTCGGCTGCGATCGTTGAAGTGAAGCAACTTTCGCAGTGGTCGGTCATTGGATGGGTGACCAAAAATCTTCTATCTAGAGTTCCTCCGTACTGGGCACGTTAAGCCGTTGGTCCTGGTTGCATCTGAAGTCGTTAGCACCTGCCAATCCGCACTGGGCCGTGTGGTGGGTCATGGCCCAATCTCCCTGAAAAAAAAAAAATTCAAAATTCAATATCGTTTATTCAGTCTAGGCTGTTACAAGCACTTGTGAATGTCGAAAAGCTACGCCATCGGTTCGCAAATCTACGGCGGGAGACCTTGTACTGAGAAGAACCGGCAAGAAACTCAGCAAGGGCTGTTTTTTTCTCCCTGTATTATATACAGAGTCGTCAAATTGAAAAATGACTTCAATATGAGGTAACTCATAAAGTCACTTTTCATTACAAACAAAAAAAATGCAAATAATATAAAATTTTATGACTATAAAATAAAAAATTAAAATATGTAAAAAAAATGGTTTAACAAAGTTTAGGAATGACGTGTCCTACCGCTTAGGCAAAAAGAAAATAATAATAATGAACGATTAAAGTTTAGAACAACGATTAATAGTAGTACCCAGTGAATTAAGAGCAGACTCATCTCCGCTGGCAGCACCCGTTCACGAGCATGACGCATGAACCAGCCATCGCTTCGCTCAACCATTTTTTAGGGAACGCAACGACCCGCCTCACACGACACCACCGAAGAGATTTTTAAGAGAGCATGACTACTCATAACCACACATGGATACTATGTTACTAAAATAGAAAAAAATACAACAACTAACATATAGGTACCAGTGTACATTATTATAACAAACTATAAACACAACGGCAGGACACATGCATGTGATTACCTAAACACTGTTGTCGACCCTGGCAATACTCTCCCAACCCAAAACCAATCAAACATCAGTCCCCCCCTTTCAGTCTGTATAGAGAATGACAAGGATACACCACTGCAAAACCAAGTTCAGGTCTAGAAAAACATACCAGAATCCACACCGCCATTAAATCTTTATCAGAGAAATAATATATGTTCACTTACATTTTGATTGCTGTGTCACACAGTATAAATACAAGTTGTGTAATGTAAAATACAATCAAAAATTAATAATAATTATCATTACAATAATAAAGTAGTATAGAGCAGACTCATCTCCGCTGGCAGCACCCGTTCACGAGCATGACGCATGAACCAGCCACCGCTTCGCTCATCCATATTTTAGGGAACGCAACGACCCGCCTCACACGACACCGCCGAAGAGATTTTTAAGAGAGCATGACTACCCATAACCACTAAAACCAATCTGCAAAATGGTTACTTAGAGTTAAGGTAATTTATCTGTACGACACTGCAAACAAATACAAAACAATTTTGCAGTTACAGCCATGCAGTTTTGTCATTCAAGTATTCTTTAATAGTATAATAGCCTTTCTTAACTAAACAACTTTTAATGTGACATTTGAACTCATTTATGGGTAACTCAAGAACAGCATCAGGAATTTTATTGTAAAAATGTATACCTTGACCCATAAAAGATCGGTAAAGCTTCTGTAACCTGTAGGCTGGCAATGCAAGCTTGTTTCTATTCCTAGTATTAAAATTGTGTACGTTACTGTGTTTGGTATACAAATTGATATTATTTTTAACGAGGAGTATGCAATTGTAAATGAATTGAGAAGCAACAGTCAAAATGCCAATTTCTTTAAATTTTTCTCTAAGAGATGTTCGGCTACTCAATTGATAAATAGATCTCACAGCTCTTTTTTGTAAAATGAAAATACTTTCAATATCAGCTGCTGTTCCCCAGAGTAAAATGCCGTATGATAAGATACTATGAAAGTAACTAAAATATACAGTCCTGGCAGTATCTATATCAGTAAGTTGTCTTATCTTTCTTACGGCATAAGCTGCTGAACTAAGTTTACCAGCCAAAAGCGTAATGTGATGACTCCATTGCAGTTTTGAGTCTATCGTTATACCCAAGAATGTAGTCGAGTCTACTAAATCTAATTTTTCATTATTTAATTTAATTCCAATATGCTCAACTTTTACATTAGGTAAGGAAAATTGAATACACTTGGTTTTATTAGCATTTAGCTTTAGATTATTGACATTAAATTACCTGTTCCATCCATAGGGAAGGCCTGTGCCCCAACAGTGGGGTCATTAATAGGCTGATGATGAAGCGTCCATAGGCTGCGGCGTGCCGTATGCTTGTTAGTCACTTGTCAACATAAAATTAAATGATGAATGATGGTGTTTGTATGAGATAATTGTGTATTTTATGGATTTTTTTATTATTGCGCTATATTTAAGATATCATGGGAGACTCGATAGAGGGGATTTTTTGTAGTTCCACGTCATAAAGATGACAAAGGTCACCGCCCACGATGGGATTTGTAAAAAAAAAACTGATTGTAGTATATAGATACGCGTAGTAAGAGACCCGTTTTTATAACAAAATAACTTTATTATATACTAGTGGCCCGCCCTCGCTTCGCTTCGGTGTAGAGCTGTAGTGTAAACTATACTTTGTGTTCTAAGGCTTGTGCTATAAAGAATGACTTTATTTATATAATTACACGTGTTATTGTGAGTCAACGATAAAAGATAGACATATGCTGTTGCGGGATATTTTTTAGACAATTTTATGTAGAATATTTCCGTCATACATGATTTCTATGTAACTTTAACCATTAAGGCTGCACCCGCGACGGAATCTTAAAAAATGGAGTAACTTCTCCCGTTTTCCCAACATTTTCCTTCACATCTCTGCTCCTATAGATTGTAGCGTGATGAAAAGTATACTATAACCTGCCCAGGAGTATGAAGAATAATTGTAACAAGTTTCGATAAAATCCGTTGAGTAGTTTTTGTTTCTATAAGGAACATACACACAGACAGACAGACAGACAGACAGACAAAAATTTTACTGATTGCATTTTTGGCATCAGTATCGATCACTAATCACCCCCTGATAGTTATTTTGAAAATATATTTCATGTACAGAATTGACCTCTCTACAGATTTATTATAAGTATAGATTTTTGTTGTAGCAATAGAAATGTATGAATACTTGTATATTCTGTGAAAAACATATGTGCATATATATATTTATATATATGTTAGTGTTAAATTGACAACACAACTGAGTTATTGTTATGCAAAGAGACTACGAAAATTCACAAAACCATCTTGAATAGCACTTTTTAGTTGTTTAATTTAAATAGTTCTATATTTGGAAGCTTTTCTATATTCGACACATTTCAGCATCGAGTCGAGCGGTCCCATCAGAGTCGACGACCGGTCGCAGGTGTACACACACGGAACACTGCTAAGTACCGTTCATAAACTCTCAACTTTTGCACGTTTCGCCGTAATATGGTCCTACTTTGTGAGCGATTTTAATCTTGCGAATTGCTAGAGAACTATTTTTGGTATTAAACGATATTGTCGGTTATAAAATCGACATAAAACTCTAGACTTATAATAGTACATTATGATTTAAGTGCGGTAAGTTGAGAATTACAGCCGAGGCGATATTGTTATGTTGGCTATAAGAAGGCAGAGGCTGTAATTATCAAACCGCACGTATGTGATACGACGTTTTAAAACACATTTGCGAGGAAATAATACTACCTACGTACGTACTTTCTGAAAATGAATTTGCACCTTTGTTTGTTTTCCTTAAGATGAAATTTTGATACGCTTGACTGTAAGTATCTATCCGTGGATTTTTCGGGCAAGAGGTTTAGCGTAGCCTTTTTCGACTTCTGGCGGTGTCAAATTAATAAATTTGTTACTATGTGACAATATTTTCAAATAAAAACAATACAGCGAAAAGAAAAAAAAATAACTTTTTCACAGATTAGCGACGCGCGCGCATCAACGCTTTTTTTAGGCAAAGGAACAAAAACAGCCAGTGTTACTAATAAAGTAAATTAATATTTTTGTGAATTTGTTACCGATACATGGTTGTAATTTATTGTCAAAATGAATCAAATTAAAGAATTAAATGTTTATATATTATATTTTATCTCCTAAAGTTAATTTTATTAAGAAAATTTTGGCTGCCTTTCTGACATAAAAACTTTTTCTAAGATTTAAAAAAGTATCGTTCGTTTTGAGACGGAACATAATAAGCCGTGCGTTTTACTTTACATTACCGCACGCGTGTGTAATGTGATAGATTATGATATTGAAATTGGTGCAATAAGAGACGCTTTACGAGCAAATCTATATATATAAAATTCAAAGGTGACTGACTGACATAGTGATCTATCAACGCACAGCCCAAACCACTGGACGGATCGCGCTGAAATTTGGCATGCAGGTAGATGTTATAACGTAGGCATCCGCTAAGAAAGGATTTTGATCAATTCTACCCCCAAGGGGATAAAATAGGGAATGAAAGTTTGAATGAAACTTTGTCAATTTTAAACCGATCGGGCTGAGACTTTGCATGCAGGTATAAGAAGAATCATAGATGAATGTCACTGTAGTCTACACTTCAGCTCGACACCCAAGCGAAGCGAGGGCGGGCCGCTAGTGTGTTATAAAGTGTATTTATATATTTTTTTATCTTACCGCGGAAGTTATATGATAATATACCTAATTACAGGGGTGTTCCTTTAATATCGATCGCCTTCTTATAAATTATGCTTTAATTGTATGTTAATATCCATAAAATGTACGTAATGTCTCTTTATATTTCGCGCAAGAACTTTTGGTAACTTCCGTCGTATGTCAAGCAGCGACACAAACAAATTTAAACTTTATAATAAAATTAATAGAGTTTGTGACATTTTAACGCTGTTGCGAAGTTGACGACTTGCCTACCCTTATGTCATCCGATGTCACACTTTGTTGACAGACCTGCTTAACATTTGACATAAATTATGAGTGGTTGGGAGGAAGGGTTAGAACAGCGCGGCACGGGAGACCCGCCTCACGCAGCGCTGCGGACGCCTGCTCCGTGCTTCCGCTTAACGCAATGCAGGCTCTTAGATTTTGATCAGGATGTTTATTGTGAACTTAATAAGAAAACAAAATGTACGCGGTAAGATAATGAACTTTATTTATTTATTGAATTTGAATTTTGAATTTATTTATTGCATGTCACATTACATTCATGATGGTACATTAAAATTAGGTAAGGTAAATATGTGACGCTCTGCAAGGGCATAGCAAATATCAAGCCAGAGGGCTTGTTAAATAATTATATTAAAATACTTTGTTCACATTTCAAATTTACACAACAATTAAATTTATAAAATATATTAGAACTTGATTAGATGACTAATGAAATACTAATATTACTAGTTACAACTGTGAAACATGAAAGGCAACCTTTATTAGTATACCATAACCCAATTAGTATACCATTAGTTTCCACAAATTATCGACAAAATGCATTCTTGTTGCGAGCGAGCATTGCACTGAACGAATTTTGCAAGTCTAGAAAAGACTTTGATATATTCAATTCTGGTGTAGCAGAGACGTGGAGACCTGTAATTGGCCTTCTGTTATTAATTTTTCCTCAACTGTGTCTGTTTTATGAGCTGTTGGTCTCCCAAAAATTAAATAAATAAATAAATTTATATCAACGCACAGATCAAACCACTGTACGGATTGCGCTGAAATTTGGCACATATATAGCTTTAATGATATAGGTTTGCGCTTAAAAAAAGTAAAAATAATTATATAGCCCCTCTAAAACATATAAGTTAACATATGTAAACAAAACAAGAAAAAAAACTTAACAACAACAAAAACAGTCCCATAAATACAGTATGTACTTTTTACATAAATGTTTATTTCATGTCATGCTAACACTGAAAGACCACCATGTATATTGCAGAGTACCAATTCTGCCATAGCGTAGTGACATCACAAAAAACATATATTACAACGACCCCCGTGGCCGAGTGGTGTGTACTGCGGGTTTCATGATGTCGCCGACTCGAGAGGTCCCGGGTTCGAATCCCGGTGGGGGCAGATGTTTGTGTGATGAATGCGAGCATTTGTACTCAAGTCGTGGATGTTTAATATATATTTCTATAAAAATATGCTTATATATGTATAGTATATGTATTCTATCCGTTACCCTAGTATCCCATAACACAAGCCTTACAGTGCTTACTTTGGGGCTAGGCTGATTGGTGTGAGTGTTGGAAATATTTATTTATTTATTACAAACATGTTACAAACAAGAAATCAGTAAAATGGAAACACATAACGCAATAGGCTCGATTCTGTCACGACACCACAGATCCAAAACCAAACGCGACAACAGCATATCCCTGTCAAGTTGTTTTCAATGGACAAGAAATCGGTAAAATTTTCCCACTAGGGGCGCTGTAATCGCTTGACCCAAAACTTCTATCAAATACATACCTATTAGCTTATATTAATTTTAAAGCTTTTTATTATACAAATTACAAATGCCGCGTTGTGCAATTCCTGGTTGCTGTGAGAAAACTGCATGCTTCCCGATTAAAATATAATTTTATATGCTGCTTTGAAAGGGAGGGGGGGAGGGGTTAAAACTGAGCTGCTGTTTACACCATGGTATGTATCTGGGACAGGTAATTGCATCTGGATGTCTTCATTTTGATCAGAAAAAACTGCACCAAAATTAAAACTGCGGTCATATGCCTCAAGTCTGTAAAAAAACCCAATGTTACACTTCCCATTGTAGCCAGGGGTAACCTAACTCTATGTGATGTCTGACTGATGCAAAAATAAGACAGATTTGACTAATGAGCCCGCTAAAAGTTACTGAGATCCATGAACTATTAAAAGAATCATGAAAAATGCATCAATGTAGCGAGAATGAGTATTCTAGCATAATAATAGAAGGAGTGCCTTTATACTAGATCAGCTTTTCTGCCTTGTACAGATGCTCCTCTCCTTTTCAAATCTGTTTTCAGCCGTATACAGACCATGTTGAATACACTTTTACCACCTATTTAATATTTTAAACAAGAAAAAAAACACGTTTAAAATTTGACAGCTGCAATATACGGCTGTGGTTTGGGTCAAGCATTTGCAGCGCTATCTATGTCGAGTTTTGCGTATACTTCTCCATTGGATGTATTGCGTTCAAAAATTTCTTAACAATATCGTGCTAAGCGTACGTTGGTAATCAACGAAAAGTTTGTAAGACACTCGATCAATCATTGTTTCTCGAAAACTTTACATTCTTCTACTTACTTCTAACGGAAAATTGCATCGTAAGCGTGTCGTGTTTCTTGAAGCACCCTTTTTATAAGATGTTGTGTTAAGTAGCTACATATTTCTTAAGAGAACTAAGAAATTAGACGAGTGGTAACTTTATGTATCAGGTTTGCTGAAAAAACTCCTTTTTAACAAGGGAGGGAGATTATGGCCGTAACCATTATTAGAACGAAACGCGTATACGCCATTAATTAGCGTTAATTAAGCGCCAACCGGGAACTGAATCCGCAACTCTCGTCCATCATCGCGATTTATCGCAAAACTCTTTGCGGACAAATTACAACAGAACTCAGCATATAGTTGACTTAATTTTTTTATTCGTTCACTTCCGCTTTTGAAAGCGCGCGAAGGGAACTTAAAGTTTACCGACTGAAAGACAAATTTGCTCATTTTACTATAGTAATAATGTCGATTCCGGTATGATTCTCTAAACCTAAACTTAAATTTGATAACAGTGCATCCTTGTCATTCTCTATACTATAATGGTAAATAATGCAATTAATAGTGAACTATATGAAATAACATTGCATGTCAACAAGACAGAACATGGCTGAACATAATATAATTTGTATACTTGAACACAACACAATAACCTGTATTCGCAATAAAAATTATTTGAATTTAAATTTGAATTTGAATTTATACAGAATGAAAGGGAGTAATTGATGTTAAATTTAGTTTTAAGTTTAGAGAATCATGCCAGAATCGACACCAATGTCTTTATGTCATCATTGTAGTAGATAATAAGTAAACTAAGTCATAAATATGTTGAATAAATTGGGAGGAGTAAGTAAGCAATTTTAACTTTGGCCGTGTTGAGTTGGTAAGTTGAAATGCTATGTTACAAGTTGTTATCCCAAATTTATAATAAATAAATTATAAATAAATATTTCCAACACTCACACCAATTAGCCTAGCCCCAAAGTAAGCACTATAAGGCTTGTGTTATGGGATACTAGGGTAACGGACAGAATACATATACTTTACATATATAAGTATATTTATATAGAAATACATATTAAACATCCATGACTGGAGTACAAATGCTCGTATTCATCACACAAACATCTGCCCCCACCGGGATTCGAACCCAGGACCTCTCGAGTCGGCGACGCCATGAAACCCGGAGTACAAACCACTCGGCCACGGAGGTCGTCAATTTAGAAGTTGATTGTGAATTTTAATATCTTTATTACCTAAGTCTTAGATAGGCTCTCGTATACACGGCTATTTTATAAAAAAAAAAGAATGGCAAAATAACAGATGGCGTTAAGAAACACCAAATTTATTATATCACTTTCCATATTCAATTTTGATTTTACTGGTAAATTAAACATACTTATAGTGTTTAACATTATGATTCTGTGAAGTGATTTCGTCTGCTCGTTGCTCTATGGTCGGGACATAAGCCTGTTGGCCACCTTTTCAACCCATTTTTAAATAATTCCTATCTGCTTCGTTAATTCCTAATCTATGGAGACCAGAGTCGTTAATGTCACGCGTGCAAATCACAAAATTACGACACCTATTAATAATCATAAGAGAGGCACCTTAAATTTGGGTTATTTCCTTTGCGGGAGTCATGATTTAAGCGAATTTACGTCCGGGATCTGGGTTAAAAGCGTAACCGTATTAATTGACTCTGAAATTGTCGAAACATTAAATTCACCGTCCAATTTGCCCGTGCCGTCTAACATCTCGGAAATTGTAGTTCTGACTATCGAAAACTTCACGCTGCAGTTTTGTTTAACTTCTTTCGCTTCGATAACACTGTTCGAACTATGATGAACTCAATTTCTCGCTTTCTTTGAACGTACATAATTTGCCGGCTCTAATAGAGAGCCTTGTGAAACGCTTTTGAGAGCTTCTCTTTGAGTTCTTCAACAGTTTGCTTATTCAATTTTAGTTACTGCACTATTTTATGTTATTTATATTGTACTTTTGCTTATTTCACGGAAACAGTTTGTTTAGCAATTTCTATTTAATTTTTATTGACAAAAATTGTTGCCGTTAAAGAAAATATAGGAATTTAAAAGGCTTGAAACAAATACATTACGGTTAAGAGAACGCCTGTGAATCGTAAATTTGACAAAGCATTCTATTTCAGGGGCTCTGAAAATTATAACTAATATTGTGTTGTCATTTGTCAATTTCTTCTTTTTTTGAGCGACTAAATCAGAGATATTATATATACAGCAATGACTTAGCTTCATGTTTGGTTTTCATATGTTAATTCTTAGAACCTGTAGCAGCACATATTGTAGCTATCGTAGATAGAGGTAGTGCATCATTCAGAATCTAACCGATACCGTAACGATTGTTGATAAAAACCAGACCCATTTTAATAAACAAGTTAGGCACCTATCAAACTTTTAATACTTAACTTTTCAGATATTGTAAAATACTGGACAAAATTAAATATTATGTACTTAAACTGTTTCCAAAAATAAATAATAGCTTTATTTAGTAGAAGAAAAAGAAATCAAACCACCGACCCCTTGCCTCGACCTCAAAAGACCGATTGCGTTCGGCCATCTGTCTCTTATAATAACTGCTAAACTTACTGATACTTATCTTGTGACAAATACTCTACTTCCCTTTCTTCGAATCTCAAGTCACAACTATACTAAATAAGTTATCACTTGGAAAAACCTTCGTATTCTTACATATTGAATATTATAGTAATTTATGTTATTTACGGGACCGATACCATGTATATACCTTGTTTTTGCAAGCGTCATGATCACGAAGTAATTGTGTTGTATTACTCCGTGATCATGGTGCTTGCAACAGTACCGAAATATCGTAAAATCGCTAGAAACAAGGTACATGTTAACAATCCCGTAATTAAAACATTTTTTTAACTTATTTTGACTATTGCAAAGGTTTTTCAAAAAGGCTCCAATGACATTTTACTGAGGGCATTAATCACTATTGGTTCTACCCAAGGGTCAATATTAGGTCCATTATTTTATAACATTTATACTTACTTGATTCCTTTTTTAAAAATATTTATATCTTTTTATGATATCGAGAAAAAAATAGTTCGTGTCCAGGACGTGTCAAAGCAAATTTTCAGCTTAATTTGAGGAAAAAGTGTATCCAATAACATGTATACGTCTGCGTAATGATCCGTTCAACAATTCTGTTGACTCATCTTTGGGGGCCGATCTAAATTGATCTCTAGCATCTCCTTATTTGGGAACCGCTACTATTGCATCGGAGGCGGATGGAGAGACGATGGGAGGTGTAGTAACACTGGACGGTTGGTTACAAATTACATCTCCAGTAAACAAGTTTAGTGAGATGTCAGAGTAAGACGGATGTACTTTTAACTTGAGCCTCGGATTACATTAAGCATCGGAATGGTGGGAAAACGTGAGTTAATCGCCGTCCTTATGATGTTTTGTTGCGCGTTAGATGGATGGTTGGTGTCACCTTTTTGTGTAATTCGAAAAGTTTCGTTCCGTTCTGTCATTTATCACCTAAATTTCAAGACTAAATTTAAGAAATATCAAAAGCAAAAAATGATAATAACACAAACCAAAATTTGGTTTAACGCTTCAAACTTGAATCTGTCAGTTTCTGTAGTAAACGTAGCTCGCATTACAACTGAAACAAAAGAATTTTGCTTGAATCTGCTTTGCATTCAATATAATAAATTAAATTTACAGTGATTATCTTAATAAATACGATTTAAACCAACTTATATCAAAATCTATACACAAAGTTTCTCCCATATTTTCTTTGCTTTATGATGTTTGTTGTGTTTATGTATAAGTACAGCTCAGTTTATTTAAGGTTGATGTTTACCTTTATAAAAGTATAACCTGAAATGGAAAAGAAACGTCCCTTGATTCTCCATCATTAATATTATCAAGAAGTGTTTCTGGCACACGTAATAGGATGTATAATAAGGAAAGAGGGATGTTAAACGTTGTACGCCCACAAGACATGTTTGAAAATTGATTTGATGCCTGGAGCACTCCGGTTTTTAAATCACCTTTTATTTTTACTGATCATGTTATTTTTTTAGATTATGATATTTAGTAGTTATATGCTAAAAATTTATATAATTAATTATAAGAAATAAATATATCAACAAAAATAAACGCCTGAAATTTCTGCATGGTTTACTTAGCATTATTCGTTATGCCATGCATTTATATCTCGTGCTGCTGTTTTGCTGAATGTACAAAAATATCAGCCCAGCTGATTGCTGTCTTGTCTTGGGCAACCCGAACTCGACAATATAGGTATTTACGTTAAAGTATTAAGTTAAAGTTAATGTTAGTATCATGAATTCGTCACGTCGAATTTAAAGTACTCTCACCTCACGATTTACAATCAAGCTTAGAAATAGCAGTGCAAACAATTCCTGAGGAACCTTCAAAGCCTGTATAACAATTCGATG
Organism: Chilo suppressalis; assembly: GCA_902850365.2. NCBI lineage: Eukaryota > Metazoa > Arthropoda > Insecta > Lepidoptera > Crambidae > Chilo > Chilo suppressalis. The sequence goes on along the minus strand of OU963913.1, from coordinate 21,564,656 downwards.
GTCCTTCAAAATGCCGACAAGTGGCGTAGACCTAAGTGCTGAGGCCGACAGACAAACGGATCCGCGAACAGAATGGGCGTGAATTAAGGAGGCTCGGCACACTGTAAATATGGCGGAAAAATCAAATTTTAATGAAGCAACCGAGACGCCTCTACCCGTTGCGCAATATTCAAACCGATGCGCCTCCTACTAATAATTCTCGAATCGTAATTTTGCATGAATATATGTGTATTTTGTATGAATGATAGATGTAGTGATACAGCATTTTTATGTTGTGTTTTCGTATGTGTTCCGGTTTCTTGAGTCAGTGCTTCTGGAGGTCAAGAAAGTTTATTAATCATTAGGTTTTCTATCAAATTTGTAGAGACATGTTTCTCTGCTGGTTCTTTTTCTTTTTTTTTGTGGGCTTGATTTGATATATTTATATTTTCTTCATTAATTATATAGGTATCATTAAGCCTTTCACACAACACAATTTTATCATTGTTACTATAATAAAATACAAAAGGAAATAATAAATTTACCTTTTAATTAGTTTATTTTTTTTATCAAAACTTGTCTCCTTAGGAAGGATTACTATAATGTTAGAGATTTCTTAAATGATAAAGCACCTTGGACTTAATATAATAGACTAGCAAAATAGAACTACTTATAGTTTTAGTTTGTTAATTTGGTTGAATTTTTGTTAATTCTCCACTTCTAAATTAATGAAAATTACCTGTAACTTACTGTTCATTAATAAAATCAAAAAGTTGACATCGACACATGTTTTCAATGTTTGATGTCTTCTTTCAATTGACGGCACTGTTTGAAACAAAATAAGAAGAAAAACATTGTCCTTGTCGAGTTACTTGCCGGTTCTTCTCAATACAAGGTCTCCCTCCGTAGATTTACGAACTGATAGCGTAGGGTTTGACATTCAGAAGAGCTTGTAACAGCCTAGACTAAATAATGAGTTTGAATTTGAATTGACTCACATAATACTTTATTGTATATTTGTTCGTATCACTCAAGTGCCATTTGTCATTCAATGAAAAAAAGCAAAACATGGAGTCATCATCAGCCTATTAATGTCCCCACTGCTGGGGCACAGGTCTTCCCTATGGGTGGATTAGGGATATTGGGCCATGACCCACCACGCGGGCCCAGTGCGGGTTGGTGGGTGCTAAACAACTGCAGATGCAGCCGGGACCAACGGCTTGACGTGCCTCCCGAAGCACGGAAGAGCTCGAGATAGTAAATTTTAGGTCACCCATCCAATGACCGACCACTGCGAAAGTTGCTCAACTTCAACGACCGCAGCCGAATGCGCTTATCACTGGCACCATCGAGCTCCTCAACATAAACATAGAGTAACTAATGCAAATTTGGTTTTCGTTTATCAGTAAGGGAGATAAGGTTTGTATATTTTTTGCAGTTTATTTTTTCGTTATGTTTTTTAAACTTCAAACATAGTCATCTTCTATGCGTATATATCTACCGCACGTTCAACTTGAACTTGATTAGTTTTTATATTTATATCTTTTTCTGAAGTAAAATTCTAAGAATCCAAAAATAATAGTACTCATTTAGTAAAAGCACTCAGAAACCGCACTGAATCAAATCTCATTTCTAAGGTATCTCTGGGAAGATGGAATTAATGACGTACAATATCGAGACAATAGTAAGAGCTCTAGATCTCGACGGGGGTAATGAAAGGGCCAAACAAATTAAACAGCCCGAGATGAATTAGTGACGAGCGCTTGTTTTCTACATAAATCATAGCAATATCATAGTAGGGGGACCCAAAGCAGCCGCGGTATTCGAAATTCAACCCTGCTCTCCCATGAATAACGATTAATTAAGAAAAGCAATCTTCGAGGCAAATAGACGAATTTTGTTATTCAGAAACCTTAAATGGAATACTAATAAATAATCTAATGTACGCAGACTTAATTTGTTCTGAGTTTAGTTTACCTGAACAATATGCTAAAATTAAAAACAATGAAAGTTTGATAATCTGCAATGAAAGTATGTCGTGTAGTCTTGAATGAGTTAAGCAACTGTTTGATGCAATGGCAGCACATTGCCTTTTTTTTTAAATTTATTTAGAAACCATCTGCGTCACAAAGTATATATGCATACCCACATGGGTCTAAAGTATAATCTAAAAGTAAAGCTAATTACAGGTTTCCTCTAAATACATCATTATTTGTTAAGGCAGATGTAATTCATGACATTGTTTTTAAAGAACTTTAACCATTGAATATCATAATATTCAATTTAATCGAAAATCTAAGAAGACAAAAAAATCTACTAATTGCCTTCGTTCGCAGCCATTGGGATCAAAGATACCCTTCAAATGTCATTAAGGTTTTTGCAAAACTAATCTTATACTTTAATAAATTAAACAATGTAATAATGAAATGTAACTTATATAAATTAATATAAATAAATAATGTGTTGGAAAGAATCGTAAGCATTGCTCCACCACCAGATTATAATATATCCTTAATTTTAGGTGTATTAGCGTCATTCTTGTAGTTATACTTTTTAATTTATTTATTTTATCATCAGTTCTCTTTTATTAAAGCATTATCTTTTATAAACCTTCATTATTTTATTTTATTTTATTTTATTTTATTTTATTTTATTTTATTTTATTTTATTTTATTTTATTTTATTTTATTTTATTTTATTTTATTTTATTTTATTTTATTTTATTTTATTTTATTTTATTTTATTTTATTTTATTTTATTTTATTTTATTTTATTTTATTTTATTTTATTTTATTTTATTTTATTTTATTTTATTTTATTTTATTTTATTTTATTTTATTTTATTTTATTTTATTTTATTTTATTTTATTTTATTTTATTTTATTTTATTTTATTTTATTTTATTTTATTTTATTTTATTTTATTTTATTTTATTTTATTTTATTTTATTTTATTTTATTTTATTTTATTTTATTTTATTTTATTTTATTTTATTTTATTTTATTTTATTTTATTTTATTTTATTTTATTTTATTTTATTTTATTTTATTTTATTTTATTCTCCTTCTTCCGTCTGGTCCTTGGTTCGATTGCCGGTAGTATGATATATGTTATCCTGGTTTTCCATATACAAGCGCTGCTTATTGTGGAACTAAATAATTATGTGTGTTTTTATCAGAATTTATAATTATTAACATTGCAACTCATACGTAACGAATGTTCTTTGTTTTCATAATTATAATCCCGTTGTTTCTCCTATTTATGAAAAACCCAAATAAGATTTCAGTTTTCTTAATTTCTTTTATGGAATTTGAAACTGGGTCTGTCTTCTCAAAGTTTTCAAAACCTATTTCCAAAACATCCTTTCTTTATGGTTTCCCAAGTATTACAATATTTTTTGAAATGTCGATTATCAACTGAACATCTATCTATAAAGTTGTTTTATACGGTGTTAGTGCATCAAAACAATGGCCACTAAAATAGATCGACGAGTATCTCGAACAGAACTGCATCGAGCGGAATGGCTCCGGATATTAAAAATAAGCTCGCATCGACTGCTGCGGTACGAGGCTACCGCGAGTATGGTTAGTGTAACTATCGAAAAGAGGTTAAACACTTTTATGTAATAGTTAAGTTATTAAATTATTTTAAGAAAATTGTATGGTCAGGTTACGATGGGGCTGGTATATACATTTTGGTCCAAAAGTCCCTGAAACAAATTAAAAAAAAAGGTTAAACTCAATAGAAAAATAGCTTTTTCATGTTAAAAGAATGGCTTAATGAGATCGTAAGTGACATTGCATCCCACAGAATGCCTGTGTAGTTTTTGGAACGTCTACGTGCTACCCCGTAGAACCATAATGGTGTGAAAATGTGTGTGTGTGCTTATGTATTTTCTGGGGCTGGTAAATGAATAAATAGAAAGCAAAACTGTTTAAATCTAAAGAAAATTTTCTATTGTTACATTATGTTACCTACAATGCGAAGAGATGGCGCTGCCTTGCAGCCTAAGAAAGGCTAGAGAAAATTCGACACGGCCATCGCGGCCCCGGTAGCGAGGTCAGTGCATTCGCCCGGGAGCGAAGAGGGCGGGTTCGAGTACCGTCTGCTGCCTGGTCCGCGTGGATCTTTTTCAACTAGAACTTTCTTTAGATTTAAACATTCAGCAGTGTATAAATAAAATGCAGCGGAATATTTTTAAACTCAAAATTAATTTATTTCAAGGAGACGAACTTATAGCACGGATTTTCTTGGTAATAGACAAGACAGAAACGGATGTAGTTACAATCGTCTACGACTTATTAATGTTGCAATTACAGAAAATAATATTTTGATCCAGTAATTAATTTATGTACATTTTTATGTTTAAATATATTATTAAACAAGCAGTTAAATGCTTTAAAATAAAAAAAAACTGTTTATAATTTTTATTATTTTTAAGCATGTAACTGCTTGATGTTTAAATCTAAAGAAAATATAACTAGAAAAAATTCCACGCGGACCAGGCAGCAGACGGGACTCGAACCCGCACCCTTCGCAATCCGGGCGAATGCACTGACCAATTATGCTAGCGCGGCCCTCACGGACCGCGTCGAAATTCTTCTAGCCATTCTTAAGCTGCAAGGCAGTGCCATCTCTTCGTATTATAGGTAACCCACAATGTCAAATGAATACTTTTACAAGTGTTAAACATTTGAAAGAAGAAATAGCAATTAAAGTTGCCTTGCAGCTTAAGAATGGCTAGAAGAATTCGACTCGGTCCGTGAGGGCCGCGGTAGCATAATTGGTCAGTGCATTCGCCCGGATTGCGAAGGGTGCGGGTTCGAGTCCCGTCTGCTGCCTGGTCCGCGTGGATTTTTTTCTAGTTATATTTTCTTTAGATAAAAACTGTTTATTCAAAGATGGATATGGATGATTATGGTCGCTCGCATCAAACTTCGAGAGGATGCTTCCGATTGCTTGTAACTTTTTAACAAACTACCAACACCTGTTGATGTACCCCCAAAACTTGGCATAGCTTCACTTATTTAATCTAAACGAAAACAGCCATTCGTCTTGTATAATCCGCACCGTTCCGTTGTACGGGAGGAATCTTTATAACGTTCAGTAACTTTATGAATCTTCACCATCAGGTGCGTAAACAGCCGTCGGGTGTCGGCCGCTTTATTGTTTTCGTGTTATAAATCAAGTAGGATTTGGTTACATCAACTCAGAGGTCAGGGATTTCTTCCCAGCCGCGATTCTGAAGTAAAACAGGCGCTGCACGAATCTGAACCTTACTATCATGGAAATAAGTCGTTGCTTGTCATCTGATGGTTTTCTGGAAATCTGAGCTGGTAGCTTTGCCATGTTTCATTATAGGCCGAGTTTCCATCTAAGCTGTGGCGGCTTAACCGTTTTAAAAGCGTCTCTAAAGCGTGACAAAGACATACTTTCAATTAAAACAAGCTCATTAACTCTTCTAATAAATTAAAGTCTCATCTTATTTATTGCGGCGGTTGTCTCACTGCCAGTGAGGAAGCTGCTAACTATATTGTCTAAGAGTATTTTCTCGCTCAAGAAACGTACGGTAGATTTTTTTATTTTTTTTTATAGATATTTGCGACAAATGACTCCACCCCACCTGATGTTAAGTGGAGGTGAAGTCCAGATGCGAAGATAGCTGATACAGCAGTTCTACCTGCCACAACAGCCATCCTCACCCTGCCGGCCTGCATGTTGCTTCTTCACGCCTCTTTTAAAGGATCCCAGTTTTTAAGAGGGAGGGAACACGTGAGCGGGCAGAGCATTCCATTTACGGATAGTACGACAAAGATATACTATTCAGTGTAAACAAAAGCGATGCACATATTAATAGTTGATCGCAGACTGTTCATACTACCGGCGAGAACTCGCCCCACTATTTTGCCGCTGAGTGTCAAGAAACCAATGCTCGATTTTATTTGGGTGTGTATGCTGTTGGTAGCAGATGACCTTTACAGCGTCACCGGGTTTCGGGACGGCGAGATCCTAAGGGCCCTCAAGCCTAGAATTGGCGAGTGCCTCTAGCTAGGGGTATTACAGGCGGATGGCATCTCCTCACAGGCGGAGTCCCTCTCCGTCTGGAGCCTCTAGGCCACTCGAACCTGAGACTCGAACCTCGCCTCTAGTAAGCCGTTGTCGTGGGGGGGCGGGGAAAAACGCCTAGGTACGTACCTGTACCTGGTATAGCGTGTCGTGTGTAGACCGGGTCTTCGCACTCTTGTCCTGCGGGTGCGGTGTCTGCCTAATGCTAAGCTAGTATGTAGGTATGCTAGCTGTGTAGTGTTGGTATTTGTGGCCTGTTTGTGAAGAGTCGGAGGCGCGTTGGCGCGGGTGATTTCGTCGTCGGGGTACTCTAAGACATACCTAAGCTGACGGAATCGGAGAGAAGAACAAACGCTCGCGTGCCCATTCTTGCTCAGAACTGCCTCCAAGAGCGAGTGGCGCGAGTAATTGCCCGTCGTACCGTAAAAGTATTCACTCGCCTACGGTTGCTCGACAACTCGTTTTAGTTTCTAGCTGTACTCGCTCATAGTCGGCGGTAAGGAAAGTGCTCAATATTTTACAGTGATTGCGATAAGTGTCAATAGTCATAATCATAAGCATTTATTTCGTAATAAATTACATGTCAATAATAAACAGAACAGAAATACATAAAGTACTAAGTAATCATTCAATTAATCAAAATGTCAAAATACAATTCACATGTCGATTTCAAATTATATAAAAATACATTACGGAGCCAAAACAATTAAAATACAATATTTTTACTTAAACAAAGTTCAAAATGTCAAATACAAATAACAATAATAAAACAAAAAAATATGAATTTATAAATTAATAGTCATTCAATATTATAAAAAAAAACAGTCCAATTAATCCAAGGATCTATCATTTAAAAATTCATCGACACTATAAAAAGTTCTGTCAATGAGCCATAATTTTAATTTATGTTTAAAATAATTAGGTGACTTGACGTTACATTAGCCTCTTTCAATTGGGTGGGCGATATACTTACTCTCCACCCTTTTCACTTAAGAAAAAAATCTTCAACAACCAACAACATCCTAAACTATTTGAAATTTCCTCAAATCGGTCATTGATTAATTTGTCGCGATGGTGTTGAAAATTCACTCACTCGGTGAATAGATTTTATACACCGAATATTGCAATGCAACACAAAGGGATCCCCGACGACCCATCCCGGCGCAATTTCCACTGTAACTGAAAACGATCGGTTCCTCAGTAATGTATTGCATTTCTTACTTCGGAAACGTCTGAAGCATTGCCTGAAATATGTTATAGAAATATACACTTGTAGGATAACAAAAAATAATATTGAAAACCCACTTACATTTTGGTCTTATAGCTTAGGAATGGTTATATTATTTATAATATAAATAGGGGTGATGACGGGGTACAGTAAACGAAATTCTATTTAGCCCGTCAGTTGGATGATCAAAAAATAATGGACACGTATTTTTTCTTTGGGCAATCAACCAAAAAATGTAACTAGCGCGTCAAAGTTTGGGAGTAGGGGCTCGTGTCACTTTTGAGTGAATTTTCACTTATAAGTGTACTCAAACGTGACATCATGCGACTTTTCTAATCAATATATCTCTGCAATGTTTATATTATGTGAAAAAAGAAAAAATACGTGTCCAATACTTTTTGATAATCTACCTGATAAACGAAGAAAAAAAAATTTAGTCATCATCCCTATTGCCTAGTTATTGGCACTATTAAAAAGCTATACAAAAAGACTAACAAGTTAAATTACGTTTATAAGGTTATGTGAGCTTTGTTGCAATAAATTTGAGTATTGTGGGTTACCTATAATGCGAAGAGATGGCGCTGCCTTGCAGCTTAAGAAAGGCTACAGGAATTTTGACGCGGTCCGTGAGGGCCGCGGTAGCATAATTGGTTAGTGCATTCGCCCGGATTGCGAAAAGTGCGGGTTCAAGTCCCGTCTGCTGCCATATTTACTTTAAATTTATATTTAAGTATTTTTATTTTTAAATTCCTGTTAGTTATTCATTGGCATCTTTCATCAAAGTAATGGTATGCATATTGTTCGATATAATAAAAAAATACTTGAGTTGAACTGTATCGTAACCTGAATTTGAGCTGTTTAAAATATTCGACTGTTTAATGTCTTTTAAATTTACACAGATAATAAACTAAGAATTCAGTTTATATTTTGGAAGCAAGCTGATTTTTAATAAATTAAAAGAGTGAGGTATAACCCTTATATATTTATTTTATATTTATTATTTTATTTAGGTGTATTTTATATTGAAATATCTTGTTCTTAACGTGTCACGAACATAACTACAACATAAAAATCTCTGTACGCTGCTTGGTCCGCGTGGAATTTTTTCTAGTAATATTTTCTTTAAATTTAAACATCGAGCAGTGACATGCCTAAAAAAACCGGTCAAGTGCTAGTCGGACTTGCGCACCGACGGTTCCGTACAAACCTGTAGGTATATTTTAATAATTAATAAAAAAATATATTACATGATGTAACTAAAATTTACGGTTTTCGCATTTTTTTCCTTTATCTGTACTATAAGACGTTACTTCGTACTAAATTTCAAGATTGTAAGTTCACGGAAAGTACCCTGTAGGTTTTGATTCCTGAATTTGCGGCATAAACGGCTGTATCTTTTGATTGCTTTGGCTAAGAAGTTAGATTTTTTCACAGCTCCAAGGGACAGTAGACATGAGTATTAGATATGAATTTCAGTTTGATACCTCAACGCGTTCCTGAGAAAAACGGCCTAGACAGACGGACGGACGGACAACAAAGTGATCCTATAAGGGTTCTGCTTTTTCCTTTTGAGGTACGGAACCCTAAAAAAAAAATTATCATCAACAAGAAAAGTTTCAATATCTTATATATAATATACAAATACCTAATGCATCGTTGGCTAAAGCTTACCAATATACGCAGCAGTTGACAAACTCCCAACCATCGGTACACATCATCTCGAGTTATTATGAATATCAACACCCATCAGGAGCGAACGATCAATCATATAAGCCGCGTCGGTTTTGCGACACGCTTAAGGCACTTTACAAACTAGGCGACTGCGACTTACCACTTTAAGAGAGGTAGTCTAGGAAAGTAGTCGCCTTATAGATAACCACAGAAAATTAACACCAACTCTTTGAGGTGTCGTGTTTCTGCCGGTGGGTAATCATAATCATAATTATTTATTTCGAAATAAATTACATGTCAATAATAAACAGAACAGAAATACATAAAGTTAGTACTTAGTAATCATTCAATTAATTCAAAATGTCAAAATACAATTTACATGTCGCGATTTCAAATTGTATAAAAATACATTACGGAGTCGAAACAATTAAAATACAATATTTTTACTTAAATAAAGTTCAGAATGTCAAATACAAATAACAATAATAAAACAAAAAAATAATCCACGCGGACCAGACAGCGGACGGGACTCGAACCCGCATCCTTCGCTATCCGAGCGAATGCACTGACCATTATGCTACCACGGCCCTTTTTTCTAGTAAACTTTTCTTTAGATTTAAACATCTAGCAGTTAAATGCTTAAAAAAATAAATAAAATCTTAAAAAAATATGAATTAATAAATTAATAGTCATTCAATATTATAAAAAAAATATTAATCAGTCCAATTAATGCAAGGATCTATCATTCGACACTATAAAAAGTTCTGTCAATGAGCCATCATTTTTATTTATGTTTAAAATTATTAAGCGACTTGGCGTCAGTGACCAACTTAGGTGACAAGTAAGGTTCTAGAGCTCCGTGGGGTAGGTAACGACGCGAGTTATAGCTTTGGTATCGCTAGCGTCCATTGGCTATGGTACCCGCTTATCATCAGGCGGGCCTTATGCTCGTTTGCCAAATTTTTATTTAAAATACTGCAGCCGATCGACCAAGCTAATTCAAAAAACATTCACGACCTGCGCTATGGGTTTTTCAAAACCCTATTCGATTCTGTCGGCCAACAATGACCGACAGAATCAAGTGATCGTCATTTTTTTTGTAATCAATGAAAATTAGGGTGGATTGCCGGTCGCTGAGTGTGGTAACACCGAGGTATAGACGATCAGTGTTACCATTTTTAATAATCGGTTTGCTAGCCCACTTTTTTTTTCATTAATCATGGAAGGAAATTTCGATTATTGGTTCTTATCGGTTATTGGTATCACTACCTTAATACAGTTTATTTATTTAATAAAATCGTCGCTTCACTAAAGTATTTGTCGTCTAGTGCGTGAGTTGCCTAAAGCTCCGTGCAAATGAGTGCGAGCGAGTGTTCGGAATAATTTATTTTCCTTCTCATTTCTTTTGTGGCGGCGACATCTATATGCCCCACATATATACAACGGATGGAGGAAATCATTACTCACCATCCTCAAGAGATGGCGTTACCTGCACTGCGATCTGAATAGTATGGAAGCCTACATCGCGCAAATGAAATTCGGAGGCTAACTCTTCATATATACGATGCCCGACTAATATCAGTCGGGCCGCGGCCCCCGAGCTAACATCACCCAGCTCGGAGGAAGTTCTCCCCTTTGGCCTTCCTACACTTTGTTGACACTTAGCATGGTAGTCTGATAATAGTAAGACTTATTTATTGATTATGTTTTAATGCAAAAAAGTCATGATATAAGAGCAATGAAAAAAAAAATATTCATGACCTCTCCCCTCTGATGTTTTTCTCTTAAACTTTGCCTATAGTCGGGTAAAAAATGGTGATTTGAGGCAGTTGTCTCACCGCCGGCGAGGAAGCTACTATATCGCCTATTATCTCGCTCAAGAAACAAACAATAGATATGCATTGTGTGCAAATAAAAGAGATACATTTATTAATAGAAAACTAGCAAACCAGTGAACCAAATGTTCACCAATACCTGATTAAAAAAAAAATGTATTTAATTAATTGAGAACTTCGGAGATTTTGTGTGGTTTCGTTTGAAATTCGAGATTTCTCGAAAACCGGAAGTGCTACGTTACTCAAATCCGGTTTTTAGTCTTATCAGACTATTCTTAACTTATAACTTAAATATTCTCTTTATCTATCTCTTACGGTTTGGCCGCTGAAACAGCACCACAGACGGACGGACGGACTTGTCTAATAGATAAGAGATAAGAGCGAAAAGCGCAAGTAATCGCCCGTCATGTTCGCACACTCGCTTATGGCCCAGCGATAAAACTTTGGGAACTGCACACTCGCTTCTCTATGCCTCGCCAACTCGTTTCTAGTTTCTAGTTCTACTCGCTTCTCGGCCATCGTAGGCGGTAGGCCAAGTGCCTCATTTTTTGTAGACCTCCGTGGTCGAGTGGTACGCAGCTTTTCAAGGTGTCGCTTACTCGAGAGGTCCCGGGTTCAAATCCCGCGTGGGGGCAGATGTTTGTGTGATGAATACAACCATTTGTACTCCAGTCATGGATGTTAAATATACTATATTTCTATATGAATATACATTCATACTATCCTGATATCCCATATCACGAGCCAACAGTGTTTACTTTGGGGCTAGGCTAATTGTTGGGAGTGTTAGAAATAATTATTATTATTTTTGTTGTACGCGCAATGCAAGCATAGATTTCGTCATCATCAGCCTATCAATGTCCTCACAGGCTAAATGTGGCTGGAGTAGAGAGAATGGGTCTACACGGGCCCACTGAGAATTGATATGTAATAACAAAGAACAGATGCAGACCAGACTGATGGCTCAACGTGCCTTCTAAAGTACGGTGGAGTTCGCGATAATAAATTTTTGGTGACCTATCTTATAACTACAACAATAGGCTAGTTGACCCTTATTGGAAAATGATTTTAAATGGTTAATAAATGTTCTATTAGACCGAAAAAAAGCTACAAATCTTTAATTTTAAAATAAGACTTTTCATGGACATACAAAAACTCTGTCGGCCATTTTAGTCTATAGATTATCTATGCTATTACGTCAACCGGTAGTAAACAAAAACTGGTAAGCACGTGGAAAATGACCTATCTGAGTTTATAATAATAAAAACATGATTTCTAATAAATACCACGAAAAATATAGTAATTATCCTTATTGTATTGTACGAGAATGTAAAAACACATCCTGAAGACTCCATCCAATGAAGTTGTGGATTGAAGTGCCGAAAGAAATGAACCTACGCAATACCTAGTTCGAACTTGCTAAAAGGGATCCTGCAATTTTATCGACTCATAGTAAAATTTATTTTTGCGAAGATCACTTTCATGTAAGTACTCATTGAATAATATTTTAAGTCTCTTCATTTATTATCAATTTTAATAATACAAGTTTTAAGTTTATGTATGAATGACATTTAGTTGTTTACTACCAAAGAGACGTCACAACCATGACGGATGTGGCGAACTGCGTTTTAAGTGTGTTAAAATTAAATTTCTACAGCAATCTTCTGCTTTTATGAAATGAAATCGATACATTTAGGTTCCTTAGATCAAATACTTTAAAAAATAAACATTTATTTAAGACAATTCGACATGAGTCAACTAGCCTATTGAAAACCTCGCAGTACCGCATCACATGAGTAAAGAAGGACCAGAGGCAAAGATTCGTGCAATGCGCGTGTTTGAGTGAGCACTGGCGACCTGTCGCTGCCAATAGAAATGTTTCACTGCGTACGCCCACCAGTGCTCTCTCACATACGTGCAATATTTTACAAGTTTTTTAAAACGTTCAAACGTCATTTTTCCATAAAAAGTGGATAATTCTGTTGCGTATTTTATCAGTAAATAAACTAAAATAAAATAAAAAAAAATTAATATGACGCGGATACGTTTCTATAGAAAATATGGCGTCTTATAGAATGGTGACACCACATGGCTGTCATTAAAATGCCAATCAGTAAAAAAATATTGTCATTTCGAGAGCATGTTTACAACGAGGTGACGACATTTTAGAAAAAAAAAAACTTTTCTATTTTATGATTTTTAGTAATATCAACTATTTTTATGGTCAGAATAGTATAATCGCTCCCAATATTCGTGTTAAATGCATATGCCTATGATTGGTTCTTTATTTTTCATACCGTCAAATAGCCTTTTGTATGAAGCATTGACTCTGTGCGTTTTTAACTCATCATGACCGCACTACACAGTAGTCTGTCGTTGTTAACCTTATACGAGAGCCTTAATTATTCAACGCCCGTCCGTATTTTATAACTACCAATTTCATTTTGTCGTGTTCCAAGGGACACGTAGATAGCTCAGCTTTATGTGACATGATAATGGAAAACTTTGCTTTGTTGAAAATGCGTTTAATGCCAACTTTTCTGGAGTGCGTTCGTTCGATTGAAATCCGAATGCGCTAGCGAATTCGTTATTTGTATTCTGTGGTCATTCTAATTTCTATTATTTTTCTTTGCCCCAATTCCAGCCGTGCTGGAATTTGAAATTTATTTTTATTTTTAAACTTTATTGACCAAAATATAAATATATTACATTGGTACAAAAGGCGGACTTACTGCTAAAAGCATTCTCTCCCAGTCAACCTTTGGGAAAAATGAAAGACACGAACGGCGGTATAAAGCTAAATACGAATATATATACAAATTAACATAGATACATACTATAAAAAGAATATAATACATACAAAAATAACACACTAATATTTAAATATATACATTATACATGGTGATTATAGATGATGATTAATAAAATGACACTTCATCTTAAGTTTTGCAACAGATGAGCGTGAACATTCCTTTTAAATATAAGTTTACTAGGAGATCTTTGTATTTTAGAAATTTGTATTCTAGTTTCAAATCACACGCGGATTCCGCAATGAAAAGGTTTTTTTCTTACAAACTTCACTGGCAGTTTGGAAAATAAAATTAGTGAGCAGAGATAATAAATATTGACATCGAATATTCCGATAACTTTCTCAATTCTTGGAATCCGCCTCTTCCCTATAATAATTTTGCACACATTTTATCCTACCCTATATCAAATTTGCAAGAATGAGAACCCAGTATCCAGTGTAAATAATTTTAGAGTTCCCCGGCGGTATTGACGTGTCAACAAGACGGATGTGCGGGACCCAGCGTCAATATGCCTGCCATCGATTCATGGGCCGACGAACGGTGGCGCCTGTTCAGAAATTCTACCCCATAAAATATTGCAAAATAAATATTGCGATCTCATTGTGTACACTTTGAGCATGATTTTCTATGTTGATGGGTATTAGATGTTAATAATACGTTAAAGTTGTAAAATTTAAGAAATAAAACAATATTAGATGTTAAAAGGAACATCATATTAAACAGAAAGAGTAAAATGGACTTTCATGTCGGTCTGGGGAAAGTTGTAAAAAATGTGTGTTTTTTTTTATTTCATTTTCGTACATTCAAAAGTGTTCAAATAGCATTTGTTGCCCACGATATGTCACTTCCAATCCAACTGCTTATTAGTATAAAACAAAAATTATTACTTTCTATCTTTTTGTAATTAATTAGACAGAGTCTTAAGCGAGATTGATAAAAAAAACAACTATCTCAACAAGAATTTCATTTCATTATGGGCGATGATTCACTGTTCCTGTCTGGGACATTAATTTTTCTGAAAGTCTGAAGGCTGCATTGTGAAATATATATTTGTTCCTGTTACAAAACTACAGCGAGGAGTTCTTTAGAGAGAGACAGAGAGAGAAAATTAAACAGTATCTCTTAATCTCTAGAGCAGAAAGTTGCACGACACACAGGCTGAGAGTTCGTCGCACAAAATTGGTTCGGTTTTATTTATACTGTTTTGTTACTGTTTATTTTACTCAACAAATGGCACTGTACTTAATACCTAAAGTGTGATAAATGGCTGGACCATGGGCAGAGACAGGTTTCATTGAAGGTTAATTTTGGCATTAAACACTGTTAAGTTAATGTTTCAATAACACAATTTCTGTTCATGTATTTATTTTATAGTTAACACGAATTAATAATTGGAATACGACAGACAGCTGATTTTTTTTCCGAATAGATAAAAAGTTTCAGTAAATCTTGTAGGTTAATGATAGGCAAGCAAACTTTTGACGGATATTTACGGATAGCGTCTCTGTCTCAACAATATATCGAGAGAACTGTCTCCGTAGCATGAGCACTACAATTTACATTATATCACGGTTATTATCGTGTCTAGTAAGACGAAAATTCATAGTAATTAGACAATTGAGCGTGATAAAAACGCGTCATAAATCATATCGTGGTGCTCATAATTAGAAGCAACATAATGATACAAAAATAATCGGCATACATCTTGTTGATTAATCGCTGCGACCGTGTGTCGGGATAGCTCCTTACTTGATAAAATTAATACAAACAACAATATTTCAGACAGAAAGAACTCAGTCCCTTCCTAGGTATTGCTGGGGTGACTTTAACAATATTACTTACTAGCTGTGCCCCGCGATGTTACCCGCGGTTTATAGGGATATTATGACGACCTCCGTGGTCGAGTGGTTTGTACGCCGGGTTTCATGGTGTCGCCGACTCGAGAGGCCCCGGGTTCGAATCCCGATGGGGGCAGATGTTTTGTGTGATGAATACGAGCATTTGTACTCCAGTCATGTTTCATATGTATTTCTATATAAATATACTTCTATATGTACTGTATATGTATTCTATCCGTTACCCTAGCATTCCATAACACAAGCCTTACAGTGCTTACTTTGGGGCTAGGCTAATTGGTGTGAGCGTTGGAAATATTTATTTATTATTTATTTATTATTTAGAGTAGGCCTCCAGACGTCGAGCAGCTTCGACTACGATGTTAGTTATTTATTCTGGAAATAAAGATTGAGCACTGTAAGGCTTGTGTAATGGGATGCTAGGGTAACGGATAGAATACATATACTGTACACATATAAGTGTACTTATATAGAAATACATATTAAACATCCATGACTGGAGTACAAATGCTCGTATTCATCACACAAACATATGCCCCCACCGGGATTCGAACCCGAGACCTCTCGAGTCGGCGACACCATAAAACCCGGCGTACAAACCACTCGGCCACGGAGGTCGTCATTCCGAAAAAAAATGAACGAAAAACAAAATTTCTGTCGAAACTTTGCACTTTTCTTACTATGTTTCTGGTTCATTTTTAGTTATTTAGTTATTCGTCGTCGGGATATAGATTGAGGTGTAGATTTTCTAAGCCTACTCAAAGAGAGATTCAATTTGTTAGTTTATCCTTCAAATTAAGTTTAACCTTATATTGTTTTAAACTTTCATGGTCACTAACATTATAGTAATATAAGTTATTTACGGGATTGTTACCATGTACCTTGTTTTTAGCGAGTTTCCGATATTTCGGCACTGTTGCAAGCGCCATGATCACGGAGTAACTGAAGTAATTGCGGGTAGGCTGTTATTGGCAGACATATCGGTCTACCCTCCGACGAAGTCTTTTATTGCGTTCGATAAGTTTAACCTTAAATCATTGGTGCCCAAGTGGTATTGCCCCAAGGGCTTTTTTGAAAATCCTGATACGCTGCGCTGGCACCGCCAACTTAATAAAAAAAAACATAAGTGAATTAAAGGAAACTACTTTATAACGACCTACTAACTTAGATTAAAACAAAAAGGGTAGATACGGCACTAGCCTCACAAAAGTGATCCGCACCAATTGTGGTCCATGACCCTAATCGCTTTAGTCACAACTTGACATGCAAACGATGTACATGTGAACGCCAAAAAGAAATATTGCTAATATTTTGTGTTTATATGATAAAACAATGCCTAAGTGTGTTTTTAAAAAGTGCGCAAATTGCTCAAGAACTAAAAATAAAACCCACGGCATCACTTTTCATTCGTAAGTACTATAAAATATATTTTTTCATAAAAATTGCTGTTTGTTTTGAATCTTATTCGGTAGTGACGTCGAGTACTGGTCGCGTGATTGGTCGGTAGTGCTGTGACGCGGATCTCGCCGTCCCGTTCGCGCTGCCGTGGGATCAGTGTTTGTTTGTTGCAAGTATGAGCGTACCGTATCTACCCTTTTTGTTTAAATCTAAGCCTACTAACGTCATTATATCATGCAGCGTAATTTATTTATTGTTTAAATAAAACGTCAATAAATAAATAAAATTATTACATTAACACGTAAAAACTAGTTTTATTTTACATAAAACTTAACAAGTTTTCGTGTATGGTTTTTGAAATATGCATGTGTATGGTTGTATTTGTATAATAAAATAAATAAATTTTAATGAGTGATGTGCGTGAAAACCTAAGAAACAAATTACTAATTGTTTATTTTATTTATTACACTAAAATTATTCGCGGGCGCCTAGAATACAGCTCGCGGGCACCACTACCTTAAATTGACGAAATTAAATGTCGTTTGAACTTCGTTATCGAAAGAATTGACACCAAACACCAATGTATGTAAAGAATGATTAAAACTTAGTTTATAAATTATATTGTGCAATTGTATAATAATATATTTTAAATAGATTATAACCCTCTAAAGTTGCTGTGCCCTTGCAGGGCGTCACATAGTTACTGTATTTGTTATGTACCACCTTATTTTTGTGAATGTGATATGCAATGAACAAATAAATAAATAAATAAGTTCGTCTCGGAGAAAGAGAGTAGACTACCACTATTCGTATCTTCCATTCCCAATTTGCAGTTTGAATTGTCACATTAAAATGACTAAGAGTCGTCGACAACTTTTCGATAAAGCAGGCGCGCAGGTCGGAACTTCCAACTATTGTAACAAAATGTCACACAAAGTTTACAACTCGCTAGACAGTCGAGAAGACAAACTCGAAAGCGCGTGGTATTTTCAGTGTTTGAATAGGAAAACTAAATATAAATCTACTAGCAAACCAGTGAACCAAATGTTCACCAAAACCTGATTTAAAAAATAAAAAATGTATTTAATTAATTGAGAACTTCGGAGATTTTGTGTGGTTTCGTTTGAAATTCGTGATTTCTCGAAAACCAGAAGTGCTACGTTACTCAAATCCGGTTTGTAGTCTTATCAGACTATTCTTAACTTATAACTTAAATATTCTCTTTATCTATCTCTTACGGTTTGGCCGCTGAAACAGCACCACAGACAGACGGACGGACGGACGGACGGACTTGTCTAATAGATATCTATACTTTTAGTACAGTCATTTGGTAGTTTTACCTAGAAAGTTTTTAGGGATTTTTGAAAATTGGTAATTTTGTAGATTTTCAGGTGCTCTTTCCGAATTTTGACTTTGCCACCTCGTATTTTTGCCACTCGCGCCGCCATTTTGGAAAAATGGCGCCTTAAAGCAGTTTTTTGACAATATCTCCTTTCCAACTCATTTTATGATAAAAACAGTTAATACTAAATGAAACTAGAGACAATTGCCTACAATTTATGTCTCTACCTTTTTTTTCATAAAGTCAATAGTTTTGGCGTACGGCAAAGTCGAAATTCGGAAACAACACCTTTAATAAAATTACTAATATTCAAAACTCCCGCAAAACTTTCTAGGTAACCACTATATTTCTCACCAAATGACTGTACTATTTCACTCTAATTAATATTAATTGATGGATGAGGTATGGCTAGACTTATTTTTTAGTATACTAAATGAAGGAAAACTTTCGTATCGAACCTTTTCAAACGTATTGGAAGATTATGAAATTTTGAAATATAGAAATGTATTAGAAGAAGAAATGGAGAAAATTTATACTTTAAGTAGATAAAAGACTTCGCTTCGGTTAAATGTAGACTCATAATATTCATTTCTTTTTATATTTCGCAAGGCATAGATTCGTATGCCATAATATAATTATAATAAAATAAAAATGCAAACTAATCAACTTTCAAAATAAAATATTTTATATATATTTGTTTCTTAGCTTTTCACGCACATCACTCATTAAATAAAACTAGTTTTTACGGGTTAATGCACGAAACTTTATTTATTTATTGACGTTACAGGCTTCGTCGTCAGAATAAAACTATTATTTAATTTGTCGAGCTACCTTCGAAAAGGTAGCTCGACAAATTAAATTTCGTGCATTAACCCGTAAAAACTAGTTTTATATATTTTATATATTTCAAACTTTTGACAGTTCAACAAGTTCCCTTTAAATTATCAGAATCGGAATTCAAACATTTCTAGCTTGGTCAGTACAGAAAACAGTACAATATCAAACTGAGTATCAAATTGCGAATGAGCAACTGAAATGTCTAAGGCGAATTGTATCTCTTCGGTAACATGATTCTAGGGAGTCGACAAAAGACACTGGCGATATTGAATCCGAGAAACGTGTTGTAACTAAATCATACCATTGCAAATTTCACCTTTGCTCTTGTATTCGGGACCGAGGAGGCTGCTCGGCTGTCAAATCAGTTTTCATCTGAAGTAACATTCAAAAAGGGAACGGTCATTGAAATAGACAAATATATATCGCCATCCTCCCGCGTCCCCTAAACCTCTCAGGACACTTCGGCGCATCTTTTCTCTCACCCATTTTGTCTTTGAAAGGCGAGTCACCGTGCCCCAGTAATTACGTTCTCGTTTCGTGCTTTTGAAGCGTTTTCAGGTCACAGGTTCAACTCTCGCGAGTATTATTAATATTTCCTTTTTTTCTTCTCCTTCACATAATTATTCTTTTGCCTTTTCGGTTGTTACCTTTTTTTCTGTATCTCGCTGCGTTATTGAAAACCTCCTCGACTTTCAGGACGTGAAATGATTTTTGTGTTGCGTAGAAGGTATCCCTTTCTTGTTTAGATAATTATTTTCTTGGGGAAACGGGCTGTGCGGGGTATGTTTTTAATGTTTTTGAATGCGTCTATGGTATTCTTATGGACGGTATAAGGATATTTTGATAACGGCAATAACTATAATTTTCTGTCTGATGGTAAGCGGCAACCATAGTCTGAACGCTTGCGACACTAGATTATCATTCACGCGTTGACTTACCAGATTATCATTGAAATGAAATGAAATGAAAAGTAATTTATTCAGTCTAGGCTGTTACAAGCACTTGTGAAGGTCAAGAAGCTACGCCATCGGTTCGCAAAACTACGGCGGGAGACCTTGTACTGAGAAGAACCGGCAAGAAACTCAGGAAGGGCTGCTTTTTTCTCCGTGTATTGATATATACAGAGTCGTCAAGTTGAAAAATGACTTCAGACATACTTCTGAAGTCACCTTCCATTACATTATTAGGATTAGGATATAGATACTCGTATATAGTTACAATAAATTTTATATTTAGTATACAGGAAGCGGCATGAGATAGGTACCATATTACTGTTACAAAACTGACTAATACCCATCAAATAAGAAATTACAAGAAACACTATGACCATGCATTACCATCATTTAGATAATCATTAACTTTATAATAGCTCTTATTCATAAGAGAATTCTTGATCTGAGATTTAAATTTGGTTAGTGGAAGCTCAATCAGATCTTGAGGAACGTTCTTAAATAATGCAATACTACATCCCAGAAATGAACCTCTTGATTTGTGGAGTCTGAAACATGGAACTTCATGAGTAGAGTCCAGCCGCGAAGATATCTGATGCAGCTTAAAGCTATGCAGCTCAATCCACACATTGCTAGCCTGAATCCAATACCGTACCCGATGAAGTCCAACAATTTTACTCATCAACAGAAACACAACATCACCAGAAGATAGTGTATTTAAACTGTAGTTTACTGTAAGGTGGAATAGCGCTTCAATACATCGCAAAATCTGTATAGATTTTCCAGTACCCACTAAAGTTGCATTAAATATAAACCGAATATAATGGTTGCTGAAATCGTGAAAAGAACCAAAAACCGCATGCAACCGACGCATGTTGCGGCGGTCGCTTCGAACCGTGCGGCACCGCGTCACATGAGTAAAGAAGGTCCAGAGGCAAAGATTCATGCAATGCGTGTTTGAGCACTGGCGACCTGTCGCTGCCAATAGAAACGTTTCACTGCGTACGCCCACCAGTGCTTATTCACATACGCGCAATAGGCTATTTTACAAGTTTTAAAAAACGTTTAGTTTTCCATATAAAACGTATAATTCTGTTGCGTATATTATCAGTACAAAAAACTTTTTTTTTTAAATATGCCGCGGGAACGATTCTCTAGAAAATATGGCGTCTTATGGGCAGGTGACACCACATCGCTGTCATTAAAACGTCAAATCACTTTGGGAGCACGTTTACAAGTAAGTAACGTCATATTAGAAAAAATACTTTTCTATTGCAGTAATGTCAACTATTTTTTTTTCACAAAATTTTCTTAATAGTGAAATCGCTCCCAATATTCATGTTAAATGCACATACCAATGATTGGTGCTTTAATTTTCATACTGTCCAATGGCCTTTTGTATAAAGTATTGTCTCTGTGCGTTCTTAACTCATCGTGACCGCACTACAACCACAGTCTGTCGTTGTTAACCATATACGAGAGCCCTAATTATTCAACGCCCGTCCGTATTTTATAACTACCAATTTCGTTTTGTCGTGTTCCAAGGGACACGTAGGTACCTCAGCTTTGTGTGACATGATAATGGAAAACTTCGCTTTGCTGAAAGTGCGTTTAATGCTAACTTTTCTGGAGTATCAATTCAATTCAATTTATTGCACTCATATGGTTACATCGATGGTTACAAAATGCTTATAGTACCTAACATAAACCCTGTCAGGGTATCGCAATATACAGTACAGTTAAAGATAAAAACTACAAAAGAATTTAATTAATAAACAATTATGTATATAAGGAACCTAATTTGTATTAAACCACTTATATCTCAAATTATGCATAAATGTCATCTGATTCCATTAGTTTAACAATATAACTTACTCAATTGATCTTATTAACAGTCGAAATATAATAGAAATGGAAATTCATTTATAAAATAAAATTAAATTTGTCAATAATTAAAATTAATACCGGCTAGACCCGGCAGTTGTGCCTGGAGGGTGAGGAGTAGATCTGGCTGTTGTTTGGTAGGTACGGGAGCGGGTAAATTGATCATCAGATCGAATAGCGTTATTTGCTAGTGTAGCTGGTTTTGTGTACGAAAAGGAACAAAACATTGAATTTATAATACAAGATGATGAAAAATAAAAAAAATAGATTATACGCTCAAGAACCACCACAAAAACTGATCGAAAATTTTCAATCAACATTTCATTTTCTTTCTTCACGTAGGGTCCCCTGAAGTTTGTTAAACATAGTCTATCCAAAAACACTTTATCCGAGAATCGAAGGAAATCACTTCTCCGAAGGTGTCATCAATCTTTCAACGACAGAAAGGTATTAAGGATGTCAAATTTACTGTGGAATTCTACCATCTCATCGAGCACAATTTTCTTGGATATTTCACGTAAAAGTGCAGTAACACCACTACCATCAAAACTGATATCTTTTCAAAATTTTTAACTTTCGCGTTTCATTTTTACACAACACTTTATCGATAACAATACACACAGAAATGTGTAAGAAATATACTTAAATAAAAAGGAAAAATAGTAATTTAAATATTCAGAATACTTTGCGACATTCGAAGCCATGATGAAACCTTTAAAAATACTCATATTATTGTTAAATTTGCGTAAGTGTAATACGTATTTGCATAGTTATGTTAATTCTTGGCACGTTTCCTATATAAAGTAGTTAACTAAGATAGCATAATTATTAAGAAATCGTAGTAATCTTCCCACGATGAAAAATTCTCAGGAAAAAAAAATCTACTCATATAGCCCTCTCTTGCATAATTGCCCGCAAAGCGCAAGTTACAGGTTAAAATCCACAGAGATTAATTTTATCGCTGTTCAAGAATTGGTAAGGCAATGTTAATAATGTATACGCGCCATAGGCTATTTTACAAGTTTTTAAAAACGTTTATTTTTCCATAAAAAGCGTATAATTCTGTTGCGTATATTATCAGTAAAAAAAACTATAACAAAAAATATTTTTAAATATGCCGCGGAAACGATTCTCTAGAAAATAAGGCTTCTTATGGGCAGGTGACACCACATCGCTGTCATTAAAACGTCATACAGTAAAGAATAATTTCACTCTTGGAGCACGTTTACAAGCAGGTAATAATGTATTAATTTCTCAATTTTAAGCAAAACATAGTACAAGGGATGCTGGAAATATATTTGATGGCAAAAGTTAACTCGTTCGTGATCTAGAACACATGGTAGAGGCTCAGGTGATCTTATTGAGTACAGGATCCTTGACGATGCGGTCCCTCGAGAATCGGAAACTCTATTTACTTAAAGTGCGGCTACTGTTTAGTTTAAAGTGACATGTTAGTACTTTAGAACCCCCTTCTATACATAAAATGAACAACATCTTATTGAAAACTGCCAATTTATTATAACTAGCAAACCAGTGAACCAAATGTTCACCAAAAAAAAATGTATTTAATTAATTGAGAACTTCGGAGATTTTGTGAGGTTTCGTTTGAAATAGAAATCACGTGATTTCTCGAAAACCGGAAGTGCTACGTTACTCACATCCGGTTTGTAGTTTTATCAGACTATTCTTAACTTATAACTTAAACATTCTCTATATCTATCTCTTACGGTTTGGCCGCTGAAACAGCACCACGGACGGACGGACGGACTTGTCTATTAGATAAGAGATATTCAGCTTTTTGTTATATTAGGTCTTATATTGCAACATTTTTTGTAAATCTACCTAGAAAATATAGCAGCTACCGCGTTCAATTTTTTTTTACAATAGTGTGGGATACGTATATGCATAGTTATATGAATTTTGTGCTCATTTCCCATATACATCATCATCATCATCAGCCTATTAATGTCCCCACTGCTGGGGCACAGGCATTCCCTATGGATGCAATAGGGAGATTGGGCCATGACTCACCACGAGGGCCCAGTGCGGATTGGCGGGTGCTAACGACTGCAGATGCAGCCGGGACCAACGGCTTAACGTGCCTTTCGAAACACGAAGGAACTCGAGATAGTAAATTTTTGGTTACCCATCCAATAACCGACCACTGCGAAAGTTGCTTAACTTCAACGATCGCAGCCGAACACGCTAACCACTTGCGCCATCGAGATCCCATATACATATAACAGGTAATCTTCCTACAATAAAAAAAAATGTGTGCACGGAGCACACATCTGAAGTGCAACTTCTTTTCTTAAATAACCTGACATTATGCGGTGCGCACGCATCACTCATATTATATGTTTATATATATATTCGAGGAGCTCGATGGCGCAAGTGGTTAGCGCGTTCGGCTGCGATCGTTGAAGCTAAGCAACTTTCGCAGTGGTCGGTCATTGGATGGGTGACCAAAAATTTACTATCTCGAGCTCCTTCGGCTGCATCTGCAGTCGTTAGCACCCACCAATCTGCACTGGGCCCGCGTGGTGGGTCATGGCCCTATCTCCCTATTCCATCCATAGGGAAGGCCTGTGCCCCAGCAGTGGGGACATTAATAGGCTGATGATGATGATGATATATATTCGTGTGACGCTTGTGACGCATTTCCGTTACATTTTTCCATTTACACCCCGTCCGAAAAGAAGTTTCACTTTAAAAAATCTAATAGTACATACAATACAACAAATGCTTTTGTTTAAAATTCATTTGTCATCAAATCTTCGTAATTTTTAATGGTGATCATTGTTATGAATTGGTGCAGTAACAAATATCAGCGGGGCCGCAACTCCGGCGGATTGTCGCGCGATTCAACATTTTAATTAGGGCCTCGCCACACCGCGCGTCGCCATGCCGCCGCGTTATAATTATTCATACACCGGCGTGAATGAGAATAAATGCGGTTACCGCCGTGCACACGGATAGATATGCGAAATAATGGATAAAATTGTAATTAAACTGAATCTAATTATAAGGCTTTTTTTGACATTTTCTGCCCAATTTACTGATATTTGATTATGATTGTTTTGAAAGTATTGACATATTATTTAAAGTGTTTGCCCAATTTATTGTCATTTTTTATTGTATTGACATTATTGACCTTTTCATTTTGTAATTTGAATCTTAGAATGATAATAATGAATATAAATAATAATTAATTTGTATGCCGATATGGGCACAACATGTTATGTACTTAGCTAATTATCACTGACAATCTTACTTACACATGTTGTTACAAATAAAATTTCTTTCTTTCTTTCTTTTCTTTCTTTCTTTCTTTTAAATATTAATAATGCAGGTAAATAATGAATTTGAGGTAAAGGAAAATTTGTTCTACTAATGAATTTGAGGTTCTCTTGACAAAGTTCTTAATTTAAATATAAAATCTAATTTTTATGCCTCATTCTATCTTTATTTGACTTTAAGTGTAGGCGCACACTAGGCGATACGCGACAGCGACAGCTCAGCGACTTGACGCGACGACAAGTCGCCTAGTTTGCGATGTCTCTAAACATTTGACAAAGTTGATGTCTCAAAAACGATGAAGTCTAAATTTAAATTAAGAATTTTGGTGATTTTTAATTACGAATTAAAAGAGACTAAAATATATAGTGAAAGATAGTAAAGTAATTTTATTATATCCATTTTGTTTTATGATGTGAGGTAAATTAAAAAGCTAAATTCAAATAAAATTCTCATTAATTTGTTGGCAATGGCAGCAGAAGAACGATCTTAATCTGACCAATAAAGATTCATATTTTGTATAGGCTGCAAATTGTAATTTGAGCCAAGTAAATAAAATAATAAATATTTCCAACGCTCACACCAATTAGCTTAGCCCCAAAGTAAGCACTATAAGGCTTGTGTTATGGGATACTAGGGTAACGGATAGAATACATATAATTTACTTATATAAGTATATTTATATAGAAGGTCGGCGAAACCATGAAACCCGGCGTACAAACCACTCGGCCACGGAGGTCGTCGGCCGAAGCTACTAAGTGGTTCCATATCGGCAGATTTTACAAAACCATTATCTCACCATTGAAATATTTATTAATAGTCTCGCTCGCCCAGTGGAGTGCGGCCCGAGGAGGCAGTTGGCATACTAAGTAGGGCATTATTCCATCCGTTGATATTATTCATACCGTGGCGGGTGCATTTTAATTCATTTTAATTCTTCGCCTGTGCAGGAGGAAATTTATTAATATTAACTCGAAATGCTCCGTTATATCTGCAGCACAGTAAGTTGGTTAGCTTTACTTGGCCATACCTAAATGTTGTCTAACTTTATATACGCCGGAGCTTTTAGATTTATTATTTTACTTAATTGAGACTTTTTTATGCAAGGCGTAGGAAATTACCTCACTCCAAACAGAATGTAGAAAGAGCTCGATGGCGCAGGTGGTTAGCGCGTTCGGCTGCGATCGTTGAAGTTAAGCAACTTTCGCAGTGGTCGGTCATTGGATGGGTGACCAAAAACCTTCTATCTCGAGTTCTCCGTGCTTCGGAAGGCACGACGTCATTGGCCTCGGCTGCATCTGCAGTCTTTATCACCCGCCAATCCGCACTCGGCACGCGTGTTGGATCATGGCCCCATCTCTCTATTCCATCCATAGGGAAGGTCTGTGCCCCAGCAATGGGGTCATTAATAGGCTGATGATGATACTGAATGTAAGTGAAGCCCAAAAAAATGTGCCACTCCAGCTGTCCTCGCCCTGCTGGCCTGACTCCAAGATCCTTACACCGTAGAGCACTGAAATCTTACTTAACAACAGAAACAATCACCAAAAGTCGACGCTTTTTGGAGTTTACTCCTTAAGAATCGATTTGCATATATAAGGGGCCCGGTATGAGAAAAATGTGAGGAGTTAAATCTATCGATGAATGACATTAATGACCTAGTTACGTTTTTGTGCGCAACCTCATCCGCGCACCTTTCACTTTTAGCCATGGCAACGGATTAAAAATATTAAGTTGTCACAAATGTCAATAAAATAAATAAACTAAAAATAGATAAAATCGGAGCATAATTAATGAAAACAAATAAATAACAGAATATAGAGAAATGCCGCTAAGTGTCCAGCACTCTGGAATAGTGGTTTTCAGTACAAATGGAATTATAATAAATATTAACAAAATGATGACTAGTGTGTGATATTTTTGAAATTGTGTGTTTCCAGAAATACATAATAAAATAAATATCACTGATGTTAAATGGTAAAATGTGTGACATGGAACCTATGATAGTCGAAACCATGGGACGATTCCTGAGGTATCTCTACTTGTAACCGACTTCTTCGGACTTGATTTTGTTTTGTGTCTATTCAAAGACAATCGTTTTTAGAGTGTAAACTCCGGTCGTGCGTCGGAGCTGACACACACAATTTTTATTTACTGTGGCCTTCTATAAAGTGGATATTTATCCAGACAGGCGCTCCGCTATGGCCTACCTCTCTCAAATTCTATGAGGAACATTGACTAAGTATAGGTCGTAATTCTTTATTTCATTGGATGCCTATTGCTTGCTCTTCATCTCACTCTTACTCATTAACAGAAAACTAACACAATACCAACAAATACAGAGATACATTACTGTGATCTTCTTTAAAGTGGTTACTTACCCAGACACGCCCCCCAATACGTCCTACATCTCTATGGGAAACACTGACTGTTCGAGTAGGTCGTATTGTTTTTGAGATATATAATGCTTAACATATAGTGCTTAACACGTTTAATGTTATAGATACAAGCATTATTAGATGTATTATTAGATAGGGGTATCGAGCCCAGTAAAAGACGACGTCAGAGGGTAGACCGATATGTCTGCCAATAACATCTACCCGCAATTACTTCAGTTACTCCGTGATCATGGCGCTTGCAACAGTGCCGAAATATTGGAGACTCATAAAAAACAAGGTACTTTGCTTTACATGGTAACAATCCCGTTAATAGCTATAATGTTAGTGACCATGAAAGTTTAAAACAATATATTATTTCGGAATCCAAAACAAGAGCGAAACCGCTGGATTGAAGCAGCAATTAACGCCTGGACAGCGCGTCAATAGTGGCCAAAAGTTTAGCAATTTCCGAGAGGGCGGGTGGTATCGGGTACCGTTCTCGTTGTACCCTCGTGTTGCGTTAGGATTATGTGTGCGTTGCGCGCACGAGATATTGGCTAGAGATGGGCTGACTGTCCGAAAATCGGCTAGCTAACCAAGACCAAAGTAATTATTTTTCATTTCCGTGGCGAGTTTGTCACAAGTCCTGTCACTCACCTTAATTCCTTCTTTGACTAATTGGTTGTAGAATCAAGTATCATGGTTAGTGCAGTTAAGACCTCAAATATTTTAATGCAGAATTTGACTTCCTGATTTTCATATAATCCAAAATAAACTCTTAATAAAGGACATCGAGCATTCGTGGTTAGTATTTTCTTTCGATTGTTTAATAATAAATAATAAGTTTTATTCACACATAAATGCAATAACATGAATATGCAAATAAGTCAGCGTTTCAAGCCGAATAATCAGACCAGATCTGTAGTAAAAATACACCCATTCAGAAGTGACGTGTCAACCCTTTAATAGTCGTGTACACGCGCCGCAAAAAGCGATCGCCCGGTTATTATGATAGGGCCACTTGAGCCCGCATTCAAAGACCGCTAAATGCCAACCCAGGGGCGGGCCTGTCAGGCCCAGCACGCATAATTAACCGGCGATGGTCCATTACATGACCCTTTTAGGCCCGGGTATTATGTACTCCGATTATTGCTCAGCTTAGATCACCATTACTGTCTTAGGGCTTAATTCCTGTATGTTTAAAGGTTGGGATGTCGTCTATAGGTTATTAATCAACCTTTTGACATTGGGAAGATCATCAATTATTCTATGCGAAGGCGCATATGCATGATAGTTTCACAAAACAACCACCATACCTATCTTTATGTCACGCACGCCGATTACACGATGGCACCATTACGCCCGGGTTTGATTACTAGCCGGGTCAGTGTAGATATCCAATTTGTCTATATTGTTCCGTTCTGAGTTCATAAATATATTTTTCTGCGACAAAGAGGTGTCCTACGTCTCATTCCAGATCATAAATTATATCTGCCAAATTAAAAACATTGGCTAATGTAAAATCCGGTCCAAAAATTTAAGACAAAGACAGCCTTCTTTTTAAACGTAGACTATCTTTAGTCCAAGTGTGTAAACACATCCCACCTTACCCCAAAACGTGGTGGAAATAATATATGGTGCTCACCAAATTGCACTACAATCCGCCTTTTTGCGTCAAAAAGTAACCAAAATACAAAACAACCTTTCACAGTTATAATGTAAGTACGGTTTTCTTAAATTCACCTAGTGACCACCCGCGTCTTAAGTTCAGTTTTTGAGAATCCCACAGGAACCTAACACTTTTGCGGGATGAAGAGCACTACACTGGCCAGCAAAACTAAGGCTCGTATTACAGAATCAGAACTAAGTGTTGATCTTTACTTGAGTACAGTTAGAAAGGGATGTCGCTATGTGCTATATATAGCGACATCCCTTTCTATCTATGCTCAAGACTAGATTCATTACTGAGAATCTTTCTATAATACCCGCCTAAGTATCACACTTCTAAAATGGCATTGGCATAGCATTCTAAGCGCACGAGATATACTTTCGAATTAAAAAGGACTAGAAATAGAGTTTAATTTTGTAATACAGTTTCAAAGAAAGCTCATAAAATCTACTATATAAAAATAAGTCGGGTTTTCTTTCCTGACGCTATAACTCCAGAACGCACGAACCGATTTCCACGGTTTTGCATTCGTTGGAAAGGTCTCGGGCTCCGTGAGGTTTATAGCAAAGAAAATTCAGGATAAAATAAAAAAAAAACTTCTTTTAATCACCAAACGAAATGTTACATAAAACGAAGCCAACGAAGGTGGCGAAACGGAGTTCGCCAGGTTTGCTAGTTTACTATAAAACGTTTTTTATTTTAAATCTCTAACTTCTATAGTTAAGAAAAAATATATTTGTCAAAATATAATACTTAGTTTTGCATTGTATATGCATATTTACTAAATTTCATTCAAATTCGTTCAGTAGTTTTTGCTTCATGGAGGAACAAACATACAAACTTTCACATTTATAATAATAGGATATGCTGCCCGCTTTAAGTTGAACTGTGCCTGTGCGGGACGGTAGCGTCTGGAGTTTATAATTTTAGCACAATATTGATCTGGCTGGCTGCTTCATATCTCTGTGTGGTTGCCATTTGGGTTTGTTTGGGCTATATGTTATTTGTTTATATAATTTAAATGCGTGGATCGATCAATGCATTTCTAACGCGTGTGTCTGTGAGATGTTAATTGTAACTTCTTCACGATTGAAATATGTTCGGGATTATTTATGAAACAATGGAAAGATAGACATAATATCAAAGTCCCTTTGAAAACGTACCTTTAAGAAACAAATGTGCTTTGGTGTTAATTTGAGACTGTCATTTGCAAAACACACATGCGTAAAAGTTTAAGAAACAGTTTTGAACTATACATAATTAGCTATCATCAGTATTTTAATAAGTTATAAATTAAATGAGAATAGAAATCTTTATATTTTGTATGACTCTGTTAATTTAATCATCTAAAATTATTTCATATTTAGGTATTTAAAAATTAGATGTTTTGATTATTAATAGAATAGTAAATTGTAGTGTAAAATATTTGGTACCTGCAATAAATAACACTTATTTTATTTTGTTTCTTTACAGGTAAGTCACATCAGACTGCTAACTTGGAGTAAGTTTTTATGATTATTGTTTTATTTATTTATTAAGGATCACCAGTGAATGATACAAAAAATAAATAACATCTATCACAATTTCACAGAACGAGAAACAATGTGCATTCTATTTAAGTCGACCACAACATGAAATATATGAGCTGACATGATTTTTTAAATTATATGAATTTATCTTAATTTACTAAAACATAATTAAATTTTTAACTAAATTAAATTTTCACAAAGATAAGGAATACATCACATTGTTTAAATTAAATTGAAATACATTACATTTATTGAATTAAATTGAAATACATTACATTTATTGAATTAAATTGGAATAAATTACATTATGTGAATTAAATTGGAATACATTACATTATTTGAATTAAATTGGAATAAATTACATTATTTGAATTAAATTGGAATACATTACATTGTCTGAATGATTAAAATTGGAATATTTTAAACGACGATTTTGATTTATGTCTTTCCTAAATTCTGTAATGCTGTCATGAAATATAACGACTGACTGTATTTATATATCTATTTACTTTATTCAACGGTTATATCCTATTCCCACAAGAATCTTAATAGCCAACCGACAGATATCAATTGATACGGCTCACAAAGACAATATCCGGGCTTCCATTTCCAATTACCGGACAAGTGGAAATTTCACCCGGCCCAGATAAAAATTGTACCCGGATCTTATTACCAGTTGGACGTTCAACGGTTGGTTTCTTTGTATAAAATCTTGTCATTCTTTTATTAATTAAAATCTTCTAATTTCTTTGTGGACATTTGAGAAATAATTTGAATTTTGAAAAATCAATTCTCATTTATTTATATAAGCGGGTGCCAGTTAGTGGTCAAATTGGGTTTTAATAAAAAACTTTCATAATTTATTTTATGCATTTCAAATTAGATTCATTCTCCAAGATCTCTAATATCAGCGTAACAAAACATGTTGAAATCGGTTTAGCCATTTGGGCAAGAAAGTGCGACAGACAACAAATGAACCGCTGAATCTATTTGAATGAATTCTATATGAAGATAAAGAAGAATTTTTATTATATTCTATACATTTAAAACATGCTAGTTGTAACAACATATGTACTAGAATTAATCTGTTGTTTGATTAGCCAAGTACCCTTTGCAGGCGAACGCAAAACAATTCACAACAAATTTTTGGAGCTGTCATGTCATCGGACAAAAAGCTCCTAAACAAAAAAGATAAAAAAAAAACATAATTTTCATAATCTATGAAATCACAGACGTAGGTAGGTACAGAGGAATTATTTATATTTAATAAAGAAGACCCGGCACTTTTCATAGAAAAAATGCTAAACTTGTATACAGTTGAATTTGGTCTCAAAATAAAGCCAAAATTATTTTTTTCCATAAAACTACTTTTGCCTTATTTTTAGTGAATCGTCGAAAGAAGTTATATAATGATTAATATTTTTTGATATGGAAACCCTAAATCTTCAAGGGACAGAATTTTACTTCAAAATATTACTCAAGTGACTGTAAAAACCATGATTGCTTTTTCTAAATAAAAAACCAAATGTCAATTTAACAATCCTAAAATACAAACAAAAAAATCATTCGCATCCGCTCCAGCGTACTGTGATTGTGAATGTTCTCTGCTGTGATTGCCTTTTTATCCGTTATTTCTCTTGACGACCCGGCTACATATAGAGGTTATATTGACAAACCTACGTATTTGACATTGACAGCTAGCTGCTGATGACAAATATTGCCAGACCAACCCAATTATGAAACACAGATAAAAAAAATAAAAAAGTATACAGCTTTGGCACATAATGCCGGGTGTCCTTTAGATTAGAATTAAAAATATATTATTCACTTTATCTATGGCCGGCCGTCTATGCTAAAATGTCGAATACAAATTTAATAAATAAGGAAATTAAACCTGTGGCGCGTCAACGCAATGCAGTCTAAGAAAAAAAGCAAATATTTTTTTAATTAGCAAAACCGCTTTCGTTGCGGTTAGCACGCCATTTGCCACGAAAAATAAAGTGTTATCGAAACACTGAAAATGGGGCTCAAACCTCTCTACGTTAGGATTCGTATTTGCCTAATGCCGCGAGTCAGTGGTGCTCAACCTGGTTCGGGACGAGTCAACCGAAACGTGTTTCGTTTTGAATTTTTAAAAAGATTATTTCGGAGTGGTCCCGCTCCGTAATGGAGAGTGCGGCGTCTCGTAATTACTGTGCGATGAAGGTGGAACTATGTCACAGGAGGCGAGTTGGCTTTCAAAAATGAATCCCCATAGATACCTTATTCATAAGCATAGATTGTACCGTACATACTGATGCTATTAATGTATTTAAATTTTAAGGTACTTTTATGTGTGTCACTCTCCCTCTGTAATTAATTGATTTCTGTGCCCGACGGGGTCCATGATTGTGCATATTATTTTGTAACATCTTTTATAATTTGGAAAGCAATAAAAAATTGGGTATTGAGTATTTCTTTACAATTACTTATTTTAATTGAGTGGCAAAAAATATTTACTTACATATTGTTGTAAACTTTCACAGTCACTAATATTATAGTTAGTAGCGCAATTGCTACCTTGGAACTTGCATTTTTGAGTCGCCGATATTTCAGCACTATTGCAAGTACCACAATTACGGAGTAACTGAATTTGTTTAGTCCTTAAATAAACAAAATTTAAGAAATAAACAACTCTTAAAAATTATTTTGTGTTGGAACCAACGGTATAATATTTTTCGTATGTCCTTACTTAACGTTTACGTCTCACTGTACATTTTTTTTGAATCATTATAAAAAAATTATGCAATCAAAAATTAATTAAAACAAATTCCGGATACCTCGAAATTATTATTTTAGTCCCAAACTACGCACAGTTTTCACTTCAAAATTATTCAGAACCACGCCCGACGTAAAGTTGCCGAAATGTCGTCATTAAAAGCGCACTTTATTAACACTTTTTGGTGCTCGGGTAAGTGCCGTTATAAATAATTTTAATAAAAAAATAACTTTGACATTCCCTCCGTTTACTTACACTAAGTGTGGTTTTCTAGCTTCCTTACTTTGCTTACAATGAGGGGGTTTCATTAGCTGTAGACCTCCAAAGATATTCAAAACCTGCCATTAAATGTTTCGTACAAGTTAACAGTTTACTATATCGTAATATGTGTTTAAGCCTCATTCTTATCTCACAAGCAACAAATTTATGATGAAATTTGAATGAGTAGAAATCCAGTTGGAAATTTCATTCAAATAAGAAAAGATCGCTAAGCCCGTTGGATTTGACATTGTGAAATCATTGGATGGATGACGAAATAAATAGGTGCTGCCTTAATATCTTCTACCCACGAGCCCACGTGGAAGAGATTATAACCGGTTGTATGTATGTATATGATTCTGTCCATAGAGATTGTGGGGTCGAATCAGTGGGCACATGAATGGATAACGATGCATTCGCAACACATTTAAAATAGTTTTACGTGTTAATTACGGTTCGACTAGTTCAAAATGAAGGCCCTCTGTAACGTTGTGAGCTGTAACAACTATTTCATTATCATTAAAACCATAAAAAGTGTTATTTTCAGTTTAATTACGCAACCCTCGACTTCCGAGGTGAAGCTCACTAAATTAGTAACAACAGATTTAATTTCCACCATTTAATCAACTCGTGTTTGCGCTTCTAACGCAATTTGCGCCTTATCTTAAGCGGGTAAAGTTTAGATATGTGTTTAGTTGAGGTTAGAGGTGGGTTTTTACAGCCGCTGTCACCTGTTGCCGCGAAGAACAGTTATGGTTCAATAAAAACGTGCAATCCGGCGTAATGACATACTTCGTGAGATGCTTTCATGAATTTAAAGCGCCACCTACGAACGATGCATCGAGGTTTCTGTTTAGTATCGAGTATTTATTTCCGACAAGGTTTACGATCTCTGGATTCGATTGGGTGGATGTTTGAAACATAAGTGCGTCTGGCGAGTCCCGGTAATTATTTGAGTGTGTGCTCTTTATAGTTTAAAGGGAATACTTGATTGATACTTCAGGAATACGTCGCCTTTGATCAGTTAAATCGGAAACAGCTTTTGATTTTCATCGAATTCCTATTTTAATTTATTTATTTATCTTAAACAAAGTCTCTACAGCGATTTTTGTGGATGTAATATAATAAAATATAAATACAATTTTTAGGCGAATTAAAAAAACCTATTATTTGTACATAAGATGCTTACGGCGTTCTATATATACCAATATCGCATTTATTATTAAAATAGTATAAAAATCGTATAATTTACTAACATAGAATTAATTTAAGATTTCATAATACAAATGACGAGAAAAGAAAAATAAACACTAAACACACACCAATTAGTCTAGCCCCAAAATAAGCACTGTAAGGCTTGTGTTATGGGATACTAGGGTAACGGATAGAATACATATACTGTACATATATAAGTATATTTATATAGAAATACATATTAAACATCCATGACAAATGCTCGTATTCATCACACAAACATCTGCCCCCACCGGGAATCGAACCCGGGACCTCTCGAGTCGGCGACACCATGAAACCGTACAAACCACTCGGCCACGGAGGTCGTCAAAATACATATATAAAAGGGTTTTTATGAATTGGTCACATGATAACTTTATAAAGTATGGGTGTGTGTGCAAGTATGTATGTATGTGTGTGTGTTGTTTTATTTTAATTATATTTGTGTCTTTTTCTCTAGAACATATGAATAAAATTTGAAATTAGTACGATGCAGGTAATTATGCGCATATTATCAGCCGCTTTTTTATAAACTATCGCAATGACAATTTGACTTATCGTCATCCCGCCGTAATATGCTCCGTTTATCAAACGCGGCTCAATCTGTAATCAGCTTTGCGTTTTTTGCTTATAATTATCATGTGTATTACATAATAGGAATGTTAACAAAACAAGCAAACCCTTCGGGTTATTGTTCGCCATTTTGTTCGTAATTCCCGCCGCAGTTAACCGTTTGTGGGCTAAGCGCGCCTAATTGTATGGAAAATAATCGCGTTCCCAGCGAACCAGATTAGATTTTATTATGGGCGTGTTTTATCGTTTCCTTTATTATGGGTATTTGTAACCTTTCATTCATTTCATTTTAAGCATTTAACTGGTAGATGTTCAAATGTAAAAAAAAATGATGTGGTGTCGTGGGACACCAGGTAGGAAGTTCCTTCGGCTAATGTAGAATCGACATAAATTGCAAACTCGCTTGTGTATGCGACTGTCGCGCCTGCGCACGTCTCATTTAACGGTTTTATTCCACGCACTTTTTTCCACGGATTTTTTCTTACGGTTTTACTATCACATTTTTTTCAGTTCGGTCGCGCAGCAAAATCCCCCTCCAAGCCTGCCGTAAGGAACTTCGTTCCAAAAATATTAGGAAAAAATCCACGTGGGCCAGGAAGCAGATGGGACTCGAACCCGCACCCTCCGCAATCCGGACAGCTTGTACCGACGATGCAAAGACCAATTATGCTATCTCTAGTAACTCTTAGGCTGCAAGGCAGCGCCATCTATTTGCATTGTAGGTAACCCACAATGCCAAACAAAATACCTTTACAAGTATTAAACATTTGAGAGAAGAAATAGCAATTGTATATTATTTTAAGCTTTTAACTGCTAGTGGTTCAAATCTAAAAGAAAATACTAGAAAAGAATCCACGCGAACCCTCCGCAATCCGGGCGGATGCACGTATCAATTATGCAGCCTAAGAAATATTAGAGAATATTCGACACGGCCATCAGGACCTGCTTGCCTTGTCTAATCCGCTTGGATTTTTTTGTTGTAAAGTTTTCTTTGGTATAAGTGTTTAATTTTTGATAAGACACCTCCGAAAATACTTACACAATAAACTTTTGTGTTTGACTCTGTTAGAAAGAAGAAAGAAAAAGAAATTTTATTAGCCTTAAACATAGTCATATTTACATAGATGAATCAAGCCAAAATAGGCCAAATAGGTCCCTACCTCAGCTTAATACTACAGCAACACCAGGGTTGCTGCAGCGTTGATGATTCTGGCTGGACCTAAGGTTGATGATACAGTTTTTTTTTAAACTGTTGAGCTCATAATTGTTTTTTTTTTATATTTTCCAATCTTACGAAGTTAACGCAGGAAAAGCTTGTTGTCTAGCTCTAATGCCTTGATCACACGTACTGAGCAAACGAGCGAGACAGTGCTCTCGGCCGAGTACTCGGTACGTACAAACATAGCTCCGAGTGCTCGGCCGAGCGCTCTTACGCGAGTTTTTAACTTCCACCACTGTCTCGGCCGAGAAACATTTTACTGTCTCGGCCGAGAAACATTTTACTGTCTCGGCCGAGAAACATTTTACCGTCTCGCCCGTGGATTCGGTGCGTGTGATCAAGGCATAAGCTTCGAATTTCGTATCTAAAATGTAGAAGATGCTTTATTTAGGATTCCGCTCCTAAAAAGGGTTAACGGATCTCTATTTCGATGCTTCCGATGTCCATTTGTCTGTCTGTCAGCGGCGTTATTTATTTTAGAAATATTTTACAGAAGCAGTTGTGTACCATGAACCGTAACGGGCAGTTTTCATAATAGATATATGGATTGCTATTGCCGCTTCAACAAATAATTGGAAATAAGGTTAGAAATAAAAAGCGTTATCTTCTTTATATATAAAACTCAAAGGTGACTGACTGACATAGTGATCTATCAACGCACAGCCCAAACAACTGGACGGATCGGGCTGAAATTTGGCATACAGGTAGATGTTTTGACGTAGGCATCCGCTAAGAAAGGATTCTGATCAATTCTAACCCCAAGGGGATAAAATTGGGAATGAAAGTTTGTATGAAACTTTGTCAATTTTAAACCGATCGGGCTGCGACTTTGCATGCAGGTATACGAGTAAGAAGAATCATAGATGAATGTCATTGTGTATAATACAAAACTGTAGTCTACACTTCAGCACTACACCGAAGCGAAGCGAGGGCGGGCCGCTAGTCATATATATGAATCGTTGACATGCCACGTCACAATGGCTGTATTACAAATGTTATTAATCTCGTATCTAATATAGAACCCTTTGACTCGCATTTTGCCAGGTTTTCTTAAACGATTTCAAAAAGGAGAAGGCTATCTTTATATATATAATTCTTCTGTGAGTGTGTATGTCACTGAACTTCTCTTAAATGACTGGACCGATTTTGATGAAATTTTTTGTGTGTGTTCAAGGGGATCTGAGAATGGTTTAGATTCACAATTTTGTCCGCTGGACAACCCCTATTTTTTTAGGGCGGTACGAAGTTCGCTGGGTCAGCTAGTATATAATATATACCTAATATTCAAAATATTTCTAGCATTTTCTATTCTCAAACCGTTAGATTCTTCAAAGAAATAAAATTAAAATTTTTACTAGAAAACAAATTTACACGGTTCGGATTTCAGACGGAATTCTGTCTGAATTTCGGTCTGAAGCCTGGACCAGCTTGAATTTATCCTAGTATTTTTTAGATTTAAACATCTAGCAGTGCTTAAACTAAAAATGTAATAATCAGAAATTAAGTTGTTAGTATCAAACCCACGCCATAAGCGGATTATTGGTTGCAATGCAGCTTTCACCAACTTCTTAATGTGCTCTCTCAAGAAACTTTAATAAGAAAGGATTATACTTAAGTCTTATTCTGCTAAACACATCATCATCAGCATAGGCTGTCATAGGGAAGGCCTGTGTCCCCACTGTTGGGACACAGGCCTTCCCTATGAATGGAATAGGGAGATTGGACCATGACCCACCACTCGCCACTAACGATTGCAGATGCAGCCGGGACCAACGGCTTAACGTGCCTTCCGAAGCACGGAGGAACTCGAGATAGTAAATTTTTGGTCACCCATCCAATGACCGACCACTGCGAAAGTTGCTTAACTTCAACGATCGCAGCCGAACACGCTAACCACTTGCGCCATCGAGCTCCTCATCACACTGCTAAACACACTGCTATTCTATTATTAGGTGGGCGATAAAATAGATATATGTATAAGAAGTGACATTGTAAAACGCCGCCGGAGGGTCGATGCGGGAATGCTCTACAAATACAAACCTTTAAAAATCGCGAGTAAACACCGTCTTACCCTACTCTCCCCTACTCCTCCCGGAAATTATGTGAGGGCCCGCCGTAACGAGATTTCCCTCCGTCCGGTGGGACTGTGGGCCTCTTTGATGATGTTTGATTGCTTATATAGCGACTCAAATACTGGACCGGGAGCGAAGGAAAAACATCGTATGCGACGGCTGCGAAGTTTCTTATACAGACAGATTTACTTATCAGTCATGGACAGCGTATTAACTAACTGTTTGGGGAAATAATATGGCAAGTTGAAATATTTTTAATGAAGTACGTAATACTATAGGTATTTAATCTAAAGAAAATTTTACTTGAAAAAATTCCACGCGGACCAGGCTGCAGACAGGGCTCGAACCCTCACCCTTCGCTATCCGGGCGCATCCACTGACCAAAGCTACCGCGGCCCTGACGGCCGTGTCGATTTTTCTCTAGGTAAAATAAATAAAAATAAATTACTAAAAATAAATGTACTTTAATCTAATTTAATACCGCAATTACATTTAATCGTTAGTCCGTACTCGGGTGCACGAAAGACATTACTCGAATTCGGGCACCCGAAGCAATATTAGAAAGAGAAACAAATAGATTTTAAAGAAAAATATAACTAGAAAAAATTCCATGCGGACCAGGCAGCAGACGGGACTCGAACCCGCACCCTTCGCTAATAATTGCTATTTCTTTTTTCAAATGTTTAATACTTGTAAAAGTATTCATTTGACATTGTGGGTTACCTACAATGCGAAGAGATGGCGCTGCCTTTCAGCTTAAGAATAGCTAGAAGAATTTCGACGCGGCCGTCAGGGCCGCGGTAGCATAATTGGTCTGTGCATTCGCCCGGATAGCGAAGGGTGCGGGTTCGAGTCCCGTCTGCTGCCTGGTCCGCGTGGAATTTTTTCTAGTTATATTTTTCTTTAGATTTGAACATCAAGCAGTTACATGCTGAAAAAATAAAAATTATAAAAAGATTTTATTTTTATATTGATTGAATGCAAATTATAATTTGAACTTATGAAATTAATTTTAATTGAATATTATTATTTACTTTAATTTGATTTTTTGACATTGTAAAAGAATTTTAATTAACTATTGACATTGTACGTCCGAAATGGGCAGACTGTTTGGATCTGTATTTTAATACATAATGTTACCATCTTATTGTACCCAGTTTAAACAATGAATAAATTATTTTTTTTCTAATAAACTTTTCTTTAGATTTAAACAACTAGCAGTTAAATGCTTAAAAAATAAATAAAATCATAACTATAATTGCTATTTCTTTCAAATGTTTAATACCTGAAAAAGTATTCATTTGACATTGTGGGTTACCTACAATGCGAAGAGATGGCGTTGCCTTGCAGCTTAAGGCTAGGAAAATTTCGACGCGGCTAATAGGGTGGTAGCATAATGGTCAGTGCATTCGCCCGGATAGCGAAGGATGCTGTTTCGAGTCCCGTCCGCTGCCTGGTCCGCGTGGATTTTTTTTTTTTCAAGTAAACTTTTCTTTAGATTTAAATATCTAGCAGTTAAATGCTTAAAAAAAATAGATACTCGACTCCGTTCATTTACTCTTAGCCGTTTACCCGAGTTCCATTGGCACTCCTATTCGGGCTAACGTCCAAGTCTAATTACGCCATAAGAGTGGTAGGGCATAGTCGTTATACCGCATAGAAGATTTACCACTTGAATTGGAACTTCCATCTGGAGAAGCAATTGCTACCTTATAGAAGACCACGGAACAATAGCACTCACTACCTTTTCTGGTTGTTGTGCTTCTGTTGGGAGTAAGGTTCCACCAGGGTCCCACGAAGTAGGGTAATGGGTCAGCGCGAACGTAGCTAATATTTTTACCTACCGACGCATCTCTTATCTATTAGACAAGTCCGTCCGTCCGTCCGTCCGTGGTGCTGTTTCAGCGGCCAAACCGTAAGAGATAGATAGAGAGAATGTTTAAGTTATAAGTTGAGAATAGTCTGATAAGACTACAAACCGGATGTGAGTAAAGTAGCAGTTCCGGTTTTCGAGAAATCACGTGATTTCTATTTCAAACGAGACCACACAAAATCTCCGAAGTTCTCAATTTTTTTGGTGAACATTTGGTTCACTGGTTTTTGGTAGTTGTAGATAATAAGAATAGAATTTATAGAATACTAGCTGACCCAGCGAACTTCGTATCGCCATAAAAATATGGTTGGTAGAAGAGTGAAAATTTAGAGCTGCATGTATTTTTAATGCCACATTATTAAAAAAATAAAAAAAAAACAATATCTAAAAATAGGTAAGGTGTGGACAACCCTTATGACTTAGGGGTATGAAAAAAAATAGTAGCCGATTCTCAGACCTAGTGAATATGCATATAAAGTTTCATAAAAATCGGTCAAGCTATTTCGGAGGAGTATGGTAACTAACATTGTGACACGAGAATTTTATATATAAGAGATAATTTATATATTTGCATTAGAATAGGGGTACAACATTAAAGTCATCATTGACGATGTAGTTTGACTGTCACTTTTGTTAAATCCGTCGTAAGATTTGCATTATCTACTGTTAAACGTTACTGACCTTTCCCGAAAACCTCTCCCTTAGCGGTTTCGTTTAGTTTACACAGAGGTTTTATTCCAACTTTGTTCAGCGCAATTAACACGTCGTTTTTTCGTTACCCAGAATTCGCTATCGATGCCTGTCCGACATTAGACGAGGGGACAAGATAACGCCGGCCGATAATTGCCAACCTCCACCCGCCCCGATGTTGTCTCTGGCTGAGGGGTGTTCGTTCGGAAACTTTCCGGCTATTTTGCGGAATATATATTTTTCATTCATTTAACAGCTGACGAGCGTTGCGTATTTTAGCGCCGCTTCTAATTATATTAAACTCTATGATATATATTTACGTTTGGACACTTTAAGTTTTTTTTCATAATATTTTTATTCGATTATTTAAAATATGTCTTTTTAATTATGTTATTTTTAATCAAATTTCAACATGTTTAATAATATACTGTCCGTGCTCGAGGCTGCTATTTGATACAGCCAGGGGCACGGGCAGAAGTCTGAAAGAGGAAGCATAGAAGGATCGTAAAGATAAAAGTAGGTATACAAGAAAATAGAGAGGTGAAAAACAAAGTAAAGAAAAGTTGATTCACATTAGTGGCGTTAAATACTATTCGTTTGCTTCGAGTTGGCCGTCGATAGCCAATCACAGGCACATCAACTAGTACCATCGTCCAATAAGGTCGACTAATAGGGACATGAAAGTACGTATGAATGAAATTGAAGCTTTTTTCATGATTACATTATAATGTATTTCAGTAGTGTAACGATTGGGAAGATCACGACTTTTTCTCGTAATGATCAGTGTAATAAAGATTGTTGTTTAATCAAAACGCTTTAATCTAAAATAAGCAAAGCAGGTCCCAATTGCTGTAGGAAGGCCAAAGGGGAAGATATTCCTCCGCCGCGGCCCGACTGATATTGGTCGAGCATCGTATATATGAACTGTTGGCTACCGAATTTTACT
Organism: Chilo suppressalis; assembly: GCA_902850365.2. Classification (NCBI taxonomy): domain Eukaryota; kingdom Metazoa; phylum Arthropoda; class Insecta; order Lepidoptera; family Crambidae; genus Chilo; species Chilo suppressalis. The sequence continues at coordinate 21,522,305 of OU963913.1, read as the reverse complement.
TGCGCGATGTAGGCTTCCTTACGTTGTGAACGCAGCGCCGGTAGTGCCATCTCTTGAGGAGGCGTAAGATTGTTTCCTCTATGTTAGTTATATGTGGGGCGTGTAGATGTCGCCGCCACAGTACCATCAAATTGACAATTATTTCTCAAGGGACGAAATGTTTTAACGGATTGCATTAATAGAAACATCGAGACAATTCTTGAAATTTCTTTCGCTAATGGACACTCTAGAGATATCTCGTTGTAATACGATTCCCAGTGTCATAATTATGAAACGCGGAGTGCAGTGTGAAGCAAAGAGTTAAATAATTTAAAACTATTGCTGCGTTTCGGTTATTTCTCGCAGACGCCACTGAAAAATTGTTCCAGTCACAAGAAAGCTAGCACTTAGAAGTGACCTAGGTAATTTTGATGATCTTTGTTACCTTATTTGTACACATTTTGATGTAGACAGTAAATCGAGTCCAGCAAAGGTATTTTGTAAGATGCAGTCTCACTTACGATCTCATTTATTCGGATTTCTGACAAATGTCAAATATTTACTACTACTACATAGTACTACATAGCGATATTTTGCCGTGTAATGGCGTAATGCATCAAATATCTAAAATGGCAGCTACGGAAATCGGAAGTGAGATTTTATTACAGAATATCGCTCTACAGTTGAGAAGATAGCTAATTTAGAATTAATATATAGTAGAACAGCAGCAGTAACTCTAAATAATACCTGTAATTACGTGGTTAGGGTTGATTATGGCAAAATACAAGCAAAACTTACTCTGAAAACTTGTATATTTTACCATGCATGAATTGCCATTGGCATTCACAATCGCGCAGAGATATCTAATGATATAACAACTTTAATAAGGACAGCAAATTACCACACCCGACTGATGTTAATTGTAAACGAAATAGATAACTGTGTGCTGTTCCAGCCATCCTCAACTTTTCGATCAAAAGTTAACCCATTTCCTTACCCTGAGAATGCTTGTAATCCTACCAGAAGATTCAATACACCATTTAACCTAAGTACATTAGAAGGTAAAGTGCGAAAGGCAGTGTCACTTACATACAGTCTTATGTATGGAAAAGGTTACTGCCCAATCCTGACACAAAGGCAATCTACAACAGCGTATAGTAAACATCCTTTCTTTTAGTAGATCTGATCTGAGAAGATGCTGAGAAGACAGCAGGACAAAAATGTGTATTCTCCCTGTTAAAAGCTAATATTTGATCAAGCAAACTCAACATTATCTCTTCTTCCAATCCATGGTTCTTCGTATGACCAAACGCTTTTTCAGTTCCATTAGTAATACATGCAAAATATATACGTGCAAAATAATCTCCTAACTTTTAAAGTACATAAAACCATTGTTACAAAGTTAAATTGTATATTCAAAAGCGTCCGCGCTCTCTTGAGGTAGGGGCATGCAGACTCTCACCAGAGTGTGTGTAACTTTGTTAGTTAATGTACTAAGATAAATTGTCGTTTAAACACGCGGTGTTTTTCGTCCTCACGAGTGTGAAAGGTGAAGGGGGAAAATATATATCCTGTCACACATACAGAACAGTAAGAAGCGGCGGGGTGTTCGCGAAAGAAATGCCTGTCGCAAATCATTTAAAAAGATGTTACATTTGCAGGGTTGTCGGGAAGGTGTAAGCTTTATTATTACGGATGTGATGGATCGTTATCGAGGGTGTGTGCCGTTTTTTGTTTCACCCTAAAAGCCTCTTTCGTACTTTGTGTGCGACAAGCCGAAGTGAATTCTATAAACAAAAGTTGTGATGCAGCAACTCGTGGGAACTGGTAGCGACACAAGATGCGCCTTTCATTCTGGACTTATGCTTGTCTGACGAAATATATTCAACTTAGAGATGACTCTAGCCCTTGATTTACGCGATGACTTCTTTCGGTGGAGACCCAGGGAGCTCAGGGGTAAATTATGGGCTAGATCTGCTACATCGGTTACGTATAAGTTGGACTTCTTTCTTTCCTCTTAGACTTTCTTGCCGGCTCTACTGAGTACAAGGTACAACGATCTCGTAGAATTTTGATCTTCAGAAGGACTTGTAACAACTTAGACTGATTCAAAGATAGCAACTCTAATGTTTTCTATAGTCAAATTATCAATATAGTCTTTTCCATTTGCATTGCAAAGTTCGTACAAACAAATCGTTAAATGCCATCTACAATTCAAATACGAGTATTTAAAAACAAAATTTTATAAAATTCTTTTATAGTGCGCTCTCTCAAACTCAATAAATTAAAACTCCCAAGACATAGAATGCTATTTCATAACGTACGTATGTTGGGTTGTCATGTCAAAAATAATCTCAGGAACACACACATCATGAAAATCACGAGATTTTTTCCTCTCCGGGAAAGTAACGCAGCATCACTGTCGCAGGCACTCCATTTACTTCCGGCCAGCCTGTAAGGGGAAGACAGGGGGTAGGGGGCGGGGAGGGTTAGTGGACGTATCAAATGAGCCGGACAAATGGTCCGCTTACTTAGCAAGTACTGGCGACGATGACGCAAACAGTTTTATTAGAGAATCCCACGCCAACAGTTTGCCCTTAAACCTGGAACTAAAGTGGGAGTCGAGAGGTTTTCGGGAAAGTTTCTCTTTTAACGGAAAAACTTTGTCACTAATCTCCGATATAGTTTGAGAGTTCAGTAACGTGAATGGGGCGTACATAAATACAGATATCAGTAGATATATGATGAAAAATGGACTGCTCTCTTTTGTACTTAATAAAAACGAATTAAGGTATTATGTGTAAAATTTAAAGTCAAACGAACTTACCTGCAAGTGACATTCGACGTATATTATACGATATGATTCGCCCGAGAGATTACACATAATTCACTTGTAGTAGCACACGCAAAAAAAAATCACGATATAGATGGTTAATAAATCAGCTTCAAAGCTGAGTAATTTTTTTTACTCAGTGTAACTTTAAGTTTTGCTAGGGCCCGTCAAATCAAACCTTAAATGCTAGAGATGGGCCGACAGATCTGTTTGCGAATGACCTGGCCATATGGGCCGCGGTAACATAATTGGTCAGTGCATTCCCCCGGACAGCGAAGGGTGAGGGTTCAAGTCCCATTTACTGCCTGGTCCGCGCGGATTTTTTTCTAGTAATATTTCCTTTAGTTTTAAACATTGAGCATTTATTTCCATACTTAAAAAAATAGAAATTATAATTATTTAAATCTGAGATTATCAAATAGGTTTACACAACTAATGTTCTCCACAACATTTGCTCTAACACAATCAAGGATTCAAAGTATTCGCGTCTCACCAACGGTGGCTAAACTCAAGCCGTTCATAATGAACGTGGCCGCAATGTCATTACACCGGGGTCCCTTCGGTGGAATCTGCGGCTTCGTCTCTCCCGCGGTCTCCCGGAATGCGGAACGTCGCCAGATAAAGGGTCTATGCTGCCGGGGTATGACGTGGAACATTACTCTAACAAACATGCGGCTATATTGCTGAGATGGCGACTTTATATTTTCTATTAGCAATCCGCCCTGGGCTTTACATGGAGGAACTTTGTTCTAACGCGATAAAATATACTGTATCTCAAGAATAATGCAGGTTTCTAATGGTGAATGAGTTTTTGGAATCGGTTCGGTGGTGTTCCTAATAAACACACAATATCGAAACTTTTCCTTAATAGTATGATAAATAAGTTCGATCGAATAAGACCGCTCCACTAAGATTTTGAAGGATATGTTATATGTAAGTTCAGAGAGAATTTTTTGATGTATTGTTTACCTTTTTGTAAATACTGCTTGACTTAAAAATTATGACTCTTACTGGTCTTTATGTGCTGGAAATTGCGAAGTTTGTTAGAAGCAACGGTCATTTGTTCTTACAATCAAAACAAGTGACTACCAGAAGTCTGAGATATCACAAATCCAAAGACCAAGCGTTTCTTAAATAATAGCAATGTGTAATGTAATCTTTATATATATAATTCTTCTGTGAGTGTGTATGTCACTGAACTTCTCTTAAACGACTGGACCGATTTTGATGAATTTTTTGTGTGTGTTCAAGGGGATCTGAGAATGGTTTAGATTCACAATTTTGTCCGCTGGACAACCCCTATTTTTTTAGGGCGGTACGAAGTTCGCTGGGTCAGCTAGTATACAATAAAATACCACATGACATAAAAAAACTCTCATTTGACATGTTTCTCAAATCATTACGAAAATGGTTACTGGAAAAAGTTTTCTATTCAATTGACGAATATTTAAATTATAAATGACATTCATAATATTATTCTTATTAAATGAATTGATGCATGTATTGGTATTGCTATTAGTTTTGATTATTATCCTATTGAATATAATGTATACAATTTGTTTTTTTTTCTATCTTATTACGGATTATTAATAAAATTGTATTTTTATTTTGTTTTTGTTTTCTTAGAAATATAAATTGAAATATTCCTTTTGCATGCTATATCATATGGCTAAATAGGCTTAAAGCTACCTTTATATCTTTGTTATCATGAACATTTCAATGTACCCACCATATTTAATGGCAAATAAAGAATTTGAATTGGAATTTGAATTTGAATTTGACACAGGTCCTGCCAGAATATCAGCGCTGATACGGTATGATAACTGATTTCTCACTGTTTCATTATAAGGTAAATATGTTCTTGAGTATCCAGCTTTAAAGACATATTTTATTGTTCTATTTACTTTTTCTCTCGTTTCATAATGGAGTGAGACAGTTTTGTGTTTATCTTAATATGTAGCTCCTACTAACATCCTGTTAACATCCCAAATCTGTTTCGCATTATTTCCTTGATGAACATCAGAACCCTTAACACAATTATTTTGTAGAGAAACACCCTTTGGCGGACATTTTGAGAGTTCCCTAACACTCGGAAGAACGGCTTGAAGTAAACAATTATAAAATAAGCTGAAACGCGCATTCGACGTGTCAACACTACGTGGGAATTTGTTTGCTGAATTTCCATACACTCCCAAATGAGTTCGGCTCTCCTGCTCCTGAGTGTAAGGTTGAAATTCGCACGCAGTTCGTTAAATGCCGGAGATATCTCGAAAACCCCTAAACTTGTCGAACTAATACTCTCTTCGTACCTCAAAATGGCTAAAGTTTCTACAGGAGGAGCCTATTCGACGTAATTCACGAAACACTTCTCAGGCAAATTTCGCCTCTCATTCTTCAGTAGTAGCTCACAGTTTGGTATGAATATATTTCATATTACAGGTTGATTCGGAGTGATGGAGCTTCCTTTTTAGAAGGTGCTATGCAGTTTTTTCAAGTAATTGAGACTTGTTGCTCGGCTTGTAGAATATCTTTTGCTTGGTGGCTTTTTGGGGGAAAGTCTATTGGGAGGATAATACTGCGCAGTTTTCCTTTCGTGCTACGATGAAAACGTGCAAATTTTGTTCGTCATTCCCAACTATCACACGGATCCCACTAAAATATAATATTTTAGATAGGTAAATAGATATCGGTATCGATTATTCACGTAGGTTCCCGTTTTCGGTAATGAAGTTCTCTGTTTTGTGTCTTGAATTAGATTTACAATTAAGTTTTATGATTTTTGCTGTAGCTTTTTTAGCATTTGTTATAAGAATATAAACATTTAATTTGTAGTACATAGCTGAGATAAAATAAAAAGTATCTTTTTTATCTGGGGATTCTTAAGTGCCTAGTCGATGATACGTAGACGAAGAGTATAACTTTAAATGTATTAAATAAAATTTTATGTTCGTTTTAAGTCTTGCTTTAAAAACTTTTAACAAAGTTAATTTTATTGTACATTATCGTGGTATACTCACTTGACAGCTGCGCAAATTCAACTTTGCTCAGAAACATTCGTCTTTGCTCAGAAAATTCTCACAGGCTTTTCGGGAACGCCAACAAAACGCACAAAATTTTCTTCTACAAAGGATACATAGATTTTTTTCCTAATTTTCTAGATGAGAGCCTTTCCGTACTAAACAATAGGTTAACTTTCCGTATGTCCTGTTTATTTATAGAGGTAATCCGGCATGTAAAACATGGGGCGCGCATAGCAATTGAAGAGGGCTTGCTTAATCCGCCGCGTAATGGCCAAAGTTGCTGAACCCTTTCCGGGCAAGTTTTTCAAGCCCCGGTCATTTATCTCGGCCGATGTCGGCTGTATTCATTTGATGCGAAGTTGTTGTTCTAATGGACGAGCCGCTAAAAGCGTTATTGTCGATAAAATTGTCGAAATTAAACCGCCAAAATTGCGGTGCGAACTCCACGGGCCAGTGAAATATAAAGCTTTTGTTAAATCTAGATTTGGTAAATTCCCAGAGGAAGATGGTTTGGTGTTTTTATCAAATGAAATTTGGAGTGATCTTGTGAACATGATGCAAGTAAAAAAATATTTCGCTATGTAATACATGATAATAAAAATCATTAACTTTTCAGTACTTGCACCTAGGGTTGCCACCATTTTTATGTCCAAATAAAGTACATTGGAGATTAAAGGTAGAAAAATAAGTACATTTTGTCCAAAATAAAGTACTTTTTATTCCACTTCCACCAAGCTCAAAAATATATTTAATATAATTTAATGAATAATTTGTGGCTACTAAAAATCTGTAGTTATTATCAGCAATGGGAAAGGCCATTGTACATAGCCATACAGCCGCGACAATGCAGGAATGAGCTAAGGGTGACATATTATACATACCGTTGTTCCATTTTACGCAAAAAATCTTCTTATCCTCTTTTGTATGTTTTATGTAAAATTAAAATCAACGCGTACAAAGAAATTTGGTGACTCATTTCTTTGTCGTACTATCCGTAAATGGAATGCTCTGCCCGCTCGCGTGTTCCCTCGCTCTTACAACCTGGGATCCTTTAAAAGAGGCGTGAAGAAGCAATATGCAGGCCGGCAGGGTGAGGATGGCTGGTGTGGCAGTTAGCACTGCTGTATCAGCTATCTTCGCGTCTGGACTTCACCTTCACTTAACATCAGGTGGGGTGGAGTCATTTGTAGGACCTTTCATGGTCACTAACATTATAGTAATATAAGTTATTTACGGGATTGTTACCATGTACCTTGTTTTTAGCGAGTTTCTCCGTGATCATGGCGCTTGCAACAGTGCCGAAATATCGGAAACTCGCTAAAAACAAGGTACATGGTAACAATCCCGTAAATAACTTATATTACTATAATTTGTAGGACCTATCTATAAAAAAAAAACCTCAAGTAATCAAGTCACATTAAATAAAGTATTTTCGCGTACTTTATTGTAGGCATAAAGTATAGAGTATAATTCCCCGAAATAACGTACAATACTTTATAATAAAGTACCTACGGGTGGCAACCCTACTTGCACCTGTAAATAGTGGTAGGTATACCTTAGATACAATACTTACATAATAACTACCCTTTTTCTGTCAAGTTTACTACAAAAAAAAACACGTTTTAACTTCGCATGATTCTTATAAATACTCAATACTCGCGCGTGGATATTAAAGCACCGAAATTATGATGTAAATGATCATTTCGTTAGCAGAAAAGCTTTCTTGTGATCGCATGAATTCCGAAAAGGCTGGAGTGGAGCGGTCAAGGCCATCTTTTGTGGTGTTGGCTCGCTCGTCACCTGAAAGCCTGGAAGAAGCTAATGGAATACCAACCTTATGCTCGTTGCTTTTAGGCTGCATCGCTTTTCTAGTGTGTGTAGTTACGTTACCAATGTGGCTATTGCTCCGGTTAAGTAATTGTACTGTGGTCGAGACATTAAGAGCAACTGTTTGGTTGTCGATATTTTTTTACTGTGGAGCTTTGGTAACGTGTATGCCATTATTTCAGCATTTTTGAATAATACATTCGTGTCTGATTGATTGGGTGATTAAATTAATATTTCTTACATTTATATCAATTAGCTAAGCCCCAAAGTGTGTGTTAAGTTTGTAGTAATATTATTTAACTATCAAAGTCATCCATAGATGGCGTTACTGTTATGTTTAATATTTTTCTATGCAAGTTCTGAATCACGGTGTTTAGTTTGTTTATTGAATGCACTTAAGTTCAATATTATTTTGAAATAGACAACCTTTGCCACAGATTTCGGTGTAATATTGTTTTTTAAATAGCTCACGGACTGAGATTTGAACAGTATGATAAACACATGAGTGAGTATAAATAAACAATACTGAACTGAAAGAACAGTACTGCCTGTTAAAATACCGCAAAGGTATTATCATGTTATAGTACTAACATCCTTAATGAGGATAGCTCGATATCTCTGCATTTTTTGTAAAATAAATTAATACCTTCAGCTGTAGTTAAATGTTAACTACTTCAATCACAAGGTGCCTTTCCAACGTATTGTCTAGAGAGTGTGTGATCTGAACGCTGGAAAAATATTTGCCCTGACAATTCCCTGCGCCCTACTGTCTTGTTTGAGAGACAGTCCTGCTCTGGATACTAGGGTAACGTGGCCATGCATACGAATTACAATGATAAGAAAGTTTTTGTCGAATATATAGCAGCTGTACCTCAAATCATACACACATTTGCCCCTACCGAGATCGGAACCCAGGACCTCAGATTGGACGACACTTTGAAATCCGTCATCTCCTCGGTGTTACTACTTAAATATTCTTCCTACATTATATGTAACTACCTACCATATGATACATAGAATATCGAGGGTATTCCAAAAATGGTCACCCATCCTACAACCGACCACTGCGAACGTCGCTTCACATTCACAATCGTCGACCAATGGAAAAATCGGTAGACAAAGCACTGGTTACGACATAAATCAATTAGTCAGTTTGATCTGTCGCTCTATTAGTGACTGAAAGCGCAAATGGCGTTCATCTGCCATCCATTGTCGCCGTCAACAAACGCTACCTGCGAAGCTTGAAAACTTTTTGTGTTCACGGTGTGCTGAAAACTGAAAAGTCATCGTAAGGCGCAATCTGCATGTTTTACCTTTAAGCTTGTGCACACTGCATTAGAGAGCGATATATGTCCTAAGAATTAATAATTAGTTAATTTTTCTTAACTTGTGTGCTAAGCAATATATGGCAGTGGCAGATGGAAATTTTGGTCCAAAAGTCCCTAAAAAAAAATTAAAAAAAAAGTTAATTTTTCTTTAGATTTAAAAATCAAGCATTTAACTGCTAATTTTTTTCAAAAATAATGTAACTACAATTGCAATTTCTTCTTTCAAATGTTTAATACTTGTAAAGGTATTCGTTTGACTTTGTGTGTTAGCTACAATGCGAGGAGATGGCACTGCCTTGCAGCATAAGAAATACTAGAAAGAATTCGATGTGGCCTTTAGGGCGCGGTAGCATAGGGCTCAGTTCATCCGCCCGGATAGCGGAGAGTCCCGTCTAATGGCTGGACCGAGTGATATCTTTTCTAGTAAAAATTTCTTTAAGTATATTTTTACTTCAAACTTTGTTCTCCCATGGATCACAAACAAAATTATTTATACTGTTACTTTTATTTATAAAATTAAGCAACTTTCGCAGTCATCGGTCATTGGATGGGTGCCCAAAAATCTTCTATCTCGAGTTCCTCCGTACTTTGGAAAGCACTTTAAGCCGTTGGTCCCGGCTGCATCTGCAGTCGTTAGCACCCACCAATCCACACTGGGCCCGCGTGGTGGGTCATGGCACAATCTCCCTATTGAATCCTTAGGGAAGGCCTGCGCCCCAGCAGTGGGGACATTAATAGGCTGATGATGATGATGATGATTATCAACGTCTGCGACCGGATTTGATGACACCCAATGTACCTTTATGTATTGAAAAACTAAATGAATTGGAGTTGCCATAAATATTTTTTATTCCTTTTTGTCTTCAAATAATTTAATACTAGCAAACCAGTGAACCAAATGTTCACCAAAAAAAAAAATGTATTTAATTAATTGACATCTTCGGAGATTTTGTGGGGTTTCGTTTGAAATAGAAGAAGTTTGATTTCTCTAAAACCGGAAGTGCTACGTTACTCACATCCGGTGTAGTCTTATCAGACTATTCTTAACTTATAACTTAAACATTCTCTATATCTATCTCTTACGGTTTGGCCGCTGAAACAGCACCACGGACAGACGGACGGACGGACTTGTCTAATAGATAAGAGATTCCAAGAAATAATTCAATATCTTCGCGTCGCTTCTACTCTCTTCGTGCAGAATATGGAAGGATGCATTTCCCGACAAGCGCGCTCGCAGAGACAAAAGTGTTGGTTGCGCGACGTCGCGCGACATGTTGTAGGTAGGTACTACCTAGAAATTACCTCGCTACCTTCCCTCCCTCCTTTTATTGCGTTAGTGAAAGCTTTTATCGAAAGTGGTTATGTAAACTATGACGTTCTTTGTTATCTATAATAACCAGGAGTACAATGTCTGTTTTCTAAAATGTCCTTTCTATTCTCAAAATTAAGGGGAAAGATCTAAAGGTTTTTTTATAGCCCGCCTGATGGTAAAATACGATCAGATAGATAAACATTTCTTTCAAAGAATATGGTATACATAATTTGATGACAATGATGTTTCTGACGACCTCCGTGGCCGAGTGGTTTGTACGCCAGGTTTCATGGTGTCGCCGACTCGAGAGGTCCCGGGTTCGAATCCCGGTGGGGGCAGATGTTTGTGTGATGAATACGAACATTTGTACTCCAGTCATGGATGTTTAATATGTATTTCTATATATATATATATATACTTATATATGTACTGTATATGTATTCTATCCGTTACCCTAGCATCCCATAACACAAGCCTTACAGTGCTTACTTTGGGGCTAGGCTAATTGGTGTGAGTGTCGGAAATATTTATTTATTTATTATTTATTCTTTTTGTTCACATATTCTACCATAATCAGTGGCATAGAAATATTAAAATAAACAAATGAAATCTAAAGAAATTTTTAGGAGAAAACAATCCACGCAGACTAGGCAACAGAAAGGACTCGAACCCGCACCCTTCGCTCTCCGGGCTGTACATTTCACTGTATGTCAGATGCTGATAAGGTGGAATTCAATAACATACCCAAACGGACAGAAGATATATATATTCGAACATAATCTCTGCAATTTAATGTCGTCGAAACAAATAAAATGTAGGATAAGTCCCCCCCCCCCCCTCCGCATGATACCGTCTTCATATTTCACGTTAAGCCCTCCCAGATTTAATACAGCCAAAAATCACCATAATATATATTTGCGTAGGGCGCATTATTCATAAATGCAAATTGCGGGCGGAGTCACACGCTCCGCCGATGGTATTGCCGATGATATTGTGTACCTGGGATTTTGTGTGTATGGACTTATCGAACGATCAAGGTGCTTTCTGGAAATATAGCCCTGTAAGTCGCTTTTTCTGTCTCATTATAATTAGATTATTTCATTCCAAATATGTATTTCTATTCTAGTTGGCAGATCATTCAAAACCATATTATGGAGCATATATCAAATTATATACTTCGGGTATATCACTTCACCCCCCATATTTATTTTTTTCAGTGTGTATGCTGTTGGTCGCAGATGACCTTTACAGCGTCACCGGGTTTGGGGACGGCGAGATCCTAAGGGGACCTCAAGCCGAGAATTGGCGAGTGCTTCTTGAGGTATTCCAGGCGAATGGCATCTCCCCACGGGGGGAGTCTCCTCTCCGTCTGGAGCCTCTAGACCACTCGATCCTGAGGGGGCCCCCCTTAAAATTATTTTACTTTGAAATTATATTTTTTTATCAATAATTAATGCTTACAATCTATACTGCACTCTTAATATTGTACATTATGTGAGGTGTATTCCTTGAAGCAATTTAACTGTTCCTGCCCCGGTAACACTAAAACGTAATATGACAAAGCGATTTATCGACACTGACTGTCAATTTACAAAAGAATTTGACAGTTGTGTCGATAAAGAGCTTTATCACATCATATCGCGGTGCTCTACGATGCTCATGCTAGGGGCACTAGATCTTTTATAATTACTTTCTTTTGGAAAGTGCACATACTTTTCCCGTCACTTCACCGCACTTTGTATTTACAGAACTCACATCCTTTGAATATTTATAACTATTAAAAACGCATGCATATACATTTTATACGAACTTTGAACAACACAGAACCCATCAAAAAGTTCATTGCTAACAATACATAACTTATAACCATAACCTTTTGTTTACAACCTCCAAGGCGTGGAAGTAAAAAAAATGTAATAAGAAGAGCTAAGCCTTATCATCCTCCCCAGTGTGCTGTTATACTTTATTACCTGTGACATAATAACCCTTGAACTTGCCCCATTCGATGAATGTTTACTCCTTTCTCCACCAATAACTTCTATGCAAGGTTTAGGATTAAAGATAATACGTAACATTGTAGTAGGTACGGAAGGACAAACAAAAATTTCAAAATTCAAAATTCAATATCGTTTATTCAGTCTAGGCTGTTACAAGCACTTGTGAATGTCGAAAAGCTACGCCATCGGTTCGCAAATCTACGGCGGGAGACCTTGTACTGAGAAGAACCGGCAAGAAACTCAGCAAGGGCTGCTTTTTTCTCCTTGTTTTATTTCATACAGTGTCGTCCAATTGAAAGTTGACATCAAACTTGCAAACATGTGTTGAGGTCAACTTCCATCACATAATGTCAAATATGTAACAATCAATGAATTTACTAACAATAAGTGCAAAGATAAGTCCCAAAATAGCAAGAAACAATTTTCAAAACAAAATGAACAAGTATATGAAAGGGAGTAAGTGCAAGGTTTTCTTCAAAACTCTTTCTAAGGCTGGGAGCCTTAGTTTTAATATAACTTTTGAAAAATTATCTACAGGTAAAATTACAACCAGGCCGTTTTATCATTCAAATATTGATTGACAGTAGAAACAGACGAAGTGTTGCCGGAAATAGCCACATTTGTTCAGTTTTCCTGGACAACCTTGCTTCATCATCATCAACAGCCTATCTTAGTCCACTGCTGGACATAGGCCTTTCCAAATGCACGCCACTCAGATCGATCTTGGGCTACTCGCATCCAGCTCCTGCCAGCCACCTTGCGCAAATCGTCATCCATCGCGCCTGAGGACGTCCAACACTACGTTTGCCTAGACGCGGTCTCCACTCCAGAACTCTTAACTCTCAACCTTGCTTATATAACACAAAAATAGTAAAAGTTGGATTGTTTTTTGCGTGTATGCCCTGTAATATCTTTTTTTTAATGTCCTTATTAAGACTTCGATTTGATAATTTCATTATTATGTTGAAGTATTTTTTTCATTTATCTCTAACTACTGTTACTATAAAATATTACATTTCTACATAAGAACTAACTGGCAAGTCCGTCGAGAATTCTCTATTATCTGGATATCCATGCGAATTGATGGTGTGTCCGAGATAGTGCACGGACAGGAAACAGATGGCGCTGCTGCCGTTATACCCATTGATAGGGAAATCTCCCTGTATGTGCGTACGTTATGCATTGTTCGTACGTATTGTTATTTGGCGAGGTTGTAGAAAAAATGGGATATTTTTGAGCTGCACAATGAATGCCGTTTTAATGGAATATTTGTGATGTCACAGAGCATAAGTTTTCGTTGAGATCACAATATGCTGTTCTGGCATCAACCTAGAACAACATGGAAGAGGGTAGCCATAGCGACATAATACTATATACATAATGTACTAAATTCATGATAAAATATGTTTCATTCTATTATCAGCTCGGTGAACTTAGACTATACAGTTTACGAGTCAGTCGCAAAATTTTCCATGGACGTATAAAACGAAAATTCGAAAATTTCAACATAACACTATTTATTTGGCAGTCTTGCTGCAACATAAAGTTGCCATACGCAATTTTAAATAAATAAAAAAAAAATGCGAACAAATAATGGAAATTGACGGCATATATGTGAATCGAGCAATACCCTCGAAGCTCACAGAACGATTGAAATTTTAAACACCTGGAGGCCTACTCTATTTCAACGAAAAACGAAATTTCGATCGAAATTTCGCACGTTCCCTACTCTGTTTCCTTTTCATTTCGAAAATTCGTTCGTCCGAAATATTTTGACAATTAAATTCTCCAAGCCTAATCTAATTCACAAAACTTTCGAAGGAAAAGTTGAATTTGACAGATAATTGTTCGAAATTTTAACCTCAAATCGACGAAATGAAAAGTGTTACCTTTTCATTTTCGTTTTGAGATTTTTGTTTTAATTAAGCCTAAAATACTTGCAAGAGTATTTTTAGTAATAGCTGCTTAGCTCGAGTAACATTTTTAGCATGTAAAATTAACAAATAAACCATTTTTTTATTATTTTTTGTAATTTCGATACTTCAAAGTATTAAACGACAAATTGAGGTTGACATACAGTAGATTGTATCGACTCTACAAATTAGTCGGCTAACACTGTCAAAGAAGGTTCTTTTAATGTCATCAAAAATTTGCCGTAAACTACCTATATTGTTTCCAAGTAAAAAAAAACGTTTTCTTAAAAGTAGAGATAAAAAGAACTCACAAACAAGACTCATTCTATTCGTTCACGAAAACTGTTTATGGTTCCGAAGTTAATGTGCTTGTTCGAAAATGAAATAGAGTAGAGACACTGGCGAAATTTCGTTTAATATTCGTTCGTTACCGAAATTTCGTTTCGGAGAAAGAGAGTAGAGCTCCTGTTTACTCTTGTACATACGTTCACGAGTTTCCCATTTCCCGATGTCAAGGTGAAACAAAGATTTAAAAAAAAAAATGACATTTCGCCAGGTAGAGCGGGAGGGGGGCGAGGGCGCTCGGATTTTTGACATCGGCAATTATTGCAGCCTCTTTTGTGGTGATTTCGATGTGTATTTATGCAAAAAGGTGTGAAAACAGTAAAGAGTTTTAGGGAAAAGGACGCGTGCATTCATTTTGGCAATATCTGTTTTGCCACTCGATAAACATAACATCACAATAATTTTAACGAACAACTTGATTTCACTGTTTTTATGATTTCGTTTTTATGATATTAAAGGTGGCCAGCAAACATGTAAGCGGTCGTCATAGCCCAAAAAATAGCAGTGAAAACAGTTTTACTGGAGATTGCATAGCCCCAAATCTAAAATGATGGGATTAGCATCAGGTAGAGTGACTTGCTCAGCCTTGTTTTTGAAAATCGCTTCCTGCTACGTGGAGCTTGCTTCTCAAACGTGATTATCACAATACAAGTTGAATGCGTACGTAACATGGACTGAGCTGTATAACGTACCTATGAATATACTAAAACAGTATCCACTCAGCATGATTGTCAATAAAGCGCAGCAATAGAGCCTCCATCATGTCCCCCGCCGTCGAACGCTCATCCACGCCGAAGATAACGCAAATACAAAATCGGATTTACTCGCGAAAGAGTGCTGAAGATAGTGGCATTTTCATAATGCATAGAGGCGGTGAAAATGCATGGAGAAATCATTTTATTTAGTTATAGGGTGGCACTTGTGGAATGACGGGAAACCTTATATTGCTATTTTTGGGGAAGATATATTTCGAAATAGACTCGGAGATTCTATCTGATCTCCTGATATTGAATCCTGTAATAACCTCATCTTGCAGCACAATTTCAGCTCTTTTACATGTTATGCGACACTGAATTTTACGTGAGAGCACATGTACAATATATTTGTTCATTTATATCTTCGTATTCAGCCATAAACTAGAAAGTTAGTTTTACCTTTATGAAAACTTAAAAAATCTCAAGTTATATATTGTCATGGGTTGTCGAACGGTTTTAATGTATTAGGAATTAATGCTTCATGTAAGTATATTTCTTTAGGAGCTTTCAATCCTATTTTTTTATTATTTAATGATGCTGAACAAGATTGTATTATATATAGATACTGTACCAGATTATACAAAACAAAGTTTTCTGGAGAGTCCCAGATAGTCAATCTGGCAAGATACTGAAGCAATTTATCCACGCAATCCTGAGATCAGTGATCTGATATTAAACCAAGCATAATTTGTATCCAAAAGTCGAGTAGCGTATCCAAACTAACACAGTCTGAATGAATGAAATGAAATACCTACAAAAATATACCATTTTCAACTTGCAAGTGTCCTTTGACCAAATTGATTTAATTCCGAAGATATAGATATAATAGAATATCAGAAGTAGTAAAACCCGACGAATGAGTATGAAAAGAGCTACATAAATATGTATGTAAAGGAAGCTAAAGATGTGTTTAAGGACCGTGCCTTGTGGCGCTCTGTTTTGTGCCTACCCCTCTCAGGATTGCGCGTGAAAGTGTGTGTGTGTGTATATGTATTCTCCGGGATAATTGTCTGCAGTCAGATGCCAAGGTAAACCGGTGGCCGTGTAACCTATTTTAAGGGCGAAGGGAGCTTTGCCCTATAAAGTATGAATGGGGAAGGCACCTGCCGGTAGAACCAGATGGGATATAATAAGCCTATTAAAGGCGATTATGCATTATCTTTGAATGTTGGTGGGGTACCGGCGGAGTTATTTTCGGCGATCGCATTAATATGCGAAACTACTGGAAACCATGAAATGATGTTTTCAGATTCTGAGTAAGTAGTTGTTTCATTATGACGTTTGATGTAATTTCATAGAGGAAGCAATGAAACTCATGTTCGTAGTGTAATTAATGTTTATTGCGTTCTCGGGAATACGATGCTTGTTTAACATCTTAAGTTTTCTAAGATTTGATTGGCAATAATGCAATTTCAACTTATACATTTAACGTGTTTTATTCGATCACTAAATAATCCTCCTCTTGTTGGGCGATCGGATAAAAGCAAGTTTTTTTAATTTGAGTTTCACATAAATTTTATTTTATGGGAAACTTAACCGAGCTTTTCGAATAACTCAGACTTGTATTGTCATGTTATAAGTTATCTTCTATAAGTTTATTTAAAACTCATTTGATTTTACTTCAAATAACTTGGAAATGCTTTGAATACACAAAATCACTTCATACTTAGTCTTCCATGTATAAATAAGTTTTTTCAATATCTAATTAGCTTATAGTTCTGCAGATATAATTGGCTCAGTGTCTTCAACATTGGAGCCGTCGGTTTGTCACGGGCCGGCAATCTATTAAGGGGCAAAAACGCCTAGGAGCGCTCGCAGACCCATAAAATATTTATGAGATATCCCGCAGTCTTGACTTGGCCCGCGTACAAGATGTAGCGGATTTGTACGAATAAATTTAGGGGAAATTTCTAGATGCTCTACGGTTTCAAAGAGAAAATCTCTTCAGATCCAGCTGGAATAACCTTAAGTATTTTTGAGACTTTTTATGAAATTGCAAAGTGTATTTTGAAATGTATAGTTTTAGAATAAATATATAGTTACTATCGTCTAAGCTGGGTTTTAAATACATCTGAATTATAAAAAACGATTTTTGTTTCTAACATATGATTACCTTTAATTTTATTATAATTAGAAGAGAGAAAATTTATGCAGCTGCCTTGCAGCCTAAGAAATACTAGAAGGAATTCGACACGGACATTAAGTTTGCGGGTTGGAGTCCCGTCTGCTACCTGGACCGCGTGGATTCCTTTTGGTAAACTTTTCTTAAAACTACATTAAAATTACCGCTATTAACGGGATTGTTACCATGTACCTTGTTTTTTATGAGTGTCAAAGAAGAATAGAAAAAAAGTTGAAAGTTTAAAACAATATACTTTAAAATTGTTATTTTAAAATCATAAATTAAATATTAAAATATATTAATATTTTAAAATATAATTTAACATAAGAAGGAGATAGAAAACCTCTCTTGAGTTTGTTTCGCCGGTTCTTCTCAGAAAGGGCTCCCAATTTTGGAACCGGTGGTAGTTTACGGTAGTTAGGTTCAAATAAATAAACTCAAAATTACATAAAAGAATTTTAAATAAAATACTTTATTAACTAAATTAAGTAATAAATTCATACATAGACAATAAAACTTTAAAAATCGAACAATGAAATAACCGAACGCTCAATAAAAGTCTTTCGAAGGTAGCTCGCCAAAATTAAATAAAAATTTGATTCCGACGACGTAGCCTGTAAAGGTTACGAAACGTCAATAACTAAATAAAGTTTCGTGCATTAACCCGTAAAAAACTAGTTTTATTCATAAATTAAATTTTCTTTACAACGCTTCCTGCTTTTAACTTAGATCGTCCCATTGAAAGCTTGGATTAAACTTGGCTCTTCTACCATCCGGAATCAGGGTTCGCGAGTGAATTCCGAAGTTCACCCGGCGCGACGGTAACCGCAGTTTACATGTTGGTGTCTGTCCATCTGTCACGCCTTCGTTTCCACTTTCGTTACTTTATTTCCTTTACACCTCGTTCCGACTCCTCTTTATCTTCATCGTTTCGTGTCAATTGTTTACCTTGTTACTGCTTTTGTTGAGGACCTATCTCAGTAAATTGAGCATGTTACGGTCATTGACCTTTTTTGAAGTGAAAACTTCTTTAGCGGTATTGTACACTTTTTTTGTGTAATGGGTAAGGTAAATGGGTTAAAAATGTTAAACTCGCGTCAGGTTAAACACGTGGGCTGATCGCATCATGACACACAATAAAATTGGAAAGGTTGTTGACTTTCAATATATTGGACGAAACATAGTAATATTTTATTTTATCGTATTATAATAATAAGTCTCTATCTAGGACGTCCACGTGGTAGCTTTATTGCGAAGAAAATCAACTTTTTTAATGTAATATAAATTGTCATGTTTGTGTACGATAGAGCAATAAATAAATATTGTATTCTACCACATACATGATAGTACTTTTATACTGATAATTAAAACAATCCGTGCAAAATTATTCGCTTACCATTCCAAAATATCAGAAATGCACAACGTTAATATTCAAGTTTTCACTTTTGCCGGCACTCCCGGAGTGCAACTCGTCGTTTTTTTTCTTTTGTTTTTTATAGAAATGTCCGACAAATGACTCCGCCCCCCCCCACCTGATGTTAAGTGACGGTGAAGTCGAGACGCGAAGATAGCTGGTACAACAGTTCTACCTGCCATACCAGCCATCCTCATCTTTACGGATTATGCAAAATAAATTTGTTGATTTACTATTTGCGCCATTTCGACTTTGTGTAATATAATAATTGTGTTATTGAGAATTATGAGTGTAAGCATTGGCTTGAGCAATAGGCTGTATGTTTGAATGAAATAAAAAGTAGTTAGTGAAATAATAAAAATAAATCATAAAAATCATATAAAAAGCCTTATGATATGAGTATTGTGATTGTGAGAGACATATTCATTTGAGAAACAGGTTTATGGGGACCTATTATGTGTTTTTTAAGTAAGTAATGTAGGTTGTCCATAAAAAAGCTATGACTAACTAAAACATCTATAAATTCAAAAATTAACGTTCGCGTGACAACTGAAACGAAAAAAAAACAATATTTACATACTCATATTTCATTTACTAGCTATAAGTGAATGAGAGAAGAAAAATGTGCGCGCGCACTGCTTTCTCTTGCTTATATCCCCCACTCAACTCCCGTTCGCCTCGCCCGTACACTCTCTTCGTAACGCGTAACGAATTCGCTAGCTTACCCCCCAAGTTAAGCGTGCGTAAAGAAGTTTCACTTCAAAAAATCTCTCGGTTTATTTTCGTTCCGTTGTAATAATAATCTGACTGAGCGACTATTACTTTGAGACAACCCCCGCTTTTGTTTGTAGCACCATTTCATTACAAGATAATTGTGCAGACCACGAAAACCTCCGTAATGTTCGGATAAATACTTGCCAAGTGTCATGCCCATTTTAACGCTTTAAGCTAAGGAGAATTGGCGCAAAAAAAAATTAACAAAGGACGAATCTGTGGAATAATGAAAGGAGGGGCCGCCTCGGTCGTTAATATAATGGTGGTATACATCACACTGAAGCAACAATGCTATGTTGCAGATGTAGGCAGTATTTAATATTACAAGCTATATGTTCAAGTTCATATGGCTCTTTTATTAGAAGCAAGATGGCGCTGTAGCAATTGTTACTCGCGCTAAGGTTTGAGTTCCTTAGTTTCACATAATAACAACTTTAGTTCTTTATTTAGTTAATAGATGTCACGTTAAGTCCTTGTAATCGCGATATAGATTGCTGCAGTGCGTTTCTATAAGTAGTTTCCTATATGGTAGGCTTCGATATATCGCGAAAAAAACATCAATATATCGATATATCGGACCAATTTTCCCAAAAATATCGTACAGTAGCTCACGAAATATGACACGCGGAATAATAATGGAACGAAAATTATCTCCCTAAAAATAGACCCTATTTTCGAATGATGAAAATGATTGCAGGGCCTCTCAGGTAAATGATTGCAGGGTCTCTTTCGTTAACAAGACTAGACAATCACACACTTCACAGAATATACAAATGGAAATCAGCACAACCAATTCACCAGCGAAACAGATTTACAAATAATAGACAATACTAAATACAGCACAGATCATAGATATGTTGAATATCATTAATCTGAGATCCAGTTACGATTTTTCCAGATACGAATTTAGTTAGATCGTGATATGCCGCTAATAATTAAAAAAATATCGTTTTTGATACGAATTTCGATATTGGTTATTTTGTATCGATATATCGAATCAAAATATATCGGCAAAAAATATCGATACATCGATATATTTTCAACAAGCCTACAACGAATCCCAATTCGCCGAGTACTTTTGCTGACCCTTGGTCCCAAACACTATGATGATGTTTTTGTTTTATAGTTAGAGATACGTCGTACACGCTTCTAATTTGGTAATACGAAAGTCAGGTAATAGGGTATTTGACAGTGTTAAAAATAAAGTGCCAATTGTTAGCATCTGTGTTTAGAATCAATGTTGGCAGGGGTTTTTACTATTTTTACAAAAAAGAATATTCATAATTTTACTTAGAACTAACGAGAAAGATAATAGTTTTCTTATTTATTGTCACGTGACCCAAAACGCTTGGGATTGGCGGAGCCTAAAATGACGTCACACGCAAGTAAACTTCCGGTTAAAGTGACATTACATTGTATCGTTTGACTTTTTAATAACAGTCGTGTGACGTCACATACTAGTAAGACGCCATATTGACCAGAGAAACGCGTTCGTGGCAACTTGAAAATGGAGTTTTTGATTTGGTTTTTTTTACTGAAATAAACAACAGAATGATGAACTACTTTTTACGGACTATATAAACATTAGTCAATAAAGTGAGATAGTTTTCTAAAACTTGTCAAATACCCTATTGCTGGACTTGCAATCAAACGGGCATGCTCTCTCGCCGCGGCTACAATTATAAATTGTAAATATTTTACATTTTCCAGACAAAACTCCTATGTGGCACTTGTGCCATTTTAAAATGTTGGCGTATAACCTGTCTTTATATTACACGTCATTGATTACAAGTATTTAATGTATTGCGTGTCGCCAAACAAATGTTTTTTTGATTACTTACGCGTGTCCAACGATCATGTTTACAACATATTTCCAGTCAATTTTATCGATGAAATTACTATCGGCTATTCAAATTGTAAATTCTTCCACACAGATGTTCTGATTTTCAAAACATTTATATGGACGAATTCACAAAGTGATTTGAGAGTGATTTTTAGTCACTGAACCAGGTTATTTCTACTTATTGCATTATTATTATTAATGTTTATTGGCCCATTAATGTCCCGAGTGTGAATGTTCTGATAATCTTCTACAAAAGTCAAGTCTCATCTGCGAGTTATTTGGGAGTGTTTATTTTGGATTTGTTGCGGCGAACGTGTTTTAATACATACCTATACTCATATACGTATGTCCTAAACTGCACACACGTTTTTATGTACACGTCAAATGGCCGTCGCTATAGTAACCAACGTAATTGAGTGGACCTTGTAACCACAGGGGAGTCTCGGCTGATTGGTAGCTGTTGTCATCTCCCCCTCTCCCCCCTTTCCCCTCCACATGGGGATGGGGGGTGTTAACTTGGATGACGGATATGAGAATAACGCCGAAGGGACGTTTTTAATTTTGTTTAACGACGAGAGTTTATGTATTTTTTTTTCTCAAATTAAACTGTTGTTGTTGGTAACGGCTTTTTTAAGTTGATGTTTTTAATAAATATGCTTCGTTCGGGTAGACGGCGTTTGTAACATCTTTTGTGCCTCATTATGCGTGGATGATTTCATAGTATACGCGACAGGTTTCGAATATCCTCTTTTCTAGATCATCTGAATGCTGTTGTAGAAAATTGAACGATATTGGTAAGCAAGATTAAAAATCTTATAATGAAAATTATTATGTCTGCTGTAGGTAAAAAGTCCAAAGTAAAATGAAATTTGAGAGTACACAATTTTTTTTGTTAAAAAATTGACAAAAGACGATGTCGACTACATTTCTTGTGCGATAACTTTGGCAAGAAAAATTACATCACAGCATATAAATGTGACAAGGAAACAGGCGGACTTATCAGAGGCAAGATGGATATGAGAGAATTGCAAAAGTTAAATGTTCAAATGATTTTTTGACGAGAGCGTTGTGATCTTGCTATTTATTTTGTATAGGTACTATTTAATGCAGAAAACGAAAAATGGCTTCTTAGTGTCATGATCTTTAAGGTATTTTAGAAAATTTTAAAGAAACAGTTTGTGTCAAAACAAGGTTTATTTGTTTTTTTTTTCTATATTTTCCGTGCTTTACCAAACAAAATGATTTCCATAGGTTAGACCTTTATATTAGATGGAGTCTGGGTAGACAGTGCGTGAGTGATTCATTGGTATCATAAATATGTTTTAGCTTTGGTACCTACACCTACACTAGATAAAAAAATGGGTGCGTGTACTTATGTAGGCGCGTGAGAAGTTATCCTTCTTTGGCATCGTTTAAAATTAGTTTTTAATTGCATGCAAATAATTAATTACAATAAATTAATAAAAAGTCTGGAAAACGACGAAGTCAATAAAGTTCAGTTTTAATTTGAAAAAATAAATAAATAATCAAAATATTCAATTAAAATCGCTACTGAATATAATTTATTAGAACATATGTGATTTGCACTTGTATGAAACTCAAACACGTATTCCGAATATACAAACTAGAAACATCTGGATAAATATTATAAATATGAATACCTATAACTGTTACTTTATTACAAAAAATAAAGATGTGGTTTTTGGTTCTACTACACCAATGGTCAAGAGATGGCGCTGTAGTCTCCTGAATCGCGCTTTGGTTCCATTGTTCCAGATTAATAAATACTTTTTGTTACTTTATTACGAAAAATACAGATGAGGTTATTGGTTCTACTACACCAATGGTCAAGAGATGGCGCTGTAGTCTTCTGAATCGCGCTTTGGTTTCGTTGTTCCAGATTAATAAATACTTTTGATAGGCCTTCACAATGCAGTCGTTAGCACCCACTAAATAGAGATTCTATTTCTATTTTGTTGCTAGATTTTCTTAATGTGCGGTAAACACAAAAGTAACGCATGAAGTTTGACCAACTTCATTATGTTAAAATTTTGTGTTACAGTGATGCGCGCGCATCTTAAAATTTCACTCTCATCATTTTTTCATAACGCGCCTAAAGAAGTATAACTTCAAAAATATACATCAGTAAAAATATTTCGTCTCTACCTAATTTTAACCCGGAACTTTTCCAATCTTTCTTTTATGTAACTTCCCGATGCCGCCGCAAACAAATTCTTTGGTCTATACAGTAAATGATAAAATATAATCAAATTAATCATCTTTTACGTTCCAAACTTGGATTTAACTTTACCATTACTTCAATCTGTCGATTCAGGTTTAGGTACAGCATCAAAATCTTTGTTGCTTTGGATGAAATATGAAAACACTCGTCATACAGGTGCAAGTGAAATAATCAAAAAATGTGATACTATCACGATTAAATCAAACACAAAGTCTAAAAGACCGGTGAACATGTAGATATGAAAAGAATTATTAATGCAAATATTCTTCGCAAGAACCGTATCTTGGGTCGTCTGTTTTATATGTGGTTAATATGTTAATTTATATTATTTACTATTGGTATGGCTCTTCCGCAGAAAAGCGAGATTTAATAGACTATTAATTGCCATTTGTTACGTTTTTGATGAACTTCTTTATCAATTTGCAATTCCATGTAAATCTTCCATCGCCGGCAATAATTTTCAATTCAACGTTGATTTGATTACCGAGCAACGCAATAGGTACTCAACATACAACATTTTGTCTCCGAACCGATATTAGGCGGGGGAAATTTAATCAAACGAGAATAACTCGCATTTTAACATCACGTACAATCCCCAAAAGTATTTTAACTCGAAAATTGTTTCCACAAAAGACCGCAACAGCTTGCCGCGATACGTTGCTCAGATAATGGAATGCAAATAAGTTTTTAGCGGCACGATGTAATTTTTTTTTGCAGACGCTACTCTTCTATAAGATGTGATGCGTGTAAATTATATGCTCTCAGTATACATCTGAGTATCCGTAATGTTCTTCAAAAGATAATCAACAACTAATACGAACTATTTCCTTGATATTTCTTCAAGCTAAACATGATCTTAGCTTAAGCTTATATACACTCACGGCAAATAAACATCCAATCGAACTAAGCCAACAGCAGTTTAGATCAACTAGATTTCAGAATCTTAGGTAGGTACATTAAGAAAACATTCCCAGTTCATTTTAAGTTTTTAAGAACATTTTCTCATATTCCAAGTGCTCTGAAGGTACAACATTTTTAATACAGCTCTTTAAATAAGAGTTTGTGTTAGGAGAGGTAGGTTTCCTACCCATCTAATTCTATTATAAAACGTAGAAAACTGCTACTGTAAGGTTACTGTACAATAACTGCTAATTAATTTTTTAACGAAATGGTTCTTGTACTTTTGCCCTTTTTGCTAATTAATAAAATATTCATCCAAGGCCGAGCGCCCTTTTTTCAGCCTCGACTAATCCTTAGCAAGATCAGCAGTTAGACAGATATTTTCTTCCACCAGGGGGCACAAAAATGTCGCGATCACCAGACACATCTTTGCAGTCGGGTAACAATAAAAAGTCCGATGGGCATGTTATGCAAATCGTTGTATTACACGACGTTCGAGGGTTGATTGCGTAACCTGTTGTGCGATCTCTCATTGTTCCGGTCCCTTAGACCGGAGCAGCGGAAGTGTTGAATTTAAATCGCTATCCTTGATTTGGTGTTTGTGTTTCGACGTTATGAATGAATCTCAAATGAGATATGTTTAGACACAATTATGTTGTGTCTTGTTTTGACTACGGTAGAAATACTTTCTCTGGAAATAGTTATCTATGTTAAAGGATCTATAAACTTTTTTAGTACTAAAGCAATACTATAAATATTCTCCTGTTCATTCATACAAATTACTGAAAAACCTTGATGACATCAAAATCCTTTACCTTGAATAAAGAGATTTTCAAATCTCACTGAAAAGCGAAACGATTCTTCAAACATAATTGGGATACACATTAATCCGCTTGTGGTCTAAAAGGCCACGGAAGAGACCCAATTCGCTAAGAGCAGTCGGGTTGGCTTTTGAAATCATTCTAGAGCTATTATTGTAAATCTTGCCTATTGCCAGGGGACTCCAAGGATATAATTGTTTTGATGTTTATTGAACCGAAGTATAATAATGTTAACTTAAATTAATATAACAGTAATTTGATGAGTTCTCACAAAACTAAACTCCTGAATTAGAAGGTAAATTAGAGCTGAGTTGAGCAGTTCAAATAATCTTTATTTGCACAATATGATAATGAACGATAACGGGGGTTTTACAGATTAGCACTGCTGATCATAAATCATAAACTGTATGAGTGCCGGTTTTTATCTAAATCCGTTCAGCCATTTTTGCGTGATTGAATAACAAATAGTAAAAACTAGTTGTATGGGAATATCACAGGAGTCTTATATAATTCATATATAAATATTATGTATTTTTATAATAGTAACTATTGTTTTTGTTTTGTAAGTAATTTGTAAATAATCGTTATCCACGGGAACTTTGCCGACAAACTATTATAATAGTGTGGCAGATATTTTCATGTATAAACAATGTGTGTACTTAGAAAATCAATAAAAAAAAATATGAAAATAGAATGTGTGTCGAGAAAGTGTTCTGAATTGATTTAACGATTTGGATAAAACAATGTCGATGTAGGTGATATAATGTACATTTCAATCAACTTTTTCATTTTCATAAATATAAGACACCCAACACAATTGCATTGAAAAATAAAACATAGTATGTGTCAGATGATAACTGCCGATAGTGGAAAGCCTTAAGAGTCAATTTGGAAACTATAGGACTTACTATTGAGGTAGTTTAGTCATATCTGAGGAAGTGCAAATTCATAGCACGACTCGCTCGCTACAAAATTGATATAGCGATGTACGCAGCCACCACATGAGTAATAAAGGCTCAGAGACAAAGCTTCATACAATTGCGAGGGTGGAAGTGATCATTGGAGACTGTCGCGTACGCAAAAAGACGTTTCTATTAGCGACGAAATGGCACCAGTGCTTTATCGGCAGGGAAAATGTATAACTTTTTGCCAAAAGCATTCGATTTCTCTACGGGCTTACTCTCTTAACTTAGCCAAGTAAACATCAGGTGACTCTTATGATAACAATGACCTTATTCCCGTTTGTTTTGCTGTTCAAATTTTGAACGTATCTAAATGTAGCAAAGATTTATTGTTATATGTCTCTTACTCTACACAAACACTCTAGGCTACTCCCAATGTTTAAAAAATTCTTAGTATTTTTTCGATCTATAAATCCAGTTATATATGTATTTTAATTATGATTAATGTTTATCTTACTCTTCTCCCTTTCACCGGATGACGATGATGTAGAACGGTGCTTTCTGGCACCCTTCCTTCGTGTTTTTATCTTTTTAACGTTGAATATTGATATAGAACCATTTTTATTCTATCAAGGCTCAGAGACAAAGCTTCATACAATTGCGCGGGTGGAAGTGATCATTGGAGACTGTCGCGTACGCAAAAAGATGTTTCTATTAGCGGCGAAATGGCGCCAACGCTCATTCACACACGCGCACTGCATCCTTTGCTTCTGTGTCTTCTTCACTCATGTCTAGCCACTCCACTAGCAGTAGGGGTACTACAAGCGACACATTAACAGTGACAGTCACTCGTCCGTCTGCCTGTCCCATGACAAATTACAGTTACGTCGCGATTAATGGCGCGACAACTCGTGGATTGATGATGTTGCCGAGATAATAACACATGATTCATCTGTCTCTGTGTGCGAAGCACAAGGTGCTGGATTTACTGACCTTTGTTACAATTGAATACGATTTCCTATTGTGCTCATACTCAGACTGTTTCAATCTTTTTTGAAAATTAGAGATATTTGGGCAAAAAATTTGCAAGCAGTTACATGCTTTAAAATAATAAAAAATATAACTATAATTGCTATTTCTTCTTTCAAATGTTTAATACTTGTAAAAGTATTCATTTGACATTGTGGGTTACCTATAATGCGAAGAGATAGCGCTGCCTTGCAGCTTAAGAATAGCTAGAAGAATTTTGACGCGGTCCGTGTGGGTCGCGGTAGGATAATTGGTCAGTGCATTCGCCCGGATTGCGAAGGGTGCGGGTTCGAGTCCCGCCTGCTGCCTGGTCCGCGTGGAATTTTTTCTAGTTATATTTTCTTTAGATTTAAACATCAAGCAGATACATGCTTTAAAATAATAAAAAATATAACAGAAAATTTGCTTTAAATTCGTGTAAAACTATTTTTGATTAAGTACATACATCAAAAAAAGTTTGAGATCACTTGCAAAAGCTGATATATTTTCCGTTAAATTCGATAATATTGACTAAGTCAGATTTCTGAACGAGTGTCAGCTTGGATTACATGTTTTTTTTATATGGAAAAATAATTGAATTATTTTATTGTTTTACGTTCTAATTCTAATTTTAAAATTTAGAATATATCAGAAAAAAAAAAATGGTTGCCTGTAAAGTCGGTTTTACGGGCGAAGATTTTACGTGACAACGTCTTTTTCTCGGTAGAATATTTATTGATATGAATATAATTAAATTGCACAATAGGAACAAGGAATTGAATGAAAATAAGAATTGCACAAATTTTAACTATAGAAATATATTTTGTTTACTAAAACATTGTACATGTAAACTTAAACTTAACACGAGAGACTCATCGTAACGTTACCGAGCGTTACACTTTTTCATAAGTGACTCCCAGCCGCAACCTAATTTAAGACGTTGTCACGTCAAAAACAAAAAAGTCTTCTGTAACACAAAAACAATCTTTTTTTCAAAGTGATTGCAACCTTTCTTGATGTGTGTATGATATAGTGCGCTTCCTTTAATTTGATACGATTCTTGATGAAACCTACCTTATTATTATTTTCTGCAATAAAGATATGACCAATGGCGTAACTTTCGGTAAGGCGTTTTTTAGAATTGATGTACTTTTTGATTTCTAATGCGATTTTTTTTAAGTTTGATCCAAGAGTTATATGTACTGAAAGTCTGTTTTGATATCAATGGCCATTGCACAAAATTCTTCATCATTATGTGATGTATTGTTATAAGTCTACAATAATACATTACTTGTCTTAATTTCGAAAATATTTTATACCTTGTTTTAACAATACAATACAATGTTCTATCTCTTGTTTTTTGATACTGTAAAATTAATTCTTTACTTACTCAGAAACTATTATTTTCAATTCTACTTTACCGACATACTTCATCATCATCATCATCACCAATTAATATCTTACTGCTCACAAACTTAGGAGGGTAGAAGTAAAAGGTAAGATTTGAAATTACAATTTATACTAAAAACTCGAACTAGAGGATTCCCGGCTACTGGAGGACGCTGAAGAAGCCGAAGATTCACTGTCCTGACTAAGTTCAGCTTTATAGTCGTAGAAGAAATGATCTCCATGAGGCAGGGTCATCTTGTCCGTGTCGTTGTCACAGCGGTGATCAGCTATCTTTATGAACACTAAGAAAAGAAATAGGTTTTTAAGTATATTATTATTTTTCATTGCTAGATTTATAATTTCAAAGAAAATTTTAACTTGAGAGAAAACCAGTCAGTTCAGGTATCAGACAAGATGTTCACCTAAGTAGGGCTGCTCTGCTATTACTGACCTGCGCATGACAATGTGCTATATAAACAAAATTGAGCTTGCATTGTATCTGAGAGATAAATTTGGGTTTTGTAGATCCAATAAGCTTACTGGTTCCATCTTGGCAGTTTCTGTAGTGCATCATACAAAGGCTTTTAAAAGACCTCCGGGCGCGTTGGTAGGCTCCACAGATCCACTTGATTCGAGGGTCACGCCACTTCAAAGCCATCTCCTCGGGGCAGCGCATGCATTTCCGATGCCATTTCCACCTGAGAAAGAAAAACAGTCAAATATATTATCAAGAAAGTTACGTTCAGCAAACTTTGTCTAAGTAAATGTGGCAAAATCTCACCATCCGTGTCGTTCGACGGTCGATTTGGGTTCGTATTTTTTGTTCCTTTTTTTCTCCCTTGACGTTGAAGACGATGATGACGACGAGTCATAGGATAAACTGAGCGTTTCTTTTGATCCCGAGCCACCTGACTCTGTTTTACATAGAAAAAAAAGTAATATTTTATTTTCAAATTTTACAATATTCGGAGAAAATTAAAGATAATTGGTGGCATTCATTTCGAGGGAATCGTGTTTTTAGGACTGATATTCATTTATTTCAAAACTTCTTATTTATCTTCTGAAACCACTGCATATGTCAATTTTTACCATTTAAAAATAAATGTCTTACTCTAAAAGTCTAAACAGATTGCTTTATCGGCAGGGAAAATGTATTACTTTTGCCAAAAACATTCGATTTCTCTACGGGGTTACTCTCTTAACTTAGCCAAGTAAACATCAGGTGACTCTTATGAGAACAATGACCTTATTCCGGTTTGTTTTGCTGTTCAAATTTTGAACGTATCTAAATGTAGCAAAGATTTATTGTCATATGTCGCTTACTCTACGCAAACACACAAACACTCTAGGCTATTCCCAATGTTTAAAAATTTCTTAGTATTTTTGCGATCTATAAATCCAGTTATTTAAGTATTTTAATTATGATTAATGTTTATCTTACTCTTGTCCCTTTCACCGGATGACGATGATGTAGAACGGTGCTTTCTGGCACCCTTCCTTCGTGTTTTTATCTTTTTAACGTTGAATATTGATATAGAACCATTTTTTGTTCTATCATTGAGATGATTGTCGACTTCTGTCACTCCAGTGGGTATATTAGACAAGACAACGTCAACTGTAAAATAAATATTATTATCACCATATTTACCGTCATTTCTATGGCTTTTATTGATACTTATTTCAATAAAAATCTAAATCTGTATAATGTTAGGTAATATATAGAATGTCTCAACTTATTATCGAACTGCAATTTGAAATTAATAAAACATCAGGACTATTTAATAATACTCACTTGCTACTAAGCATATTATTATATTTGAAAAACCTAGATTCACCATTTCCGTGCGCAGTGTAATGTAAAATAATATAAAATTTAACATTCAGAATATCGTAAATCTGAGTGCATATTACGTGGTTTTGTAATGTGATTCGCTGCCTTTACGATTATAGAATCATGTGGTTTTTTTTCTAGTAAAACTTTTCTTTAATCTAAACATTAAAAGATTTAGATTTAAGCAGTTAAATGCTTAAAAAAATAAAAACACAATTATTTGGTTTTAAAAATTTCCCATATTGTTGCGAGTCATGTCACCATACCATTCATCGTTGACTGTAATATATTTTAATTGTATTTTTATCATAAATGTTGAGATGTAGTATTGGCGGAACATGATCGAGTTGACTTTAGAATAATTTTAATTTACTTTTTTAACCTCTGAAGTGCTAGTTTAGAATTTCCAAAATTGAATAGCTTTATTCAAAATTATTATTAAATAATTTACCGAATGTAATACTGCTTCATAATAATTGAATATTTCATTACTATTATTCGTTTTGTTAGCTGTTTTTGCAATCAAAACATAGTTATTAAAAAATATTTTAATTCTCTAAATTTAATAAAATATTAACTTAGAGACGACTATTAAGTCTCTTAGTCAACTCTCTCGGATGAAAAGTAATATAAATTCTATTTATATGTACGTCATATAATTTGTAGTGTATAAATATTACTACAATTACTTACATGCCTTGAGTTATAGAAAAACCCAATTTTTCAATTGCTTATTTTTCAGCACAGATAAGGAAGATCTAGAATTGAAAATGACTTTGGGAATTATGTTTCCGCAAAAATCTGCAAACTCGACGAAAAGCTGAGCATATATTATGCGTTTTCGTACATGGTTTTTGCTAAGCTGCCTTTGTATTTACATGAAAAAAAAATATACATAAAATATTGTGCAAATAGTCGTTTAATAAACATTGTTTTTTTTTTATACATAAAAGCGGTAGATTTATTTTGAGTTTCTTCACTATACTCTGTACACGTAGAACCAATGTCTTCCATGATGTGTGTCATTCTTACAATGATGATCATGAAGCTTCACAAACACTGGAACAAAAATTATATATTTGCCTACTAGACCCACTAATATAATACATTTGAAGACGATGTAAGAATGTCAAAGATAATCAGAATAATATACATCAAGTACAATATATAGATGATAGCTGAAAAGATAAATTTGATTGAAAATTGTCTAAAACTAAACTAAATTTTACGTCCATAATAATATTGTAATAGAGGGGTGAAAATTTAATATTTTATTGCTTTGTGTCATTTAAAAGCATGGCTTGTCTTCGACCAACGACGTTATTTGTTTTATCTCTCACAAGGGAAAGTTCAAAGTTCGATGAGGCTTGAACCGAAGCAACTCGTAGGACAATGATCTAACTTTGACTCGGAGACAAACAAACTTGTTTCAGCCTCCCCGAAAAAGGGATGACAAGAACTTTTGGAAACATGGCAGAAAAAGCGGACTTTGTCTTATTAAATCTAGCGACGCTATTAGTTGAAGAAAGTTCAGCCACCTATTTAACAAAATAAAAACTGGTCTATGCATTTTGTATAGATTATCTTTTTATCTTAAAACAGTTAAATACATTGTTATATTTTTAAATTATAGAAATGAGGAGCAAACGCAAAGATTAGAAAAAGACCAGCTATTAACGCATGTAAATTCCATTCATACCTTATATTCAATAGAATAGTCATTTAATGAACCACGGAATATATCTACATATAGTGATGGCCCACGATTAATATGTTATGTCTTCTGATAAATATTGAAAACTAAAATAGAATTAATGTAATTGTCTAGCAATTAGACACGAGTTACTTACTGGTGCCATCTTGGCAATTCCTGTACCTCATCATGCATTCACTCTTGAAGGTTCTGCGAGCTCTTTGGTAAGCACCACATATCCACTTGTTCCCTCGATTTGTGTGTTTCTTCATCATATCATGTGGACACGCGTAGCATGTTCTAAATGTTTGAGTACTGAAGACGCAAATTTATGTACATCATCCACGAAGTGGGTATCATATGGTTACTCTTTCCTATTACAAGCACTTTGAAAATCGCAAAATTCTAATTGATTTATCGATGTTTGGTCTACGGATAAGTTTTCTTCTTCTTCCTACCATAAAACCAAATTTATAGCATCACTGCTGCATTGCTGCTTAGCAGCACGCAGTGTCAAATCTTTAGTAGTTTTTTACTTTGCTAGTATAAGTGCATGTTATGTTTTAATTATAAAAGCAAGCGATCAAATGCGATTATAATATTACAAGAAGGTTTAAAAAGCAAATAAATTACAGAACGATACGCACGCTCGCCTCAATTCCTTTGTCTCCGCTGATGATGCTTCTGAAGAAGATGAAGACGACATGGTATAAGAACTTGAAACTGAACTAGAATTGAAAGACAATAGCAAATTAAACCATAAAATTAAAAACATTATTACGAACAATCTGATACACATATTTTTTTATCAGTTACAGTTTCAGCCACTCAACTTTTGCGATCCCGTTGACGATAGCGTTCAAATCCAGTACTTACTTAATAGTTAATCAATTATTTGTTATTAACAAACTTTACCTATTGTTTTCTGCTTGAACTATATCGTCCATCTGGAAAATTAGCCTCCGTCTTAATGGCAACGATAAATAATATTACTTTTGATGATATTGTACTTTTGTACACCATGAGGGTAGCAGGAGCAGTTTTCTTAGCACGCACCATTATCGAATTCGATCTCGGAGCTCGTCAAATGTCAAGAAGTTTAATATGGAAATTTAAACAGCGCCACAAATGGACACAAGCCCTACAGTACTTACTTTGGGGCTAGGCTAATTAGTGTGAGTGTTGAAAAAATTTATTTATGTATTTATTATATCCATACAAAACTTCTTAACATAAGGCGCTTTTCGAGATCGAATATAACTATTCGAATTCGATATTGGTTCAGCACACTTTTCAGTCACGTTAGCCACCTTCGCCACTTGACTACATTTAAATTACCCCAATTATTTGGGACCAAACAGTTGGTGCTCCTTACTCGCTCGAAGATGTATCGGTGGTCTTGAATTCGCTGCTCCCGGTAGACTCAGATGAGGTGAAGGGATTCCATTTGTGCTCCCTGTGGTGGGCATCCCCCATAGCGGCCACATTTTTCATACGGCTTATATGGTCTAAAGGAGTTGCACCATCGTAACCGCTGACTGATTATGGTAGGAATCGGAAATTAAAATAAGATTTAATTGTAGTGCATTAGAATATTGATTTTGGACGTCTCATAGAAGCAATAACGAATTTTACAGCAATGTTAATATTCTGTAAAAACTTAAGACATTAAAATTAAATGGATCATAAAAAAATAAATTGTTTGTTTTTATTGTTTTACGGGTTTGCTCTTGACCCATATCCAGTTTGAGAACAAAGATGGGAATCTTTAGTGCAGCGAGTTCACCCTAAAGGTGCCCATTCACTGTGTTTAAATGAGTAAATAATTATTATTATATAATTGTTGAAATGCTTAGGTATAGTACCTGTTTGAACTTGGAATTATAATGTGATGGAAAAACACAGTTTGAACAATAAATATCTCGAATGCAGAAAATCATAGAGTATGCATAGCCTTTCGAATATTTTATCACGAAAACGTGAAACCAAGAATCGAACGAGAGTTAAGCGAAAGCCCTTAAGACGAATGATTGCTCTTGTTTTATCATTTCCCAATCATGGGGAAGTGATTAAGTACGTC
Source organism: Chilo suppressalis (assembly GCA_902850365.2). Lineage (NCBI taxonomy): Eukaryota > Metazoa > Arthropoda > Insecta > Lepidoptera > Crambidae > Chilo > Chilo suppressalis. The sequence goes on along the minus strand of OU963913.1, from coordinate 21,487,977 downwards.
TCTCTGTGATCGTCCTCATTAAAACTTCCGAGTTTAGAGTCAAACTTTTTAAGGAAAACTCCCTACCTTGGAGATAACTTATTCATAGTGATATCAAATTACGAGTGTCTTCAGGCGTATAGAACGTTTTGCGTACCTCAATAACGGAACTGTTTACTTGTATATAACAAATCAATGAAATTACGTATTTCTATCTATGGCTCTAAGCTATAATAAATTTCATGACGACTAAGATAAGTGTACAATTAGGTTTCTATATGTAAATGTATGTGAGAATCTTATCACTATGTAACACAAATAATGTGAACCTTGTATTTTAACTCATACAAATTCATGGTTTTAATTAGGCAAGACCCTGTTTATAAACCTTTGGATTTAATTTCAGTAACTGTGACGGTTGATGCGGTGAAATTAGCATTTGTAAATTATTAGCAGCCGTAAAACGTAGCGAGAATTTCTGGAATTTCTTTATATTAATAAATAGACTAAAAGCCTTCTCCACTCTGTAAATGAACAGTTTCCTTATATGTATAAAGATATACTATCTGATTATTACAGAATTATCACAATGACATGGCTTTCAAAATATAGGCTTTAATAGTTTCTATAATGTTTGTACCTTTCACTAAATATCACTTAATTGTCTATCTATTGTAGTCTTATAATAGATTTATTGCTTTTGGTAGCGAAACTGATACCTATTATTATTTGAATTAAAATTCAGTATTTTCTCAAGCTTTTGAGAAACATTTACAAAGACATTGATAATGTCCTAAATATAAAAAACTCACTTAAAAATATACACTCATAGAATCGCGCTTCGAAACCTTATTTATTTTCATTGTATTACTGTTAATTTTATCATTATCGTAATTTTAATATCGCTTTTACTTGTTTTTTTTATTATTATTATATACATATTTATATGCAACTCCGTCTTGCAGGTCTTTTTTGTGCTTACAGTACTTTTCAATTTTTTTTTCTTTGCTTTAAAAGCACGTCTGTTTTTTTATCGTGCAGACGCTATTACTTGTTACTTATCCACGGTTTTTATAATTATCGCTCGGTACGAAGTAACGATTCTTGATATCAATGAAGAAGCTACTCATAATATAGGGCTTGAAGAAACATCAAACGAACTTCTCGATTCCCTTACCGCTGACCGCAAACAGCACGACACACCAAACCGTCATAATTATCTTCTTTCTACATCCAATAAAGTGACATTTTTTATAGTTCGCTCGCAAAAAAAGAAACCGAATAGAAAGCCATAATAACGCCGAACGTCATATTTTTTATTGCTTATTGTATTGCGAAAGTGATGTTTTTATTTTCACTGGGATACAGTGGCGAATGTTGTTTCCCTAAGTTTTTATTGACTTGAATACACCCGTGTGTGTGTCTGTCGGAAAATAAAATGCTTGTAACTTAACATATTTATTAGCTCTTGATACAGTTTAATATTCGTTTACTACTTTAGTAAGCATAAAACATCTTGTATGTTTATATCATTCAATCTTATTAAATTTTTGCTGGTGTTGCTTTGGTATCGTGAACTGTCAAAAGTTAGGAAACAATAGGGTATTTTTAACACGCTTTTATTAGATCGGCTTGTATGTAACTATGTGATAAAATCTAAGAATCTGAATTACACGCACTTTTAATTCTTGTATCATCATGAAACTTGGCAATTGTATGTAGATTAGATGACAATACAATATTGACTGGAAGGTGGCTGATGGAACAATGGAACAATTATAAAAACATAACGAAAGCTCGATTCAGAAGCCGTTGCCGTTGGAACTCACGGTAGTTTTGTGGACCTAATGATATTTTATTGTGGGTTTATAAATAGATTTTTTAGATTTTGTTTTTCAAGGCAAGGTTTTACGCTACAATAACTTGATATATAATTTATTCAGGATATAAATAATACACTCTTTCAGTGATGCTTCTTTATTAAATAATATTTAAATCACTGTTTGCTTCTCATTCTTAAAATCACAATAACGTATCCGTTTTCGTCGCCATGCCCTTATATTTGATTTGTCCGCATGTTAATCTTCAAAGTCTGGGCTAGCTGAAAAAGAGATAAAATCAATTTCGCATAAACTAAGAGATACAAAGACTTACACCGATAATACACATTTTCGAAGAAACATTAGGGTGCCAATGGGTAATGTTGCAGTTATGAGTGTGAGATAACACCTTATACTTATTATAAATAAAGTATTTCAGAATCTACACTGCCTAAATTCATAACACTAAACTGATATTTCGGCACTGTTGCGAATGCCATGATCATGGAGTAACTGAAGTAATTGCGGGTAGATGTTATTGGCAGATATATCGGTCTACCCTCTGAAGTCGTCTTTTGTTGCGTTCGTGTGGTAGTGATAGGGGTATCGCAATTACTTCAGTTACTCCGTGATCATGGCGCTTGCAATAGTGCCGAAATATCGGAGACTCATAAAAAACAAGGTACATGTAACAATCCCGTTAATAGCTATATTGTGCTGATAGTTTATTTTTCGTACATTTTCATGAAATCTTCTGCCAAATGTCCCAACTAAACTACGCAATGACAAAATTAAACGCGTCAGACAATAATGAACTTCGATGTTAGTAAATGCAAAATAAGCCAATACGAATTTGTGTACCACGTGCAGTTGTGCAGATTACAATATCGAATGAGTATTTTAGAACGATAACAATGATTATATTATTGAAGCACGGTACTTATTACTCGCACGGAGTTCCTAAGCAGAGCGAATAGAGGTCGCCACTGGAGTCTTGGTGGCAGTAGCAAGCTTGGCACGACTCGTGGTATATATCTCCTTCGTAGTTGCATTTCTCTCCTAAAGACCCATAACGCTGTCGTTAAACCCTACTAATGTACGAATTTTGGACAATAAAGTGCCAAATAGAAACTTTATTTGATTTTATCAATAATTTTCTAAAGAAGGTAAAGGAGAATATATCCAATTTTTATTAATGACGCACCATATCTTAATTTTGAACATGATTATTCATATTAAAATCAAAAAATTATAACTTAAACGATCTTCCAATAGTTTTGCCATAAGTTATTGTTACGTAATTAACAACTTCTACGACGTCATTTGCTATATAGGTTCTCGGCCAGAGAATATTACAATTGGTTCGCAAATATTGTTCGGTAACAACCAAGTGACCTTAAATATTTATAAAATTGAGGCGATAAACGTCTAAGTATGAAACTTGGAAACTAAATTTTCAAGTTGTTTGTTTACAAGGAAAATCCAATAACTTCTAAGCTGTGGGTCCCAAAGAAAGTTTGATTAAATGGAATTTGCATGAGACCCGCACGCCATCTGCTCTTGTAATATATTTTTAATTTATGTCCCAAAAGTTGTCAAGGCTCACCAAAGAATTAGGGGATACCGCTTTTTAAATATTATACCCAAATGGCGCTTAATATTTTATTTTTGCATTCCCATGCGAGCCCTTAGTAGAATATCTAAGATGTGAATCCTTGCATAGAAACATTTTAACTTACCAGATTTTATGGAAGAAGTCATAGCACCTAGAATTAAAAAAAAGAGTTAATAAATAGTATATTCATACTAAAGGAAAATATTTTAATTTGTCAGTCTACATTAAGAGATTTGAAGTGATTACTCACTTGCTTGACTTGCGGCTTGAGCTTCAGAACTCAGAGCATCGGCAAAGGAATTAATTGAAAGTGCATTAGCATCAGCTGGAGCTAACAAACTTCCTTTTACTGATGCAAAAGAATTGGCATCTGCAGAAGCTGTCGACAAGCCCGTTGGCAGTGAGTGACCGGTGTGTAAACCTTGCGTGTAAAGCGATGGGAATACTGCTTGACTTCCTTTATTATATGCAGCATTCGTAAAAGCATTGGCCTCCGCTCCGGCATTGGCCAGTGAACCCGTTTGTCCTTGCAAAGTGATTGGATAGTAACCGGGATAATTAGATTTTATATACCCAGCATTGGACAAAGCACTCGCTTCAGCTTCCGTTAGCGTTTGCGCACCACTATATCCCGGCACAGTATAGCGTCCCGGATAACTTAGTGGGGTAAGCCCAGAATTGGTTAAAGTGCTTGCTTCAGTTTCGGCAAAGGCTTGAATGTTACTCTGTCCTTTCAAAGCACCTGGATAGTTGAAAGTCGTCAGTCCAGTGTGCGCCCCAGCAATCGCATCACTACTTTGCCCTGTTACAGCGGCTGGAAAGTACCCAGGCAAACTCTGTTTATTGTATCCAGCATAAGTTGAAGATGTTGCCTCATTTTCTGGTGATCCTGAATAATAGATTGGTAAAATTGATTGGGTAGATCCAGAATTTACAGAGGCGCTGGACTCAGCTTCGGCAAGAGCCTGGGCACTGTTTAGTCCTGGAAAGTATCCCGAATTCTGTTTCGGTAAGTTACTTAGATTATACCCTGTATAGCTTGGTTTCTTATATCCATAGTTAAGTGTTTCACTTTCCGATAAAGTTTGTGCGTTACTCAGCCCATGGAGTCCTGAGTAATATCCTGCATAATCTGGTTTATATCCGTTACTGACAACTGAGCTTGCATCAGCATTAGCTAGTGCGTGTGTGCTTCCCTTTCCTGTTAGGACTGCGGGAATACCTGGATAGAACCCTGTACCTGGCGCAAAAACTACTGGGTGATTAGGATAGGGAGTTGGAAATACTGGTTGAATCTGGTTAAATCCAGAAGCGGAAGCACCAGCATCAGCTTCTGCGAAGGAATTGCCTCCCTGTATTGGAAGTCCAGTATAATAAATTTTGGGGCTAGGTAAAAATCCTGGTTGACTGGGCTGATATAAGTTGTATCCTGAGTTTGTAACAGAGCTCGCGTCGGTTTCCGCTAAAGCATTCCCTTGGCTTCCACTGAGTACAACTTTTCCATAAGATTCCGCATTGCTAGATCCATCGCCAATATAGTAAGGTAACAGTGCTGAAAAATAAAAACTTTTTATTAATATTTCATAATAATATTTTTTTACACTACTTGACTGCTAACACAACCAATATTGATAATATTGTGCATGTGATAACAATCCACGTCTCTATTACAGCGCTAAACGAATCCGATAAAAGGATATTGAGAAACCAATACAAATAAGCTCGTGCGGTCACTCAATCATTGGAGTGCCAGTTTCGTTTTCGAACTCGTTTGGATATTACGTTCGCTCACAATTGCTTCGACCTTTCGATGCTCACAACATTGAACGAAATGGCGTCCATACCTTTTAACCCTCTAGTTGCGAGCTTTTTACGTGTCAATTTTAACATGCATGTATCGTCGTAAATTTTTACTTTATTCGCTTTGGGATTTTTACGCACAGGTGTTGCCGGAATGCCAATAACAATTTTTATTTGCCACGATGGTGTCGTTGAATGTTTTGGCGAGTTAGTTTATTACTCTTGACTATATATTAGGGGTGGCAGTGGGTCGGTCAGGTGCAGTAGAAATGCCTCGTGGCTACTAGAATTCCACAAAACTATAGATGTTGAACTCGAATATTGGTGCTACACAGAATAAATGCTGTCATAAATATCATTGCAAAAACTTTTCAGTGTTTACAAACTGAATTCTGAATTGGAATATAGTTCTTTCAGATTTCATTTTATAAGCGACTCTATTTTGTACTTACGCGCATGCGGTTGTGGTTTTGCGTATTCAATACCTGCGGTTCACAAACAATTTATGAATTGTCATACAAGCGATTACAATTTTTAAATCAGCATTTATTAATTAATGCAACAGCAGTTTAGTGGGTAGATTAATTGATTTTTAAAAACGTGTGTAATGCGCTTTTTTCAAAATGTTGACTCTTATAATGTCTGTTTTTCTAGAATGTATCTTTCGTTTCTGAAGCTTAAAATTTTATAAAAGGGAACAAGACTATTATGGACTGATAAAATCAGTAACAAGAATCAGCAAAAACATTAGATTAATAATAAGAGCTAAACTACTAACAGCAATCCGGTTTACTGAAGCAGTTAATCTCGATGGTGACGCGTTGATGAGCAACGCTCTCGGTGCAAATGCAGACCTGACAATCGTCCCATGGATGCTGGAAGGGTTGCCTCGGGGTAAATGGTCGACAAGATTCATCTGCAAACAGAATTATCATATACAGTGCACACCAATATATTTTAAATGGGGCTAATAAAAATGAGAACATCTACGTCACAATTTTTTCACTTCCTCGTTTCTTGTTTGAGATTATAAAAGACTTAAAAATCTCATTTCGTACAATAAGAAGACGAATTAAAATTAAATCTCCTTGATTCGCTTAAAGTACGTAGATCCTGAAAATAGTTTTATTTGAATCAGTTATAACAACTAAAACTGATATGGTTTCACAATTGCAACAATTTTTACTTTTATTTTATTTAAGTGACTTTTTTTTATTTGACAATTGTTGAAATTCAATTTATATATTTTTCTTTCTTTAGTGTAAACTTCAGCCCATAAAAATTTATTCATGTTATGCCCACATATTTAGAGTTACAGTATGGTTTTCTATTATTGTAATTGCTTTGGTTTTTTTTTTATAATTGTAACATGTTTTGTGAGCTAATAAAAAAAAAATGCACAATTTTTGAGTTAAAGTGGAAAAAAAATAGAATAAATACCTACATTTTTTTACCGGAAATATAATCGTTGCCTGAATTCATTTGTAAAATTTCTTATGTAACTCAAAAGTCACGCTGTCTAAACAATAAACTAAAAAAACTTACGTGGTGATGGTCCAGGCAGTGGGCTGGTGGGTAACTTAGGAATAGATAGTGGGTACGGTGTGGCAACTGGCAATGGAACTAATTCAGGCAGAGTAGGCGAGATCGGATCAGGTATATGCACTGGTATCAATCCTGGGACTGGTGCAGGTATCGAATCTGGTAAAACTACAGAAAAATTAGTTATTAACATGTGCGTAATTCATTATTCTGTTATTTATCATAAGGACCTCATTTATAAAACTATATTTTAGAGATTTTTTCTACATTAGACAGTGCAAATAGTTTCTTTATTCTTTTAAGTTATGTCTAGATGTGAGGACCTGTAATTGGCTCTTTGTCGCTACTATTCATTTCTAGTATATTAAGATAAGCTGTTGGTCTTCCATGTAACCAAAATAAATAAATAAAATGAATAATGTATAAACTAAGCTAAGTAATATCTTAAAATGAAATGAAAAATTTTGGTATCGCTTTCACTTAAATAATAATTTCTCTCAAAAATCTTCTTAAATAATGTTTGTAAACTTACTCGGCGCCGGATATGGTGCAGAATTGATCGACTGTGGTTCTGAAAATGTATTGAAAACACATGAAATTTGGATAATTAATATTTTGTGTAGCAGACAAAGCAATAAATAAATACCAGACGTTTGAAACTATAAATCAATACCAAGCGTTTGGTTCATATCGCGAAATTTTTCCTGATGTCGATAATTCATTATTTCAATAGTTTCTCATTGTAATCACTTTGGTATTTTCACATTTCAATTACAAACATATAAAATTGATCACGGTTTTTACCACACATCGGATTCGGGGAGCATGTGAAATGCTTAACCGGCATTAAAGATACCGAAATGACGATACATTTGCAGACCAAGCAGGACTCAGTAGGATGTGGGAACAAAACGTCTACTGGGAACTTGTCACAAACTGGTACTGGAACAAATTAATATATCAGTGGTTAAGCTCTATTCATAAGTAAATTTGAATCTTATATAAAAAAGTGTCTTACATGGAACGGGACTAAGAACTTCTGGTACAGGAGCTGTAATAACAATGATCATTAATTTGCATTGTCTAACAATCATGAGTAGAGAGATGAACGTGCATTAACCCGTAAAAACTAGTTTTATTTAATCATGAGCCGATAAAATAAAAACAGATTAAGACAAATTATTCATCACTTAATACTTACGTAATGGCTCTGGTGGCAACACTGTAATGTCAAAGTTGAAAGGTTCATTAGTAATTACAAGAAAGGCTTACTAAGAATATATAATGAATATAATAATCATACCGCACTGTAGGTTTTCCTCGCATTCGATTTTGACATCAATATTTCCAAATGCATCAATGATCTCTCTGCAGATGCAAATCTGGCAAGGGTTCAGTGGATTTTCAAAAACTTGGTTACTTGGAAGCGGACTGCAAGATACTGAAAAATATTATTTTGAAATTAACAAAAGAAGATAACTGGTTAGTTAAACGAGCAGACAAATAGTTAGTTTATGTGATAAACAAAAAACACATACCCTCTGGTTTTGGCGGTGGTAGTGGCGGTAGAAGAGGCACAGATGGGATTGGTTCGGCTACAACAGAAGGAGGTTGAGGAGGCAGGGGTGGCAAATGTTTTAAAGGTTTCGAGCATCCACTACAGCTGGCACAGACTGGGCTCAAGTCTTGCAGGCACACGCACACCATGCAGTCAAAGTCCACTGTCCAGACGTGGTGTAATTCACCGTCAAATCTACAGTTAATATCTGGACCGTCTGTAACCGCCATATGATATTGAAAAACGATTTCGAGTGACTTTATCACAATAAGGAAACCCAAAAACTAGTAAAATTGATCATTAATTTACCTGTGAATTGATGTGGCCTTATGTATTCATTGCTTGGAATCGGTCTCCAGAAGAACTCTAAAAATGGAATAAGAATTTATTTCGTCTCAATTTTGTTTTTATAATAAAATATAGAAAAAGCTACCAACTTGATCCAATATGAGGCATTGATTGTCCATTAGCTGTTTGTCCTCCCAAATCTAAATATGCTTCATCGTAAAGTACACGTGACGGTAAATATCCTGAGAAACTTCCCAGGTTATAGCCATTCGTCCTTTGAGCGTTAGCTACAGCTTGAGACCCTGCTTCATAAGGAGCTTGAGTATGAACATGAGAGTTAGATAAAGCTTGAGCCAAGCTTGCTGCTTGAGCAGCAGACTGAGCAAGAGATTGTGCCTGAGCATTAGACTGGCCAAGATATATTTTTTGAGCTTCTAATGGAACTTTCACTCCAGAACCAGAAAAAGTGTCAGATTGAGCTCCTGAAAAAGCTTCGGCCAAAGCTTGGGCATTGCTGAAAGAATTCGTTCCTGTTCCTAAATTTACTAGGTTTCCTCCAGGTCCATTAAATGGTTGGTTGTAAGGACCATATGCGCCACTATCAGAGAACGCTTTGGAGTTGGCAAGCGCAGCACTTGATACCAAAGAATTGGAACCAAGAGTCGGGCCATAAATTGGTGTATTACTTGATGCTGATGCTTGTGCGTTTGAATTCGCAAAATTAGAATCCAGGAGATAATTTGAATAACCAGAATTGTTTGGTTCTGCTATGGCACTCGGGTCTGCTGACCGATTCACGCTCTCTTCTAAATTTTGCCCATTATTGGCGGATAACACTGGAGATAGGAGGTACAGCACGGAGAATACCCCCCACAACACAACCTTCATGATGAGTCACTTTCCCACTAATTAAACATATATTAATATTTGGTTATGTTCTTGTATAACTAAACTGGAGTGAATGAAAGTGTTTCATGTGGAGGAGTTTTTATAGGAGATACGAGATTGGCATGAAAATCGGTGATTATGATTTATTGAAACAATTTACTAATTAATTTCGAACGCCTTGTCATTTAATTTGCTTTGCTGTTATTCACGGCATTTTCGGTTTGATTGATTGAATTGGTACCAGATAAGCAAATAATAAATATTAGTCAATGTCCTGCATCACATACTAGGAATATAATACCTAATAGCTATAACTTAGATAAACAATAATAAACTTACAAAACTCAACCCTTTCATTATTACTTTAAATAAATATTAGTGGTATGGTGTCTAACATTTTAAACCTTTCACCATTTCACCGAAAACTGTATCTGAATTGGTTCAACCATTTTGGAGAATATCTCATCGTAAAAACTTATATACATTTTCCGCCCCCGTACCGTAAAATTACCATAGTGAGAGATAAATACAATTTAAAACTACCATAGATGGAAGGGAAACTATTATTAGAAACTACCATAGAAAAACAGCCATGGAAGGGAGATACCTACCATAGGAGAATACCAACAAAAACTACCATGGATAGACGAAAAATCCCATGGGCGAAAAGCTACCATAGTGGGAGAACCTTTAAAAATTAACTAAAGTTGTCCGCCAATATGGCATTATCAATAGATTAATGTAACAATTCCCTGACTTTTTCTTTTTTTTTTAAGTGAAAATGATTTTTAAAAGGTACGATTTTTTGACGCCGAGTTTATATGTACAATAATATGTGTATCCTATCCGTTACCCTAGTAACCCATAACACAAGCCAGTGGTCTCGAACGAATTTCGACATTTCTACCGATTTTTCTAAGATTTCACAGTATACATAGAAATTCTCCCGATTTTTCTACCGATTTCACACTTTTAAGTTGGCAACCCTTTTCATTTATGTTTAATGTTATTAGGAAGCCCTCAATACTAGTGCAGAATATAATTCATATGTTTTGGGGAATACCCTTGTGTCCTACGATTCGAAGTTATAAGGGGCTTCCCGCTCGGGAATTCTGTCTAGTCTATATAAACAGGAATTCGGTTTTATTTTTTTCATTAATTTTCTTTGTTTCTTAGATTTTCATGCACATCACTCGTTAAATAAAACACGTTTCAACGGGTAAGATGTACCTATTTTATTTGCTTATTGACGTTTCGCAGCCTATTCAGGTCAGCGTCGTAAAATTATTATTATTATTAAATTTTCTTAACTTTGAAGAGAGAGTACCTAACCAAAAGAGTGCCTACAAAATCAGATAATTAAGTTAAAATGTCATCTGACGAGGAGCCAAGCACAAGTACGAGTTTAAGAAGAAAAAAATATCTACAATATTATAGAAAAGAATGGGAAGAAGAATTTCCAGGTTGGCTGCAAGATAGTCGTAAGGGCGAAAGCTAAGCCTATTGTAAGAGTTGTAATAAAGAATAAGAAGAAATAATAAAGGATGAACTTAATTTTTTAAAATAATTCGCAATGAAGATCCGGTATACCTCGATTTTGTGACTCAATAGAACACAGCATTTTTGCAAAAGTCATACCTTCTAAACAGAATCGTCCGGAATCAAGGTCAACGGTGATACAGCTTTATAACAATCCTGTTCAATTCAATTCAATATATTGATTGTTTCACGTGGTAACTACAAATTCTTAAGATTTATTCTAAGATCTAAAGGGCATTACAATATCAATATACAAAAAGAATTTACATATCTTTAATCAATTACAGTAAAATTTTAGATTACAAGTGAGCTACCTATCATCAAGCTCTTGCATACTACAGAAGGTTTTATTGAATAAATATTGTTTTAAAATTTGTGCAAACTTTTTACGTTTTGTTCTACGGTTTTATAGTTAGGTAATTTATTATTAATTTTAATTGCGTTTATTCGTGGATCGGAACTATGTATTTTAAGACTTGATGAGGATAAGGCTAAATTATCTTTGTATAGATGTTCTAGAAATAGATGTTCAAGAATAGTCCTGTTTTTGGGAAAATAATGGAGGATTTTGTTTAACATACTTACAAATTTCGAATATATAGAGTGTAGTGAGAATTTGGATTTTTAGTTCAGCAAGTTCTATAAAAGTATTCATTTGACATTGTGGGTTACCTACAAGAATATATTTGCGGCCTAAGAAATGCTAGACAAAGTTCGACGGCCATCAGGGTCGCGATAGCACAGTGGTCAGTGCATTCGCCCAGATAACTAAGAGTTCGAGTCCCATCTGCTGCCTGGTCTGCGTGGAATTTTTCTATTAAAATTTTCTTTTTAAAGAAAATTTCACTGTAAAAATACATAATTAGATTGTGATCATGAAGCCAGTTTTTTTTTATTTATAATTACATTTAGATTTTTATATACTTCTTTTATGTTTGTGCTTGAAAATACTAGTGATACGTCATCAGCAAATAATACACATTTGTGGTAAAAGGTTTTTTGGAAGATCGTTAATATAGATTAAAAACAGGATACAACCTAGTACGTTTACATGAGGAATGGACATTTTTACTTCAGCTTTGTTTGATCGCACATTTGTAATATTCTTTTTGTATTGTGACCTGTTTTCTAAGTAGGATACAAACCACCTGTAAGCAACAGCTCTTACGTCAATGCTATACAGTTTTTTAGAAGTATTTTATGGGAGACCCGATCGTAGGCTTTGCTCAAGTCGAATAAAACCCCCACAGCATATTTTTGAAGTTATACTTCTTTAGGCGCGTTATGAAAAAACGATGAGAGTGAAATTTTAAGATGTGCGCGCATCACTGTAACACACAAAAGTAACAGCATGAAGTTGGTCGCTAAAGCGACCAACTTCATGCTGATTACTTTTGTGTTTACCGCACATTAAGAAAATCTACCAACAAAATAGAAATAGAATCTCTATTTAGTGGGTGCTAACGACTGCTTTGTGAAGGCCTATCAAAAATATTTATTAATCTGGAACAACGGAACCAAAGCGCGATTCAGGAGACTACAGCGCCATCTCTTGACCATTGGTGTAGTAGAACCAAAAACCACATCTTTATTTTTTGTAATAAAGTAACAGTTATAGGTATTCATATTTATCCACATGTTTCTAGTTTGTATATTCGGAATACTTGTTTGAGTTTCATACAAGTGCAAATCACATATGTTCTAATAAATTATATTCAGTAGCGATTTTAATTGAATATTTTGATTATTTATTTATTTTTTCAAATTAAAACTGAACTTTATTGACTGTGTCCTTTTCCAGACTTTTTATTAATTTCTTGTAATTAATTATTTGCATGCAATTAAAAACTAATTTTAAACGATGCCAAAGAAGGATAACTTCTCACGCGCCTACATAAGTACACGCACTCATTTTTTTTTTATTTATGATTCTTCATTGCTGTCAGTCTGTAGTTAGTTTTATCTATGATATCTCCTTTTTTGTGTATGGGTTTTATTGGGGATATATTTAAATCGTCAGAAAAAGTTCCTTCCTCAAAAGATTGATTTATTTATGTCGTTAATGTAAAAACTATTTCACCAATACATTGTTTGATTAAGATAGGTGAGATCTTTATCTATGCCAAGGGTTTTTTCATTTTTTAGGTTACTAATAATTTTGTATGTTTCATGTAGCTGAAAGGGATAAAGATAAGTAAAACTCGCCATAGATAGATAGTTAATTGCTGGTCGGCCAGAGGGATCTATGATTATGTTACCAGAAGCCATTTCTTTCCCTACAGTAACAAAGTATTAATTAAACTCTACTCGAGTGCAATAATGTTAGGGTCTTCTATGTTTGTACCATTAATAGTAATTTGAATGTATTTTTCATTTTCTTTGTTAATTTGTTCGTATATTTTTCAACTATCTCCCACATAGTTTTATTGACATTTGTTGAGTATTTGCTTTTTTTAATATTTATTATTTTTTTTAAGAGAAGAATTTAAAATTTTTAAAGGCATTTATGTTTGCAAGATCTCTTCATTCTTATAGTTTTTGTTGATATTATTATAAGAAAAATTAATAAGATAAAAATTAATTAAAAAAAAATGTTACTAACATATAGGAGACCATGTCTAGAAATAAAAACATTTTATTTTATTTTTATTTTTTTTTATTATTTCCTGTTAAAATTTTATTCCAGTTGATTTCTATTGGCTTTTTTTTTAAATTGGAGTATAATTTCTTCATTAGGTATTTTTTTTAATTGAGTATTATTTTCCTATATACCAGATTTTCCTCTTATTAGGTTGTTTTTTTTAATCCAATATCAAGGTCGCTGCTTTTTGGTTAGATAAACCTATGTCTTTTACAGCAGAGGTTATATTGTCTTTAAAATTTGTAAACTATAAATCTAGGCGAGTTGATGTTTTTGTGGTTTTTCTAGTGGCTTCTGTGATTTATTACTAAAAATGTTCACTGTTATATAGATTCAATAATGTTTCTGATATAATATTTGTTTCCAAATATTTATATTAAAATCACCACCAAAAATTGTTATATGTTTATTACATATAATGCAAAAGCTTTTTGAGAGATTCAAAGAAGATATCTGGTCTTCTACTTTTAGGCTAGTATAGAATAATAACAATTATATAAAGTTTTAGCAATTCTAAGGCACATATTTTAAATATAAATTCAGTGGTAAGTGATAAAATATCCTTTCTTTCAACAAATTCAATGTCTTCTTCGAGGAGTATGCACACACCACAGCCATCGTGGTATTTTCTATAAAATGATGAAGCTATTTCAAAGCCGTCCAATCGTAGTAAATCTCGTTTTTTATTTGTTATCCATGTCTCAGTCAAACATAGCATTTTATTACGATCTTGTGTAATTTGCTCTATTAGGTGAATTTTATTAATTACACTTCTGATGTTTTGGCATGAAAATTGGAGTTTTATGTGTCGTGGTGGAGATATTCAATAATCCTATTATCAATACTTATAAATTCCAGACTGACCGAGCCAGAACAAAGCGAGTTATGAGCAAAACAAATTCTGATTTCACACATTTGAAACGTTCACGCTCATGTTTTGTAACGTTTAATCAAAAGAAGAACCCCGGGATGACTTTATATTTAAATAGTACACCATGTTTAACAAATACCTTAAATTGGCAAAATAAAATATATTTCCAAAAAAATAATGAAAGGGGGAGACTGTTTATCTATATATATATAAAACTCAAAGGTGACTGACTAACATAGAGATCTATCAACGCACAGCCCAAACCACTGGACGGATCGGGCTGAAATTTGGCATGCAGGTAGATGTTATGACGTAGGCATCCGCTAAGAAAGGATTTTGATCAATTCTACCCCCAAGGGAATAAATTAGGGAATGAAAGTTTGTATGAAACTTTGTGAATTTTAAAGCGATCGGGCTTTGACTTAGCATGCAGGTATAAGAAGAATCATAGATGAATATCATTGTGTATAGTACAAGCTTGAGAATAAAAACTGTAGTCTACACTTCAGCTCTACACCGAAGCGAAGCGAGGGCGGGCCACTAGTTTGTATAATAAAAGGCAATATTTCATCCCACTAAGTTTAATTTTATTAATTAGTAAAGCTTGCTTTGCTGTTATTTTACGATGCTCAACACCTTTAACTACAATCGGAGCCGTTGATACGTTTCAGTCATTTTCGGGAGATCATTGTGTTTTCCGAGGTGACATCCTGCAAGAAAAAGGAATTCATCATTATCTAATGTCAAAACTGTTACATAATTCATTGTAAACTTGCGTTAGCAATTACTTACAAATCACTGCGACTTTTCGTCGTCTAAGCGTGACCAATGAACCAGTTTTGAGAAACTGGTGTCTCGCTTTCTCCTAGATTCCTCACTGGATTCAGATTCTTCTGCAGATCTGAAAGCCCCTTGCCCTCCTAATCCTTTTGATAATCCAAGAGCCTGTGCTTGAGCTTGTGCTAAAGCATTTGCATAAGATCCACCAGCTCCTCCAAGTCCTTGAGCTTGAGCTTGAGCCTGTGCCAACGCATCAGCATATCCACCTCCAATTCCTCCTAGTCCTTGAGCTTGAGCTTGTGCTAAAGCATTTGCATAGGCTCCACCAGCTCCTCCTAGACCTTGAGCTTGAGCAAGAGCATCAGCTGAAGCTGAACCACCGCGATATCCTCCAAGTCCTTGAGCCTGAGCTTGAGCTTGTGCTAACGCATCAGCGTAACCACCTCCGATTCCTCCTAGACCTTGAGCTTGAGCAAGAGCATCAGCTGAAGCTGAGCCACCACCAAATCCTCCAAGTCCTTGAGCCTGAGCTTGGGCTTGCGCTAATGCATCAGCATAGCCACCGCCAATTCCTCCTTTTCCTTGAGCCTGAGCTTGAGCTTGTGCTAAAGCATCAGCATAGCCACCTCCGGTTCCCCCTAAACCATGAGCATGAGCAAGAGCATCAGCTGAAGCTGAGCCACCACCAAATCCTCCAAGTCCTTGAGCCTGAGCTTGGGCTTGTGCTAACGCATCAGCATAGCCACCTCCAGTTCCTCCATGTCCACCTGTTCCTTGAGCTTGAGCTTGTGCTAAAGCATTAGCAAGGGCTCCACCAGCTCCTCCAAGTCCTTGAGCCTGAGCTTGAGCTTGTGCTAACGCATCAGCATAGCCACCTCCAGTTCCTCCATGTCCTCCTATTCCTTGAGCTTGAGCTTGTGCTAAAGCATTAGCAAGGGCTCCACCAGCTCCTCCAAGTCCTTGAGCCTGAGCTTGAGCTTGTGCTAATGCATCAGCGTAGCCACCTCCAGCTGCTCCTAGTCCTTGAGCTTGAGCATGTGCTAAAGCATTAGCAAGGGCTCTGCCAGCTCCTCCAAGTCCTTGAGCTTGAGCAAGAGCATCAGCTGAAGCTGAACCACCGCGATATCCTCCAAGTCCTTGAGCCTGAGCTTGAGCTTGTGCTAACGCATCAGCATAACCACCTCCAATTCCTCCTAGTCCTCCTAGTCCTTGAGCTTGAGCTTGTGCTAAAGCATTCGCATAGGCATCACCAGCTCCTCCAAGGCCTTGAGCTTGAGCAAGAGCATCAGCTGACGCTGAGCCACCACCAAATCCTCCAAGTCCTTGAGCCTGAGCTTGAGCTTGTGCTAACGCATCAGCATATCCACCTCCAATTCCTCCTAGTCCTTGAGCTTGAGCTTGTGCTAACGCATCAGCATAGGATCCACCAGCTCCTCCTAGACCTTGAGCTTGAGCAAGAGCATCAGATAAAGCTGAACCACCGCGATATCCTCCAAGTCCTTGAGCCTGAGCTTGAGCTTGTGCTAACGCATCAGCATAACCACCTCCAAGTCCTCCTAGTCCTTGAGCTTGAGCTTGTGCTAAAGCATTTGCATAGGCTCCACCAGCTCCTCCCAGACCTTGAGCTTGAGCAAGAGCATCAGCTGAAGCTGAACCACCACCAAATCCTCCAAGTCCTTGAGCCTGAGCTTGGGCTTGTGCTAACGCATCAGCATAGCCACCTCCATGTCCTCCTTGTCCTTGAGCTTGAGCTTGTGCTAAAGCATTAGCAAGGGCTCCACCAGCTCCTCCAAGTCCTTGAGCTTGAGCAAGAGCATCAGCCGAAGCTGAACCACCACCTAATCCTCCAAGTCCTTGAGCCTGAGCTTGGGCTTGTGCTAACGCATCAGCATAGCCACCTCCATGCCCTCCTTGTCCTTGAGCTTGAGCTTGTGCTAAAGCATTAGCAAGGGCTCCACCAGCTCCTCCAAGTCCTTGAGCTTGAGCTTGTGCTAAAGCATTAGCAAGTGCTCCACCAGCTCCTCCTTGTCCTTGAGCTTGAGCTTGTGCTAAAGCATTAGCAAGGGCTCCACCAGCTCCTCCTTGTCCTTGAGCTTGAGCTTGTGCTAAAGCATTAGCAAGGGCTCCACCAGCTCCTCCAAGTCCTTGAGCTTGAGCTTGTGCTAAAGCATTAGCAAGGGCTCCACCAGCTCCTCCAAGTCCTTGAGCTTGAGCTTGTGCTAAAGCATTAGCAAGGGCTCCACCAGCTCCTCCAAGTCCTTGAGCTTGAGCTTGTGCTAAAGCATTAGCAAGGGCTCCACCAGCTCCTCCAAGTCCTTGAGCTTGAGCTTGGGCTTGTGCTAAAGCATCAGCATAGCCACCTCCAGCTGCTCCTAATCCTTGAGCTTGAGCATGTGCTAAAGCATTAGCAAGGGCTCCACCAGCTCCTCCAAGTCCTTGTGCATGAGCTTGAGCGAGAGCATCAGCATTTCCCAACCCACCGATTGCATTCGCATTGGCATTAGCGATGGCACTAGCGGAGCCTCCACCGATAGTGGGTTCTAAAAATAAAGCAAAAGAAACTTAGTTTGCTGTTTTGTGAAAATAACAATCTTTGTTGAAATGTTTTGAATAAATAATTATAGTTATCAATTACCGCATCCAGTAATATATGTTGGCTCCAGATAGACGTAATTGTATTTGATTTTGCAAATGTAGGAGTAGCATGGGTATCCAGGAATTCTGAATGGTACCAGTGGGGCTTTTCCTCTGCATATGGGTGCTGAAATAAAAATTATATTAATATTATAGAATATTTTAACACTGAGAAAGAACAAGACATTGAAATTCTGGCTTTTGTGTTTGTTTATACTCCAACGAACGTCACAACACATAGTAGCCAAGGAAACACAGCGACAGTACGCTGATAACATTTCATTAATACTAAATATGGTATTGGTTAAAAGCAATATAATACAAAAAATTAAAAAAAAATCGCGAAATTGTAAGAGAATTGTATATATTTTACTTAGTATTTACTGATGGTGCTTACCAACATAAATTATTAACGGGACGGGATGGTGGCCATTATCTGAAAAATAAATAAGATACAATTATGTCGAAGCATATCTTATCAAAGTGAATTAGTAAAAACTAAAAATAGATGAGATAAGTAACAAAATAACGTTAAATAGTAATGATAAAGTGGTGCTTACCCTCAACGGGCACGGGAACTGGGATGAGAATGTTCTTGCCAGGAATCGGGATGAATGTGTTCACCGGGTACGGTACCGGTATTGATGGTCCAGGAATGGGTATCGGTCTCACTGGACCTGGTATGGGCACGAGCTCCGGTACGCTGATGATCCTTGGCGGCGAAGGAACCGGGTAGGGTCTGTTGATCGGGATTGGAACAGGTATCCTCTCCGGAACAGGGAAAGGGATCCGGGGACCCGGCACGATGATCTTCTCGGGCGGCGATGGTACTGGTACCGGGACTGGTACGTATACCTTCTTCCCTGGTACTGGTATGGGCACAGGGTACGGTCTCACTGGTCCCGGGATTACGATTGGACCAGGACCTGTGGAATTGAAAATTTGTGTGCTTGGATATGTTGAAACTGAGAGTAGAATTCTAAACTTTTTGTACCGCCTTTGACAAAACTTCAGTGCGGTCGATTTCAGAAATATTGAGCATTGTCACAAAAGAAAATGTTCAAAAATGTTGTAATAAGAGCTTGTAATGTGATGAAATACATTTCATGGACTATCATGAAGCGTGGGTTCTTGTGATTATTATCCAATTCTGTACTAAACCAATCCAATACCCGAGGAGTTGCAAGATGAAAGATATTTTTCACTTCAAAACTTTAGGACTAAGCTTTATTATCCTTCAGTTCTTGGGGAAAAAAATAAGAATATGATTTTCGTATGAACAGAAGTTTAGTCTGAGAATGTAGAGCTTTCATGGTCATATGTATTCAAGACATAGGTAAAACTGAGATTAGTATTTGGTACTCACATATTGGCCACCACGGAGCTGGTGGGCGGGGGGCGGGTGCCGGCGGTGTCGGTACTGCATACAAAACGGGAAAAGTGATTTAGCGTGATTTTTTCAATATAATTATCACCTTGGTAATTATGGAATTACTTTATCTGCAGGTTGGTCAATTTAAAAAGATTTACAAGTAACTGTCAATAGAGATTCAAAAATCTTATCGGCACTTACTTGTCTTGTTTATTTGTCTAAGCTGAATATAATAATTTCTGAAATTTTACCAAGATGTTTTAATTTTGCACAGAAAACCAAATACTATTCTTAAGTTTTATAATGCAGGAGCGGTGATAATGAATTAGGTAAATGTTTTTTTTTAGGACAAGAAGTAATGTGTGAAGTATCATGTTTCTAAAGCCATTAGAGATACATGCTGTTAAGTTAGTGGATAATTGAATATTTATGTTAAAATTTAATAAGTCACAACAGAGTGTTTTGATGTAATATTTAGGATGAATAATTTTTGTATGATTTTCATCGGTCTTGTGATTGTGAAGAGAATTTAATTATAATACGTACTTGGTCCCGGCGGTATCGGTATTGGTGACGGAACTGTGAATATTTTATTTGAGTTACTATTCAATGCTAAAGAAATCTTAAAGAATCTGCTATGCTATGATAAAAGACTGTCTTTTATTTTTAGTTACATCGTTGAATAGTTTACCTTTTTTTTTGCTAGCACAATATTTATATTTAGCGGAATTTAGATCTAGACAAAATTTTTACTTTAATATAAAAGTAATTAATATAACTTTACTTACTGGGTATAGGCCCTATTGGTACCGGATTATCTGTTAAACAAATACATAAAATAAAAATCATATTCCTGTGGATTCGTATAATCCCCGGAAGCTTTTATATCAATATTTTGAATTGCTTAATTTCAATGAAACCATTATGAGCTGCGAAGAACTTTAGAACATATCCATAAAACGCCTGAGTTTCTGTGCCAGCAAAATCCATTTATATAATGATTGGTATGTTGATTATTATCAGGAGTTAACTTTCTATTTAAAGTAATATCATTGTTTGGTCATTCTCATTCAGGCTGAGTTGTAAGGTATTTTATTTAAATTGTTAATTTTAAGTTTGAAAGATATTTACTGAATTTTATAATATACTTACTGGGGCAGGCGTTGCAAGAAGCACATTTGCTGTACAAACCACCTCCGAAGCCTTCGAAGCAACCGCAGATGGAGCAACCCAATGCATCCTTCTTGTAAAACAACTGCCCAGGTACACTGCAGTCTGGGTTAGCTGTAGGTAAATACATGATAAAGATATTGGACGGGGAACTAAAACATTTGTTTAATGATTTCGAGTTCCTTCACACCTACATTGAAAATTGGACACGGTTGTATTTATAATTATTTAGCTTTATCCTAACTGGGAAATCAGAACACGATTGGAATACCCAGAAAAGGCACCAGTATGAAAAATGGAAGCATTATGGGCTTTTCCATATAAAGTGTAGCAAATGTTAGTACCAGCTAATAAAATTATTCAAATGGAAATTTGGAGTAATGCTGATCTCTCTAAGTAAGCAGGCTAGGTAGGGTAGTTCAACAAGCAAGGGCCGACGTAGTCCGGCTTAATTCTGATGATGATGATTTAAATGATGATAATATGTGTGATGTACAATAGGAACACTCACAGAACGGGTTTGGAAGACCTATTCTTGATGTAAGCTCGCCATCAACATCATCTGAAACAAAATTAAAAATAAAGATCGGTTTGCAAAATCTGAAAAATTCATATGCTAAATTCAATACACTTATTATACTAAAGTGTTTATGTGACTTGTCAACGATGCCATGATTGGTATTGGCTTAGGATTTCTGGTACATTTCCATTTCAAGTAATTTAATTCTTTGCTTGAATGAAATACGAATCTTGAAACATCTTGTCATAAGCTTTATAAGTATCTAATTGTATATCGGATGGATGTGAAAATAATTTTGAATATTTTAATGGATATGAACTTATAACTTTTGGGGTATGAGAAAAGGACAACAAATACTTTCTTTTGCCCTCTAAACTAGAAGTTAAACCCCATAAAAGGTCCTGTGAAAGATTTTAATTATCTTTCACATGACCTTTATCCTGAACATATTGCAACAAAAAAATCTTCAAATGCTAGAGATAAAGCTTTTCTTATAAAATATTTAAGTGCGTTTGACCACAATCGCATCTGATGTTACGTCTAATCTACAGCTAAAGTCAATCGTCAAATATTTTAAAATCTAAACAAACAAAAAAGCTACCTTCAGCTCTGACGTTGGCTGCGAGAAACAGCACAGCGCACACTCCGAACTTCCACATGTCTACGGTGGTTCTGGGTTGTTTCTCAACCCGCTGATGAAGAACCGAAGATGCCCATCTACGGCTCGCGCGGCTATTTAAACACACAACCCGACACGCGTTGACAGGCATCCAGAATCGATTCACTTATTAAATATATTAATACCAATATTACCAACAAACCGGAACGGTGTTGTGGAGTAATGAAATTAAATTCTGTCGCTAGGAGATCGCGTTGCAGTGGCGGACAAATAAAATGTTTTCAAGCATTAGGTACTTACAACATAAATATTTTAAGTGAGATAATTGTTTAGTCTTACTCTCACCTTGGTTTTATGGTGATGAACTTAAAAATACTTACAACAATAGGAAAGCGAATGTTAACGTGCATGAGTCATAATTATGTGTTAACAAATGACAAGTTCGGGAAGAAAATACCAATAATAAATATTGGATAATACGACGCATCATTTTGATCCCAAAATAAAATGATAAGACATTTGCACCAGCACCTTGTATTATGGTAAACAGAATCGACGACTGTGCCACAAATATCCGAACTGGGGACAAAATTAGAAAACACATTTTAATTATTATGAATCAATCAAAGCAATTCAAAGTTTTATCTTAAAGAGAATTGTAGTAGAATTAATTTACGTAGCTGTATAAAAATAACATTTTATATATTTCGGTATCTCACTTCTATTGTAAATAAATATACCTATTTTTATTCAGAGATGAAAATTTAGAGATGGTTTAAATTCTGCATACTATATTGAACGTAGGAAGTCTGTTTTTATGCACGTCAGTCTTTTTAATATTTATATATTGTCATATCATTGCGGCGGCATTTATTGTAATATGCAATCAATGAAGAATATAATAAAGTTATTTAACATTATCTAAATGAACTTCTATGATGTAACTTAAATCAGTACGGCGAGCTAATGTAAATGTAAATAATGTAATATTTAAAAAATCGGAAAATTTTAAACACCTCTTCAAATTTCCTAAATTTTTATTCGATTTGTTACATTGATTGACTCCTTCAAAGATTTGCCAACTTTGGTAATATGATTCTGCCGGAATGTCTTCTTTTGTATATAAAAGGAGGCTAATCTAACAATACATGCTTTTACGAATGTAGGAAGCAGTAGCCTATTGTCTAGTTTTGGCTTATTCGGTTTCTATTTCCTTAAATGTATCAAACTGCTAGTATTTTAGATCTACCTGTATATATGCGCCATTAAAAATAGTTCAACTTGTCTCAGATATATCATACAAGTCAAGAAAGACTCGTAAAACAAGTAAGTAGGTTTTTTTTTCAAAAACTTGATTGCAGGATAAACGAATTTATAGGTGTGAGTTTGTTTGAATTTGTTGCCATTGGAAAAAAACCCATTAAACCTCCATGAAATCCATATTTCCCCTCCGCACTCTAAATACCACAAGCCTCGCCTAGGGTTACCATTTAGGAATTTCAAAATTCCTGACAAAAATCCTTACATTTCGAAAAAAGTCCGGACTTTTTAGTCACAAAATGGTATAATTATGAAATGTAATGAAACCTTTTTTGGCCATCTTAACAAAAGAAAAACTTATAAATACAACAATAAAAAATAAAATAAAAAATGAAATACAAGAAAACTTCCTAAGAAAATAAAAAAGAACATAAAAATCTAAGATAGCCAATCAGGACCCTGCATCAGCTTATGCTGACACTGTGAGAAAGTACTTTCTCACAGTGTCAGCGCTGGTATTCTGGCAGGACCTGGGCGAGGTCTGGCGAAACCAATTGAAACAACCATGCGAAGTGCATCCCACAAGCAATAAATAAAAGAGTGCATTTAGGTATATATAAATATATATAAACATATAGTAACAGTTAAGTATAATAAACACATTTACATAAATACAATACATAAACCCTACTCGAGCTCGGTGTGCCAAGTGAAGTGCCGGCATTATCCGATGTTTCCCTAATCTGTGGTGCGATTTTGTATCTTGACCTTCTGATGCCACGTACCAAATCACTCACTTAGTTACAGTGGTATGGTTTTTAAAGCAATAGTTCTTTTATTATTCATATTCAACGTAATTAAAAATATCCGGGTAATTTAAATATCAGAACAAAGTCCGAACTATAGTCTAAAAGTCCGGTCATGTCCGGACTAATCCTGAGGAATGGCAACCCTACTCGCGTCCCACATTAAAAAAACGTAACGAGGTCATTTGTTCAGTAGATTTTACTCCTCACATTTTTCTCATACGGGCCCCTTATATATGCAAATCGATTCTTCAGGAGTAAACTCCAAAAAACAAACACAGATCAATCCGGACGCTACAATCCCGCAGGATGGGAAGCTGAGAAGGGAGGGAATGTGGGGGTGCACAGGAAACGGATGTGACCCACTAATGACTCGCAGCGACCTACGTGGTTCACATTGTTTAAGCAGAATCGTTAGAGCTCATTTCGTTGTTCTGTTTTTGAATAATTGTTTGGATTCTTATAATGATCATACTTTTTTTTGGGTTCGGTTGTGTCTAGAAGATACTATCATGAAATTTGGTCAATATTTTTTCCATATTCTTTGTAACTAGCCGTTTCATTTATTACCGTTGTTTTAGCAGTGTACTAAAAACAATTAGTCCTATCTTGGGCCATGTTGCATTTAAAACGATGTATATTAGCTTATTGGGCAATTATATGCAAACTCAAAATGTACGCAAAATTTAAACTTGAACGATTGAGAATAACAGACCCGACCGATATATTGCAAGTTAAGTAAAAGCTGTAATGAATAAATAAAAATTTAATTTTATTGTTACTTTATCATCATCATCAGTCTATTAATGTCCCCACTGCTGGGGTACAGGCCTTCACAATGGATGGAATAGGGAGATTGGGCCATGACCCACTACGCGGGCCCAGTGCGAATTGGTGGATGCTAATAATTGCAGATGCAGCCGGGACCAATGGCTTAACTTGCCTTCCAAAGCACGGAGGAATACGAGATAGAAGATTTTTGGTCACCCATCCAATGAGCGACCACTGCGAAAGTTGCTTAACTTCAACGATCGCAGCCGAACGCGCTAACCACTTCCGCTATCGAGCTCCTCTATATTATTGTGTCTTCTCTATTACTTAGTTTCATGTAACTTGGGGCATAGGTTGACTGAGCTGCTGCGGGTCCCTAATACATACTCAGACTAAGGAACCCTAAAGAGAACCCCAGTTTAAGAAACTCTGATGTATGGGCACTCAAGTTTTCTCCATGTATCCACAAATCAAATGGCTCATTATAACTTTGATCACATACACAACTCACCCGGATTTTGGTGACGTCATTGTGCTGACGTCACTGCTGTGCTGGCTTGGGTAGATTTGGTAGCAATAAAACAAGCAATACGCAGTCCTGCGAACGGCAGACGGTATTGCGGAGTAGGCAAAACCATTGCTCGAGAAAGGGGTAAGAAATTATTTGTGGTTTGGGAGTTTAGTTAAAGTAGGTAGTGACTGCAGAATATAATAATCTATATATATAAAACTCAAAGGTGACTGACTGACATAGTGATCTATCAACGCACAGCCCAAACCACTGGACGGATCGGGCTGAAATTTGGCATGCAGGTAGATGTTATGACGTAAGCATCCGCTAACAAAGGATTTTGATCAATTCTACCCCCAAGGGGATAAAATAGGGAATGAAATTTTGTAAGAAACTTTGTCAAAACAAAGAAGAATCATAGATTAATGTCATTGTGTATAATACAAGCCTGAGAACAAAAACTGTAGTCTACACTTCAGCTCTACACCGAAGCGAAGCGAGGGCGGGCCGCTAGTTAATAATAAATGAAATCCAATGTGGTGGTTTTTCTTCCAAGCATGTCTTAATATTATAGATGTGAAAATGTGTCTGTCTATCTATCTGTTACCATTTCACGCTTATACCACTGAACGGATTTTGATAAAATCTGGTATAAAAACAGTTTGAGTCCCGAGAAAAAAGGACATGGGATAGTTATCATCCCGAAAATCATCTTTAAAAGGGGGGTAGAAGTTAGTATTTTAAATCATTTTTCCACACAGACGGAGTCACGAGCACCGACTTAAAAACAGAATAAATGAATAAATATTTCCAACTCTCACACCAATTAGCCTAGCCCCAAAGTAAGCACTGTAAGGCTTATGTTATGTGATACTAAGATAACGGATAGATTACATATACTGATACATATATAAGTATGTTTTGTGTAGAAATATATATTAAACATCCATGACTGGAGTACAAATGCTCGTATTCAACACACAAACACCTGCCCCCACCGGGACTCCAACCGGACCTCTCGTGTAGGCTACACCTTAAAAGCGTTCATACCACTCGGCCACGGAGTTCGTTAAAGGGAGGATGTTCTCAATTCTAAAGTATCTCTTATCTATTAGACAAGTCCGTCCGTCCGTCTGTCTGTGGTGCTGTTTCAGCGGCCAAACCGTAAGAGATAGATAAAGAGAATATTTAAGTTATAAGTTAAGAATAGTCTGATAAGACTACAAACCGGATTTGAGTAACGTAGCACTTCCGGTTTTCGAGAAATCACGAATTTCAAACGAAACCACACAAAATCTCCGAAGTTCTCAATTAATTAAATACATTTTTTTTTTTTAAATCAGGTTTTGGTGAACATTTGGTTCACTGGTTTGCTAGTATTTTAAATTCGGAGGCTACCAGGAGCATTGGGGAGATGTCTCAATTTTGTTTCAACTTATCAATTTTTCTCAATTTTGCCGAGGTCTGTTTTGCCGGACCAATATAATCTGGACATCTTTAAGGCCAGGGTGAACAGGCATCTTCTAGGCAGGCGTGTACCATCCTAGGCCTCATTATCGCTTTCCATCAGGTAAGATTGTGGTCAAACGCATTGCCTATTTTGCATAAAAAAAAAATTAAGAATTTTTGAAAAAAAATATTTAGGTATAATTTTAATTTTTTAAGCATGTAACTACTTGATGTTTAAATCCAAATAAAATATAACTAGAAACAATTCCACGCGGACCAGGCAGCAGACGGGACTCGAATCCGCAACCTTCGCAATCCGGGCGAATGCACTGACCAATTATGCTACCGCGGCCCTGACGGCCGCGTCGAAATTCTTCTAGCCATTCTTTAGCTGCTAAGCAGCAAAATTGATTTACTCTTCACACGTGGTTGGTCGCTAAGCTTTCGTTTAGCTACAGAATTTTATTGAAGCGTGAATTCATTTGGGAGGAATGTAATAAATGTTAGTGAATAATTAAGGCTCTAGCTCTAATGTTCGCTACAATATAGAATATTCTAAAACTTTGTTCCGAACAGACAAAATATTGTTCGCCGAAACGATTCAATGTTCACACATTGGAAATTCTATGTTCGAGTTCGTGGTAACGAAAAATCTTGTTTTCATTTTGTGTAATTTTCCAACTGTTATTTATATTTTAGTACTGGCCTCGTTTCTATGCTTTTATAAAAGTTTATGTAACGAAACACTTTAATCTAAACACTCATTTGTAAAGGTTTTTTACACGGGTTTTTTTTATAAGGATGTTTTTCAAAAATATTGAATCATGTGACTAGTATTACCAACATATAAGTAGGTACCTAAATTTTTTTTTGTCGATATATCCGACAAATGACGCCACCCCACCTGATGCTAAGTGAAGGTGAAGTCCAGACGCGAAGATAGCTGATACAGCAGTTCTACCTGCCACACCAGCCATCCTCACCCTGCCGACCTGCATGTTGCTTCTTCACGCCTCTTTTAAAGGATCCCAGGTTGTAAAAGGGAGGGAACACGTGAGCAGGCAGAGCATTCCATTTACGGATAGTGCGACAAAGAAATGAGTCACCAAATTTCTTTGTACGCGTTGGAATTGTGGCCACAGTTAGACGGTGACAACGTAGGCCAGCGCGCGTGGTCCTCTGAAGGAAAGGGGAAGGTGGGATAAGAGAGAATAACTCCTCAGAACACTCGCCGTGGTACAGACGATAGAACGCGCTTAGTGACGCCACGTCGCGGCGTAATTGAAGAGGCTCGAGGTGTTTAGTCACCTCCTCATCGCCTATGATGCGGATCGCGCGCCGCAGTAACCTATCCAAATTATTATTCAAATTCAATTTTTTTTTGTGAATAAAGGTTATAGTGTTGTGTACAAGTATACAAATTATATTATGTTCAGCCATATTTTGTCTTGTTGACATGCAATGTTATTTCATATAGTTCACTAATAATTACATTATTCTAACAATCTCAATTAACTACTTATATTAATCGAAATTGAAATTATAATTTTATAAATGAGATGTCTAAGTCACACTTTGAAAATAAAAATAATAATAATGGATATATATACAAAAACGTTACCATAATGTCAAATTAGAATACATGTCAAAATGAAGATAATGTGTCAAATTAAATTATAGGTCAAATTACAAGATGGGTTATTTAAATAAAATTCAATAAAATAACAAAACAGAAATACAAATGGACTACAATATTATTTTAAAATTTATCCGTCTTAATATTTGTCAACTGTATCTTTATATATATAATTCTTCTGTGAGTGTGTATGTCACTGAACTTCTCTTAAACGACTGGACCGATTTTGATGAATTTTTTTGTGTGTGTTCAAGGGGATCTGAGAATGGTTTAGATTCACAATTTTGTCCGCTGGACAACCCCTATTTTTTTAGGGCGGTACGAAGTTCGCTGGGTCAGCTAGTCTGTATATATATCTGTATATTATTATCCTATTATTTTGTGCGCTATATAATTTTCATAATTATTATTTTGGATTAAACATTTGCTTATTTCTTGTTGCAGGTAAGTTAACAATGCACTTCTGGAGTATGGAACATACAATTCGTCTAAGTTTCATTAACAATGGGTTCGGTAAGTTTTGCAATAATCTAGCTAGTTCGTAATGAATTGTGAAAATATAAAATTACAGCATACTCCTTTTTTTATGGTTCCGTACCTCGAAAGGAAGAAAACGACAACAAGGTGACCCCATACTATATGGTTCCGTACCTCAAAAGGAAAAAACGAGACCCTTATAGGATCACCTTGTTGTCCGTTCGTCTGTCTGTCAAGACCCTTTTTCTCAGGAACGCGTGGAGGTATCAAGCTGAAATTTATATTATATTATATATACTCAGGTCTACTATCACTTAAAGCTGTGAAAATCAGACTTCTAAGCCAACGCAATCAAAAGATACAGCCGTTTATGCCGCAATATTCCGCAAATATTTGAAACTCGCAAGAGAATCAAAATCTATAGGATACTTACCTCTCGTGAACTCAGAATCTTGAAATATGACACTTAGCAAAGTCTCTAGTACAGATAAAATAAAAAAATGTAACAACCGTGAAATTTTAGTTACATCATATATATATATATATATATATTTAAATAATTATTATATACCTACAGGTTTGTACGAGGAGCTCAATGGCGCAAGTAGTTAACGCGTTCGGCTGCGATCGTTGAAGTTAAGCAACTTTCGCAGTGGTCGGCCATTGGATGGGTGACCAAAAATATACTATCTCGAGCTCCTCCGTGCTTCGGAAGGCACGTAAAGCCGTTGGTTCCGGCTGCATCTTCCGGCTCGCGTGGTGGGTGACGGCCCAAAACTCTCTACTCCATTCATAGAGAAGGCCTGTGCCCCAGCAGTGGGGGCATTAATAGGCTGATGATGATGATGATGATGATGAGTTTTGTACGGAACCCTCTCGGTGCGCTAGTCTGACTCGTACTTGACCGGTTTTTATAGCGAAGAATCACACACATATATGAAAGGTATATGTTTAGCATAGCAAAGGCGACATGTCGGTAGGTGGGTCGTGTCGTGTCGTGTTATTTAGCGGCATTGGCTAACTTTAAATTGCATGTAGATGCAGCACGGGGCCCATGGGACGGGGAGAGTGTTCCCGACCTCGTGCCTCGCAACTTATTGCTGGAAACACAAATGGGGCACCTTGATTTACACGAGCAAAATTCATTTCGAAATCTACTTGGGACAACCCTCAGAAAGATTTTATAGGAATTGCGTTCTTCTTCTTTGCATCGACGTTAAGAATTTTGTATTAAAAATCTAATAATAGAAAAACTATACCCTGTCTGCGCGTCGCAAAAAAAAAAACCCTAGAGCCTGTCTTTTGTTTTTTTTACTAATAGTAAAAACACTATACCCTGTCTGCGCGTCGCGCTTCGCGCTCTTGCATTGCGCAGTCGGGTAAAAAATTCATCTCCGAAGAAGAAATCAAATAAAAAAAACGACAGAAGGGATAATTTAAACTATTCTTTTTTGAGCACAGGAGAATGGTAGGTGTCTTTTCACCGGATTCCTGTTCAGGGCGTAAGATAGAGCCCTGTTTATTTCATCCGGACACAGGGCTGGCTGAAATGAACAAGGAACATACCTTGTTCTCGCTCCCCCAGTGGTTGAATGAAGCGTAAGGCATTTCCCAGACACAAAAAGAATGGTGAAAACGGGATTCAAATTCAAATTCAAATTCAAACTCATTTATTCAGTCTAGGCTGTGACAAGCTCTTGTGAAAGTCAAACGCTACGCCATCGGTTCGTAAATCTACGGCGGGAGACCTTGTACTGAGAAGAACCGGCAAGAAACTCAGCAAGGGCTATTTTTTTCTCCCTGTTTTGTTTCACACAGTGTCGTCAATTGAAAGATGACATCAAAAATTGAATACATGTGTTGATGTCAACTTCCATCACATTAATATTATTAATTAACAAAAGTTATGTATAACTAGGATTGGGGGGTGAAACGGGATTGGAGGGTGAAAAGGGGATTAGAGGATGTAAAGCCGATTCGAGGGTGTAAAGGGGATTCGAGGGTGAATTTCGAGGGGATTGGGGGTGATAATAAGGGATTGGTGGATGATATTGATGATTGATAGGTGAGGGAGTGGGGTGGGTCTGGGGACACCCTTATGGTACCTGGGCGGGCTGTGGCGTCTATCCCCTTTTGAGGCGAAGGGAAACCAGACAGACTGGCGCCGTAACGCGTTACGTAACGTATATCATATCGCGGTGCTCTAAATGCTAGGGGGGCAGGATTCGAAGTTACAGCGTCGAGTCCCAACAGGCCGACAGCCCGGCTCGGTATGTCGTTTAAATTGTTTCGTGTCTGGTGTTTAACGGCTGCATCAATTTCGCGCACGTTGTTGCATGAAGCGAAACGTAATTTTAACATGGCGCCGAGTTTTTAAAGTGGTCCAGGTTATGTTTCGGCATGCGAGCGCCATCTGGTGCGGCCATCATGTAAACGACCGAATTTTGCGAGCTACACACAGGAAAGTGGTGTTATTTGTACTCGTAACGTACTCGAATGTGAAGTGATAAAGTGACTACTCACAGCCTCAGGTCAAGTAACTCAAGACTGACATTTTTATCCAACTGATTTGGAGCTTTATTTTGATTGAAATAATATTCAGATTTCGTTATGATTAATATTAGATAGTTTGTAGAAAATTGATGTACGGCAGTCTGTACCTACTTATTACTGTAGTACAAACGAGTAGAGAGACAAACAGAGATCTTTTATTATAGCGGTGGGTCATGGCCCACTCTCCCTATTCAATCCATAGGGAAGGCCTGTGCCCCAGCACTGGGGACATTAATACGCTGATGATGAAGATGAACCAAACCACTATCGATAGTTTTTTTAACATCTGTGGCTATGTTTTTATTTATTTTTAAGCATTTAACTGCTAGATGTTTCAATCTAAAGAAAAGTTTACTAGAAAAAAAAATCCAAGCGGACCAGGCAGCGGACGGGACTCGAACCCGCACCCTTCGCAATCCGGGCGAATGCACTGACCATTATGCTACCACGGACCTATTCGCCGCGTCGAAATTTTCCTAGCCTTAAGCTGCAAGGCAGCGCCATCTCTTCGCATTGTAGGGAACCCGCCCATCTGTGGCTATTTTCGTTTATCTTATCAGATTATCTTTGAGGTTGTTTAGTTGTTGTCATTATAGCTTTTATCTTTATATCAATTAATAATAAAAAACATTGCTATCGTGGCGTTATATAAAACGCTGGTGTTACATTTATCTAAGTTTTGGTATATGGAAATCGCTGAATTCAAAGTTCTTTATACAAAAAAATATGTTTATACCAAACCTTGTATCACAACATCTAATAGTATGCAATATATTCAATACTATAGCTCTGATATCATAATATTCTGTAATCGGAAACAAAAGTGACAAACTTAAAAAAAAATCAGCCCATTTGCCAATTTTTGCACGATAAGGCATGTAGCGCACTAGACGGCCACTTAAGCTACATTTAAAATCGTAAAAAATCATAGCACGAAAAAGTTCTCGATGCAAATCCATTTATTATTGAGACAAAAAACAATTAAAGGGCTCTCGAAAAAATGTGAAGGGAAATTTGAAAATCGAACAGTGGTATTTTTACTTTTAAATAATCGAAATTCTCAAAATAATTACAAGTGGCCAGTGTCTTATACATAAAAACTTTTTTTCGCAAAACTTTCTCAGTGGTTACTTTCTGATAATATTTTTGGTTTGTATAGGTACATGACACAAACAGTCTACATTGTTCAAGTCTCATATCAAAGTGTACGAGATTTCTTTTTACCTGGGATCATATATTATATAGAGACTGCTAAATCTCATACGTTTTGGCATCCCTGCGCTGCGCGGCCTTGCCCGCGACAACACAGGTCGTGGGACAGCGCCTTTACTGCGCGACGTTCGTATAGTTTCTTTGTTTAATCTGATCGTTGCGGCCATTGGCCACGCTCGTGGCCGTCCAGTGCGCGAGCTGCCTGAACTTACCGTACCTTCGAGTACTTTTGCAAGACAAAAATGCAAATGGCACCAAATCAAATCAAGTAATCGGAAACTATACAGAACCCTCATTAGGAAAGTTCCGACAAAAAAAAAACGGCTCGCTTTACTCTCTTGCTGATAGAGCGACTGTTAGCTCACTCGATGACAATTCTAGTAACCGCTGATTTTTAAAATCTCTCATGTATCTTATCACTTGAATAATTATTACTCAATCATAAATTGCATTGCTTTTAGAGACGGTTCTTGTTACTATAAGACAGAATAATTATTAAAAATGGGTCTGCCGATTGAATTGTGCGCTCGTCAGGGGAAGTAACCTCGACCATACAGAAGATTATAGTAAAACTAGTGGCCCGCCCTCGCTTCGCTTCGGTGTAGAGCTGAAGTGTACTGACTACAGTTTTTGTTCTCAGGCTTGTATTATACACAATGACATTCATCTATGATTCTTCTTATACCTGCAGGCAAAGTCTCAGCCCGGTCGGTTTAAAATTGACAAAGTTTCATACAAACTTTCATTCCCTATTTTATCCCCTTGGGGGTAGAATTGATCAAAATCCTTTCTTAGCGGATACCTGCATGCCAAATTTCAGCCCGATCCGTCCAGTGGTTTGGGCTGTGCTTTGAGTTTTACCGGTTCATTTTCAAACCTAAATCAGTGTCAAGTACATTAGGAGCGTTTTATTTAGGTTTGGCTCTACATTAACCTTAAAAAACCGGTTTTCCTAAAAAGTGAAATCAAATAAGTTTTGAATAAATTTAGCGGTTGTTAAAGGGTTCCATTTCTCACTTACTTACTAATTAAAACCATTAGTATAGCAGAGTTTCAGAAAAACTGAACAAGAACTAATGAGAAGGAACATTGCATTGGACTAATTTAGAATGTGCAGTAACATTCAGCAACAATTTTCACAAAGTGCGTACAACACGCGCCGGAACGAAAACTTTTAGGCCGAAACAACCCTTACAATCGTAGTGGGTACCTTCCAGTGGCCCACAATCACAACTACCGACAAAATATCAACTCACGAAAATCATATTTTTAGAGAAATTAAAATAAACACAATCTCCAGATGCTACCAACCTTGATTCTAAAGGACACCCGGCATTTTGTGCCAAAGTTGTATACTTTTTTATATTTTTTTTATCTGTGTTTCATAATTGGGTAACGTAGTCTGGCAATATTTTTCATCAGCAGCTAGCTGTCAATGTCAAATACGTAGGTTTGTCATCAAAAGGGTATCTATATCAAAAAATATTAATCATTAAATAACTTCTTTCCACGATTCACTAAAAATAAGGCAAAAGTAGTTTTATGTTCCAATACTGTAACATTCTAAATATTTTTGATAAATTTAAACTTGTAACATTAACAGACAAATACCATAATAAACATTTAATCACATTGAGAAACCGATCTAGTAACTTAAGACAACTAGATTATACAGATACCTGCATGATCCCAAATTATAATAATTTATATGGAACAAGGGTGTGCCAATATATATTACCAAAAATTATTAACGAGCTACCTACAGAACTACAATTATTGTATAATACTTGTAATAACATTTGTAAAATAAAAAAATAAACTTAAAAAACACTTTAACAGTAATTCAGGAGGAACTACAGCAATATGTATAACCTAGTTAGCATATAAAATTGAGCAAATTGTAAGATTTAATTTGATATCATTTATATACTTAGTACCTAAGTAAAATTAAGATCAACATCTATATCTGCAACTTCTGCTACGGCGGATGCTACATATTAACAATCCATTAAGTGGATTAGATATGTATATATATGTAATTTAATTTTAAGCATGTTGCAATAATAAATAAATAAAAAAAAAATGTAGCAAATAATTTTGGCTTTATTTTGAGGCCAAATTCAACTGTATACAAGTTTAGCATTTTTTCTATGAAAAGTGCCGGGTCTCCTTTTAAACTGTGTTCCTCGAAAAGTTATATTGTTCATTGTAAGTTATGGAAACTAACAAGGTTCAAACTTTTTAAAGGCCAATTTTCTTGGACAACTACAATAAACTGATATTCAATCAGCTGATGCCACTACTCTGCCAAATTAGTTCCTCTCAGTATTCTCTTTGTTGTAACTTTATTTTCTCTAAGTATTCTTAGTAACTGTAACTGTACCTATTATTGATTGAGGTGAATATAGGAAAGTTACGTATGGTCCGTTGTTTTGTGGCTCAAGTTTACAGTAGCTGTCTGTCTGAAGATTTTCTGCGATAGTGGTTTTTTTTTTACTTGCAATTACTTATAGATAACGAAATTAAAGATAACAATCACTATCAAACTTAAATTTGAAAGCAGTAATGATTTCTTTTATTAGATTTTAATAAAAAGCTCAAATTTATGTTTTGAACACGAATGTGGCACGAATAATTTATGATTGGAAGTCGGTCGTGGTTTTCGGTTTTTTTATTTACTTTGTTTATAAATTTGCGCTCAAGACTATAATTATGTATTTGCATTAATATGAGGAGATACTCGTAGATTCATATACGTATTAACCCATGCGAATAAGTAAAAACATTTAAGCAACTTCTAAAAAAATAATCCCAATTCTTTCTTTTATTGAGTATTATCTATACTTTAGCATTATCTAAGTAGGCCCAGTATTCAACTCGGCCCAGGTATAAGACTTAATCGAACTATCGTCTTTTACGATCCGGGCGAATGTGCCGCCGTGTTATTCAATAAGAAAAAACTTACTTTTCACCGTCTCTTTATGGCATATTTTAGATATCTAATCTATATAATATAAATCGAATAATTGAATATAGGCACGACGCGACGAGAGAGACGAAGAGACTTGCCCGCACCCTTACCAGACTTAATAGGGACAAACTCCGCATAATTATAGGAACCCTAACTGGTCATTGTCCCCTAAACAAACACCTATACACAATAGGAGTAACAGACAGCCCCCTATGCAGAGGATGTATGGAGGCAGAGGAAACGCCACAGCATGTCATTATGGAATGCAGGAGTATGGCCGACCAACGGGCACGACTTCTCCAGTCACCAGCATTACTTCCGGAAGCTTGCAGCAGTCTGCCAAGACTGCTCTCCTTCTGGACTAACCTAGGCTGGCTAGAGTAAACGGGAATGTTTCAAGACACGCACAATGGTCCAATGATTAGGACTAAGTGCGGAAACCGCCCTGAAAAACGAACAAATAATAGGCACGACGCATATCCAATGTATTTTCAAATTTCAAAGCAAACCCACCGCCCTTCTCGTTCGCGGCACAAATTCACCATTTGTAACAATCACAGAAAGCCCACCATTAAGGTTCGCACACATGAATACAGTCGGTGTTAGCGCGAGTTTCCACGGATATTTGTTTTGCATAAAATTATAATACGTTTGAACAAGTACGGCGAAGTTGGCGCACACCTGCCGCTCGCCCGCCGCTCAGTGGCGACACCTGCGAATTACTCACAGTTGAAAGTATTCAAATTCACGGTTTGCTGTGTTATCTATTTGCGAGAAAGGTTGAGTATCCGTGGAACTTGGACGGGGGAAATGCTTGAAGGAATTATCATGGGGTGATAATGGTTTGGATGACTTTTTGGCGAGATCGGGAAGCGGTTCTTTAGCAGTTTTGTTTTTATTGTTAAAAATTGTGTTGTGGCGGATGTTAGTGTCTAATAATGGTGGATTATTAACCACTAAGTGTTCGGGAACATGCACAAGTGTTGGCAAGTGAAACGAAAAAAAATAGCGGAAAGTGTCTTTCGACGTTCCCTCAAGAAGTCCACGGGGAGATTTTAGTTAATCCCCACACTTTTACTGAAACATGGGGAAAGGGGGATTGACTTGACTGCCACTTACTTTGACTTGACTTATTACTTTGACCACGAGTGCTATAGTATTTGTATACCTACATTTAACACTTCACATTGGCTAATGGTTTCGATTGGAGTTTATTTATATGTGTATTTCTTATGGAAGTATACAGGATTTATAGAGGTAATACGTTAACTTTTTTGATACTATGTACTGTGATTGTGTTGTAGATGCCTATGTTAAATATTCTTTTAGTGTTTTTGCATACTCTTCTATAAGCAAAACATTTATGGAACTGGATATTCCTTTACCAACCTTATCATGCAAATAAACTTGCAGTATAGAATCAAATAGTCTTACTACAAAAACTTAGATTCTGTTTTAAACCTTGTTTAGGCAAATTTTGTAAGACGTCTTTTGTTGTTGTGTTGAACGCACGTCTTTTCTTTGGTGGTAATAAGGAATTTAGTTCTTTAAATTTTACAAAAAAAGTTAAAGTCATTGAGAGCATAATTATGACCCTTTTTCTTTCTATTATGATTTGTAAAATTATCTTTAAAATTTTTAACTTCGTACTGAAAGTATTTTAGGCAACAAATTAAAAATAAAATCGAAAGTTGAGTTATTTAAATACTTAAATTTAGTTACAGGCAGCATCGAACATACTTAGTTTCAGACTTAGACCGCCCAAGAGAAAAAGTACTTTAACGTATTGGTTACCTACAATGCAAAGAGATGGCGCTGCCTTGCAGCTAAAGAAAGGCTAGAAAGAATTCGACACTGCCATCAGGGCCGCGGTAGCAGAATGGTGAGAGCATTCGCCCGAAAGGGTCTGGGTTCAAGTCCCGGCTGCTGCCTGGTCCGCGTGGATTTTTTTTCTAGTAATAATTTCTTTAGATACACCTGTTCCGGCCTGTATTTTTTTTCGATTGATCTTTTTTTTACTTCATGTACTTATACGTACGCCTCATTGGGCGAATTACGACGTGAAAGAGAATAACGATGTTGTACTTCTACAGTACAATTATGACGAGATGTTGCAAATTTACGACAAGTGCCCCGTGTTCAGTTCAGGGGGCTCTTTACTTCTTTTCTTTTCCTTCTTAGCACGCGTTTTTTGGTTACCATTAAAATACGGACAAGATATTTGGCAATTCATATTTTATATTTAGAATAATCGAAAATAATAATCGCAAACTCGGAGTCCTGAACAAGGTGCGGCGTTTTTTCACACCCGGAGAAACTAAACTAAACACAATTGTATCTACTCTGCGTATCTATATATATAAAACTCAAAGGTGACTGACTGACATAGTGATCTATCAACGCACAGCCCAAACCACTGGACGGATCGGGTTGAAATTTGGCATGCAGGCAGATGTTATGATGTAGGCATCCGCTAAAAAGGATTTTGATCAATTCTACCCCCAAGGGGATAAAATAGGGAATGAAAGTTTGTATGAAACTTTGTCAATTTTAAACCGATCGGGCTGAGACTTTGCATGCAGGTATAAGAAGAATCATAGATGAATGTCATTGTGTACAATACAAGCCTGAGAACAAAAACTGTAGTCTACACTTCAGCTCTACACCGAAGCGAAGCGAGGGCGGGCCGCTAGTCTGATATAAAGTCGTGCGTATTAATTGTCTGTTTATTTATTAATCGTTGTTTACGTGAGAACAGCTAAGATTAAAGTCCCCAAGGATCTAGTGTCTAGTGACGGATACGGTATTAATGACGTCCGCATTACAACTGATCAATTATGTAAACAACACTCGGCACGGTTGGGGACATATAGACTATATCTATGTTATATAGCCAATTATTTGAACTGGCATGTTGCGTTTAACATATTTGGGGGAGGATTTGATGCTGACAATGCTGATGTAGGAAGGCCAAAGGGGAAGATCTTCCTCCGAGCTGGTTGATGGTAGCTCGGGGGCCGCGGCCCGACTGATGTTGGTCGGGCATCGTATATATGAAGAGTTAGCTTCCGAATTTCATTTGCGCGATGTAGGCTTCCATACTATTATTGATCGCAGTGCAGGTAACGCTATCTCTTAAGGATGGTGAGTAATGATTTCCTCCATCCGTTGTCTATATGTGGGGCATATAGATGTCGCCGCCACACTGACATAGAAATAAGTTTAAGAGAGGTAGGGCTGAGTGGAATTCCCGCTCATATTGGAGCGCCCGTCTCAGGAAGGAACTTCCACCTTACAGAAGATCAGGGTGGGATATCACTAGCTTTTGCTGGTTAGACTCTGATCCAACTCCTCGCGCGCTGTTGGCTACTCTGGTAGGCAAAGGCGCGAATGGTATTTTTGGTATCGGAAGCGTCTATATAGAGGAGCTCGATGGCGCAAGTGGTTAGCGCGTTCGTCTGCGATCGTTGAAGTTAAGCAACTTCCGCAGTGGTCGGTGATTGGATGGGTGACCTAAAATTTACAATCTCGAGCTCCTCCGTGCTTCGGAAGGCACGTTAAGCCGTTGGTCTTGGCTGCATTTGCAGTCGTCAGCACCCACCAATCCGCACTGGGCTCACATGGTGGGTCGTGGCCAGCGTTGCAAAGGTGACTTTCAATGTTTAAATAATGCCCTATATTGTTTCTGATTAGGCGATCATCTTACGGAGCACCGTGGATCGTTTCGGTCACGTGGACAGGTTTCGGGCAGGATTTTGTTCGTGATGGTGTATCTAGGGTATTCAATATCGTTGATAAATTTCTATTTGGCGCGAATGTACGTTTACGAACGAAGGAACAACGAATACCATTTGTTTTTATCACGTAAACGTTGATTGAACTCAAATAAAAAGATAAATATTGAAAAACATTTGATTGTATACGGTTTTTTTTTTATTATGTCCCAATTGAATCCCGGTTTTATACTCAAAAAGTTCCTAAATCGCGACTTGGCAAAAGAAAACTGGCAACGCTGGTCATGGCCCAATCTCCCTATTCCATTCACAGGGAAGGCCTGTGCCCCAACAGTGGGGACATTAATAGGCTGATGATGAAGCGTCTATAGGTCTATGGTTGTTTGCCACCCTTTTGATATAAATAAAAGAATTCAATTCAAGACATTGAAACATTTTTCACTTAATAGGTATTTTTACTCAGGATTTTTCATTCATAACCAGCTGACGCATATAATTTCCTTTCTCCCCCCGATCCGATACGAAAACCACAGACATTGTCTTAATTATTTTTCTATACTTTTTGTATGAAATGAAATGTAATGAAATGAAATGAAAAGTCATTTATTCAGTCTAGGCTGTTACAAGCACTTGTGAAGGTCAAGAAGCCACGCCATCGGTTCGCAAAACTACGGCGGGAGACCTTGTACTGAGAAGAACCGGTAAGAAACTCAGCAAGGTCTTTTATTTTCTCCCTGTATTGTTAAATACAGAGTCGTCAAGTTGAAAAATGAATATAAATATATAGTTACAATAAATTTTATAGTTAACATTATATTTAGTATATAGGAAGCGACATAAGATAGGTACAATATTACTGTTATGAAAAATGACTAATACCCATTAAATAACAAATTATAAGAAACATGTCTACTATGTCCATGCATTACGATCATTCAGATAATCATCAACTTTATAATAGCCCTTATTCATAAGAGTATTTAATTTTTTGATCTGAAATTTAAATTTAGTCAGTGGAAGCTCAATCAGATCTAGGGGAACTTTATTAAACAATGCAATACTACAACCCAGAAATGAACCTCTTGATTTTTGGAGTCTGAAACATGGAACGGCAAGCTTCTTCTTAAATCTCGTGTTAAAGTTATGGGTTTGACTTTTTCTTGCAAATGCATCATAGTTTTTAAAATTTATTAAAATAATACTTAGAAATCTTACAGTTCAGTACCTTAATTATATTTGATTTGTTCCATTGCCGTATAAATAGGCCGCTAATCA
The DNA here is from genome assembly GCA_902850365.2 of Chilo suppressalis. Taxonomy (NCBI): domain Eukaryota; kingdom Metazoa; phylum Arthropoda; class Insecta; order Lepidoptera; family Crambidae; genus Chilo; species Chilo suppressalis. Next base: position 21,447,686 of record OU963913.1, on the reverse strand, counting down.
GTGCCCCCGACCTTAATTAATGCAATTAAATACTTGACGGAGTCCTCCCCCGTGTTTCCTAAATAAAAGCTGGGATGAAGGATCTCCAGCTGTTGTGTTAATTTTTCATTCTAAAGAATCAGCAATTGGGTAATGGAAGATGTTAACTGTATGGTGGAGTTTATGTCCCCACTGGGCACACCAAATCGAGCTGAAACGCAATTACTAGTAATGCTTTTATATTTTTTTGGAAGTAAACCTTTTTTACGGTTGGTGTGTAAAAATCACATGGAAAAGATGAAACACTACGAGTCTCACGAGCGTCAAACGCGACAATGTATATTGTATATCTATATAAATAAAACTCAAAGGCTGACATAGTGATCTATCAACGCACAGCCCAAACCACTGGACGGATCGGGCTGAAAATTGGCATGCGGGTAGATGTTATGACTTAGGCATCCGCTAAGAAAGGATTTTGATCAATTCTACCTCCAAGGGGATAAAATAGGGAATGATAGTTTGTATGAAACTTTGTCAATTTAAAAACCGATCGGGCTGAGACTTTGCATGCAGGTATAAGAAGAATCATAGATGAATGTCATTGTGTATAATACAAGCCTGAGAACAAAAACTGTAGTCTATACTTCAGCTCTACACCGAAGCGAAGCGAGGGCGGGCCGCTAGCTTATAGAACACTACGTTACAATACCCAATACTTTGAATTTTGGCGCGAAGGCGCATTGTAGGTTTCAGAACACTAAGTTACAGGGTGGACAACCATTATCGCTTAAGGATATAAAAAAATAGATAGTAGCCGATTCTCAGACCAACGGAATATGCATATAAAATTGCATAAAAATCGGTCAGGCCGTTTCGGAGAAGTATGGTAACTAACATTGCGACATGAGAATTTTATATATAAGATACTCAGGTCTACTGTCCCTTGGAGCTGTGAATAAATCAAACTTCTAAGCCAACGCAATCAAAAGATACAGCCGTTTATGCCGCAAATTTTCGTAACTCACAAGGGAATCAAAACCTACAGAGTACTTCCCGTGAACTCAGAATCTTGAAATTTGGTACAAAGCAGCGTCTTATAGCAGAGATAAAGGAAAAATTGCTAAAACCGTAAATTTTTAGTAAGATCACTTTCTTTTTCAATAATTATTATATAGGTACACTATAGGTTTGTATAGAACCCTCGGTGCGTGAGTCCAATTCGCACTTGGCCGGTTTTTTTTTTATTTTTCCTAACACAACCTTAATCTTAGTTTATATCTTAATATATATAAATCTCGTGTCACAATGTTTGTCCTCAATGGACTCCCAAACCACTGAACCGATTATAATAAAATTCACACACAATGTGCAGTTCGATCCAACTTGAGAGATAGGATAGTTTAAATCTCAAATTATAGTCGCAATTTTAATTTACTGCAAATTATTACTTTTGGGCGGTACGAGTCAGCTAGTATATTATAAAAATGCAATACAGGAGATGTGACAGCTAAATAAATAATAGGGTATTTGACAAATTCTAGAGAACGATCTCACGTTATTGACTAATGTTTATCATCATCATCAGTCTATTAATGTCCCACTGCTGGGGCACAGGCCTTCCCTATGGATAGAATAGGGAGATTGGGCCATGACCCACCATGCTGGCCCAGTGCGGATTGGTGGGTGCTAACGACTGCAGATGCAGCCGGGACCGACGGCTTAATGTGCCTTCCAAAGCACGGAGGAGCTCGAGAAAGTAATTTTTGGTCACCCATCCAATGACCGACCACCGCGAATGTTGCTTAAGTTCAACGATCGCAGCCGAACGCGCCAACCACTTGCGCCGTCGAGCTCCTCAATGTTTATGGAGTCCGTAAAAAGTGGATATTCATCATTCTGTTGTGTATTTCAGTAAAAATAACCAAATCAAAAACTCCATTTTCAAGTTGCCGCGTAAACGTTTCTGGACAAGATGGCGTCTTACTAGTGTGTGACGTCACACGACTGTAATTAGAACGTCAAACGATACAATGTAATGTCACTTTAACCGGAAGTTTACTTGCGTGTGACGTCATTTTAGGCTCCACCAATTCCAAGCGTTTTGGGTAACGTGACAATAGATAAGAAAACTATTATCTTTTTCGTGAGTTTTTAGTAAAATTATGAATATTTTTTTTTTGTAAACATAGTAAAAACCCCTGCCGGTATTCATTCTAAACACAGATGCTAACAATTGGCACTTTATTTTTAATACTGTTAAATAGGTACCCTATTGTGCAGTTGTTACCCTCTCTGTGCAATAACTTACTTATCAACTATTTTTGTGGGTTCACAAAATAACCCAAATAAGGGTTGCGCGAAATCCTTTTTCAACCCCTATCTCTTAGCGGGGAGCAATCAGGTAAGTGGTCCATATATCACTGGATTTGCGGTCACACATTCGATTTCTGCGAGTGTATTAATTGGATAAAGTGAATTGTAAATTTTCACCCTGTCCTGGCCGCTTTATCTGTAGACTTTAAAATTAAGCTCGCAGAGTAGTTATGTGGGACATTGAGTTGCGCCGCCCAATATAATTGGAAATGAAAATACCGTTTTGAAGTGAAACTTTGACTTGGGAGTAGGGACACGAAAAAAGTATCGATACTTTGTGGTATCGAGTACTTTTCCTTTCGATACCGATACTTTTGTACACGATACTTGGTTTTCGATACTTCAACTAAATGAGTACTTTTTGGCAAGTATCGATACCTTTAAATTTTGGATAAGCGCCTTATATTGAGCGCCATCTAGTGGAATCATAGCAAACCTTCTAAAACATTCCATTGCGTTGATATAATTGGAAGCAGAAGCAATCTAGTGTGTCCTGAGACTCACGTACTTGAATTACGCACGTTTATTTTTGCAGTTGATTATATTAACATTACACGTTTTTAAGAGTATCTACATACATGTCCTCTGTTTGTTTTGGATTATACGTACTATAATAAAATTTTATTGTTTTTCTTTTAATTTTAACCCGGGGGAGGGGGGGTTGCTTATAAGGTCCTATGAAATTCGAATATCTATATAATGTTCGAAGTATCGATACTTTTGTTTAAATACTTTTACGAGTACGATACTTTTTTTCCGATACTACTCATGAGTACAGTATCGATACTTTCTATTCGATATCGTGTCCCTACTTGGGAGGTAAGCTGGCGAATGCGTTACGCGTTACGAAAAGTGTGTTATAATTTATAAGCAAGAGAAAGCAGTGCGCACATTTTCTTTCTCTCTTTCTCTTATAGCTAGTAAATGAAATATGTATATGTACTATCGCGGAATTTTGCGCTCTGTCACTTGGCGAACAAAATGCTTTGAACGGTTTTCTACAGTAGTTTTTACTATGCCCCGCCTTCGCGTCGGACGCGCCAATCCGGGCCGCCGCACAAAAGTAAGACAGAGAGCATTTCATTGATTGAATAATGAATTCAATTGCATTTGTTTTAGTTGCTATTTGTCATCCGCATCGTGACCGCGACAGCGCTATACGATAAAGTAAGACAGCGATAATTACATGTCTATGAATGAATTTTTACTACGCCGCTACCGCAAGCGATTATGGCATTATGGGTGACAGAGCGGGTCCTTCCGCGAGTGTACCTACATACGTGTATACATAGTACACACGCATATATATATTTATATATATATATATTGAGGAGCTCGATGGCGCAAGTGGTTAGCGCATTCGGCTGCGATCGTTGAAGTTAAGCAACTTTCTCAGTGGTCGGTCATGGGATGGGTGACCAAAAATTTACTATCTTGAGTTCCTCCGTGCTTAGGAAGGCACGTTAAGCCGTTGGTCCCGGCTGCATCTGCAGTCGTTAGCACCCGCAATCCGCACTGGGCCCGCGTGGTGGGTCATGGCCCAATCTGCCTATTCCATCCATAGGGAAGGCCTGTGCGCCAGCAGTGGAGACATTAATAGGCTGATGATGATGATATATATATATATATATATATATATATATATATATATATATATATATATATATATATCATCCAATATAAATATAAATATATATATATATATATCATCTGTATATATATGTATATACAGATGGAGTTAAAGAAGTTTCACTTCTGTCGTGTGGTCATAAGTATCATATACAATTGTAGATTTCATTAGTGTTAGGCCAATTGATTTTATTTCGTACCAGTACGATGCGTATTTAAAATGCTACAATACATAACAATAAGCTAAAAACAATACATACCATGTGACGCCATCGTATCCGACAGCTTTTGCGTTCTATTCCATGACGTAAATTTTGAGTCAGCAATGAGCTGAGATGGCTTTGAGTTACTGGGTTTTTGCAAATGTTTTTTTGAGTTACCCATAACTACCCATCGCTGAGTTAAAATTAAAGCTTTTGTGATTGTTATTTAATTTAGAATTATCATTACATAGGTATATTCAAAGTTTCCGACACATAAAATTAAATGTTAAAACGTCATATTACTTTTAACGTAACAAGAAAATGTTTGATACGATTTAAATTAAAATTTGTCGTAAATGTTTCTGGGCAACAAGCTAGATTTAATTAATATTTATGAAGGCAAACGATGTTGCTATGGGCGAATATTTCCATATAGATTTATGAATTGTTTTCTTGGTATTTTAGACATATAAATTCCAAAGAAAATGTAACAAGAAAAAATTCCACGCGGTCCAGGCAGCAGACGGGACTCGAAACCGCGCCCTTCGCAATCCGGGCGATTGCACTGACCAATTATGCTATCGCGTCGAAATTCCTCTAGCCATTCTTAAGCTGCAAGGCAGCGCCATCTCTTCGCATTTTATGTAACCCACACTGTCAAATGAATACTTTTACAAGTATATAAACATTTGAAAGAAGAAATAGCAACTATAGTTATAATTTTAATTTTTTTAAAACATGTAACTGTTTGATGTTTAAATCTAAAGAAAATATAACAAGAAAAAAATCTCATATAAATTCCATCAAAACACTGATAGAATAGAACCATGAGCAACTCAAAATAAACTCTACCCCTAAGACCTTACAGCACTCACGTTACTGTTTGCGAAGGCCACAAAAGGCGGGTGAAACCAGGGCACTGTGCTAGTGTAGAACCGATGCGGCAGACTCGAGTGTCGGATACACATTGAGTGCTGTAGGGTTATTGTAGGGTGACTGTGCTTGTAAAATACAAAGGATTGTTTTTGTTTAAAATCGTTATAATAATATTGTTTTTTTTAAAGAAACTTATAGTTTTTTTCCTCTTTAGCAAGTCGATTTTTTTTAATGCTAATTAAACAATTCAGATCTTTTTAATAGGCATCGGGACAGTCGTGAAAACACTTATTTATTTCACACTTTTTTTCCATTTATTCTCGTAGGTAATTTTATATTAGAAAGGTTGCCTGGTAGAGATTGCTACCTTAGCAATGAGGCCGCCTTTTGTGTTTTTGTTCCTGTGTTTTATGTCTCTGTATTGCGTGTAATAGTGGAATAAAGAATATATTCGTTCATTCATTCATTCATTTATTTTTCATTCATTATTCATTGTTCATTATTCATTCATTCATTCATTCATTAAATAGCTGGCAAACAAGCAAGGCCCGCCTGATGGAGGTATGGTACCATAGTCTATAGACTTTTGTGATACAAAACATATCACTTGAGCCATAACCTCCTCCGTCCCAATCCTCTTCCCCTTGGAGCCCTGGAACCTTTTATCACCGACAGAACCGCAACACCACCAAAAGGTAATGGTTTTTTACTGTTGTATTCTGTACGATAGAGGTTACTTCCTCAGACAGGCGCTCCAATTTGAGTGGGAAATCCGCTATGCCGTACCTCTCTTAGGTTCTCAACCAAGACTTTTTCCTCGCCTCGTTTTCCAGCATCTATGCTATGGACGCCTAAGTCATCACAGCGTGGTCACCCCAGCGGCATTGAAGCGTCCGCTCAGTAGAGGGCCCTCACGCATCATTCCCTCCGCGTCCGTTTAATAGAATGACAGCCGACCGACACACTCAGCATGGGAACCGGTGTACTGAGGTCATATGAAGATACACAAATAATCAATTTAAAATAATAATGTACCCACGTACCGTGATTCAAACCATCGCGGAGTGGAGATGCACGAATAAACAAAGTCTCCAAACTATTGGTATTATGCTAGTTTTCTTAGCGCTTCGATCACGTTGATTAAAGCCTGAGCCAGAATTATCCACTATTCTCTATCTGGGTTGTAGAATGAGATTGATTGGAGCCTGAGCCAGAATTATCCACTATTCTCTATCTGAGGTGTAGAGCACATGAGATTGATCGGAGCCTGAGCCAGAATTATCCATTATTCTCTATCTGAGGTGTAGAGTACATGAGATTTTCTGCCCTTATGGAAGCATCTGATGAAGCAAATTTTACCTTACAGAAGATCACAGTGAAGGGTTCCATCTATCTGGCTGAATCTTGTTGCTTAGGCTTGTTGAAAATATATCGATGTATCGATATATCGATATTTTTTGTTCGATATATCGATATTATTTGTTCGATATATCGATATTTTTTGCCGATATATTTTGATTCGATATATCGATACATCGATACAAAATAACCAATATCGAAATTCGTATCAAAAACGATATTTTTTTAATTATTAGCGGCATATCACGATCTAACTAAATTCTTATCTGGAAAAATCGTAACTGGATCTTAGATTAATGATATTCAACATATCTATGATCTGTGCTGTATTTAGTATTGTCTATTATTTGTAAATCTGTTTCGCTGGTGAATTGGTTGTGCTGATTTCCATTATATTCTGTGAAGTGTGTGACTGTCTAGTCTTGTTTACGAAAGAGACCCTGCAATCATTTACCTGAGGGGCCTCTCAGCAATTGCAATCATTTTCATCATTCGAAAATAGGGTCTATTTTTAGGGAGATAATTCGTTCCATTATTATTCCGCGTGTCATAATCCGTGAGATACTGTACGATATTTTTGGGAAAATTGGTCCGATATATCGATATATCGATGTTTTTTTCGCGATATATCGAAACCGATATTGATATTTTTCAAAAGATCGATGTATCGATATATCGATATTTTTTTCTACTTTCGACATCCCTAGTGTTGCTTAGAAATTCATTTAGCATAATACTAAAAAAAAACACACATTGAAAATTGATTAAATTTTTATCATCTTGTAGCAGAATTTTAAGAATTTTCGTAACCCCAAAAGTAACAATTTTAATATGGCGTGAAATTATCCATTATTTCTGAAACACATTGAGGTATTCATCGACAATCAGTATTTGCACGTCTTCTATTCGTCCCTTCTTTCTCTATTTGTTCACAACAAACAAATATTATACAAGACTCACAGGAAGCAGCGGTGGTAACTTCTTATTTATTTTTAAAATAGACGCCGAATCACGTTGGCAAATATTTTGTCGTCTCTGAAAATGGTTGGCAATCTTCAATTCCCTCCCACACCGTCATCTCCTAGACATAATCTGAAATGGAAATATTATTATTGTCATAACGGTGGCTGCTTTTAATATCCCCAAATGTCAAACAATCGTCGGCTACGCGGAGATGTATTTATTTTAGCATCGAAAGCAATTCTTTCGGTTTCGCCCTTATCTCGCTCGAGTCCACGCACAGTCGAAATATCAGCAGTGTCATCAGATCTGTGCTAAGCTCAGTTTTTGCAACACGACAGGCTGTTTGACAGTATGAAAAATAAAATACCAATTGGTGGCATCTGTATTTAATGTGAATATTATTCTGAGAGAACAAATAATTAATAACTTGTCTAAAATATCCTTAATAACTTTTTTTTCTGCTCTATGGTCACGTGAGCAAAAACCCCTTGGCGAAGAGTAAAATGACGTCACATGCTAGTTAAGTTCCAGTCAGAGTGAGAATACATTATGTCGTTTGACGTTTTAATGACAGTCATGTGACGTCACTTTCGCATACCAGTGAGACGCCCTCCGTAATGTCCAGAGAAATGTTTCCGCGACAACTTGAAAATATTTTTTTATTTACTTTTCTACTGGAAAGCAAAGGATGCTAAGTCCATTCATCCTTACAGGTATAAAAAAAAAAACATTTTTTTTGTGTCACTAAACAGGCTCTGCCAGAATAACAGCGCTGGTGACATAATGACGCATCAGCTAATGCTGAGGCAGGGTCCTGGTTAGCCCTGTGTTTTTTGAATTAGTATCTGTAAATATGTAATATCTGTAATATGAGGTATATGACCCGAACTATATTCTATTCTATTCTATACTGAAATACACGTCAAAATAATTAATATCCACTTTATGGACTCCATCTAAACTTGTCAAATACCATATTATGTCAACTTCAGCAATTTTTATACCAATTCTGATAGACCAAAAACATAGGAGGTACCTCCTAGAGAGTAGATTTACAGAAATAAATTATTATTCCGTCTGTATGTAGAGCATTGAAGGACTTATTTATTTTAAATATGTATATTTTTAACTATATATGTATGTTTATAGATATGTATTTTATGCAATATATATTATATATATAATACGTATTGTTTCTGTAGATATACTTTAATTATATTAAATATTTTGATGAATTCTTTTTGCACTACCATCTCTATAATTCTCCGGTTGACTGGTAGAGAATCCCTAATGGCATTAAATCTGCCACTTGTACACTCATTTGTGCAATAAAGTATAAATAAATGAATAAATAAAATATGATTTTTTATATTTAAACCATAACTTATGATTTCAGCATTGAAGCTATATAGTGCATTGTTTTTTATTATAGCTAATATAGTTCCCGTCAAGTAAAAAGGCCGCTGAGCGATAGTGGAGGGGTTGCGTTTGCGCATGATCACAGCCGCGACCGAAAGTATTAGGCTTTGATTTTTTAGTATAAGTGGCAGGTAGATTATTGTAGAGTAACAATAGCGCTGTGCACAGTTTAAAAACCAGCGGCCATTAAACGTGACGGAATCTATACACAGCATAGCGCGATAGTAGACGACATTTTGTATATGGCTGTGACTAGCTGAGAATTTATATCTAAAGAAAATTTTACTACAAAAAAATCCACGCGGACTCGAACCCGCACCCTCCGCTATACGTGCTATTATGCTACCGCGACCCTGCTAGACGTGTCGAATTCTTTCTGGTACTTTTAGGCTGCAAGGCAACGCCATCTCTTCGCATTGGAGGTAGCCCACAATGTCAAACGTGTACCTTTACAAGTATTAAACATTTGAAAGTTTAAATAACAAATTGTAGTCATGTTTTTTTATTTTAAAGAACTTAACTGCTAGATGTTTAAATCTAAAGAAAAGCAGGTTTCCTAGTAAATTTTTCTTTTGATTTAAACTGTAATAAAACGGCCTCCTTGGGTTTCACTGTTTATTAATACCACAACGTTACACGTCTCAACAGTATCAATACTGGAACCAGAATGCCTGCCGAATGCCCCTCTCTAGTGCCGCCATTACGCGCCCCACCATTAAAATGGTATTGCCAGTAGTCAGAAACGAATTACCTTACAAAACATCTAGCATTATTAGTTAAAAAAATAAAAAAAAATAGCTGAGATTTTTTTTCTTGTTTCTCTCCTGTTGGGATTGTTAATTTTTAATTTAAGAAAATCAAGGAATCCTGATAAGAATGTTGTCATTGTTGAATTTGACATTGTGGGTTACCTATAATGCGAAGAGATGGCGCTGCCTTGCAGCTTTAGAATGGCTAGAAGAATTTCGACGCGGTCCGTGAGGGCCGCGGTAGCATAATTGGTCAGTGCATTCGCCCGGATTGCGAAGGGTGCGGGTTCGAGTCCCGTCTGCTGCCTGGTCCGCGTGGAATTTTTTCTAGTTATATTTTCTTAAGAATGTTGTCATTGACCATTTCTATTATTTATTCTAAATAGTCTTTCTTTTATTCTCTAGGAATAAAAAGTTTAATACTCTACAAATCCATTATCCATATCTGTATTCCATTAGTAACCTACAATAGTACTATGAAAGTCTTTTAGAACTTGAAGCTTATATAATACTAGCGGCCCGCCCTCGCTTCGCTTCGGTGTAGAGCTGTAGTGTAGACTACAGTTTTTGTTCTCAGGCTTGTATTATACACAATGACATTCATCTATGATTCTCCTTATACCTGCATGCAAAGTCTCAGCCCGATCGGTTCAAAATTGACAAAGTTTCATACAAACTTTTATTCCCTATTTTAGCCCCTTGGGGGTAGAATTGATCAAAATCCTTTCTTAGCGGATGTCTACGTCATAACATCTACCTGCATGCCAAATTTCAGGCCGATCCGTCCAGTGGTTTGGGCTGTGCATTGATAGATCACTATGTCAGTCAGCCACCTTTGAGCTTTATATATATATATAGATAGCAGATACTTTCCAGCGTATTTCAAATGTGCGCCTCCCCAAAGTTGCGTACTGCTCTACATTTTTCTCGGGCACACTTTGTTTGGGGAAAAATATTTTCCCTGCTCCACCCCCTGAAAGGTTTGGATCCATATTGACGCGACAAAGTACGCCTTCACGAATTCACGAATATTGTCGTCCTGACCGTCTGTGCGTCCCACTTCACAGTGATGTCGTCCCATTTCTAATGGGATCCGGCGACTGTCAAGATATCGTCTGTATTATTTTTATGAATTCACCTTTTACAGACCTTCAAACTATTTTTATACTGCGACGACCTCCGTGGCCGAGTGGTTTGTACGCCGGGTTTCATGGTGTCGCCTACTCGAGAGGTCCCGGGTTCGAATCCCGGTGGGGGCAGATGTTTGTGTGATGAATACGAGCATTTGTACTCCAGTCATGGATGTTAAATATGTATTTCTATATAAATATACTTATATATGTACTGTATATGTATTCTTATCCGTTACCCTAGTATCCCATAACACAAGAATTACAGTGCTTACTTTGGGGCTAGGCTAATTGGTGTGAGTGTTGGAAATATTTATTTATATTTATTTAATTTGCTGTTCGATCAATTTACAATCTTAAGACTAGAGACTCTTTAAGAGAAAACCGTTGCTTCTCGTTAGATAATGCTGCTAATTAATAATATTGATAATTGCTCTTAATATGTTTTAAGTGTGTGACTTCTTATAAAGCTCTTTTTAGATTACTCTTTGCCATACAGGCAGATACTCTATGGGATATCTAATCAAGTAGGTGCTAGCAAGCTCAGAAAACTTTTTACCTATTTTTGAATTTATAAACTCGACACTTGGAGAAATATAATAAAAAAATAAAGATGTGGTTTTTGGTTCTACTACACCAATGGTCAAGAGATGGCGCTGTAGTCTCCTGAATCGCGCTTTGGTTCCGTTGTTCCAGATTAATAAATACTTTTGATAGGCCTTCACAATGCAGTCGTTAGCACCCACAAAATAGAGATTCTATTTCTATTTTGTTGGTAGATTTTCTTAATGTGCGGTAAACACAAAATTTAATTTTTTGTTTTACAGTGATGCGCGCGCATCTTAAAATTTCCCTCTCATCATTTTTTCATAACGCCCCTAAAGAAGTATAACTTCAACAACCTCGGACTTTACTACAATATATAATGATTATGAGCACTCCCGGACAGAACAAAATATTTTATATTTCACTGAAGATTTGGCTTATAGCCTATAAACTAAAACAAAATAACAGATTTGGCCTTGCCTATATAATAATATATGACTGAACTAAAACTATGGACGTAAGACTTGGCAGTATGGCTTAGTACCTTCGCCTGTCACAATGGACGAAATTAAACTACTACTACTACTCATGTAGGTACTCTTGAAAGCAAATTATTGTTATTTCAACTTTTTCTCCTGTATCGACTTTGAAATTGTAGGTATTTTACAGATAATTCGTAATGTTTGTTCAGTTAATCCTAACGTAGAACACAACGTAACAACGCCTACTTCTGTTTTCATTTCAAAACCTTTTCTCCCCTGAATAAGTATCTAATGGACCCCGTAAGCCTTAAAGTCAGTGCGAAACCAATGGAGATGAATTCGTGGAGCGTTTATACCGCGCTGGCATTATGGTAATCCTCCTCTGGAGATTCGTTGTTTTTTTTCCAACGGTTTTGAATCGCGACTGAAGAAAATCACCCAAGCATTTAGCTTTGATTACGCCGGAGATTAGAGACAATTTTAATTGTCAAATGGGTAAGGATGAAAACATAGTGGTGACAGAGGAGTTTTATTGAATTTTATCAAAAAGGAAAATATTTGTTTCTTAGGTTTTCACGCACATCACTCATTAAATAAAATAAGTTTGAACGGGTTAGATGCACTGAATTTATTTATTTACTGAGGTTTCCAATCCTTTGCAGGAATGCGTCGTCAATTAATAGTAAGGGTCAATTCACACGTACCACAACCACACCACGTCGCAGCGACAAAATGTGGTCAAGCTGTGGTTACGTGTGAATAGTGTCGTTGCGATGTGGTAACCAGTTATACTCCGGCTTTCGTAGAGGAAACACGGCTTGACTGAACGTAGTCATGGAGGAAAGATTTTTATTGCTATCCTTGTTATGGCTTTTATTTATATGAAGAAGACGACGACATCAGCGTATACCGGTGGTGGCGTTGCCGTCGCGATGTGGTCGTATTACACAGGTGGTCGATAACAACGGCAAAATGTGGTACGTGTAAATTGTAATATTAATTTTCAATACAAAATATACGCCCGACCACATGGCGTCGTTGTGGTGTGGTTGTGGCTGTGGTGTGGTTCTGGTACGTGTGAATTGACCCTAAATGAAAAACTCCCTCCGTTAATTATTCTAATAATAATGTAATTTTGTTATTGTGTACCACTGTAAAGAGGGGAGAGTACTGTACCCCTAGCACGAACCAATATCGAATTCGTATCGTTTGCGAGTCCGAAATGTCATTGTCAAATGTGTACTGATTTTTAGTTCCCGTTACGTACTTTGTGCCGCTGCTGTTCAAGTTTCCATACAAAATTTGACATTGACATTTCGGTTTGCAAACTATTCGAATTCGATAATGGTTCGTGCTGGGGGTACTGGTCTTCTGAGATACAGGCTGCGGCCTAGTTCAGATGCCAGTCTCTCCACAATCTTGTCATTAGGACATTAACTAATTCGTTAAGTTTGATTTTTTTTGTGCATGGGATTGTGAGGAGAAGAAATGAAGCATTATTATTATTATATTATCATTATCACGAGGAGCTCGATGGCGCAACTGGTTAGCGCGTTCGGCTGCGATCGTTGAAGTTAAGCAACTTTCGCAGTGGTCGGTCATTGGATGGGTGACCAAAAATTTACTATCTCGAGCTCCTCCGTGCTTCGGAAGGCACGTTAAGCCGTTGGTCCCGGTTACATCTGCAGTCGTTAGCACCCACCAATCCGCACTGGGCACGCGTGGAGGGTCATGGCCCAATCTCCCTATTCCATCCATAGGGAAGGCCTGTGCCCCAGCAGTGGGGACATTAATAGGCTGATGATGATGATTTATTCTGACGACGCATTCCTGCAAAGGATACGAATGGTCAATATATAAATAAATTCAGTGCATCTAACCCGTTGAAATTTGTTTTATTTAAAAAGGAAAATATCAATTATCTACATAAGGGAGCTCGATGGCGCAGGTGGTTACTGCATTCGGCGTGCGATCGTAAAAGTTAAGCAGCTTTCGCAATGGTCGGTCACTGGATGGGTGACCAAAAATTTTTCATCCTGAGCTCCTGAGCTGAACATCAATTACAAAACCTTGTGACTTTAAAAAAAAATCTCTTCGTTTCGATAGGAACTCGTTAAGCACTTCCAATTTAAGACACAAGTTATGTCGCAGTTACTGTTGACGAAGCAAGTTAGTACCTAATAACCATTTGATGCATTTATAAAAACTTGAAAATATTTCCAATGCCTGGGATGGAAATATCGGATTATTGTTTGTCACAGAAAAAAAAGGAGTGTGCTTATGATCACACGACTGAAGTGAAACTTCTTTGGTTCCATCTCTCACGAACACACTTTTCGTAACGCGTAACGCATTCGCCAGCTTACCCCCCAAGTCAAGCATGCGTTAAAAGTTTTACTTCAATATTGACGAGCAGATACTTTCCGAACAAAAGAAGTTTACCTTCAAGCAGGTTATAAGCAAATATGCCGTCTTTTTCTAATTAAAAAAACACATAGTTGATAAGTTATTAAGAAACAAGCGACACGCGATTTAATTACAAACCTCGGTGGCACAGTTAATGTGACAGTTACGAGATTAGTGTACAGATAGATAGACAGATCTATCGATCAATCGGGAAAGTTGTCAACATTGAAACGGGTAATGACAATCAATTACCACCAACCTGTCCTTCTGTTGAGTGCAATGCAACCTATATAGCTTGGCTTAAGGCGACAGAGCAAGCGATCAAATACGATTGAAAGATGAATATGACATATTTTTTTTTCTTTAATGGCTTCGCACGGCTTGTGCATTTAGCCAATGTCAAGTGTTAAAATGTTTACGAATTCTATAGCACTCGTGGTCAAAGTAAAAAAATAATGGGTGCGTGTACTTATGTAGGCGCGTGAGAAGTTATCCTTCTTTGGCATCGTTTAAAATTAGTTTTTAATTGCATGCAAATAATTAATTACAATAAATTAATAAAAAGTCTGGAAAAGGACACAGTCAATAAAGTTCAGTTTTAATTTGAAAAAATAAATAAATAATCAAAATATTCAGTTAAAATGGCTACTGAATATAATTTATTAGAACATAATGTGATTTGCACTTGTATGAAACTCAAACACGTATTCCGAATATACAAACTAGAAACATGTGGATAAATATTATAAATATGAATACCTATAACTGTTACTTTATTACAAAAAATAAAGATGTGGCTTTTGGTTGTACTACACCAATGGTCAAGAGATGGCGCTGTAGTCTCCTGAATCGCGCTTTGGTTCCGTTGTTCCAGATTAATAAATACTTTTGATAGGCCTTCACAATGCAGTCGTTAGCACCCACTAAATAGAGATTCTATTTCTATTTTGTTGGTAGATTTTCTTAATGTGCGGTAAACACAAAAGTAACGCATGAAGTTGGTCGCTAAAGCGACCAACTTCATGCTGTTAAAATTTTGTGTTACATGATGCGCGCGCATCTTAAAATTTCACTCTCAACATATTTTTTCATAACGCGCCTAAAGAAGTATAACTTCAATAAATCAAGTCAAACTAAGTGGCAGTCAAGTCAATCCCCCTTTCCCTATGTTTCAGTAAATGTGTGGAGATTTACTGGAACCTCCCCGTGGACTTCTTGAGGGAACGTCGAAAGACACTTTCCGCTATTTTGTTTCACTTGCTAACACTTGTGCGTGTTCCCGGACACTTAGTGGTTAATAATCCACCATTATTAGGCACTAGCATCCGCCACAACACAATTTTTAACAAGAAAAACAAAACTGCTAAAGTGACGCTTTCCGATCCCGCCAAAAAGTCCTATGATACATTTAAAATTACGTCTAGTCCAGGAGCTCTATTTTTGAATCACACGATTTATACTAATTTTGATTCGACATAATAAATTCCGTATTTTTCAATCGCTCGACGTCAACGAACGGTCTCAATCACTCCTTGCGCGTTGGCGAATGGTAGAATAAATTGTCAATTTTATGTCAGATATTTTCAAGATTTCTTCTCATCTTTTTAAAATACAGATTAGATGAAGATTTGTTATAATGTTTTGATCTTTTCTAACAAAAAGGGCAAAAGATTAAATAACCAGTTATTGAGAATTATACGTTTATTTTTCACGGTGGTAATGACTGTTTTTTGTCTTTTTCCGTGAAATTAATAAAAATAAATATTTAAACTGGTAACACTGTAGATGAACGATTCAAATGGATTTTTTGCGGGATTTCATCGAGTGCGGTTGGCGTCTGATTTGAATTATTCTTAAATTCGTCCATAGTGGATATTGTGAAATAAATTTGGTGTGATTTTGTGTTACAATCGTTTGCGCAACTGAAGAATTAGCGGAATCTTTAAAATATAAGCTATTTCGGTCAAGTGGACGTGAGAACTTTATTGTAGTGTTGACTACCTCACAGATGCTTATCGGAACAGTCAACTCGATACATTTCGTGCCAAACACTCGAAGTAACATTAGAATGAGTCACACCAACATTCTAATGTAAAAAAAAGAAGATTAAAATAACTTAAGACTTGGCTGTATGGGAATTGTTCTCTTTGCCTTCCCTGAAAAGTGAGAATCTTAAATAGAAAAAAGCGATTCAAAAATACGGAAAATCAGTATCATGCTACTTGGAAGTCAACAGTGACTTAAGTCACATTCGACGATACTATGTCAGGCGAGCGAATCAAAAATAGAGCTTCGGAACATTTTGTAATAAACATTGCGTACTATGGGGCGCGATTGCTGCAGAGGTGCACTGACAAATTGTGCAAATATTTTGTCCGTTCAGACTGATCTGGTTCTGATCTGCCGCTGCAATTAACGGCAATTTAAAGATTTTGTTAGTTGGTATTGATGAGTACGATAATTGTCATCAGGAACACAGTTTTTTAGCTTTCTGTATTGTCGCCGCAAACATGTTCAGAAAATTAGATATTTTATTTTTAAGCATGTAACAGATCGATGTTTATATCTAAAGAAAATATAACTACAAAAATTAAACACGCGGACCAGGACGCAGACGCTAGACGGGACTCGAACCCATACACCCAAACTTTAGCTATCCTGGCGAATACACTGACCATTATGCTACCGCGGCCCTGATCTGCGGCCGTGTCGAATTCTTTCTAGCCTTTCTATAGATGCAAGACAGTGCCATCTCTTCGCATTGTAGGTAACCCACACATTTTATATCTATTTAATCTCCATACGGCTCGCCGTTGATACTCCAGATGCTCTTAGAAGGATAAATATTTGGTCATCTTCAAGTAATTCGAATAATGTCTCAGATTAATGTTGCGTTTATGGATCAGAAATCGTTTCTCTATAATGTTTTGATGTTTAACGCTTCAGTTTACTGATTGCGCCTTACTCACTTGGAACTTATCTCTAAACTCATACTTAGTGTATGTAATAACGGGTCTTATAAGAAAATACTTTGTATCATTTTGATTAATAGAAGCTTAGTATGGAACTCCTACTTGCTTCTCGGATATGAAAGCGATTGAGCTGTAGATATGATTATGTTTACAAAGCTGTTACAAAATAATTGTTTACTCTAGTTGATGATTGTCTTCTTCATCATCATCATCAGTGTGTGTGTAATACACACATCAAAAGTGTCTAGGGATCAACATATATTTTTGCAATAACTTTTCTCCTGATTGATATTAATTAAAATTTTCTTTAAGGATTCATCAAATAAAGTGTTTTCGTTTGTCACAGTAACGATAAACCAAGTCACCTTTGCATTAATAAAGAAATTTGCCATTTTCCTAATAAAGGGATTTTTGACATTTGAACCACTAACACAAAAGTTCGAAAAAAAGACTGAAATAACAGTTTTCTCTAAAATTTTATTGGGTAACTTAAACAATTAATAATCCGTATTTCTACCGCGAACACTAACAACACAAGAACATCGGTTTGGCATACTCAAAATGAGTTCATCCAAATCACGCTGTGGAATGGCCGCCCATGTTCGTTGCAACAACAAAAAAAGGTCTTCTTGCGACTGGATACCCTCCATATTCGGCAGAGCTCTTCTCTGTAGCATATCCCATGCATGCTCAATCGGGTTCAAGTCTGGCGACTGAGCAGGCCAGGGCAGGACATTGATGTTAGCTGCGGCGAGAGTCTGTCTTACAACTCTTGCGGTGTGCGGTCGTGCATTATCATGCATTAACTGAAATAAGGGACCGATTTGCACTTGTAGAGGAACGATGACGTCTGATACAATCGTCTCATCATAAATTTGAGCGTTGAGGTTGCCTCTGATCCAAATCAACTCAGTTCTTCCGCCGATCCAAATACCCGCCCATACCATGATGGTTCCACCACTATAAGGATGGACTTCCTGGCAGGATTTTAATCGCTGTTGGCGTCCAGGGGTTCTCCAGTGTCGTATACGTCTTGTATCCGGTCTCATACCAAAACGAGACTCATCAGAAAAGCACACGAAACGCCATTGTTCTTCTGCCCAATTTCTGTGTTCAAGAGCCCATTGATATCGAATCCTACGATTGTGCATTGCTATAGGTGGTACCCGTAGCGGTCTTCGGGAATGAAGGTTCACTTCATGCAAGCGGTTTCTGACTGTTTGATCGCTAATTAAGTTCCCTGAAGAGTGATGAAGCCTCACGGCTAACATCATGGCGGTTATTGTTGGAGCTCTTCGAGTTAAGATTTGAATGTATCGGTCTTGTCTCCGTGTGGTGCAGCGATACCGTCCTCCATGGCGCTCAGCCACGGTACCAGTGCTTCGGTATCGTGTCCAAAGTCGACTGATAACACTCTGACTTGTATTCAGAGCTAAAGCCACAGTACGTTGCCGGGAACCAGCTTCTATCATTCCCACGGCTCTGAGCATTTCTTCCCTGCTTAAATGACGTCGCCGCTCCATAATAACGTTGGTTTTAATCAGTAGTAGGGAAACAGTAGCACTAATAATGTCTTCAATGCGTTGTATGTTTTTATAGGGAAAATATTGACAGCTGATTTTCATCTTTTACTCGAATTTGATTCACAGTTCCTGATTCAAATTATGAAATGCACCAAAAAGGATCCACATAAATTTATAAAATCATAAATTTATTACAAAGCCACATCTCAATCTCAAGAAATCCGCATAAAAATGCTTGATCCCTAGACACTTTTGATGTGTGTATTTATTAACTGCTAGGCTTTCCCAGTAAACAGAATAAAGTTTTTTCGGACGTGGTTTAAACGGAAAAATCCTATGGAAAATATGAAACTGAAATGCGTCACAAGCGTCACAAGACTATAGATATATATATGTGTGTGTGTGTGTGTGTATGTTATATATATATGAGGAGATCGATGTCGCAAAGAGGAGCTCGATGGCGCAAGTGTTTAGCACGTTCAGCTGCGATCGTTGAAGTTAAGCAACTTTCGCAGTGGTAGTCCATTAGAGGGATGACCGAAAATTCACTATCTCGAACTCCTTCGTGCTTTGGAAGGCACGTTAAGCGGCACGTTAAGGCGCTCCGCACTAAGCAGTGTTGAAGGTATTCGCAGGACTTGTTTAGCGGATATTATACCGTAAAGCGCCCGTAAGAGTTGCGGGGTCCTCGGTGGACAGCCACTGGGGGGTCCGTAAGACTCGCGGGAAAACGAAATTTCGATCGAAACTTCGTACTTTTCTTACTATGTTTCTAGTTCGTTTTTAATTATAATAATATTCGATGGCGGAGTATAGATTGAGGTGTAGATTTTCTTAGCCTACTCTAAGAAAGCTTTCATTTTGATAGTATATCGTTCAAATTAAGTATAACCTTAAACAGACGAAATTAAATTTCGTTTGAACTTCGTTATCGAAAGTTCGTTTCGGAGAAAGAGAGTAGACCCCCAGGTGTGAGGTCCGTTCGGCGGTGTGCCTCTTAAAGGCGCCGTCGTCTGCAAAAAGATTTTTTACCGCCGTTAAAAAAAATGCCTGTGCCCAAGCAGTGGGGATATTAATAGGCTAATGATGATGATGATGTGTGTATGTGTACGTGTGTGTGTGTATATGTGTGTGTTGGGATGCGTGCGCAGCTCTTTCCGTCGAGCATGAAAGTTGGAGGGTAACTCGGCGAAGGCTGAAACGCTACGAGCGTCACGAGCATCACACGCTATAATATATATATATATTAGTATGATATATGATATGATGAGTATGATGTATATATGATATGTATATGAGTGATGCGTGCGCTGCCCCAATCCCTTATGCACCGCCTAATGTTAGTTTATTTAAAGAAAGAAATTTCACTCTTTTTTGTATAGTATTTTACCTCACCGTTATAATGTATCGTGCTTTTTCGCCAGACAGCCTGCGCAATTTTTTTTCATTTTTACTTCTCTTCAAACTGTTTGGTTTTTCTAGAATTGCTGCTAACAATTTATCAAATTTCTTTTCATCTGATATCTGAATGAGTGACTTCGTGTGTAACCAATTCTACAACATTGCGATGTTTAAATGAGCAATATAAGGTGTTAAGTGTATTTCTAAATATTTAAATTTTTCGAATAGCAAACTTTCACTCTAAAACTTTTCACCAATAAAATTTGAACTTATTATCAAGTATTCTTCAGAGAGATTGCCTAAGGCATCCCATCATCGCACGCCCACGTGTGGGGCGGACGAACCGGCAATCATGTGTGCTTATGCAGTTACGAAACACAACTGAGTTACTGATATTTCATTTAGATAACAAAATGTACCCTTACCATTTGTTTCGATGTCGAAGTCGAGTTGGGCTAGTGAAGAGCTTTCGAGTTTACTTTTCTGTGAAACCCAACATAGGTTGAAAATATTTGTGATTGTTATTTCGAGTTGCCGAAAGCTAAATTGAGTTTTTGAAGTGAAACTTCTTTACGCACCCAAGACTTGGGGGGTAAGCTGGCGAACGCGTTACGTGTTACGACAAGTGTGATCGGGCGAGGCGAACGGGAGTTGCGTGGGGGATATAAGCAAGAGAAAGCAGTGCGCGCGCACATTTTCTTTCTCTATTTCTCTTATATCTAGTAAATGAAATATGTATATGTTCATACATATATATGTTGTACACATACACACATATATATACAGATGGAGCTACAGAAGTTTCACTTCAGTGGTGTGGTAATAATCACACTCGTTTTTGTAATGATACAGATAAAAATATAAAACTTTAAATTGCAAACATTAAAAGATAAAAATCTTAAGAAAGTGTTGTGGGGCGCGATGTTGTTTCAGAACAACTTATTAAATTCAAGGAATTTGAAATGTAACATTGATAATCACTGATTTTTTTACCTTATATTAGTGTATTATATCTTTCTCACAAGCCCCTTTTACCTATTTACCTACCTTTGATAGTGCCGAAAATATTTTTAGATATTTGAATTGGAAATCGTTATATTTATTACATGTGTTATAGATAATTCTATTAAAATTATACATTTAAAAGATACACTGCGAAAGACGCGTTGTGACAAAAATAATAATTTGAATAATTTTATTCAATGCAGGGTTTGCTTACTGGTTAATTTTCAAACCTAAATCAGTGTCAAGTACATAAGGAGCGTTTTATTTAGGTTTGGCTCTACCTTAACCGTAAAAAAAGGTTTTCCTAAAGAGCGAAATCAAATAGGTTTTGAATCAATTTAGCGGTTTTTAAACGGTTTCATTTCACTCTTTTTGACGGTATAGATAATAAATGAATAACTTGACTCACTAGACGCTAGCAATCGTGTCAGTAAATGCATCAATAACAAGTTGTGACTTGTTTAGTTCAAACAAAACAAACTATAAGCTATGCCGACGCGTGCACGTGTCGCTCTGGATTAAACCGGTTTATTAAGGTTTTAGGTACCGCTTTAATTTCGGACGCGCTCAGAACGAAACCTTTACTAAAAACCGGTATTAACCTTTATTTACCGGTATTTTCGAAATCGGTTTCAAGCCCTGGTTCAATGGTAGGGGAGTTTCGTCTTCATTCATGAATCGAAGTGCGTAGGCCGGCATGGGTAGCCGGTGTTCGGACACAACAAACTTGTTCAGATTGTTTTGGGTTTAAAGCTCTCAATGGGAAATAACAAGTGTGTGCCCTTGAAAATAAAATGTTTGAAATGTTTATTTTTTCTAAGTTGTAAGTACTTATATAAATATAGCCCTGTAAATCCTTCTTATATTAAAAATGCGAAAGATTGTACGCATGTTTGTTATTCTTTAACGCAAAAAACTACTGAACGGATATAGATAAAGTTTGGTACGTATACTGTTTATGACCTGGATCGAGATATAGGATACTCTTTTTATACCGGAAAATAGCGGGATTCTATTCGGGAAAAAAACAAGTTAACGCGGTCGAAGTCGCAGGAGGCTATTAATGTTAAACAAAGATTAAAATAATAAAAAAAACTTAGGTTTATTTGTTTCTTAGGTTTTCACGCACATCACTTATTAAATAAAACTAGTTTTTACGGGTTAATGCACGAAACTTTATTTATTTAATGACGTTTCGCAGCCAGTATTTATTTTTTAAATAAAAAAATATTATTCTGACGATGCAGACCTGAAAAGGCTGCGAAACGTCAATAAATAAATAAAGTTCCGTGCATTAACCCGTAAAAACTAGTTTTATTTAACTTAGGTTTAGTTTTTATGTCTATTGATGAAATAAAATATTTTAAATGCTAAAAGTTGTAGTAGAACAAAAAGGTTGACCCAATCAATTTGAAAGTAATAAACTCTCCTACTAAAAAGTAAAGGGAGCTCGATGGCGCAGGTGGTTAGCGCGTTCGGCTGCGATCGTTGAAGTTAAGCAACTTTCGCAGTGGTCGGTCATTGGATGGGTGAACAAAAATCTTCTATCTCGAGTTCCTCCGTGCTTCGGAAGGCACGTTAAGCCGTTGGTCCCGGTTGCATCTGCAGTCGTTAGCGCCCACCAATCCGCACTGGGCCCGCGTGGTGGGTCATGGCCCAATCTCCCTATTCCATCCATAGGGAAGGCCTGTGCCCCAGCAGTGGGGACATTAAGAGGCTGATGATGATGATGACTAAAAAGTTAATTTTGTTATTTAATAAGCTTATTAAACTGAAAATATTAATTAATTAATTAGTTAATTAATTACTTAGTTATTATGTAACGTACTTATTGTAATAATTTATGTTTTCGCTCACTGCTAACATTTCATGTAAAACTGTTATTACTGTTTGGTTGACGCTTCTGTGTTTTTATTTAGTTTTTAATCAATACAGATTTCTATATGTGGTAGCTTGCCAATAGCTTTTCGTAATATTTTTTGCTGTTATCTTTATTTTCATAAGCTGTTAGCTGCCTGCTAAGACAATAAATCAAAAATAGGGAGAAAAAAACAGCCCTTGCTGAGTTTCTTGCCGGTTCTTCTCAGTACAAGATCTCCCGCCGTAGATTTACGAACCGATGGCGTAGCTTCTAGACATTCATGAGTGCTTGTAACAGCCTAAACTGAATAAATGGTTTCGATTATGATTATGAAAATAAATAAATATTAGACAGAATAAAATAATTTGTTCTTATTATAAAGAACCAGGAACCACCAAGTCATGGATTTACCATCTCATACGGGTCAGCAAACAAACAAAACAGGGGAATTACTACAAAGGCACAAAACAAAATATTATTAAAGCTACTCAATAAAGATGTTGAGAAGTTGTGGTACCTACCCACTGAGTGTTGAGCAACACAAGTAGCTTCCCAACTCATGAATAGGCTCATTGACAAACTCAAAATGAAACCCAACCTGTTATAACATGGTTAGTATGCGTTTGGTTAGAGTTGCATACAGCTATGCTATAACGCCTACTCGATCATCGCCCGTTGAAATATGAAACAAGCTCAAGTAACGGGGCAATCGACGAAAACAATCGGGAAATTAAAGCTTAGTCACATAAATTATTGGTTATTATAATTTACTAGCGGCCGCCCGCGACAACTTTTAGTTTTTTTTTCTGAAATAAAAGATTTTTCTAAAATAAAATTAGTAGTAATGAGAAGTAACTTAACTCCTTATTACATCAGCTACCTGCCAATAAAAGTCCCGTCAAAATCGGTCCAGCCATTACAGAGATTAGCCGGAAAAAACAAACAGATAAACAAAATTGTAAAAAATGATATTTTTGTGTATGTACCGTATAAATATATATACGGTACAATATACATTCATATGCATGTAGTAAAAATCGGTTATTTCAATATTACAAACAGCCACTCCAATTTTATTTATGTATATGTATTTAAGTATAGAAGATTTAGCGTCTTACTACGATCGCCGCGTCTGACTGCCTGAAACTTGTTTGTTTAAAATTATGGTTTTAACATTAAAAATAAGATATTTATTACTTATTTTTCACAAAGATCATTTGACAGCAATGACTATTTCAATATACTACTCGATAGGTAATGAATAATGAATAAATAAAATTGTTGACGACATAAAATCCGAGAGCTTATTAGGTGCAAAAGAATAGAAATGAAACCTTAATAGAATTTGTTCGACCATAGAATTGTTATTTTAGTGACTTTTGCCTATATGTAGCTCAAACCAAAGTTACTAGCGCGATGCAAAGAACTACAGCGCCATCTATTTTCATACATATGAACTACAATTTCCAATTTTGTTTTAATAGTCAACATAGATTATTTGTTATTTATTGCTCTTGTAATTAGATAGGTAATTTTATATTCAAATTTATATTACTATACATGCACAAATGGCGTATACAATTCGGATAATGTCAACCTTACAATATTTACCGATATATCTCCAGCTAAAATCTATCAAACTGTGTATGGTTTGAGCATGCCGATGAAATTACACACATGAGTATACTCGATAATAGTTTGACCCTAGTTCTGGCGCAGTTGAGTAAATAAATATATAATACAATACAATACAATACAATACAATACAATACAATACAATACAATACAATACAATACAATACAATACAATACAATACAATACAATACAATACAATACAATACAATACAATACAATACAATACAATACAATACAATACAATACAATACAATACAATACAATACAATACAATACAACACACAATACTTTATTAAAAACACCACAACACAGAACAGAAATGAGGGACATTACCATTGTTAAAAAAGAGTGCTTCAATGGGCGGTTTTATCGCTAAAAGCGATTTCTTCCAGACAACCTTTGGATGGAGAGGATTGAAAGAAAGCTGGAGTCAGCGGTGTCAGTATAAGAACTTGTTTCTTGGATTTAAACGAATTTATGAAATAAATATATATACATACATACACATTACATATATACATAACTGGAATGTTAAACATAACGCTGATAATAACACAGCAATTTTAGTTGACTTTTCCCTACAACATAATTCTTAACAGCACATTTATCTGAGGCTACACTTTAATTACTTGCTGAGTGTTAATTAAGCCATTCTCAGATACTACTTGGAATTAGTTGTGTAAGCAACCGTGAAGTATAGCTGGCATTAAGTGACCGTCATGTTGCTTAATTAGTACAGCCTTTATAATGTGTGTGTGTGTGTTAAAATAGTCGCCAACTTTGATGTTCCAAGTTACCAAATCAGGCTTTTCTTTAATGTTTATCTGCATCGAAGGAAGACAGCGTGGTTAATTTTCCAAGCGATATTTAATACCTTATTTAACAACATCACGAACAAAATAGTGGCCGAAACCTGTCCAAAAGGTACATTGAAAGATCTGGGTAGGATCGTAAGATGATCGCGTAGTTTCTTTCTTTCTTGCTATTGACCAGATAGAAGAATATATACTTTATTTCTATGACTCTATACCTACTATATTAATTCTGAATGCGCTGTTGGCGATATAGCAGGTACGGAGCGCGAGGAAAAGAGACGGCTTTACGGTAGTTTATAGTAAATAATAGAAAAAAAATTGTTAGTAAGTAATAGAACAAAAATTCGTTAAAATTAACAAACACTGATTAGATCTGTCAAAAAACGGCACTCTACGTACTTTAAGTATTTTTTTCCGGAGCTCTGCGGCATGTTGACTTTTCAACGGCCCGTGCGTCACTGTGATCCAAGAAGTGCTTGAGTGCAGTTCAAGCACTTCTTTATTGGGACACATTTTGAGCGAACGTGGTGTATCTAAGGGTATTAAATATCGTTGCGTTTGCCACACAATCATTGGCGGGCACACTGGCTATGCATCACTCTAAAAAGGTAAACAAAGAAATTTAGTGACTCATTTCTTTATCGCACTATCCACAGTTGCTTTTGCTTTTCCTGTTCACGTGTTTCCTCTTTCCTACAACCCAGTTCTTTTAAAAGTACCGCGAAGAAGCATTCTGCAAGCTGGCAAGGTTAGGATGGCTGGTGTGGCATTATTGGTGATGAGGAAGTGACTAAACCTCTTCTAGCGGGGCCCGGACTTGGGAGGTCCGAGCTCTGCATTGCACAGGCCTCTGTCTATAAGGTGGGGATGCCTCCGATGCCTCGGGGCATCCCCAAGTTGAGTGGGTCCGTTCGACTCGGACACTTACTGGTGAGGTTGCGGATGTATCCTTACGGGTTCCCGTGGCTTCATGTGCCAGTGCCTTTGCCTCGCCGGGCGGGGGGCCGCCTGATGGTGGACCTTGCGCCCGACGAGGTGACGGCCCATCGGTGAGGTGAGGGGCATCGTTAGGTTTTTAGTGGGTAGGGCCCCCTTCCTCTCGGGCAGCCGTTGGGCCAGTCTTTGGATTGGCTGAGCGGGTGGGCGAGACGAGGAGGGGAGGAGTCCCACATAACCTCGCCGCACTCCCGAGGAGCTCGATGGCGCAAGTGGTTAGTGCGATCAGCTGCGATCATTGAAGTTAAGCAACTTTCGCAGTGGTCGGTCATTGGATGGGTGACCAAAAATTTACTATCTCGAGTTCCTCCGTGCTTCAGAAGGCACGTTAAGCCGTTGGTCCCGGATGCATCTGCAGTCGTTAGCACCCACCAATCCGCACTGGGCCCGCGTGGTGGGTCATGGCCCAATCTCCCTATTCCATCCATAGGGCAGGCCTGTGCCCCAGCAGTGGGGACATTAATAGGCTGATGATGATGACTCCCAAGGCGGTGGGGTATGCGTAACGCATTTTCCTGGCGTTAAAAAAAAAAAAAAAAATATAAGGTAAAGACCATGATTATAAAATTTTATTATATTTATGTTTATGGGGTGGCGTCATTAAGTGCATTCTATGGTCTATACCGTGACGAGTGTGCTGAGGAGATTTTATCCCTTAAAACCACCTTCTCCTTATTCTATGTCTTATGTCTTCTGATTTATTTTTCTCTTATCATTTATTTTGTAGACCCTATTATACGCACAGGGAGGTACGAAGGTACACAATACAACACAAAACCGGAGCGTTTTAAGCGTAGCGGCGATAAATCAATTATTCTGTGATGACTGTGACCGTTCGGTAAAGCGTGATCTTGTTCAATGGTCGGCCATTAAACGAGCCGCCATTAGTGACAGTTGCTATTCGGAACTGAGGAACTTAAGGCGACGACGAGTTCTCTACGAGTGAGAATTTGTCTAGTTTATGTGGTTTATGATTGAAGAATTTTGAAAACTTGTTTAGAATTTTGTAGAACTGTTAAGGTGAAACCTAAAGATCACTTTGCGCACTCGGCTTCTGCTCTGCTATGTCTGGCCCATTCTTCTATACGGATGCGAGTCTTGGACAATAAAAGAAGATCTCAGGGAACGTATTGAAGCTTTTGAGATGTGGTGCTACCGACGTATGTTAGCAATAAGCTGGACTCAGCGGGTTACCAATGAGGAGGTTCTACGGCGAGCTCACCGAAAACGCGAACTTTTGCAAACCATCAAAAAGAGAAAAGTTGCATACCTAGGGCATGTGCTAAGGCACGAACGTTACGAACTGCTGCAACTCATAATGATGGGAAAAGTCGCAGGAAAAAGAAAAGTGGGCCGTAGGAAGAAGTCCTGGCTACGTAACATCAGGGAATGGACCGGGATCGCGAGTGCGGCTGAACTGTTCCGCCTCGCGAGAGATAAGAAGAAATTTTCCGAGCTGATGGCCAACCTTCACTAGTTGGAGAGGCACCCGAAGAAGAAGAAGTTAAGTTTAAAGAGAGTTATAAAACGCCCGCCTGAAAAATAACCTCCAACCTAAGTACTTGATCAAGTAGCTTATCAAATAGGCTAAATGGAATGCACTTCCTCTACACGTGTGATACGCTCCAAACAAGACTGCGTTTAAGACTTTGGCGCGGGAACATTACTTTAATATATTGGAAAGCGCTTAAGCTCAATCAGATTACTATAATCGGACACTGTTTAATTAAGTAAATGTTTATATGTATGAATTTTTGTTTATGTGTAATATAATTATTAGATATATATAGGATATGTATTTTTTTATGTGTATATATAATTATGTTTATGTTTTAATTGTGTTTTTAGCATTGTTTGATGTTAACTCTCTATTTTTTTTATTCTTTGCCGTTATATTCACTCTGCACGTTCTTTCCGGTTGACTGGTGGAGAATGGCATATTGGCATTAAGTCCGCCATTTGCATATAAGGCAATAAAGATTAAATAAATAAATAAAAGCCAAAATCCTTCCGTCAAATGTCTGTCCAAAAAGTCGCACCTTACACGGTCAGTTTGGCTTGATCATGCCTACTTGATCAAGCGGCAGGATGGTGACTTACCACCATAAGAGATCGGGTTCAAACTAGCAAAGTGAGAATGATAGAAGCGGCCAGTGAGTTTTAATTATGACGTAAGTAATTATAGTTAAATGGAAGCGGCACACTTTTCTGCCACATCAGCTCTTCTCGAGATGCCACGCAAACTTAACATCAGGTGGGGTGGAGCAATTTGTTCTGCTTAGTATAACTAGAGGCTGCCATGGTGGAAGTGAAAAAGAGACATGAAAACGAGCGGACAATGTCGACAAGTCCGGGCAAATTAGGGAGGTTTCTTTTCCCGTGTTTTGTGTAGTTTATGATTGAAGAATTTTGAAAATTTGTTTAGTATTTTGTAGAACTGTTTAACTTAAGGAGAGCTTAAAGAGAGACAGATAGCAAATGTAATGCTCAATCATCATTATCAGCCTTTTAATGTCCCCACTGCTGGTGCACAGGCCTTGCCTATGGATAGAATAGAGAGACTGGGCCATGACCCACCACGCGGGCTCAGTGCGAATTGGTGGGTGCTAACGACTGCAGACGCAGCCGGGACCAACGGCTTAACGTGCCAACCGAAGCACGGAGGAGCTCAAGATAATCAATTTTTGGTCACCCATCCAATGACCGACCACTGCGAAAGTTGCTTAACTTCAACGATCGCAGCCGAATGCGCTTTTGATATAAGCTCAATAATAATAAAGAAAGTTCAATACTTTCTAATTAGTTTTGCATTTACTAGCAAAAAACAAAAAACTAACTACAATAATTACACATTCCAAGCGAAACGTTTCTATAAATCTCAAAAGGCTTATGTAAGAGGCATCTTAAGTGGGGTCACATAGCACGCCTTAAAAGTAAAAGTCCCTAATTCGGTCAAGTGTCACCTACGCGACCATAAACACCCATCCCGCCGTAGGGAATGCGAGAGAGTCGTGTGAAAATGTCAGCCGGTTTGACATGTACGTTCTGACAGCTCATAGGTGACAGCTGATATGCGGTAATTGTTGTGTGCAAACCTCATTATACTGATGTGCAAACAATGGAATTTAGATTACTTCTGAGTGGTGATCAGTCGAGGCCATACCACTGGATAAGATTTGGCAATTGTACCTATTTAATCTGACGTACAACTGAAATGCGACCGCTTACAACCGTATTTCGACATGAAAATCTGATGGCCAATAAATTAGAACAACAAAATATTAAAAAAAAACCACGGCTTGCACTCCGGGAGTGCCGGCAGAAGTGAAAACTTGAATATTAACGTTGTGCATTTTTGATATTTTGGAATGGTTAGGGAATAATTTTGCACAAATTGCTTTAATTATCAGTATAAGAGTACTATCATGTATGTGGTAGAATACAATATTTAGTTATTGCGCTATCGTACACAAACATGACAATTTATATCACATTAAAAAAGTTTATCTCTCAGAAAAATCAACTGACATGAATCACGTTTAAGCGCATCTAGCGACAATATTGTAATAAAAATGCATTTTCTTTGCAATAAAGCTGCCACGTGGACGTCCTAGATAGAGACTTATTATTATAATACGGTAAAATAAAATATTACTATGTTTCGTCCAATATATTGAAAGTTAACAGCCTTTCCAATTTTATTGTGTGTCATGATGCGATCAGCCCACGTGTTTAACCTAACGCGAGTTTAACATTTTTTACCCATACAAAAAAAAAAATACAACGCCGCTAAAGAAGTTTTCACTTCAAAAACCTGATTATTAATTTTTATTATACTTATTTTTATCGAATAATAAAACATTAATTTATCTTAGCAATCTGCCCTGTAAGAACAGTCTATTAGACATTGTATATTTATTTTAATATTTGACTTCCATCATAAAGCACTTAAAAATACTACCATTTACACATACACTCACACCCATATGTATGTACTTACACACACAACATACATAAAGCAAATCATAATCTTGGTTTAAACAATTAATTGTATTGGATCTATTTTGACAAATTACCATAAGTGTTTTTATGGTTTCTAAGTTAGTTAAGTTTTGCACGTGTAAAAAGTTTATATTCAAATTGAAACCATCACCGTTGAGTTCACCGATAAGCAATAACATTGTAACATACTTAATCTGACTTTAAGCCACATTGTAAACTTGTTTGTGGGTCATGATTTGAATAAATAAAAAATAAAAAAATCAATGAAAAAACACACTCAAAATTATGATAAAATCTCTTCAAAAACTTAACAGTAGTATACATCGCCGGGTCTTATTATCACTGAACTGTAAATCGTTAAAATTTCTGAGTTGCTTGTAATTTTATACGGAAAAATAAATCATCGGCTCGGATGCGTTACGGTTTTAAGTTGCTATTGCTTACATTATATGCTTGCATAATTATCAATTGCATGACAGCTATTTTCTATAATATTTACACTGAATTCATTATAGCAAAATAGGTAACGCTATTCTGAAATGTTATAAGTTATAATATTACTGCAGGCTTTAGGATAATTATAATCTGAAACATTCAAAATTAAATATCTTCGTGGTCGGTTTCTTAAACACATCAATAACAATACCCAGATTTTTAAATTACGGTCCAGAGAAGCTATAATTTCTCAAACAATAGTTTGCTATAACTTTATAGTAACTGATTTCTCCAGCACCAACTTGTCCTAATTAATGTGTTTTTAAGAATATAATAATTGTGAGGTGGTGGCAGAATACCATCGACAAGTCTAAACTTGACTGTCACATGCTGAGACACATATCTTTTTGTTTCAATTTTGTGTATTGTACCAATTGTACATATATTGTAATTTGAAAGAAATAAAAAAAAAATGTGTGTGTCAGCTCCGACGCACGATTGGAGCTTACTCCTTAAGTTCGATAGTCTAATCAGACGTAAAAAGAGTTTATTTAACTTAAAAGATACTGTATGAAAGGGTAAATTATCAAATTAATGAAAATAATATACATATATGTTTATTCATATCATATACATTTATTATAACTAATCGACGAAATATTTTATATTAAACTTTTTACAATAGTCAATTTCAGATGTGCATAAATATACAATTAGGAATGTTGATAAATTATGTAATTATTATTATCAGACTATTATCATTTTATTAAATATTAATTAAATCAACATTGTCTGCATTATTAATTACAGTGACAAGTGGTTTATGGTAACTAAAATAAGACACATGGACGTTCGTAGATACGTGGTTCACGAATCTTGAAAATACCGCATCAATGGTTGTACCATACCTCGTTGTCCCCATTGCTCTATCAGAAACAATATCTAAATTCAGTTCAGATTTAAAAAAAAATGGTTGCCTGTAAAGTCGGTTTTACGGGCGAAGATTTTACGTGACAACGTCTTTTTCTCGGTAGAATATTTATTGATATGAATATAATTAAATTGCACAATAGGAACAAGGAATTGAATGAAAATAAGAATTGCACAAATTTTAACTATAGAAATATATTTTGTTTACTAAAACATTGTACATGTAAACTTAAACTTAACACGAGAGACTCATCGTAACGTTACCGATCGTTACACTTTTTCATAAGTGACTCCCAGCCGCAACCTAATTTAAGACGTTGTCACGTCAAAAAATATTAATGTCAATCTGTCATCGTTGTTTGTCAAAGTTGCGCGACATAGGATGCGCACCAAAAACGTAACGAGGTCATTCATCGATAGATTTTACTCCTCACGTTTTTCTCATACCGGGCCCCTTATTAATGCAAATCGATTTAAGGAGTAAACTCCAAAAAATATATTATTAGTATTATCATTGGAATTTTGATTACAGCATTATACATGGCACTTAACAATCCAAAATTCATTTGCGCAACAAACATCTGTCGGAAATCCCTTAATAAATTCTGCGTGTGACTATTTGGTTGGCTATTTATCTTGTCTATGCCAGATTTGCCCAAAGACAACTATGAATCAATGGACAACCGTTATTTTAAGAGCTAATGTCATTGAAAGTAATTTATTTGTGTTCTCAATGCTGAACCGTTTTGATTTAAGTGGTAATTTCGGTTATTTTATTGTATTTATCTTTTGACTGGATTTTGACCCCGATAATGTCTTGATAAACTTTAAGACTGGGGAATGTTGTGAATTATACTTGCTTAAATGTCGATCTTTATGGAAGAGTTACTTTTAAGCACACTGGTTTGAAAGTTCGATTAATCTGGGGTCTTGGATTCGAATCCTGATATGGGGCAAAAGAGGCACACGCTTTCCCTATGGATGGAATAGGGAGATTGGGCCATGACCAACAATGCGGGCCCAGTGCTGACTGGCGGGTGCTAAGGACTGCAGATGCAGCCAGGACCAACGGCTTAACTTGCCTTCTGAAACACGGTCGGGGAGCTCGTGATGATAAGTTTTTGGTTACCCATCCAATGACCGACCACTGCAAAAGTTGCTTAAGTTCCACGATCGCAAGTCAATGGCGCTAACAACCCAAATTACATTATACCAAAATGACACGGTTTCTACGATCGTGGTCATGTCACAGTCTGCAACCACTGGACTGCAAATCACCATCATCATCATCATCAGCTTATTAATGCCCCCACTGCTGGGGCACAGGCCTTCCCTAAGGATGGAATAGGGAGATTGGGCCATGACCCACCACGCGGGACGAGTGCGGATTGGCGGGTGCTAACGACTGCAGATGCAGCCGGGACCAACGGCTTAACGTGCCTTCCGAAGCACGGAGGAACTCGTGATAGAAGATTTTTGGTCACCCATCCAATGACTGTTCACTGCGAAAGTTACTTATCTTCAACGATCGAACTGCAAATAAATAATACCTTTTTGTTATTTTTTGTTACAGGTAATTTTGATGCTTTGTTCGGGTTAACTTAACCATACAAGTACATGTAAGTTTAATTTTAAGGCTTAAGTTCGAATGAATAAGGCGCATTTGTTAAGAATTTTCCCTTAACGAAGTTGTTAAGTATAATATTCCAACAAATGCATATGTTTGAATGATACTGAGTTCGAAAGCATGAATACAGTTTAAAGAGTAAATTTCTTATTATTTTATGTTGCTGATATTTAATTACTATTATTTTTATTTTATTGTTATATTGTGTACGACAGAAATAGGCAAACTGTATCCTTAGCACAAACCAAAATGAATTTGCACCTTTGTTTGTTTCCATAAGATGAAATTTTGATAAGCTTGACTGTAAGTATTTATTCGTGGATTTTTCGGGCAAGGGGCTTAGCGTAGCCTTTTTCGACTTCTGGCGGTGTCAAATTATAAAATTCGTTACTTCTTGACAATATTTTCAAATAAAAACAATACAGCGAAAAGAAAATGAAATAACTTTTTCACAGATTAGCGATGCGCCCGGATTCACAGCTTTTTTTAGGCAAAGGAACAAAAAACAGCCAGTGTTGGTAATAAAGTAAATTAATATTTTTGTAAATCTGTTACCTATACATGGCTGTAATTTATTGTCAAAATGAATCAAATTAAAGAATTAAATGTTTATATATTATATTTTATCTCCCAAAGTTAATTTTATTAAGAAAATGTTGGCTACCTTTCTGCCATAAAAACTCTTTGCTAAGATTTAAAAAGTATCGTTTTTTCGTTTTTAGACGGAACATAATAAGCCGTGCGTTTTACTTCACATTACCGCACGCGTGTGTAATGTGATAGATTATGATATTGAAATTGATGCAATAAGAGACGCTTTACGAGCAAATGTGTTATAAAGATTTTTACGACACACTGGACTTTCACTGGCTACAGTTTCATCTCGTCAATAGGCTTTTATTGTCTGCGCAACAGATATCGGGTTCTATGTATTACCGTAACTCCCAGTCTGTCGTTTATGTTTCTGCTACCTACTGTTACTGAACAAAATAGCCGAGACTTACATTATTTGTAATAGCACAGCATGCGTCAGAATAAACAAGGAAGTATGTTCTTGATAACCTCAGCTTGCTAACCTCACGTACTTACTTAGAGTCATGATTTGAGCTTAGCGAATCACCACAACAGTGTACCAACGAGTCTTCTTGGTAAAAAATATAGCCTTATTTTAAACAGATGGATAAAGATTGAATACAAATCTGTACTGGGCTTGTGAAGTAGGTTTATTGATTCTCTCACTATAGCGCACTATAAGTCGCTATAAGCGAAGTTTGAACATCTTTTTTTTCAATACATCCTAACAAGGCGTTTTGGAGAGAAAAATGTATTAGATTATGCAGCCGCCCGCGACTTTGTAGACGTTAATATTAGTATTGTTTTTATCCCTCAAGAACTGGTTATATGTATACAGGGATAAAAATAATCCTATGTCTCAATCCAGGTTATAAATTTTATTCGTTTAGTAGTTTTTTAAACATACGAACTTTAAAATTTAATTTTACAATATTTTCAGGATAGTAGGATAACTACATTTATACATATTATGTCATACTATCATAATATTACTAGATATAGGTTTTGACGACCTCCGTGGCCGAGTGCTCTGTACGCCGGGTTTCATGGTGTCGCCGATTCGAGAGGTCCCGGGTTCAAATCCCGATGGGGGCAGATGTTTGTGTGATGAATACGAGCATTTGTACTCCAGTCATGGATGTTTAATATGTATTTCTATATAAATATACTGAGATATTTATACAGAAATACATACGTTACCCTATTATCGTATATAGTAGTAAGAGGAGCTTGATGGCGCAGGTGGTTAGCGCGTTCGGCTGCGATCGTTGAAGTTAAGCAACTTTCGCAGTGGTCGGTCATTGGATGGGTGACCGAAAATCTACAATCTCGAGCTCCGCCGTGCTTAGTAAGGCACGTTAAGCTGTTGGTCCCTGCTGCATCTGCAGTCGTTAGCATCCACCAATCCGATTGTTGTGTGTCATGGCCCAATCTCTCTATTCCCTCCATAGGGAAGGCCTGTGCCCCAGCAGTGGGGACATTAATAGGCTGATGATGATTTTGACCCTAGTAACCCATAACACAAGCCTTACAGTGCTTACTTTGGGGCTGGGCTAATTGGTGTGAGTGTTGGAAATATTTATTATTATTTATAAACCAAATCAAATTTATTTATATGTAAATCCAAAACAGTTTTATTGAATATGGGTGCCTAACAAAGCCCGCTTGTTTCTACACAGCTTTTGTAACGACTAGATAACATCTCCCCGCCCCATGTAATATATTATTTTCTCCCATTTCTATCTAGCTTAATTAACTACACCACAACATAGAATTAAAATTTTTGGTATATCATTACCATGCGCATACACGCATGCATAATTCATTCGCGCGCGCATCAAAAAAAAAATGTCACAGATAATTTTTACGCTGTACTATCCAACCACGTGGGTTGCAGTACACAAAATAACCAGTTCGGTTTGTTGTAGAATGTGACCGTTGCAACAGCGTTTATGAAGGAATCGAGTGGGCGTTATATTTCAAGTTTAAACCACAGATAGTGTAGCGTAGCGCCAAAATAAAAGCACCATAGACAACATCATTCGACAATCTTTTGCTATTCTGTGGTGTTTCTAGCGTTTTCTTCTCCACGTCCTTAAGGATTCCTGAAAGAATATCGGTGAAAATTAAGGTCTTGCAGAGACTTGTAGGTAGAAGGTATGCCTTCTATTTTGATTTTATTTAAATAAATGAATATTTCCAACACTCACACCAATTAGCCTAGCCCCAAAGTAAGCACTGAAAGGCTTGTGTTAGGAGATACCAGGATAACGGATAGAATACATATATTGTACATATATAAGTATATTTATATAGAAATACATATAAAACATCTGGAGTGGAGTGTAAATGCTCATATTCATCACAAACATCTGCCCCCACCGTGATTCGAACCCGGGAGACCTCTCGAGTCGGCGAAACCCGGCGTATAAACCATTCGGCCACGGAAGTCGTTTGACTCGATCGACAAACTTGCAGCTAAGTTTATTCTAAGCTCCTCTGATTTAACGTGGGTTAAGTTAACACATAAATAATGTCGAGAATTCTAATAAGTACTAACTAAGTACTTACCATTGTAATTTTTGACGTTTCAAGTGAACACCTTCAAATCTCACTTTGATAATTTTACGGATACTATCCAAAAACTTTCCAAAAATTTCCAAATCTATTAAGCCGTTTTCGAGTAATATTTCATCTTAATATATAGCATTGGATTTTGACATAGTTTAAGACAGAAAAACGGAAACCAACCCTGTTCCCGTTTTTCTGATTTTACGATGGCGTAAAAGCCGAAAGGTTAGAGTAATGGGAATCGACGGTAGATGTTACCGATTTTAGTCGTACAAATCGCGGCGTTTTTTTCTGTGACATTTTTTCAAGGCAATATTTGTTTCACATTACGTTTGCGATGAAAATTTAAGTAGCATGACTTTATGTTACGTTTTCGATATCTGCAAACATACTTAAATTATTGTTGGGACCGTATTGAAGTTCGTACACTGTCTCAACATTGAAGACATGACGTTCAATATTTTTGAAGTTATACTTCTTTAGGCGCGTTATGAAATAATGATGAGAGTGAAATTTTAAGATGCGCGCGCATCACTGTAACACAAAAAATTAACAGCATGAAGTTGGTCGCTTTAGAGTTACTTTTGTGTTTACCGCACATTAAGAAAATCTACCAACAAAATAGAAATAGAATCTCTATTTGGTGGGTGCTAACGACTGCATTGTGAAGGCCCATCAAAAATATTTATTAATCTGGAACAACGGAACCAAAGCGCGATTCAGGAGACTACAGCGCCATCTCTTGACCATTGGTGTAGTAGAACCAAAAACCACATCTTTATTTTTTGTAATAAAGTAACAGTTATAGGTATTTATATTTATAATATTTATCCACATGTTTCTAGTTTGTATATTCGGAATACGTGTTTGAATTTCATACAAGTGCAAATCACATATTTTGATTATTTATTTATTTTTTCAAATTAAAACTGAACTTTATTGACTGTGTCCTTTTCCCGACTTTTTATTAATTTATTGTAATTAATTATTTGCATGCAATTAAAAACTAATTTTAAACGATGCCAAAGAAGGATAACTTCTCACGCGCCTACATAAGTATACGCACCCATTTTTTTTATTATTTTGTAACCCAAATGAACGTATATTATCAACCTTAAGTACATTTTTCTTGGATTCAGAATTATTTATTTGATCACAATGATAATAATGAATGTAAATTCGTTTTGTGATAAAATATTTATTTAGACGTTAAACATAAATTTAAACACATGGGTAATAAAAATGATACTTTTACAAATGCAAAACTTATTTGTTTATCAAAGACTTGCGTTCTATTTATTGCTTTTATCTCTTATCTATTAGACAAGTCCGTCCGTCCGTCCGTCTGTCTGTGGTGCTGTTTCAGCGGCCAAACCGTAAGAGATAGATAAAGAGAATATTTAAGTTAGAAGTTAAGAATAGTCTGATAAGACTACAAACCGGATTTGAGAAACGTAGCACTTCCGGTTTTCGAGAAATCACGAATTTCAAACGAAACCACACAAAATCTCCGAAGTTCTCAATTAATTAAATACATTTTTTTTTTTAAATCAGGTTTTGGTGAAGATTTGGTTGACTGGTTTGCTAGTTTTAAATATAAAAGCAATTGTCGTATAAACTTCAATCGCATTTCTCAAAGACAAGGTTTACCATTCAATCATGTAGTTTTAGGTAGGTATTCAAATATTAGCAGTCTACTTGTTCACGAAACGCAACCGTGTCCTCTCTTTGAAACTCGAACCGCCCCTAAAAGGAAACTGGTCCTTAGACGAGCCCTTGATCAGAGGTATCGTGTGACAGCAGCTCTGTACGGCACACCGGCATACTCTATGCCCCGTTAACATTACGCAAGCATAGAGCAGCGGGACGCGTCGGCCGAACGGACAGACAACCGGCCGTTACTCAGTCAATGTTGCTCCGAGTCAACGCAACGTACAATACGGCCGCGAAACGAGAAAAAAAAAAGCTTCGTAAATCGAACGTGTCAATAGCGGGTAAAGGCGCGAAACCGGCGGTCGAAATTCGAATTGTGGCGCGTAAATTTTTTGTTTTTTTTTTTTTTACTCTTTTGTGTTCAGTGATTGTGTCCAGTGTGAATAGTGAGTGTAAAAAGGTCGGGAAGAATACGCAGAAAAAGGTTTTTATACGTTTGAGCGTCATTCATGGAGATGTTTTGAATGGATTTCCGCGCGTGCGCATGTCGTATGGCATTGACCATTCAACCGTGTTATTCGTTAGGTACGTATATTTTTGTTGTTGCGATGACTTAATGATGAATCAGCTGATTGCTTTATTCAACAAAATGCTTATATAAGTAAATTTGGTCATGATGATAATTATGTACGTACAACTTTTGTTTTATATAAGTAATATAACGAAGTTGCTAATTGTAAAAGAAATAGGAAGTGTGTTTGTTGGCGGCCTAATCCAATGTCGAAACCAAAGGTCAATATTTCGCTCTAAAATAAAATTTCATGGTCGTTCTTGTATGGTACAACAAATCGCGTCTTAATAACCTTTACATGCGATTTTTGTACTTGTTCTGCGTCGGATATTATTATTATAAAAAAAAGGACTGATGTCATTCGTCATTATCATTAAATAGTTGAATAGGCTAGGTACAATGTTTTACTGGAGTTGACAATGGAAAAAAACATGTTTTAAATGTACCTAAAATATCTTCAACATATTTCTATCCTACGAATAGATGTGGCAAATTTTAAAGATGATTTGTTTCTATAGAATAAATCAAGCATTCCTGCAAAGGCTGGCATTAGTGATGTGCGTGAAAATCTAAGAAACAAATATTATGTTCTATGTATTTTTTCTCAGTTTAATTTCCATTTTTTTTTACAAAAAAATATTATTGGAACTACCGTTCTATGTCAGGACCTTTTAAACATTTACTTGCGTACTGTGTTGCAAAATATTAAAGTAATTAAATCACAGTTTTTTTGCTAAATAGTTACTTAGATAATATTTTAGCTACATATTGTATGGTGCTTGAAAGTGTGTTAAAGTTGAAATGCTATCTAGTAATTTAAATACTTATGTGACCTATAAAACACACATACACATGTTACTTAAAAAAATCCAATCTCACCCAGTGTCAATCCTAGTGGATTTTTTTCTTTCTTATTTATACTTCTAGCAGTTAAATGCCTTAAAACATAAAAGTATACTATTCTTTTACAAATATTTTTTATTTATTTTATAAATATTTTTTTTTACTTTTCTTAATGGAATTGTTTTTTTTTTCATGTTATTATCAGGGGCACATGCAGTCCTCCTCTTTAATTTACCAAAATGTTTCAATTTAAACTAAAATCATATAACCGAATGCAAACGTTAGACGGTCACGCTCCCATTCCAATATATCAGCGGGTTAAATGGTCAAAATTTAACCCTCCACCGCGTATAGCCAGTTAGCACGCACACGTCGCGGCCGCAGGGTTAATAATACCCGCATAATAATCACATGAAACAGCACTAAATTACTGACCAACTGTGTTTTTCTTTTTTACTTCTATTCTAGGAAAGGTTGGGCTAAGAGGTAAAACGCTCGCAAGCTTAGATTAATACCCTTTTCGTGTTTGGTATATTATAAATTTGAAAGCATTCTCTCCTTTTCATTCAACATAAAGTATGACAAAGACTGCTGCAAGTTTACAATAAAGTTGAAGTTTTATCTAGCATTTCTTTTGGACATACTTTTTTTTTGCTCTAATAGGCACGAACTTACCTCCCTAGTATATAATGTATAAGTATTAAGAAAATCAAATAAAAAAAACAAAATAAGCAAAATAAACTGGTTTTATTTTAGTGGAGAGCCATCGGCTGTGAACTTTCTTAGTGGTTGGATGGATGCAGAAACCGGTTGCATCTGTAGTCTTTAGCACCCACCAATCCGCCCTGGGCCCGCGTGGTGGGTCATGGCCCTATCTCCCTATTCCATCCACAGGGAATACCTGACTATGTCAAGCTCCTCCGTGCTTCGGAAGGCACATTAACCCGTTGGTCCCAGCTGCATCTGCAGTGTTTAGCACATATTAATCCGCGCTTGGCCCGCGTGGTGGGTCATGGCCCAATCACCCTATTCCATCCATAGGGAAGGCTTGTACTTGCTTTGGGGACATTAATAGGCAGACATGCGTAACGCGCTTTCCCTTCTCTTGCGTACCAGCAAGATCTGGAAAGAAGTTCTCTAAGCAATTTACCCTCTTATCTATGATATGACGGTCTTTAAAGGGCGCGTTAACCTTTTCCTTCAGAGCCGGCATCGCATGATTGTTATTCTTGGTGCTGCAAGTGTCCATGGGCGGCAGTGACCACTAACCATCAGGTGGATTGCCAGTTCGTTTGCCTGCCTTTTTTTTCATTGTGTATGCTGTTGGTCGCAGATGACCTTTACAGCGTCACCGGGTTTGGGGACGGCGAGATCCTAGGGGGACCTCAAGCCGAGAATTGGCGAGTGCCTCTAGAGGTATTTCAGGCGGATGCCATCTCCCCACGGGGGGAGTCCCCTCTCCGTCTGAAGCTTCTAGACCACTGAGGGGGTCGGGTCAACTAGAGGTCGTCTCTAAAACTCGGACCTCGGGTCTAGTAAGCCGTTGTCGTGGGAGGTGAGAGAAAAGATAAGGGCGGCAGGTGCTCCAAACTAGTTCATAATCACGTGATCTGCGGGGTCAAGTTCAATACCCCTTATTTCTAGTCACAACGAAGATGTGTTACTTCATAATTAGAATTGGGACGATAATTTAGTGATTTAAATAGAAATGCGACGGTCTCTCCGTTTTGTAGTAATGGGTTAGCTCCCACGGCGTCATTAGCCAAACAATGGGCGATTTGTCCAAATGAATGTTTACATTTATAATGCTTCACTACTTACGCTTGAACTGCTTTGTGGTCAATTTCACTGTCAAAGACTGTATTGTGTGCTGTTATTTGAAATTTAAGGAGATCATACAATCCTTAATTAAACTGTAGAAGATCTTTTTGCTTCGCCGTCAAATTAAAGGATCTCGTTTAGACCTAGATCAAAAAAATTCAAGCATTTTAGGGATTAGTTTTTTTGGCGTATTACATGTCGACCTAAACTGTTCCGAATGAATACCTGCTTCGTTTGCTTGTTAGAGGCACATTTACATAGGAAAGGCTTTGGGAATTCATGCTCTTGGTAGCAGTTTTAGATTTGGCTACAACAGTATTACTAATTAATTTTATAAGTCCTACTGAGTTCCATTAAGTCTGCAGGCTATTTTTTTTGTTTCCTCCCAGGCGGCGGAGCGGGTGAGAAATCCTCATGGATACCCTACAGCCGGCTGCAAGGTTATGTCAGACTCGTACTGACTTAAAAACTCCTGTAGTTCATGCTTATGGCATGAAGGGCCTTACAAGCTTCATCTGTAGCGATCTTCCCTTATGAGGGGGATGATGCAGGGATATTCTTGCAAGCAACCTCCTTTTATGCTACGGTCACACATCGCGCCATCGCGAATATTTTCTGTTTTCACGACAAGTCTGGAAAAGCAATAGTCACATTTCAGAGCACAGTCAGAAATGTGAATATAGCTTGGTTAGATGCGCGTCGTGAAAATGGCAAATGTTCACGAAAAATAAATAAATAAATTTGTGGTTTCGCGGAGGTATAAGCAAAGAAGGTACATTTTTAAGGGTTAAATGAATAATATTATGTGAAAATTACAATATGATAATGTTTGTATAAATCTTGGTTAAAGAGAAGATAATGCTGTCGAGTCTGTTCACGGTTTCCAATCGTTAAGTATTGTCCTCATATTAAACATTTAATATTATTTTCTTGATTGCCAAGGCTAGGCAATATCTTTTATTTTTAAGCATAAATTTCTAATTTTATAATTTTTAATATTTTAAAGTCAAAATTTGATTAGGTACATCGGCATTAATTTTTTATTTATCATTACATTTACATAATAAAAATAATTAGCTTTTATTTTTATTGTTATCGCTCTCGAAAATACTGGCAATCCTTAACTTACCTCTGAGCGTGTGTCTAATATACAACGTGACTTTGTTTCGCAGATGCATGCGAATTAATAGTCGACTATTTTTATTTTAAACATACTTGTGTAAGCATAATTATGTAAAGTGCGTGTGTAAATAAATATTACATTTGATTCATCTATTACTCACCAATGGCATTATATATATTATAATTATTAAGGTTATATCGAAAAAAAATCCTGTACGATATTTTTTTTTGTAGAAATAAATACAATATCATTTGGCAAGCCTAATTGATTGTCAATGTGATTTGTGCTTATGTACTTATATGATTTACGAAGGTATCTCGTTATTTTTATTATAATGATGTAAATTAAGGAAACATAATCTTTAACACGGCGCGGCGAGAACCTTCAGGACACAAGGAAAAGATAAGATAATTTAAACATAAAGCTTATCTCACGAGCTAGGATGCTGCAATTAAACTTGGACATTTTGCTTAAAATAATTAAAAGAGGAGATGGCCATTTTTTTCTCCATACAAACGTTATTACGATTCCCTCTTAATTTTTATCACTAAATAAAATATTTCCTTACATCTATCTATATATATATATATAAAACTCAAAGGTGACTGACTGACTGACATAGTGATCTATCAACGCACAGCCCAAACCACTGGACGGATCGGGCTGAAATTTGGCATGCAGGTAGATGTTATGACTTAGGCATCCGCTAAGAAAAGATTTTGATCAATTCTATCCCCAAGGGGATAAAACAGGGAATGAAACTTTGTATGAAACTTTGTCAATTTTAAACCGATCGGGCTGAGACTTTGCATGCAGGTATAAGAAGAATCATAGATGAATGTCATTGTGTATAATACAAGCGTGAGAACAAAAACTGTAGTCTACACTTCAGCTCTACACCGAAGCGAAGCGAGGGCGGGCCGATAGTAAAATATAATTTTACTCAATCTATGCCCCTACCCCGATTTAGATAACTTGTGTTTCAAAGAAACAAAAAGCCATCAAAAATACCAAAAACATTTTTTTCCAAGTCTAGTGTGGAGATTCAATAAGCATTTATAAAAAAATCTAAATATAGAGGCCTAGCATCTCTTATCTATTAGACAAGTCCGTCCGTCCGTCCGTGGTGCTGTTTCAGCGGCCAAGCCGTAAGAGATAGATATAGAGAATGTTTAAGTTATAAGTTAAGAATAGTCTGATAAGACTACAAACCGGATGTGAGTAACGTAGCACTTCCGGTTTTCGAGAAATCA
This sequence comes from Chilo suppressalis, assembly GCA_902850365.2. Taxonomy (NCBI): domain Eukaryota; kingdom Metazoa; phylum Arthropoda; class Insecta; order Lepidoptera; family Crambidae; genus Chilo; species Chilo suppressalis. Next base: position 21,403,958 of record OU963913.1, on the reverse strand, counting down.
CGTGATTTCTATTTCAAACGAAACCACACAAAATCTCCGAAGTTCTCAATTAATTAAATACATATTTTTTTTATGGTGAACATTTGGTTCACTGGTTTGCTAGTAACTACTAATTATTCTATGGGCATTTTTTTTTAAACATGTGTCTAATTTTCGAGGACGAAATTGTCGAGAGACAGACCTTGAATTTTACAAATTTTCTACGTAATATTCAGCGTTATAGCTACTGTTAACTGTTGTCCCTATCACACGGTATTTGCCAATGAGTATTAGTAGCAAACTAGCAAACCAGTGAACTAAATGTTCACCAAAAAAAAAAAAATGTATTTAATTAATTGAGAACTTCGGAGATTTTGTGTGGTTTCGTTTGAAATTCGTGATTTCTCCAAAACCGGAAGTGCTACGTTACTCAAATCCAGTTTGTAGTCTTATCAGACTATTCTTAACTTATAACTTAAACATTCTCTTTATCTATCTCTTACGGTTTGGCCGCTGAAATAGCACCACAGACGGACGGACGAACGGACATGTCTAATAGATAAGAGATTTTCAAATACCTATTTCTCAAATATCTCACAGCTCGCGTCCGCCTTAATCCAACCTAACCTATAAGTAAATCAGATAATATATTAATTTCGTAAAATAAAGTAAAATTTTGAAGTACGTATTCTACTGTTGTAGAACACATAACTTGTGATACACATTAACCCAAAGAAAGTGGCCGGCGAGTCTGGCTTTGCTCTTGTAGGGTTCTGTAAAATCATTTGTTTGTTTTTCATCACAACTTACAAAGTTCATTATAAATCGGCGTTTTCTGTTTCTATTTGTTGTTTAAAAACAGCATATCATCAGCAGCCTATTAATGTCCCTACTGCTGGGGCACGGGTCTTCCCTGTGGATGGAATAGGGAGATTCGGCCATACCACACACGCGGGCCCAATGCTGATTGGTGGTTGCTAACGACTGCAGGTGCAGCTGGGACCAATGGCTTAACATGCTTTTCGAAGCACGGAGGAGCTCGAGACGATAATTTTTGGTCACCCATCCAATGACCGACCACTGCGAAAGTTGCTTTACTTCAAAGATCGCAGCCGAACGCGCTAACCACTTGCGCCATCGAGCTCCTCATATGGGATATTATATATACCAAAATTTTACTTCCTAAACTAGTTTTAATGTTGAGATAGACCCCATAATAAAAATGGTCTGAGAACGACAACTTTAACGACCCGTATTTCTTGGTTTTTGAAAATAAAAAATGTATTATTTAACCTAATTAACGAGCTGCGGTAAAAAACAAAAAAACTAAAAAACCGACCTCTTATCAACTTTACGAAAAGCGGACAATGCAATGACACAAATAAATAAATAACAATGTGAAATGAATGATCTGAAACATTGTTTAAAGAAGTCGGCATTATCGATCAGATGACGAAATTTATCGACGTCCACCGGAAACTGAATCGAGTTGTCGAAGATTAAGATTCACTAATTTGAGTGCAACTGTTCCTGCCTCGGTCAACAGTAGGGTTGTCGCATAAGATTGGAGAACAATAACGTTTGCGTTTAAATCTAAAGAAAATTACTAGAAAAAAATCCACGCGGACCAGGCATCAGACGGGACTCGAACCCGCACCCTTCGCTATCCAGGCGAATGCACTAACAGTTATGCTACCGCGGCTCTGATAGCCGTGTCGAATTCTTTCTAGCCTTTTTTAAGCTGCAAGGCATCGAGCAATTACATGCTTAAGACATAAAAATTATAACTGTGTACGTTTTTCATTTTAAGTATGATTTTCACAATAAGTTTTGAATCATTATTTGATTCCCTGTACTTCTTATTGTAAGTTGAAGTGAAATGAAATAATTCTTTATTAAAATTTACTTTTTAAAAGGTCATTGGTATAACCATTGAAGCCCACTACTGACCTATTCAGGACATTTTTTAGCTGTTGAGAGGAAGGGGCCCGAGAAACTCATCAGGATTAAACAGAAATAGCATCATTGAAATAAAATCATATCGCTACCAATTCAAGATAGGTTTTTTACTGAAAGAAGACATCATTTTATTTTTAATAATAACTAGAAATGCATTCACAGATTTTTTTAAAATCGCCTGCTACAACTGGGAATCAAACACGTGAAATTTCTAAAAAAAAACGACATATTTTATTATAACCATTATTACCATTGTTATTATACCTACTTAAAATTGTTGGTTTTAAATGTTGGTTCATATCTCTAATCTAGTACCATGGATCAGCGGAATAGTAAATATTGTAACGTATCTAAGTTATAGATTTAAAAGAAAAAAAATATTTATGATACAAAATGTGTCAGGTTTGATGTAAATTTAAAAATTATTACTTTAGCTTTTATCGATTATTATTATTACTTTAGTTTATTCTATTCTAATTAACATATAATATTCCTAACAATGTCGGCTTAAAATATTATGTAAACACATAAAACATATTTAAAGTTGTAAAAAGAAAATGCATTAAAAGGTGAATAACATAACAGAAAAGAATGTTAACTTTTTTATGTTAAACCTTTTAAATCACTTTACACAACAAACTCTACAATAAATACATTTTTTTAAAAGAAAGGACAATGGGCAAAATACACCCAGCTCCGCCAACAATGTGATTAGTATGAATCAGTAGGTCTATGAAAGACTAACCTTTTTTATTATGACACCGTAAAAAAATATCCTGGTAGTCAAAAGAGGGCATATTTATGTAGCTAAATTAATTAATTTTATAGTACCTTCATTTTATTTTATTAGTAATCAGGGTTTTCGGTTTACTTTAGCGCGGCAGAATACATAAGGGGGCACCCTTGCACCTTGTGAAGTACTCCCATAATACCTGAGCCCACCCCTATGTATAGTCGAACTAAATAACTCAATCAATTCCCTTGTTTCATTATTGTTCGTTCGTTATAGTACTTGTACCTATTTAACTTAAAATTACTAAAGACCCCCGGGATGAAATTTGATACGCTTTGGTACAGATGATCATGACTTTATTACCTTTCAAACAAATGTAGTTTAAGCCGTGGCGGACGTAGGTGCAGCGTCCATACATTTTTGCCCAATGTCCTTTAAAAAGTAAGAGAAAGCTAGGTGCTCAACCCTAATCGATTGTCTCGCGCGCAAAAAACTGAGACAATCGGGGTCATTGCACTTGCACCGTTTGTCGGTCGGTCGCAGTGACGCGCGACAAATTGTCCATCGCCGCGTCGTTGTCGCGTCGCCCGTGAACTTGCGTCGTTGCCAGCTCGCTGCGGTGCTGTATGGCTACAACAGAGCACTCTAACTACCGCATACATTAGTACTCGCTCATGGCAAGCCTAGATAGACATCAATCTTTCCTCATCATACTCTGCAAGGAATGAAAAGGACAGACTGATGTCATGTTAGCAAGTAGCAAATACGAATAGGCAAGTGAAGTGCAAGGCATCACAAGCATCCAAACGTCGAACAACGGGGTGGTACACTGTTCATTCCACCAAAATTATGTTTTTGTATGGACGCTGGGCTTTTGCAGTGAACAGAAAGAAAAATATATTTTTATGAAAATACTAGCTGACCCAGCGAACTTCGTACCGCCATAAAAATAGGGGTTGATTGTAAAGGGTTGAAAATTCAGGGTTATATGTATTTACTAATGCTGTATCATAAAAAAATAAAAAAAATAGCTAAAATTGAAAAAAAAAATTAAGGGTGAATTACCCTTAACATTTAGGGGGATGAAAAAAAGATGTTGTCCAATTCTCAGACCTACCCAAAATGCATACAAAATTTTATGAGAATCGGGAAAGCCGTTTCGGAGGAGTTTAACCACAAACACCGCGACACGAGAATTTTATATAAGTACTAGCTGACCCAGCGAACTTCGTACTGCCCTAAAAAAATAGGGGTTGTCCAGCGGACAAAATTGTGAATCTAAACCATTCTCAGATCCCCTTGAACACACACAAAAAATTTCATCAAAATCGGTCCAGTCGTTTAAGAGAAGTTCAGTGACATACACACTCACAGAAGAATTATATATATAAAGATTAGATAAAAAATCATCTTTTGCATTATTAATATATTTATAATATATTCTTACATTGCCTAGACGCCCCTGGCATTCTAAACATTGCCTAGGTATTGTATAGAATAGAATACCTGCATTACACAGATTGTCGGTGACATGTATACAGCCAAACCAAAACATTTAAATTCTGATGTTTTTTCATAGCAAGTCTATTTCCTATTGTCATGAAACTTTTTAAATAATAAAAAGATTAAACATCCATGGCGCTAAAAATGCTCGTGAAATAATAAGGAAATCGAAAGAAATCCCATGGCTGCATCTACTGTTTTTCCCAGCTCTCCTTATATCTAATGTTTTGTTTTGCTGTAAAGACTCCCGATTAATGTTGCCGATCGATAGTCGACTATCGATGATTAATCGATAGTCTATCGATCGCCAACCAATCGTATGACAATCGATCGGCTTATCGATAGTATCGATACTATCAATAGTATCGATACTATCGATAGCACAGAAAAAGCCAATACTATCGGATGAGTTAAATACTATCGATACTATCGATAGTATTGTAGTTCGTTAATAACAAACTATCGATAGTATCGATACTGTCGATTTTATTTGCAACCATACTATCGGTAGTTTAACAGTTTGCAATAGTATTGTTTACAATTTTCAGGTATTATATAGGTAGTCAATCACAAACTTTAGTCTAGAACAATCGCTAGTATCGATACTATCAATAGTTTGTTATTAACGAAGTACAATAGTATCGATAGTATTGCACTCATTCGATAGTATTGCCTTGTTCCGAGCTATCGATAATATCGATACTATCGATAGTATCGATTCTATCGATAGGCCTATCGATAGGGTACATGATTTTCGATGTAAACTGTCGATAGTTTTAATATCGATAGTTCGGCAACACTACCCCCGATTTTTCTTAAATCACACTTGGCAACACTATGCCCGTCGGTCATTGTCGTCGCATGCGTCGTGTTGGTGTTGCCCGTGAACTTGTGTGGTCGCCAGCGGTGCGGTAACGAGTGGCGACATTGCGATCTAACCGGCTTGATCGCAAAAAATAAAAATGTCGCCACGTGCATTCCTGACGTGGTCAACTTGGAAAGTATATATTATCAACATGATTACTAGTATATGACATAAGATTATCGTAAATATAGTTTAATAATAATCATTATCAGCTTATTAATGTCCCCATTGCTGGGGCACAGGCCTTCCCTATGGATGGAATAAGGAGATTGGGCCATGTGACCCACCACGCGGGCCCAGTGCTGACTGGCGGGTGCTAACGACTGCAAATGCAGCCGGGACCAACGGCTTAACGTGCCCTCCGAAGCACGGAGGAACTCGAGATAGAAGATTTTTGGTCACCCATCCAATGACCGACCACTGCGAAAGTTGCTTTACTTCAACGATCGCCTAACGCGCTAACCGCTTGCACCATCGAGCTGCTCAGGATTTTTGCACTCCAGTTTAATAACGATTACATTTTTTATTTGACAACAAAACTGTCTACTATGCTATCTACTATCTCGTCGTTAAGGGAGGATTTTTATAATTGACATTCATCATAACTACAAATCGTAGTGAAATGTCAATATTTTATCCTCCCTTAAAGACGAGACTAAACAGTTTTTTTTGATTTGCCAAATATTTGGTTCGCCCTACATTGCCGCATTTGATACTATACGACTCATTTATTAAATGTTTCACGGACCCCTGCGGCATCTTGACTTTTTTTTTACTTTTAAACAGTCCGCGTACAACTGTGAATTGAGAAGTGCAATACTAATTTGGGACACCAGCGCAACAAAGCAATTTATATTTGTTTCTTAGGTTTTCGCGCACATCACTCATTAAATAAAACTAGTTTTAACGGGTTAATGCACGAAATTTATTTATTTACTGACGTTTCGCAGCCTTTTCAGGTCTGCATTGATTTATTTATCAGAATTAATCGTCTATTTAGACGATGCCTTTTCAGGTCTGCATCGTCAGAATAAATCGTTTATTTCAATTTTAATTTATTTATTTCGACCAAACAATTCATCATCATTCATTTCATTAAATATTCAATCACATAAATATTACAATAATCATTATAATAATATAATATACAAAATAATCAAATTAATTCCAATAGACAGTAATTAAATTATAATACAATAATAATCAAACAAATACAAAAAGTACATTCATTCATTCTTAATTCTGACGATGCAAACCTGAAAAGGCTGCGAAACGTCAATAAATAAATAAATTTCGTGCATTAACCCGTTAAAACTAGTTTTATTTAAAGCTGTTTATGTACTCGTATAGTATCTGGGGTTTTTAATTTAATTGTTGGGCTGCAATATTCTGAACGTGACAAAAATCCGTATTAAGCAAGTACCTTTAAAAATATACCAGTACTTGGGTTGATCTAATCTTAAATCACGACACATCCATTAGGTGAGTGCCCAAGAAATAGCAACACGTAACGAAAATTTTAAGATCGACGTGATTTCGTGCGTAAACGCTAGGTCCTGACAAAATCTTCTTTAAAAACTTGAAGTTGAAATATAAAATTGCAAAATCCAAGAACATAGAATTAAATCTAAAGAAATTATAACTAGAAAAAATCCACACGGACCAGGCAGCAGACGGGACTCGAACCCGCACCCTTCGCTATCCGCCCGAATGCACCGACCAATTATGCTACCGCGGCCCTGACGGCTGCGTCGAAATTCTCCTAGCCATTCTTAAGCTAGCGCCTTCCCTATGGATGGAATAGGGACATTGGGCCATGATCACGCGGACCCAGTGCGGATTGGTGGGTGCTGACGACTGCAGATTCAGCCGGGACCAACGGCTTAACGTGCCCTCCGAAGCACGGAGCAGCTCGAGATAGTAAATTTTTGGTCACCCATCCAATGACCGACCACAGCGAAAGTTGCTTAACTTCAACGATCGCAGCCGAACGCGCTAACCACTTGCGCCATCGAGCTCCTCACTCATGCCTCTATCATATCAATATTGTAAAACTGCTTGATGTTTAGTTTAAATCTAAAGAAAATATAAATAGAAAAAGAAACCACGCGGACCAGGCAGCAGATGGGACTCGAACCCGCACCCTTCTCTATCCGGGCGAATGCACTGACCAATAATGCTACCGCGGCCCTGATGGCCGCGTCGAAATTCTTCTAGCCATTCTTAAACTGCAAGGCAGCGCCATCTCTTCGCATTGTAGGTATCCCACAATAATATTAACTATCAAATCTTTGATGTAAACCACATCGAATAACTGTGATTTTATTATGAGTCTGTAATGGACACGCATTGCCTACTTAATCGGAAAAGATCATAGTGCGTATCAATTTACGCAACAAGAGCTGCTGCATCTAGAAGTGCTGCTCTGGCATTACGCATCGCTAGCCATTTGCGTAATGTGCGCAAACGCAATTAGACATAGTTCTAGTTTCCTAATCAGCCGGAACGGTAAGATGTGCTCAACAGTTTGACTCACATCGATTTATAAACTGTTCTTTATTGTTTTCCAATTTATTTTTTGAAGTGAAACTTCTTTTCGAATGGGTTGTAAATGGATGAATCCTATGGAAAAGATGATACGGAAATGCGTCTCGAGTGTCACATGATTATATATATATATATATATATATTTGTTTCTTAGGTTTTCACGCACATCACTCATTAAATAAAACTAGTTTTTCACGGGTTAATGCACGAAACCACACGAAACTTTATTTATTTATTGACGTTTCGCAGCCTTTACAGGCTGCATCGTCGGAATCAATTTTTTTTATTTAATTTGTCGAGCTACCTTCAAAAGACTTTAATTGAGCGTTCGGTTATTTCATTGTTCGATTTTTAAAGATTTATTGTCTATGTATGAATTTATTACTTAATTAAGTTAATAAAGTACCTCATTTCAAATTGTATTTTGTAATTTTGAGTTTATTTATTTGACCCTAACTACCGTAAACTACCACCGGTTCCAAAATTGGGAGACCTTTCTGAGAAGAACCGGCGAAACAAACTCAAGAGAGGCTTTCTGTCTCCTTCTTATGTTAAATTATGCAAACTAAAAGAACTAATAGTATCTGATGGTATCAGTGTGTGCTCGGGGTTGGGATTTTATCTCCTGTATATATATATATATATATATATATATAATCTATTCGTGGCTATATATATATTTATGTTTGTGTGTGTGGGATGAGTGCGCAGCTCTTCCCGACGAGCATGAAAGATGAGCACTCAGCGAAGGCTCAAATGTTACGAGCGTCACACATTTAAATGGGTGATGCGTGCGTTGCTCCATTCCCCTATGCCTTATGCACCGCCTAATGTTAGGTTAGGTTAGGTTAGGCTACGAGCAGGTTATTTCGGAAAAGAAGTTTTTTTTAATTCAAAAAAGGTATTTTCTAGGTATCGTGGTATTATCGTGGTATAAAAAGGTATTATCGCGTAATTTTCCTTGTGTTTCATGAAGTCTAGGTAAATGAATCGGAATTCTGATTGAAACATAATGTTACAGGCAATTAAGTAATGAGCTTACATCAGAATGCAGCTCGTAGTAATTACAGTTTTCAAATGTTGTTGCATGTCTTTGTTTCTGCACCATTTAATTCATAGAAAATATCACTCATCCGAGAGTCCAATTTTCGACGAGCAGTATATGTGTATATGTATTTGAAGTGAGCCAGGTTTCTGCTTTCATTTTAGTGTCCGTGTGGAGTTACAGTTACAAACATCCCACAAAAACATTATCATGTAAAATGTTGTCAGGACGAGATCATATGACTCGCACTGACATGATTTCATGTAGTTTGTCAAATCGGGAATAGATGACACTTAAGATTTTTATTGCCAGATCTGAAAGTACGGGCGAGTTGAGTCCGACGATTGAATTTTAACAAAATAATATTAATTTAGTAATTAAAAGTGGTTAAATAGAAATCTTAAGTTAATAATTCTACTTGTTAAATAGAACTAGCAAACCAGTGAACCAAATGTTCACCAAAACCTGATTTCTCGAAAACCGGAAGTGCTACGTTACTCAAATCCGGTTTGTAGTCTTATCAGACTATTCTTAACTTATAACTTAAATATTCTCTTTATCTATCTCTTACGGTTTGGCCGCTGAAACAGCACCACAGACAGACGGACTTGTCTAATAGATAAGAGATACCATCCTTTTGTAAGTTTAATATTTCAGATATGCTTTTGTGGCGGCGACATCTATACGCCCCACATATAACTAACATGGAGGAAATAAACATTCGCCTCCTCAAGAGATGGCGCTACCGGCGCTGCGTTCACAACGTGAGGAAGCCTACATCGCGCAAGTGAAATTCGGCAGCCAACAGTTCATACATATATATATACGATGCCCGACCAACATCAGTTGGGCCGCGGCCCCCGAGCTTACATCACCCAGCTCGGAGGAAGATCTCCCCCTTTGGCCATTCTGCACTTTACAGCAAATTACATATCATTTTGGCATTTTTTGATCTGTAACATACACTCGCGCGACTTGACTCCGTCTGGTGAAATATCCGACGCGCAGCTAGTTTTGCTTTTGAGCTGGCGCAACAGTGGGAGAAAATTGACAGAGGGGGAATGGTGTGAATGCCTACTCCACTCCTGGCCGCGTCGGCGGCGTTGCTCTACAGCCCCCAGATAAGACAACGGTTAAATAGCACTATACTTTTTGGTAGAGTCCGATCGAAACTGGTTTTCCGACCGAAACCGAAACTCACGTGGTCAAGATTAAAATTCCTTAAAATACTGAAATTTGGTGCATTTTACCCATTATTAAGCATTAATTAGGACATGAAATGGTAACATAGTATGTTAATTTTGGTGTAGGTAATCATTTATTAAATATAATATAAAAAAATATTAATAATATTTTTATTATTTTTTCAAATTAAGTTCTCATAGCAAAATTTTTATCAGTTATCAATAATCAATTCACAAATCGTTACTGTTTTATTAAATACCCATTGGTATTTTGAAATCTTATTAATTAATACTTTGGTTTGTATTTGTACTTAGAAGAATCATCAATCTCTTTTATCTCAATATAGGAAACTGCACTTCTCAATGTAGGATATGAACTGCTGTGCGAGAAACGAAGTAAGGCGAGGGTGCACGACAACTTCCGAAATCAGTTTCGGTTTCGGCAAAAGTTTCGGGCAATTTTGGCCGAAACCGAAACTGCCGCCGAACTTAATTTTTAGCTGAAACACGGCCGAAACCGAAACCGAACTTTCGGTCGGATACTACTTTTTGGTAATGTTGTGTTTCACGGGGTGTGGCTTCACGGGGTAAAAAATTGGGATGAATCTTTTGAGGATAGCGAAGCAAGCCTAAAAAAATTAAGTTCGAAATAAAGTAATTTAAATACTTACATCAAGTGAAGAATTACAAAGGTGTGGAAGATCAGCAAAATTTAACTTCTCCAAATAATTCTGAGCACCATAATGAAATTTTATCAATACACCGTCTTCTTTATTATCGAGTCCCGTTCTAAGAAAATCTAATTTCTGCCGTGATCGCTAAAAGTGGAAAGAATGAATGTTCGGCGATTGTGGCTTTGTCAAATCGGCATTAGTCATGCCTCAGAACTCACTATGCCGTTAAAATATTGATGAGAATTTGCAATTAGGAATTAGATGCCTCGAAATTGACAACTCCGTTGGATTCAAACGTTCGATGTACGTTTTCCTTCCTTCATACTATTATTGACAAAAAGTTTTTTGGCTGAAAATTATCTTGAAAAATTTTTCTTGGGTCATATTCTCAATAACCAACAGCATCTGTATCTAAGTAGAATAGAATATATTTTATTAACCCTCATATTACAGATTTTTTTTGTCGCACCAGTGCTGTTATTCTGGCAGGGCCTGTTTAGTGCCACAAAAAAAAGACATGTAAATTTTTTTTTTATTACTTGAAAGGATGTATGGGCTTAACATCCTTTGCTTTCAAGTAATAAAAAATTAAGATAAATAATCAAAAACAGTAAAAAACACAACAGTATAAATAACAGCAAGCAAAGAAATGCAAAACAAGGCGAAGCAATTCATTTCAGCCTTAAGTGGGTTTTTCGTTAAAGTACTAGCTAGAAGTATTGAGCTAGGTCTTAAGTTATCTGCTACGGTACTAGGCTCCTTTTTATCATACCCTAGATATTAAAAGTAATAAATCAAACTTGGGATTTTCATTTTCATGGTCTAGACACTTGGAACTATGATAACAGGAGGTCTTTGTATTTCAAAGTATCGTGTTAAAGGCTTCTTTACAAACTTAAAATGTAATTGATGAAATCTTACATACTAGTTCATTGACAGATTTATCTTACTCTGCAATTTGAGTAGAATTTCAGTTTGAGATAAATAAGCCCTATTATTATAAAAATTATAATAAATATCTTATTATTAAAGGATAAATAAAGGATGTTGGTATTTTTTTTTTTTTTTGTGTCGTGGTGTTATTAAGTGTCGCCGCACACGATCCTCCGACCACAACCACAAAAAGCCGTCACCGGCATATTTCTTGTAGTTTTCATACATTTTATATGGACTCGCGAGGGCGGGCCACTAGTAAACTATAATATTAACTTGGCTCAAGTAGACATTTATATCCAACGGTTTTGTATGAAGCTAGTCGAGTTAGCCAAGCCGAGTTGCGTGATAATACTGATAATGTAATAAGTAACATCAAAGCGGAACAGCCCCCCATTGAGGCGAAAACGAGAACAAGATGATCTCTCACATTACAGCCGTAATCACCCTTTCTTCGAAATCGATTGTACTAGCGAGTTTTTGTATTAAACAAAGATAATGCCTACTTAAAATTGTAACTTGAGTCTTGAACAGTCGTAAGGAGGAAAATGACCCTTTTTATGGTCCATTATAAAGAAAAACTGCCAAGTTCGATTCGGAACGATCTAGTTTAAATATCTATATATATAAAACTCAAAGGTGATTGACTGACATAGTGATCTATCAACGCACAGCCCACACCACTAGACGGATCAGGCTGAAATTTGGCATGCAGGTAGATGTTATGACGTAGGCATAAGAAAGGATTTTGATCAATTCTACCCCCAAGGGGATATAATAGGGAATGAAAGTTTGTATAAAACTTTGCCAATTTTAAACCGATCGGGCTGAGACTTTGCATGTAGGTATAAGAAGAATCATAGATGAATGTCATTGTGTATAATACAAGCCTGAGAACAAAAACTGTAGTCTACACTTAAGCTCTACACCGAAGCGAAGCGAGGGCGGGCCGCTAGTACATAATATGAACGAATTGATATGAACATAATTCCGAATCAACAGAACGGATACAAGCAAATAAAATTATCAAAAAAAAATTCATTGAACTAGCAAATAGAAAATGAATATTGCACTCAGAACTTATACCTATCTGTAAACCAATAAATGCAATTGAATTTTTGCATTTCCAGCGTTAGTGTTCAATTTTGAATAGCGGACTCTACCCAAATTCTATTATCTAATTTGGACAGTTCTGTATAGTTTTGAATAACGTTATTGCATCCGGCTATGTGCTGAGCAATTTCCGACTTTGTGGTAAAAAAAATAGGAAACATTTTCCTTCTGGTGGGTGTTCTCAATTCTGTGCACAGAGTTATAGGGCGACTGTAAATGTCATATGCATGCGTTGTGGCCACACAATCCGGTTTGTTAGCACGCGAATATGGACCTTATCGTTTTATTAACAAAGTTGGAAAACTAACTAGGTGAATCTTTTGAAGCTTTTAAAATCGCTGAGTTTGTAAAAGGCCCGCCATAGACGCAACTCTGCCCGTGCTATGATGATCATTAGTTTCGACTTCCATTTTGGTCCCTTTGAAAACCGGTTTTTGCCGCTCTCATCCGGAAATATCCGGATTTTGCAGTGATGCCGGCCGCTTTGTGCGTTTTTATGAATTAAACATGTTTATTGTGCGAATGCGTGTATGTTTCTGTTTAAATGGTTGTTTTTTTTCAGGATTTGTTTTCAAAGAGTTTTATATTTTGAGTTTTTTTTTTATTTGATACTGGTGGCCCGCCCTCGCTTCGCTTCGGGGTAGAATTGATCAAAATTCTTTCTTAGCGGATGCCTACGTCATAACATCTACCTGCATGCCAAATTTCAGCCCGATCCGTCCAGTGGTTTGGGCTGTGCGTTGATAGATCACTATGTCAGTCAGTCACCTTTGAGTTTTATATATATAGATACTGGAATATATCAGATGATAAATTTCCCACACAGATTCTTAAGTTTTTTTAAATCATAAACTAGGAAAGCTTTTTGAAGGCAAGGTGTAGTTTACTGTTGTTGAAAACAAGATTTAAATATAGTACCTTTACGACTGTACCATGATTAAAGTTGACACCAACACATGTTTTCAGTTTTTGGTGTCATCTTTCAATAGGGTATTTGACAAGTTTTAGAAAACGATCACACGTTATTGACTAATGTTTATGGAGTCCGTAAAAAGATGATGGATATTCATCATTCTGTTGTACATTTCAGTAAAAATAACCAAATCAAAAACTCCATTTTCAAGTTGCCGCGAGAACGTTTCTCTGGACAAAATGGCCTCTTGCTAGTGTGTGACGTCACACGACTGTTATTAAACCGTCAAACGATACAATGTAATGTCACTTTAACCGGAATTTTACTTGCGTGTGACGTCATTTTAGGCTCCGTCAATCCCAAGCGTTTTTGGTCACGTGACAATAGATAAGAAAACTATTTTTTTCGTGAGTTTTTAGTAAAATTATGAATATTTTTTGTAAAAAAAAAATGGGTGCGTGTACCTATGTAGGCGCGTGAGAAGTTATCCTTCTTTGGCATCGTTTAAAATTAGTTTTTAATTGCATGCAAATAATTAATTACAATAAATTAATAAAAAGTCTGCAAAAGGACACAGTCAATAAAGTTCAGTTTTAATTTGAAAAAATAAATAAATAATCAAAATATTCAACTAAAATTGCTACTGAATATAATTTATTAGAACATATGTGATTTGCACTTGTATGAAACTCAAACACGTATTCCGAATATACAAACTAGAAACATGTGGATAAATATTATAAATATGAATACCTATAACTGTTACTTTATTACAAAAAATAAAGATGTGGTTTTTCGTTCTACTACACCAATGGTCAAGAGATGGCGCTGTAGTCTCCTGAATCGCGCTTTGGTTCCGTTGTTCCAGATTAATAAATACTTTTGATATTATAAATATGAATACCTATAACTGTTACTTTATTACAAAAAATAAAGATGTGGTTTTGGTTCTACTACACCAATGGTCAAGAGATGGCGCTGTAGTCTCCTGAATCGCGCTTTGGTTCCGTTGTTCCAGATTAATAAATACATTTGATAGGCCTTCACAATGCAGTCGTTAGCACCCACAAAATAGAGATTCTAATTCTATTTTGTTGGTAGATTTTCTTAAAGTGCGGTAAACACAAAAGTAACAGAACAGCATAAGTTGGCCCAAAAGCTAGCTAGCTAGCTAAAGCGACCAACTTCATGCTGTTAATTTTTTGTGTTACAGTGATGCGCGCGCATCTTAAAATTTCACTCTCATCATTTTTTCATAACGCGCCTAAAGAAGTATAACTTCAAAAAGATAAAAACCCCTGTCAATATTCATTCTGAATACGTACAACTACAAATTCTCTCTGGTTCCAAATAATGGAAAATAGAGCTTACTTTTCTAAAAAAAGAAAAGGGGCGGAATTAAAACTGCCAATTTTTTCAGAGCATTTAGTAATTATAAGAATGAGGAGGAGGTGGAGAAGCTCGATGGTGCAAGTGGTTAGCGCGTTCGGTTGCGATCGTTGAACTTAAGCAACTTTCGCAGTGGTCGGTCATTGGATGGGTGACCAAAAATTACCATCTCGAGCTCCTCCGTGCTTCGGAAGGCACGTTAAGCCGTTGGTCCCGGCTGCATCTGCAGTCTTTAGCACCCGCCAGTCCGCACTGGGCCCGCGTGGTGGGTCATGGCCCAATCTCCCTATTCCATCCATAGGTAAGGCCTGTGCCCCAGCAGTGGGGACATTAATAGGCTGATGAAAATGATGAGATCATGATCGGTTGTGTGTCAGTAACCGATTTTTACAACTTTGAAGAAAGTACAGTCAACATGTATTCAGTATATACAAAAGTGTCTCAATTCTCCAATAGAATTTTCAACCTTAACACGCTTACTATAAAGTTCAAAATCGTTAAAAACAATTGGCGCAAGCTAGGAACATCTAAAAAACATATCAATCAGCCAGTCAATACAATCGGCCGTAGGTGGTAGCTTTGTGTTTTTACAACGATTAGAATCGAACCTTGACCCTCAGTGGGCGGAGATGTTGTCGTCCGCTCGTCTGTCATCCGTCAGTGCCTTTGTTTGAGCGAAGGCTCTCATTATAACAAAAGGTTTATTAATTAACTAGATAGCTTTGATCTTGGCCGGCTTCGTTTAGAGAGATGGGAAGAAACATTGTCTTTTAGATTCGATGTCGTGTTGGTGGATACAAATTTACAATGATAGCGTCTTTATTAATCTTTAATTAGCGAAACGGGTGATATTTGAAGAGATAGCATGCTATTGTCTTTGCTTTAACTAAAGATTGAACTAAGTAGCTAAAATCGTGAGTTTTTTTTGTTATTCGGCCAAGTGCGAATCGCGCCTCACTCTATTAGGGTTCCGTACAATAGGGATGATCACTAATTTTGTTTTCTTCGTTTATCAGGTAGATTATCAAAAAGTATTGGACACGTATTTTTTCTTTTTTCACATAATATAAACATTGCAGAGATATATATAAAAGGCGCATGACGTCACGAGCCCCTACTCCCAAACTTTGACGCGCTATAACTTTGTCATTTTTTGGTTGACTGTCCAAAGAAAAAATACGTGTCCATTATTTTTTGATAATCTAACTGACGGACTAAATAGAATTTCGTTTACTGTACCCTTTTCATCATCCCTATTCGGTTTTTTGAACGAAGGCAACTTTGCTTCTTGCCATATCATCCTGTTATTGAAACTACCTAATATCACTGATTATAAAATATGTATGCTCGTTTCTGAGCTAGACATCGCAAAACCGCGAAATGCAAAATCATTTCTTTGTTTTCATCAGAATTTAGAAAGTACATAGCGAATCGGCGTTTTAAGTATTTGCTGTTTAAAAACAGCATTTGGGACATCATATACAAATATTTCACATTCTTAACCAGTTTCGATTTTGAGATAGACCTCGTAACAATAATGGCCTATTAATAGCTGACAGATTCCGTGTACAGTTTAGAGACCCCTGACTTACGGACAGACAGACAGACGACAGAGTGACAGCATTAGTATTACAATTTTACCCCTTAACTATAGTACCCTAAAAATTGAGACTTTGAACTCGTATCGGATGTGATCAACATCCGTTAATATTTTTTTTTAATTAATAGAAAAAATACAGTTGCACCTTTATTTTAATTATTATTGATGTTCAAGAGCTTGCGAACTGGGAGCCTGTGTTAGTAAAAGTTGTACATTTTAATGTGCCCTCATCAGTCACTTGATGGCGACAGCCAGTGTCTAGAACTCGTTGAAACACCACAGGATAGGATAACTATTATCTAATTAAGGTCACCAGGTTTCAGACATAGACGATTATGTTATTAGGATCACGGCCTATCACCAGACGGACATAATAATTTAAGTAATTGAATTGCATTGAGCTGTGTGATCTCTGCTCTGAGCTATGTGATCAACGATTTGGTACACGTACTATATTTTCTATATTTGTCGCAGTATGGTATTGGTCTTTCCGCGCTCATAGGCAACTAATCCAAGGCAAAGTCACGACCATTTTAATACTACACATGACACGCTATACCAGGTACAGGTACGTACCTGGGCGTTTTCCCCGCCCCCCACGACAACGGCTAACTAGAGCCGAGGTCCGAGTCTCAGAGACGCCCTCTAGTTGAGCCGACCCCCTCAGGTTCGAGTGGTCTAGAGGCTCCAGACGGAGAGGAGACTTTCCCCGTGGGAAGATGCCATTCGCCTGGAATACCTCTCGAGGCACTCGCCAATTCTCGGCTTGAGGTCCCCTTAGGATCTCGCCGTCCCCCAACCCGGTGATGCTGTAAAGGTCATCTGCGACCAACAGCATACACATTCAAGAAAAAGACCATGTTAATTGATGACCAATAGTATCTGTATGTGAACCCATAAATTAAATCGTAATTCTTTGATGCAATATTCACATTTTTTTTTTCCAACACACACCAATTAGCCTAGCCCCAAAGTAAGCACTATAAGGCTTGTGTTATGAGACACTAGGGTAACGGATAGATTACATATACTGTACATATATAAGTATATTTTTATAGAAATACATATTAAACATCCATGACTGGAGTACAAATGCTCGTGTTCATCACACAATCATCTGCCCCCACCGGGATTTGAACCCGACCTTTCGAGTTGGGGACACCATGAAACCCGGCGTACAAACCACTCGGCCGCGGAGGTCGTCAACAGACATTAGAGACAAGATAACATGACTCTGTAACGGTGTCCATTTATAGGTTTTCATATTTGTATCATAATTTGTAAGTTGGTTTTGGTACTGACATTGTAGTTCCTAATCTCAGACCTTCTGAACATACACACAAAATATCATATGAATCGATGAAGTCGTTTCGGAGGAATTTAGTTGCAAAAACTATGAGACGAGAATTTTATATATAAGTTTAATAAGAATGTAAGCGGAAATATAGAAGGTTGTAAGCAGCGAATCGGAAATATGACTAAATGTATTTATGATTCATATACATATTTGGACGTTTGTATAAATAGTCATCCGTAAATGCCATGGAATAGACGGTTCTCTATGAGTCAATGATTTTTTATGGCGCAAAATGAATTTGTCTACCTACCTATTACACTATAGGTACCTATAATCAAAGAGGTATGTATATGTTTCTCGCCATAAATATCTGTTACTTAATTAGGTATGACTTTTTAAATTTTTGCAGTGAAACTTCTTTTCAAACTGGGTGTAAATAGAAAATATGGTGAAACATTAAACGGAAATGCGACACACGACTATATCTTATATATAAAATTCTCGTGTCACAATGTTAGTGACCGTATCCTCCGAAACGGCCTGACCGATTTTTATGAAATTTTATATGCATATTCCGTGGGTCTGAGAATCGGCTACTATCTATTTTTCATATCCTTGAGTGATAATGGTTGTCCACCTGTAACGTAGTGTTCTGAAACTTACAATGCGCCTTCGCGCCAAAATTCAAACTATTAGGTATTGTAACGTAGTGTTCTCATATGGGTTAGGAGGAATGTTATCCCAGGAAATTGATAGAACACTACATTACACACCCCTAAATTTTTTTTTGGACAATATTTTTTTTTATAATGAGGTATTAAAAAATACATACAACCCTAAATTTTCTCATCTACCATTTGCCCCTATTTTTATGGCGGTACGAAGTTCGCTGGGTCAGCTAGTATCTCTTATCTATTAGACAAGTCCGTCCGTCCGTCCGTGGTGCTGTTTCAGCGACCAAACCGTAAGAGATAGATAAAGAGAATGTTTAAGTTATAAGTTGAGAACAGTCTGATAAGACTACAAACCGGATGTGAGTAACGTAGCACTTCCGGTTTTCGAGAAATCACGTGATTTCTATTTCAAACGAAACCACACAAAATCTCCGAAGTTCTCAATTAATTAAATACTTTTTTTTTTGTGAATATTTGGTTCACTGGTTTGCTAGTACATATATAAGTCGAAACGAGCATGAAATTTGGAGGGTAACTCTGCAAAGGCTGAAACGCTACGAGCGTCACACGCGACATAATAAAATGAGTGATGCGAAGCGCTCGTATCACTATACCTTAGGCTCCGTCTGATGTTAGGTTATTTAAGAGAAGAAATTTCACTTCAGAAGCGCCTATACACACTAATTCTTTTAAGGATTCCTGACTGTTGAAATTTTTAACTGAAAGTTTTATTTCTTCTATCGCTATAACAAAAAAAAATTGTGTGTGTCAGCTCTGACGCACGACTGGAGTTTACTCCTTAAGTTCGATAGTCTAACCAGACGCAAAAATAGTTTATTTAACTTAAAAAAGATTAATGTCAATCCGTCATCTTTGTTTGTCAAAGTTGCGCGACATAGGATGCGCACCAAAAACGTAACGAGGTCATTCATCGATAGATTTTACTCCTCACATTTTTCTCATACCGGGCCCCTTATATATGCAAATCGATTCTTAAGGAGTAAACTTCAAAAATAAACTGCTTGTTTAATATATGGCCGGCCACCCATCCGAAAACCGGATTTCCTAGACACATTCAAAATCGTTACACGAACACCGAATCTCGAGTGTATTTCTCTAGAGACATTCAACAGCTGTCGACTGATAGAGTGGGGCTACCTACCGACACTTAAATCAGGTCAAGACTTTTGGATGGGGTCTCAAGTAACGCGAAGGACTCATTCGTAGTTACAATTCAGAATTGAAACCTTATGAAGTTGTAATAAGGGCTAAATTCTTAGTGTCTTTCATGATTCATTTGGTAAGTAAATATGCTAAGGTGCTATTTTAGAAGATTAAAGAGCTCGATGGCGGCGCTATGGTTTGTGTTTTCGCTCTAAGATTGTGAGAGTGAAGCGAGTTTTTATAGGTCAGTAATAGGATGGGTGAGCGAACGCCGGGTTACAAGGTGTCGCCTCCTCGAGAGGTCCCGGGTTCGACCCGGTGGGGCCAGATGTATGTGTGATGAATGCAAGCATTTGTACTCCAGTCATGGATGTTTGTATTTCTATGTAAATATACTTATATATGTACAGTATATGTATTCTATCCGTTAACCTAGCATCCTATAACACAAGCCCTACAGTGCTTTCTTTGGGGCTAGGCTTATAAGTGTGGAGGGGTGATGACGGGGTACAGTAAACGAAATTCTATTTAGTCCGTCAGTTAGATGATCAAAAAATAATGGACACGTATTTTTTCTTTGGGCAATCAACCAAAAAATGACAAAGTTATAGCGCGTCAAAGTTTGGGAGTAGGGCCCCACTTTTTAGTGAATATTCGCTTAAAAGTGTACTCAAACGTGACGACATGCGACTTTTCAAATCAATATATCTCTGCAATGTTTATATTATGTGAAAAAAGAAAAAATACGTGTCCAATACTTTTTGATAATCTACCTGATAAACGAAAATAGAAGAAGTTAAAAAAAAAACTGTAAGTCCATTTTCCATTCAGAATAGAAACTGGATTTATATACCAACTGGCTGTGCCCCGCCGTATTACCCGCGGTTTATTAGGAAAAAATCATTTTCATCGATTTTCCCATGAGAATAAGATATTTTCCCGCAATAAGACGTAGCTTAATGTGTGAATTAGTGTTGCCAAACTATCGATATTAAAACTATCGACAGTTTACATCGAAAATCATGTACCCTATCGATAGGCCTATCGATAGAATCGATACAACCGATAGTATTGATATTGTCGATAGCTCAGAACAAGGCAATACTATCGAATTAGTGCAATACTATCGATACTATCGATACTATTGTACTTCGTTAATAACAAACTATTGATAGTATCGATAGTGTTGATTTTATCTGCAACAACACTATCGATACTATCGATAATGTTGATATTATCTGCAACAATACTATCGATAGTATCGATACTAGCGATTGTTTTAGACTAAAGTTTGTGATTGACTATAATACCTGAAAATTGTAAACAATACTATTGCAAATTGTTAAATTATCGATAGTATGGTTGCAAATAAAATCGACAGTATCGATACTATCGATAGTTTGTTATTAACGAACTACAATACTATCGATAGTATCGATAGTATTTAACTCATCCGATAGTATTAGCTTTTTCTGTGCTATCGATAGTATCGATACTATTGATAGTATCGATAGTATCGATAGACTATCGATTGTCATACGATAGTCGACTATCGATCGGCAACACTAGTGTGAATCCAGGGTGTCAGCTTGGTTAGCTGACACCCTGGATTAACACAAAGGCTACATTTTACTGAGGGAAAATATCCCTAATGAACCGTTGGTAACACCGCGGGGCACAGCTAGTACATAAATAATAGGCACCTAAGTACTAACATTTCATCATACATCCGTGTATTATCCAAAGGTATAAAAATGTACGCATTATGTTAATTGCGACACACATCGGCCGACATTTATAGAAAACGGATTAATACAATATTTTGGCGGGAAGTGGGGCACACGTGCGCGGCCGGACATCTTTGACGCCATATTTGGTCGGCCATTTTGATTTCCTTATTAGAACGTTCGAGATTGAGATTATACTCGTAGCAACGGGATGGGAATGTTAATTGAATTTATATCACTTGGTATTTATTAGCAATGAATTAATCCTTATGTTATCAAATTATAAAGTGCAGCTAAATCAAGATGGCTATCTATTAGACTACTAATGAAACATTCAGGATGTTTGATTGTATAAATTATGTTTTGTATAAGTCGCAGGTACAAAAAACCAACCCCGGCTAGGACAGGAGGCTGCTGGGTGCGGAGACGCGGAAGAATCCCTAAACGGGGATCCCGCGGTTTCGCACTAAGCAGCTTAGAGGGTATTCGCAGGGTTTTTTAGCGAATATTATGCCGTAAAGCGCCCGTAAGAGTTACCGGATCCTCAGTGGGCAGCCACTGTGGGGGCTCGTAAGGTTTGCGGGAGCCAGGTGTGAGGTCCGTTCGGCGGTGTGCCTCTTAAAGGCACCGTTGTCGGTAAACAGAGTTTTTGCCTGCGTCACAAAAAAAAACAATAATAACAAAAGTAGGTTTTCTAAAACAGGGACAGTCATTTGAGCTATTATGGAAAAATGGGACGGAGATTTTAAACTGTGAAATTTAATTTTTATATTAGAAAGTATTTTTCAGGTTGAACAAACGCATTATTAGATGAAATATTATAATGAGAATATAATTATGAGTTATTAATATTGCTGCTGTAATTTTTCAATTAACAAACAGTCTTTACAACATTTCATATCCGTTACACCCAAATTTCATCAACGATTTCACTTACTGAAATCGTAATGGGCATTACAAGAAACTACATACGTATCCGTTTGAAATTCAATGTCTGCAAAACTGTGTTCTGCACGTCGTTACGACATAACTCATAAATAAGTCATTAACAGCGACTGAAAGCAAGCTGCAATAAAAAGTAAGTGGCCACTGTTTTACGATTTTTCTTCACTTTAATAAGAGAGACCAAGTAAAAAGATCCCAGCGAGTGCTGCCCACCAGATCAGCAAGTTGAAGTGGCAGTGGGCTGGCCATATTTGTCGAAGAACCGATAACCGTTGGGGTAGACGAGTTCTGGAGTGGAGACCTCGTTTAGGCAAACGTAGTGTAGGACATCCTCAGGCACGATGGAGTGACGATTTGCGCGAGGTGGCTGGCAGGAGCTGGATGCGAGTAGCCCAAGATCGATCTGAGTGGCGTGCAATTGGAGAGGCCTATGTCCAGCAGTGGACTAAGATAGGCTGCTGATGAGTGCTGTCAATGCTCACGTCAGTTTTTTATTCAAACAAAACTACTCATTTTTATCGTTTGTTGTATAAGTCGCGGCACGAAACTCTAGTGCTGATAGACCAAGCCGCAGCATATTTCCCACACAGCTTCCGGTTCGCCTGGCAGGTACTTGTGCTCATCGTAAACGTCTGCCATTTTTTATAAACTTAAAAATGAATAAACTAAATTGTATAAAAATTTCAAACTTACAGCGACAGGTTTTTTTAATAATTTTTTGAGACTTTCAAATATATACGGCTTGATGACGTGCAGGGCTGAGGAGTGCCAGGTGATGCTTATCGTACTAAGCATGCTATGACTCATCACCATAAGAATTTCTAGCCTTACAGACAGACCGTTACTCGGTGGGTTCAGTAGCTCTCCTACTATGACCGTTATTGCGCAGAAGTAAAAATTAAGATGTCTTGGGGGGAATCGAGGTGCGCGGGCGGGCGTGCTTTACGCCGATTGGCTCTCCAGGCGTACTCATCCCCTCCGCGTTTTATTCAGCGCTAGAATAACATGCTCCGACATAAAAGTATCTAAAAAATAGCTACCTAAAAACCAATTGACGACCTCCGTGGCCGAGTGGTTTGTATGCCGGGTTTCATGGTGTCGCCGACTCGAGAGGTTCCGGGTTCGAATCCCGGTGGGGGCAGATGTTTGTGTGATGAATACGAGCATTTGTACTTCAGTCATGGATGTTTACTATGTATTTCTATATAAATATACTTATATACGTACAGTATATGTATTCTATCCGTAACCCTAGTATCCCATAACACAAGCCTACAGTGCTTACTTTGGGGCTAGGCTAATGGGTGTGTTTTGGAAAAAAAAAATTACACACCTGAGACCAGCAAGTGTCCAAATACAATGGACAGCCATTTTTACGTAACATCAGGGAAACCGTCTGTTGTCCACCCCCAATATTATGTAAATATTAATATCAACGAAGGAATGATACCCCAAATAAAGTTCCTGCTACACAAAAAGTTAGCAGTAACAATTCCCAAAGTATTTTCGTTTGTTATAATTGTACCCAACAGATTTAACAAATGGAAGCGTATATTGCGCTTTATCAACGAATTCCCAGTTATAATAATAATACTCCGTGTTTTGGATCTATTATTGCGTTACAGATGGCATTTATAGCTTCTAGGGTGGAGGAAAAAACACTACGCTGTGGTACTCCTAACGGCATTCCTCAATATGTTACAAAACGACAGTTATTTTACTGGAGAACTGTATCATACATGAACATCACTTATTTTTGTTATATGGACCATTATTATACAAAAAAAAATGGTTGCCTGTAAAGTCGGTTTTACGGGCGAAGATTTTACGTGACAACGTCTTTTTCTCGGTAGAATATTTATTGATATGAATATAATTAAATTGCACAATAGGAACAAGGAATTGAATGAAAATAAGAATTGCACAAATTTTAACTATAGAAATATATTTTGTTTACTAAAACATTGTACATGTAAACTTAAACTTAACACGAGAGACTCATCGTAACGTTACCGAGCGTTACACTTTTTCATAAGTGACTCCCAGCCGCAACCTAATTTAAGACGTTGTCACGTCAAAAATATATATTAAAGGATAATAGAGATGATGACTAATTTTTTTTCTTCGTTTATCAGGTAGATTATCAAAAAGTATTGGACACGTATTTTTTCTTTTTTCACATAATATAAACATTGCAGAGATAAATTGATTTAAAAAGTCGCATGACGTCACGTTTGAGTACACTTTTAAGCGAATATTCACTAAAAAGTGACGTCACGAGCCCCTACTCCCAAACTAAGACGCGCTATAACTTTGTCATTTTTTGGTTGATTGCCCAAAGAAAAAATACGTGTCCATTATTTTTTGGTCATCTAACTGACGGACTAAATATAATTTCGTTTACTGTACCCCGTCATCACCCCTATTATTGGTTCAGATTTTGGAAGGTAGATTTCATGATAACAAAAAAGTATTTAAATATATATTTTTTAAGTAAGTTATAAATAAATCTTTGTTTATTTCCTATTAGAAATGATTCAATGTTAAGTTAAGTCTTTAAGCTTAAAGTACCTACCTAATAAAGCAAAATATACCTACCGAAAATCATTGTTGCAAGGAAATGCACGTATGTAAATAGGTACTCTTTCCCAATTATTTGTTCAACAATTACTAAAACAAATTCAATATCCTTAAGAATATTATTGTCAAAGTTGTTTTTAGTATCGAAGCAGGTGGAAAGGTCTCTATCTTTGAGCATTTGAAAATCGTGAACACATTTTTAAACGCCATCAACTTTAAACTTGTACGCCACCAAGATCACAATTTAAACAGCTTTACTGTATCATTGTTGCAGTCCATAGCCAGGTTTCAGCCTTGCAGTGTTTCGCGAAGTCTGCGATATTGCATTTTAAGTCGTTCTCGTAAAGTTCACTTTAGCATACGGGAATGAAGATGCCCATTCATTAGGTTTACGCACCTTATTTACTGGCTAGATTCTGTGCCAGTATCTGGGTCACGTTATACTTTTCTAGATAGTTATTAAGGGGGAGGCGCGCTATGTTTTTTCCATACAACCGTTCTAGTGTTGCCGATCGATAGTCTACTATCGATGATTAATTGATAGTCTATCAATAGCCAACCAATCGTACGACAATCGATCGGCTTATCGATATTATCGAAACCAGCGATAGCACAGAAAAAGCCAATACTATCGGATGAGTTAAATACTATCGATACTATCGATAGTATTGTTGCAGATAAAATCAACACTATCGATAGTATTGATACTATCAATAGTTTGTTATTAACGAACTACAATAGTATCGATAGTATCTATAGTATTGCACTCATTCGATAGTATTGCCTTGTTCTGAGCTATCGATAGTATCGATACTATCGGTTGTATCGATTCTATCGATAGGCCTATCGATAGGGTTCATGATTTTCGATGTAAACTGTCGATACTTTTAATATCGATAGTTCGGCAACACTCTCGACTGATTCCTCCTAGACTTTTATCACTAAAGAATTGATTTTCATATATAAAATATTATTTTACTTATTTAATGCTTTTATGTCTTCCTTTTTTCGATTTCTTGTGTTTCAAAGAAACTAGAAGCCCTCGAAAAAGGCCAAAATAAGCAAATTTTTATCTCCACTAAAGACGTCTAGTGCGGATAATTAATAAGCATTTGCAAAAAATCAAAACATGGAGGCATAGAATAACTACTTATAATTGTTTGTGTAAAATTTCTTTCACATATATCTAATTGTCGAGGAGGAAATCGTCGAGAGCCAAACCTCGAATATTGCAATTTTTATACGATATTTTCAACGTTGACTACTGTTGTCCCTATCAGACTGTATTTGCCAATAGTTTTTTCAAATACCTATTTGTCAAATGTCTCTCAGCTCACGTCCGCTGTTAATATAATGTTTTTATTGCAAGTGTGATTTGGACGTTATTTTCACTGTCCTGTTACAAAGTTCTTGTCAACGCGTAATATTATTTTTGAATAAATAAGTATTTCTAATGCTAGTTAAACTATTTTCCCTTTTGCGTTGAACTTTGTAAGTTAAAACAGTCTTCACAGATGGTGAGGAAATTAAATATCGCACATTGCTACATTGCTTACCCTATTTTAGAAATAATTTCATTTATGCGCTAATTAGAAACTCTGATTGCATCCGCTAGATGGCGTGCTGGAAAACTTTGAGTATGGTGGTAAAACTAAAGTTTCAATTATCGTTAATGAAATACCTCGATCTAACTTTGTAATTGGGAATCTTATATCTTCTCTCCCGGGATTTGAATAAAGTACTAATTAGAACGGACAAACTCGAAATAGCCATAATTACACTCATCCCATTTTTTTTATTATCTATACTTATAATAAATCTATAGAGAGGTCAATTCTGTACATGAAATATATTTTCAAAATAACTATCAGGGGGTGATTAATGATCAATACTGATGCCAAAAATGCAATCAGTAAAAATTTTGTCTGTCTGTCTGTCTGTCTGTGTGTAACATACACACCTTATAGAAAAAAAAAAAAACTACTCGACGGATTTTAACGAAACATTGTACAATTATTCTTCATACTCCTGGGCAGGTTATAGTATGCTTTTTATCACGCTACAATCAATAGGAGCAGAGTAGTGAAGGGAAATGTTGGGAAAACGGGAGAAGTTACTCCATTTTTTAAGCTTCCGTCGCGTGTGCAGCCTTAATGGTTAAAGTTACATAGAAATCATGTATGACGGAAATATTCTACATAAAATTGTCTAAAAAATATCCCGCAACAGCATATGTCTATCTTTTATGGTTGACTCACAATAACACGTTTAACTCCTGATAGCTTAGCAGTTCGGAGCATTCCGATTATATAACGTAAATATGAGAATTTTAGTTTGATTATAAATACAGGTAATAAAAATGACCGTTTTTATCTATATAATATGTATATAAAAGTCAAAGGGGACTGACTGACATAGTGATCTATCAACGCACAGCCCAAACCACTGGACGGATCGGGCTGAAATTTGGCATGCAGGTAGATGTTATGACGTAGGCATCCGCTAAGAAAGGATTTTGATCAATTCTACCCCCAAGGGGAGAAAATAGGGTATGAAAGTTTGTATGAAACTTTGTCAAATTTAAACCAATTGGGCTGAGACTTTGCATGCAGGTATAAGAAGAATCATAGATGAATGTCATTGTATTTAATACAAGCCTGAGAAAAAAAACTATAGTGTACACTTCAGCTCTACACCAAAGCGAAGCGAGGGCGGGCCGCTAGTTCTTGAATATATCTCACCTCTGATAAGAGCCGCCCAGTACAACCTTGATATATAATATTATATCCAAGGGCTTAGCGCCATAACTGTTTCAATTCATTGAATTTCGTTATACATATGCAAATAACTATAGCAATGTCATATCGGGTTACTATGTTCATACTATCACTTATGAGCTATCTCATCATAAGCATCACCTTTTTGATGTCCTACTGCTGAAGCCTTTTCCATGGATAGAATAGGAAGCCGGGTACTACTACGATGTCTCAGGTTGATTGGTAGGTGCTAACAATTGCGGATACAGCCGAGAGATGCCGTAGTTTCTTGATCTTCACAAGCGCTTGTAACAGCCTAGACTGAATATTGATTTTGAATTCGACCAACGGCTTAGCGTGTCTTCAAAGCATCAAGGATAGTTTTACGGTCCCCATCCTATGACATACCATTGTAAAAGTTGCCTAACTTCCATGATTGCAGATTTTACTTAATATTAACTAATGTGCTATATTGAGGGTTTGTGATCCACAGTGGCTCCTTTCAGTTACTTCTACCTTACTTTATTCAAATGCGAATTGGGAAGTTGATGATATAACAACATTGGTCAGTCTTGTAAGAACTTCAGTGCCCCATTCGCTATTGGATAATTCGTTGATTACCTTACAACTTATATGGGATTTTATAACCTGTTCTTTAAAAAAATAGTAAACCTTATTGGACTTCAGAATGACAATTGCAAATCTCTTTAATGATAAGTTCTTGATGAGTTTGACAACAATGTGTATTAGTAGAATTATGTTGTTGCGTTCTCCTCAGGTTAATTAATGATAGTTTTATTCAACGCTGGAGCCACAGGTTGTGAACACAGCTAACGAGTGCCATTAGCGTAACTGCTCCGCTAATCTCCACTAGGTGGCACTGGCTAGGGATGTCGAAAGTTGAAAAAAATATCGATATATCGATACATCGATTTTTTAATAAATATCAATATCGGCTTCGATATATCGCGAAAAAACATCGATATATCGATATATCGGACCAATTTTCACACTTCACAGAATATAATGGAAATCAGCACAACCAATTCACCAGCGAAACAGATTTACAAATAATAGACAATACTAAATACAGCACAGATCATACATAAGTTGAATATCATTAATCTGAGATCCAGTTTCGATTTTTCCAGATACGAATTTAGTTAGATCGTGATATGAGGCTAATAATTAAAAAAATATCGTTTTTGATACGAATTTCGATATTGGTTATTTTGTATCGATGTATCGATATATCGAATCAAAATATATCGGCAAAAAATATCGATATATCGAACAAAAAATATCGATATATTTTCAACAAGCCCACCACTGGCATGAGGCCAGTTCGCGATTGTGTGCGCTCTGTATTTTACTAGTATTGGATTCCCATACATTGTACCTTTGTAGATTGGGAACCAATGAAATGCGTAAAATGCAACAGCTCTATGTCCAATCTTGGAGATAGCTAGGCCAAAGCTGAATTAGCTAGTTTCTTGCCGGTTCTTCTCAGTACAAGATCTCTCGCCTTAGCTTTGTGAACCGATGGCATAGCACAAGGCGTAGCTTCTCGACTTTCACATGTCTTTGTAACAGCCGAAACCGAACAAACGATATTGAATTTTGCGAGCTCTAAATACGACGTCACTAGCAAAGGAATAACATTACATCTATAAGATTAAGGCAATGTTTTCATGTTACTTATCTTCGGAGATATTGATTACTGGAAACACTCTTTTGTCAATATTTGCCATACAAAAAAAATAGAAAAAATATAAAGTGAATTATGAATTTTCCATTCAGTTAGAGATATCATTATTAAAAATCTTGACTGCTATAAAATATAGTAAGATTTTATTAATGTTTCTTTCTACAAATAGAATATTTAAAGGGAAACAGCTTTTTAATTCCTACACAGAGCGTAGGAATAGTCTGTACAGAGATTTGTAAACAAAGCTAACGTGTTTTCGATTTGCAGCCATTCGCTAAGCCGCAGTGTCCGCTAGTAGCTAGGTAGCTGCTGAAACTTGGTTCGCCACCGTTGTTAGCGCTTTCGGCTTTTGTACTTAACATATAATGGATACTTTGAACGATCCTTCGATTAAGCTTGCACCGTATTCAAAATCTAATATGTATTTTCAAGATTATGAAATTCTCTGTGAGATAACACATTTAGTTTTTGATGAAATGCGTAAACTAAGTAAATTCTTTCTACTCTTTTGTGATTGCTAAATATCACTTTCTATTTTATGTTCTCTTAATTTCTAGATAAATGAGTTAATTCTTTAATTGAATGATTTTAAAAAGGTATAAGGGGAGTTTTTATAAGTGATCGTCTAATTGAGGGAACGCTGCTAAAGAGCCTAACAAAAAAGTTTTCGACCTCTACTTAGCAATAATAATTAAATTATCTACTTTACTATTTACTTAGCGGTCCTTTGTCTTGAAGATGTTTGGATCTGACTATTATTAAGTAGTTGTAATAGAGTTAGAGGGCCAACAAATACTATTTTTTTTCACTTATTATATTATCTAAAGAAAATATAACTAGAAAAAATTCCACGCGGACCAGGCAGCAGACGGGACTCGAACCCGCACCCTTCGCAATCCGGGCGAATGCACTGACCAATTATGCTACCGCGGCCCTCACGGACCGCGTCGAAATTCTTTCTAGCTATTCTTAAGCTGCAAGGCAGCGCCATCTCTTCGCATTATAGGTAAACCCACAATGTCAAATGAATACTTTTACAAGTATTAAACATTTGAAAGAAGAAATAGCAATTATAGTTATAATTTTAGATTTAAACATCAAGCAGTTACATGCTTTAAAAATAATAAAAATTATTATATTATGTTTGGGTGTCGGGAGTTTTTTATATTTTTAACCTCCGAAGGAGCTGGATAATATAGAATCGATGTAGTAGTCCATGTTTAACAGTCTATTGGCGAACCTGTTCGCCTGGCAATAGTTGATTTTTCGCTTGGTGCTTAGTCTTAGTAGAACGGCGGGCTGTTTCCGCAACTCGACACCCAGTCCCTATTTTGCGTGGATATTGGCATCAGACCTGCCATCCCAGCTCCTCCAGAAAGCTCAGCAGTCCCCGGATGTTGCCGCAGTCTTCTACTAGTGTTCGCGGGCTTCCCATTAGAGAAGTCCTTTGTCTTGCAACGCCTCTGCACTCCAGCAGAACATGGGCGCTCGTCTCCTCCTCCTCCAAGCAGGCTCTGCACAGAGGGCTGTCAGAATTACCTATATTATAAAGGGGTTTGTTGAAGTACTCGTGACCTACGATTTGTTTCAGGGCTTGTCTAGGTAGTCGAATTAACTTACGTTTCGCTCGGTGCTCAAAAAGCATCATGAAATTCAATCGTTACAGAAGATAACAGTAAAGTAACACGACCTTTAGGTAGCGTTGTGTTTTTGTCGGCTAGTAAGGTTTCAGGACCATCGTTTGTCCTGTGTTCGTTTCCATCACCTGTTATGTTAAAATAATACTAGGCAAGTATTCAATAATTCACGTTTCATTCACAAACACAATGCTTTCGTGCCCGGGACTAATGATTGTAATATAGACAGTGGATGTGTCAATTGGACGGGACGAATGATTTGGCGGCGATTAGTTCGTTCATCGGGAGCTGTCAGTACGCCGCGCCGACACCAGCGTCGTGTCAGTTGGCGCTCGGCCAGAACTAATCGCTGGCTACTGCGTACATAATGAGCCCTCCGGGTGTTAGAACGATAACTATTCATTGGTCCACGAGCTTTAGATAACTTTATTTTATGTATTTGAACGGTTAAATATGTTAAATCGTATCTGCTTGGTTTTGAAGTAGCTAATCCGCTGTTTCTATCTCTGTCGCTTCCACAAAGTCTGTATTTTTTTGAAGAATAAAAATTATTTTAATTCATACTGACTTTATTAAGAAAACCTAACAAAAAGCCCTCTTCAGACTGGAGTGTTGAATGTAGCTGATGCGTTGGCCAAATGTACAAATTTCATTCTTCCTTATTGTAATTGACTAACCTCGTGGAGAACTCTGTAACTTTCCTATTGTGTCTACATTATAGAATATTTTGCAGGATCATTTGCTTATTCAGCTGTTGATCAATGTCTAAAACCAAACACTCTTTGTCTCCTCTTCATAAATAATTGGTATCATGTACAAATAGCTTCTATTAGCTTCTAAAAACTGGGTCATTTACGCAATAGGTTTTAACGCTACAACAATTTTGGTCAAGTAATCAGATATGGTCATCAATACTTAGATTGTACTCCCCTGTCACTCGGAATGGACCGGCTCACAAATTGCTTTCAATACGTAGTGATGAAGGTTAAAATGTTTCAAGTTAATAGATTTCTTTTCACGTCGGCTCTCTCTGTATATGATACGCTGTATTAATATTGGATATGTAAACATAATATATGTATCGCTATTTTAACCATGTTTTCTCTTATGGCCTTTTCGTCTTCTGTATCTTCACAATTTTAATATATTCGTATTGAGAATCTTTCGTTTTTAATTTTTACCATATATACTTTGGAACGGATAAAAACAGAAAGATTTGAATATGGAGCCAAATATTATAACCTATGTATGTATTAATATCCTATGTTTATTATTAGAAGTAAAGCGACAGTAGATATAAGAATTTTGTAGTATAATATAGACTTTAATTTTTTTATAACAAATTCTCATAATACACGTAAAATAATGTAATGTCACACAAAAAGAGTACGGAACAAGATTCTTTAGACCTTGTAGAAATATTTTAAAAGAATATGTCCTATGTTTGAAACCAAACAAACTTATTTAAACTGATATTATGTGGAATAAAAAAAATTACATGGTAGTTTATGCAGTATTCCGCATCCGAAAAGCAAATGCGAATCAGTAGGTGTTAATGTCTGATAATAAACAAGACTCAGTTAAGGTAAATTATACAACTCACATTACACAGTGATGTAAAATGGTAATTTATTTGAACATCATCTCGAACGGGGGGCGTTTAAACACCATTTATCGAGTTACAAATCCCAAAGTGCCGATTATTAAATTCATGGGTTATAAATTGGTCGCGGTCGAGTCTATCTGGAGGTATTGATTTTATCGATCATTTCGTGATCTTGTTTTATTGTTTGGATTTTATTAACTTCATATTGATTATTGGCATGGCATCTAAATATAGAGGTAAACAAACAATATTTTTTCTCAAATGTGTGTTTTTTTTATGTTTTCACAAAACCACTAATATGTCTTGGTTGTTGAATAAATTTTTACGTTTTATGGAATGCTTACTTTTCGAGATTTCGCGATTAAGCAAAAAGCGAAAACTCATCCATTCATAAAACATTTGAATTGTTTGAATTAATGAGTTTTCGTTTTATATGATTTACTAGAATGTTCGCTACTTCGCCTGCATAGAATAACCATGATTAATCCTAAAGAAAATATTACTAGAAAAAATTCCACGCGGACCAGACAGCAGACGGGACTCGAATGCTTGAATAGATGCCTGGTCCGCGTGTTTTTTTTTCTTGTAATATTTTCTTTAGAGTTAAACAGAAGTGAAAACTTGAATATGAACGTTGTGCATTTTTGATATTTTGGAATGGTTAGGGAATAATTTTGCACGAAGTGCTTTAATTATCAGTAACAGTTTATACACACGAATTTTACGAATACACAGCAGTGTAGCCACTACACAGACGGTCGAGCCATCGGCTGTCACCATCCATGGATGAACATAAACACACACGAACATTCGCGCAAGCGCCCTGCGCCGCCTAAACGAAACAGCAGGCGCAGGGATACATTTTCGCCGCGCCGTAGAAAGAGAGGGGGATAGTTCCTCTCCTACGCTGTGCCGGCTGTCTACTCTCCATCCGTCTTACGAATTTTCGATCAGGTCACATGTCCTGACGCGAGTTTAACATTTTTTACCCATTACAAAAAAAAGTGTACAACGCCGCTAAAGAAGTTTTCACTTCAAAAATTATAACTATGATTAATCCTACAATGGTATAAATGTCAGTTTGTATGTTTGCTACCCAATCACGTAAAACTACTGAACGGATTTCGATGAAATTTGGTACGTACATAGTTTGGGATATAGGATACTTTTCATCCCGGAAATATGTTAGGTTCCCGGTGATGTTTGTAAAAAAAAAAACAAAGTTAACATAGACAAAGTCGCGGGCGATCGCTATTAAATCATATTTGCATTTTTACCGTGTGCTTACATTTAGTCTAATTAAAAATTCTCTTGTTGCAGGTAAGCGATCATTGGAGTTATTTATTCAGAATCGGTACTGGTAAGATGTTATATTTTCATGTTTTTAAGCATTTAACTGTTTTAATCTTTTAAACCTAAAGTTTGTTTTTTAATAACATTTTCTTTAAGAGCCCTTTTACAAATTGCGCCGCTGCCGTACTGATCGGCGCGTAGGTAGATTTGTCTAGTATATATTGCATTGTACAGGTGATATTTCGAGTCTTATAAAATAATTATTAATGAACTAATTATAAAAAGTTATACATATTTCAGTAGTTCAATGATGGTAGATTAGTTTTATGAAAGTTTTTGATAGTAATTCTATTTAATTCAATATCGAAATACGAGGTAAACCTGCATAATTTTTTGGGAAAACTTCCGGAGGTTAAATGTTTTTTTTGATAATTAATGAGATGGAAAATCAATATTCTAATACATTATGTTACAACAAAAACATATTTCTGATGTCGTACTAATTCATTTGGTCTAATTTATTGAACATTATTTAGAGATTCAGACGTTTAAAGTTGTGCATATTATCGTTTTTTCCGTAAATTAGCTACGGTAGAACGATCAGTACAAAAAAAGAAAAATAGTATTTGCAAATATTCT
Organism: Chilo suppressalis; assembly: GCA_902850365.2. Taxonomy (NCBI): domain Eukaryota; kingdom Metazoa; phylum Arthropoda; class Insecta; order Lepidoptera; family Crambidae; genus Chilo; species Chilo suppressalis. Next base: position 21,369,495 of record OU963913.1, on the reverse strand, counting down.
ACATTAACTTACAATAAAAAGAACAGATCTACTGTTAACTTCTTTTGGAAATAGTCAAATTCTTTTCTAAGGTGGTAAACGAGGCGCTCAAAAATTAGGATATTGGTATTCATAAATAAAAGAATTAGTATACAAACGAACATCAATATTTATTATTGACGTCTGAGCCTGGCTGTAAATCTAATATCTATTAATATTATAAAGATGATATAAGATAGACTCTCCTAATCTTCTCGGTTCAAAAAATTTTAATACTCGTCCCGGATTGAAAATTATGATATATTTTGTCTTCAAGCCTATTCAAACAGTACTTCATTACATGATCCCATTGTGAAAATGTGTCACTTGTACAATCAGATTCTTGGTTCTAGCAAAGACATTGATATATTATACTCAACTCCGCCTCAATTCCGAACACAACTGATGATCCACTCCAATATAAATAAGTAACATAGACCATATTTTGTTCTTAAAATCTGTTGTTATATATAATCTTTAATATTTTTCAATTTATATTTTTATCAAAATACAGTCGAAGTTTAAACTTGTGTAAGCGAAATCTGGCATAAAAAAGATACTTAAGTGTCGCCGCACACGGGCCACCGACCATAACCACAAAATGCCGCCACCGGCATATTTCTTGTAGTTTTCATACATTTTATATGGACTCGCCACACACGGTACGCCGGTGGCTGCCACACGCTACAAATCGTCCTTTTCTCGCTTCTTGTGACCCGCACCGGCCACTTAATGCGCCGATACAAAACGCCGCCACACGTCACTCGCGCGATTCCCTACCCCTCTCTGTCCTTTTTTTTTTTTAAAACCATCAGGCAATGTACGGGGCCTCAGGATCGAGTATCGCATCTGAGGACCCGCAGCCTTTGTTCCCCTGCTTCCTCCAGGGGAGTTCTTCTCGGGGGAGTGTTCGCAACCTCCCCCATCCACCCTCCTACGACGACACCCCCCGGCCATGCGGGGGTGTCGTCCCTCCCAGGTCACTTCCATGAGCTCTGTCGTGCTCACCAGCGACCCGCAGCGGCACATCAGGACATTATCTGACCCGACGCCGCCTTCTTCGAGCGGGATCGGCCCTCTCCCGATCCCGCTCGGCGGCCTCCTTCTGGAGCATCACCGCTTCACAGAAGGAGACCGCAGCCTTCCAACCTCCCTCATCCGCCAGCATTGCCGCAATCAATTTTGGCGGAGACAGATCCTGCCCGATTTCTCCGACCAAAACTCGGCGTTCGGAGTCCCAAGCGGGACAATCCGCCAGCGTATGCTGGGCCGAGTCTAGTTCGGATGCGCAGTGGTGACATCGTGCCGTGTCCTCCCTCCCTATCCGACTCAGATACTCACCGAAACAACCATGTCCGGTGAGTACCTGAGTACCCCTCTCTGCCCTACCTTAGTCGGCCGCTGTCGCTCGCTTCAGCCACTTTAGTAGCCGCTTCTAGCTTCTCGTGGCGGCGTTTATGGCTGTGGCGTGTGGCCCATGTGCGGCGACACTAATTCTTTTTGTATATATTAGCTGCTAGGCATTATATGATATATTTGATCTTACTGATTGTAATCTGTTTGTATGCTAAATGAATAAAATAAAATTATAATAAATATACGGCCAATGAGAGCGGAGCACGGATGAAAAATGTTGCAAAAACGAGGAAAAAAATTACATTTCAGAGCTTCCATTGAAAAGGCGGCAAGTTAACGGTCAAATTTACACAAAAATCACGTATGACGGATTAGTTCTCCTTTAAAAGTTCTAAAAAAACGTCCGCAACAGTACATAATGTCTAACTTTTAAGGACCCACATTTTATAAGATATAGGAATTTATTCCAATGAACGCATTACTTCGTGTATGTTTGCGGTGATCTCAAAAAGGTACTACAGAATTTAAGCAGTTAGATCCCTCTTCACGTAATATAATAAAACTTTGTCAACGAAAATATACACAGCAGCGTAGACTCTCATACAGATAAACTCATCTAAGTATTCCTAAACCAAATCAGCCTTAGAGTTCATTGAAGAAACTGCCTAAAGCATTATAAATCTTATTCGCCTTTCTTACCTTGGACTTTCAACAATATGAGCCTTTATATCCAACGGGGGTCAGAATAAAACGGTCATTTTGAAGCGTGGCGTTCCCTAATAGGCATACCGTCTGAAACTCGCGGATCGCTTGTTCCACGACCAGTGTCTTGGGGCCATTGTGGGGGGCCTGAGGCACCCCAAATTTAATTTGTCCCAAAGAGAACAGTTACATTTGCATATAATGCCCTAATGGGGTTCCCTTTGACCGTTTTAAACGCTTCCAATGGGCTTAATAATGTTGAATTTATATTGTCTTGGTGGGACATTGTTGTTGCATTCTCAAGGGAGATTTTTTGTGTGAACTTTTGTCTTGTCTATTATTTAATTTAAAGGGCCCATATACGGAACGATTGATCTGTACGATCCGTCGTTTCAGACCGATCGAAACAATGGATCGACAGTGTATGTCAAGATCGTGAACGATTTACTTAATCGCAGACGATATCGGAGATCGCAACAAAAACCCATGCAATCATGAATATCGTAAACGATCGAGCGTCAGTGTCCCATATACAGTACGATTGATCTGTACGATCCGTCGTTTCAGACCGATCGAAACGATGGATCGACAGTGTATGTCAAGATCGTGAACGATTTACTTAATCGCAGACGATATCGGAGATCGCAACAAAAACCCATGCAATCATGAATATCGTAAACGATCGATCGTCAGTGTCCCATATACAGTACGATTGATCTGTACGATCCGTCGTTTCAGACCGATCGAAACGATGGATCGACAGTGTATGTCAAGATCGTGAACGATTTACTTAATCGAAGACGATATCGCAAATCGCAACCAAATCCCATGCAATCATGAATATCGTTCATGCAATCATGAATTCGTTTTCCATTTTAGAGGACAAGTATTGAATTATTTGAGTACGTCTTTATCCTACCGTTTGAAACAAGTAAATGATAGATCGTTACGATCAATCATTTCGTGTATGTAGTGGCATTTCTGAACGATCGATCGTTGACGATTTCCTTCAGATCGATCGCAACGACGAATCGTTCCGTATATGGGGCCCTTTATGTATACATCCAAGAGTACTAAGTCATTTTAATAAAACATAGAATGCATCAGCTGTTAGATTTCCGTGAAGATTGGTGTTGCGGAAATTTGGCAATGACCGGTTGGTGTTTTTGCATCAAAGGTTCTTCAGGAGATTAACATTTTTTGCCTATATTGCGCTATAAAGATAGGTGCCTCATAAATGTTTTTGACTTAGTGTCGCCGCACACGGGCCACACGCCACAAACGCTGCCACGAGAAGCTAGAAGCGGCTACTAAAGTGGCTGAAGCGCGCGACAGCGGCCGACTAAGATAAGGGAGAGAGGAGTGGGAATCGCGCGAGTGACGTGTGGCGGCGTTTTATATCGGCGCATTAAGTGGCCGGTGCGGGCCACAAGAAGCGAGCAACGACGATTCGTAGCGTGTGGCGGCCACCGGCGTACCGTGTGCGGCGAGTCCATATAAAATGTATGAGAACTACAAGAAATATGCCGGTGGCGGCGTTTTGTGGTTGTGGTCGGTGGCCCGTGTGCGGCGACACTTAAGGCTTCGTATTGAGATTTTTTATGTAAAAACACAATGTACTTAAAAAAATATTACAGTGAGCCGTGCTCAATCTAAGCTACAACATTCATATTGCAATTGATTTTCGTGTTATAGTAGCAAGTAAAATTTTATTATACTAGTACATAGGTATAGTAGTAATATATGTTTTCAGCCGTCACTTGAAACATGTTCGAGATGGTGACATGTCGAGTCTTGTCTGTATTCTGAATGTGACAACGTTTCATACAATACTATGTTACACTCAGCCATAGGATATTGGTGAATACTATAAAGCGGTGTTTACACTGTTGCCGGGTTTGACATTTGACAAGGGTCGCGGTGGGAAGAGAGATAGGAGGGTACCATGATTCCATTGGATAGGAGGGACTTTAGTAAGTAAAGATTATGTACTTCGGAGTGACGCGAACATGTTCTTGTAAAGTCCTCTTTGTACTGAAGAAATGAATAACAAGTGATTCACTCGTACTTTTTATGTAAAATTGCGTTTTTGCTAGAATAGGGGTGATGACGGGGTACAGTAAACGAAATTCTATTTAGTCCGTCAGTTAGATGATCAAAAAATAATGGACACGTATTTTTTCTTCGGACAATCAACCAAAAAATGACAAAGTTATAGCGCGTCAAAGTTTGGGAGTAGGGGCTCGTGCCGTCACTTTTGAGTGAATTTTCCCTTATAAGTGTACTCAAACGTGACGTCATGCGACTTTTCAAATCAATATATCTCTGCAATGTTTATATTATGTGAAAAAAGAAAAAATATGTGTCCAATACTTTTTGATAATCTACCAGATAAACGAAGAAAAAAAAATTAGTCATCATTCCTATTTCCACAAGTGAATACAGTATTTTTGACTAAGCTGTTAGGCCCGTATTACAGAATAACAACTAAGTGTTGATCTTAACTTGAGTAGCGTTAGAAAGGGATGCCCCTATGTGCTATATATAGCGACATCCCTTTCTAACTACGCTCAAGACTAGATCAATCAATGAGAAACTTTCTACGGGTCTTAGAGCTGAGATATGTATGCGCGGGCGCGGATTTAGAGGAATGGGGGCTCTGGGGTAAGGGTCAATTCACACGTACCACAACCACACCACAGCCACACCACAACGACGCCATGTGGTCGGGCCTATATTTTGTATTGAAAATTAATATTACAATTTACACGTACCACATTTTGCCGTTGTTATCGACCACCTGTGTAATTTATTTATTTACTACACAGTATACTTACAGTGCTAGACCAAAACGTACACTGGTTAAAAAAAAAAACAAATCTAACAGCTAAACACTTTACATACAACTTAAATATGACATTAAATAATAACAAAACACACATAAGTTTTGGGATAATATGTCAGCCTCCGGAATTCGATCATGTACAGCGTTAAGCAAAGAGATTGCTCTCGAAGTCGGTGCACTTTGAGCTCGTCGCGTACGGACTCCCTTAAGCTCCGCAAAAACTTTTGTTCGTCTGCGTGGCGCCCCTACGTCGTTGCCCAACGCTCCGCTCATGTGTCTTTTCGGAACGACCAGTTTCATATTTGCAAAAACCACTGGATTGTCAACCTTATTATGGATGAAAGCCAAAGAGATTTTCCGACGCGAGGCGAGAGTATCCTGCCCCACCATACCAGATACAAACATAGATGGGTACATAAATGGATAATAACCATACAACCACTTATAAATATACCTGAGAAATTTACGTTGTATCTTCTCAATCATATAATTGTATTTATGTTCATACGGGTCCCAAACAATACGACCACATCGCAACCACATCGCGACGGCAACGCCACCACCGGCGGCGGCACCGCGGCCACATCGCCACGACATGACGTCATCTTTCCTCCATGACTACGTTCAGTCAAGCCGTGTTTCCTCTATGAAAGCCGGAGTATAACTGCACATGACCACGTGGTTACCACATCGCAACGACAGCGACAACGCAACCACATCGACATTTAGTCGGTACCAAAACGCAACTGCAAAAAGCCGCTGCGACACTATTCACACGTAACCACAGCTTGACCACATTTTGTCGCTGCGACGTGGTGTGGTTCTGGTACGTGTGAATTGACCCTAACGAAGGAGTAGACTAACCTAACGTTTTTTTGTTATATTGTGAATCTGGTACAATTTTAGACGGAAAAGCATAATCAAATGACTTTAAATCCCATAAAATAAAAATGTATGTAAGTGTTTACTTACAAAAGGTATTTGCAAAATTATTGTCAACCAACTGTCGCCCGATTCCTTGTTCATACCTTATTGGTATAAGGCCCAATTCTCCTCCGGGTGTACACAACGCGAGTGGAAAACAAACAGTATAACGGGGTCCATCGCCGCCTGTGTTTGTACACGCGACGCGTACGACGACGATCCTGCGACACAGTGCATACAAAAGGTACAGTAATACTACTTTTCGTTATGTATAAACTCCTTTTCCCAAAAATCTAAACGGCGAACACCGCCGCGACTCATGCTCCTTTTTTGTTAAAATCTTGTAAGTTTTTTTTAATTGTAGCTTAAGATAATCAATAAATCTTAATTTATCCTGTCTGTTCATTAAAATTATCATTAAATTGTATTGACAATAAAGTAATTTTAAAACTTCTTCTGCTTATGGTGCGGTGAGGTAAAGTTTTCATTTAAAAATACGATCTTATACCTATTTTCAGAAAAAAAAAACAGTCAACTTTATGATTAGTAAAAAATAAATTGATAATTCAAGCTAAGACACATTAATATTTAAATTCAAATATTCAAATCATCTATTATTCGGACAACATAGATCCATGTGTTATAGTATACAAAACTTAATACTATGCTAGTAAATTATATTAAAAACCGATATCTACAAAGATTCTAATCAGTGGACAGTCCCCACGATCAACTAAATCCCTCACGACTCTAATGAAATGAAAGTACGAATGAATATGACAGGTAATGCCTTGCTACAAAACATTGATTAAAAATTATTCTCGTCTGAGTAAAGAATGAAACTAAACTAGTTATTTAAATCTAAAGAAAAGTTTATTAGAAAAAAAAAACACGCGGACCAGGCAGCGGTTTCTAGTAAACTTTTCTTTAGATTTAAACATCTAGCAGTCAAATGCTTAAAAAATAAATAAAAACATAAACTAGTTATTTCAATGATAATATGAGTTACTGTTATGCAATCTCTACTGGACGGTGGCTTCCCAATTTCTGGTTAGTGTTTGTTTAGCACCTTATCGTGAGCGGGAGATCGGTGATTAAACAATAAGTGGCTTTCGGATAAACATTTTTGTTAAACAACAAAAGAATAGTAGTGTCATCATAATAATTACATTCTGGAAAAGACTAATATCGAGTGACCTTTTTCACACTATTTGTATTTATACTGTACTAGCGGCCCGCCCTCGCTTCGCTTCGGTGTAGAGCTGAAGTGTAGACTACAGTTTTTGTTCTCAGGCTTGTATTATACACAATGACATTCATCTATGATCTTCTTATTATACATGCATGCGAAGTCTCAGCCAGATCGGTTTAAAATTAACAAAGTTTCATACAAACTTTCATTCCCTATTTTATCCCTTTGGGGGTAGAATTGATCAAAATCCTTTCTTAGCGGATGCCTACGTCATAACATCTACCTGCATGCCAAATTTCAGCCCAATCCATCCAATGGTTTTGGCTGTGCGTTGATAGATCACTATATCTGTCAGTCACTTTTGAGTTTTATATATATAGATAGATGACACAGCAACCAAAATGCAGGTAAACAATTAATGTATATCTAATCATGAAAGGTGACTTCATGAATCATCTCTGAAGTCATTTTTCAACTTGACGATTCTGTAAATAATAAAACAGGAGAAAAAATAGTCCTTGCTGTGTTTCTTATCGGTTCTTCCCAGTACAATGTCTCCCACCGTAGATTTACGAACCGATAGCGTAGCTTCTAGACATTGATGAGTACTTGTAACAGCCTAAACTGAATAAATGATTTTAATTATAACTATTTATAAATCAATGCAAACATTGATATATTTATTATTCGTTCGAGTACTTTCTTAAAGCGTATCACTTGTAAAGTTATTATGAATTCTCTCTGACCAATGTTGAACTCGAACCTTATTCCCTCCCTGCACTCTGCTCAGCGTAATCATCTTGTAGCTGTCACACCTCGGTGCAGAACTACTTTTGCACATCGTTTCTTTTATTTTCTGGGCCCTTACTGCTATAATCTGCTCCACTCAAAATTAAACATTGTCCACTACACAAACAGAAATTGTAAAGTCTTTGTTACTCAATTTTTACGTACTCAAACATACATAGAAACTGAGAATTTATTGGATTTCCATAGATAAATAAGCCTAACCTTATAAATCTCTCTCATTCTTTCAAATTTTGAAGTACCAAATATGCTTACACACTTGTTACAGTTAAAAATTAAGGCAAGTTGTTACTTGTAGGCTTTGATATTAATCAAAGCTTGTAGGTACTTATTCTTATTTTAAGCGTAGTCGTGTAACTTTTGTAATTTAAGATGTTTCTCTTTTCTTCCTATACCTACAATTTAATATGTAAGATCAATGACCTTATAATTTGATCAATGTACATTCTCCAGGGGAGGGAGAGTCCTGGTGCTCTGAGATACAGGCGTTCTGCCTAGTTCAGGCACCAGTCTCTCACAATCTATTTACTGTTTTTATATAAGAATTAAAGTATAATAAGTTGTCATGGAATTTGTAGATTGTGGAAGAAGAAATAAAGATTATTATTATTATTATTATTATAAAATAGATGGTGTCAGCTACTAACTCAACACTAGTTTAGAATAATTACGATTCTCGCAAAAGCAGTAAGAGACTATCAATTTGTAAGGACGTTTTCGGGTCGCTAGTTTTCAATGAATAGTGATGATACAAATAAATTAGCTTTACTAGTTACTAGACTTCATGAAGTCGATAATACGAAGATGGATAGTAGAGAAGATCAGAAGTTGTAATAATCAGCGGGTGTGTATGCAAAGATGAATGTGAATAAATCGAAAGATGTATGACACCCCGGACAAGCATGCCCCGGGCGAAGGCAAGATAGATAAATAGTGGAATAAATAAATAAATATTTTCAACACTCACACCAATTATCCTAGCCCCAAAATAAGCACTGTAAGGCTTGTGTTATGGGATACTAGGGTAACGGATAGAATACATATACTGTACATATATAAGTATATTTATATAAATATACGTATTAAAACATCCATGACTGGAGTACAAATGCTCGTATTCAGCACACACACCCCACCGGAATTCGAACCCGGGACCTCTCGAATCGGCGACACCATGAAACCCAGCATATAAACCACTCGGCTACTGAGGTCGTCAAAATAAAATAATAATACGTGTACTATAATATTTATTTAAATAGTATTAAAATATGGGTGCGTGTACTTAAGTACGCGCGTGAGAAGTTAAACTTCTTTTTTATACTTTTAATAAATAATCAAAATATTCAATTTAAATCACTACTGAATAAAATTTATTAGCACATATAAATTTCGCATTTGTATAACATTATAACACGTGTTAAGAATATAGAAACTAGAAACATGTGGATAAATATTATAAATATGAAAACAGTGATCAGAGGCGACGAGCGTCCCAACATGTGCGACTAAGAGATCCTATTACTATTTTGTTGGAAGCTTTTTTTCGAGACTTACGAGTAATGTGCGGTTTAGCGGCCGACTTCATGGTGTTACTTTTCTGTTACAGTGTTGCGCGCGCATCTTAAAATTTCACTCTCATCATTTTTTCATAACGCGGCTAAAGAAGTATAACTTCAATAAAATGTAACGGTTTGTGAAATTATCCAATGGCATATCCTCTATGAACTGCCTATTTGTATTTTAATACTATGCGTGTGCACATATCGGCTGCCCCGGTTTGTGGGACAGGAAATGAGCGCTGCGGTGACGGTCGCGGGTTTGATTCCCGCGTGCCTCAGCTTGGCTCACGTTACTGATCACTGCGGCCGCGGGTTAAATGTGCATTGGTCGCCGGCTCACCAATATTCGGTTCCGGGTTCGATTACCGACTTAAATAACGGCGTCATTCATCATCATCATATTTATGTCCACTGATAGGCACAGACTTTCCCTCTGGATGGAATAGGGAGAGAGAAGAGTCCATTGCGGATTGGTGGATGCTGATGACCGCAGATGCAATCAGGACCAACGGCTTAACGTACCTTCCGAAGCACGAAGGAGCTAGAGATAGTAAATTTTTGGTCACCCATCCAATGACCGATCGCACCCTGAAGCGCTAACTAGTTGCGCCATTAATAGACCAGGGTCGATAATTTTTGAGACCAGAAAAAATTATGGTAGGATGAAACCCATTAGAAAAGGTAGAGAATATAACAAAAATGAAAGGAAAATAAATTACGGGCGATCTGAGGTCGGGAAGGGGGAGGGGGTGAGTTTTTAAGGGTAAAAAATGGTTAATCTCGATTTCCGGTAAAACTGCAAGCCCTATGAAAAAAAGTTAAATGGCAAAGTTGTATGTTATAAAAAGATCTACAACTTTTGTATCGACACTTTTTTCACATAACCTCAAAATTTATATGAAAAATGCGAATAACCGAGTTTTTGGTATTTGATTTTTATTTTGACGTGACAACGTCTTAAATTAGGTTGCGGCTGGGAGTCACTTATGAAAAAGTGTAACGCTCGGTAACGTTACGATGAGTCTCTCGTGTTAAGTTTAAGTTTACATGTACAATGTTTTAGTAAACAAAATATATTTCTATAGTTAAAATTTGTGCAATTCTTATTTTCATTCAATTCCTTGTTCCTATTGTGCAATTTAATTATATTCATATCAATAAATATTCTACCGAGAAAAAGACGTTGTCACGTAAAATCTTCGCCCGTAAAACCGACTTTACAGGCAACCATTTTTTTGCAAAAAAATAAAAATCAAAAATACAGATATTTTGACGTGAGAATTTTCGATTGAAAATAAGGGTGCTTTTTGGATATTAAGTCAAAATAAGGTGAAAAACTGAATATTTTAAATCAAAAAAATTATTGTATGTTTGGGACATACAAAGGTAAGTTTTCACCAAATTTCGTGAAAAAATAAATTTTGTTGCAAAAAATAAAAATCAAAAACCAAAAACTCGGTTATTCTCATTTTTCACATAAATTTTGAGGTTATGTGAAAAAAGTGTCTATACAAAAGTTGTAGATATTTTTATTACCTACAACTTTGCCATTTAACTTTTTTTCATAGGACTTGCAGTTTTACCGGAAATCAAGATTAACCATTTTCTACCCTTAAAAACTCACCCCCTCCCCCTTCCCGACCTCAGATCGCCCGTAATTTATTTTTCCTTTCATTTTTGTTATATTCTCTACCTTTTCTAATGGCTTTCATCCTACTATAATTTATTTTTTTTCACTTTTCACCATTTTTAAAATTATCGACCCTGGTCTATAAGCTTCCGCGTTATTACTTTGCAAATATAGGGAGAAGAAACTTTGGTTTTTTGATAGATTTCTTTTATTTTTACATCACTACATAGTATAAAGCAAAGTCGCTCCCCGTTGTCTGTCTCTGTCCTTATGTATGCTTAGATCTTTCAAACTACGCAACGGATTTTGATGCGGTTTTTTTAATAGATAGAGTGATTCAAGAGGAAGGTTTATACGTATAATACATGCATAATATAGTAGATAAACACTGATAATTTTAAAGGTTTTTAATGTAAGATCGTAAATAAACACATTTTTTGCGCTTACATTGCAAACGCTAGCTGAACCCTACGAGATAGATCAAAATAATGTACTACAGTATTGTACACCCTAAAAAGGTCTACAAAAAAGTCCACGATGATATATGTCTATCTTTAAGGGATAACCCACAATAACCATTTTTTATCCTATACTTTTTACGACAAATAATAGATTATTTACGCGATTTTCAGCAATATAACATTCATCCTTATCCAATTAAGTACCTTAAATACATTGTGCATTTAATATAGACCAATTTGGCCCTATGACGCATGTAATTTAAATGAATATTTGGGCGCGTGCCTATTGTAATTACAATTATAAGGTATTAGAAAAATGTCATTGTGTATAATACAAGCCTGAGAACAAATACTATAGTCTACACTACAGCTCTACCGAAGCAAAGTGATGGCGGGCCACTAGTTGTATATAAAACTAAAACCAAAGTGACATGATGGTAATAATGCCCTCAATAGTGACGAACGCAGAAAAACAGTTCGTCTAATGAAATACGTAACGGATGAGCTGTCCACCACAAATACCAGTGCCATCTGTCACCAATGGCGGTCAATTGTATGTAGCCTAATAAGGGAGCTTCCGGGAGACAGTTCTTATTGGAATCGCGCGAGATCTGGTCAATCGTAATTTCAGATATAAATACTTACTGTTCGAGATCATAGTAGTCCTCATTGCTGTGGCACAAACTTTCCTAGAACCAGAATAAATTAATAAATATTTCTAACAGTCACTCCCAGTTGGTCGTCTTGGGATTCGAACTCAGGGAATCTGGTTATGAGACACCTTGAAAAAAAAATTTTTTTAGTGTGTTTGCTGTTGGTCGCAGATGACCTTTACAGCGTCACCGTGTTTGGGGACGGCGAGATCCTAAGGGGACCTCAAGCCGAGAATTGGCGAGTGCCTCTGGAGGTATTCCAGGCGGATGGCGTCTCCCCACGAGGGGAGTCTCCTCTCCGTCTGGAGCCTCCAGACCACTCAAACCTGAGGGGGTCGGCTCAACTAGAGGGCGTCTCTGAGACTCGGGCCTCGGCTCTAGTTAGCCGTTGTCGTGGGGGGCGGGGAAAAAGGCCCAGGTACGTACCTGTACCTGGTATAGCGTGTCGTGTGTAGACCGGGTCTTCGCACTCTTATCGTACGGGTGTGTCTGCCTAATGCTAAGCTAGTGTGCACGTTTGCTAGCTGTCTGTTGGTGTTTGTGGCCTGTGTGGGAGGAATCGGAGACGCACCTTGAAAAGTGGTGTACATACCTCTTCACCACGGAAGTCATCAAATAAATAAATAATGAACCAAGTAACATATGGCATCGATAAGAGCAGGAGAACATAGCAAAGGCAAATGGGGCACAGCTAGGTGGGTACTTCTATAGCTTAATTGGATTAAGGCTTTGCGCATATGAGGAGCTCGATTGAGCAGGTGGCTAGCGCGTTCGGCCGCGATTGTTGAAGTTAAGCAACTTTCGCAATGGTCGGTCATTGGACGGGTGACCGAAAATCTTCTATCTCGAGATCCCGGCTACATCTGCAGTCGTTAGCACCCGCCAATCCGCACTGGGTCCGCGTAGTGGGTCATGGCCCAATCTCCCTATTCCGTCCATAGGCAAGGCCTGTGTCCCAGCCGTGGGAACATTAATAGGCTGATGATGATGATGGCGCCTTTGAGGTGATTTAATTATTGGTAAGTTAACTTCTACATATGCTGCTAGGAGTGAGTCCAGTATATAAAATTTTTAGTCACCCATCCGCTGACCGAAGATTAAGAAAGTGGCTTCACTTCTACAATCGCAGACAAATATTTGCCTGTGATTGTAAGACTGACTTTATCAGCTCTCAGTGTAAACTCGGCAGTTTAGTTAATTCCACATCTCTACTCCCCGTGGACTTGGAACGTGATGTCTCACGCACACCTACCTTTTATAAAGCATATAGAGTCCTCCAGAAATTCCCAAGGGAAATGTACACTAGTACACACTCTCTTATATATTAAGGCAAACAATTAAGTAATCTTATTTCTGACACAGGATACACAAAGCTGTTATATTATAGATACTAGTGGCCCGCCCTCGCTTCGCTTCGGTGTAGAGCTGTAGTGTAGACTAAAGTTTTTGTTCTCAGGCTTGTATTATACACAATGACATTCTTCTAATACCTAATTATAATAGGCACGCGCCGCAAAGCCCCCGGCCCGGTAGCGTCGGAACCGCTATCTCCCTGCATTTAAATTTGTAATATCTTCGAAAATATTCATTTAAATTACATGCGTTAAAGGGCCAAATTGGTCTTTAATAAATGCACAATGTATTTAAGGTACTTAATTGGATAAGGATGTTATATTGCTGAAAATCTCTTAGTAAATAATCTATTATTTCTCGTAAAAAGTATAGGATAAAAAATGGTTATTGTGGGTTATTATCCATAAGAGATAGACATATACCACCGCGGACATTTTTGTAGATCGTTTTAAGGTGTACAATACTGTAGTACATTATTTTGATCTGTTTCGTAGGGTTCAGCCAGCGTTTGCAATGTAAGCGCAAAAAAATGTGTTTATTTACGACCTTACATTAAAAACCTCCAAAATTATCAGTGTTTCTCTACTATATTATGCATGTGTTATACATATAAACCTTCCTCTTGAATCACTCTATCTATTAAAAAAACCGAATCAAAATCCGTTGCGTAGTTTTAAAGATCTAAGCATACATAGGGACAGACAGCGGGAAGCGACTTTGCTTTATACTATGTAGTGACTAACGGGCTTGCTTCCATGTACCTTGTATTTATGAGTCTCTGATATTTCGGCACTGTTGCAAGCGCCATGATCACGGAGTAAAATAGTTGCGGGTACATGTTATTGACAGAGATATCGGTCTACCCTCTGACGTCGTCTTTTATTGCGTTCGATACCCCTACCACTGGTCACATTGTCACTATTCACTGTTCATAAAAACAAGGTACATGGTAGCAATCCCTTTAATAGCTATAATGTTAGTGACCATGAAAGTTTAAAACAATATACACAAAGCTTGTTTCATACTCGAATGGAGTCTTGCGTCTTGGAAGAACATTGGAGTTGTGTTTCTTTCGATGAAGTTACTTTGAATTTAACAACCGCCTCATCATGATAATCATGATAAGTAAGTAAGAATAGGATTTGCGCTACTTCATATAAAACCGTACACGTTAGTAATAGCTTCTTTGGAATGGCTCACAGGATATTCAACAAGGTTCCGAGTTTTCTTAAATCACTTACTATAAAAGATTTTTAAGAAGCCTCTGTTAGCATTATTAGTTGAAAAAGCCTCCTAGACAGTTGAGGAATTTTTAAATGACAAATCCTGTAATTAAATCGGACATGTCTTTTTTAAAAGCAGTTCTCTATTCAAAAAGTAAGACATATTAAAATTGACAATCCAGCTAAGAAATGTATATTGATTGCTATTTTGGACATGTTACTTATTTTTCCGTTGAAATGAAATGAAATGTCATTTATTCAGTCTAGGCTTACAAGCACTTGTGAAGGTCAAGAAGCTACGCCATCGGATCGCAAAACTACGGCGGGAGACCTTGTACTGAGAAGAACCGGCAAGAAACTCAGCAAGGGCTGTTCTTTTCTCCCTGTATTGTTATATACAGAGTCGTCAAGTTGAAAAATGACTTCAGCGATACGTCTGAAGTCACCTTCCATTAATATTGTGACTATTACTATGACAACTTTATGGCTTCTCAAATTTAAAAATTAATTCATAATCCACTTTGAAATGCTGTAACAATAGACAATTACAAATTATATTCATAAATTGTGATTTTAATGTAACCAAAATAATAGTGCTTCTTTCATAGGTGCATATCTATTTGTATACATTATTTAAAGTTGAAATGTAGTGATACTAACAAAAAATGTATATACCATGTAAACACTAACTTACGTTTCACAAATAAAATTCTGATTCTGATTAACTTTTACAATGCACCTTTTATTTAATGTCCGGAAAATGCCTTACGCATCCTTCAACTACCAGGGAAGCGAGATGAAGGTATCTGGGACTCCTCCCCGGCCTCCCTGGGCCCTGCTCAATGAAATGAGCAGAGCCCTACCTGCTGCCAATAAAAACCAGACAATGCTCCTGCACAGTTCTCCCGACACGCATTTTGAGGACCGCGGTCCGGTCCTCCCAATCCGTGACGGGAGTGCGGGTATGGTCGTGGCACCTGATTTCCAAATGGCCACGCGTGTCATGCACCCTATTTCCAAACGGCCACGCGTGTCATGCACCCTATTTCCAAACGGCCACGCGTGTCATGCACCCTATTTCCAAACGGCCACGCGTGTCATGCACCCTATTTCCAAACGGCCACGCGTGTCATGCACCCTATTTCCAAACGGCCACGCGTGTCATGCACCCTATTTCCAAACGGCCACGCGTGTCATGCACCCTATTTCCAAACGGCCACGCGTGTCATGCACCCTATTTCCAATCGGCCACGCGTGCCATGCACCCTAGGTCTATTGATAATAGGATATTAATCTGGATAAGTAGCTCCTAGATCTATTATAAGTGGGAACATGGCGGCCGCTGGGTAGGCGACGTGTTTTTTTTTCACCTTTTTTACTTAAAAAATACCGCTAAGCATCTTAACGGATTCGGAATAATAGAGTGACTCGAGATTATACTTATAATTTTGTTTGCAATTGCTTAAATTACACAACCGCAAACTACTTAGATTCCGAATTTACATGATTGTACGCAAACATCATGATAGCACCGTCTTTTGTATCTACCGCTCGCAATTCAGCGTGTTCCGATGAAAATCCAGAACATGTCACGCGCGTTATCATTTCACACACGCTTCTGGAGACCCTTATCGCCCATGTAATAGATTTGAAACTCCCACCGAAGCGGTGGGTTGAATAGTGGGGGTCTATTCGACCTATTTATCATTGTCTTCGAATGAATGATAAGTGTGACAGACCCCCAGGAATTTGCTTATGAATTCCATTGCTAAGGGTTATTCGGCCGGATTTGATTAATGCTGCGTTCTGGCGGTATCATCGAATGAGCCTTTTCGACCTTAAGTGAAATTAATGCTTGTAGTTTGTATGTTTTGCGGGATTTGGTATTACGTAATGCGCATTGTTGTGTGTTTAAGAATTTAAGTAATAATAATTGCTGAGGTATAAACACATCAGGCATTACTATCTATCTATATATATAAAACTCAAAGGTGACTGACTGACATAGTGATCTATCAACGCACAGCCCAAACCACTGGCCGGATCGGGCTGAAATTTGGCATGCAGGTAGATGTTATGACGTAGGCATCCGCTAAGAAAAGATTTTGATCAATTCCACCCCGAAGCGAAGCGACGGCGGGCCACTAGTTATTAAATAAAAGTAGAAGAAAAGTGAGTAAATCTAAAGATAATATAACTAGAAAAAAATCCACGCGGACCAGGCAGCAGACGGCAGCAGCGTGGATTTTTTTCTAGTTATATTTTCTTTAGATTTAAACATCAAGCAATTTTTTTAATAACTGAAAGAAATGGAAAAAGAACTATCAGCACAGAATTGGAAGTCTAGTGGTGGGTACCTACCATGTTTTTGATAGAAGGTAGAATTGGTCCTATCGTGTAGGTAAGGTCCAATTATGAAGGTCCAATGTGTACAAGATCAAAAATATGCATTTACGACCTCCGTGGCCGAGTGGTTTGTACGCCGGGTTTCATGGCTGTCGCCGACTCGAGAGGTCCCGGGTTCGAATCCCGGTGGAGGCAGATGTTGGTGTGATGAATACGAGCATTTGTACTCGAGTCATGGGTGTTTAATATGTATTTATATAAATATACTTATATATGTACAGTATATGTATTCTATCCGTTACCCTAGCATCCCATAACACAAGCCTTATAGTGCTTACTTTGGGGCTAGGCTAATTGGTGTGAGTGTCTGAAATATTTATTTATTTATATTTATTTATATACCGCATACCCAATTTGTTTTCTTCTGCTCCCAGTTCGGTGTCGGAGTAAATTTTAATCTGGTAAAAATTATTCTGGATAAAACTAAACAGTTGCTGAAACTTACCCCGTTTCCCGTATTCCAGCCTCGTACCCCTACGAGATCAATCGGCAGTATCCCACGGGACCCCATAACCGCAGGCTGGTATTGCGTAGGGCTGATACACGTTGATTAGTCAGACACCTATTTTTGAATTTATTTATTTATCTTTAACAAAGTTTCTACAGCGGTTTCTTGTGGAATTTATATGAATACAATAAAATATAAATACAATCTTAAGGCCAATTACAGAAACTCATTATGTACACATTAGATACTAACGGCGTTATTATATATCAGTAATAGGGTATTTGACAAGTTTTAGAAAACGATCTCACGTTATTTACTAATGTTTATAGAGTCTATAAAAATTGGATGTTCATCATTATGTTATGTATTTCGGTAAAAAAACCAAATCAAAAACTCTGTTTTCAAGTTGCTGCGAAAACGTATCTCTGGACAATATGGCGTCTTACTAGTGTATGACGTCACACGACTGTCATTAAAACGTCAAACCTTACAATATAACGTCACTTTAACCGGAAGTTTACTACCGTGTGACGTTATTTAAGGCTCCACCAATCCTAAGCGTTTTGGGGCACGTGACAATAGACAAGAAAAGTATTATTTTTATCGTGGTTGCGCAGCTCTTCCCGACGAGCTTGAAAGTTGGAGTGAAGGGTGCGGGTGCGAGTCCCGTCTGCTGCCTGGCCCGCGTAGAATCTTTTCTAGTAAAATTTTCTTTCTATTTAAATATCGAACAGTTTTTTTTATTCATGACACATTTGTAGTTCGAGACAACCCTAAGCCATCACATACCCGGCAATGATTCCGAGATTGGACGCCTCCCGTGACGTTAATTTGTGTAATTGTCCGGGGACTCGGAAGGTTTGCCCGTGGGCTAGTATAATAATAACATATTAATTGATAACGAGATAAATATGAACAGAATACCTAGTGTTATGATGATTAGTAGATTGGATGTGTTGTCGATGCAGAGGTTTTCATAGTTTCTAAAGTAAAACTTCTTTTCGGACGGGGTGCATAACGAGGGTCACAAAACTACATACATATATATATATATATGTGTGTGTATGTATGTGTATCGGCGCGTTCGGCTGCGATCGTTGAAGTTAAGCAACTTTCGCATTGGTCGGTCATTGGATGGGTGACCAAATATTTACTATCTTGACCTCCTCCGTGCTTCGTAAGGCACGTTAAGCCGTTGGTCCCGGCTGCATCTGCAGTCGTTAGCACCCACCAATCCGCACTGGGATATTTTATTTTATCGTATTATATTTTTTTTTTCCTTGTGTAATGTTAAATATATGGTTCTCTGTATATTTATAAGGGAACAAATATATATATTTATATATTGAAGTTAACGTTTAAATTGTGATCATGGTCAGTTTTGATTCTGCAATTGGATACAGATCCAAAACCGCCGCTATGTATTTATGCTTTTAGTCGATGTGGCAGTTAGGTACCATTGATGCGCTTAAGTTGTGACACTATTGTGTCGACATGTTTGATGAATTTGCTAGTGGCTGTTTCGCTCTTTATTGTTTCCAGTAAGTTGTATGGTTCAATTTTGTATAATCCGCAGTAATTTTCATATTCAGCTCTGGTGCAGTGGAATATAGGGCAATCTTTGAAGATGTGTGTGATGTCATGTTTAGTGTGGTTATCACATGGGCAACAATCATCGGGTGTTATTTTATATTTGTGCAGATAGGCCTTGTGGTAACCGTGGCCCGAGAGAATTTGTGTGACAGAAAAAGAAGGTTTGACAACTGTTCGAAATTCCGTTATTTCGGCGATGGTTTGGAAGAACGACTTCGTGACTGCTCCTTGCGGAGCCGTTTCATAATCTTCCTGCCTCGCGCTCAGGGTCCTTTCCTTCAGATAGCGCTTAGTGTGGGATAGCGGGAATACGTTCATAAGTGCCGCTGTTTTCTTGGCAGCCGCCTCTTTGGCTGCAGCGTCTGCTAATTCATTTCCCACTATCCCCACATGGGCTTTGGTCCAAATAAATCTTATATTTGTTTCTTTTTCTTGCAGTCTGTAAAGGCTATGGTGTATACTATTTACCAGAGGATCGGTGTTGCTTTGGTCTTGGATAGCTTTTAGAGCGGACAGTGAGTCCGTAAACACCGAAACCTCGGCATGGTTTCCCTCAAGTGCCCACTTTAATGCGCGTATTATATTAAATAGGTCTCTATCTAGGGCGTCCACGTGGCAGCTTTATTTCGAAGAAAATGCATTTTTTTACAATAGATGTCGCTAGGTGCGCTTAAATGTGATTCATGTAAGTTGATTTCTTTACAATAGATGTCGCTAAGTGCGCTTAAACGTGATTCATGTAAGTTGATTTTTCTGAGAGACAAACTTTTTTAATGTAATACAAATTATCATGTTTGTGTACGATAGCGCAATAAATAAATATTGTATTCTACCACGTACATGATAGTACTTTTATACTGATAATTAAAGCAAATCGTGCTAAATTATTCCCTAACCATTCCAAAATATCAAAAATGCACAACGTTAATATTCAAGTTTTCACTTCTGCCGGCACTCCCGGAGTGCAATCCGTCGTTTTTTTTTCAAAAGCGCCAGTTTGTAAGGAGAAAGGAAAATTTGGATTTTATTGCATTTTTAACTGTACACACTCACAATAGGGTTTAAATTCGAATGGGTAACTTGATCGGCCGTATTGCAATGCAGATTTTCATATTCAATTTCCGATATAAGGATTTATAGTGGGTTTGATGCCGATCCCAAGCTGTGATTTATTGTTCTTGTGATAAAGAATTACTTAAGCACGTTTACACTTAAATAAGTAAGTTGAAATGAGGAGCTCGATGGCGCAAGTCGCAGCGTTCGGCTGCGATCGTTGAAGTTAAGCAACTTTCGCAGGGGTCGATCATTGGATAGGTGACCAAAAATTTACTATCTCAAGCTTAGCCTTCTTGCTTCGGAAGGCTTGCTAATCTCCCCATTCTATCCATAGGAAGGGCTTGTGCCCCAGCAGGGGCACATTAATAGGCTGATGATGATAAATTAAGTAAGTAATTTCATTGGACTACATAGGAAATTGTTAAATGTTTCTCAGTAACTATAGCCCGCTCACGTGTTTCCTCCCTCTTACAACCTGGGATCCTTTAAAAGAGGCGTGAAGAAGCAACAAGCAGGCCGGCAAGGTGAGGATGACTGGTGTGGCAGGTAGAACTGCTGTATCAGCTATCTTCGCGTCTGGACTTCACCTTCACTTAACATCGGGTGGGGTGGAGTCATTTGTCAGACCTATAAAAAGGATGTAGATTCAGACTTGTAGGTACCCCGGCATAAAAATGTTACACCTAAACAGATATTTAGCTCGTTAACGTCTTCTAAAGCTTCCGAAACCATGTCCATAGATAGGCTATTTCTATCAGCACTGTAACTTCGCAGCTGACGAACAAAATATTTTTAGATCGCTGTCGGTCCACCATTTTAATAATAATAAATTCAATTAATATCCTGTATTGTTGATCACTCGCAGCACTTTCAAAAGTTCAGGCGGCAGCTGCGTTTGTATATTTATGTGTTCGCGTTAAAATTATAACGCGCGGCCATTTGCAGTGTCATTACTACAAAATGGCGGACGCTCGTGAGCCCGAAAAGGTTATAATGTTTATTACCTACCTAGACAGCGAGAAATCTCGTGTCAAATAACCTAAATTAGAGAGTTGAGTGACGAAATTTCGTAAAGTAAGTAGTTTTTAGGTTTCCATGACAAAGGTGATAACCTGTACCTACTCTTTTATTAGGATTTACCTGTAGAGTTGCCAGATGCGGACTTTTCAATTCCGGGACATTTGCACACCTTCCCCCCAACCTGAAATAATAAAGCATCAAATGAAACCTTCCATCACCCCCCAGGATTAAAACATCAAGCAGGTGTTTGCCAGATGCTGGCTTATCAATTCCTGGACATTTGCACCTCCCCCTCTGAAAAAATAAAGCATCAAATCAAACCCCACAACACCCCCCAGAATTAAAACATCAAGCAAATATCATTCGTTATTAGTTATGTTTATTATTTTAAACTTTCATGGTCACTTACATTATAGCTATTAACGAGATTGTTACCATGTACCTTGTTTTTTTATGAGTCTCCGATTGTTACCATGTACCTTGTTTTTTTATGAGATATTTCGGCACTGTTGCAAGCGTCATGATCACGAAGTAACTGAAGAAAAAGCAGACATATCGGTCTACCCTCTGACGTAGTCTTTTACTACGTTCGATACCCCTACCACTGGTCACATTCTCACTATTCACTCGCATTTGTTTCCGGCACACAATACTCATAGTATCAAATCGCGGAACGACACTTTTTTGATTTTTGCGGTTTTTACACATACGAACCACTGGATTCCACACACTAGACAATTTGAACCCATCCTCACGATTGAAATTCTTGTGTTTGGTTATTTCAATCGCTTCCCTTACCAGTCTTGGTATGTAGTTGCGTTCTGTCGAGATAATTTGTGGATTATGGAGCTCAATCCAGTGATTAGGACCCGAA
The DNA here is from genome assembly GCA_902850365.2 of Chilo suppressalis. NCBI lineage: Eukaryota > Metazoa > Arthropoda > Insecta > Lepidoptera > Crambidae > Chilo > Chilo suppressalis. The sequence continues at coordinate 21,347,375 of OU963913.1, read as the reverse complement.
TCAATTAAATGTTTCGCGATGGCGATCTAAGGTCTAATTACTGGACACGGGACAACACATATTACATCTTTTTTTCAGCAAGATGCGAAAGGCGTCGTTGTATTGGACTCGCAGCAATTTGTATATCTCAGCCAAAGTGGACATATTCATATTCATATTCATATTCATATTCATATTCATATTCATATTCATATTCATATTCATATTCATATTCATATTCATATTCATATTCATATTCATATTCATATTCATATTCATATTCATATTCATATTCATATTCATATTCATATTCATATTCATATTCATATTCATATTCATATTCATATTCATATTCATATTCATATTCATATTCATATTCATATTCATATTCATATTCATATTCATATTCATATTCATATTCATATTCATATTCATATTCATATTCATATTCATATTCATATTTATTTACAAGAAACATGGTACAATAAAAAGATGTTACAATACATATGGTGCTCAAACATGATTCGCTAAATTAGCATGCAAATATCAAATTATTTTATATTAATATTGTAATTGGTCACACTATTGTTAATCATACCAAAACATTAATTCCATTTAAACATGTCAATTAATCGTCATACGTCATCACATAAACATGTTAAGAAATCCATAATATTATTGATTAAAAATAAGTTATAATTTTAGTATACGTTAGACAGTACGCCGTACGCAGACATGTATAAAACGTTAGGCAGTACGCCTTAAACAACATTATCTTGACGTCTCTCCAACATCTTTCGAAGTCCATTAATCGAAGGACTCAGAAGAACCATATCGTCGGCGTAGCTCAGGGAGTTAACACATACTTTACCAACATGGCAGCCAACCCTGGCTCCTCTGAGTCCCTCGATCAATCCATTGACGTACAAATTAAAAAGGTCCGCAGACGTCAATCCTCCTTGACGAACACCGCAATCTAATCTAAACTTATTAGATGTCGCGTCGCCCCATCTTACAATATTTAAATGGAGTCACCATTTTATTTAAGCGACTGAACTATTTCGATGTCTGTATTTCAAATGTAATATCTTAATTCATTATTCGATTGTATATGCTTATATTTCTTTTTCTTCTTTCAGGTAAGTTTTGGGACGTGCATTTAATTGAACATACTGCGGCGGAGTAAGTTGATGCTATGCGTTTTAATACACTTTTCAATATTGAATTTTGTCAATACACGTGACACCTAAAAAGAAGATAAGGTATATAGGCTCTATGAAGGGATAAGCTTTTTCTAGCTCAACGACAGCAACCTATTTTTTTTTAATGCTTAATAGGCAAGGCGTTTGACCACAATCTGGCCTGATGGAAAGCGATGATGAGGCCTAAGATGGTATACGCCTGCCTAGAAGATGCCTGTTCACTCTAGCCTTGAAGATGTCCAGATTATATTGGTTCGGGAAAACAGACCTAGGCAAGGAGTTCCACTCCCTAGCCGTTAGCATAATGAAAACGGCAGCAAATCGCTTCGTGCGAATGGGGGGAACTTCAACAATATAAGGGTGGCAGCCTGACAGCCCTCGCCGTGCCTGGTCGTCCGGTGGTGGAAAGGGAAACCTCATTTCTTGGTTTCATTTATCAAAGAAGACTTTATGAAACATTAAAGTACTTTCATTTTAACTATACAAATGAGTAACTCAAATATTAGCCTACCTACTTATTTTATCATCCAGACACCACACAGTTTAATAATAATAATCTTATTTGTTCTTCCACAATCTACAAATCACATGACAACTTATTATACTATAATTTTATATCGGAACAATAAAATAGATTGTGAGAGACTGGTGCCTGAACTAGGCAAAAAGCCTGTATCTCAGAGCACCAGGACTCTCTCTCCCCTGGAGAATGCACATTGAGCAAATTATAGGGTCATTGATCTTACCTTTAAATTGTAGGTATATGGAAATAAATAATGAAACATAGCTAACATAAAACTCATGATATAACTATTAAATCAGTTATTGAAAGTAGGTTTTGTAAATTTTAAATTGGGAAATATTATTTGGCTACGATACGTTTTCGGCTAAAAGAAAACCTTTATAAATCACAAATTTTCTTGCCTTGACGCACAAATGGAATACAAGAAATTTTCTCAGCCCAGCCGCTATTAATCTGAGAATAGAGCAAACCCACTCGATCTAATTAAATTAATTAACGTAAACCTTTACACCGGTGAGGTGAAGATACGGTTGTGGCCTCATCCATGAGCACTGGCGGTTTTATTTTATGTAGGTAAATAAATAATTGATTGATTAAATTGCCCTGTTGTCCCAAACGGCTCATTAGCAAATTGTCCAACTCTCATATATGGTCTGTATAGCAGATAGTCTATTTAGCAAATCTTCATATTTTCAAAATGTCCGTATGTACCAACACTTTTTTTTATAACAAATAAATTTCCTCGAGTTTATTAATGAGTGTTACTCTGTTTGTCACATCAGAAAACACATTTTAAAAATAACGATTTACTATAAAGACTTTCTGCTTTATAAACCATCTGAGAGTTAGACGTTTTTCTATATGGTCATTTTGCTAATTAAACTTACTGTTAATTAGACGTTTCGCGCTGTTAGACGTTTTTCTTCTTAGACCTTTTGATTGTGAAGCTCCAAAACTTTCTTATTTCACGTTTCTGTATCGAGTTGCGTCTCTAGAAAAGTTTTTATTTAATTATTTTGTTTATTTTACCAATCAAATGCTTAAAGTTTTAGATGAAGCAATTAAGATGAACGAACGAACTACTAACTGGTGTTATATCAGTAGAAATTCGAGATTCGTATGTGCATTAGGTAAACATTATATTTGCATACATCTAGAAAACTCAAAGGTAACTGACTGACATAGTAATCTATCAACGCACAGCCCAAACCACTGGACGGATCGGGCTGAAATTTGGCATGCAGGTAGATGTTATGATGTAGGCATCCGCTAAGAAAGGATTTTGATCAATTCTACCCCCAAGGGGATAAAATAGGGAATGACAGTTTGTATGAAACTGTCAATTTTAAACCGATAGGGCTGAGACTTTGCATGCAGGTATAAGAAGAATCATAGATGAATGTCATTGTGTATAATACAAGCCTGAGAACAAAGCTGTAGTCTACACTTCAGCTCTACGCGGAAGCGAAGCGAGGGCGGGCCGTTAGTTAGTACATATGCCTAAAGCGCGAAAAATAGTGATGTATGAAAAAAAAAACTTACCTATATTCTTCTCCTGACTCCCTTTTATCTGCATTCCAAAATGTAGTTAAGCTTAGGTTCGAAATCGAATTAGACAGGCAGATGGATTAAATATCGCATTTCAAATATTAGTTACATTGTCGAAACCGCATACGCTTCCGCTGTCGCCCAACACTCAATCCTCTGTCGTCACCCTCGCAAATTCCCATTCGTTTTAACGGTTTGTAATGCGTTGTGTACAATATGGGCCGTATAAATTAACCAGCAGGTATTCACAGTACAATAATGGGTGCGTATGACATTCGCGCGTAAACGCGTAATACGCATATGCACGGAGTTGTGTTACAAGTTGTTATTAAACGTTACGTTTTGAGACGAGATGTGTTTCAATATGATAACATTTTAAGGACGTATTATGTATGGAGTCAACAATTTTCACTGAGTCTTAAATTATGAACATATAACTGGGAAGCGACAGTTAATTAAAATATTTTCACCGCGGATTAAAAGTGCAAGTATATGCGCTAGCTACAAAATTACAATTGCAAGAATATGCGCTAGCTACAAAATTAAAATTGCAAGAATATGCGCTAGCTACAAAATTACAATTGCAAGAATATGCGCTAGCTACAAAATTACAATTGCAAGAATATGCGCTAGCTACAAAATTACAATTGCAAGAATATGCGCTAGCTACAAAATTACAATTGCAAGAATATGCGCTAGCTACAAAATTTTGAAGGCCCATCAACAAACAGCGTGGAAACACATTATTTGTTGATTTATTTATTTAACTTAGTTGATTTACCAGAAAAATATATCATTTTTTCCAAGTTATTTCATACTCATCTTAATTTTCATGTGTAGGAATAGGAGCTTGATGGCGCAGGTTGTTAGCGCGTTCGGCTGCGATAGTTGAAGTTAAGCAACTTTCGCAATGCTCGGTCATTGGATGGGTGACCAAAAATTCTTCTATCTCGAGTTCCTCCGTGCTTCGGAAGCCACGTTAAGCCATTGGTCCCGGTTGCATCTGCAGCCAGTCGGTCATGGCCCAATCTCCCTATTCCATCCATAGGGAAGGCCTGTGCCCCAGCAGTGGGGATATTAATAGGCTGCTGATGATGATGTAGGAATAGGAATTCTTATATTATTATGCACTATACTAACTAACACTATACTATATTATATATAAGTAACTAAGCGACATCTCTTGAGATAGAGTGTAAGTTTGTTTTGCTTCTCTTAGTTAAATGTGGTGCTTGTGGATTTAAATGAGACTATAAACCACTAGAAACAGAAGCGTCACCACAACTATGTAAACTAAGAACTCTGTATTTTTATAATAATAATAATATTCTTTATTGTAATACGTCATACAAGACACACAAATTAAAAACATGAAAGATAGAACGTACACAATATAGGCGGCCTTATTGCTAGGCAGAAATCTCTTCCAGGTAACCCATAAAAGAAAGATAAATAATATGAAGGAGAAAAGGAGGGGTGTTATAGAAAATAAAATAATATCAATGAAAGGAAAACAGATATATCTAAGGAAAGAAAGAGAGAGGATGAAGGATTTTTTTACATCACTGTTGGGATTAGAAATAACTTGATCCCTAAATGAGTTCAGAGTGAGAGCCCTTCGAATACTTTCTGGCAATGAGTTCCATAGACGTGCAGAATGCACAGAGAAGGAATAGGAAAAGAAATCGGTAGAATGTGCGTATCCATTTATTAGACAAAAAATCATACTACCTTGGTCACGGCAACTTAATACAATATGCGCTAGGAGAAATTATCCCTTTAACAGCCTTATCAGAAGAGGGACTTTTGTCCGCGGACTTTTTGTCCGCCAAAATATATCGCTTACGAATAGCATAGAGTAACTTAGACGACGGATAAAAACTAGCGCTGATCATTATTGCGCAGAAGTAAAAATTAAAATGTGTTGGGGCCAAACGAGGTAAAAAAATCCCGTCTGCGTTTTGTTCAGCGCTAGAGTTACGTTCCGCGACCTGTACTTAAAGTCTCCCCAGAAATCGAGGACACCAAGTGACCGGAAAAGACAAAAGTACACGGGAGTCCTCGAAAAGACGAGGAAGACTTAAAAACGTCTTATCTTTATCTTAAACTTCGTGTTAATGGATGGGATGATGACTAATTTTTTTTTCTTCGTTTATCAGGTAGATTATGAAAAAGTATTGGACACGTATTTTTTCTTTTTTCACATAATATAAACATTGCGGAGATATATTGATTTGAAAAGTTTGCATGTCGTCACGTTTTGGTGACGACAATTTTCACTTAACAGTGACGTCACGAGCCCCTACTCCCAAACTTTGACGCGCTATAACTTTGTCATTTTTTGGTTGATTGCCCAAAGAAAAAATACGTGTCCATTATTTTTTGATCATCTAACTGACTGACTAAATAGAATTTCGTTTACTGTACCCCGTCATCACCCCTATTACAGCACATCGTAAACTAAGAATATTTACTTTCATAGCATGCGCTTTTTTAACTGTTCGGACCACAAATGTTCACGCATCGAGTGCGTTTAGCTTGTGACAAGTTCTCGGCGGGCATTTTCTTCACGATCACTTCACTTTGAGCTCCGCGGACAAAAGTCCTAGTGCAGACCAAAAAACTGCTTAAAACCTTGGTGGAAATCGTTATGGAGGTACGCGTGTTAACACATGCGCGATAGTCGTATGACGCTTCACAATTCACGTCGCGACGCATGTCTCATCGCTGAACGCATCGCATCACGCGTGTTCGCACGTTAAGGCGTTGAGCAGACGACGGGGCGGGGCGGGCATTTTGTCCGCGAAGCAATAAAGACCGCGTCTGCCCGTCGATGTCTGCGGCTGCCCGCGCCGCGTACACAAAGCACACGACGGGCAGAGGCGGTCAGTTCAGAACGTTCGTTCTAGTGAATAGTCCATCACTAATAAGCGCGTGGCGCGGAGTGAGCTAGCCGCCCGGCGCCGCCGTCTGCGTTACTGCATATAAACTGGTTTGTATGATCCACGACGCCACTACCCGCCGGGCACCTGCGGCGCGGTCTTTTTGCCCTCTGTGTGCGTTTGAAGTATAGGATTCACTTTGTGCTATTATTCGCGGCGAAATTGACCGGCCCGCCCCGCCCTATCGTCTGCTGAACGCCTTATCGTGCGGATGGTCGCACAAAACGTATCGCCAAAGGATTATCAGGCTCGTAATGCAATGTGAACAATTTGCGTCAATTATTTAAGGCTGCGTTCCTGTCTGTGGAAATTTACATGCGGGTGTGTTTACGATAGCGATAACTATTGGATTCAATAAATTTTATATTGATACAGATTTTTATTTGTGGAAATTGAAAACCAAGCGTGCAAAATTTTGGACCCCACTGAGGGTATGTCCGTACAAATTTGTAGGTACGTAGCGTTTGATTTTTTCACAGCTTTAAATAAACATAGCACAGTTTAAATTAAAATAAACAAACACAAATCGTGTTTAAAAATTAAACAGTTTTGTAATACCCGCCATACACACTACGAGAAATCGTTACGATCAGACTGTACAGTTCGAACGGAACAGTTTATCGTACGTGGCGTACGTATAGGAAACTGTGCAGTTTTATAACATACACGCTACGATTTATCGGTACCGTTCGGACTGTACAGTCAATCGTAACGATTTATCGTAGTGTGTATGGCGGATATTAGATAAATAGAGAGATGCTGGACACCCTGTCATAAAACGTCATATTTATAGTGTGTGGCAGCTTATAACGTCAACTTAATCACTACGGCAAATGTCAATTAGTCCAGTCGTGCATGATATTCGTGAAATCGTAGTGAACTTATGATGTGAATCATAAAGTATTCTTATTGTAATAAAATACCCACAAAATACCTTATAATGTAATAAAAGATGTCCAGAATAATTATCACTGCTTAAGTTACATATTGAATAGATTATATTCGATGTTTTGCCAATAAAAAATTAGTAAATAAACTTGCCATTTGCCAATCAAAATTATGTATTAATTATATTAATAACTAGTGGCCCGCCCTCGCTTCGCTTCGGTGTAGAACTGAAGTGTAGACTACAGTTTTTGTTCTCAGGCTTGTATTATACACAATGACATTCATCTATGATTCTTCTTATACCTGCATGCAAAGTCTCAGCCCGATCGGTTTAAAATTGACAAAGTTTCATACAAACTTTCATTTCCTAATTTATCCCCTTAGTGGTAGAATTGATCGAAATCTAGTGTCCGACCGAAACTGGTTTTCCGGCCGAAACCGAAACCGAAACCGAACATTCGGCCGTGGCTTCAGTTTCGGCCGAAACCGAAACCGAAACCGAAACTCACGTGGTCAAGTTTAAAATTGCTTAAAATACTGAAATTTGGTCCATTTCACCGATTATTCTGCATTAATTAGGGCATGAAATGGAAACACAGTATTTTAATTTTGTTCTTATCAGTTATTTAATATAATATAAAAAAATATTAAAAATATTAAAAAAAAAATACAAATCAAGTTCTCATAGCAAAAGGAGATTGCTCAGCTTCCATACATGTTTGGCCTAAAGACCAATAATCATGAAAAATTGTTTCCTAGATTCGAAATTATATATAAATTACTGTAAAAACTAATATTATTGACGGACACCCCTGAGAACTTCTATAAACCATATACACTGAACATATTAAAATAATAAAAAACAAATAAGTTATATAGTAAACTAGGGAAATCAAGCCAAGTACCGAAATTATGGATTAGATTCAGGTATATAGAGCATGTAGATTAACAGATAGTTGCATGTTTTTAAAGTTAATGCATAAGAGTAACTTTTAAAATCAGGTGTCAATATGCATTTCCGGTTATAAGGTACTCTGTGACAGAAACTGTGATGATTGTGAATGAGCCACAGATTAGAGAGAATTTTTCAACTCTCGTTAACCAAAGAAAGCTAAGAGGTTTAGGTTATATAGCCATATATTCAGTAGCTTCATTTTTTTGTGATTGTGTGTGTGATTTTTAGTGTATCACACCTTATAGTTTTATTTATTTATAGTCAGGCAACGTAGGCTCATAAGTAGATACCTTAAAGTCTAAACAGATTATAATGTGTTTATGGAGGTGTTTGGCGAAAAATGTATGGCAATAGACTTTATGATGTCGCCTACCATCTATAATAATTGTCTGAGCACATTTGCATGTAGTGAAAATGATAATATAGTTGTGGATATTAATACCACAGTGTAGTAAAAAAAATATTTATTTTATCGATCTTTACAAAATAGATTTGTCTTTATGTTATATAAACAACTTCGATCAGTCTTTGGCTGAATGTTACTACACCCATAGCCATTAAAAATGATTCATATGTTTTCCAAACCGGTAAAATGAAAAGTCCTTTTTAAAGTGAATATATTATACAAAGGTGTCCGTTGAAATCTAATGACTGTAAATTAAATTACAAATTACGCCAAGAATTACCGTGTATGTCAATATTTTTTGTGCATTTGGGCCAATTTGAGCAATCTCCTTTTTATCAGCTTTATCAATAATCAAATCACTAATTTTTACTGTTTCATTAAATACTAAGTATTGGTATTTTGAAATCTTATTAGTACTTTGGTTTATATTTGTACTTAGAAGAATCATAAATCTCTTAGAAGTTCCATCATAACATAACCTCTAAAGAATGTTTGCAACGGGCGATAACGCACTAAGTTGTGTGTGCTACGGAGCTATCCGAACGGCGCACGAGAATTCCCGATCAGGGCCGCCAGCGTCCGCCAATGCGTTGCCGCGAGAAACGAAGTTAAGCGAGCCTGCACGACAACTTCCGTAATCAGTTTCGGTTTCGGCAAAAGTTTCGGCCAATTTTGGCCGAAACCGAAACTGCCGCCGAAACTTGATTTTTGGCCGAAACTCGGCAGAAACCGAAACCGAAACCGAACCTTCGGTCGGACACTATCGAAATCCTATCCTAAAACTTAGCGGATGCCTACGTCATAACATCTACCTGCATGCCAAATTTCAGCCCGATCCGTCCAGTGGTTTGGGCTGTGCGTTGATAGATCACTATGTCAGTCAGTCCCCTTTGACTTTTATATACATTTATAGATAAAAACGGTCATTTTTATTACCTGTATTTATAATCAAACTAAAATTCTCATATTTACGTTATATAATCGGAATGCTCCGAACTGCTAAGCTATCAGGAGTTACACGTGTTATTGTGAGTCAACCATAAAAGATAGACATATGCTGTTGCGGGATATTTTTTAGACAATTTTATGTAGAATATTTCCGTCATACATAATTTCTATGTAACTTTAACCATTAAGGCTGCACACGCGACGGAAGCTTAAAAAATGGAGTAACTTCTCCCGTTTTCCCAACATTTCCCTTCACTACTCTGCTGCTATTGATTGTAGCGTGATGAAAAGTATACTATAACCTGCTCAGGAGTATGAAGAATAATTGTACCAAGTTTCGTTAAAATCCGTTGAGTAGTTTTTGTTCCTATAAGGAACATACACACAGACAGACAGACAGACAAAATTTTTACTGATTGCATTTTTGGCATCAGTATCGATCACTAATCACCCCCTGATAGTTATTTTAAAAATATATTTCATGTACAGAATTGATATCTCTACAGATTTATTATAAGTATAGATTTCTAAATGTTGTACTAGCGTTTAAACAAGTTTTCCTAACAAAATACATTGAGCTAAAGACACCTGTAGGATTTGCCCCGGATTAGCCAGAATGCACGGCTGTAAACCGGGTTAATACGGATTAACCCGCATATGCTGTTGTCAACCTCACTCTTTATAATAATATACTAACCGGTTTATAATAAACAAACTGTTATTTTATTACATACTGAGGTTACATACATTTTGTAAACAAAATTAACTTTTAATCCACTATATTTTTTGCTATTTAAACCTAGGCCACAATAAAACATTTTTCTGTTTTTTATATACGTGTATGTGAACAATTAATTCTCTTCATTCCATATATAGCAATCTTCTGATTTATAATATTTATTTTTAAGAAATTTCTTTTTAAATTAACAAAAAATATATAGTTTGTTTTATTTTAGTTAAATAAGAAGTTCAATGCTAAAAATATAATAATTTTAATTATTTTAGCAGAAATTACAAAGTATTTATAGTGTTATATGAATTGTACGAACGAAAAATAAATACATAGACCTATTTTATGATTTATTAAAATCATAGTGATCAAGAAATTTTCACTAAAAACAATTCCACGCGGTCCCGGCAGCAAACAGGTTTTCTACTGAAATATTCTTTAGATTTAAGCAGATGCTTATTTTAAATGCCTAAAAATTAAAATAATAATAATAAATAAATATTTCCAACACTCACACCAATTAGTCTAGCCCCAAAGTAAGCACTGTAAGGCTTGTGTTATGGGATACTAGAGTAACGGATAGAATACATACACAGTACATATATAAGTATATTTATATAGAAATACATATTAAACATCCATGACTGGAGTACAAATGCTTCGTATTCATCACACAAACATCTGCCCCCACCGGGATTAGAACCCGGGACCTCTCGAGTCGGCGACACCATGAAACCCGGCGTACAAACCACTCGACCACGGATGTCGTGAATTAAATAAAATCATACTAATAAGTTATTTACGTCCCTTAAAATATGAATTTGCCATTTCCCCTACTTATAACTCTAATATCATTACAATTACAAGGGTAAACCGGTGTTATCAGCCATCATCCCGGCAACAATACCCGGGTCTCGCCATGTTCCCACTCACCTATATCCGACCCGTGTCACTTATCAACCGACTTAAACATGACTTAATTTATTTTTAGAAAACTTTATTCAGATTACTCAACCCACATACCTCGGGTAGAGGTCATCTGTCAAATTTTGTATTGGAACCAGTGTTAAAGCTTTATTCCCAATTTGGCACCTACTCACAGTGAAAAACCAAGTATTAAACTGATTATCTGACTGACATAGACAATAAAGTTTACAAAATCTTCTAATGAAATATCCGAACGCTTAAAAAAATCTTTCGAAGGTAGCTCGATGAAGTAAATAAAAAATCATTATTCCGACTAGTATTGCCGAACTATCGATATTAAAACTATCGACTGTTTACATCAAAAATCATGTACCCTATCGATAGTCCTATCGATAGAATTGATACAACCGATAGTATCGAATGAGTGCAATACTATAGATACTGTTGTAGTTCGTTAATAACAAACTATTGATAGTATCGATTCTATCGATACTATCGATAGTGTTGATTTTATCTGCAACAATACTATCGATATTATCAATACTAGCGATTGTTTTAGACTAAAGTTTGTGATTGACTATAATACCTGAAAATTGTAAACAATACTATTGCAAATTGTTATACTATCGTATGGTTGCAAATAAAATCGACAGTATCGATACTTTCGATAGTTTATTATTAACGAACTACAATGCTATCGATAGTATGGATAGTAATTAACTCTTGCGATAGTATTGACTTTTTCTGTGCTATCGATAGTATCGATACTATTGATAAGCCGATCGATTGTCAAACGATTGGTTGGGTATCGATAGACTATCGATTAATCATCTATAGTCGACTGTCGATCGGCAACACTAATTCCGACGACGTATTCCTGCAAAGGATGCGAAACGACAATAAATAAATGAAACCAGTGGCATCTTACCCGTTGAAACTTGTTTTATTTATTATGTGATGTGCGTGAAAACCTAAGAAACAAATATGATCTTCTTTAATCTAGTATATCGTTTAAATCTAATGAAAATATAACTAGAAAAAATTCCACGCGGACCAGGCAGCAGACGGGACTCGAACCCGCACCCTTCGCAATCCGGGCGAATGCACTGACCAATTATGCTACCGCGGCCCTCACGGACCGCGTCGAAATTCTTTCTAGCTATTCTTAAGCTGCAAGGCAGCGCTTGTTGGCTTGTTTAATACTTGTAAAAGTATTCATTTGACATTGTGGGTTTACCTATAATGCGAAGAGATGGCGCTGCCTTGCAGCTTAAGAATAGCTAGAAAGAATTTCGACGCGGTCCGTGAGGGCCGCGGTAGCATAATTGGTCAGTGCATTCGCCCGGATTGCGAAGGGTGCGGGTTCGAGTCCCGTCTGCTGCCTGGTCCGCGTGGAATTTTTTCTAGTTATATTTTCATTAGATTTAAACATCAAGCAGTTACATGCTTTAAAAATAACAAAAATTATATCTAGTATATCGTATTGATTTTATCGTAGCTTTTAATTTTTACTGATACGATAAAAAATTACCTGAAAACCATTTGTATAAGTTAATGAAGCTAACGTATAAAATATAGTTTCTATTGTCTATAAAAGTAAGGTACAAGGATCTGTGAATTTATTTTTACATTACCCAAAAGGATATATTTTTTTGGTCTGTTCCTGGTGGGTAATGTTTTGAACTTTATAAATATGTTAATATAATATTTACATTTACCTATGACCTTTGTGTTTTTATTTCTTTTATGATATTACTTTACTACTAGCAAACCAGTGAACCAAATGTTCACCAAAACCTGATTTAAAAAAAATGTATTTAATTAATTGAGAACTTCGGAGATTTTGTGTGGTTTCGTTTGAAATTCGTGATTTCTCGAAAACCGGAAGTGCTACGTAACTCAAATCCGGTTTGTAGTCTTATCAGACTATTCTTAACTTATAACTTAAATATTCTCTTTATCTATCTCTTACGGTTTGGCCGCTGAAACAGCACCACAGACGGACGGACGGACTTGTCTAATAGATAAGAGATACCGATGCAAAAGAATTGTCAAATAGCCCAATGAGATAAGAGCTCCAATAAGTCCTACTGTATAAGCAAGTCCGTCTTTGAAGGTCCAGCACAATAACTTTGTAATTTTTGGGTTGGGTTGGGTGATACTTTGTCGCCCCCCCCCCCCCCCCCCCACTTCCACTATTCCCCCATTTCCTGCACGAGGTAATGATATGAGATCCGAGAGTTATTACCTCCAGTAGTAGCTGGCCCAGATTTACGGAACTGTGACGTCACAGTTCCGCGGAGAATTAACCGTGCATTCGGGGTAATTATTTTCGGTTCAGGAACCGGTCCCGAACCGGTTGTAAAGCTCCGTGTGCACTGAACTTTATGCTGCTCAATGTGAGGCGAATGGGTGCCGGCGGAGATGTGCACATTCAAAATAGATTTGGCGATTTGTTTTACGGATCGTGTGGTGGTGCGGTTGTTAAATGGCCGCTTCGAATATAGGGATGGTGGGTTGGGATTCCTTTTTTTTTACACTCACACCAATCAAGTTGTTTCATTAAGCCTTCCGCCCATAAACGCATAATTATCGTCATATTTCTATTGATTCGTTCTTACAACAATAAATAGTAAATAAATACTAATAAATAACACACCATGCATCCTATGTTGTCATATAAATGTAAAACAACTCTAGTTAATTGGCTGAAAACACTTAACTATGAAGACACTGAATTAATTTTAAAAAGAATAACATAAAGGTCGTACTGGAAATTAAATATATATACAACTGTACACACATTCACGCACACACACACTCACACACACACACATTCATACACACACACACACTTATACAAATACACCTGATACTTTAAGAAATTAGTTGTTATGTGCCCAAAATTTGTTAAATGCACTAGGTTAAGAGCGAGGCATCCCAACACAAGTATTAATTATTACTTTCTGGGTTATCTCAACTTGTACTGTATTCCGACTCTTTGGGAAATAAAAACCATTTTCATTTTTCATTTCATTTTCATTTTTCATTTTCATTTCATTTCATTTTCAAATACTATAATCAGATATCGCGATAAAGCGCTTATGGAGGAGCAGGCTTTATTGTAGAAACGTATGAAAATCGATGACGCAAATACAAATTATTCTAGTATTTTTTTGATGCTGGCATTTCAACGTAGAAGTCAATAAAATGTGTCTGAGAATCAATTGTTTACTTATGTCGCTTGCTTTCGTCATATTTTATACTAATTCTTTCAACTTCCATCATAAAAACGGTGTTTTTATAAAAATGAAAATAATGTTGTACATCGTATAGCTTCAATAAAAAAATAATCTTTTCTACTTTTTAAGTAAGCTGTCACTATCCACGAAAACCGGTTAATTTAAGGTAACAACATGTACCTGACCCTTGTCTACACGGGAGATTTATCGCCAATACTTAGCCTGTCTCAGCTTTATTGCAATCTTATGATAATATAATTTTTATTTTATCCATCATACTTTGAAATAAAACAGTTTCAACGGGTTAGATGCACTGATTTTATTTATTTATTGACATTTTGCATTCCTTCTTCTTCTTCTTCCAGTGCCTCTTCAATCCTGAAGGTTGGCCGTTAGCTTCCTGTATGTAGTTCTGTCAGCAGCCAGCCGGAACAGCTGTTCGACGGAGGCAATACCGGTCCACTCCCGGATATTCCGGAGCCATGACTTTATTCTTCGCCCAGCACGTCTCTTTCCGTCCACTTTGCCCATCATTATCAACTGCAGCAGCATGTATGTAGTTCCTGAGCACGTGGCCAAGATATTCTATCTTGCGCTTTCTGATAGAAGGCAACATTTTCCGGGACATATGAACAACAATTGCATTCCTGCAAAATGTTTATTCCGTCGGAATGTTTATTATGTCGGAATGTTTATTCCGTCGGAATGTTTATTATGTCGGAATGTTTATTCCGTCGGAATGTTTATTATGTCGGAATGTTTATTATGTCGGAATGTTTATTCCGTCGGAATGTTTATTATGTCGGAATGTTTATTCCGGCGACGCATTCCTGCAAAGAATACGAAACGTCAATAAATAAATCAAATCAACATGTTGAAACATGTTTTACTTAATTAGGGCTGCCATCCGTCCGGGTTTCCCCGGATTTGTCCTAGTTTACGGGGCGTCCGGGGAGCGTCCGGGCGGGGTTTTATTTGTAGTCCGGGTTTAAAAATTAAGGGCAACGCATGAGTGGCCCTTGGTGCTGCAAGTTTTCATGGGCAGCAGTCACCATTTATTATGAGGTAGACCGCTAGCTCTTTTGTCTAGATCAACATAAAAAAGTTGATTTGTGACATTTTTAACTGTTTTTTTATTGGTCTTTCCGGGTTTTGGGCTTCAAAATCCGGGGTTATCACGCATCTTATCCTGGTTGCCACATTTTAGAGATGCCAGCCCTATACTTAATGAATGGTGTGCGTGAAAACCTAAGAAACAATTACATCATTCTTTTGCAATGAAAACCGTATATTCAGCAGTTGCTATAGATCTTGGTTATGTAGCTGAAAGTAATGGTCATTGTAGCAGATAAATCCAGCAGCGTGACCATCACAGAACAGACTATTTTTGTTTTCCTTTTATCATCATCATCAGCCTATTAATGTCCCCACTGCTGGGGCACAGGCCTTTCCTGTGGATGGAATTGGGAGATTGGGCCATGACCCATCACGTGGGCCCAGGATTGGCGGGTTCTAACGACTGCAGATGAAGCCGGAACCATCGTCTTAACGTGCCTTCCCTAAGGAACGGAGGAACTCGAGATAGAAGATTTTTGGTCACCCATCCAATGATCGCAGCCGCTAGCTAGCTCCTCCTTCTCTTATTTATTTACTAGTAAAAGAATTAATCCCTTATTTCCAAGTAAAGCTAGGGTGAAATTTCCGAAAACGACTAGATTTAAATGCATTTCACCATTTTTCGCAATTATCGTCTTAGCTGTACTTGAAAATAGCATTACATGCCATCATACAACTTGATTACTTTCCTTTACTTTATAACTTTACGAGAACTTAAAATACATTAAAGTTTCGGTGCTGCGGTAGTGAAACTGCTGAGTTTCTTGCCGGTTCTTCTCAGTACAAGGTCTCCTGCCGTAGTATTGCGAACCCGTGGCGTAGCTTTTTGACCTTTACAAGTGCTTGTAACAGCCTAGACTGAATAAATGATTTTCTGATTTTCATTTTAAAACACGCATGAATAACGATTTTCTTTTTTTAATACATGCAAATACCAAGCAACGAGCAGCAAAAATTGTGGCTGTCTGATAAGTAAACCCTTTGCGCGCAAGGGATTTAAAAAGCGAAGGTTAGTGTTATTATGAAGTTCAGAACAACATTGTATCATCCTTTTGGATGATATATATTGTAGTTACTGGAACATTGAATGATTTAGTGTTAAGTTAAAGCATGGGTGTAGATAAAAATAGTTTTATTTTTTTATTCTTTATTAAGCCATACACCTTAAAGGTTCAGCCGGCTACATAGCTATAACATTAATTTATATCACAATGAGGGCTATCGCGTATGAGTCCGCCGCTAGAGGCGCTAGTGTAGCGTGAGGTCTCCGAAATGTCAAATGTTATTGCTTGTTGGTTGACTACGCGGGTTTATTTCTTATTAAAATAATGTTGTGAATAATTGGTAACAATTCAGATTAATTATGGCAAATATGAGTTATGTGGCAATGAATGTCAGTTATTAAAAATTTGAGCTTAGAAAAATGATTATGTTCCCATTTTTTCCGAATAAAACGGAACTGCGCGTCACTGTGGCATGGCCTATTATGTTTAGGATATGGTTCTTTTGTGTTAAAATACGATCTAAATGTAACCTTTGATTTCATGTGCGTATTAATTAATAAACTTTAAAAGTTACAATTTAGGACCTCACTCAACAGTGGCGCCATCTGGTGAGGCAGAAAACGGTAGCCCTCATTCGATAAGGACAATGAAAGAAACTTAAGAATTCTGTCGCTGTTACTACAACTAAAGTTGGAATAAAAGTAGTCAAAAGTACTCATAATTTAAATGTAGATCTATTGTAATATCGTGGTGTAACTACAGTGTTGTTTGCTTATTATCTTTCGTACTCCAGATAATTATGAATGCCCCAACCGGTAATATATTTGCCGATTAATAGCGCGTGGCTTTTACCGGTTGCTGGTAATGGCAGAATATTTTAAATAGTACTGTTATTAAATTTGAAGTAGGTACAGTACAATATGTTTTTTTTTAAACTAATAACATTATAGAAAGAAACCTAAGATGGATTATCGGATTAGTAAAGAATAATAAATTAACCCAAGCTCGTACACAAGTTTTTTGATAGTTTTTAAAAGTTTGCGTCATTAAATTGAATGCTGTACTTAAAGAGAAACTTTGTTTTATATTGTTGGTATATTTATTATATGATGTAACTGAAAATTTACGGTTTTCGCAATTTAATTTCCTCTATCTGTACTATAAGACGTTACTTCGTACCAAATTTCAAGATTCTAAATTCACGAGTACTTTAGGTTTTGATATTCGAAATTTTGCGGAAAATTGCGGCATAGACGGCTGTATCTTTTGATTGCTTTGGCTTAGAAGTTTCATTTTTTCACAGCTCCAAGGGACAGTAGACATGAGTATTAGATATGAATTTCAGTTTGATACTTCCACGCGTTACTGAGGAAAACTGTCTTGACAGACGGACGGACGGACGGACAACAAAGTGATCCAGTAAGGGTTCCGTTTTTTCTTTAAGAGGTACGGAACCCTAAAAAAGATAACACGAGTCGCATCAGAATGTGGCGGTAACATTTTTCAATCTTACTAAATAAAAGATAATTTTAGTCGCATCCAGTAAGATTGCGAAAATAATCGCCAAATGTACTATTTTAGCGAAAAATCGATTTACCGATCGATCGATCCGACTCGTGAGGTCCTGGGTTCAAATCCCGTTGGGGGCAGATGTTTGTGTTATGAATACGAGCACTTGTATTCCAGTCATGGATGTTTAATATGTATTTCTATAAAAATATACTTATACATGTACAGTATATGTATTCTATCCGTTACCCTAGCATCCCATAACACAAGCCTTACAGTGCTTACTTTGGGGCTAGGCTAATTGGTGTGTATTGGAAATATTTATTTATCTTACGAAAATATGAATGTCGTTTTTTTCTATTAAGAAATTAATTTAAATATATGAATAAATCTAAGCTCTCGCAATATCTACCTACTTTCTGACTAAAATAATGCTACTTTCTTTCCATCTTTAAGCGCGCAGCCACTTCCCAGCCTTTTACTGAAATAAGCTTGTAATAAACCTCATGAAATGTCACTCCGCCATCAGGCTGGGCCGGGCCCATTCTATTAACGCCGCGATCAAAATTCCGCGTTCGTCCGACTCGGGTCGCGGAGTATGTGCGTGTGGCTTAAGTGACACGTGAGCATGGCTCTCTCTACGGTATAGCCACGGTCTAGCAATACACTTTCTTAACTTGCATTTTGTTGTAGACTTTAGACTATATATTTATTATTTCTATGGAACAATGAATCTTAAACTGAAAACCTTAAAAAATATAATATAATAACTAAAATATATTACTAAAAGGAGTCCCTTTAGGCAAGGTTCCGAAGATACTGGCAGCGTTCCCCCTTTCAATAGCTAGACTAATTCGTTGTCCGAGGTAGCTGCCAGCTCTTCGGTCTCCAGTGATGTCGACTAACCTTTTTGATATTTCCTTAAAAAAACCTCATAGCGCTAGGACCCCGCGGACCAAGGGTCTCGACACCGAATGTGACAAAATCATATTCGGAGCCTAGACCCCCTGTATTTGCATGCTGTTGCTTTTTCAGCCGCTTCACAAGCCGCACCAGCTCTGTTGTTGGTTCCATGTAGATGGGAAGGGGCCAGCGTGTCTGAACAGGTTGCATCCCATACCAGTACCCGCCCCATGTTCCGTGGAATCAAACTCATACCGTCCGGTCTCTTGCCATCGTCTCTTGCAATACCGGCTCAAGTAGACTTGGCACGTTGACGGTGGCAAGGGAACTATATACTGTTTTAAACTTTCATGGTCACTAACATTGCAGTTATTCGAGGGACTCCGATATTTCGGCACTGTTACAAGCGCCGTGACCACAGAGCTTCTAACTATTAGACTGTAGATGTACTTCATGACTGCAAACTTGACTTCCTTGCCAAATTATAATAATAATAATAATATATCATTTATTTTCTCCTCACAAAAGGTGTAACAGTACAATAGGTAACTAGCTTAATCGATACAAATACATAAACCTATTATGTGGGAGACTGGTGCCCGTAAAAGGCAACTACGAATAGCTACCTTTACTAACAGGTCACCAGGCACAGACTATCATACATAAACTATACGTGTATTGCATATCTTGATGGAAAATTGAATACCTAATCCAAATTTGAAAAATAAATCGTCAGAGAGAAAAAAATTACATATAATCTAAGAAATGCTTTAATTATACTGCAGACTGCATTGACAAAATTATTAGTAAGGTGCAATAGTATATTAAACGCAATACACAAAAATATTTATTATACCTTTGAGAAACCAAACAAGGAATCCCAAATCCAGAAGGCAGCCATCACCATTATCGACCATAAAATTAAAATAGAAGTTTGTGAGTTAGGAAAAGACTGAACAATTCATGTTATAGTATGTGTATAGATGTTCGTTTCATTTCGACGACCTCCGTGGCCGAGTGGTTTGTACGCCGGGTTTCATGGCTGTCGCCGACTCGAGAGGTCCCGGGTTCGAATCCCGGTGGGGGCAGATGTTTGTGTGATGAATACGTGCATTTGTACTCCAGTCATGGATGTTTAATATGTATTTATATAAATATACTTATATATGTACAGTATATGTATTCTATCCGTTACCCTAGCATCCCATAACACAAGCCTTATAGTGCTTACTTTGGGGCTAGGCTAATTGGTGTGAGTGTCGGAAATATTTATTATTATTATTATTATTTCTGAAGAAGTTAATAGTTTAGGTTTAACACTAACGACCATCGCAACAAGCACAATTACGAGTAGAGCAGCTAACAGGCTTACATTCTATCAGTCACGTAGGCAATAAAAAGTAACCAAAAACACTAAACTTTTAAAATAATGATAAATAAATAATAACATTAGCCGCAGAACTGACGGCCGATGGAGCCGTAAAGTTCTTGAGTGGAGACTGCGACTCGGTAAACGTAGTGTGGGACGCCCTGAGACAAGATGGGATGATGACATTCGTAGGCTGGCTGGCGTGAGCTGGATGAGAGTGGCAGAAAATCTGGAGCAGTGGCGTGCATTAGGAGAGACCTATGTCCAGCAGTGGACGAGCATGGGTCGATGATGAAATAATTAAATATCGAAAGTCAGCAATTTTAGTTTCCATGTTCGTTTGTCCGACATGGTGTCTTATCAACATGACGTGGGTTATTCATTTGATTTTGTACCACCCTTTTTTTAAACAAAGATATTTACGAACACATAACACATACTTTTACATAAAATAGTACAAATAAAATTATTAGATAATTCGCCAGTAACCACCAAAAAAAATCAGAAAACGTGATGGTATTATAAATTGAGGAGGAGGAGGACCTAGATGGTTAGCGCGTTCGGCTGCGATCGTTTAAGTTAAGTAACTTTCGCAGTGGTCGGTCATTGGATGGGTGACCAAAAATCCTCTATCTCGAGTTCCTCCGAGTTTCAGAAGGCACGTTAAGCCGTTGGTTCCGGCTACATCTGCATTCGTTAGCACTCGCCAATCCGCACTGGACCCGCGGGTGGGTCATGGCCCAATCTCCCTATTCCATCAATGGGGTAGGCCTGTGCCCCACCAGTGGGGACATTAATAGGCTGATGATGATGATTATAAATTGCATGCATTTTGGAAGCGTTAAAAATACAAACATGTTCAAAATAAGTTCTTCTAGGCACACAGATACCAAAAAAGGAGATTTCATGCCTGTTTGTAAAACTTCTAAGGATCTTAATGGTCTGAAAGAAAACCTTTTCTATTTTATTGTACTCAAAACACTTCTTTTTTTAGAGATGCAAGACCAGCAATAAAACCTGCTCTTTATTCATTTTTCCATTAAAGTCTGCAGGTGAAGTATAAATATTTTCCACCGCTTTCAATCTCTGCCTCATGAATTCACGCAACATTTTCTCGCTTGAAAACCTTATTTCGCAACATACTAACTACGAAAAGTACGAAATGTACTCCTTAAATCTTTGCACCGCGCATCTGTGGAGGTAGTAGGGGCTTGCTAGCTAGTAACTCTTGAGTTATGACGCACTTTTAGCAACAGATGACAATGTATGACCTTTTATACCACAACTTATTGCCCGATGGAGTATCGCGAATATCGAATTTTCGTAACACGTTAAATTTATATTTTTTTACCAGGCCTTCTTTTTTACTGGGTGATACCCAGAACTACGTTTGGCCTTTATATTAACTCGTTCCCCATACTATTTGCAAATTTTATCTAAGATGTAGCGGCCCGCCCTCGCTTCGCTTCGGTGTAGAGCTGAAGTGTAGACTATAGTTTTTGTTCTCAGGCTTGTATTATACACAATGACATTCATCTATGATTCTTCTTATACCTGCATGCAAAGTCTCAGCCCGATCGGTTTAAAATTTACAAAGTTATATACAAAACTTTCATTCCCTATTTTATCCCCTTTGGGGTAGAATTGATCAAAACCCTTTCTTAGCGGATGCCTACGTCATAACATCTACCTGCATGCCAAATTTCAGCCCGATCCGTCCAGTGGTTTGGGTTGTGCTTTGATAGATCACTATGTCAGTCAGTCACCTTTGAGTTTTATATATCGACCTATCCATAGAATAAAGCTACTTCTGCATAATCACAACTTTACAGTAGAGAGATTTTAAGTTTGTAAAATGTAAAACATGCTGTAACTTGTATTCGAATTTTTCTATTATTTGAATTTTTTTACTAATCATATAAAGCATTAAGAAGCAAATTATGACGCATTTATAGTTTAAAAAAAACTACTTATATTTCGTTATTTAAGAGTTTCTTATGTGATTATGTGACAATTTACTGCGGACATCTTTATGTTACATATGCATATCAGACCTTATGCTTGGGAAACGTGTCAAATTATGTGTAGATATAACTTTGTTTTACGTAATTTATATTTTCTGTCGCGTCACATTATGATATGGCAAAAATTGAGCAAAATCGATCAAACAAGAAAAATAGAATCAAACATTTAGTAAAAATTCTCAGTTTATAACAAAATTGAAGCCGTGCAGGCTGCGTTCTTGCCTATCCAAAAGGTTCTTGTGCTCTTGGCTCTATATTCTTCGGAAACAAAAGTCACATGTACCTTTATTCAATTGCTATCTTCAAAGTTATATAAGTTTTAGAATAAATATTTTTACCAGTAAAACATATGCGTCCCTTTCGCCTAAAAGTACAATAAAAGCAATTTGGTAACATTTTCATAAGTAACTTTATTCTATGCATAGGTCGATATATAGATGTTAGCAAACAAGCTTATGGGCCCACCGGATGTTAAGCTGAACCCATAGATTGAGATGAGCCTGAGATACCAGAGGTTTTTTATGTCAAAAGTGTGGCTAACAAGCGTATGGCCCCCCTGATGGTAATTCCAAAAATATCAGTCGCGCCGTTGCCTACTCCGACCCAATCCCCTACTCAGTGGATCCCTGGATCCTTACTCACCGACGGAAACGCAACACCCCAAAAGGTAGAATAGAATAGAAAAGAATATATTTTATTAACCCTCATATTACAGATATTACACATTTATTTATTTATTTAATCTTTATTGCCTTTACACTGCAAATGGCGGACTTAATGCCAATATGGCATTCTCTACCAGTCAACCGGAAAGAACATACAGAGCTATAAAAAACGGCAGAATCAAAGAAGAGATATTAAAATCAAACAATGAGCAAATATACTAACACTTAACTATACAAATAACCATACTTATATAAATATACACACAAACACTATACATAAATAAATATATATATCTTAATATATATAAATCTCGTGTCACAATGTTTGTCCTCAATGGACTCCTAAACCACTGAACCGATTATAATAAAATTCGCACACCATGTGCAGTTCGATCCAACTTGAGAGATAGGACAGTTTAAATCTCAAATTATAGTCGCAATTTTAATTTATTGCAAATTATTACTTTTGGGCGGTAATAATATATACATACATACATACACATACACACATATACCTATAACACATATATTTTGTCGGATTACAGTATTCTTGATTTTGGTTAAGCATTATGCAATTACTTAAGGTAGTGTTCCCGCGCCAAAGTCTTAAATACAATCCTGCTTGGAGCGGTACGCACGTTCAAAGGAAGTGCATTCCAGAGCCGAACGGCAGTAACGGTAAAAGAGTTTGAGACAAACCTAGTGTGGTGAATGGGTACATTGAGTATCAGATTATTAATGGACCGAAGATTTAATATATGAGAAGACCCCAGGAACTGAAACCTAGATTTCAAATATCCATTACAGATACAAATTAAAAAAAAACTCAGGGCTAACCATTGTGTCGCACCAGCGCTGTTATTCTGGCAGGCCCCTGTTTAGTAACACAAAAATAAAAACACGTAAAAAAAAAATTATTACTTGAAAGGATGTATGGACTTAACATCCTTTGCTTTCAAGTAACAAAAAATTAAGATAAATAAAAGTCAATCAAAAACAGCAAAAAACACAACTTAAGAGGACTTTTTGGCGGGATCGGAAAGCGTCACTTTAGCAGTTTTGTTTTTCTTGTTAAAAATTGTGTTTTGGCGGATGTTAGTGTCTCATAATGGTGGATTATTAACCACTAATTGTTCGGAAACATGCACAAGTTTTGGCAAGTGAAACAAAGTAGCGGAAAGTGTATTTCGACGTTCCCTCAAGAAGTCCACGGAGAGGTTCCTGTAAATTCCCACACATTTACTAAAACATAGGGAAAGGGGGATTGACTTGACAGCCACTTACTAATATTTTGACCACGAGTGCTATAGAATATGTAAAGATTTTACACTTAACATTGGCTAAATCCACAAACCGTGCGAAGCCATATAGAAAAAAAAACACAACAGTGCACAGCAGTATAAATAAAGCAAAACAACAAACAAAGCGAAGCAATTCATTTCAGCCTAAAAAAAACATTTAAATTCTAAATATACATGATTGATAACGCAACCGCAACCGCCACCCAAAAATAGCAGTTACTCATGATAGCAATAAGCATAAGTTCAGGTAGCGTCATTTTACTGCGGTCTCCTGTAAGGTAGAGATTGCTTCCCCAGACGGGGGCTCCAATTCGAGCGAGGAATTCGCTTTGTCCTACCTCTCTTTATAGGTAGGTATATTTGCTAATACATTTAACATTACGGTAAGTTGAAATCCTTTAAAGACTCCCTTATAAAACTCGGCAACTCGTAGATTTAGTCTCGACTGCCGAAGTGGCCATGTTAAACCCACACATACAGACGTATTTATTTCGAAGGCTCCACGGGCACTGGTGATAATGAAACGCGTAAAATCTCCGTCAGCTGAGTGCCATAACTATACGTTAGGGCATTACGGACCGCAGTGTTCCCATTCAGTAATGCGTCCTTTTGCTCGCTCCAGCGATAAATCGTCGCTTACTCGCTTACTTGGTTGGTTCGTTCTACATTATTTCCCTTCTAGAGAGACGTGTTAAGGCTCTACATTTCTTTTTGTTCTGTGGGAGCGGTTGTGAAATCCTCATGGATACCCTACAGCTGGCTGTAGGCTCTTACTGACTAAAACACACCCGTGGGGTGATGCCTATGGCCTTATGGCCACGGGCTTTAGAGCCAAGAAATCAGAAATCAATATATCTTTATTCAAATTGGATGTATAGTACAACACTTTTGAATCGTCCAAACATTATTTTTCCCTACCACTCGTTATAGGACATATTTTTTAGCTGCGGAGAAAAACGAGCGAAAAAAACTCCACAACATTAAAAGCATAATGTAACGATATTTACAAATCATTATGTTGTTACAACGTCAATACAATCATGATTTATTTAATATAGAAAACCTGTTGGAATGATTGGAACAGTTCAAACCCAAGCATTTTTGTCTGTAATATAATCAGACACTTTGTAATAAGCTTTTTTAATAAGTGTTTTTTTTGTACTATCTTTGAATTTATTTATGCTTAACTCTTCGATATTGCTTGGGACTTTATTGTATAAGCAAATACAAAGATCTTTAAATGAATTTACAATATTAATATTTACAAGGGCTTTACAGGCTTCATCTGATGCGATCTACCCTTGAGAAGGGAATGATGCAGCGCTGACATAGTAAGTACTACTGCATAATGCGCTTAGAGGAGGGATGCACTCTGATGTGCAGCCGTATCGGATAGAGATTGAGCGACTGTAGGCCTCTCAGGATCTGGGGGACAGGGGCTCGCTCCTCGGAGACCAGTACCCTTAGTACGAGTTTGAGCTCACGAAAACTATCATACTTTTCGTGATTGTAAATTATGTTTCTATGACCATTTTGGTGAAAAGTAACCAAAAATTCTTAAAATTTAAGAAGTCGCAAACGATTTAATGATATAATTTAAACACTGTTTATTTGTATTGAAACGAAGACAATAAAATCAGTACCCTTAATACGAGTGCGAGCTTACGAAAACTATCATAGTTTTCGTAATTGTGAACTCGTACTAAGGGTACTGTAGGCCTATTCGCTAACTGCCTTTGACAGATGGAAGTGATTAAAATCGAGCTATTTACTGAACCACTTATGCTTTATTATGACGACACTGAGAAAGACACTAGTTCTGAAAAGCATCTTTTTATTTCTGTGGTACGGACCATTACCAAAGACACAGTAAACAAAAAACTAACTACACCGTTATGCAGGCAAGCTAACTTTTCTATATTGCCTCGTTTGTAGGAGTTTGGTTCCGTAGTAGTCTTAATTCCCCAGGGTTCAAAGTATAGGAGAAATCCCATGATGTTTAATAGCTAAAGACACGTCATACACGCTTCTGATAGGGATGATGACGGGGTACAGTAAATAAAATTCTATTTAGTCCGTCAGTTAGATAATTAAAAAAATAATGGACACGGATCTTTGGGCAATCAACCAAAAAATGACAAAGTTATAGCGCGTCAAAGTTTGGGATTTTTACTTATAAGTCTACTCAAACGTGACGTCATGCGACTTTTCAAATCAATATATCTCTGCCATGTTTATATTATGTGAAAAAAGAAAAAATACGTGTCCAATACTTTTTCATGATCTACCTGATAAACGAAGAAAAAAAATTAGTCATCATCCCTATTTGGCAATACGAAAGTCAGGTAATAGCCCGACTTGCATTTAGTCGGGAATGCTCTTTCGCCGCGGCTACACTTCCCTACAACGTGAAAAAATTTTACGTTTTTTTCAGACGAAACCACCTATGTATGTTTTTAGATAGTACACAAATTACACGAGAAGTATTAGAGACAAGAAAAACGTTATTTTCATTCGTAAGTACAGTTTTATAGAAATTAATGCAAAAATATTAAGTGATTACATACTTATTTTGGCAGTTTCTGACACCCGTCGACATGTTGAGGCTAATGAGCAACATTTAGTGTCGCCGCACACGGGCCACCAACCACAACCACAAAACGCCGCCACCGGCATATTTCTTGTAGTTTTCATACATTTTATATGGACTCGCCTCACACGGTACGCCGGTGGCCGCCACACGCTACAAATCGTCGTTGCTCGCTTCTTGTGGCACGCACCGGCCACTTAATGCGCCGATACTAAACGCCGCCACACGTCACTCGCACGATTCCCCACCCCTCTCTCCCTTACCTTAGTCGGCCGCTGTCGCACGCTTCAGCCACTTTAGTAGCCGCTTCTAGCTTCTCGTGGCGGCGTTTGTGGCTCTGGCGTGTGGCCCGTGTGCGGCGACACTTAATCGGCTTTATGAATAAGAGTGAAAGATACTACTTAAGTGCGCTCTATTGGCGACTGCTGCCAAGGGAAATTGGGGCGGGGACCTTTCGTGCCATTTTTAAATGCAATAATGTTGGCGTATAATCTGTCTATATATTACACGTCATAGTTTGAACCGGTGAAAGGTTTTAAGACTGCCACCATCACATAACTTTGCCTAGACATATATATTATCACTAGCAGCCCACCCTCACTTCGCTTCGGTGTAGAGCTGAAGTGTAAACTACAGTTTTTGTTCTCAGGCTTGTATTATACACAATGACATTCATCTATGATTCTTCTTATCCCGACCTGCATGCAAAGTCAGCCCGATCGATTTAAAATTGACAAACTTTCATTCCCTATTTTATCCCCTTGGGGGTAGAATTGATCAAAATCCTTTCTTAACGGATGCCTACGTCATAACATCTACCTGCATGCCAAATTTCAGCCCGATTCGTCCAGTGGTTTGAGCTGTGCGTTGATAGATCACTATGTCAGTCAGTCACCTTTGAGTTTTATATATATATATGTAGATTTAAAACGTGTGTACCTTGATTAAATACATATACAAGCCCAGTCACTCAAGGAAAGATATTCTTCAGGATAATTACTCTGAATGTTAAAGTTACTCCCAGCGAAAACCCTTTTTCTTATTTGCGTTATATCGTTACTACGTTTTAGCCAATACATACCTTCTCCCCTCTGTTGCAAGGTTAATTGTCGTGTGGACTTTCCGTCTTGCCGGTGATGTGGATATATACATGTGACTGATTGATAGCTGGTCCTATGTAGGGCTGTCGCGAATTTCTTTCGCATTATTTCCTCTGTTTCCGCGTGATGGATTCCTTGATGTATGATGCTTGATTTGATGTGAGTAAGTTTTTTCGCTTGTCCTTTTCTTTGAAGTGAATGATTTAATTTATGTTACCTTGTTAGGATTATTATTGAAGTTATACTTCTTTAGGCGCGTTATGAAAATGATGAGAGTGAAATTTTAACATGCGCGCGCATCACTGTAACACAAAATTTTAACAGCATGAAGTTGGTCGCTTTAGCGACCAACTTCATGCGTTACTTTTGTGTTTACCGCACATTAAGAAAATCTACCAACAAAATAGAAATAGAATCTCTATTTAGCCGGTGCTAACGACTGCATTGTGAAGGCCTATCAAAAGTATTTATCAATCTGGAACAACGGAACCAAAGCGCGATTCAGGAGACTACAGTGCCATCTCTTGACCATTGGTGTAGTAGAACCAAAAACCACATCTTTATTTTTTGTAATAAAGTAACAGTTATAGGTATTCATATTTATAATATTTATCCACATGTTTCTAGTTTGTATATTCGGAATACGTGTTTGAGTTTCACACAAGTGCAAATCACATATTATGTTCTAATAAATTATATTCAGTAGCGATTTTAATTGAATATTTTGATTATTTATTTATTTTTTCAAATTAAAACTGAACTTTATTGACTGTGTCCTTTTCCAGACTTTTTATAAATTTATTATAATTAATTATTTGCATGCAATTAAAAACTAATTTTCAACGATGCCAAAGAAGGATAATTTCTCACTCGCCTACATAAGTACACGCACCCATTTTTTTTATTATATTGGTACACTTTTTAGCAATGAGTGCATGAGCACCCGGTTCTTTTAAGGCGTTCATGGGGCCAAAGCCAACATGAACACCACTGTCGTCTGACTGTCCGTATGTCACGGGTCTCTATGATGTAAACGGAATGAGTTACAGAACTGTAATTTTGATATTTTATGTTAAAAGCTTGCCCGAAGCCCAATATTTAGTAAAGAATTCGTCAAATTATTTTTTTTGATCATTTCCCATACCGTCCATGAAAAGGAGACGCTTTTGCTTTCTTTCTTACCCCAGCATGTGACACGTCATTGTCTAGAGCTTGTTGAGTAAGATGTAAATTATATATTTTTATTATATTTTACTTCCAATGACTAAAATTATAAATTTATAGGCTATTTTTGTGGAGGAGCTCGGTTTTTTTATGCGGACAAAGCTGCGAGCCGGTAGTAAGATCGTTAACAAAAAGTTAGCCTTAGAATTTAGCCTTGGATATTAGGAGACAGCTAGCAAATTTGGAATCCCTATTTTAGAGACATCAGATACTTGTATCCAGAAAAAAATATTACGTTCTGGCGAGACTCTTAAAAAGCTAACTATAACGCGAACTAAGTTGCGAGCAGAAGCCAGCACTGAAATTAAATATCTACTTCAATTCATACGAGATACGCGAAAGATTTTTTTAATTGTTCACGTGAGAATGTATCTGCAGGCAGTCAATACAAAACGTGCAATGAATAAAAATTCATGATAAGTCTCTTTTCCATTTTATTCTTCTGCGTACATACTTACATTTGGAAAAAGAATTCCTTCTCGTTATGTTTTGAAGAATTCATTCCAGTAGAGAACAGACACGAAAAATTTCAATTACCAATATTTTATATTGCTACATATATATTTTTATTTGCTTACTCGAGGTTGATGAACAATAATTAATTACTTACTAGCTTTCTTTAGCATGACAAGCAGAAACAATGGTACAAATGGTCAAATGGTCGGTGTGTTCGCAGGAAAAGCGAAGGGTGCGGGTTCGAGTCGCGTCTGCTGCCTGGTGCGCGTGGAACTTTCTAGTTAACATTTTATCGATTAAAAACATCGAGCAGTTAAATGCTTTAAAATAAAACTTTGACAAGTCGAAGTTCCAATTCTTGAGTGGTTAGCGCTAAATTGTTAAGCTTCGTAACGACTACTTTTAGGACGGGTGGCCAAAATTTTATCTTAATCATAATATTTATGTCCCAACAGTGGGCAGATTAATAGGATTAATTATTCTGGCATTACGAGCAACAAAAAAATCAAGACTTAAATTTCGTTAATCGATTTAAGACCTTAACCGCCTGATTACAAACGTTGACTAAAGTTAAACTTGGATTAAAAATGATGCTGTCACTTTTGTTTGCTAAAAAAAGATAATGCTGTCTCTGTGTTCTTCGTCATTAGGTTTAAACCATGACTAATTTTAGTCCATATTTTGGAATAAAACAATAGTTCTCTGTCAAAGAAACCATTAGGGTCTAAGGTTTTTAAACTTCAGCAAAAATTATTTTCCCTAAAAAATATGTAAAGATTTTAATTGCATGTTTCTTGAGATTGTGTAACGTTGCAGCAACCATTTTCACAGTCAACTGCAGTCAGTGTGCAATGTAATATTTTTTCATTGTATTACATCAAACGGCAAAGAAATGTTTTACCCAAAGATTTTTGCATTTTGCATCCTTTTAACTGTTATCAGTGAGGAATTATTGTTTTTTTCTTACATCACACAATTAAAATTGTTCTAAACCAGCTATACTCTAAGTGTGTTCCGCGGAACCCTAGGGTTCCGTGATACCTCTGTCGGGGTTCCGCAAGAATTTAGAAATAAAAAAATCAAAACACCTCTCTCTGGTCGCTCCGCGGCTGTGCGGACTCCGCGGCCGCGCGGAGACAAAACGCTATGAATGTTATTTATTTATTTATTTGTATTTGTATAAGCTTGTGTTACATTAGCTGGTACAATATCTCATAAGTTTGGTCTCAACAATTTTATACTTGTACAACGCGTTCGCTCTAAGTTTGCCGGTCTGTGGAATGCGCGTACCCTCCCCCACGTGACAACAAAACTTATAATGTGTCATAGTTTTACCCAAATATCTAACGTACACAATTTTTATTGTTACAATTAAATAAAAAATTTCGAACGTCATACACTCATACCTATCGCCAGCGGCAAACTTAAAACGAGCGGGTAGTATACTTGTAAGCGCTCAGTCTCTTTGATAAAAGCCGCCTCTGAATTAGACGCTATAGTTGTCAACTAGCGACTTTCGTCTCTAACTTCAAAGGATAAAGTCGATATTGTTTACAACGCTATTTTTAAATTTCTGTTTTTATTTTTGCTTTTTGTTTATCAAAGGTGCCGACTCGAGTATTTTCGAGAATATTTGAGATCGAGTCTAGGACTAAGTATAAAAGCGGCGATCGCGCGTTGGCGTCGTCAGTTGATGATTAGCGTTCGGAGCGATAAGTTACTACCTACTTACAAGCTCGCTAGCGAGAAACTGGTGTTCATTGTTTTACTGCCTGCTGTATTCTGTTGTCTCAGTTTTATACATTTCTTCCCTGTAGGTTCTAAATTTAGTCTCTTATACGCAGTAACGATTGTGCATTATTTAAACCCCACTATCCTGACTTGTAACATTATAAATAAAGAAGAATGGAACGTTGGCTTAAAGGTGTTAAACGTGTTCCAACAACATCTTCTAATGACGCTGAATGTTCAAAAGCAATGCGCGCGGAGAATTTAGCAATCACCGATCCAGAAGATGATGCCACGAGTGCCACGACGTCAAGCTCGACGGTTTCAAAGACGAAAAAAAGGAAGTATGATGAATCTTATATCAGTTTCGGATTTGTTGATTCCAACGGCTCACCTCTCTGCATGCTCTGTAGTAAACTGCTTCCTAATAGTTCCATGGCACCTGCCAAATTGCGTCGACATTTAGAAACCGTACACCCCGAGACTAAAGACAAGAATAAAGAATTTTTTGTTCGCAAAAAAGATCAGTTATTAGAAAGTCAAAAAAATATGATGCATGTAACACAAACTACCAACGAAAAGGCCACGGAGGCATCATACTTAGTTAGCTATCGCATTGCACAAGCAGGTGAAGCGCACACTATCGCTGAGAAATTAATAAAACCATGTGTATTAGACATAACAAAATGTATGCTTGATGAAAAATCTGCAAAGCATCTTTCTACTGTTCCGCTATCAAACGATACTGTTTCACGACGAATCCATGATCTGGCAAGCTACGTCAAACAAGAACTAGTTACACGTCTACAAAATACACGATTCGCTTTGCAAATGGACGAGTCGACTGATGTCGCTGGTTTGGCTATCCTGCTGGTTATTGTGAGATATCCATATAAAAGTTCTTTTGAAGAAGACATGCTTATGTGTTCATCGCTGCTTACAAACACTACCGGGGAAGAAATTTTTAATAAAATAAATATATTTTTTGAAGAACATAATCTCAGTTGGAACAATTGCATTGACATTTGTACAGATGGGGCCAAGGCGATGACAGGTAAAACAGCAGGAGCAGTGTCACGAATGAAAAATAAAGCGCCTAATTGTAGTTCCAGTCATTGTATTCTGCATAGACAAGCACTTGCGATGAAGCAAATGCCGTCTAATCTAAAATTAGTTATGGATGAAGCGGTAAAAATAATTAATTTTATCAAATCACGACCACTACAATCCCGATTGTTCTCATTATTGTGTGAAGATTATGGCAGCAAACATAAAACACTGCTGCTCCATACAGAAGTGCGATGGCTGTCTCGGGGAAAAACTTTAACAAGGCTATTTGAACTTAGAGCCGAGTTACAAATGTTTCTTTCAGCAGATACTTCTTTTAATTTGAAGGACCGTTTGTATGATAAAACTTGGTTGTTCCGATTGTCTTTTATGGCGGATATCTTTCAAAAACTTAACGAATTAAATTTATCATTGCAAGGTAAACAGACAACAGTGTTTCAGGCCTATAATAAAATAACTACTTTTAAAAGAAAATTAGATTTTTGGATCATTTGCATTGGTAAGAAAGAAATAGAAAGTTTTACGTTACTCACTGAGTTTGTTAGCGAAAACGACTCAGAAATGTTTGAAGATAATGTGTTTGAAGAATTGGTCCAATATCTCAGTTCGATGCGCGCATCTTTTGAAAAGTATTTTCCCGAAGAACACAATACAAAAATTAAAGTGAACTCCTGGATTCATAATCCTTTTTTACCCAACTTGGAAAAGCCTGAAAACATGTCAAATGAGATATATGAATCTCTTTTAGAAATGTCATCAGACACAAGTATGGAGTCATTGTTCAAAACGACGCCTCTTAATGATTTTTGGTGCAGAATCCAAGATGAATATGCAATGCTTGGCCAAATGGCTCTGGATATTCTTCTCCCGTTCCCAACTACATATTTGTGCGAAACAGGATTCTCTACCTACGCAGCCACGAAAACAAAATATCGCAATAGACTGGACGCCGAAGCTGATATGAGACTCCAACTTTCTTCCATCAAACCTGATATCAAGCAATTGATGAAAAATAAAAAACAGTTTCATACCTCCCACTAGTTAGATTTTTTCTTTTTTAATGTTTTCTATTATTGTCCTTACCAAGTGGTGAAGTAAATAATAATTAGTAACGGATACATTGTACTTTTATTATGCTGATTAATATAGAATACACTTATAAAAATAATTGTTTTATTGTAGGGTTCCATCAAGTATTTTGCTTCCCAAAAGGGTTCCGTCATTTAAAAAGTTTGAGAACCACTGTTCTAAACATATCGGAACATAAAAATAGAAATAATAGTCGGAGAAAATTTAGCGTGGCAGCCCTAATCCTGCGCGTGGAAACAAAGTAAGGAAGCTTGTTCCTCTGGTGACTTCTTAATCTTTCACCCGACCGTTATTGGTACAAACAACACGATCCAAGTTATAAGCGAAGAGCGTCGAGGCAATCACACTTATATTATAAAGGCGAATGTTTGTGAGTGTGTTTGTTTGTTACTTCTTCACGTCTAAACGGCTGGAGCGATTTTAATAAAATTTAGTATGGAGTTAGCTGACATACTGGATTATCACATAGGCTACGTTTTACTGCGTGAAAATATACCTAATAAACCGCGGGTCACACCGCGGAGCACAGCTAGTAACTAATAAGTAGCAATGCTATTATGGTAATTAGATTAGTTTTTTGACGAGCTGTGATACAACTATTCAAATTTAAGATAAGAATGGGACACAATTGTAATTGTAATTTTTAATATGGTTTATTGTGCCTGAAATAAACATTTATTATTATTTTAACAAAATCTATTAAATAATGTGTCAAAACGTTTTTAAATTTGAGATGGTTGACGTCAATTATTGAAAGTCTAAGGCAAGAGTATGTCTCTACTATACAAGGTATTTTCCTTACTGATTAATTTTTCACTTAGCAAAAGGTGTGGCGGATATTTTTGACTCTATAAAGTTTTGGTATTGATCAAAGTTTGATATCGTACCAATAGGATCAAGTCCGAACCTCCAACAATTCTAGCTGGAGCCTACGGGTTTAGTGAGAAGTTAATGACTTGCTCTATAGTTATAAACGCTTTGATCCCGGAGTAACTCCGCGATTATGACGCTTTCAACAATGCTGAAATATCGGAGACACGCTAAAAACTAATTTATTAGCGACCCCATGAAAGTTTAAAGCGGTATGATGGCTTGATTCTTATTGAATTATGTTTTACCTCCTCCAATTGACATTTTTGCTAAGCAATTGACCTCTTCCGTTCCCTTGTCTATCTCTATAAATATTAAAATTCACAAAAACTGAAACCGTATCACACATAGCTAGCTACGTTTGCATTTTCGAATATTTACGGTAAAGATTGCATCAGTTAATTAACAAAATCGCTTAATCTTATGAATTGGGCCAGCCCGCAATGTAACGTTTGCGATTCGATTCCAGCGCAAACTTTGTCATCGTATTATGATAGTGTCGTAGAGGATTTTCTAAACAAGGTGAAAGCCTTTTGTGGTCTATAGTAAAGTTACTGGACCTTCCTTGTGAAAAAAATTAAAGAATGTTTTAATCGTTCACTCACTTTCACTCACTTTCACTCACTTTAACAGATTTAAGCGCTTGACTTTTTGGTTATGTTTTTGAGTTAGACAAACTGAAGAATTTTGTTTGGTTTCCGCACAGGCGGGGAGGTGGTATGAAATCCTCATAGATACAGCTGACTCCAGGGTTATGTTAGAGTGTTATTGACTACATTACTGTCTGTGTCAAAAGTCATGGTAACAAAATAATGAAGACGCCATATCGTATTAACAAAATATATGGTTTTCTTTTTACTCCAAATATTGTAACCCTAGACCAGTGATTCCCAAAGTGGTCTATATCGACCCCCTAGGGGTCTATGACAACCTGCAAGGGGTCTACGTTAGCGAAAAAAAATCAATATCAGGTATGTAGGGGGTCTACCTAACACGGAAAAACATGGCAAGGGGCCTACGACACAAATAAGTTTGGAGAACTCTGCCCTAGACGTTGTAACCAAGTCGAGTAACCGTCATATTGTAAGCCATATTACCTAGACTCAGAATGTAGTTAGTTATTGGCCAACAAACCTAATCCTTTGGCATAGCAAACGGCGCCAGAGCGATACTCTAGTCTAGAACAAAAGCGGTGGTAACAATAACAGCGATAAAAAAGTCTCTGTTACCCGTTATATTTTATGTACGTACTATCTTAAGCCCGTGGCTTCGTTCGAATTGTTATTTGATGATTTCTCATCAAAACTTTCATCCCTTATCACATCACCTTTACTTAAAAAAAAAAAACAAATCGTACCACCACGAAATATGCATGTTTAATCAATCAAAACAAACTTTTCAGCTTTATATTATTATTATTAATAAATAAATAAATTGTGTTATGGGATACTACGGTAACGGATAGAATACATGTACTGATACTTAAATAGGTATATTTATATAGAAATACATATTAAACATCCATGGCTGCAGTTCAAATGCTCGTATTCATCACACAGACATCTCGAGTTGTCGACACCTTGAAACCCGGCGCACAAGCCGCTCGGCCACGGAGGTCGTCAGTAACTTTTACCTCAAAAAGGGCCTTTTTCTTGATCCTTCATACCAAAACTCATCGCCATAAGCGTAAAAGAAAGAATTTTTACATTTATACTATAAAAGCATCGTAGCGTTGTGATGCTGAACCCCGGGCCTATACAGAGCTTTTCGGTGTCAGTTCGTTTCTTTATAGCTATTAACGGGATTGTTACCATGTACCTTGTTTTTTATGAGTCTCCGATATTTCGGCACTGTTGCAAGCGCCATGATCACGGAGTGACTGAAGTAATTGCGGGTAGATGTTATTGGCAGACATATCGGTCTACCCTCTGACGTCGTCTTTTACTGCGCTCGATATCCGTACCACTGGTCACATTCTCACTATTCACTCGCACTTGTTCCCGACACACAATACTCACAGTATCAGATCGCGGAACGACACTTTTTTGATTTTTGCGGTTTTTACACATACGAACCACTATTGAATCCAGAATTCAGAGGGTAGACCGATATGTCTGCCAATAACATCTATCCGCAATTACTTCAGTTACTCCGTAATCATGGCGCTTGCAACAGTGCCGAAATATCGGAGACTCATAAAAAACAGGTACATGGTAACAATCCCGTTAATAGCTATAATGTTAGTGACCATGAAAGTTTAAAACAATAGTTCGTTTCTTTTCAAGCCAACCAGCGCTGGCTTCGCAGCGTCGCCGTCGCGTCGACGTTTCGCAGACGCTGGCATGCACGACGACACTTGTAAGACGCTAGGGGTCTGTTAGTGTGCGTATTAGGGGTCGCATTGGTAAACGGTGTTAGGTCAGAAACAGTCGAGATTAATCAACTTTATAAAGCAGCTGTTTGTAGGAGAGCTTACATGAAAAAAAAATCGGAATAATATATACCGAATTTATCTCAGAATACCAATATCCAGTTCTCTCTTTAAGATCCCATCAAAATCTTGAATACGAAGAAACATTTATGGCCTACCTAATAATAAAGTTGGACATAATGATAAAATACTATATACTTTAGACTACTTAAATAAATATAAGTTATTAACGGGATTGTTACCATGTACCTTGTTTTTAGCGAGTTTCCGATATTTCGGCACTGTTGCAAGCGCCATGATCACGGAGTAACTCCGTGAACCTTGTTTTTTTAGCGAATTTCCGATATTTCAGAGTTACTCCGTGATCATGGCGCTTGCAACAGTGCCGAAATATCGGAAACCCGCTAAAAACAAGGTACATGGTAACAATCCCGTAAATAACTTATATTACTATAATGTTAGTGATCATGAAAGTTTAAAACAATATACTTAAATAAAAATTTTGAACGTAAATTTATCCTCTACCCCGCCACCCGATTATCGGCTTCTCGCTGTATTCGTGGCCACACCCCAAGATCGGATTTAGAGCTCCACTATCGTCCTGAGTTAGAGCATCCAGATTAGAAGCCTCAAGTACATTCAGCCTTTTGGCACTGGTATTCATATAATAATAAGGGTGAAATTAGCTTGTTGAATAAGACCTTAGTTATGGCTCATTTGCATTGAACTGTTTCTTATCTCGCTTAACGCATGGAGCTATCGAATTCAACAGTTCAGCATCTTCTTTGGATGTTAGAATTTTGATGGGTGGCCATTTTTATTGACGGACGAATAAATAAACATGGCCAAATATCATGTCTTCTTTTTCTCTAATAAAATAAATTCTGCTAGTTAAGTATAACACAGGAATTGAATCACTACCTACCCTTCAATATCACATTCGCCAGTCTTTATTAGACTTTTAGAGTTGATCTTTTTCCAGTAAAAATATGTCTTTACTCTAAAGAAAAGTTTACTAGAAAAAAATCGAAACCCTTCGCAATCCGGGCGAATGCACTGACCAATAGGGGTGATGACGGGGTACAGTAAACGAAATTCTATTTAGTCCGTCAGTTAGATGATCAAAAAATAATGGACACGTATTTTTTCTTTCGGCAATCAACCAAAAAATGAAAAAGTTATAGCGCGTCAAAGTTTGGGAGTAGGGGCTCGTGACGTTACTTTTGAGTGAATTTTCTCTTATAAGTGTACTCAAACGTGACGTCATGCGACTTTTCAAATCAATATATCTCTGCAATGTTTATATTATGTGAAAAAAGAAAAAATACGTGTCAAATACTTTTTGATAATCTACCTGATAAACGAAGAAAAAAAAATTAGTCATCATCCCTATTATGCTACCACGGCCCTGATGGCCGCGTCGAAATTTTCATAGCCTTAAACTGCAAGGCAGCGCCATCTCTTCGCATTGTAGGTAACCCACAATGTCAAATGAATACTTTTTCAAGTATTTAACATTTGAAAGAAGAAATAGCAATTATAGTCCGCTGTCTGGTCCGCGTCGATTTTATTTCTAGTAAACTTTTCTTTAGATTTAAACATCTAGTAGTTAAATGCTTCAAAAAAATACATAACTATGTCTTTACTCTTATAACAATTAAATGTTCTGTTTATTCAGAAACCGATTCATAACAAATAGAGCGTCGAATGAAATGTCCGTGGATTATATCGGATAATATCCGAAACATCCTTCGGGTCGGGGAGATTATGCGACGGAACGGATGCTTCCACACAGAAAAAAGTCCGTTAAAGTGGCCCAGTATTTCTGTTTCGCATTTTTACGAGTATTTGCCTTCTCGGAGCCCTTCGTAGCAAATCGTAGCCGAAGAAAGCTTATTATAGATGTTTTTCAAAAAAATTCAAAAAAAAAACAATATTGTTTATTCAGTCTAGACTGTTACAAGCACTTGTGAATGTCGAAAAGCTACGCCATCGGTTCACAAATCTACGGCAGGAGACCTTGTACTGAGAAGAACCGGCAAGAAACTCAGCAAGGGCTGCATTTTTCTATCTGTTTTATTTCATACAGTGTCGTCCAATTGAAAGTTGACATCAAACTTGCAAACATGTGTTGAGGTCAACTTCCATCACATAATGTCAAATATGTAACAATAGACAATCAACAAATTTACTAACAATAGGTTTTATTATTGTATGTGTTTGATAAGCGATATCTGGAATCTGAAAAGTACTAGCGGTTAACTTTATTTCTTGAAAATTCCTTCAGAAACCTAAGATTTGACGACCTCCGTGGCCGAGTGGTTTGTACGCCGGGTTTCATGGCTGTCGCTGACTCGAGAGGTCCCGGGTTCGAATCCCGGTGGGGGCAGATGTTTGTGTGATGAATACGAGCATTTGTACTCCAGTCATGGATGTTTAATATGTATTTATATAAATATACTTATATATGTACAGTATATGTATTCTATCCGTTACCCTAGATACCATAACACAAGCCTTTACAGTGCTTACTTTGGGGCTAGGCTAATTGGTGTGAGTGTCGGAAATATTTATTTATTTATTTATTTATTTATTATTCCTTGATTAAAAGTATCCTATGTCTCAATCCAGGCCGTCAACTATATGCGTACCAAGTTTCATCTAAATCCGTTCAATAGTTTTGCCTGATTGAGATACAAACCTTCACATTTATAATTTTAATAGTTAGTACCTTCGCTACGACTGGTTGTAGGTATATCTACGTTATTCTCAAAAACCGCTGAACGAGTTTTGATGCGGCTTACCATCGGTTAGGTTAGGTTAGGTTAGGTTAGGTTTTCTCGTAGACAACCGCCGAGTCGGGGCGGAGGGTGCTAGAATGGGGCTCTAGCATCCACCATCATCACCATTCCGCCCTGGCGCTGAGGAGTTGCCCATGAGTACTCGATGGGCAACTTCTTTTCCCGTGGAGGCCTGCGAGGCCAAGTGCTGTCCGCTGTGTGAACGCCTGCGCTATTGCGCTTTCTCGTGCAGTAGATAATAAGCACATGAAGAGTACAGTAGGTTTTAGTGGGTAATCAGAACCCTGGAGTGCCACATAACCCAGGAACGGCTCCATATCGTCACTGGG
This sequence comes from Chilo suppressalis, assembly GCA_902850365.2. Classification (NCBI taxonomy): domain Eukaryota; kingdom Metazoa; phylum Arthropoda; class Insecta; order Lepidoptera; family Crambidae; genus Chilo; species Chilo suppressalis. The sequence continues at coordinate 21,307,508 of OU963913.1, read as the reverse complement.
TATGCATAAAGCATTTTCTCGTAGAGTAGATGAGAAAGGGGGTCGGGATAGCACAGTTGCGTGTCCCTTTCACTCGATAGGGCCAGCGCAGGCGGTTTGACAACCCGTCTGCGCATTGCACGGACCCGCTTGTCTGGGGGATCGACTAGTTGCACCTAGTCCTCCCCTTCCCGAGAGGTGGGGCCTTACCAGCCCCCCCACAAATGGGGGTGGTGGCCTGGAGAACTGGCTCGTTTCGTCCCCAGGCCTCATCCTCCCCAGAGGGTGCACGCAGTGGTTTTAGCGGGTAGTCTCTGTTGGGGACCCTCTGCGGTATTTGCCGGGAGAGGACCCTGACGGGGGAGTCTCGCATATCCTCGTCGGGTCTAGTACCCATTGGACCCTCCTAATTGGACCTTACCTACAAAAAAGTGCCCGTTCGACCTCCTATCAAGAACATGGTGCCTATTGGACCCTCAAAGACGTACTTAACGACACAATGGGAGCTATTGGAGCTCTTAACTATTTGGCTAATTCTTTTGGAACGGTAAAGTACAGTCGTGTAGTAAAGTAACATTGTATAAGACATAAAAACACAAAGGTTATAAATCTAAGTATTTAATCAACATATTTATAAAATTCAAAATACTAATCATCAGTAAAAAACCAATATAAATATTTATATAAAATATAATAATCAAATCACAGATTTTTTACTTTACTTTTAAAGCCAATAGAAATTATTTTTTATCAAATAGCTTAACTAAATTATAAATATGGTTTGTTATATCACACAGATTAAGCACAATTATTATATATTCTAAATATTGATAAAATAAATAAAAGCACAAAGATTATAAATGTAAGTATTTAAAATCAACATATTTATAAAATTCGAAACATCAATCATCGGCAACAAACCATATAATATAATAATCAAATCACAGATTTTGTTATTTTACTTTTAGATAGAAATGTTTTTTTATCAGATGTCTTAACTAAATTATACATACAGTTTTTATATCACTCAGATTAACTATTGAAGCATAATTATTATGTATTCTAAATATTCATAAAATAAAATACCAATGTAATATTTTCATATTCCATTTTATAAAAATATGTTTTCTAATCATATTTTTACAATTAACGAGAAATTGCTTATTATAAAAACATACTTTAACTAAGGGATATGGTTCAAAAGCGGTGGTCGGTTTCCGGCAGGGACGAAATATATATAATTTGAAAGTTTGTATAACATGAATAGATACTTTGATTTTTTATTCATTACCGATTAATTTAAAATCGTGTTTAATAATTAAACAATTTTGTAAGTATGCTGGCCACCCTATCTTAGTAACGTCATATTTTTAGTGTGTGGTGGCTTATAACGTCAACTCAATCACTTTTTATCAGAATTATTATCACTGCTTTTGTAACACATTGAACATAATATATTTGATGCTTGGCAAAAAAAATAGATAAATAAACTTGCCATTTGCAAATCAATTATTTATTATAGATTTATGTTATTTTAATATAAAAAACCGGAATAAAATAAAATTCTAGTTTTTTAAAGCCGAAAGACCCACTACCAACCTCCATAAAAAATTTAACAGTCTTCTTTCGTAAAACATTATAAATTACCAAATTAAATATTTAAGACACATATGTGAGTAATTTTTCTAAGCAATGGCCTACGGTTGTAATATTATTTTCTAGCTGCAACATAGGTCATAAATCTGAACGAGACAGCAATATTTCTCTCTCTCCCACATATGAGATCGGCGCCATCCTTTTGTTTAAGCGCAGAGATTGCTTGGGCTTAGAATCTATGTATAACCTTCCTTTCATCAGGTGCTTAAGAGGAGTATAACTGCCGATAAAAACACTCAATCTCCCTTAGAATTTTCCCTCAGAAATTTGTCTTAGATCAAAAGATGATGTCTTTGCAAAATCCACCGTCACAGTCATGTTGCTTAGATTGTCTAGATCTAAGCTGTTTTAAGGAACTTTGAATCAATCGAACTTTGTTCGATTTGAAAGGTCTTGTGGATTTGGTGTTGCGCTGTAAGGGTATTCATTGGTCAGTGTACGATCGCCCTATTGAGTGAAACCTTTTTACATTAATGATCATTAATGTAATTAAATTTAAAATTAATGTTATTAATGATCATTCCTTTAAACCTAAGGCACAAACATATATAATGTCAAATGTAAAATAAAAAGATATTGAAGTATTATCATTGTCACTGGCACCATTTTAACCCATAGAATAAAAATACATGTCAGTAGTGCAATATTTGGTTTTGGCTCCTTGTCAATACGAATAAAATAAAAATAAACATTATACAAATGAAATTTTGATTTGATTCACTTTTTATTTTCTAAATATCTCCCTTATATCTTATTGTAAGAATATCTTACTAAAAAATCCAAATGTGTTAAAAATTAGCTTTTCTTAAAGGTTACTATCATCTGTCTGTGTCCAGTATATATAGAGCAATAAACATAAAACTTTTTTTTTTATTTTTCCTGAAAACTTACATTTTTGTAGTTATCTTTTTATTCTCCGGGGACGGCGAAATATTGTTAATTCGAAGAAAAAAGGTAACCTGATTTCTTTATAATTTGTTTAGGAGTACTTACTGTTTGGAGTAAGTACATATACAGTATTTAGTTAGTGGCTTTATAATACCTGCTATTAATTTTATTTTTGTCTGCAATTTTCTACATGACTGTACTGTGCTTAACAAAACTGTCAATAAGGTCCAACTGGCAGTAGGGTATAATCTTGAAGGTCCAATGGGCACTTAAAAAGAGGTCCAATGGGCACATTGAATATATTTTTTTTAAGGAGGTCCAATGGGCACCAAAAAAGAGGTCCAATGGGCACATTGAATATAAAATGTTTTAAGAAGGTCCAATGGACACCAAAAAAGAGGTCCAATGGGCACTTTTTGCTTTTGGGTCGAATCTTGAGGGTCCAATGGGTACTAGACCCCTCGTCGGTCGTCAGCCGGCGGGTTCAACGCGTAAATGCGTTTCCACTGCGACAAAAAAAAAAAGGTTAGGTTAGGTTTTCTCGTAGAATTTTTATTTATTATGTGTAATAAGAGGTGCCGTGCGGCTTCGCCCACTTTAAACTGAGAAAATAGGCTAATAGTGGGTCACCCTTTTAAGATAGATATTTATTTATTTATTTAAACTTTATTGCCACAATTACAAAATGAACAAAAGGCGGACTAAACGCTTAAAGCATTCTCTACCAGTCAACCTTCAGGAGTACAGAAAGACACGAATGCGGATTTATTTAAAAAAGTAATTAACTAATATAAACATACCATAATAGAAAGTACTTATCTTATACATAATAACTAAATATACATGAGCACAAGACATATAAATATATATACACACACACACACATACAATAATATATATATATATATATATATATATATATATATATATATATATATATATATATATATAAAATATATACTGTCGCGGACTTTTTTATAGAACTTGTAAAGGGAAACAATTCCGTCATACATGATTTTTGTGTAACTTTTACCGTTTGTTTGCGCAGCGCACGCATCATCATCAACCTATTGATGTCCCACCTGCTACGGCACAGGCTTTCCCTATGGATGGAATAGGGAGATTTTGCCATGACCCACCACGCGGGCCCAGTGCGGATTGGTGGGTGCAAACGACTGCAGATGCAGATGGGACCAACAGCTTAACGTGCCTTCCGAAGCACGGAGGAGCTCGAGATAGTAAATTTTTGGTCACCCATCCAATGACCGACCACTACGAAAGTTGCTTAACTTCAACGATCGCAGCCGAACACGCTTACCACTTGCGCCATCGAGCTCCACAAGCGCACGTAACGGAAGCTTACAATTGGAATAATAATTCCTCGTTTTTGCAATATTTTTCATTGGTCTCCGCTTCTATTAGTAGTAGCTTTATATTATACTAGCGGCCTGCCCTCGCTTCGCTTCGGTGTAGAGCTGAAGTGTAGACAACAGTTTTTGTTCTCAGGCTTGTATTATACACAATGACACATTCATCTATGATTCTTCTTATACCTGCATGCAAAGTCTCAGCTCGATCGGTTTAAAATTGACAAAGTTTCATACAAACTTTGATTCTCTATTTTATCCCCTTGGGGGTAGAATTGATCAAAATCCTTTCTTAGCGGATGCCTACATCATAACATCTACCTGCATGCCAAATTTCAGCCCTATCCGTCCAGTGGTTTGGGCTGTGCATTGATAGATCACTATGTCAGTCAGTCACCTTTGAGTTTTATATATATAGATAGCCTAAAGCCTTCCTCTATGTCAATAAATGCATCCTCTCTGTCCCACACGTCAAACCCTATAGCGTATCTATAGATCAATTATTCAATTATACCTACTTATTTATCAAATCTGGCAAAATCCATTCTACCAAAAAAATGACGCGAATGATAATTAAAAAACACACGCACACGAACAAACAAACAAACAGGGAAAACGTAAGCCCGTTTTATTCGCAAATCCATTCAACTCGCGCCGAACTAAAATGGACTTTAACATACTTTCGACACAAGAGTGCAAGTTGGCTGTTTCCAGGTTTTTCAGCGCGGACTTTTTGACGGAAGTCGGTCGCGGAACCGGAAATAAAAGTCGACGGTGGAGGGTGACGAGGGGGGGGGGGGATTCAGCTTTGAGCTTGGTTTTTGCGAGATCACTTAATCCGCCAGCGTGCCGAGTTTATACGCATCGCGTTTAATAAATTGCTGAAGTTGACTTCTTGGTTCTCGATCTTAGTGTACGATTATAAGGTGACAGAAGTGCAAAGTGGTTGCAATGAGGGCTACCGTTTTCTGTGTCACCAGATGGCGCCACTGTTGAGTGAGGTCCTAAATTGTAACTTTTAAAGTTTATTAATAAGCACATGAAATCAAAGGTTACATTTAGATCGTATTTTAACACAAAAGAACCATATCCTAAACATAATAGGCCATACCACAGTGACGCGCAGTTCCGTTTTATTCGGAAAAAATGGGAACATAATCATTTTTCTAAGCTCAAATTTTTAATAACTAACATTCATTGCCACATAACTCATATTTGCCATAATTAAGCCGAATTGTTACCAATTATTCACAACATTATTTTAATAAGAAATAAACCCGCGTAGTCAACCAACAAGCAATAACATTTGACATTTCGGAGACCACACGCTACACTAGCGCCTCTAGCGGCGGGTTCATACATAGCCCTCATTGAGGAGCTCGATGGCGCAAGTGGTTAGCGCGTTCGGCTGCGATCGTTGAATTTCAGCAACTTTCGCAGTGGTCGGTCATTGGATGGGTGACCGAAAATTTACTATCTCGAGCTCGTCCGTGCTTCGGAATGCACGTTAAGCCGTTGGTCCCGGCTGCATCTGCAGTCGTTAGCACCCACTAATCCGCACTGGGCTCGCGTGGTGAGTCTTGGCCCAATCTCTCTATTTCATCCATAGGGAAGGCCTGTGCCCCAGCAGTGGGGACATTAATATGCTGATGATGATGATGATGATAAGGTCACAGATAGTTATCTACCATATAAAACTATGTTGTGGGTTATGATTATTAATATGTACTGCTTTATTTGCCAGATTTTAATTATCATGAACTAAAACACAAAAATTTGAAGTTTGTTATACGACAGCACTGTCTTAAACTCTTTACGTAATATTTAATTTGAGTAGTAACGTCATGTCACTATTATTAATTTTTATATACAGAACACGTGGCCGAGTGGTTTGTACGCCGGGTTTCATGGTGTCGCCAACTCTAGAGGTCCCGAGTTCGAATCTCGGTGGGGGCAGATGTTTGTGTGATGAATACGAGCATTTGTACTCCAGTCATGGATGTTTAATACGTATTTCTATATAAATATACTTATATATGTACAGTACATGTATTCTATCCGTTACCCTAGCATCCCATAACGCAAGCCTTACAGTGTTTACTTTGGGGCTAGGCAAATTGGTGCAAAAGAATATTTATTTATTCATTATTTATTATATACAGAACAATATTACTTTAGGCAGAAAAGCAATCACCCAGCCCACTCCTCTTTGATCTAAGAACATATATTTTAAAAGAAAATTTTGTAAAAACTACGTAGGACATTGGACATTGGACGAGGATTTCACTATAGTCTATGACATATAACATAGGGTCCATAGAGAGAAAGAAATTCACAGATCTCGTGCTCTACACGACTTGAAAGGGCATTGAAAATAAATGTACCTATTATAGATTATTAATTTTTTTTTTTCAAAACTTCGACAAAATATTTCTGCGTCTTTTGAGCTCTCATACATGCCGCGAAAAACTCGCGGCTAAAGGCCTCAGCCTCAACAGTCAACAATATCGAAAAAATTGTAATGACCTAAAATGTTTCTTGTTTCCATTACGAGGTCCTTTTTTCATGTTTTTGAAATTCTGCCCCGTTCTCGTGATATCGGAAAATTTCTATGAAAACGCACGATTTTTCGGACGAAAATAGTAGTTTTTTTTTTCATTTCCATAAAAGTTTTTGACATTTCCAATATTTTTTTTTACATCCTCTTAAAGCCCTTTAAATTCCGCGTCTTCTGAGCACGCCGCACTTTCAGCGAAAATGGCCTAATAGAGCCAACGAAAAACATTTTCAATAAAGAAAATATAACTAGAAAAAATTTCACGCTGACCAGGCAGCAGACGGGACTCGAACCCTTCGCAATCCGGGCGAATACACCAACCAATTATGCTACCACGGCCCTGAAGGCCACGTCGAAATTCTTCTAGCCATTCTTAAGCTGCAAGGCAGCGCCATCTCTTCGCATTGGTAACCCACAATGTCAAATGAATACTTTTACAAGTATTAAACATTTGAAATAAGAGATAGCGAGTACAGTTATAATTTTAATTTTTTAAGCATATAACTGCTTGACTGCCTGGTCCGCGTGGAATTTTTTCCAGTTATATTTTCTTTAGATTTAAACATCAAGCAGTTGCATGCTTAAAAATTAAAATTATAACATTTTCAATGTTAAAATACTAAGCACAGAGACAAAACAACACAAACCGTAGATGTATCTCACTAATGTGCGACCTGAGGTTATGAATTTAACACACAATTGTCGTCAAGTTAATAAGTTAGTATTTAAACTCAGAATTTTCTCTTAACTCTGGGCACTGCAAGACGAATCTTTTATTTATGCTCGGGATAGCATTAAACAGGCACATAAATGAGTTAACCCTCGACTACGCAAGTAGGCCTTAATTTAACATTTTACGGGTTAAAACGTACAGGTGAAGGATTTCGTACCTTCTTTATCCCGACGTTTGTTCACGTGTGCTTCGATCCCCTTTATTAAAGTGCGCGTTGTAAAATAAAATACATCAAAAAAAATAAGAATTCGAGACCAGTTGCACAACTTTAACAGTTGCACAACTTCACCAGTTGCACAACAATCTTGCTCCCGCGAAATGTTACGGTACGTTTTAACTAGTTGTACAATAGCAATTATTCATTCAATAACGTATTCATCATCATCATCATCAACCCATGTTAGTTCACTGCTAGACATAAGTCTCCCCTAATGCACGCCACTGCTCCCGATTTTGTGCTACTCTCATCCAGCCCACTCCAGCCAGCCTACGAATATCATCATCCCATCTTGTCTCAGGGCATCATACACTACGTTTACTGAGTCGTGGTCTCCACTCAAGAACTTTCCGGCAATAACGTATTAGTGCTGTAAAAATGTCACGTCATTATAATAACGTATTAGTGCCGCACTAGTAACCGTAGTAGTGCCGGTAGTTTAAGTACGGGGTAAAATTAAATTGATTTACTCTTACGAACAGTGAAAACCAATAAAGTTAGAAACGCATTTAGCATAGCGTACTCATAAATGCACCCCTAATATTTCTTCTTTACTAGCCAATCAGAATTTTAATATTCTTGATGATAATCTCAGATAGTTGATGATGATGATAATCTAATACTATAGTCTGCAGGTACATTAAAGTCATTTAACAAATGCTATAGATATCTTACGATTAATGATTGATTTATTAATGTGATTACATTACGGAAAGCCTTTCATGCTCATTTCGAACTGAATATTGTACGGGATTTAACGATATATCGAATCTAATCAATACGGGAAATTTGGATTTCTATTTTCCTAACATATAGACTTATTATTGATTTCCTCAAAATCAGGTGTTATCAGTTTAGAAAACGGCATTATATACCAAAACATTTCGGAAACCGATTGATGACAATAGTCAAATTCCGAGCTCTAGTTCCATAGGCGTCGGGACTAACTTATGTATTAATTCCGATCCCAGTAAATCACCGATGGACCTCGCCAGAATATATTGCGCCGTAAATTTGGATATTACCGGAGGATCACTCAATAAAATTAAAGGAAATTGGTTTGGAATTGTCTCCAAGCGAAATGATGGCCGTAATGCAAGATCCATCACACGGTTTATAGGTACCCTAACTGAAAGCATTGAAAATTTTATTATTAGGTATCTAATAGTCAATTACGCCGATGTTAACAGTACCCTTAGCACGAACCAATATCGAATTCGAATAGTTTGCGAGTCCGAAATGTCATTTTCAAATGTGTACTGATTTTTAGTTCTCGTTCCACACAAATGCTTTGTTTGTCAAAACTATATGTATATACAAGGGTACTGTCGAATAGTTTTAGAATTAGTAGTTAGTTAAAGTAGTTCTCGTTACGTCCGTTGTGGCGCTGCTGTTCAAGTTCCCACACAAAATGTGACATTGACATTTTACACTCCCAAACTATTCGAATTCGATAATGGTTCGTGTTAAGAGTACATGTCGAATTCGTATTGTTTTGACAGACAAACATTTTGGGTGAAAACTTGAACAGCAGTGCCACAATTCAAAACACATTTGACGTATAAAATAGGTCGAATTCAACTATTCGAAATCAATTATGGTTCATGCTAAGGGTACCGTAACACAAAATATCATACATACTTCACAGAAAGCCATGGTGAAATAAAATTTCCTTTTGGTGGTGTTTTGTTCCTGTCTGTGAGTAAAGTTTCCAGCGCCGCTACTCTTTCGATAATTCTTGATAGTCATGATCGTCCATTCTACACTGACTTAAACAGTTTTAATGCTTTAGAGTAGGACTGGACAAAATTTGTCAATATTAAAAGTACTGAGAGCGTTCTTAAAGTTCACGAAACGAAACTAAAGGTGTACTTGCAGCCTAAATGAAGATAGGGTCAAAGTTAGCAAAGTGCTTGTAATCGCAAACACCATAGATTCTGATAGAACTATTTAACAGAACCATTACACAATACTAGATGTAAAAGAATATTCTGTACCTTCTTTATATTGACCCGGTTAACCTAAAGCCGTACATAACACGTAAACCATCCGAATTACATTTACGTAAGCCACTGTAAATGAAGTAGTCGAGAGGTGGTCTAATGATCACCAGCCCGCCCTTTACATTTGCACCTAATGACCGCAATATGTCCCACCGAAAAAGCAATTCACTCAAAGTGCTTCCAACCAATCAGGGAACGATTGCTTTTGGTAACTAGTTGGTAACTTTATGGGCTTTCCGTCATTACCTGGACTTGTTATTTTTTTGTACACCTCGTGGTTATTTGTTTTTAAAATTTCAGGTCCATCCACGCTTGACAAAAAGTCGCTAGACAATTTATTTGGAAACTTCGTTTTAATAAATACAAAGTTTTTTATTTGATCTGCCTTGGTTCACAGGTCAATGGCGTTACCGTTTTAACGCATCCATTAGACTCAATTTAGAAGATTTATTATAAGATATGAATATCATTTTAGTGAGCGACGCTAAATTAGGGGTCATCTCTAATTTAGCGTCGCTCACTAAAATTATATTCATATCTTATAATAAAGCTTCTAAATTGAGTCTAAAATATGTCAAATTTATGTATTTTCTTTTTTATTCTGCTACTGTTATGCGTTGTTTCTTTTCTTTGCTTTTTCACTATCAAAATAACGCAGTATTTTAGAACCAGCAATACGCAAAAACATATCTGATTCTTACTAGCCCAATGGCGGATAACTTTCAGGAGCACTTCAATCTGAAATATCCTCGTAGATAACACTAAATTTTTTGCTACCAAGCAGTCACGGCCCCACTAACCATTAAACAAACATACCGCTTGACAAATCGCAGCCATGTCAGCATAGTGGGGGGAGGGTCTGATTGATGTTTCGGACCCTTGTCTGTTGCCGACTGTGTTCTTAAGGTATTTCAAGCAAGAAAACGATTCCAAGTATACGGATTTCGTGACTTTGCCCGCCTGAAGATATAAATGACGTTAGCCCGTAATGAACTTGCTTAGACAAATGTTTCAGGCGAAATTATTTTCTGTTTTGGCCCGTTGGAGAGGTCAATCTCATTGATAAGGCGAGATAAAAATGCCCTTTTATTTTTTGTAGTGCCTTAGAAAATGGTTTGAATGAAAAATATTCAGAGTACATCATTTCGTTGCTCTGTTTAAACTTTTCTCAGTACCATTTTCTTTTTGTTTAATTTGGTATTTAGAATTTTGATTATAACTACCTACCCTTTTAGGCATATTGGTTTTTTTGTGATTAATGATTGGGAAATATTTAAATGATCCTCCGAAAAATAAATCAATTTAGGTAATCTTAAGGTTAGGTTAACAATTTCTTTTTTATAATTTTTATTTTTCAAGCACATAACTGCTTGATGTTTAAATCTTTTTAATTGTAATTATAATGTGTAATATTCTTTTTTGAGCATTATGTACAATTTTTGATATCATTAAAATGTGTGCATTTATCATTTTTATATTCCTTTATGATAACTGGGTTAATTATTTTGGCTGTATCCGAGGTGCTTGTAAGCTGTACACTACCACTACTTGTGTTACTTGTTTCGCTGTAAACCAGGATATCCCAGAAACGTTAATGTTCTATCATTTACTTTAGTGCCGGAAAAAAAGGAGACGGGAAATGGGTATAGTGTACAAACGAGCCAACGACAAGGGAAGCCCGCAAGCTCAAGCAAATCGTCTATTAGTAGGTACCTTAACGAAATGGGTAAAACTCCATTGGGCGGGTCTCTTTATGCCGGCCCGTCTTCTTGTTGCAATCAAACGAGATGTTGTTTTTCTAGTTGAGTTAGCTGTTGTTTCTGATAAGGATAAACAATTTGGTTATGTGTAATGCTTCCGTGAAGTACTGTTTCTGATAAGGATAAACAATTTGGTTATGTGTAATGCTTTCGTGAAGTGCTTAGTTCGATTAGAAAAACCTCATTTTTAATGAAATTCGTTATAATCAACGCTACTTTCTCAGCACTCACCAAAATTCCTATTTCTTAGCGTCACTATGATATTGTTACGCAACATCGTGGTAATAAATGTCTTGTACCTGTACACTCATGAAAAGGTCGTATATAACCTATCCAAGTTTTGTTCATGAATTTATCACTTAACAATGAATTCAATGAATGTAAAGAAATCTCCGAGGAGAAGCCTTTTTCTGTCTCTTTGCTCAACGGTATGGTTAATATTATCACTTTACTGGTTAAGGACTATTTTAGGATGTTACATAAAAGTTTCTGGAACGAAACATCCATGTATTTCCAATTCACTTCTTTCTCGTACTACTAATCTAGAACCAGCTAAGTTATGTGTGAAGCTTTATTGGAAACAGCACGAACAGCACAGTCCGTGGTAATTCGCTTAGGCCGTTCCGTTGTCAATTAAACAATGCACACTCGTATGCACCGCTCCCGATATTGAAGGCTGTAAGCCGGGTGTCCCGAAAGTGGGGCATTAACGGGAATTCACATCGACGCCGCATCAGGCGTCAGGTTACCTAATAACGTGTTTGACATATTTGTTTGCGAATTTGGCACTGAATTTTGGGAAGCGACAAGTGAATTCATTAATATGATGCGAGGATCTGTTAATTCATGAATTCGTAAGAATTTTAATAGATACGTATCAGCTAGTGGTTACATAACTAATAGGTATTTTTGATGCAGTTGTTTAAGGACTGTGATACTAAAATTCCGAAATATTAAAAATGTTTGTTAGTAAAAATACACAGAAGACAGACAATACTTGAAGGTCTAAAACTAGATGTTATTTCTGCAAAACTATAACTGCTTGTTGGTAGGAAATTAAATTGAAGACAATAATTTTTAATATATGATTGTCTATTGTTACATATTTGACATTATGTGATGGAAGTTGACCTCAACACATGTTTGCAAGCTTGATGTCAACTTTCAATTGGACGACACTGTATGAAATAAAACAGGGAGAAAAAAGCAGCCCTTGCTGAGTTTCTTGCCGGTTCTTCTCAGTTCAAGGTCTCCCGCCGTAGATTTGCGAACCGATGGCGTAGCTTTTCGACATTCACAAGTGCTTGTAACAGCCTAGACTGAATAAACGATATTGAATTTGAATCAGTAGTACACATATACATTTAAAAGTTTTTTTTCTTGTCAAATATAAAACTTATATTTCTCATTATTTGAAATAAGAACCTTTTGTCTTCTATATCTTGCTTTAGTACCCTTTAATTTATTTCATCCAACTAGCGGTAATTTACCGCTATTGTATTGTGAAATGTTCGTATGCTAGTAAAAACGATTCTAAAATAATTGACATGAATAAACTATAATGTTTCTTATTAAGTATTTGGTTTATATTGATTGTTTAATGAAACACAAAGTTCATCTAGATTTAACAGCGCTTCTCTCTGCTCCACATCTAGCCAGAATAATATTAAGCTAAACTAAGAATTGTTACCAGTACAAAAAACTGAAACTTTGACTGAAATATTGTTTTTAGGTTTTATTGTTTTTTCCTTTTTTTTAATTTAAGGTTTTGTGTCCTCAATTAATTTATTTAAGAGGGTAGTAGTTATAAGCAGAACTATCTATTTATATCATTCACAACTACAGATTAGATTTGTCAACCAACAATGATGATTTTAAAGAAGATGACGCACCATAAATTAATGAAGTGTATATATTTCTTCATGTGTAATCAAATATAGCGAAGTACAAACGGTTTATAACCTCAAAGACGGCGGGTAAAAGGCGGCTCCTGAAAGCCGAACGCCATCGATTCTGGAATCAATTTCCTAATCGCGTCGGATCCCGGGGAATATCATATGAATGTAATTCACGCTCGATCGCTTCCAAACTCGCTGTTTTCTGAGATTCAGTCCTACTTAAACCGTGGGGACATACGGACGAAGAAATTACTGGCTCATATTGGCGATAGAAAGTTATGGGTATCGAAAAAATACTTGGAAATGACTTTTTATTGCATTCGCAAAGATTTGCTTTTTCTTTAAAGTGTTTGTATGTAAACAATGGCCATAAAACACACGAATGCGATAAGTAACTTTGAGCGAGTTTGAGAACAATTTTTAAGAAGCTTAAGCATTTTCAATATAGGTAATAGTTTCATAAACTGTTGTTTTATTGCTTGCCAGGATGTGTGTGGCAACTAAACATATAATATTTCTAGATTTATATAAGAATACATTTAAACGCTCAGCGATTGATTGAAGAAATACGTAATAAACAATTGTATCTGTAGGATCAACTTAAGAAGCGGCCATAAATAAGGATACATTGCCTGATGAACTGAATGTCCCTGTGTCAACCGCAGCATGTTCGTCACCAGCAAAGGAGCCTTGTGTGAAATAGCTTGGAATGGAAATAAGTACATTGGGCGGTTCACGGTTGATTTGCTTCAGTGAGAATATTTTCCTCCTTGGAATAAGTTCTCTCAAAACTAACCTTCGCTACATTAGCTTTTTATATGCTGTAAATTTATGTGATCGCTTAATATAACCACTTTTTCTTTTTCGCAATTCTCAATATGATTGGTGGTGTATCTAGATATAATTATAACTGAAATTTAATTTAATGCTTGTCAAAGTGGCGTGTTATAGAGTATAAGTGGCGTATCCCGTTGCTGTTGGCAAAAAAATTACAGCTGCAAATCAAAGAATAAAACTAAACTTAAAAATTTAATGACAGCAATGACTGCTAGTGTAATTAAATAATCGAATTTAATTAAAGCTACCAGAAATGGATAAGAGTGATTATTGATTTAGTCAATAAATCGTCAATATTTTCGTTGTGTGATTTCAACTCGTACCAATATTCGTTTAGTCATATTAAAGATTTTTGCGAGCTTCTAATATCGTTGGGAGACATTTAAAAAACCTCGAATATATACAACGGAAATAAAAACACACTTTTCGAAGCCAATATTCATGAATCATATTTATAGTTTTTATTTTTTAAGCATTTAGATGCTTCATGTTTAATGTTTAATTTAAGGTTCGAGTCCCGTCTGCTACCTGGTCCGCGTGGAATATTTTCTAGTTACATTTTCTTTAGAACCATATTTATATTAGTATCTAAAAGCACGTTTACTGAACCAAAAAACACATTTCCTTCTGTTCTAAGAATTGTTATGCGTTGTCCCTGAATGCTATTTAGATGGGTCAGCGACATTTCGTGTACAATTTCTAAAGTGAAATTCCACCAAAGCTGAACGTTTCTACCCATTAAACTTTGGTGCACTGAGCGTATGGTGAAAGAATGCACGACGCGAACGGGTGGTTTGGTTGGCACGCTTGGCATGTCTCCCGAATGACACAACGCGGGAAAATGGCCATGTCTTGGGGCAAGATGTGAGATACAAACTATTTTTTAATATATCATCATCATCGTCAACAACAGCCTATCTTTGTCCACTGCTGGACATAGGCCTCTCCAATTACACGCTACTCAGATCGATCTTGGGCTACTCGCATCCAGCTCCTGCCAGCCACCTTGTGCAAATCGTCACTCCATCGCGCCTGAGGACGTCCTACACTATGTTTTAAATTTGTCCATTAATAAAAATAGGAATAGCATCATCAAAAATCGGGGAACCAAGGAGACGAAGTGATTTGGTCACAAGAATTTTTATGTTAAGAGCTAAAGTCGATTTTTTTTTAATAATGTGTTGTAAATGTTCAGGTGAAAATATTGATTCTGGAATAAATAGCTCGCATTTTAAATAATTTAAGTCAAGGCTAATACTTTTGAATTTATCAATAATGAGTTGAAAATCTGAGAGAACGTTGAAATATCGCCAGCGATAGTTCCGTCATCAAGGTACCATACATTAAATTTTGAATTTAGCGAGTCAATAATAGGTTGTATAGCCAAACTAAAAATAGCAGGCCCGAGAGGATCGCCTTGCTGATAGCCCACAGATGAATACAAGAGGTTATTTTTGAAAAGAAGTTTAGTTGATTTGATATATGTAGTTTATAACTACAAATCCAAATAAAATTTAGTTTTTGAGATAATCGCAGACAAACATACATACATACAGGTCAAAGAGAGAACTTTTTTTTTAAGTCAGTTCAACAGTGTAAATGCACTCGAATCAGTAGTGCCTTCTAATTAATTTTTATATCAAAAAGTAGATTCAAATATCACCCTGATATTTATATAAACTTACTTACAAAACATTTGTGTTATTTAATCCCATCTACTAGCCTCATAGATTATAGTAAAATAAGTTATTTACGGGATAACGGGAAATATCAGAAACTCGCTAAAAACAAGGGACATGGTAACAATCCCGTAAATAACTTATATTACTATAATATTAGTGACCATGAAAGTTTAAAACAAAACACGTCATAGATCTCTGAAAACCTTATTTACTTATTTTACCAGAACACCAATAAAAAAGATAATAAATGTTTTAATAGTCTTCTGTAAGGAGACGGTCGCTTAAATTTAAATCTAAAAGCCTACTTCTTTTTGCAATTAAATTAGAGATACTTCAAATATCACTCAAATTACTACATCTTAATATCATCATATTTTTTGATAATACATAAATGTCAAAAAAAATGTTAAAAACATCAATTAGCATAGCCCCAAATTGAGCACTTAGGCTTCTGTTATGGCATAAAGTAACAGATAGAATACATATACATTTAAAAGTGTATTTATAAAGAAATACGTATTAAACATCCATGACTTGATGCAATAAAGAGTATAAATTATAAACGCTCGTATTCATCACACAAACATCTATCCCCACCGGGATTCGAATCCGGGACCTCTCGTGTAAGTGACATCGTGAAACACAGCGTACATACCACTCGCTAACGGAGGTACTCAAATTCATTAATGACATCTTGCCATGTAAATCATGATTAAGTAGTAGCCGATAGCACTATAAATTCTAAGAAATACCTTATGCATCAATCAATCACTTTTCAAATCATGCTTTTAAGAGGAAATGAAAAAGTAATTCGCGATTCCTTTACACTTGCCCCAAAGAGCAAGTAGGAAATAGCCGAGAAGTGGATGGAAATAAGAGCTAAACGCTATGAAGACAGATTTGTTTTATTCACCGTTTAGATACGTGCGCGCCCGACCGTTTCCAAGTCCCGTTTTAAAAGGCTTTTTTGAACGTATCCTCCCGAAGGGAAGACAAATGTGGAATCTGTATTGGCTTTAAGTCGAAATCTGATGCCATTAAAGGAAACGTTGCTAACAATAATGAATTTAAAGTATCATAGGTTTTACTTAATTCATTCGTATTCCTCGAAGTCGTCTTAATGATAAATATTTAAGTCAAGGTATCTTTGCTCAAAGTTATTGGCTGCATGTCCAGCAGTATAGAAATTATGTGCTTCAAATTCGCAATTTCAAATATATGTTTGCAATAGTAAATTATGAAACTTGTAAATTTAATGCGGACTTCCTTCAGTGGCACTTGAGTAGTCACTGAGGGAAATCCGTATTAAATACCGCATAAGTGTATGAACCACCATTCTCTCTGTTGGATAATATAAAAGCATCGCTTAGGTTTTCGAGTGATTCTAATCTAACGAAGATTTAGGACATCGAACATTAGGATGTTTTTCATACCATTACGTCTTCTATTTCTTTAACTCGTTCCATAAAATATATCAATTGAAGCATAGTAAATCAAGGGAATGTTTGACAAATCTATTTATTTAATAATTTAATAAACAGTCATAAAACGTATTTCGTTGTAGCTAAACGAAATGAGGGCAAGATGAAAGATGTTATTTCATATCAGTTGATAGGACAAATAAATAAACTACGGAAAACGATAAAGGCACATGTATATGTATAAAATAAACTTGCGTGGATCTCTAGACGCCGCGGCCGCGTCAAGCAACATCCATCAATTCGTCGGTATTATTTACGTTCCGACGCTGTAAAAACTTTAAGTGATCACCATTTTTACGAGCGCTGTTCGAACCCTCGTAAACATTCTGCTTCTGCACATCAAAGTTTATAATCCGTGGTGAGAATTAACGTTTCGAGTTTATTAGGTCGTTGCGGCTCACAATCAAACTTGTCTCTCAAGTCGTATTCTCTGCGCTGTTAAGTTTTATTTTCAATTCATTCATCTTATTTTACATTTAAATGTTAATTTTTATCTATATGAATTTTAGATATTATTTTTATTATAAACTTGGAGGTGATCCTGTCTTGTTCTGCGTGGAAAAAATGAATTCCCATAAACTTTCACCTCTCTTCTGGATGAAAAGGGTTTTCATCACAAAGGTTTCATACGAAATTTCATTTAAATCGGTTTATCAATTTTAATTCAGAAGAGGTAACTGACAGACAGACTGGCAGACCGACCCAATTTTGCATTTATAATATTAGCGTGGATTTTAATATTGTGGTAATTTGTTTTCATTATAGTATTTTGATCCGACTATATAAGTTTTTCTAAAAATACTTTGAAACCCCTTTGCTTAAAAACATACATAAAATAAATATTCATTAACATTAACTTTTTAGTTAGAATTTTAATTTTTTTAGCATGTAACTGCTTGATGTTTAAATCTAACGAAAATATAACTAGAATAAATTCCACGTGGACCAGGCAGCAGACGGGACTCTAATAATTGCTATCTCTTCCTTCAAATGTTTAATACTTGTAAAAGTATTCATTTGACATTGTGGGTTACCTATAATGCGAAGAGATGGCGCTGCCTTGCAGCTTAAGAATGATGCTAGAAGAATTTCAACGCGGCCATCAGGGCATAATAGCATAATTGGTCAGTGCATTCGCCCGTATTGCGAAAGGTACGGGTTCGAGTCCCGTCTGCTACCTGGTCCACGTGGAATTTTTTCTAGTTATATTTTCTTTAGATTAACTTTTTATTTCCCGGCCAGGTATAAAACGGTAGTATTAATTATTAAATTCGTGCATCTTCAATGAACAAAAACAAAATAAAAAAGGTTTTACGCAAAGCTCTAATCACAAATAACCGCAGTGAATTTTTTCGGTTATGCAACAAATCTTTGTGAACGGAGGGAGTGCCCACAAATTTCCTTAGACGTCGTTGATCCTCGGGGATCCTCAAATTAAAATGGGACTTCTAAATTTTAAGGAGATTTCCGCGGATCGTAGCTCGTTCGTTATAAAAGTCGATTTGTGTATTGGGCCGCGCTTACCCAAAATGAGGTTGTGTTCTTTTTATTATTTTGGCAATTCCGACTACTAATTTAATTAGTACGGACAATTCCGTGGAGGTTTGCATTATTGGATAAGAACTTTTAAGGGTTTTCAGACAAAGTCATTTGGAACTTCTTAGTTTTGTGCAAGTTATAATAATTTTGTATTCTTTGAATGGGCGCTTATACTTATATTTGCCTATCACATTACTCACTAAACTCTAGAATTTAGCAGCAATACTTTAGTATTTGATAAGAACCTTGTTATATTTATTATTTTTAATATAAAAGACTGTATTTTTATATTTGTCCTTATTAATGTTAATAATTTTTAGCACTTCATGCACGTAATAAATTCGGTGGCGTAAAAGTTTATAATCAATTTTCATAGAAGTAACTTGATG
This sequence comes from Chilo suppressalis, assembly GCA_902850365.2. Taxonomy (NCBI): domain Eukaryota; kingdom Metazoa; phylum Arthropoda; class Insecta; order Lepidoptera; family Crambidae; genus Chilo; species Chilo suppressalis. The sequence goes on along the minus strand of OU963913.1, from coordinate 21,288,522 downwards.
TCTTTCTAAAATGTTTATGCGCTATACTTTTTTGTTAATGAAATCTTTACATTCATTGAACATAAATACTATAATGTTAATGTTTTGATATTATAGATAAGATTGCTAATAAATGTGTTTAATAATCTTTTTGTTTCTTTCCAGGTACTCATCCGCTCCTTTATCGCGAATAGGTAAACAAAGCGTCTTCTCCCCTAGGACTAGTTGCTGATTGAATGGGATTGATATTGTTTTTGGCGTCAATAGGAAACTAATCTGATAAACATACCATTTATTAGATTATTTCTTAGTTCTTCGTCAATATTGTTATAATATTGGCATCAAGATTTTCTACATGCTTGAAGAATAGAATTGTTTCCTCATAGGTATTGGACACGCCCACAGGAACTGTAGTTATTTTGAATATTCTTAATAACATTTCAGTTTCCTGTCACATGGTATTTTTTTGTACGACTGAATAGATTTCAAGTTTGAAGATACTTAAAATTAGACTGGGGTACATAATTATGACATTCCACCTCATAGCTTCACCAATTTATTAGCTCGAAGAGGCACATCTAATCTCCGGATTTAATCACTGTCTAACTTGATATTCAGATGAAATTGTTAATTATATTGAGAAACCTAATCGTCCATTTGCAGCTCCGTCTGTGATTCTGACACTGTAACGGTGGTCCCCCCTTCACCCTTTTAGTTTGGAACTAACTAGTAATCAATAAGTAACTTCAGACGATATCGGCCGACTGTCAAAGAGAACTCGGCCGATAAGCCTCAGTTGGAGGTCTCAAGTTTTCAACTGATGTCCGAATAGAGTTGAAATAATGACCAAGTTTACAATTAACTGTTTCTGGCGAGATTTGGACAATAATCTGTGTAATCAATCTGATTGACTACGTTTCTGGCTAGCTAGTTAAATCATAATCTTGGAAGTTATCAATCATGATAGAGTTGTTTAGTAACATTGATCTAAACACGCATTACAATTTAAAACTACCCTTTACTTTATGTCAATTTTGTGTATCTGTAATAAGTGAAATCGCCAAAGTTGTAATCGGTAAGAGAATGGTAGGCGTCACGCAAATGGTACTTGGTATAATAAGCTTTACGAGCAATGGTTGCTTTTTATTTACCATCAGGGGTCACCCTCTTATCTTAATACTTCTATAGTAGAAGGAAGAAAATTTAAACCGGTTTTTTCAAAGTAATTATAACTCGAAACCGTGTGTCGAAAGAGAGAAAAAAAAACGATTCGACGAAAACTCACAGCTTATTTTCATTTCCAAAACATACTTTGTATCATATTATATAAAATGTAATGTAACTATTCCGGATCGATTATTTCAAGTCAGTTAAGACAAAATTCCCTAAAAGCTGTCACTGCTGAACAAGGTCCTTATACATCACCGAACCTAACTTTATGTTAAAGTTTGCAGTTAACTCACTTAAAGGCAAGTTTAAACGCATTTCAAGATTGTCTTAGAGCCATTTGCCAACCATCAGTACCCCTTTGTCGAAACTTTAGCGCTAACCACAGGATAATTTGCTGGTTAGAAAAATATCAGGGTTAATTATAGGTTAACAGTATCTGAACTCTAGTCAGATTAACATCAAAATACATAGTAATAATGCCACCACAATGTGTAATGATAAAAACTTGTTTTTTTGTGATGCTAACCTTTATTGCACTAGGCAACAATATCAGGTAAACAATATAAAAGTACTTGGAGCACGTATCTCAATCAATCATAATCTAAATCATTATTCAGTTTAGGCTGTTACAAGCAATCATGAATGTCTAGAAGCTACACCGTCGCGTCGGTTCGTTAATCTACAGTGGGAGACCTTTTACTGAGAAGAACCAGCAAGAAACTCAGCAAGGGCCGTTTTTTCCCTGTTTTATTATTTACACAGTCGTCAAGTTGAAAAAAGACTTCAGAGGTGTTCATTAAGTCACCTTTCATTACATAATGATTAAATAAACATTAACTGTTTACCTGCATTTCGATTGCTGTATCATACAGAAACTTTATTAGAACCGCCATCATTCAGACTTCACACTGGAATGCCTGACTTCATACTGCTACAGCAAGTATCAAAGTACATAATAGCATTCTCGCTAATTACGTAAATCACAATGATAAGAACCCAGTAAAAATGTTTAATGTAGGACGAATGCTTGTTTAATCTTTGATCGTCAGCGCCCACACTTCCAGTCAAAACTTCTAATTCCACGATTAAACTCTGGAGTGTTAATAAATCGAAAACTTCGCCTGAATAGATGCCGCACAGTCGGCGGGACTTATAGGGTGAGAATGGGGATCGGACGACTTATAATTATCCCCTTGATTCTAATTCTTCGGCTGATCTGATTTCGGGATAAAATCTCCCAGTAGTAAATTCTGTAAAACTTTTTTAACTAAACCTATTATTATTTTTCAATATCATCATTACATATTGTTTTTTTTTATAGCGAGGTAGGCAAATGACTCTACCCCACCACCTGATGTTAAGTGGTGATAAAGACCAAACGCGAAGATAGCTGGCACAGCGGTTATAAACTGCTACACCAAGCATCCTCACCTTGCCGGCCTGCAAAAATGCTTCTTCACGCCTCTCTTAAAGGACCCCAGATTATAGGAAGGAGGGAACACGTGCGCGGGTAAAGAATTCCACTTACGAATAGTACGACAAAGAAATGAGTCACCAAATTTTTAATTGTTCGTGTAGGAAGAGTGGCCACAGTAAGTCGGCTTAATCAAATTAATGTACTTCAAATCAATGAATACTATTACTTAGAAATAAATAACTTCATTTTCTCTTTCATTATCATAATCATCATTCATAGAGTTCCCCGAAAGAACTCCGTTAACGTTATGCTGGATAAATATTAGTAGGTACATTGCAATTAATTTTTTTTACTCATTTAAGAAGTTGTACTGATTTATAATGTCATTTAATTCATAACAAATTCTATTTAATACTAGTACATAGGTAAAAAGTACTCAAAGTCCTTAATAGAATTTAGTGAAACAGTAATTTCCATTTTATTTACATTTATTTGTACGATAGGAGTTACAGAGGCCACTTTTATACTTATCGTTGATATTGTCACAAAATAACAAATTAGAAGAGCTATCGAAAGTCTCTGCATAAAGGATGCTACTCGTATTTTCAGGATAATGTTGAAAAAATGTATCGTCTGATATTCAAAAAATGCTAAACTCCGTTTGGCAGACGATTTTAATTTAGATAAGTCCACACGAAATGGTTTTGCCGCCGCAATAGTCGAACCGATGGTAGGTATTCTTTTTTATGCATTTGAAGCTCGCTTGGATTTGAAATTTAAAAATTCAAGTTCAGAATAAATTTACTTTACTTTTAGAATGATATTTTTATGTCAGTTTTGTATTCAACTAAATTAGCTCTCTTGTTCTGCTTTGTAGGTATTTATTTATGAAATGTATTTTAGACCCGATTCTAAAATATAATTTATAAATTTTCATGTATATTTGCAGTGTATGGTGATAAAGATTCTGTATATATCAGCCAGAATCTCTGCGATAGCATTTCTATTCGCAAAATATTTCTCCCCAACTCCAGTAGAGTAACTGTGTTCAATAATTCACCAGAATCAATTGGCCGAGAACTCCTAGCACTGGGTCGATAGTCTGCCAACGTCAGTATTCAAATATATTCAGACGAAACAGGAAACGGATACATAAAAAGTGCTTATTTCGTAGGTAAATAAATTTAAAAGTGATTCTGTATTCGTACGGAAACTTTTAATATATTTTATTATAAAAAATGGAGGAGGAGCTCGATGGTGCGGGTGGTTAGGGCGTTCGGCTGTCATCGTTGAAGTTAAGCAACTTTCTCAGTGATTGGTTGTTGGATGGGTGATCGAAAATCTTCTATCTCGAGTTCCTCCGTGCTTCGGCAGGCACGTTAAGCCGGTACTAACGGGATCTGCAGTCGTTAGCACCTGGCAATCCACACGGGGCCCGCGTGGTGAGTCATGGTCAAATCTCCCTATTCCATTGTTCCATCAATCCATAGGGAAAGCCTGTACTCCAGCAGTGGGGACATTAATAGACTGATCATGATGATGATGACCTTAAGGGCGTTATTTGCTAAATAGATATTCCGATCAATTAATGATCCATTTTAATAGTATAGCTGTTACTCGACAACACGACTTTGATGTAAATAGCATCATAGTTATCACCCTTTTTCTGCTCATACAATAAAATGCTCAATATTCAACAGTTGGACAATATTTTATTATAATAAGATATTTTCTTTTGTAATTCCTCACCCAGTTCAGTGATTCTTTCACAAATATATTAATTCAATTTCATAATGTATCTGTGGAGATATCAACTTCAACATCTCGTTCTAATGCTTCATTCCCGTAAATGGCCGCAAGAACCTTGTAGGGATCCGGAGTAACACCGTCGCGTATGTTCAATAATTCACCGTAATCAATTGGTCTCCAGTTCTAGCACTAACTGGGCCTGGTAACGCCCCGCCGCAAGTCTACCCGCCTCCCCTTTCAGATACAGCTCTTTATTGCTCACGAATTCGAACGACTTATTCCTTCCAAAGACAAAGTTCTGCATAAGTGCTTTGATGTTGATGACGAGTTCCTGCGAGTCTGTTTCGTTTGTCGGGACAACAATTGAGCTGTTTTATTCGGCACGCATTATTTAATGAGGATTCGTTCACTCTTTTGTTGTAATAATGCGTTCTCATTTCATAGGATGGTCATTCATTTCGCCCTGTTTAATATCTTAGTTGTAATGTTGTTAGAATATGAATAAATAAGTTTCTTCATAATTAATTTGACCAAATGCATACATAAAGGAAAAAAACGACATAGAAGCTAGAAATAGAGCCATAAATAGTGTCGAAACAACACGAAACGAAAAAATAAGTAAGGAATTAAAATCTAACAATGCATTTTTATTTTATCCCTGTTATCAAAGAGACGTAAGGCATAGAGGATTTTCCGGATTTAAGCGCCCCTGTGGTGCAGTAACTCCCACCATACACAGAAGCACCACTACCTCTTAGTGATGTTGAGTTTCTGTCGGCGAGTAAGATTCCAAGGCTCCTGTGTAGGGATGCGGTCAAAAATATCGTATAAGCGCCTATGGCTTATGGGTTTGGTAATATTTTTTTAATATAAGATTAGGATTTACCCGCTTAAAATTTATATTCATCGAAGGAGCTCGAGCGATAACTCGGTAAGATACTCGTATATCTCACACCGACTCCACCCTCGCAAGTTTATTCTTAGGCCCACAAATCTGGGATTTCCCTTTTATTGGTTCTTATGTCAATGGCTGTTGAGAAACTTGTGAGCACAATGGGCTAGGCACGCATGTGCCAATCGTAAATTTCAAGTAACTGAGGCGTAGACCTCGTTTTAATATTGTCAATAGATATTAAGGACTTCTGCTCTAAAACTAGATTCTAACAGATATTACAGAAAATCTATAACTTGAGATCATTAAAGTTCTTTGAATGAACCTTCTTCTTTGTAGAAAGTCAAACCATCAGTAGTAATATCGCATCTTATGAAATATCGAGGACATCACACTTTTATATATCCGAAGCTTCCAATAGAAGTAAATTCAGGATATAGTATAGAACCCCCTTTTCCTTAACCTTTCGGAAATAAAGAAATCCGGTCAGAAGGACCAGAGCATTAACTTAATGGGATCTTGTAGCCGAGGCGATGAAAAATGTCTCCGAATATAATTTCAACGGTAGTTACTCTGGGCATAAATTTTATGCGATACTTTTTTCGCGTTACGTCCCAAATAAGCAACTTAGTATAAGTAATAAAGTAATAAGTACTTTTATCTTTTTCCACTAGAAATATAGCGACTGACATAAAAAGGGAATATATAGGTATATTATTTAAAGTTCGCTGAACGGCTATTTTTATTTATCCTTAACAGGCGATACAATCTGAATTTACTATTGCTCAAGATATTAAAAAAAAGCGAAAACAGAGAGAAGATATTAAAAAAGTGATTACAAAGAATTCTAATTAAATTTTACGTCCTTTGATGCTCTGCCAACCTTGCGATGGATATAGCATTTTGGGAAGGTATGAAAAACTGATATTGAAATTTCAGATCCTTTACGGGATACATCGTGTTAATATGGAAAACAGCTTGAGTTTTCTAAATAATTGCATAAAAATTAAGCACTCATTCCAAATAGGAATGATGACAATTTTTTTTTCTTCGTTTATCAGGTAGATTATCAAAAAGTATTGGACACGTATTTTTTCTTTTTTCACATAATGTAAACATTGCAGAGATATATTGATTATAAAAGTCGCATAACGTCACGTTTGAGTACACTTTTAAGTGAAAATTCACTCAAAAGTGACGTCACGAGCCCCTACTCCCAAACTTTGACGCGCTATAACTTTGTCATTTTTTGGTTGATTGCCCAAAGAAAAAATACGTGTCTATTATTTTTTGATCATCTAACTGACGGACTAAATAGAATTTCGTTTACTGTACCCCATCATCACCCCTATTGCTAAAGCTTTTACTCGAAAAGTCAGTCAAGCTGTGAGGCAGAATTCGAATCTGTGTCTTCCGCTGTGAGGGCGAATGCACCAACTGTTATGCTACTGTCTTTTTCGAGATATACACAATTACACATAAACATTACAAGCACAAAACTATTCACTAGCTATTGCAAGTACATCCATTTCCCGGATATAAACAGCGACAAGCACGGTTCCAGTGGAGCTAATTAAAAATCAAGCCAAGTGAATTGCTACAAACAAACAGGAATAAAGGAGCGGGCGATTGTCCCGGGCGCCAATTATGCTGATTCTGGAGCTCTTCCAACGGGCACCACGCTCGCTGTGGCTTGCGACGATTTATGTGGTCCCGTTAAAACACATTATGACTTTCAAATTAATAGTCGAGTAGAAAAAAAATCGTTAAAAACAAATTCATACAGAACTGAATTAAAAAATATTTTCGCTGGTTTACGATTGTTTAATTGTGTGTAGGTATCTATTTACAATCTATATATATAAAACTCAAAGGTGACTGACTGACATAGTGATCTATCAACGCACTGCCCAAACCACTGGACGGATCGGGCTGAAATTTGGCATGCAGGTAGATGTTATGACGAAGGCAACCGCTAAGAAAGGATTTTGATCAATTCCACCCCCCAAGGGGATAAAATAGGGAATGAAAGTTTGTATGAAACTTTGTCAATTTTAAACCGATCGGGCTGAGACTTTGCATGCAGGTATAAGAAGAATCATAGATGAATGTCATTGTGTATAATAAAAGCCTGAGAACAAAAACTGTAGTCTACACTTTAGCTCTACACCGAAGCGAAGCGAGGGTGGGCCGCTAGTCTAATATAAAAATAATATACACAACAACTTCTACCTAAAATTTTCGCTACAGCATTAGTTTTCTAAATGCTTTCTGTAGTATCTAATTAATAATATAAACTTCCGTGTTGCGTCGCCTTTGGTAGTTCCTCATTTTATATAGTTAAAGTTTTTACTTGTAGTAACTCCACGAGTTAAATTAATGGAACACAGATGCAGTTTGTACATTCAACCGTGACTGGAATATAAATAGACTCCAAAAGTTTTTAACTTATTGCGTTGTAATAACGGCGCATGTTTTGCTTAGATTTTGTTACTGCGGTAACCGTAAGGATTTCCGTTTCGAAATGTAGAAATAAAGATCGCGCTGCAAAATAGGTCAGCTAAAGTGTGCTTGGGTAAATATTTTTCTACTTTATAAACGACTCGTCGGAAATAAACCGACCGCCACAAACTCACGTAAACATGCAAAAATGTAGTTTCACCCGGACGAAACCAAAGAGTACCGGACGATTCCGGTTCGATGCGAATTTCTCCAGATAAAACATATTCCGTTTGTTGGATTCGTCGAAGTTCTCGACTTTCGTGAACTTTTGACTCTGAAGGGGATATGTTAAAAAAAATCGTGTTTCATTCGACATGTTGTTCTATTCTGCATCTGGTTTCAAACTGTTTCTGGAATGAGATCAAAATATTGTTATTGCACTAGTGACAAATGAATGTTTTTTTTTTCACTATAATAATTGAATGTGACCAGCTTTTAAAGTTAAACATACGATATTTTGTTATTTATTTGTTTTTTTTTTCTCCATTCTCAATACTTCATTTTAGCATATTTTATACATATCACTTGTAGCTACGATTCCTCAATTACTTTTACTTTCAGAATCTCTTTCAGGCCCTTACAATAGGCCTTTTAGTATTCTTTTTCCCCTTCATACTTTTTACCGATTTCAGACAAAAGCTTAAGGGCTTATAAGTCATTACGATTCCATTATTTTATACCAAGGCACAAGGATTGATTGCAAATGATGTACCTAACTTCTAAGAAACTATGGGTTTGTTTTAATTTAATGTTCGGCATGAATAAAGAAATAAAATAACATCAAATAACACACATCGCTCTGAATACCTAGCCATCTAGCGGTTAAGAACCCATAACACTTAAACAAACTAAATCAAGCGAGTTGTTTATACAAACATCGGTCCGACATTCTTATATTATTTTGGAAGAAAATCATAGTTAAATGAAATTCTGCTAAGAATTAGGTCTATAGACGAAAAGAAATATAATTATTAAAACAAAAAAACCCATAACATTTAAATGAAGATGTGAAGACGCAATCATCAGCGTTTTACTGTACTATTACGACCGTAACGACGGCCAGTTTCTTTATCTTCCAAATGAAATGTAATATCCCAGATTAAGCTTGAATTTCTTTAGGTAGGTACATTATAAATTGCGTATTATTTGTTTCAATTATTAATATATATCAAGAACATAAGTCTTCGTCGTCGTTGGACACAGCCGGTCCTGTTAAAATTGTAACAATGTGATATTAATCTGCAGTTGCCGGGATTAGAGTATCAAATTCCTTTTCTTATGAAGCGGGATTACAAGGATCCGAGAATTCCGCGTTTCAGACCAGGCATCTGGATTAATGAGCTTTGGAATTAACAATTTGTATGGGCTGGATGTTTTTTCCTGTCAGATGCGGTTGCGGTCGTTGCTATTGCGTCTTATTTGCGTTTTGATATGTAAAGAGATTTTATTTATTCCTAAGGTTTATAAGAAGAAGCAATAATCATTAGAATCTTTGAAATTATTTTTATTTTTCTCATCTTAACAATAATGATAAACATACATAGAATTATTAGTATAAGTTAGTAACAATGCCAGGCTTATCCTATGTTAGTATTGTTATATTAATAAATTATCCGCCAATATATACCGATTTATTATACTCAAAATAATCACATATTATACATGTCAATTTATTTTTATTATCTTTGAAGTCCCATGACTATTTCTACCCAGTGTCTCTGTATCAATAATTTTTTTATTCATAGTTTTGTTAAGTTGCAAAGATAGCAATCTAATATAAGGTTGGATTTAAATAAGTGGCTACAATAGCCAATAAGCTGTTTGGATACTAAACAGAAGCATTCTCGCATTGCCTACCGTAACCCTGTCCCCCTCTGGAAATCTTGCTTACTGACAGAATTGTGATTTCACTACGGTCTTCTACCACGTAGGTGATTTCCCCTTTAATTCGAGAGGGAAAACCCATATGATCTAGATACCTTATATTTTATTTAAACTCTCCTTGCCATCACTTGGGTTTATTGCACAATTATCTTCATCCTGTAAAAAGTTACTATTTCTTACTGAAAATATTTAATCTGGTCTTTTTTGCGCATCGAACTCTGTTAAATTTCAAACTCCGTGGCGTTCCTTAATTTCAGCGATTTCAGCCTAATTGCTGATTTTCTAATTAATCACAGGAGAGTTATTTGATTAATAGGCCTCCGATGCCGGGGCGTCGTGGATGGGGAATGTAAAAGAGGCGATGATTTAGAGATTTCCACTTTCCTTTAAGGTTAGGTTTCCAGCGTCTAATTAATACGAGAGTGTCGAGTTATAAGAGTTGGATGAGTTTTTTGTTCCGCTGTTTCGCTCCAGTTTTATGAGTATCAGTATTTTAGATTTTATTATGAGGTTGTACAGACTTTATTTCCAAGCACCCTTTGGTCTTTCCTTTGATACAAGATACCTTTACCAGTTTTAATATTTTTTTGGATTAAATGACGCCCAAACGTAATAAAACGAAAATAAATTCTGCAGTCAATGAAATCGACAAATCAGAAAACGAAATACATCAAAAACACAAGGCAAATGATATCAAGGACTGACTGAAAAAATACAACAGAAGGACCACGAGTGATATCAAAATGGAGGTGGAGGCCTGCAGCTGATACACGGGGCACTGAAGAGTGGAAGCTGCGAAGGCCCTCACAAGGCCAAAGGCCACTACCAGCCTCGGGGACATGGCCGGGCCGGCCTCGCAGTGGCATTGTCGAGGCCGGCCTGCCAATCTCGGAAAACAGACACCCCCAATGGGAGAAATTCGTTACCAAAGGCCTTTGCTTCGGTTGCGGCGGTGATTGGGACTTCAAAGGTGCACTAAAAGTGGACATTGATAGTTCGGAATATACGGGTTATAAATATTATCATAAGAAGCCAGGCTATAGAATAAAGTCGAGGTCCTGTGAAGACGCGAGGTTTATACATATCAATTATGTGTTACTCGCAGAGTTTACATACTTTGAGAAGGTGAGTGATAGTATTAATTTATATGATTTACATCATTTCAGTAACTACTTTCAAGTGCTCAACGGTCTTAATAAATATCTTTCCCAGAAACGATCACATATTCTGGGAATCTTAATGTCACTAATTCTGAGCTAGGATGTATGACGACATATCAAAAGGCTTTCCCGCAGGCACAACGCCCTAATAACTTCCGCAACTTAATTAATATTCGTAATATATTTAAGTTATTTATTAATTTTCGCGATATTTATTGACCGACATATTAAAGCGACCTTATTATATTCATGATTGATTGCTCTGTTTCATCAAGCTTACCCAAGCGAGAATGCTGAAGGGTTTTGAACCTCAGCACAGTGTGTTTTGGGTGAAATTTGAGTTGTTTCACGGAAATGCCATTAATTTGATGCAAAGCAAGGTTCGACGCCCTGTTCCACTCGGATATATCGGATAAGTAGGGTGGATTGTGCGTAGTGCTGAGATCGGAACAGTATCCGAGATCCGTAAAGTTTGATAAAATCCTGTAATTGTTCTAAACCTTCAAGTCTCCATTTATAATTTAAGATAAAATATCAACCATAATTTTAAATATGAAAATAACATAGCACAATCGTCAATACAACAATGCGATCCAAACGAAATTATAATTATGCTTAGATTGACTTACTTTAAAGCAGAAACTGGAGGCCTTTATTATATGTTATCTTATTGGCCAACACGATGAATGCATTAGGAATAAGCAATTTATTTTCCTACAAATTCAATTATAGTTTAAATATTTATTCTTAAGCGATTCAATTAAACAGTTCAAACAGATAGATACAATAAAAGTGATAATTAGAGGTTAAGAATTTTAGATATAATTTTGAACAATGGCCTCCTATTGAGAATGAGAAGTAATGAAATTGATTTATTTAGTACCACGATAGGGGACTCAGCTTAGGTCCGTGACCCAGTCACATCACTTTACGAACTATTAATTAAGTTTGGGCCCAATCGAAAGCCTTAATGACGTGCCGGCTGAAACAACTCTGCAACTTGAATGCCAACCATTCATACACTGTACATGTTAACTATGTGTGTTAAGTGTTCGTAATGTTGTAATCTCTTATGCGAAATTGTGTTAACACTTGGAACAACTTTTGGATAAGGCGGCTATGTGCCTTTTAGGCGTGCATTGTGTTAAATTTGGAGGTATGACAAATTCTTAATTGAGAACTAATAAAGGCGATAAGTAAACGGTTTCTTTTTATAATTACACTAGTGGCCCGCCCTGGCTTCGCTTCGCTGTAGAGCTGTAGTGTAGACTATAGATTTTGTTCTCAGGCGTGTATTGTACACATTGAATTTATTTATTTAATTCTTTTTTTATGATTCTTTTTTATTGAATAGGTAATAATGTTAACTTTTTTAAATTAGGGATGAGTGAGAGTATTATAAACGTAAGAGTTAACAAATATAATCAGAATGCTCCGAACTGCTAAGCTATCAGGAGTTACACGTATTATTGTGAGTAAACCATAAAATATAGACATATGCTGTTGCAGGATATTTTTTAGACAATTTTATGTAGAATATTTCCGTCATAAATGATTTCTATGTAACTTTAACCATTAAGGCTGCGCACGCGACGGAAGCTTAAAAAATGGAGTAACTTCTCCCGTTTTCCCAACATTTCCCTTCGCTACTCTGCTCCTATTGATTGTAGCGTGATGAAAAGTATACTATAACCTGCCCAGGAGTATGAAGAATAATTGTACCAAGTTTCGTTAAAATCCGTCGAGTAGTTTTTGTTTCTATAAGGAACATACACACAGACAGACAGACAGACAGACAAAAATTTTACTGATTGCATTTTTGACATCAGTATCGATCACTTATCACCCCCTGATAGTTATTTTGAAAATATATTTCATGTACAGAATTGACCTCTCTACAGATTTATTATAAGTATAGATTACATCTGTAGCTTCTTCGAAAACAGCTTTGTTATTATTATTGGTATTAGAATTTTTTATTGCGTCTAATATAGCATTATAAATATATGAAGATTATATGGGAAATCCTTGTTCCGTCATATTTTGTCAGTAATCAAGGTCAACATGATTTAATATTGGGAATGATATATCACCCCCTTACCAATCTTACTCATAATTTCAAAAGGAGCATTTAAATGTTACCCTTTCCATACTTGAGATAGGGGTGACAAATATCCTTTATCTATTTTGTGGATATTTTTACTTGCTATTTGTATAATAGCATAATTTTCATATATATGGCTTGTTACAAATTGAAAATTAAAAAGTTAAAAAGAATAACTTTGTATTTTGATTTTGTTTGTTTTTTTTTTGTATCAAAGTTACTTGGTGTGTCTGTCAGAAACTCTGTTGTATCTCTAAAGTTATCAGCATTAAACATTCTGTTTGACTTGGCAAACAATTTACGTGATCTCATTTAAATACTGTTTATTTTGCTGAATGATACTGGGTACTAAAAATCAGAGCTGCGACTTTTTTTTCTAAGCTTTGTTAAGAGTTTGTTCAATGGTAGATCCTATTCTAACCCCGAATTCTGAGACGTCATTTTTGATTTCCAAACAATTGACGCGCCTAAAGTTTTAATTAAGCTCATTTCTATTACACTCTATTTAAAGTAAGAAAATACACTTTACTAAAATGATTTTTCGAAGTCTCTAGACTCAATCATTTGATGAATGGACCCTCCCAACTTTCGTAAAATCATATATTAAAGGGTTGTAAATCATCAATATTTTTACCAAATGCCGGTATTAAATTGGCATTTTTTTTATTTATGTTCAGGCTACATAGTACCTTAAAGTTTAACATATAAACAGATATAAAACGTTCTTATCAATAAATTAAATTAGTTATTCAATTTACTAATACTTGATTTGTAATCATCAGTATTATAGATAAATAATCGGAAATAAATGTTTTTATCATTATTATATTAATGATATTTACATTTTTGTATTTCTTAATGTAATCGTACGAATCTCTTTAAGTAATACGCAAAGTGCTTCGTTGTCTACAAGAGGTTTGCTTCCAACATAACTGTCATTTGCACAAAACGTTTCCACAAAGGTATCGGTTCGGTGCAGCTGCTGTAACGAGATTAATCCCGGCGCTTCGCTCGCCCCGCTCGCTCGCCGCTCGTTACCGTGTTGTGTCGACTGAATATTAATATCCTCTCCATGGCACTTATAGATGCCTTAATCAAATTTCGACCAGTAGACCTACTTCGTTTCGTTAATTAATGACTTGACGGCGCTGTGGTTTTTACGATGTTTTTATTCTTGAGAAACCTTACTAGTATTTTGAATGTGAATGTCAGTATGTCAGATGTTTGTTACTAAATCAGCCTAAACAGGTGAATAGATTTGGATGAATTTTGGTTCACGAATAGTTTATTACCTGTTAAATGTATTGAGACATAGTAATAGCCCTGTCAGGTTCTCTAAAAACAACCTTTAATGAGGACTAAATCGTGGGCGGAAGCTAATGCTACTAGTATTATAAATAAGAATGTTTGTATGTATGTGTATGTGTATGGTTGTTATTCAATCACGCAAAAACAGCTGAACGGATTTGGATGAAGTTTGGCACACATATAGTATATTATCCTGATTGAGAGATGGGGTACTTTTTATCCTGAAAATTTTTAGGTTGTGAGGGAATCTTAAAAGCCAAAAATGAAGCGGGCGAAGTTGCGGGTGGCTGCTAGTATGAAATAAATTGTATTAAGACTAAAAACTGGCCAAGTGCGTGTCGTGCCACGCGTAGTGTAGGGTTTCTTAGTTGCTCGTCGTCACTACACTATATTCTGGAAAGAAAATTCACACTAAATTCTATATTAAAATATAGAATTTAGAATTTAGTGTGAATTTTCTTTCCAAGCTTAAAAGCAATTACTTCGTCTCAGTCAATTTTAATGTTTTCTTCCAAGGATTATCAAATTATCACAGGCACACACTCATGCGCGCATACACATACACTCACACACACACATCCACACTCGCACACACACACATCCACACTCGCACACACACATCCACACTCGCACACGCACAGACTCACACTCACATATACACACATAGAGTAATTATAATTCGAGGATTTTTTATTAAATATATACCTATGTAACTTGTAAAAATATTCAGTAAAAATGTTTAAAGTTACTTTAATAATTTTACTATTGTCATATTTTTTTGTCTTAATGTACCCGTACATTTATGTATTACCGTCACTTTCTCACTCACAATGTTCACCCCCCCGAGTTTTGTAAACATATTGTAATGCGAACCATTTAGAAAAACTGAAATGTTAGGTCTTTGCGTTACGAGCTCAGCTCAGTGCAAAAACCACTGTTTAATTATTGTTAGCTAAGTTAAAATTTTGTATTGGTGAATAAATATATTTTTGATTTTTTTTTGAAGGAATTTTTATTAGCTCAGAAATTTTCTAATACATAAGTTGAACGACTATTACTCTTAAACTAACAACTCTATATTGCCATTATAATTTTGCTCAACAGTTCATGAAATGCACTATTATCATGATTTCTTCTAAGTTTTTCAAGCCTAGTTTAGCTTTACACGAACAAAAATTAGCACTTTAAAGTATAATATTTCGCAAACGGATCACTAAATCGAAATATAGTCTTAGGAACCCCTAAGTAATTTTAAAGGGTCCATTCAACGATATCCCACTCGATGGGGTAGACGATGAAAAAATAAAATCACCTCCAGGTTACATGTCCACCATGTACCATTTCGTCATCATCATCATCATCAGCCTATTAATGTCCCCACTGCTGGGGCACAGGCCTTCCCTATGGATGGAATAGGGAGATTGGGCCATGACCTACCACGCGGGCCCAGTACGGATTGGTGGGTGCTAACGACTGCAAATGCAACCGGGACCAACGGCTTAACGTGCCTTCCGAAGCACGGAGGAGCTCGAGATAGTAAATTTTTGGTCACCCATCCAATGACCGACCACTGCGAAAGTTGCTTAAACCAGGGACAGAAAGACAGACGAACATGACAAAACTATAACTAGAACTCAGGACTACGGAACCCTAAAAAGGTATTATACATCTATATATATAAAACTCGAAGGTGAGTGACTGACTGACATAGTGATCTATCAACGCACAGCCCAAACCACTGGACGGATCGGGCTGAAATTTGGCATGCAGGTAGATGCTATGACGTAGGCATCTGCTAAGAAAGGATTTTGATCAATTCTACCCCCAAGGGGATAAAATAGGGAATGAAAGTTTGTATGAAACTTTGTCAATTTTAAACCGATCGGGCTGAGACTTTGCATGCAGGTATAAGAAGAATCATAGATGAATGTCATTGTGTATAATACAAGCATGAGAACAAAAACTGTAGTCTACACTTCAGCTATACACCGAAGCGAAGCGAGGCGGGCCGCTAGTCTGTGGGTTGTGGGGGTTAGATTGCATTAAAAATGAGTGCCGATGATTTGCACTTTTAATCTTACTTTTTGTATAACTGATTATTATTTCGCAGCCTTTCATTAATGAGGGAAACGATAAAATGGAAATTTTACATCATTTACCAAAACTCCAACAGAATTTTAGAGATGGTAAACTTTAATGTACCCGGCCAGTACGGACGCGACGTGCAGACATATTTTGCATTTCTGTTAAACGTGATATTTTCATTTTTACTGTTTGGTGTCTGTTGGGGGAAGGTTGTTAGAGCTGTACGGGGTAAAATAATAGAACTCGAACAAGCTAGCCTATTTATAAAGCGATTGCAACTTGTTATCGCAATGCGACACCTATCTAGATCTAAATAAATAAATAAATATTTCCAACACTCACAACAATTATCCTAGCCCCAAAGTAAGCACTGTAAGGCCGTATACAGAAAGAAAGCCGAAAGCCGATCGGCGCCGATCAGCGCCGATCGGCGCTTATCGGCGCCTATTGGCGCTGATCCTTTTTCTATGGACCGGCGCCGATCGGCGCCGATACGCGCTGGTCCGAATAATAAATAATTTGTATTTGAATTATTATCCTTAGATTAAATCAATCTAAGTTATAATCTTTTTATAAATCTAATAACTTAATCTTTTATTAACTAAGCGTTAAAATTATTTGTTTCGTACTTACCGACTGGTGACAACAAGTGTTTCTTCTGGAAGGATTGGTTGTTTATGCCAATTGCACCAATTTTTCATCAAACGGTTTCCATCCATCCAAAATGTAATAAAATGTTTCTTGAATCATTCTTGTATATGTATAAAACCTTTGTTCATCAAATTTCATTTCTTTACAAATAAATGATGGTATTCTCCGAAACGTTTCCTTTCTCTATTTATAGGATGTATAGCTTTTTTTCGCATTTTTAAATACACAATTTTTAACAAAACCAGATCATCGTCCGATGAGTCCGACATTTTGCTTGATCTGCTTTAATCGGCTTCCTTTATGTAGGAAGGATCGGCGCCGATAAGCGCCGATCGGCTTTCGGCTTTCTTTCTGTATACGGCCTAAGGCTTGTGTTATGGGATACTGAGGTAACGGATAGAATACATAATTATGCTGTACATATATGTATACTATCCTCGTGCTTACTTTGAGGCTAGGCTAGTTAGTTGGTGTGATTGTTAGAAATATTTATTTATTATTATCAAAGTCAAAAAACATTTATTCGACACAGTCATGGACACAATATAGAAGGACAATATATGAGGGACAACATTAAACATACATAACAGCTGGACCGAAAAGGACCCAGTCCAGCATTGTGTCAGTTTGCATTGATGATGGTATTCATCTGGTTCCCTTTCTGACATGATGATATCTTTCCTTAATTAAAAAAAAAAAAAAATAATCAAAGTATTCAATTAAAATCGCTACTGAATATAATTTATTAGAACATATGTGATTTGCACTTGTATGAAACTCAAACACGTATTCCGAATATACAAACTAGAAACAAGTGGATAAATATTATAAATATGAATACCTATAACTGTTACTTTATTACAAAAAATAAAGATGTGGTTTTTGGTTCTACTACACCAATGGTCAAGAGATGGCGCTGTAGTCTCCTGAATCGCGCTTTGGTTCCGTTGTTCCAGATTAATAAATACTTTTGATAGGCCTTCACAATGCAGTCGTTAGCACCCACTAAATAGAGATTCTATTCCTATTTTGTTGGTAGATTTTCTTAATGTGGGGTAAACACAAAAGTAACAGCACGAAGTTGGTCGCTAAAGCCAACCAACTTCATGCTGTTAATATTTTGTATTACAGTGATGCGCGCGCATCTTAAAATTTCACTCTCATCATTTTTTCATAACGCGCCTAAAGAAGTATAACTTCAAAAATGTGCAAGCAGCGGCTGTATGGGCTATTATGCTCTTAGCCTTCCCATTAGAGGAAATTTAACGAGTAATTACAGATATTAATTATTAATGTGCTCTATTTTCATCATACAATGCACTGGCAATCTTAGGTCGGCTGCCAGTTATATAAAAGAATGAACATGAGATCGGCTTGTGGCACTTATCTGTGCTGCACCAATTTATCCTCATAACTGGCTATTGCCTACCTGGCTATAAAAAAAGAAAAAAAATAACTAGAATACATTGTTCGAATAATTAATACAGCACCTAAAACAATATCACCGACAAAATATTCTAACTGTTTTCAGTCTTCTAGAAAGCATCTACTTATTAATTGAGTCTACAGTTTTACTTGTCAAAAACAGGTTCATAGTAAACTAAAAAGATTACTACAAGCCCAAGAACATTATCTATAATTTTTTCATGCAAGTGTAAGCAGAAACGTAGCCAACAACCGTACCGTATCCGTCGCAAACGACTAATTGGTCCGCAGCATCGCTCGCAACTAACTGCGTTATCACAATCGAGTTCCCCCACCCTCGACCGTTCGTCCCCACCATCGTGGCGCGATCATTTCGCTGTGACGACTTGATTATTGAATAATCCACTTTTAAGAACCTCCCTCATTTATGGGGAGATTGCGTTTGCCGGATGGGGAAATATACTGCGCTTTGATATATTTTTTGCGAAGTTTAAAAACGATGTCGTAAAAAAATTATGTTTATCTGCCTATGCTGATCTCATCAAATCAAATCAAAATCATTTATTCAGTTTAGGCTGTTACAAGCACATATGAATGTCTAGAAGCTACGCCATCGGTTCGTAAATCTACGGCGGGAACCTTGTACTGAGAAGAACCGGCAAGAAACTCACAAGGGCTGTTTTTTTCTCCCTGTTTTATCATTTACAGAGTCGTCAAGTTGAAAAATGACTTCAGAGATGATTCATGAAGTCACCCTTCATTACATAATGTAAAATTATACATCTTCAGACCTTATTATCTAGTGACATGAAAAAGATGCATATTGTCTCTGATAACCTCTTAAAGCACCAAACACCTCCATTACTATTCTAAATTATAATTGTGAAATCGCTTGCGATTCTTCATAACTTACGATATATATTCATAGCTTTGCGATAGCAAGTTGCTGTCGCTTCGTTAACAGTACCCCTAGCACGAACCAATATCGAAATCGAATAGTATGCGAGTACGAAATGTATTTTTCTCTACAGCCAAAAAAATCAAAAATTTGGACTAACAAATGAATCACATTGTGTTCCCAACTGGGATAAAAAAAATTGAGTTTGACTTGTATATTTGTCAGCGATTAAGTAAATCTATGGTTATGTTTTTATTTATTTTTAAGCTGCCTGGTCCGCGCGGATTTTTTTCTAGTAAAGTTTTCTTTAGATTTAAACATCTAGCAGTTAAATGCTTAAAAATAAATAAAAAATTAACAATAATTGCTATTTCTTCTTTCAAATGTTTAATACTTGAAAAAGTATTCATTTGACATTGTGGGTTACCTACAATGCGAAGAGATGGCGCTGCCTTGCAGCTTACGGCTAGGAAAATTTCGACGCGGCCATCAGGGCCGTGGTAGCATAATTGGTCAGTGCATTCGCCCGGATTGCGAAGGGTGCGGTTTCGAGTCCTGTCCGCTGCCTGGTCCGCGTGGATTTTTTTCTAGTAAACTTTTCTTTAGATTTAAATCTATGGTATCAAAAAAAATAATATATTATACAGTCAACTAGATACGGACGAACAATACGATACATAAAATATAACGATTACGTGACTGCATCTACTGGGAAATCACACGAAAATACATTGAAAGAAATAGTAGGAAGCGATAAAATTTGAAATATGCTGCAATTAGCTACTCGTAGCGTTACAAACGAAATAGTTGTGAACGAATTTGCACATTAATTGTATAATAAATCAAATAATACATATTAATGTTCTATGTTTTCCTTTTTTTAATTAATTGGATAGGTAAATCATCAACTCGGGTTTGATATTATTCTGTGTCATCATAAGCTATTCAGTCATCAAGTTACTGTATCAATCAATCAATCAATAAAATAAATATTTCCGACACTCACACCAATTAGCCTAGCCCCAAAGTAAGCACTATAAGGCTTGTGTTATGGGATGCTAGGGTAACGGATAGAATACATACACAGTACATATATAAGTATATTTATATAAATACATATTAAACATCCATGACTGGAGTACAAATGCTCGTATTCATCACACAAACATCTGCCCCCACCGGGATTCGAACCCGGGACCTCTCGAGTTGGCGACAGCCATGAAACCCGGCGTACAAACCACTCGGCCACGGAGGTCGACAAATCAATCTATTTATAATCAATTTATTTGTTCAAATATGAGTACATAATTTGGTGTTACATAATTATATTTTACCCTATATGGGTGTGAAACAAATTAGGTACTATATATCTAAAAAAAACAAAATTGTCACATATCAGTAAAAAAGATTAAAATTGTGATAAAAGCAAACATTTAGTAAATTGTCAAATTAAATAACATTTTTTCTATTAATGTCCCCACTGCTAGGGCACAGGCCTTCCCTATGGATGGAATAGGGAGATTGGGCCATGACCCACCACGCGGAACCAGTGCGGATTGGCGGGTGCTAACTACTACAGATGCAGCCGGGACCAACGGCTTAACGTGCCTTCCGAAGCACGGAGGAACTCGAGATAGAAAATTTTTGGTCACCCATCCAATGGCCGACCACTGCGAAAGTTGCAGTCGAACGCGCTAACCACCCGCGCCATCGAGCTCATATGAGAACGTTAGGTCTTTGGTCTTATAGACTAGATTAAAACCTGGTATGCTGGCTAACGTAATATAATATAATTTTTACAAACTCAGCTTATTAAGAGGTGTTGGCGACCTCCGTGGCAGAATGGTATGTACGCCGGGTTTCGAGGTGTCGCCTACGCAGAGGTCCCGCGATCGAATCCCGGTCGAGGCAAATGTTTGTGTGATGCATACGAGCATTTGTACCTAAGTCATGGATGTTTTTATGTATGTCTGTGTACAATAATATACTAATATATGCATCAGTATAATGTACTCTATCCGTTACCTTAGGTATCCCAGTATTTATTATGGGGTAAGGCTAATTGGTGTGAGTGTTAGAAATATTTATTTATTCAGTTTATACAATACAATACACAATACTTTATTGAAAACACAGAACAGAAATGAGGGACATTACAATTGTAAAAAAAAGAGTGCTTCAATGGGCGGTCTTATCGCTAAAAGCGATTTCTTCCAGACAACCTTTGGATGGAGACGATTGAAAGAAGCTGGAGTCGGCGGTGTCAGTAAAAGGAACCAGGGATTTAAACGAATTTGTGAATTAAGTATATATATATATATATATATATATATATATATATATATATATATATATATATATATATACATAAATACACATCATATATACATATTATATACCTATACATATTACATATATATACATAGACTTTTTTTATTTATATTATTATTATTTATTTATTAGTATTACATATATAGGTTTAGTCCAGTCAACAGAGATAAAAATGCAGCTATATCGACAAATAGTGATTCACAACAAGATTTTTAAAGACATTAATAGATTGTGCTCGTCTTATGGATACTGGAAGAGAATTCCATAGGCGTATAGCTTCGACGGTAAAAGAACTACCATAGAAGGTCGTGTCATGGGTAGGATTCAGTTTATGTGAGTTGTTCAAAACTGCTGCTCCCATAAATTATCCCTTTAAGAGAAATACTAGCTTCTCATACTTAATTTGCCCGGTTCAAGTAGGACATAACCGGTTAGAACCGCATCACGTCCGGTCATGCCCGGTTATTTGTGGCGGCCATCTTGAATCTCGCCAGCAGCGGTGGGGCGGCGTCGTGCTGCCTGAATTATGCATAAATTCGCAACCGAACTAAGCAGCTCTCGTAGCGTCGCTGGATGGAGGATCATACCTTGAATATTTACCCGTTTTGTTGAAATCAAGCGTATTAGTAAATAAATAATATCTATCACAAACAATGGTGTGTGCCACTAATTACATTTGTTACAGCCGGAGGATCGAAAAAAAAAAACCAATTATTTTTATATGAGTTTAATAGAAAGGAAAATATTTACATAGATAGATAGATAGATAGATAGATAAATCTTTATTCACACCAACATGCACACATACAAAATTGAATACAAATTTTACAATTATACAAATCCTTTAAAAATATAACAAATTATATTTATACAAAAACACTGATATTTTCGTGTGCAGCAGCGATGCGAATGGGCGAAAACTCAGCGTAACATTTACTCCGAGAGTAAATCGCTGATTTTCAGTTCTAACCCATATAGATGAGGTCACGCAATTAAATGTCAGATAAAAATTAGGCATGCGTCCGATATATCAAAACGAATCCAAAATCCGATTTCAAACACAAATCGATACCAAACGATTTCTCAACAAGAAAATCCGATTTCAGAAATCTAACCGAACCAAAACGATCGCGAGCGATCTAATACCACCACAAGTATCCAAATGTAAATCGGATTCGAAATTCGTGCTTTCGTTTTCGGAAGTCAGATTTCGTGCTCGGAAGTCCGATTTCAGTTTGCTGTTTACGGAAATCTATTGTTCTTCTCTAAGGCGGGATTATTTATTACTGAAAAAAGATGTCTAAAAACATCAAAAGTCGAGCAACTGACATTTTTTTGAACGCTAACCTGAAGTAATTAGGTTTGATTTTGTAAATGGTTTGAAAAATAATAAAAACAAACAGAAAAACCAAAAAAATGGTTGCCTGTAAAGTCGGTTTTACGGGCGAAGATTTTACGTGACAACGTCTTTTTCTCGGTAGAATATTTATTGATATGAATATAATTAAATTGCACAATAGGAACAAGGAATTGAATGAAAATAAGAATAAGAATTTACTTGCACGCGTGGGTCACACATTACCTGCGCGTGGTGCACCAGCCTGGTGTGGTCGTATAGCGCGGCGTGGTAGGTGAAGCATGCCCGGCAGGTGGGGCACGCGTGGGTCACACATTACCTGCGCGTGGTGCACCAGCCTGGTGTGGTTGTATAGCGCGGCGTGGTAGGTGAAGCATGCCCCGCAGGTGGGGCACGCGTGGGTCACACATTACCTGCGCGTGGTGCACCAGCCTGGTGTGGTCGTATAGCGCGGCGTGGTAGGTGAAGCATGCCCCGCAGGTGGGGCACGCGTGGGTCACACATTACCTGCGCGTGGTGCACCAGCCTGGTGTGGTTGTATAGCGCGGTGTGGTAGGTGAAGCATGCCCCGCAGGTGGGGCACGCGTGGGTCACACATTACCTGCGCGTGGTGCACCAGCCTGGTGTAATTGTATAGCGCGGCGTGGTAGGTGAAGCATGCCCCGCAGGTGGGGCACGCGTGGGTCACACATTACCTGCGCGTGGTGCACCAGCCTGGTGTGGTTGTATAGCGCGGCGTGGTAGGTGAAGCATGCCCCGCAGGTGGGGCACGCGTGGGTCACACATTACCTGCGCGTGGTGCACCAGCCTGGTGTGGTTGTATAGCGCGGCGTGGTAGGTGAAGCATGCCCCGCAGGTGGGGCACGCGTGGGTCACACATTACCTGCGCGTGGTGCACCAGCCTGGTGTGGTCGTATAGCGCGGCGTGGTAGGTGAAGCATGCCCCGCAGGTGGGGCACGTGTGGGTCACACATTACCTGCGCGTGGTGCACCAGCCTGGTGTGGTTGTATAGCGCGGCGTGGTAGGTGAAGCATGCCCCGCAGGTGGGGCACGCGTGGGTCACACATTACCTGCGCGTGGTGCACCAGCCTGGTGTGGTCGTATAGCGCGGCGTGGTAGGTGAAGCATGCCCCGCAGGTGGGGCACGCGTGGGTCACACATTACCTGCGCGTGGTGCACCAGCCTGGTGTGGTTGTATAGCGCGGCGTGGTAGGTGAAGCATGCCCCGCAGGTGGGGCACGCGTGGGTCACACATTACCTGCGCGTGGTGCACCAGCCTGGTGTGGTTGTATAGCGCGGCGTGGTAGGTGAAGCATGCCCCGCAGGTGGGGCACGCGTGGGTCACACATTACCTGCGCGTGGTGCACCAGCCTGGTGTGGTTTTTAACTATAGAAATATATTTTGTTTACTAAAACATTGTACATGTAAACTTAAACTTAACACGAGAGACTCATCGTAACGTTACCGAGCGTTACACTTTTTCATAAGTGACTCCCAGCCGCAACCTAATTTAAGACGTTGTCACGTCAAAAATTACTAAAAAAATATGTAAAAAGAAATCATTTAACATAAGCCGATTTTTAAATGCGCCGCAAAAGTTTTACTCTTAACGGTAAAGATAACTTTTCTGCTAGTCCTAAGCCACAGAATATATACTCTTGCCTAAGCCTAGATTTAAAGCATAAAGGAAAATCGCGCAAATCTACGAGTATCCTTGCTTCGTACAATTAATTGTTTGTGATTGTCGTTAGCTAATAAAACCAAATCATATCACAAACTAGTGAATTGGCTTAGTTCGGCACATCTGAAATCGGATATCTAAAAACGGATTTTAAAATCGATTTTGAAATCTGAAATCCGATAAATATCCGTTTGCGTTCAAAACCAAAAACGCCCATGTCTAATAAAAATTCACAATACAATAAACGAAATTTCAAATTAAATTAAATACAAAAATTAATTAAACATTCATTGTACATATAGTTGTATGGTACTTTACATAAACATAAAAACAAAGAAAACAAAATTGATAAATTGATCAGTGAGTAAATATTTATAATTTTTATTTTTACATGTCAAAATTACGTTTAAATAACCTAATGATCGGTTCGAGGTCGGAACCAGAATGCCTTCGAAAA
Organism: Chilo suppressalis; assembly: GCA_902850365.2. NCBI lineage: Eukaryota > Metazoa > Arthropoda > Insecta > Lepidoptera > Crambidae > Chilo > Chilo suppressalis. Next base: position 21,263,470 of record OU963913.1, on the reverse strand, counting down.
ATTAATTAATTGAACAGTATAAGAATGCAGCGTCGGCAACTCGTGGCAGCTTGGCCTTGGTGTCGGTGCATAGTAATAAGCCGTGGTTTGCTACGTAAGCGATCTTCCTTCTGTCCATTTACGTAATTCACTGTCTTTCGACATACTAAAGCGTTGAATAATAGGGGTGATGACGGGGTACAGTAAACGAAATTCTATTTAGTCCGTCAGTTAGATGATCAAAAAATAATGGAATTGTATTTTTTCTTTGGGCAATCAACCAAAAAATGACAAAGTTAGAGCGCGTCAAAGTTTGGGAGTAGGGGCTCGTGACGTCACTTTTAAGGTGAAAATTGTACCAAAACGTGACGTCATGCGACTTTTCAAATCAATATATCTCTACAATGTTTGTGTTATGTGAAAAAAGAAAAAATACGCGTCCAATACTTTTTGATAATCTACCAGATAAACGAAGAAAAAAAAATTAGTCATCATCCCTATTAAACTAAATTTCTGAAATACAAATGACTACCTACTTAAAAGTTGAAAGTGACGCGAGCTGAGTGACATTTGAGAAATCACCATCATTAGCCTATTAATGTCCCCATTGCTGGGGCACAGGCCTTCCCTCTGGATGGAATAAGGAGATTGGGCCATGACCCACAAAGCGAGCCCAGTGCGGATTGGCGGGTGCTAACGACTGCAGATGCAGCCGGGACCAACGGCTTAACGTCCCTTCCGAAGCACGGAGGAACTCGAGATAGTAAATTTTTGGTCACCCATCCAATGACCGACCACTGCGAAAGTTGCTTAACTTCAACGATCGCAGCCGAACGCGCTAACCACTTGCGCCATCGAGCTCCTCTTTAGACATTACAGAAATAGGTATTTGAAAAGCCTATTGCTATCGCGCATTGGCAAATACCGTGCGATAGGTACAGCGGAGGCTAACGCTGAAAATTGCGTGCAAAAATTCAAAAAATCGAGGTTTGGCTCTTGTTTAGTTCCTCCTCGAAAATTAGATAAATGTAAAATAAATTTTACTCATAAAAAAATAAGTAGTTATACTAGGCCTCCATGTTTTGCTTTTATTGTAAATGCTTATTGATTTATGTTTATTTTTGAGAGTAATGTCTTGTAATTTCTTTGAAACACAAGTAATGTAAATTTAAATGATCGACAAATGAACCTTGTAGATACCACATTGTTCTTAGGAATCACACTAGATTAAAAGCTGCAATAGGTCCCACATAGTTGATAGATTGTCGAAGAAACTTAGTTCTGCAGCATCATCATCCGCCTATTAATGTCCCCACTGCTGGGGCACAGGCCTTCCCTATGGATGGAATAGGGAGATTGGGCAACGACCCACCACGCGGGCTGTTTGGCGGGTGTTAACGACTGCAGATGCAGCCGGGACCAACGGTTTTACGTGCCTTCTGAAGCACGGAGGAACTCGAGATAGAAGATTTTTGGTCACCCATCCAATGACCGACCACTGCGAAGGTTGCTTAACTTCAACGATCGCAGCCGAACGCGCTAACCACCTGCGCCATCGAGCCTGTTAGTGCAGCCTTAGTTACTCGATCCAAATTTGAACTTACTGCAGTACCCCTAGCACGAACCATTATCGAATTCGAATAGTTTGCAAACCGAAATGTCAATGTCAAATTTTGTATGGAAACTTGAACAGCAGCGGCACAAAGTACGTAACGAGAACTAAAAATCAGTACACATTTTGATACGAATTCGATATTGGTTCATGCTAGGGGTACTGAACATAAAATGAGTAAAATTATATTTATGTAAGAAAATAATTCCTTTAGTGATAAAAATCAAGGAGGTCTCCTGAACGTAATGTAACAAATAAATGCGTTTCACAATTTTTCTATTTTATTACCTCGCGACATCTAAGCACCTATAATGTGCCTGTACAAATATAGATTAAATATTATTACACCATCAGTGTTGCCAGGTCCGATTTTCAAAAATCGGGAGGCGGTATAGAAAAAAACAGCAGATGTATGGAAAACAGAAAACCAAGAAAAACAGTAGATGCAGGGGTATGCATGAGGATGCGTACTTTTTCTTTCGATTTACACCCCCCCCCCCCCCCCCCCAGGAAGTGGTAAATCAAACGAATGTGTTTCTGTGGCTTCTGCCGTCCCTCCCTTTTAGACAATTACATTACTTTTACATGCAATTTAAAAAAGAAATTCGTATTCTAAAAAAAACAGGAGATTCATGTAGAAAAACAGTAGAACAGGAGAAATTACAGAAAAACAGGAGATCTCCTGTTAAATCTGGAGACCTGGCAACACTGTACACCATTCACAATAACAGTCAGTAAGCACTCCATTCAGTTGTGGTAACACTGCTCGCAGACGTGAGCAATCAAACTTGTATCCCGCTTAAATAATTTGACGTTGACATGCGGTTTGATCAGGTTATATCCGGCCGAATCCAATTACCACCGGTTAACTAATCGGGGATTACCCGCACGGTTCACGTGCTTGTAGCGGGGATGTATGAAGTTTTGATCTGTGACTAGTGTTGCCGAACTATCGATATTAAAACTATCGACAGTTTACATCGAAAATCATGTACCCTATCGATAGAATCGATACTACCGATAGTATCGATATTATCGATAGCTCAGAACAAGGCAATACTATCGAATGAGTGCAATACTATCGATACTATTGTAGTTCGTTAATAACAAACTATTGATAGTATCGATACTATCGATAGTGTTGATTTTATCTGCAACAATACTATCGATAGTATCGACAGTAGCGACTGTTCTAGACTAAAGTTTGTGATTGACTATAATACCTGAAAATTGTAAACAATACTATTGCAAATTGTTAAACTATCGATAGTATGGTTGCAAATAAAATCGACAGTATCGATACTATCGATAGTTTGTTATTAACGAACTACAATACTATCGATAGTATTTATCTCATCCGATAGTATTGGCTTTTTCTGTGCTATCGATAGTATCGATATATCGATAGTATCGATATATCGATAGTATCGATACTATCGATAAACCGATCGATTGTCTACGATTGGTTGACTATCGATAGACTATCGATTAATCATCGATAGTCGACTATCGATCGGCAACACTATCTGTGACCAATGTTGTTGTTTTATGTTAAAGCTGTTGTATAATGGATAGCATGGTGATTGGTTTAATTGACTGTGTGAATTCAAGTAAATCTTATCACTGCTTCTTCACTCAGCTGGACATAATGCTACACTAATGGGTGCCTGTGACTTTGTCTTCGTTCTCATAGCGTTGTACCACATTATTAACCGTTTCATCATCATCATCAGCCTATTAATGTCACCACTGCTGGGGCACAGGCCTTCCCTATGGATGGAATAGGGAGTTTGGGCCATGACCCACCACGCGGGCCCAGTGCGGATTGGTGGGTGCTAACGGCTGCAAATGCAGCCGGGACCAACAGCTTAACGTGCCTTCCGAAGCATAGAGGAGCTCGAGATAGTAAATTTTTGGTCACCCATCCAATGACCGACCACTGCGACAGTTACTTAACTTCAACGATCGCAGCCGAACGCGCTAATCACCTGCGCCAGCGAGCTCCTCATTAACCCTTTAGGGGGTGAGTTTTGGAAAATTCTTTCTTAGCTCACACTTACATCATAGTAGCTATATGACTACTAGATTTCAGCGCAGATCAGATTCAGATTAGTGCCTCAAATACAGATTTATTGCTAATCAAATATTGCCAAGCTTATGCCAAACGTAACCGCAGGTATTATCTCGTGGGTATAAATATTATACGATCGTAGAACATAATCTTAAACTTCATCGATGTACACGCGCTCTTATTCTTTAAAGACAAAAAAATATTTGAAGTAGCGAACAAACAAAAACTATTTGTTTCTTAGGTTTTCACGCACATCACTCATTAAATAAAACTAGTTTTCAGAATACTGTAAATATTCTGACGATGCAGACCTGAAAAGGCTGCGAAACGTCAGTAAATAAAGTTTCGTGCATTAACCCGTTAAAACTATTTGTTTCTTAGGTTTTCACGCACATCACTCATTAAATAAAACTAGTTTTTACGGGTTAATGCACGAAACTTTATTTACTGACGTTTCGCAGCCTTTTCAGGTCTGCATCGTCAGAATATTTACAGTATTCTGAAAACTAGTTTTATTTAAACAAAGACTAGTTCTCGCTACCCCTACACTACAGAGAGTTACAGCTCTAAATAAAACAAGAATCTTTTGTGGTTAAAGTTACAATTGTTTTAAAAATTCATACAAAGCAATTGTACTTTTGTTACAAAGAGCAAAGTGCGGGGGAAATTTGCGCAAGTGCCCGGTGGTGGCGGGCTGCTATCGCAGGTGGCTGGTGTATCCGGTTAAATCCGGTTACAACCCGGTTACCAGAGCCGGGATTACCGCCTGATCCGGTTGTGCAGTCGTTTGTGACTTGATTTATTCACTGCGGGGCTTTTGGCCTTTTTTCATTCCGTGTATACTTAGATAGGTACGAGTATGTACGTGAACAGCTACAAACGCGTTTTTGATAGGAGTTTTGGGTTTGATTTATTTTGTGGGTGCAAATCTTTCTAATCGCGATTGATTTGGACAGGGTATTGTTTTTATTAATAAGTTTGTTGCGCAAGGGCAAATCTGAGTTGTAGCATTTTAAAGCAATAATCGATTTTAATGTAATAAGCGTTAACAACTTTTTATAAAGAAAAATTATACTAGAAAAAAATCCACGCAGACCAGGCAGCAGACGGGACTCGAACCCCACTGACCATTATGCTACCGTGGCCCTGATGGTCGTGTTGAATTATTTCTAGTGTTTCTTAAGCTGCAAGGTAGCGCCATCTCTTCGCATTGCAGGTAACCCACAATGTCAAATGAATACTTTTACGGGTATTAAACAATTGCAAGAAGAAATAACAATTATAGTTATAATTTTTATTTTTTAAGCATGTAACGGCTTGATGTTTAAATCTAAAGAAAATATAACTAGAAAATATTCCACGCGGACCAGAGCAAATAAGTTTATTTCAGTAATATTGACATTAAAAATTGAAAAAGTGCAGAAAGACTGATTCATGCCAATGGGACTCCGACTGTGACTAAAAGGACAATGGGCAAAACACACCCAGCTCCGCCAACAGTGGAATTAGTATGAATCGATAAATCTATGAAAAACTAGCCTTTTTTATTATGACACCGTCAAAATGTATCCTGGGAGTCAAAAGATATGACACCGTAAAAAATATCCTGGTAGTCAAAAGATATGACACATGGGCATATTTAAATAGCTAAATAAATTCATTTTATAGTACCTTTATTTTAAATTAGTAGTAACCATAATAATATGCCATATCGTACTTTACAACCAGATATACGACAAAGCCTGCCGATCCATCCTTCGCTTGCACTTACTGAGCCACCTCAAAACGGTTTACGGGGGTGGAAGGACTTGCAGTTGTAAATAGTCGACTCGTCTTACTTCGTTGTGATTGTGATTGTCACTTGATTGATTTTTATCTAACACGCTTTGGACATTGGAACACGATTATCGGTTTTGTCAATTAGTATGGATGAACTGGAATCATGTTTTGTCCGAAGCGTGGACAAGTTTGGGTGATTTGTGGTCGCTCCGTTTTACAAAGAAATAATTTACTGTAACGAACAGAATGTTTGAAAAAACCCCAACCCATGCAGGGATATTTGGATTTAATCTAGTGCGGCAGAATAACATAAGGGGGCACCCTTGAACCTTGTGAAGCATTCCCATAATACCTGAGCCCCCTATGTAGTGTTGAACTAACTAAATTGATTCCCTTTTTTCATTAATGTTCGTTCGTTATAGTACTTGTATCTATTTAACTTAAAATAACTAAAGACGCCCGGGATGGAATTTGATGCGCTTTGGCACAGATGATCATGACTATAATACCTTTCAAACATATGTAATTTCAAACATCGAATATTCTAATCGTGTCCTCTTTAAAACAACCCACGTGATCCATAACGGCGGTGGGTAGAGGTACCCTCATCCTCATCAAACGCCATTCGTAAAGGGCCGCAATGAAAACGCAATCAAAATGACAGATACGTTTGCGGACAACGACCGACGCAAAAACTGACCGACATTCCTTTCTAATGTCCGGCAGGAACCGGTTTAATCCGGCGCGATCCAGTGCATTAGCGAGTGTTGTCACGCCCGGATCCACATCAGAGCGGTAATTTCTCAGATAATTTTCGCCTCCTCAATGCGGTGCCGGCTAAAATGTCGCGTCTGTCAGTCCGTTTGTCATGATTTCCATAATTTTGCGGTGACGCGGGGCGTTCCAGGGATAATTTCGAGTGTTACGTGTGCTCGAAGTGTAGAATAATAATGAAGCTTTTACCCTATGTTTACATTATGATTTAACATGGTTCTTTGTATCAAAGGGATGATGGGATTAATCATCATAGGTTATATCTACAAATTACATGGCGTAGCGTTTGACTTTCACAAGAGCTTGTAACAGCCTAGTACTTGTAAGAAAAAATATTAATTTGTTTCTTAAAAACAGTGATGTTCACACAATTAATACAAGAAACAAAAATAAACTAACTTTACCTGCTACTAGGCTTCACAAAATTAATAATTCACTTTAAGGTCTTTGTGTTCGCTTATACAATAAAGTCCCAAGCAATATCCAAGAGTTAATCATAAATAAATTTAAAGATATTATAAAAAAAAACACTTATTAAAAAAGCTTATTACAAAGTGTCTGATTATATTACAGACAAAAATGCTTGGGTTTGAACTGTTCCAATCATTCCAACAGGTTTTCTATATTAAATAAATCATTATTGTATTGACTTTGTAACAACATAATGATTTGTAAATGTTGTTACATTAGACTTTTAATGTTGTGGAGTTTTTTTCGCTCGTTTTTCTCCGCAGCTAAAAAATATGTCCATAACGAGTGGTAGGGAAAAAAAATTTTTGGACGATTCAAAAGAGTTGTACTATAATCCAATTTGAATAAAGATATATTGATTTCTGATTTCTGATTTCTGAGTTCTGATTTCTGAAAGCCCCTAGAGTCTAGACTGAATAAATGAGTTTGAGTCTTTACACATTTTGATGTCAAATGTTATTGCGTTTACTCAAGTGCTAGTAAGTAAATTCTGGAGTATCTATTTCATACGCCAGTCCACTTACTGACTAATGGAAGTATCCACTCGAACAGCCAATCGTCTCGGCGAATGTTGGGACCTCATCAATTAGAGCTTATTAATGATCCCGCTACGGAATCGGAGTACTTTCCCTACAATCAGAATCTGCGACAACCTTATTCAACTAATACATGCTCTATTTTGTGATACCAACAAGTAAAACTTTGAAAAGATGCAACCACCATCAGGAGCCTCCTCCTTTTCCAACCTTTTTACATTGAAATACAAAATATTTGTTATTCCTACATCGCTGAGCTCGTCAGTGCTAGGCTTGTTGAAAATATATCGATGTATCGATATATCGATATTTTTTGCCGAAATATTTTGATTCGATATATCGATACATCGATACAAAATAACCAATATCGAAATTCGTATCAAAAACGATATTTTTTAATTATGTGCGGCATATCACGATCTAACTAAATTCGTATCTGGAAAAATCGTAACTGGATCTCAGATTAATGATATTCAACATATCTATGATCTATGGTGTATTTAGTATTGTCTATTATTTGTAAATCTGTTTCGCTGGTGAATTGGTTGTGCTGATGTCCATTTGTATATTCTGTGAAGTGTGTGATTGTCTAGTCTTGTTAACGAAAGAGACCCTGCAATCATTTTCATCATTCGAAAATAGGGTCTATTTCTAGGGAGATAATTTTCGTTCCATTATTATTCCGCGTGTCATATTTCGTGAGCTACTGTACGATATTTTTGGGAAAATTGGTCCGATATATCGATATTTTTTTCAACTTTCGACATCCCTAGTCAGTGCCCTGTTGTACGTATTCAAATTACGAAGTTTCGACTGTAAAAACACGATATATTCGGCATATTTTTCTTTTACCATGGCATATTATAGATAATCTTGCTTTCGCAATAACGCAGGCAGACGGTTCGCCTAATAAAAGGCGTCCCGTGATCCCGGATCCCGGCCCTCCCCCGGGACGCCGCTCTGGCGAATCCCAATAACCTGCGGGACCTCTTCGTATCCTGTTTACTGGCCCAAATGCCTTAATACGAACTTTCTGCTCGTTTTCAAAGGGACCAAGTATTTTTTGTTTTCTGGTAAAATAATAAACTCTATGGTTGGTTGGTTCTGTGACTTCTAAGTCACGCTCTAGTCTCTGGGGAGTTGATACTGGAGCTTCGGTAAATTTTTGGGATTTGCTTAACTTTTTAAAGGATTGACCGAACCACAATGAAATAAAGCTTTCTTTTCATACTGCACTGACAGTAAAAATTGTTTGTTCTAATACAAAAACTGTGATCCAAAATCGGACAAAAATCGGTATATCAATGTTTTAATGTTGACCTTGTTGCTAAATGCACTAAGGTCTAAAATATAAAAAAAAAGTCTCGATTATAGTCTACTAGCAAACCAGTGAACCAAATGTTCACCAAAACCTGATTTAAAAAAAAATGTGTTTAATTAATTGAGAACTTCGGAGATTTTGTGTGGTTTCGTTAGAAATTCGTGATTTCTCGAAAACTGGAAGTGCTACGTTACTCAAATCCGGTTTGTAGTCTTATCAGACTATTCTTAACTTATAACTTAAATATTCTCTTTATCCATCTCTTACGGTTTGGCCGCTGAAACAGCACCACAGACGGACGGACGGACTTGTCTAATAGATAAGAGATACTTTCTCAGGACTCAGAAGCAGAAAAATAGGCACGCGTCTTTCAATGTATTGATCTCTCATTCAAACGTAATAATTAAGATTTCTGCTCATAATTGAATAGAAGACTTTATAATTTCAATCTAAGTTTCTCATAAGCACTCTATATTCTAACTAAACAATCGATCAAGATATTATCTATATTATATTAAGCGACTTAATCCTGTTATGAAAGCAGCCTTCAAACTGTCAGTTAGCAATTGCAACCTCCGCTTGTCAGGAACTGGAGGTCTGAATCTGGCTTAAGGAGCCGTTTCAATTTAGTGTCACTGCAGCGCCAACGCACCTGCTACCATCATAGATGAAGCGGACGACAGACGCAGAAGCGATACGAGGGCGCATTTTCTACCTATTTTGAAATCTAAACTTCTTTACATAATTGTGATTTCAAACTCGATAAAACGAAAATGCAGCAATAAAAACTGTTTGTTTCTATTATTTAATGTTTCTATTATTTAATTTGAAGAGTAACTTTAATCATGGTTAGATTTTGTTATCTTATTTTTTTTTTATTTTAGTCTTGTAATTGCACACCCCCTCTTTAATTAAAATTCGTCTCTCCATCCTATGGTTGTCTGGAAGAAATGGCTACATAGCCATAAGACCTATTGTCCACCTATTTAAATTAATGTCCAAACTTTGTACTTTATAATGTACTAGCGGACTCGGCGAACTTCGTACCGCCCAAAAGTAATAATTTGCAATAAATTAAAATTGCGACTATAATTTGAGATTTAAACTATCCTATCTCTCAAGTTGGATCGAACTGCACATGGTGTGCGAATTTTATTATAATCGGTTCAGTGGTTTAGGAGTCCATTGAGGACAAACATTGTGACACGAGATTTATATATATTAAGATTATCTGTGTAGTCAGTATTATCTATTTATCTATCTAAAAACAGACAAACAATCTATTCAAGAGATTTAAACTTTTATCAACGTATCCATAATTTTGTCACTTTACATAAGCGTAAGACAGCTAAACGGAAACAGAATTTAGCGGTTTTAGGATCTTGAACTGGGATACAGTTATTAATGGTATTTTTTGATTTTTGACTTCAGTAGTTAGTTTTTTTAGGTACTAACTATTACTTTGTTTTTGGAGGTTCTCTTTTATTGCGTGTGAACTGCATGCAGGATTTTTTAGCTATTGCATAGATTTTATCGCGGGCTTTGAGCGCGGCGACCGAATTCACAAATTCCGTCACGAAAAAACCCTAACAACAGTGCTTAAGAACACAATTTTCACCTTTCCAGAAACGGTGCAGTGTGTTAAATTTTTGCAACGGGACCAACGTTCGACGCATCACCGCGGTCGTCGGTTCAAATCCCGCACTCGTATATTTTTATATATTTTTTTTCCTTTTTTTATATTTGTTTTAGACTTTATAATAATAATTTAAATTTTTGGAATAAAGATGGTAAACTGTGAAGCTTGTGGAAGCTTTTTGGCGCCGGGCAATGCTGTTGTTTACTGTGCTTGCTCAATAAAATATTATAAGGCCTGCCTCGCCATCTATTAATATCAAAGAAAAAAAAATACTGCATCAATAAAATAAATAATTAATTATAATTGCATAAGTTGATAAATAATGCTATGCAATAGCTTTACTGCGGCAGTCCCCGAGTGCCACACGTTTTTTTTTATTATTTTTTTGTGTACGCGTACCGCTTTATGCATACCCCACCTCCAGACGAGTGCGAGGCTGTGTAAAGACTCTTCGCCATGGATAGATCTAATGGAAATCCGTAGCCTACCTAATTTTCTTCTTCAGAACTTCCAAGCCAACGCAGAAGTTAATGATCGGTTGTCCGAAACTTCTGATAATGTCTAGCTGTTTATTTACATTAGAAGTTTAGGAAGACCTATTCTCAGTCTTGTTTAGAAACAATTATTATACTTAAATAACAACTTAAGTAAATGAGAATTTATTAACTCGTCTTAACCATTAACTAACGTACTTAAGTACTTTGTGTATTTAATTTGTGAAATTGTTTAATACCTGTAACAGGCGGTAGGATAGAAAATTTGGCTGGTTTAAAAGAGTTGTATTATGCTTCAAATTTAAATAAATAAACTTTGACTTTGACTGCGGTTCCCTCTAAAATATACTAGCAATTGCAATAATTTTGTAAGTGTACAAGATATAGTTTCGGATTAAAAAAGATTTAAAAAAGAGTTTAATTTTGTGTGAGTATCATTAAGAAAGCTAAATAAATTCGCTGTAAATCGTTCTTTTTATTTAAAATCTCTAACTTATATGGTTTAGATACAATTTAAATTGAAAAAATGTGATACACAGTCTTGCAGGTCAACGTATAAACAATCTCGATTTTTTAACACCTTCAAGGATTTTCAATGATACTGTAATAGGGATGATGACAATTTTTTTTTCTTCGTTTATCAGGTAGATTATCAAAAAATATTGGACACGTATTTTTTCTTTTTTCACATATTATAAACATTGCAGAGATATATTGATTTGAAAAGTCGCACGACGTCACGTTTGAGTACACTAAACTTATAAGTGAAAATTCACTCAAAAGTGACGTCACGAGCCCCTACTCCCAAACTTTGACGCGCTATAACTTTGTCATTTTTTGGTTGATTGCCCGTAGAAAAAATACGTGTAAATTATTTTTTGATCATCTAACTGACGGACTAAATAGAATTTCGTTTACTTTACCCCGTCATCATGCCTATTACAACACACACATAAAACTTTCACTGTTGATTATAACTACCCATTTAGAAGACCATTAAAGTTGATTTTCAAATCTGAAAGTTTAAACTAGATTTTCTATGCTTTAGCTTTACAAATCTTCCACTGACTTCCAAATTTTAACGACATTAGCCTCAAAACTGTAATACAACACTTGGTGGGTAAAGTCTGTGCGGAAAGAGAATGGGATTTCGATTGGAGGGCGCTGTAGTGATTTTCTACCGTATTTGTAAGGTTTTACCCCTTTTAGACATGATTAAATACAAAAAATCGCAAGAAATCACAACAACAAACAAATCCGTATCAACACAAAACTTTGACGTTTTACAGATTGCTGGGTTTGATTGCCAAATAAAAATCTTAATGTTAGTTCCGTTTTTCGCGACGCCCATTCTCTTTCCGCACAGACTCTATATTTGTGAGGAGAACTTCTTCACCGTTACATATTCTTTGCGGATAAACGAGTACAGGTGAATCTAGCGGTAATAAATGGCGCCCTCTCGTTCGACAGGGGAAGATGAATCGACCGCCTTATTAATAATGAAAGGATAGCTACTTTAAAGCTCACATTCTCATTTTTAAGGTTGGTGCAATGAAATAAATAATTCTTATACCGGCAGGAGCATTTCTTTGTGTATTAAGAACACCACTTATTTATAACCTAGAAATAGGGGTGATGACGGGGTACAGTAAACGAAATTCTATTTAGTCCGTCAGTTAGATGATCAAAAAATAATGGACACGTATTTTTTCTTTGGGCAATCAACCAAAAAATGACTAAGTTATAGCGCGTCAAAGTTTGGGAGTAGGGGCTCGTGACGTCACTTTTGAGTGGATTTTCACTTATAAGTTTAGTGTACTCAAACGTGACGTCATGCGACTTTTCAAATCAATATATCTCTGCGAAGTGTATATTATGTGAAAAAAGAAAAAACACGTGTCCAATACTTTTTGATAATCTACCTGGAAACGAAAAAAAAAATAGTCATCATCCCTATTATGCTACCGCGGCCCTGATGGCAAGCATGTTAGCATGTCAGTCATGTTAGCATGTCAAACTTTCATTCCCTATTTTATCCCCTTGGGGGTAGAGTTGATCAAAATCCTTTCTTAGCGGATGCCTACGTCATAACATCTATCTGCATGCCAAATTTCAGCCCGATCCGTCCAGCGGTTTGGGCTGTGCGTTGATAGATCACTATGTCAGTCAGTCACCTTTGAGTTTTATTTAAATAGATTCTGATGAATAGAGACTTCATCAGTCATTGAAATTTTGAAACTTTATATTCTTTCATCGACTTTGACAAACTATGTTTCATGCAAAAATAAATTTTCATTTCATTTCATTACTATCACATTGTTATTGTGAAAAAGCACTTGTTCAATGGATTTCCTGCCAAACTCATTCTCTGTGTCCGTTCGTTAGCATCGATCGTAATTCTAGTTTGTTCAGTAGCCGCTAATTAGCGACTGTGTACAGGTTGCGCTCAATTTAAACGTGTTTGTATACGGGCTGCTCTAATTTTTATACCGCATGCACGCCAGTTGGGGGACAGCGCTGATTTCGGCAATGGTACGTTTAAAATTTTCTGTGGACTCCTAAATAATGCTCGGTGATTATTGACATATATAAATATGTCGAGCTATAAAAAGCGTATTTTGCGCATTCGTTTTTTCCCTATCATGTTCTTTATAAGTTATAATTTCCTGTATCTGCGTTATGCGGCAAGAAACGCGAACTTTGGGATACCATCAGAGTAAGGAAGGTTGCGCATCTAGGGCACGTGATGAGACACGAAAGGTACGCCCTTTTACAATTAATAATCATGGGCAAAGTTGGTGGAAAACAAGGCGTCCGTCGCAGGAAGAAGTCTTGGTTAAGGAACCTACGAGAATGGACTGGAATCTCGAGCGCCGCTGAGTTATTTCTTCTCGCTACGGATAAGGAGACGTATGCTAAGCTGACTGCCAACCTTCGCTGTTCGCAGAGGCACTAAAAGAAGAAGATCTGCGTTATGCGTACTCTTCAATAAAGCTCAGTTGTTTACTTGAATAATGCGTATATTGCGAATAAAATTGCAAAAAAATAAAATTAAACGAAAATTGCGAAAGAAAGTTCAGCGTACAAAATTTGATTTGCATAGAGGGTGACAAGTGTAGAGGGGGTTTTTTTGATGACGTGGGTCAAAGCTGCTTCTACTGGTAGAAATGGAGCGACATTCCGGTGTAGGCAGAACTTCTTAATCATGCGTTAACACTTCCTTTTTATTATATAATCATCATCATCATCAGCCTATTAATGTCCCCACTGCTGGGACACAGGCCTTCCCTATGGATGGAATAGGAAGATTGGGCCATGACCCACCACGCGGGCCCAGTGCGGATTGGTGAGTGCTAACGACTGCAGAAGCAGCTGGGACCAACAGCTTAACGTGCCTTCCGAAGCACGGAGCAGCTTAAGAAATACTAAGAAAAAATCGACACGGACAATTAGGGCCGCGGTTGCATAATGGTCAGTGCATCCGCCCGGATAGCGAAGGGTGAGGGTTCGAGTCCTGTCTGCTGCCTGGCCCGCATCGATTTTTTTCCAGTAAATAAAATTCTTTAGGTTTTAACAACTAGCAGTTAAATAATTAAAAATATATATATAATTATTATTATTTGTTAGGTACCAGATGTCGTGTTTTTTTTGTCGTTTGATGTCCTGTAGCTGTAAGAGGCAGAATAATTGAATTAAATGTCTTCGATACAAAAAAATAAGCTATAGAAACCCAACATTAACACACACACACACAAAATTAACAATTTCCGCTTCCAGGAATTTTCCATAAACCCAGAGTTGATATAACCACGTATCGTACGGAAAACATAAACTGAAATACCCACGAATTGAACGATCGATTAAATTCTCCCGCCGAAACATCGACAATCGTGAACGATTTAAATCATCGTTCGTTCGGTTCATTCGTATCGCCGGCGGACGCAGCCAGAGGTATCAGTTCGTGGATTCATTAAAATTCCTTTAAATCGAACAATATTTTGAACGTATTGTGTGTTTGTGTGTGTCCGTTTATTGATGCTTTTAGTTTTTAATCGCATTGAAAAGTGGTCATGTCGCTCTTAGGGTGACCAAATTCGAGTACAACCTCCGTATTGCCTTAAATTGTATACAATATTTACAATCTGTCAAGTAGATTAAACCACTGCAGAGGGACATTTTCTTTTTATTTCATATCAATAATAACAATTACAGAGCGAGAGAATTCTACCAGAACTGTTCCTATGTCCCTATGTATGCTTAGATCTTTAAAACTACGCAACGGATTTTGATGCGATTTTTTATAATAGATAGAGTGTTTCAAGAGGAAGGTTTATATGTATAATACATGCATAATATAGTAGAAAAACACTGATAATTTTAGAGGTTTTTAATGTAAGGTCGTTTTTTTTTGCGCTTACATTGCAAACGCTGGCTGAACCCTACGAGATAGATCAAAATAATGTACTACAGTATTGAACACCTTAAAAAGGTCTGCAAAAAATTCCGCGATGGTATATGTCGATCTCTAATAGGGATAATCCACAATAACCATTTTTTATCCTATACTTTTAACGAGAAACAACAGATTATATATACGAAGCGATTTTCAGCAATATAACATTCATCCTTATCCAATTTAGTACCTTAAATACTTGTACTTATAAAAATTTGGTCCTTTATCGCATGTAATTTAAATAAATATTTTCGAAGATATTATAGATTTAAAATGCAGGGACATAGCGGTTCCGACGCTACCGGGCGGGGGGCCTGGCAGCGCGTGCCTATTGTAATTAGGTATTAGAAGAATATCATTGTATAATACAAGCCTGAGAACAAAAACTATAGTCTACTCTACAGCTCTACACCGAAGCGAAGCGAGGGCGGGCCACTAGTTTATTATATAATAGCGACTGCTTAATCGTTACCCTTTTTTGCCAGAGTTGCAACTAAATAAGAAGGTTTTAAATTTTTCATTAGGTAAGATATTTTATAATCAAATAATACCTTTCTTTCAAGGAACAGCTACGCCTTTCGTGTAACTCTACCAATTTCATGTAGTAACGCCTTACGAGACATTGTTATTACAGTGACAAAATATCCCTTTCTAGTAATCAATGACGACCTCCGTGGCCGAATAGTATTGTACGCTGGGTTTCAAGGTGTCGCCTACTCGAGAGGTCCCGGATTCGAATCCCGGTGGGTGGCAAATGTTTGTGTGATAAATACGAGCATTTGTACTCCAGGCATGGATGTTTAATATGTATATGTACTACGGCGATCTACCCTGAGGGGTAGGCCCTGTGAGCGTAGTTTTATTAAATGGAAAACAACTTATATGTTTAACTCTTTCATTTTATTGATAATCAGGCGAATATAATAATTGAGCTTAATCTATCAACGCATGGTTTGGTGCCTGAAGTCTATCTCATGGAATCTTCTATCAAACAACAGACTGTAACGGACGTTACAGTACTGTGTTCATGCACCACAATTTAAGCGGTACACTTTTGAGCCGCGAGTGCCGTATCTAGGCGCTGGCTGAAAATCAGCGCTGCTGTGGTATTGCGAAAGTACTACCACATTAGCATAGCTGAGACAGCGACCTGTTCGCCCTGCACAGTAGCGATGCGCGACTACGAATGATTTTCCCCTTTCGACTAATTCTGAACTACTAATTTGGCTATTCGAAAGGCAAATTAGTAGTATGCTAATGTAGGAAGGCCAAAGGGGAAGATCTTCCTCCGAGCTGGGTGATGGTAGCTCGGGGGCCGCGGCCCAACTGATCAGTGTTGCCACCTTGGATTTTTTTAAGGCGCCAAGTCAAGGGTAAAATATCGCCAGATTTCAAAAATTTGTATTTAATAAAATATACCAAAATCCGCTAAATTACAATTACATCTCAGACACCAAGAAACCCTAATTTAAATAAAAAACCAGTGAATATGTATGAAATCCTACAGAAATAACTGTGTCCCACAGTCGTTCTGAATTAGTAAAATTTAGTTTTTTGAAAAAAATGGCAATATTGTTTTTACTAACTTATAACTTTTCCGAGCGTTACCTTAGTAGTACTAGAGAATGAAATAAAACCAGATAAATATGTATTTACATTCATTCTTTATAATCAAGAAATAAATATCGATATCGTTTGATTGCCGGATAGAATTTGCATTTTTTGTTTGTACTTTTTTGTTTCAGCAGCTCTTCTCAAATTTACTACTTTTGCTAATAATTCTGCTTTACAAAATGAACAAAACACCTGTGCATCAACACCTGCTAAAGGTTTAAGCCAGGTTTGGAATTCGTCGAGTGATTCCCATTCTTTTCTATACTTTTGTAAGTTCTTATTATTGAATAGAATTTCCTTAATAACATATTATTGAATACTCTAAACATACGGCTTCAGGAGTTCACACACTGTTAATCTAACTTTTAGACTTTTTAACAACACAATGAATGTGAACCTAATTTCTGAAACAGAATGAACGATTAAAGGAAGCCCTTAACAGACAAACGCGTGTAGGAATTCCCCTGTCACAGAGTAAGCATAGAACATTATGAAATTCCGGAAAGTTAGGGTATTTTCCCCTTAAAAATATGTTGCTAGATTTCATGTTAAAAAAACCACTAAAAAACACTAAAAAAATATACCCACCAGATCATGAAAATATACTACTAGAAGCCGTGAAAAAGCACCAGTTCTGGTGGAAAAACCGCCAAGGTGGCAACATTGCAACTGATGTTGGTCGCGCATCGTATATATGAAGAGTTAGCTTCTGAATTTCATTTGCGCGATGTAGGCTTCCATACTATTATGATCGCAGTGCAGGTAACGCCATCTCTTGAGGATGGTGAGTAATGATTTCCTCCATCCGTTGTATATATGTGGGGCATATAGATGTCATTATTCGAATAACGACTACTTATTAGTAATACTAATGTCAAATTTACAAGAGCGCAACGAATAAGGTTAGGTTATTCATTCGTTCGTTCATCATTTGCCTTAGTTAGTTTCCGTACGTTCGTACTTGGCGCCTGCTACGATAGTCTTGTATCTGTTATTAATTATTATTTTTGCAGTGAAAACTATATTTACCAGTGAATTTGTTTATTACTACTCGATTTGTATATATTTTTGAGGCGCCGCCCGATACCTTCGACTCCAGTCGAATGATTGAAGCACAGTCGACTTGGTAGAATGGTTCGTGGAGTCGATCGATTAGTATAAGTATTATTCGAAGTCGCGCATCGCTACTGCACAGCAGCACCTTAAATTAAATTAGTTTTCTTGTTTTTATTCTCTTCTTTGTCGCTATGTTTTTCTATTCTGTTTTGGTTTTTAATGTATGCTGGGTAACCAATTAATGTTTCTTTCTTTCTTTCTTCTTTCTTTATTTCTTTCCTTTTTGTTATTTTGGCTTTATTACTTTGGCTATCTCAGTTTGACCAATATTTATATATTACAATCAGCAATTTTTATTAAACAAAATCCAGAATACTTTGAAAATAAAACCACATTACGTCCGAATACGCGTAATAAATGCATAAATATGATATATGCATACCTAGAATAAATAAACACTTGTATTACAATAGCGCTTTTAGTACTAGCATAAGGATCTTCAATCATTTGCCTGCAGAAATTAAAGCACACAATTTGCCACTGTTTAAATTTAAGTTAAAAAGCTGGTTATTAAATAATGTTTTTTATAATCTTGATGAATATTATACTTATAATTTTTATTATTTTTAAAGCATGTAACTGCTTGATGTTTAAATCTAAAGAAAATATAACTAGAAAAAAATCCACGCGGTCCAGGCAGCAGACGGGACTCGAACCCGCACCCTTCGCAATCCGGGCGAATGCACTGACCAATTATGCTACCGCGGCCCTCACGGACCGCGTCGAAATTCTTTCTAGCTATTCTTAAGCTGCAAGGCAGCGCCATCTCTTCGCATTATAGGTAAACCCACAATGTCAAATGAATACTTTTACAAGTATTAAACATTTGAAAGAAGAAATAGCAATTATAGTTATAATTTTTATTATTTTTAAAGCATGTAACTGCTTGATGTTTAAATCTAAAGAAAATATAACTAGAAAAAAATCGACGCGGACCAGGCAGCAGACGGGACTCGAACCCGCACCCTTCGCAATCCGGGCGAATGCACTGACCAATTATGCTACCGCGGCCCTCACGGCCAAATTATACTTGTAAAACTTAATATAATTTAGGTTCTAAAATGTACTTTTTAAATTAAGATAGTTTTAAGTTATAAATTTTACCATTGCATGCCCGTTGTGGGTACACTGTTGTGACTTTGTTATTATTGCAATTCCAACTGCAAAATTGTACACAGTTTTTTAAGCAATAAAGTTATTATTATTATTTAATCTCAGCCATCGTGCTCTAATTGTTTTACTACCTACTTTTATATCCGTCTAAAAAGTAATGAACCAAAGCTAGAAGTAATTAAATAATATACTCAATAATATCAGTTACACCGCTGTATATGTATGTAACTACGTACACAGTTTAATACGGTTTAATGAAGTTACTTGGGCAACATACTAAACCCGGGTCTTACCAACTTAAGCCCCGGTGGGAGCAGGAACTTTACTCATGCATGTCTGGTCAAGTTTGGCAAATGTTAAACAGGGAAAGCATCGATTATGAACAATTTTGCAATATTTTTCTTTTATTTTTTTTAAAGCATGTAACTGCTTGATGTTTAAATCTAAAGAAAATATAAATAGAAAAAAATCCACGCGGAGCAGGCAGCAGACGGGACTCGAACCCGCACCCTTCGCAATCTGGGCGAATGCACTGACCAATTATGCTACCGCGGCTCTCACGGACCGCATCGAAATTCCTCTAGCCATTCTTAAACTGCAAGGCAGCGCCATCTCCTCGCATTATACGTAACCCACAATGGTCAGTGCATTCGCCCGGATTGCGAAGGGTGCGGGTTCGAGTCCCTTCTGCGTGGATTTTTTTTTGTTTTTTTTTGTAATTTTGCAATTTTTTTTTCTAACACTCACACCAATTAGCCCTGCGCTGTGGGTTTGTGTTATGGGATACTAGGTTAACGGATAGAATACGTACACTGTACATATATAAGTATATTTATATGGAAATGCATATTAATCATCCATCACTGGAGTACAAGTACAAGGAGTTTGGCCTATCGAGTAGGCGACACCTTGAAATTCGGCGTACAAACTGCTCGGCCACGGAAGTTATCACTGTCCTCATATTAAGGGTCAATTCTCACGTACCACAACCACACCACGTCGCAGCAACAAAATGTGGTCAAGCTGTGGTTACGTGTGAATAGTGACGCAGCGGCTTTTTGCAGTTGCGTTCTGGTACCGGCAAAATGTCGATGTGGTTGCGTTGTCGCTGTCGTTGCGATGTGGTAACCACGTGGTCATGTGCAGTTATACTCCGGCTTTCATAGAGGAAACACGGCTTGACTGAACGTAGTCATGGAGGAAAGATGACGTCATGTCGTGGCGATGTGGCCGCGGTGCCGCCGCCGGTGGTGGCGTTGCCGTCGCGATGTGGTTGCGATGTGGTCGTATTACACAGGTGGTCGATAACAACGGTAAAATGTGGTACGTGTAAATTGTAATATTAATTTTCAATACAAAATATACGCCCGACCACATGGCGTCGTTGTGGTCTGGTTGTGGCTGTGGTGTGGTTGTGGTACGTGTGAATTGACCCTAAATAAAGCAGTGTGGTCACAGCAATGGCGCGCGGGAATTCAATTTGTACGCACTACATACAAATGGAAGTGGTTTTTTGGCGGGTTTAATTCATCCCGCGCGTGCTAGTTTGCCGTCACATCGCGCCGGGAATAAAAATACATGCCGGGACATGTCGCGGACCTCCGTTGAATGGAAACAGCGGGATCACGCTGAAAAACTGTTATTACTTAACGGCTATCGGTGCGGTGCAGTCGCGGTGTTTGTTGTTGTTAACTGGTATTGTAGAGTGAATATTTTGTTATTAGGTACTAAATTCACTGCCATATTTGAATTTTTTTGTTAAAGTTTTTAAAGTTATACTTCTTTAGGCGCGTTATGAAAAAATGATGAGAGTGAAATTTTAAGATGCGCGCGCATCACTGTAACACAAAATTTTAACAGCACGAAGTTGGTTGCTTTAGCGACCTTCATGCTGTTACTTTTGTGTTTACCGCACATTAAGAAAATCTACCAACAAAATAGAAATAGAATCTCTATTTAGTGGGTGCTAACGACTGCATTGTGAAGGCCTATCAAAAGTATTTATTAATCTGGAACAACGGAACCAAAGCGCGATTCAGGAGACTACAGCGCCATCTCTTGACCATTGGTGTAGTAGAACCAAAAACCACATCTTTATTTTTTGTAATAAAGTAACAGTTATAGGTATTCATATTTATAATATTTATCCACATGTTTCTAGTTTGTATATTCGGAATACGTGTTTGAGTTTCATACAAGTGCAAATCACATATGTTCTAATAAATTATATTCAGCGATTTTAATTGAATATTTTGATTATTTATTTATTTTTTCAAATTAAAACTGAACTTTATTGACTGTAACCTTTTCCAGACTTTTTATTAATTTATTGTTATTAATTATTTGCATGCAATTAAAAACTAATTTTAAACGATGCCAAAGAAGGATAACTTCTCACGCGCCTACATGAGTACACGCACCCATTTTTTTTTTATAAGTCTGGGAGAAGAATAAACTGGGAGTAAAACAAAAACATGGAGCCAGGGCCAGCTACAATTTTACGGAAACGAATTATGTATAGTGTAATATAACGTAATTGTGCGAGAATAATCTTTCTACGCTCATTCTCCACATGGAATTTAATGAACAAAAAAGCTACTGATATACTGCTTCGTGCCCGAATTGTGTTACAAAAGAGGTACCCCTTTTTTCTCCTTCGCGTCCTAAAAAACGGTTTTACAATACTATATAGGTATATTAGACCTTAACTCTAAAATCTAAAAATGGTAAAGTAGATTAGACTGCTTTTCCTAGTTCAGGCAATCCTGTCTTTCAGAAAAATAAAACCTTATAAATACCTAAGCTATAGAAGACATATTTAGCGATCGGGTACCGACGCTTATTTTCATAATCACAGAAAAGAAATTGCCAATCATTTGATCCTGTCGGTCATTGGTACCACTAGGTACCTAATTTCAGTTTTGATTTCTTAATATAAAAATTGTGCGGGTTCGAGTCCCGTCTGCTGCCTGGTCCGCGTGGAATTTTTTCTAGTTATATTTTCTTCAGATTTAACTATAATTGCTATTTCTTCTTTCAAATGTTTAATACTTGTAAAAGTATTCATTTGACATTGTGGGTTACCTATAATGCGAAGAGATGGCGCTGCCTTGCAGCTTAAGAATGGCTAGAGGAATTGCGACGCGGTCCGTGAGGGCCACGGTAGCATAATTGGTCAGTGCATTCGCCCGGATTGCGAAGGGTGCGGGTTCGAGTCCCGGCTGCTGCCTGGTCCGCGTGGAATTTTTTCTAATTATATTTTCTTTAGATTTAAACATCAAGCAGTTACATGCTTTAAAATATAAATATTATAACTATAAAAATTGTATTTTTTCCCATACAATAATTTCATCTACCTCCCAAGATCACTAAGAGCAAAGCATTTAAGCATACCATCGGGTACCTACGCACCAGATTACGTTGTGTTGTACACAAACTCCCCGGCGGGGGATGTTTAGACGAGATTTAATTAAAAAGTTCCCGGGTCGAGGCCTAAAGTGTTAATCCCCTGTGTCCTTAGGGCTTCCCTGTTTCGTAGACGACAGGGCGGGCGCTGCAAGAATCAAGACTGAACCAAACTCGGCCTTAACTTGTCCTAGTTCGATAGCTTAGTGACTTCTATATATGGATTTCTCAATAAAAATCGGATATTCAGATTGTAGAATATTATTCTTAGCAAAATAGAAATCTTATTAAAAATTATGTGCGTACGTTGTCTTTTTTGAATTCGAATTGCAAGAGGGAGAGTGAATCTACATAAATAAAAATGAGTGAATGTAGTAACGAATGGGTACGAAATGAATGTATGAATGGACGATGATGATGGACCGATTGTAGCTTCTCCCTTCGAAGGATAGATGGCGTTAACAGTCCTTAACTATATTTTTATTTATTTTTAAGCATTTAACTGCTAGATGTCTAAATCTAAAGAAAAGTTTACTAGAAAAAAAATCCACGCGGACCAGGCAGCGGACGGGACCGCCTTAACTTTCAATCTCATAAATTTTTTGACCTTAACTTTCAATCTCATAAATAAATTAATAAGTATTTCCGACACCCACAACAATTAGCCTAGCCCCAAAGTAAGCACTGTAAGGCTTGTGTTATGGGATGCTAGGTTAACGGATACAATACATCTGATATCATATATAAGTATATTTTTATCTAGAAATATATATATAGGTACAAATGCTCGAATTAATCATACTAACATTTGCTTCCGCCGGGATTAGAACCCGGGAATTCTGGGGAATTGGAATGGGGAAAGGGAATTAATATACGTTGTATTGTGCCTACTTAATATTTTTTTGACATATTATTGTATATGTAATTTATATAATTTTGTTTGTTTTTAAATACAAATTATTATGAAATTATTAATTAAGGCTATGTGAATCAATTCAAATAATAAAATGAAGTTGTTGACTCACATGAAATTAACGTATATTGTACCTACTGAACATGAGATGTGACGTTGTGATTTTCTTTTGACATTTTATTTTATCAATGTATTAGATTTTTTATTTTGCAAATAAATATTTTACATAGACTAAGAGATAGGTATGCTCTTAGTACAAAAAAAAGTCATAACATAAATTTAAATCTGTATTTAAATTAATTTTTGCATGCTGGAAACGGCTAATTGTGCGATCTGACCTAATCAGTTAAAACATCATTGTAACCACAATTAATGCAAATAAATTTCATTTCATTTCATTTCACTTCACTTCACTTCACTTTACTTCACTTCACTTCACTTCACATCACTTCACTTCACTTCACTTCACTTCACTTCACCTCACTTCACCTCACTTCACCTCACTTCACCTCACTTCACCTCACTTCACCTCACTTCACCTCACTTCACCTCACTTCACCTCACTTCACCTCACTTCACCTCACTTCACCTCACTTCACTTCACTTCACTTCACTTCACTTCACTTCACTTCACTTCACTTCACTTCACTTCATTTCATTTCATTTCATTTGATTTCATTTCTGAGTAGGCGTCTCGTGTATACCACTCGGCCACGGAGGTCGTCAAATAGATAGATCGTGAAGTATTCCAGTGCTTATTCTTATATTTCTATTGCTGGAGCCACACTATGACGATAACTCAAAGATTTGCCGTTTTCTCAACGCGTCTTAACCAAGCAGTTCTGAAATATAAATCGCTTGGCCCGTCTTGGCTGAAAACGGGAAATGTTTACGATAACGCGACAGAGTGGCTGTAGCATACGAGATCTTCGCGGTAATACAATATAAAACCAATATGATAATCTGAGTATGAAACAAACCCTTTTCCTAGATTTTTAGATATCCTTTTTTTATCATTGCTCGACATGATGCGGTTACGCCATGTCGGGCCATAAATGGTTTAAAATGAAGTGAAAACGTAATTTAAATTATAAATCGGTATACATTTTGGAGTATGCTTAGTACTGCCCTGACTGTACTTTTTGCTTATTAGCAGACACTGCGTCCTGTGGGAAATTGTTATGAGGGTTTTTGCCTGTATGCCAATGATAACCAACGCAAACAGCTTCAATATTGCCACTTTGTTGACGTTCCTAGTGACGGCCACTGTCGATGTTACTATGTCGATAAACTTGTTAATAATGCGTTTTAAAAATTCAAATAGGTAATAAATACGTCAATAAATAAATAAAGTTTCGTGCACTAACTCGTTAAAACTAGTTTTATTTAATGAGTGATGCGCGTGAAAACCTAAGAAACAAATTCATATAAGTAGTTAATTACAAATTGTAATATTTGTTTCTTAGGTTTTTAAATAAAACTAGTTTAAACGGGATAATGCACGAAACTTTATTTATTTATTGACGTTTCAACGTGACAAATTGTAATTTGAATTAAAAATATAATTAGATTTTTATTTATTATTATTATTCTTATTTATTTATTATTATTCTTATTTATTTATTATTATGTAAAAAATATTATGTATAAATGTTTCAGTTTTTTTTTCTATTTACATTTACTGTAATTTAAATGTAAACATCATTTTCGTTCAAAATATTTGTTGAAACGACATTCATCCGTACATGAATTCACGTTAACTTTCCAGATCGGTAGGTTTTTTTTTGAACTGCTCGCCACAGCATTTATTTATTTATTCATGACAGGAAACATTAACTAGTTAAGATCAAAATCTATCTTTATCTAATATGAATAAACAATGCCTGCACTTTTTAATTTTATTATTAAAAACATAATATTTATAGTGAATAATAGTGACAGGTTAAAAAAGCGTTTATTACGGTACAGTTTTTTTTTCTTATGAACAAAAGTAAACAATTTAACAGCGTATAATATCGATAGTTTTTTCAAAGTACAACCAACTCTACGGTTAGATATGGCCAGTGAGGTAGGTCCGTAATACAGGCGCTGTGTGCTCAGCGCTCGACCCAGTACCTCCCTGCTCTTGTTTCATCTTTCAACATAGTTGTAAATAACACCATTATTAACGTGTTTTAGAAAGATTTATTAGAAATAAAAACATTGTTCCCTTATTAATTACTAGATTCCGCCCGCGACTTTCTCTCCTTAATCCTTGAGGAACCTGACTTTTTCCGCCATAGAAATGATCTTTTGTCACTATTCAGAAAATCTATCTGTGTGCCTTATCTAACTCGGTTCAGCCATTCTTGCATGATTGAGTAACAAACACACACTAACAAATTTTCACTAACTTTCGCCACGGTGTCAGGCTAAAATCGAACTGACACCTTCATCTATTTAATTGTAAGTATGTACATATATCTACATTTTCATTATTGATTGCCTCACATGTATAATATTTAGTTTGAAGAAATTGAAATAAATTTTAAAGAACAGTAATAAGATTAATGGCAAATTTCGCTTAATGCACTGACCATTATACCTGTTAGAATAATGGACAGTGCATTCGCCCGGACAGCAAAAGTGCGGGTTCGAGCCCCGTTTGCTGCCTGATCTGCGTGGATATTTCTGTAGTAATATTTTCTTTACATATAAACATTGAGCAGATACATGCATAAAAAATAAATATTATAACTATAATTGCTATTTCTGCTTTCAAATGTTTAATACTTGTAAAGGTATTCATTTGATATTGTGGGTTACCTAGAATGCGATGAGATGGCGCTGCCTTGCAGATTAAGAAAGGCAAGAAGGATGTCGACACGGCCATCAAGGTCCACGGTAGCACAATGGTCAGTGCATTCGCCAGGACAGCAAAGCGTCTGGTTTAATTGAAAATGAAATATATTTTATTGGAACAAAAATAGTGAATACAATAAATGTGTACGATAATAATTGCATTAGTTATAAAAACTGTGTCGCAACTATTATCTCCCACCTCTGAGAGTACATTGGAGTTCCTTACATATAACAAACTAACAATAAATATTATGAATGATTTAAATTTAATTTAACGTACTTAAATTAACAAATCATTTAAATGCATTTTATGCGTGTGCGCATGGGTATGTGTGTATGTGTGTGTGTGTGTTAATGGAATAAGCTGAGGTTATCCTCCGTTACTATCTACTCAGAAAGTCTTCTATCTGCTCATAAGTAAGTAATGACTTTAATTTAGTTATTTTAGTTAAGATACATAGAGTGATATTAATTGGATTTTCTAATGTCAGATATATAAAATAGAGTGTTCTGCTCAAATATTTGTGGTAACTACTGGTAACTTAGGAAACCTTCCACTGCTCAGGGCACGACACGCACACACGACAAAGTTTGACGGTGACGATACGTTAAGGAGCTCTCAAAAATTAGTGCTTGAGCCTCTGTAGTCGCTTAAGTAGCTAATGGAGGCCATACACGTTAGGTTTTGCATGATGGTTTTAACCGTGCATGCATAACCGACATGCATAACCGAGTTACATGCACTAAAAACTGTACAGTTTTATCACATACACGCTAGGGCTTGCATGTCGGTTATGCATGTACGGCTAAAACCATCATGAAAAACCTAATGTGTATGGCCTTCATTAAGTAACTTTATTTATGTGCCTAAAAGTTCGTCCAATTATTAATGAACTTACTTGTATTGACTGTTAAACTAAAGAAGACTCTTCTTACAAGAACACCCAAAGTATTTTATAAATTCTGCTATACTTGGTTTTAGTATCAACTAGCAAACCCCGCGAACTCCGTTTCGCCACCAGATGGCTTCGTTTTATGTAACATTTCGTTTGTTGATTAAAAGAAGTTTTTTTTAATTTTTCCTGAATTTTCTTTGCTATAAACCTCACGGAGCCCGAGACCTTTCCAACGAATGCAAAACCGTGGAAATCGGTTCGTGCGTTCTGGAGTTATAGCGTCAGGAAGGAAAACCCGACTTATTTTTATATAGTAGATAAGTTAACCCGTAGAAAACCGAGTGCAGGGCGTTGCTTCTTCGCCCCACTAGCAAATCTACAAAGCCGGACGTAATAGATACCGCCAGTTTGTCTTCGTTAACTGGACCCGCGGATATGACCGTATCCATAGTACCCGGGCGGAAAAATGCAGGGGATACCCGGTGGCGGACGTTGCCAGAGTTACTGTGGACATTTGTATATGACATGGCTTGACTCTTGCTGCATTCGAAATTGCAATTTGAATAAGAACGGTTCTCTATGAAATGGAGTGTATTTTTATTTCAATTAAGACAAATATCAAAACAAACTATGAAATTTACTAGTTGCCAAGACTATTGTGCAGATAATAAAAAGCGGTCCAAAGACAAAACAGTTTCCTTACAACATCTTAAATCCAAACAATGATTATACAATAAGCATTGCTTATACCGAGTTTGTCTAATTCTGTGATACCCAAAGCAATCCACGTTTGAGTTCTGCTTTCCTAAGTTCGAGTTCTTAAACGCGTTATATCGTTCAAGTTACGCTCAGATATATTTAATGTTGCTTGTAAGCACTTATTTTATTTCTTTGTATACAGTATAAGCTCTGTACACTACCTAGATTTAACTAAACATTTCCCAAAATTAGTTATTGTTTTTATCGCCAAATAATTCTACACTGAATTCCTTAATTTCAACAAGACGCAGAATCATACCCTTAGGAAAATAAGAATTCTCTCAAATCTACATTCGGCAAATGATTCGAGTGCCAACTCCGTAAAAGGAGGATAAAATTGCGAGGTTCTTCCCTTTCCGAAAATCTATCCTTAGGGCCACGTGACGGAGTGTCACGTCGCCGCGTCCTGATCCTGCAGGTTTGTCACGCTGTCCCGAGACGCTAACAAATAGAGACCACTTTAGCGGGCGAAGTGTTTGCGCAATTGAAAGTTCACGGATCATGAAGTTTGGGAACGAAAAGAGAAATGTTCGAATGATGCATGGTTCACGGGTTGAAACAAATGTGGTAACAAAAGAAATATAGGTAACGTCTTGTAATAAACTTGTACACATAAAAAAATGTATTTCTGTTTGCTTACCTTTGTGCCCTTTTTAATTTAATGGAAGTGGTGTTTAAGTACATATACCTCTTATTCTATTCTGATGAAACTTTTCTTAGTCAATAAAACAATTTTTGAATGGGTATCATCATCATCAGCCTTTTTATGTCCCAGCAGTGGGGCACAGGCCTTCCCTATGGATGGAATAGGGAGATTGGGCCATGACCCACCACGCGGGCCCAGTGCGGATTGGCGGGTGCTGACTGCAGATGCAATATAATAATAATAATGAATGAATGGGTATAAATGCGATAATTAACTTTATTACTATCCTTGACGTTTAAGATTCTTTATAGGCTCCTTGGCCTTTTTTTTATTCATTTCTAGAAATGGCTTGACGCCTTCGTGTGTCAGATTGGATTTCAGTTTAAGAAATATGTACTAGAAATAGGTGTCGATTCTAGCATGATTCTCTAAACCTAAACTTAAATTTGACAGCAGTATATCCTTGTCATTCTCTATACAGAATGAAAAGGAGAGACTGATGTTAAATTTAGTTTTAAGTTTAGAGAATCACGCCAGAATTGGCACCATAGATATACTACAAGAATTCGACACAGTGTTTCTTTATCTTTTGATATTACGATTTCTTTTTCAATTTCAGATTGTCACTTGTCTGTGTCACAATGTATTTGAGAATATACTAAATAAACGTTTTCTCCCTCTTGTTCCAGGACCTTCAATCTGAGATCGAGACACACCGCGATGTGTACGCGTCGCTCACGGGCACCGGGCGGCGGCTGCTGGGCTCGCTCTCATCGCAGGAAGATGCGGTCATGTTACAGCGGAGATTAGACGAGATGAACCAGCGATGGCATCACTTGAAAGCGAAGAGTATGGCCATCAGGTGAGGATGCTTTCTATATTATAATTTCAGTCGTCAAAGAGCAGGGTGTACTTAAGGTTTGCTCGACTGCCTCTCCCTCTGGAGAACGCGGTCATATTGCAGCTGAGATTAGACGGGGTAAATCAAAGGTGACATCGCTAAAGGCAAAGAGTATGGCCATCAGGTGAGGACGCTTTCTATATTATAATTTCAGTCGTCAAAGAGCAGGGTGTACTTTAGGGTTGCTCGACTGACTCTCCCATCACTAGAACGCGGTCAAATTGCAGCGGAGATTTGACGAGGTAAATCAACGGTGAAATCGCTCAAAGGGAAAGAGTATGGCCATCAGGTGAGGATGCTTTCAATCATAATAGTACAAGTAGTTATGAGCGGAGCGGGTGGTATTCTTTAGGGCTGCTGGACTCGCTCTCTTCGCAGGGCGAGCGAGTCCAGCGAGCGAGTGAGAGAGAGGGAGGGTGCGGTCATGTTGCAACGGAGATTGGACGAGATAAAGCAATGATGACATCACCTCAAGACAAAGAGTACTTAGTAGTTGTCGCCTAGAGCCCAAAGTCGTCAGGTATCGAAGATTGGCGTAGTGTTGTCTAAAAAGGGGCTTAGGGGTTGATAAAGCTTGCTTTGGTTTGAAATTGTCAATTTATTTTTTTTCGCTAAACCTCAGTGGCATATATGAGATGCGAGTCAGCTACAATAGTTCCCAAACTGTATGGCCTAATTTGGATTAGATGTTATGCGTTTATATTGTCAACTTGTTACCTGTGCACAGTAACTAGAGTAGATTGCGAACTTAATTGTGGCGATGCGATGACGTCTCCGAATTAATTCTCCGGCTATCCGGGCGGCTGGCGAGCGGACGGACGGAGCCGGAGGCGGCGGGGTGAGCCGGAGCTTGATTTATGCCGCCCGGATTATTAAGCCGTGCCGTTTGATTCATCGTTTGTTTTATTTTTCCATCCTCGCAAATCCTTCTCCGGTTCATTAGTTGCGGCGAGTTCGGGAGCTTGCTCCGCGTCGACGGTTCGGTATTTTGCAAAATTGTCACGATTCTGTTGTCTAGCGTGTGAAGTGACGTGTGAGGGACATTCTAGGTGAAAAAATGTGACCATTTCGCATTTTGAATAGAGCAACAATCATTGGCGTGTGAGCGACGCGACGCGGACGTTCTGACACCCAAAAATTTGAATATTTCGAAAAGAGCGAGAATAACGAGCGAGAGACGCAGAAATCGCAGGAATAAGACAAAATAGTATGAATGATGTTAAAAAGAAAAACTTGTATAATTTCTTAAAATGAGGGAACACTGCCTGCTAAGTCATGCCTTCTTTGGCAAAAGTGAATGGGATAATAATAAGGTATAATTAAATTCTTTGACAAACCATTTGGCCAATCGCGTAGTTGTAAAAACTTGGTTGTAATTCCAGGTATGGCGAACTGTTTCCTTCTCTACAATGCACGGTTAAGGAATTTTTTGAAGATAATAATTTAAATTAATGATATTTACAATTTAAATTTTTACTATACCTGACATTTTATTTAATTTAACTTAATTTGTATATAATAAAATTGAACATAATATAACATGATAATTATGCTATAGAATACGACATAGATAATAAATCAAATAATATAATATTGTACTAAAATGATTAAATAATGTTGATATTAATATATTTTTATTTGTTGGGTAAAAAAATATCGTATTTGGCTGGTAAATTGTATACGTACTAATTAAATTACAATTAGTGAATGCGTCCTCTTCTCTATTTGCTGTGCCCTGTTCAGGGTCTACAATGATCAAACCAATGTACCTACTAAGATCTAAGAAAACATTGTAGAACGCAATAAAGTATTGATTGATTGATTGATTGAATGCGTAATCCACATCTCCGGCTCTTTCAGCCAGAACGGTGGCACTGTTATCTCCACTTCAAAACATCGATATATTTTTTATCGTTTCTTTCACTTCACTATTATTCGTTTGCGTAGTAGTCCTGGTTGTAGAATCACATGGATCTTCGAATTTCCCATTCACGGTTCTTATTCGGGCTCACCATTAAGATGAGAGATTCAGTATCACACAATATTAAAGTCTCCTCTGCTGGAGCACAGATGTTCTCTATGTGTGGAATATGGAGATTGGGCCATGACCTACCGCGCGGGCTCAGTGCAGTGCATTGGTGGGTGTTAACGACTGCAGATGCAGAGTAAACTTTTGGTCACCCATCCAATGACCGACCATTGCGAAAGGTGCTTAACTTCAACGATCGCAGCCGCATGCGCTAATCACTTGCGCCATCGAACTCCTCGAAAAGCTCCAATAAATGAGTGATAATTGTTGCCTATATTTTGTCAAGGTTTTTAGTTACCTATCATTAAAGTTCACTTCACAACTGCGCACTATTAAGACCAGGAGCTCTATTTTTGAATCACTCGCTTTGCGTCGAACGCTCGATTTCTAGTAATTTTCATTCGACATTATTAATTCTGTATTTTTGAATCGCTCGACGTCAATGAGCGGTATCGACCACTCGTTGCGCGTTGACGAAAGATGGAGGCGAACGGTAGAATAATTTTCAAAATGTCAGATATATTCAAGATTTTTTCTCAATCTTTTTAAAATACAGATAACATGACGATTTGTTGCGACGTTTTGTCTTTTTTTACAAAAAAGGCAAAAGAATAAATAACCAGTTATTGAGAATTATACGTTTATTTTTCACAGCGGCAATGAATGCTCATTATCTTTTTAAACGTCTTTTTTCCGTGTTAATAAAAATAAAAATGTTGTATTAAACTGGTAACAGTAGATAAACGATTCAAAACTACGGAAAATCAGTATCATGCGACCTTAAAAGTCGAGGGTGACTTATGTCGCATTCGACGATACCATGTCAGGCGAGCGATTCAAAAATAGAGCTCCATGTCAGTCACAATGGATCATCCATCAACATCGTATTGGAAACGCCGCAAAGTTGCGTTGTGTACAGAACACACGATTTTAAGTTGGTGTACACATTAAGCGTTTTCCAACGCGCGCTTTGCTAACGCGCGTTTCGAGAACCAGGAGTTCTATTGAAGTGTACACATGCAAGCGCGCGATTCTGGTCAAGCGTGCGTCAAACGCGCGTTCTCATATTATACGTATGACGCGCGTTGCGCGGGCGTTAGCTGCGCGCTTCGAGATACTTGGGCCGCCATTTTGTTGTACATTTGATCGCGCGCTTTGGTGTAGTGTAGACGTCAGTTCAACGGAAAAATGGATACCGAACATTTTGACACAGATTTCTTTATTGATGAAATCCAAAAGCGACCAGCTATTTGGGACATGAAATGTCCCGATTATAAAAAAAATAAGACGCTAAAAAGACGTAAAATAAAATGATACGCCGTCTTTTATAGCGACGGTAGAGGAGCCACACACAAGTAATCACTTGGGCATCCATTTTCGGACTGCCAGAAACACACCCTACTAAACGCTCGCCGAACGCCCAGCCGAGCGCGGCGTGTGTATGCAATCAACGCGCGCTCAACGCAACGCCGAGCGCCCAATGTGTACCCGCCGTAAAAGTCCAAAACTGAACGCGATAGAACATTTTTATTGCACACAGCTTTCGTACACAAGTGCCTTGTATGTAACGTTTGTACGTGTATGTATGTACGTGTGTGCGTGTGTGCGTTAAAATAAATCCCATTGAAACATAAAACACAGTTCCGTCAGCCGCTTTACAAATTAAACACGCACTCACATTCTCGCTCCGGAATGTCACGAGAGAATGACGGATCGCTATTTGGCGGGCGACATCGACGCGTCGATACCCCTACCATAGGATCGTAGGAGGAATTACAAAAAATAGCATATATTTTAAAAAAATTAAGCATTTCAGTGCTACATATTTAAATCTAAAAAAAAATGCAAGAAAAAATAGAGAGATGTCGCTGGCTGCGATGTAATACAGTAGGAAATAAATTGTGGAAATCCTGCATCATGATATGGATACAACTGAAATCCAAACACAACAACTGAAATACAGTCGGAGATTATGGGTTTAACGTGCTCTATACCACAAGGAACCGTTTTAGGATGTATGCTATTCTTAGTCTACATAAACGACTTACCTACATTTTTGATTAGCGAATATATCAATTTCAATAAAAAGTAATAGTGTTGGTAATATGAGTCAAATAACAAACGAAACCCTGGAATTAGTAACGCTTTGGTTACAAAATTATAATTTAGAAATTAATAACGAAAAAACTACAATTATGGAGATTAGATCATACGGGAAGCCTCCTTTAAATTTAAAAATTAATTATAGAAACGCAGATCTCGAAACTGTAGAATCGTTTAATTGGCTCGGTATGACCATTGACACGCACTTAAATTGGAAGTCCCACGTAGAATCCATTAAATGTAAGCTTGCTAAGTTCACGTTTGATCTTTATTAGTTAAAACAATGTACAAATACAGACACGACGTCTCTGCGTATTATGCATATGCGCGTATTCATGGCTAAGTTGTTTAATAAAAATAAGGTTCTTCGTAAAGATAATTGTTTATTTGTTAAATTCTCTTTTGTTATTTTTATTAATATTGCGATACCTTGACAGGGTTCATGTTAGGTACTTTATGCATTTTGTAACTTGTAACCATCCATATAATCACATGAGTGCAATAAATTGAATTGAATTGAATATGCTGGTTTTCACGGTGTACGGATGCGGTAAAGGCCACTCTTTATAAGACTTCCTGCCAATCATTATATACGTGCAGTCTTTGGACCAACTATACGCAGCGGGCATACAGCGACCTGTGTGTCCAATATAACACATAATATATAATATAATAAACACCCCAAGCCTCTTCAATAACGTGACGTGGCGTGACGTGGCGTCACTAAGCGCTTTCTATCGTCTGTACCACGGCGAGTGTTCTGAGGAGTTATTCTCTGTTATTCCACCTTCCCCTTTCCTTCAGAGGACCAGGCGCGCTGGTCTACGTTGTCACCGTCTAACAGTGGCCACATTTCCAACACGTACAAAGAATTTTGGTGACTCATTTCTTTGTCGCACTATCTCCCTCTTTCAACAACCTGAGAACCTGGGATCCTTTAAAAGAGACGTGAAGAAGCAACATGCAGGCCGGCAGGGTGAGAATGGCTGGTGTGGCAGGTAGAACTGCTGTATCAGCTAACTTCGCGTCTGGACTTCACCTTCATTTAACATTAGGTGGGGTGGAGTCATTTGTCGGACCTATCTATAAAAAAAAAACAACGCATTGAGGATACTGTTGAGATTGTCATGGAGTTGCAGCGCGTCAAAAATGTTTGCGGAGGCGCATACGGACGACTTCTATGCTATTTCTATGCTTCCATGTACACTAGACTCCGCTAGTACCAACAGCCTCCTGAGAGTATTCGATGACCGGTAGGACACTACTCTGCTACGACACTGGGTGAAGCTCCATATTCTGTAATAATAATATTAAGAGATAAATTTAAAGAATTTGGAATAATACATAAACGAAAATTTATTAGTTGAAAGAAAAAATATTAATTTG
Source organism: Chilo suppressalis (assembly GCA_902850365.2). NCBI lineage: Eukaryota > Metazoa > Arthropoda > Insecta > Lepidoptera > Crambidae > Chilo > Chilo suppressalis. Next base: position 21,228,619 of record OU963913.1, on the reverse strand, counting down.
TTTGTTAAAAACAGTGATGTTCACACACTTAATAAAAAAAAAACAAAAATAAACTAACTTTACCTGCTTCTAGGCTTCACAAAACTAATAGTTCATTTAAAGGTCTTTGTGTTCGCTTATACAATAAAGTCCCAACAATATCCAAGAGTTAACCATAAATAAATTTAAAGATAGTATAAAAAAAGCACTTATTAAAAAAGCTTATTACAAAGTGTCTGATTATATTACAGACAAAAATGCTTGGGTTTGAACTGTTCCAATCATTCCAACAGGTTTTCTATATTGAATAAATCATAATTGTATCGACGTTGTAACAACATAATGATTTGTAAATGTTGTTACATTAGACTTTAAATGTTGTGGAGTTTTTTCGCTCGATTTTCTCCGCAGCTAAAAAATATGTCCATAACGAGTGGTAGGGAAAAACAAAATTTTGGACGATTCAAAAGAGTTGTACTATACATCCAATTTGAATAAAGATATATTGATTTCTGATATCTGAATATTTTTTGGAATTCTCTATTATACTAACATATTTATATGTAAATCAAATGTAAGTAACGCTATGGAATATAGTTCTGAAATAAATGATTTGTATTGAATTGAATAAGAGTCATGAGACTACATTGGTAGGGTACAATCGAGGTGGAAATGCAATGCCCTTTTGAGGGTTCCGTACTAAAAGGGTAAAAACGGGACCTTATTAGAACGCTTTCCCAAATCCAAATATTTAGTTATTTTTAAAGCATGTAACTGCTTGATGTTTAAATCTAAAGAAAATATAACTAGAAAAAAATTCACGCGGACCTGGCAGCGGACGGGACTCGAACCCGCACCCTTCGCAATCCGGGCGAATGTACTGACCAATTATGCTACCGTGGCCCTCACGGACCACGTCGAAATTCCTCTAGCCATCCACAATGCCAAATGAATACTTTTACAAGTATTAAACATTTGAAAGAAGAAATAGGACTCATAGTTAGACATTGTGGGTTACCTATAATGCGAAGAAATGGCGCTGCCTTGCAGCTTAAGAATGGCTAGAGGAATTTCGACGCGGTCCTTGAGGACCGCGGTAGCAAATTGGTCAATGCATTCGCACGGATTGCGAAGGGTGCGGGTTCGAGTCTGGTCTACTGCCTGGTCCGCGTGGAATTTTTTCTAGTTATATTTTTTTTAAATCCAAATATTTAGTTAAAAGTTAGTTATATTTATATTTTTAAGCATGTAAATGCTCGATGTTTAAATCGAAAGATAATATAACTAGAAAAAAATCAACGCGGAACAGGCAGCAGACCAGACTCGAACCCGCACCCTTCGCAATCCGTGCGAATGCACTGACCAATTTGCTACCGCGGTCCTGATGGTCGCGTCGAATTCTTTCTAGCCTTTCTTAAGCTGCAAGGCAGCGCCGTCTCGAGATAATAATAATAGCATAAATCTAAGTTGGAAATAGCTTTTTCTTTCGAGGTACATATAGTGCATTATGCTATACTTACTAGGAAGTAAAAGACAAATTCTTTCATTGAAATTCATATTAAAGTTTAACTTACTAAACTTTTGCCTGTGCGTTGATGCTTATGCGCATATGCATGCTTATTTATTTGCTATGTTTCTTGATTTCACTATAAGTATTTAATTTAAAAACAAATATTGAAAACGACAATTCATTATGTCTTTTGTAAGCTGTGCCGAAACCAGACAAAATGATTTTTCATTTCACGGTTTGTTGCGAACTCCCGTACAACGTGTACGACGTGTTTTTTGCCGTTATTTGCTCGATATTATAACATAGTATCTAATGTTGTATAGATAACTAGCGGTCCGCCCTCACTTCGCTTAGGTGTAGAGCTGAAGTGTAGACTACAGTTATTGTTCTCAGGCTTGTACACAATGACATTCATCTATGAATCTCCTTATACCTGCATGCAAAGTCTCAGCCCGATCGGTTTAAAATTGACAAAGTTTCATACAAACTTTCATTCCCTATTATATCCCCTTGGGGGTACAATAGATCAAAAAAATCCTTTCTTAGCGGATGCCTACGCCACAACATCTACCTGCATGCCAAATTTCAGCCCGATCCGTCCAGTGGTTTGGGCTGTGCGTTGATAGATAACTATGTCAGTCAGTCAGTCACCTTTGAGTTTTATATATATAGATAGTACGGAACTCTTCGTGAGCGACCGCGACTCGCTTTTGGTCGGTTTTTACTCAGTCGTCTGGTTATTATTCATGTGGACTTTTCATCAATTCCAAATGGGATTTCTCGTTCATTTTTCACATTTCAGATTTCATTACATGAAATACATTATCGCCTTCTTTTGTTACTTGTTCTGGTGTTATGATGTGGCCTTACTAGTATTAAAAGGTACTGTTTAATCAGTATGCTTACATCAAAGAATAGAAATCGATGATGATGCTAATTATTTAGTGTATTTATAAAATGAATATTTCCAACACTCACATCAATTAGCCTAGCCCCAAGCTAAGCACTAATAAGGCTTGTGTTATGGTATACTAGGGTAACGGATAGAATACATATACTGTACATATATAAGTATATTTATATAGAAAATACATATTAAACATCCATGACTGAAGTACAAATGCTCGTATTCATCACACAAACATCTGCCCCCACCGGGATTCGAACTCGGGACCTCTCGAGTCGGGGACACCATGAAACCCGGCGTACAAACCACTCGGCCACGGAGGTCGTCAAATTATTTAGTGTATTTTTAAAATAATTTAAACAAAACATAGACGCGAAAATAAATCTGCAGTGTGTGAACATGCATTAGGGGGACCAAACCACTACATTAGATTTGATAGACCACAGATCCTTGCAGCTGAGCGGCGGTTCGTTCCTCGAATGATGCGCGAGGCTATTGAGATTAAAAAATATCCAAATTTCAATAGGGAAGATGGTTGGTATATACCACCAGCTTGGGAACCTATTATACAGGAGATAAAATCCCAACCCCGAGCACACACTGCAAGACCATCAGATACTATTAGTTCTTTTTGTTTGCATAATTTAACATAAGAAGGAGATAGAAAGCCTCTCTTGAGTTTGTTTCGCCGGTTCTTCTCAGGAAGGTCTCCCAATTTTGGAACCGGTGGTAGTTTACGGTAGTTAGGGTCAAATAAATAAACTCAAAATTACAAAAAAGAATTTTAAATAAAATACTTTATTAAGTAAATTAAATAATAAATTCATATATTGACAATAAAATTTTAAAAATCTTCGAATGAAATAACCGAACGCTCAATATAAGCCTTTCGAAGGTAACTCGACAATTTTAAATAAAAAAATATTATTCTGACGATGCAGACCTGAAAAGGCTGCGAAACGTCAATAAATAAATAAAGTTTCGTGCATTAATCCGTAAAAACTAGTTTTATTTATAAAATAATTTAGTTGGATTGTTCCGTATTCATCCTACTCATTATTTGTTTTCTTACTCAACCTGTTTATACCTTAGTCAACCCACAACAATGATTTCACTTTAATTTTTTTCTTCCCATCAATGTTCCTAGCTCAACCCATTTCTAGTTCAATATAAAACTACACGTTAAGTAGTTTACAGCACAAAACAGCAATAGGGTCGAAAAAAGCGCCACCTTATTGTCAGAAAATAAAAGAGTCATTAATGTCTTTCTTGCCTAAAGGCACTATAACCTCACAATGCGGCGAAGCAACACCTTTTAGCCTTGAAAAGCTTTCAGGAGTGAATGAATAAGCCGAGTCGGTCTCGGCAACAACGGAAGATGATCCATCAATTTCTTGACCATAACCAAAACTGAATGGACTAACCATAACAGATAAAAATGTTGTGAATAACAGACTCTGCTCAATCGCTTGTGCGAATCGATAAGGACCATGGGTAAACCCAAGGGATTACCCATTGTAATACCTAGAATCATGATGGTGACATGTAATTCTGGTTTGACACAATTTTAAGTTTTAAAAAGGACATCGCACTTTGTGGATTTTGCAAAATTGACAAACTAGTTTAATACACAATGCATGAAACAATAGGGGTGATGACGGGTACAGTAAACGAAATTCTATTTAGTCCGTCAGTTAGATGATCAAAAAATATTGGACACGTATTTTTTCTTTGGGCAATCGACCAAAAAATGACAAAGTTATAGCGCGTCAAAGTTTGGGGCTCGTGACGTCACTTTTGAGTGAATTTTCACTTATAAGTGTACTCAAACGTGACGTCATGCGACTTTCCAAATCAATATATCTCTGCAATGTTTATATTATGTGAAAAAAGAAAAAATACGTGTCCAATACTTTTTATTAATCTACCTGATAAACGAACAAAGAAAAATTAGCCATTATCCCTATTCACCAAGATCGGAAGTTTTTAATTAACCAAACTCATCATCATTACCATGTCAGCCGTATGACGCCCCCTGGTGAGCATAGGCCTCCCTCAAGGATCGGTCCTACGCCTCTCGCATCCATCGGCTTCCCGCGACCTTCACAAGATCGTCGGTCCACCTTGTAGGGGTTTTTTTTTTAATGTTGGGAAAATGCGTGACGCATACCCCGCCCCCGGGTGAGAGACGGGGTTATGTGGGACTCCTCCTCCCCCCAAATCCCGCGGCTGTTCGGGATGAAGGGGGCGGCCTACCCACTAAAAACCCAACAGTGCTCCCTCGCCTGCCGGAACGGGTTTAGTGGGATCCGGATGACGCTCCACGTTACCCCGACAGAGATTCCTCCTCCTCCTGATGGTCAGGGGGATGCCCGGGAGTACCTAGGCATCCCCCCTCGACGGGTGAGACTGTGCAATGCGAGCGACGGACTACCCTGTCCCCCGCCCGCAGTCCCACTAGGGTGGAAAGAGGCGGTCGTATTGCCGCCGCCTTCTCCCCGGTCGTCGGCGACGGAGAGGGCCGGCCTGCCCACTGAACGTCGTCCGGTGCGTGGTCGCCATTCCAGAACCTTTCCGCCCCAACGACCATCGGTTCTTCTTGCTTCGTGTACAAACCAAATTATACTAAGCAAAACATATTTCATCTTACTTGTATTTAAAATAAGTTTTATTAGCATTAAAGAACTAACGTATTATCTAAATAATACTACAACTAGATGACTAGTCATATCAGTTTAAGATTTACAAAGATCGGATTAAATAATTAGTATAATTATAAAATAGACCTATGTTCTCGTGGTCAAAGAGTTTTAATCCTAAAGATGATAGACGTATTATTTTATACCAAATTTCTTTAGAGCTGCACTTTGCAGATGGGGTACTGTAGACAGAATAACAGCATAACTATCTACGTTAGGGCCACTAAAATTGATTAGAACTAGACTTGCAACCTTTTTTTAATCATGGATGAGCCTTGGATAATAAATATTTAGTTACCGTCCCCCGACAATACGATAGAAAGAGACCAGAAATTTCTGCTTTGCAAGTAACTTCTATAATTCAAGCTAAGCTAAGCTTCGCAGAAGAAGTGAATATCTGAGCTTTTATAAGCACAAATCCACTGACTACGTGGCATGTGAAATCATTTCTCGAATAATTTTAATCTGCAAGCAACATCTAAGATGTTAGTTAAATAACAGGCTTATTTTATGTTTAAACATAATGGAGCAATAGCACTTGGTTGTTAGCTCGAATACCAACGGAATTAGGGTAAACGTCTAAGTATAGTTATGTTTTTATTTATTTTTAAGCATTTAACTGCTAGATGTTTAAATCTAAAGAAAAGTTTACTAGAAAAAATCCACGCGGACCAGGCAGCGGACGGGACTCGAACCCGCACCCTTCGCAATCCGGGCGAATGCACTGACCATTATGCTACCACGGCCCTATTTTTTTTTTTAGTAAACTTTTTTTAGATTTAAACATCTAGCAGTTAAATGCTTAAAAATAAATGAAAACATAACTATTATTGCTATTTCTACTTTCAAATGTTTAATACTTGAAAAAGAGTATTCATTTGACATTGTTGTGGTTACCTACAATGCGAAGAGATGGCGTTGCCTTGCAGCTTAAAGCTAGGGAAATTTCGATGCGGCCAATAGGGTCGTGGTAGCATAATGGTCAGTGCATTCACCCGGATTGTGAAGAGTGCGGGTTCGAGTCCCGTCCGCTGCCTGGTCCGCGTGTTTTTTTTTTCTAGTAAACTTTTCTTTAGATTTAAACGGAGTATAAATGAACGGAGTCGAGTACGCCCGAATTCTGATAGATTTCCTTATTGATTTACCCGACACCGTCTTCCAGCTGTATTCCAGTGTAAATATTGCTTTGTGTGCCCGAATTCAAGTCATGTTTTTCGTGCACCCGAATACCGGTTGACGACCAAATGTTATTGCGGCATAAGAGAAATTATACCTGCATAGGTATTTGTTTTCGCCAATTACTATATACTAGCAAACCAGTGAACCAAATGTTCACAAAAAAAAAAATTGAGAACTTCTTGAGAGATTTTGTGTGGTTTCGTTTGAAATAGAAATCACGTGATTTCTCGAAAACCGAAAGTGCTACGTTACTCACATCCGGTTTGTAGTCTTATCAGACTATTCTCAACTTATAACTTAAACATTCTCTTTATCTATCTCTTACGGTTTGGCCGCTGAAACAGCACCACGGACGGACGGACGGACTTGTCTAATATATAAGAGATTTGCGAAAGTCAAACGAAGTGGACAAATAAACTCGGGTGAATTAAGCGCATCAATCAAATCTTAATGAAAAGGCATGTGTTATACTTTATACCTAACCTTAAGTATAAACGAATTATAAATGAAAATGAAATTTTACTTAAATAAAACTACTTGGTCCAGTCCATGTCCATGCGTGGATTTTTGAAGTGAAAACTTCTTTAGCGGCGTTGTACACTTTTTTTTGTATGGGTAAAAAATGTTAAACTGACACGTGGGCTGATCGCATCATGACACAAAATAAAATTGGAAAGGTTGTTGACTTTCAATATATTGGACGAAATATAGTAATATTTTACTATATTATATTATAATAATAAGTCGACGTCCACGTGGCAGCTTTATTGCGAAGAAAATGCATTTTTTTTACAATAGATGTCGCTAGGTGCCTTTAAATGTGATTCATGTAAGTTGATTTTTCTGTGAGATAAACTTTTTTAATGTAATATAAATTGTCATGTTTGTGTACGATAGCGCAATAAATAAATATTGTTTTCTACCACATATATGATAGTACTTTTATACTGATAGTTAAAGCAATTCGTGCAAAATTATTCCCTAACCATTCCAAAATATCAAAAATGCACAACGTTAATATTCAAGTTTTCACTTCTGCCGGCACTCCCGGAGTGCAACCCTTCGTTTTTTTTCTATTAAAATTGTCGTTCGATATATAAATTTAGCAGTTTAATACCTAAACTAACAATATAATAAACAAAGAAGAATTACTAATGAATATTTTGAACACAGAAACTAGATTGATCATTATAAATGAATAGCGTTAACACCTCAATCTAAATTATGATACGTGTCAGTGCCCTCCCTTACGCCTAAATCTTACAAGGGAATAGCCGTAGGCGACAATTAACCGAGAAAATTACGAAGCTACCTCAGCCACTTCAATTGGAATCGCGAAAACCTTCCAATCTCCCAAAATTTAATGCAGAAATTAAATTAAAAATAAACTGCCTTATCTTGCTCGATGAAACTATATTCATAATGATTCTGAATTTGATGTCTACAGTGACTGGACAGGGGTAATGATTTCGTAAAGGACGATGGGCATTTTGGGCCCATGTTCAATCAAGATGAGTGAGATACCGTAAGATAGCTCTTTTTAAGTGAAGCAGAACATTCCATGACGAGCAGCCTGAAAAAACTGTCCATTTTGAAATATACTCTTCGGAAGATACTGAATTTTCAACTCTAAATATTTATAAAAAAAATACTTATAGGTATCTATGTATGTGATGCGAACCAACCGATGCTCATGATTTTTATGATAATATACATTAAAATAAACTACTGCATTTATTATTTCAATCATAAACATAATTATAAACTATGGTAATTTAATATTATTTCAGTTAATGAAATAAGTTCAAAGTACATTAATATATTAAAATATGATATTATTCTTCGTCTACAATAATATTATTTAAAAATAATGGTGGTTCAGTAAAGCTTGCATGTCTAGCATATCCTATATACCATACAACGGATACGCTCACAAGAACCTACCGTGCAGCGCCCTCTTCGGCACATTATGCAGTTACGGTAAAGGCACGGTAATAATATCATACAGTATTCTATCTTCATACAAACGGTCGGAAAGCGAGTCATACCTACGCCACTCGAGTTCGATGTGCTCTCGGCGTGCACCCAGTCGCGAATGCGCCGCCGCGCCGCAACGACGACCGAACGGTCAGAATTGTTTTTTATGCAGTTAGCCGTGCTTAAACATGCGTTTTGTATTGTAAATATTTGATTAAATTAAGTAGATACCTACATAATTTAGTATGGAAAAGAACAAACGACGATCAATATCGTACAACAGCACAATTGCTGTTTTTGGTTGCTTGAACTCTTCAATAACACACCCAGAGATATCATTTTTTAAATTACCTGAAATATTGGAAAGGTGTCTTACCTTTATAGAATATTTTTTATATACCTATCTACTAGTACGTTATTTGTTTCTAATATTTAGGTATTTCGGTTTTTCCATCGGGCAAAATATCTGGAATAATATATAAATAAGTGGTTAGGATGAAAAAAGAGACAAACGAGTAATCTACCTACACTCGCGTTAAAAACAAAACTACATAAAATACTGTAGGCTGGCGGCCCTACCGCGTGCCAACCTAGCGTTCGGTGTAGGCATTTATTTTCAAGGACAGGGCGGAGTCACAATACTGTATAGATAATATTACCGTGGTAAAGGTCCTTTGCAATCAAATAATCCAATCGTGATGCACTCAAGTCCAAATAGAAAGCCACTGTCAACTCATAAAAAGGGTAACACAGTCCAAAATGATAGTATTCTAGAGGCTCCAGACGGAGGGGAGACTCCCCCCGTGGGGAGATGCCATCCGCCTGAAATACCTCTAGAGGCACTCGCCAATTCTCGGCTTGAGGTCCCCTTAGGATCTCGCCGTCCCTAAACCCGGTGACGCTGTAAAGGTCATCTGCTACCAACAGCATACACACTATAAAAAATTATAGCAGGGTCAAAGTTCACTTTAGTAATGAAAACCATGATAAATCACGTAACAGAAAATTAGCCAACGACTGACAAAGCTACCTGCGCAAGCGCTTGTGCTCAACCTCGTCCGTATGTACGCCCCGCACCATGTTCCGGGGTCGGGGAGGGACCAACAGATCCCGTCAATCATTTTTCTATTTCAGGTTAAAAAAAATCCTGAATACCAAAAAATATCGATACGAATTGTGGCAAAATTGTATTTTTTTGTTAAGATCACACCTGTGTAGTTATTTAGACTATGGAATATATTCTGAAGGAAGACTTTGTTTTATTGTCTGATTTAATAATAATTAATGTAAATTGTTCATAAATATAAAAATACCACGTCAAAATGGAGAAGAATGTCAAAAACTAATAAACATTATTGATAATAATAAATAACTTTCATGGTTCGGAAAATTTTTAGGCTTTGAAATGAGATTGGTGCCATGGCTTTTGTTATTCCACAAAATTGGCCCTTCTCAACGATGTACTCTTCTTTTCCGTAAGTTAAAAAAAAGTTTAAAAGATTTAAATAAGAATTATTATCAACGAGTGTCACATTATGTGTTTTCTGAAAGTCAATAAAATGGAACTGTATTACTTAAGGATATAAGCGGTATTGTGATGAACTCAGCTGTTTGTTTCCATATGGGTGGAAATACTGAAGGGAACACTGACCTACAAATGAACAGTGCTAATTCCAAAGGCACGCCTGAGTAATTGACGATTTGATTGTTTCCGGATTTGTTGTCCGTCTAAACTCATCTGGAGGATGTTTGGTAGAGGTTTGCACTGGAGTAGCTAGTACCGGAGAATCGTCGGTAATCTTGCCGGTAAAAGTAATCGATTGTGCTTAATATAACAGACTAAGTCGTTTTACTTTGCTGATTTGGTTGAAAATTATTTAATCCTTAACTTTTCTTAATTAATAATATTATTGATGTCATCTTTCAATTGACGACACTGTTTGAAACAAAACAGGAAGAAAAAAATAGCCCTTGCTGAGTTTCTTGCCGGTCTTCTCAGTACAAGGTCTCCTGCCGTAGACTTACGAACCGATGGCGTAGCGTTTGACTTTCACAAGAGCTTGTAACAGCCTAGACTGAATAAATGAGTTTGAGTTTGATTATAACAACCGGAGACCAATCAGTTAATCTCCGGTGGTCGTATTTGATTCTGAAACAATTCTTGCGTGTAATAAATCGGGTTCAGCACCTTAATAATGCTCCTAACGAAAATTTAACCCTTAAAAAAGTGATGGTCACTGTTTGGTGGTCTAGCGTCGGTGTTATTCACCACAGCTTCTTACCAAATGGTATGAGCATTACTGCAGATGAGAACTGTGAAGAACTGAAAGATGGAGAAGTTCGTACATCTTACAAGAACTTTGGTTGGAAGTTCTTCGCCATCCACCATACTCACCGAACCTTGCCCCTACAGGTTTTTTCCAGAATTCGAATAACTTCTTAACGTGGAAAAAAAAATAACTGAAAGGCAGTTCAAAATGCCTTCCTGTAATTCAGTTCTCGCTGAAGACAAAAAAACAATAGAAGCAAAATACATTCAGGACCTGGACAGTTGATTGATGACAAGAATACTTATTGTTGTTCTCCCAAATGAAAAACGTTTCAATTTTCATCAAATTCATATAATTGAATTCCTAACTGAACATGTACGCACTGACAGTCCGATAAATATCTGGTAAGAATTTAATTTTCGCCAGCAGGCGCCCTAATGTCGGCAGCCATTTTGATTGATGGGGCCAGCAAAAACGCGGGTAACGCTTTATACTTATTGCTCTTTGTGTTTACTGAAACTTTCATTATTCATATTTTTATATAAGTTTTATAGAAAATCCAGCAGATTTTCTTGATACGAAATATTTTTATTATTATGATAATAAATATGACTCTATTGTACTGTGACCGATATTTTATTAAAAAAAATTGTGTTGCTTGAAATCTTGAACTGAAAGTCATATGCTAGAAATATTTTTTATAATTATTGTTTTAGTAAATGTACCTCTGTTCTGTTTCTAACATTTGATTGAAACTTTGAATTAATCATATTCTTGTTGGTTTGGTGTACATTTATTATTTTTTCTTTTTTTTTAAATAATTTTTGAAACGAACTCTTTATTATTATTGTGATTTATTGTAAATATTTTGCATAAATTGCAATTATGTCCACTTCTTAAAGCCCGTGGAACAGAAGTTTGAGTTGAAATTAGAGCAAACATTTTTTTTTATTTAATTCAATAAATCATCATCTTCTTAGTATATTTACATTTAGAAAATTATTCAAAAAGTTGCTACTACTTCTGCCTTCACCTCGTACTTTTTTCTAGTTCTGATCGAGTATCAAAACTCGCTCTTTTCGTGTCTTTAACGAAGAGGTAAATTAATCATTCCACTTAATGATGTGTCATAAATCACTTCATTTTTTACGGACTTTGAAATCGAATCGTAACGTGAATAAAATAGGTCATCAGTGTAATTACACTTTTTGCAGCAATTTTTATTTTGTTCTTTCTCTGTAGACAGAATTGTTTAAATTCCCTCTACGTTATAATTGTCACCAATCTCTTTTATATTTGTCATCTTGGCGTGTTCAGTTTTACTTTTTTTGTTGTTTTCGTGCTCTCTTTTCTTGATTCTCATTGCAATAAGAATAATCTTAAAAGAGAAGGGAAAATAAATGTCATTGGTATTCTTTGCTCAAATAGCGTCAAAAAATACTAAAAAAAACGGAATATTTAGGCCACCTGCAAAAACTTTTAAAATCGAATTGCCAAAGCTCTGAAATTAAATTAAAAAGCTAATCATTATCACACCCTATATCTATTTCACTTTTAACAATTGACAAATTTTTAATGATGTGGTTAACAAGATAAAGCCTTAATTTGATTTAAAAATGGTGATGTTAATAATGTTAATATCCCTAAATTCAGCAGTATTATTAACTTTCTTTATTTAGTGGGTACAGCCAATAATTTATATTGTAACCCTTGATTGAACTTCTTAACTCTATTGATTGTTTAGCTAATCTTAATATTTTGCTGATCATGTTAGATACTCTTTATATTCTCACAAACATGGTAAATCAATATTTAGGTTTGGAGTCTGAGCTTGCATCGATAATTTAATCCAAATACTTTCAATAAAAAGTTTTAAGTTTAACAATTCACATTCTGAATCAACGAATTATTGGAAAACCTGAAATATTCATTAATTTAGGTTTAAAGTTTTTAGTATAATCTAATTCTCTTACGCGAACTAGGTATAACAATGTTATAGTTTCGACCTATTTTATGTCGTAAGACATGGCCGGCACACTAGATAGAGGTTCCGAATTAACGCTCGCCATCCCAACTATTTACTGAAAGACGAACAATTTTCAGATCGTTATTGCATGGCCCCGAAAGTTTGCGGTGGGAACTACCACCAAAATACTACAATTTTGGAAATTACTATGCCGATGTTTAAGCTTAAACAGGATTTAGTCCTTTAATGTGCCAAATACTTTAAGTAGATGCCGTTGGCTTATTTATTTAGGCTTCACTCCTATTTGAGAATTAATTCTGTTAATTATGAGGAGAGAATCGTATATACAACCTAAAAAAATGACTGCGATTTCCGCATTTTAAGTTTTTTATTATTGTAGATTAATTTATATTTATTTAGTATAAAGGAAATAATACGACATATCTAATTATTATAACACTTAAAAATATCTTAACTGAAGGTTTAGCCATCAAGCTGAGAAAGTACATTGTTATATACATTGAATTTGAACACAATGTACTTTCTCACAAAAGCTTCTTGAAATTATCTCAAAAAGCTACAAATGTTTTGCCATCTTTATTGCTACTTGGGCGTAATACTGCGGGTTTTAATCCGCCATATAATTTTATTGCATGTGGCATTACTAAACAGTTTATTGTGCTGCTTATGCAGAACCTCTTTTGTTTTATGCTTAATCTGCGAATTTATAGAAAAATTGCTTCTTGAGACGCTTCTTTCACCTCTTCGTTTATTTTGATTTTGAAAGATTTGCGAAATCTATGCTAATATACTAACATTGTATAATAGTAATGTTCTTATTGGAAAAATCCGTTGGATCTAGCTGAATCGACAACCACAATTTAACAAAAGTTTATGTGCCATCGTAGCGGAATAAAACCCCCTTTATTACTCTAAGATAAAACATTTATGGGCTGCAAATACAACTCGGAAGATCTACTGCTGCTCTAACTTCTGTACCGAACTTATCGCTTAACCGACTATGTTAGAGACCATCGCGTCTATCAAATGATTCTTCTGCAATTTTGACACTTGTTACTATCGACAATATAGTTTGGAATTTCTCTCTCAAATCTAGAGAAGAGACAGTAAATTTTTTATGCATTTTATCGCTGTGTGCAGTAAAATGTGGTTCGCGTAGTTGACTTCACTTATCACTGGGATGCATCTGAGTGTCATGTTGCTTTATGGACCCCCTCTTTTTATGTGCCGTTTTTAAAGTACTATAATATTCATGCAACGAGAGAAAGTTGATTTTGTATATAAGTCACTTTTAGTTTGCCAATTTGAATTTTTTGCTTTATTACAAAAAGGAAATGTATGAAATAATCTTTCATTTTGTTATTTTTTGAAGATTTCATTTTTATATTTATTGAGTTTAATTTACTGCGTCAAAAACAGTCTAAACAAACGTCTAAAACAGCTTTTAGAGCAAAGTAAAGCAAAAGATTATGTTCTGCGTTATTCATAATATTTATCTTTATCATTATCCCTAGTGGGGTGGTATTATGTTAAATATGCGCACTGCATAGGATGTAATCCCTCCCGCAGTTAGTTCTCAACAATGCCGCATTCGGTAAATGCTTAGTCTAAGCTGCTTATTCATAATAATCATTTTGTGTTCTTCGATGATTTTATATTCTCTAGTGATGTCTGTCTTGAACATAAAGATACTAGTCTTCCGTTTTGTAGCTGACGGTAATCATTTTGCGAAATTTGTTCTCCAGATACGCACATGTTTTATGTTTGAGTTGTTGCGGCATTTCATCTCAGGTGGAATGCGCGCTTGCGGTTTCGCCTTTGTGCGTTGAAAGCTTTGATGTAACCTGTCCTTTAAGCGGGTCTTCATTTTAACATTTATGCCAATGTTGACCATCAAATTATAAATGGTCAGTATACTAGCTTCGTCTGAAAGTTTTATTTCCAATAAAATCTTGTATATTTAGATGGTAATCCAGAACAGTGGCTGGCTGGCTTAAAAAAAGTCCAAAGCCATTAGGATTACAAGATTCCGCTTATAATACTGCTTTGTAGCTATTGTTTCACAATATATTTTATTTTTACGTAATCGAATTAATCCTCTATTAAGTCCGAAAACCCGACACGCATAAAATGATTATAAAGGAAGAAATTAGTATCTGTCAATTTAAGTATGTGAACTAATAGTGTGCGCATAAGATCATTTAAATTTTATTTGATCATTCCAGGGACATAAGATTTATTTACATAATTCTGAAGTCATGTATTAAAAGTTTATTTTTCTCTGAACCACGCTTTTAAAATATTTCATTGGCTAAGTAAATACACAGCTTAATTTACTGTTTGTAATCTGCTGTAGTCTTTTGGGTCGTGTGGAATGTGCTTTTGTGGTCGTCCTTTGTCCTTTGGGGCTTTGATGCTGTAACAGATAGAATGTTTGCAGCGTTCAAGTATTTTATTTACTACTTATCCGCCTAATCTCGTTTTGGTTAAGTAAAAATTAAAAATCTGACTGGAGTACCTAGTAAAAAAGAAAATCAAATTAATGTGTAAAACGTGTTCCCTCCTTCTTACAACCTGGGATCCTTTAAAAGAAGCGTGGCGAAGCAACATGCAGGCCGGCAAGGTGAGGATTGCTGGAGTGGCAGGAAGGACTGCTGTACCAGCTATCTTCACATCTGGACTTCACCGTTACTTAACATGAGGTGGGGTGGAGTCATTTGTTAGACCTATCTATAAAAAAATATATAGCTAATTAAAAAATATAATTAAATATTAGTATACCCACTTCGGAGAGACCGCATGACGGCATATTAAGAAAACGTCGTTTACTGTAATGACATTTGTAAGGTTCCACTGTGTAAGGTCGTCGCAGACATAAAATAATAATAATATTTATTTTTTGTCACATAAATTGTTTACATACTAGAATATGATGTAGCCCCTGACCCCTTTAATAGGATAAAGAAAGACCTATGTGACAGGGGTCAGTGCCCACTTCCGAATACATGGATCATAACTATTTATGTAAAAAAAAATACAATAAGACATACATTGTCGAAATAATTAAAACAATCAGAATTCGATCAGAATGAATAAGTGCGTGTGAGTGTGTGTATGTGTGTATGAATGTGAGTGTGAGTGAGTGTGCGTACAAGTTAAACAGTGAGGAACTTAGTTTAACAGCAAAGATTCGGTATAAGCATAGTTACGGGTAAGTAACAATTTTCTTATTTTAGTTTTCTCGTCTTTAATATAACTTAAAATAATGGCTAAAACTCAGTTACTTTTATTAATTTTATCGTAAAGATACTTAGATAAATAAACAAAGTGTCGTTTAGCAAAAGCTGTGCGGAATCACCTCGTTATGGGATCATCACCGTATCAACTCCAGCCGTTCAGTATTCTTTGTATGAAGCTCCCATGCTGCAATGCACACTAATCGGAATCGTAACGTCATCGCCTCGCCTCGGGACACAAGCTTGTACGACAGATAGCTCTTATTAATTTTTAAGGTATTTCGCAATTTTTTCAAACCATCAAATGTCTTTATTTTGATTAAATGCTTTGCGTATTAGGCATTTATATTATTCTGATTGCAATTTATGAGCACCCATTTCTGAGTATTGTCGTGTCTGATCATGCATAAATTGCAAAGAAACTGAATCTAAAAGGTACTGTAACGTCCGTTACGTTACAGCCTCCTTGTTTAGGTAAACTCTTTGCTCTTGCAATGCCTACGGTTGGCAGTTATATTAAAAAGTTAATGTCATGATTTTAAGATTTGAAATAAGGAATCATCTGTCTTTTGATAGAAGGTTCCATACAAGAGACGATCTTCAGGCACCAACCCTTGCGTAGCTTAGATAAAAAAACTTATATTCGCCTGAAATCAAATAAAACTCCTTAAAAGTCCAGTATCTTTTAATTAGTAGTTACGCCCCTGGGTTTTATCCACTCTGGCTAGAACTCCTCAGTACCTTTATAGGACACTATTGGTCCAAATAAAACATTATCTACTATTTATTTAAAGTGATTGTGTAAATATAACTTGTTATTAAATATTTTCGCCCTTTTTCGATGATATGCTAACCGTAGCACTGCCTGTACTCGCGGATTATTCATATTAGTGAGAGGAGCTGCGGCCAAAATTCCAACAATTGTGCTTACTTCTCGGCCGAGCCAAGTTTTTGAATTATCGTCGTAAGGAAAGCACTCTCCGGCCTCTGATTTTATGGCAGATACACGGAGCACGGCTACGGCTTAATAAATTGTGACGTTATGAATACAAATGTTAATTTTGCAGCTTTTATTGTCCAAGGCCCGATGAGGGATTGGCGCTTAGTGAAATTATCACTTTTTACGTTTCAACGTTCGTTCTCGTTTTAATTTACTGACGGTAGTGAAATGGTTTCCTTGCTTATTAGCAATTGTTTTAATTAAACCTTTCATAAACGAGTCGAGCACCAAAATCATCGTCATATTTAGCTGCAATCAACTTAATAATTTCCACTTTGACTTATGCGAAAGATATGAATCAAAATATTTGAATTAAAATTCGTATTGTTCATTTTATGCTTTGTTAATTTAGTCGACTAGTTGAAAATTTTGCTAATTGTTTTCGTATATTTGTAGCTCTACAAAATCAGTAGCTAAGTTTAAAAATTAAACTGGAATCATTGAGAGGATTGTTTGCCTAACATTGTCTGTCTGTTGCCATATATTTTGTTATCTGTACTGTACCTAACAATCGGAATTGAAAGGGTATGAACGTGGATGTTCTAATTTCCATTAGTCACACACATTGATGCAATTAGTCCTTCTCGCATTTGGTTCCATTCGTATGTTGGGCCATTCACATATATTTTTTAATATATCAAAGGAATACTTAATGATCTTCGTCGCTCATAGACACCTGCAATACAAGGAGTATCACAAACGCAATGGTGGCCTTTAAGATGGGGTGCGCACTTTTTCCAAATTAATAATAATAATATTCTTTATTGACATACACCTCATAGGACATACAAGATATTAAACATGACAGTGAAAACGTACACAATAGGCGGCCTTATTGCCTAACAGCAATCTCTTCCAGGCAACCCATGACAGTGAAATAAATAAATAAGAGGAAAAAGAAGGGGGGTGTAACAGGTATGGTAAAATAAATAATGAATAATAGATACAATAGATATATCCAAAGAGAGAGACGAGAGAGATAAGACTTAAAGTTGGGAAAGGAAATAACCTCTAACGTGGTCACTAAACGAGCTTAGAGTGCGAGCCTTTCGGATTGTTTCAGGTAGTGAGTTCCACAAACCAACAGAATACACAGAGAAGGAATATGAAAAGAAATCAGTTGAATGGAGTAGGACTGCAAGGGTTAGATTTGAAGAGGACCGCAAAGTGCGTTCTGATTTGGAATCAAGAAAGAGAAACATTCTTTTAAATAGGGCGGAGAAGTAGGAAGGAAATGTACAGAATAGAGAACCGTAAGAGAGTGTAAGTCCCTGCGTCGAGACCGTGTAAGTCCCTGCGTCAGGGAGCCATTTTAGTTTGTATTGAAAGTGAGACACATGGTCATATTTACGTAGATTAAAAATGAATCTGATTAACATATTATTAAGGGAAAAATTATTAATTTTTCTTAAAGGCTGTGATGGTTGTTTAAACCCTTTTGAAATAAAAAAAACATAATATAAGTTACGAACCCTACTTACACTTATAACTGCTGGTATTGATATTGTATTTATTTCAAGTTTTTCATGTCGTATTGATCCGGAAACATTATTCTATAGAATTTTCAAATGGTTTACAGGAATCGGCTGGAGAGCAACGCAGAGCACTGGTCCGCCCTACTGCTGTCACTGCGGGAGCTGACGGAGTGGGTGATCCGCAAGGAGACAGAGCTGAATGCACTGGCGCCACCTAGGGGTGACCTGTCGGCTCTATTGAAACAACAGGTGAGGGAACAGCTTTTTTATGTTAAAAGGTTGGCAAACTAGCATATCGACCTATGCATAGAATAAAGTTACATATGAAAATGTTATCAAATTACTTATACTTTTAGGCGAAACAGACGCATATATTTTACTGCTAAAAACATTTATTCTAAAACTTATATAACTTCGAAGATAGCAATTGAATAAAGGTACTTGTGATTTTTGTTTCCGAAGAGTATAGAGTCAAGAGCAGTAGTACCTTTTGGATAGGCAAGAAAGCAGCCTGCACGGCTTCAATTTTGTTACAAACTTAGACTTTTTACTTAATGTTTGATTCTATTTTTCTTATTTGCCTTATTATCATAATGTGACGCGACAGGACATATAACTTTTTTAAAATAAAGTTATATCTTCATATAATATTGACACGTTTCCCAAGCATAAGGTCTGATATGCATATATAACATAAAGATGTCCGTATTAAATTGTCACATAATCACATAAGATACTCTTAAATAACAAAATATGAGCCGTAAATGTAGTTTTTTTTTAAACAATAAATGCGTCATAATTTGCTTCTCAATGCTTTATATGATTATTAAAAAAAAATCAAATGCTAGAACAATACCAATACAAGTTAAAGCAAATTTTACATCTTACAAACTTCAAATCGCTCTACTGTAAAGTAGGGATTATGCAGATGTAGCTTTATCCTATGGATAGGTCGATATGGCCCGCCTGATGGTAAGCGACCACCATACCCTATAGATGTTGAAAAGTATCACTCGCACCGTTGCCTATCCTGACCCACTCTCTTACTACGTGGAACTCTGGAGACTTACTCACCGACAGAAACACAACAACACTAAAAGGTAGTGTTATTTTACTGTGATCTTCTGTAGTGTGGAGGTTACAGCCAAAGATGGGTGCTATAATTCGGGCGAAAAATTCGCTATGCCATATCTCTCCTAAAACAACTGTAAAAGTATCAGTAAACTCTAATGATGTTTAATTTCAAATTGCCTTATAACGGGGAAAAATAGAACCTAAGAAACACTGGAAGCAATTCCTATCATCTATTAGGTTTAGGTAGCATAGCAGTTACTTCATTGTCCTGGATTGTGAAAGATACTGGGCCGAGTCCAGCTTGATACCTTGAACAAGCTAAATTTTATCTAGTAAAAGAAGGTTACTTTAAATATAAAAGTCAAGCAAATAGTAATAAAAAAATTGTGTGTATGGACCACACATCTGAAGTGAAACTTCTTTTCTTAAATAACCTAACATTAGGCGGTGCATAAGGCATAGGGGAATGGAGAAACGTATCAGATAAATATATTGTCGCATGCGACGCTCGCAGCGTTTCAACCTTCGCCGAGTAACCCTCCAAATTCCATGTCGGGAAGGAGCTGCGCACGCATCCTACATACACACACACACACACATGTATTTGGGTTTCATATTTTCCATAGATTTTATCCATTTACACATCGTCCTAAAAGAAGCTTCACTTCATAATTTAGAACATTATAGTGCGAGTTGTCCGAAACATTTGGAAGTTTTTTCTCTACTGCACATAGGTATGGTATACAAAGAAGAAAGAAATAATATTTCAATAGGGTGCATATCAAATAAGTCATGGAAAAAAGCTAACGAAATAGTTACCATGAAGTCCACAGTACTGCATTTCACGTGTTGTACAGTAATCAAACTAATTAAAATGACCGTCTAACGTAGCTCGGTAGTTTCGTTAATGCGACACATGGTCGTTTCCCATTTAATGCTGGGCTGGCATTCATTTTGTTTGGAAATTCAGCAACTTATAATTTTAACAACCGACATTTGTGTCGCATTACGTTTAGGCTTAGAGACAGAGAGACAAAGCTCAATAATGAAAATATTTACACATACTAATTAACATTTATTTACAAAACCAAATGTAGGTAATTATAAATTAATTCTTTCTCTTATTTCGAACCAATCATAGATAAAACATTATGGTTTATGTGTCTGACATATATTTCTAAATCTGCTAAAACTTCTCATTATTTAAATTATAACTTCAATTTAGATTAATTTAAGTACTTAATTGAGATTATTTGAATAATTATTAATAGTTATTAACTTAATGAATAAGAAAATTATATTAATGAATAAGAATATTATGGCAAAACTAAAATTAATTTGTATGTTTGTACACAACATCATTCAGCAACCTGTATTCGCAATATCAATGATTTAAATTTGAATTTGAATAAAATATTCATTATCTGGTTTAAAAAGCGCGTTTTCATGATATTCTTTATAATTATTAACTTTGTTTAACCAATTTAGGAACCATTTTTTCTTTTCCTTATCAGTTCAAAAGTATTGTATTAAATGAATAGGTTGCTAGGTAACTTTTTCCCCAACCTGATATGATATAGTTTTAATTTCAACGAATCATATTAAACGTTTATAGTCTATGCTCCCCTTTATACTAAACGACAGTTTGATTACTAATGAACATCGTCACAGTTCATAGCTTAATGGAGACATAATTTTAACTTAAGTAGGTATTTGCCGAACCTGGCTTTGATGTGCTCTGTTTAGTAGGCCCAATAGCGACACTATATATAACATAATTATGTCGCAAAAGCCGCTTCTCCTTAAAAATTCGCTGCATACTTACATCACATGAAATTTAAGTTACACAGTTATTTGCTCTGGTCAACTTAGTTTTTCAAAGTCATAAAATTTGGATTGGCTTAAAAAAATTCAATGCAAACACATTGATAGAAATATCATAAGTCATTATTTCACACGTAATACAATTTACCGCTACGGTGTTCATTTTCCTACGCGTCCCTCGTTATGCCTTTATCATTTCCAACAATTAAGTAAATACCGCTCACACGTCTACCTCTGAAAAGGTAAATTATCTGTATCGTATCCCCGGTACAAATTGGGCGCGAATTAACCGCCGTCGCCGCACCGCGCCGCCATTTTGTCGATTGTCATACCGCCATTTTGTCGATATCCAGACCGCGAAATGGCGCGCACATATTTGCTGCGTTGCTCGCTCACATTGCGGTGTGTTCGAAATGATTCCCTGACAGTTAATTAATACTTTCGCGTTATGTTTGCTCATATTCACAGCCAGAAGTGAAATTCAATTGGTTTGCTTAGAGATATATAATTACTTATTTACTTTCGGAATGAAATGGAATACCTACTTATGTTGTAAAAGTGTTTATAGGGTTGCGTACCTACCACAAAAAGGGGAAACCTTGTATGATCACTTTATTGTCCGTCAGTTAGCCTGTCAAGACTAGAGGTAAAAGAATCAAAGTTCTACAAAAGATGTGGCCATTTGAGCTCCGTTCATAAGCATATTTGTCGCTTATGTAGGTTCTTCCGTTGACCTAGCTAGAATCATAAAATTTGGCAAGAAGCAATACCATGTAACAGGAGCACGTTATTATATATATATAGCAGAATGTTATTTAAAAAACACAAAAGGAGAAAAATCTCGGATACCCAAAAAAAGCAAAAAAGATAACAATTCTTGGGATAAACTAACTCTACCCATAGTTACATTCCATCGTATTGATGATGTTTTGCTATTGTTGCAGGATGACCATCGCGCATTCAGAAGGCAATTAGAAGACAAAAGGCCTGTTGTGGAGAGCAATCTACTCAGCGGCCGTCAGCATATCGCCAACGAACCTCCTCTATCGGACACCAGCGACACTGAAGGTATATATCAAGTCGTCAATACATTATGTCCCCACTGCTGGAGGCCCTACGGATGGGGATAGGAAGATTATGCTATAAACCATGTGGGCACAATGCGGCTTCGTGGGTGCTAACGACTGCCGCTGATGGTTTTAAGTTCCAGAAAGGCGCTTTAATTTGATGGGTTAATCTACTGTGCGATGAAACAAAATTATTTATGTCATTTTACAAAAAAAGCAGCCTAAATATCGACCAAATTCATAATTATCAGTAACTTAGAACACTATTTATGTAATTAAAATTAATAAAGAATAATAAATAATAATAATAAATATAAATATTTCGAACACTCACACCAATTAGCCTAGCCCCAAAGTAAGCACTGTAAGGCTTGTGTTATGGGATGCTAGGGTAACGGATAGAATACATAAATTGTACTTATATGAGTATATTTATATAGAAATACATATTAAACATCCATGACTGGAGTACAAATGCTCGTATTCATCACACAAACATCTGCCCCCACCGAAATTCGAACCCGGGACCTCTCGAGTCGGCGACACCATGAAACCCGGCGTACAAACCACTCGGCCGCGGAGGTCGTCGTTAATAGTTAAAGTTAAGTAATAATAAAAGTAAAAAATTAGGTTAAGTCTTTGACACAAAAGATTGCTCAATTAAAAAACAAAATACAATATCGCAAAGCTATTAAAACGTGCCGCTCAAAATTGCCCTCGTCGTAAATACCCGCACGTAACACTGAACTCTAATACCTGGTGTATACGGTTGAAATTATCTTTAACACGTGTGTTATGCTTCGCAAAATGCAATATGACGGCGAAATCAGGGCGGAAGATACCCGCTGATTAATTTGCACATTCCTCCTGCCAGTTCTGGACGCAATATAGACGGTTTTAGCTGTTCCAATGAAACACACATTTGAATACCTGTAATATCTAGCTATAAGAAGGCTTCATCGAAAGATGGCACAAATTTATATACAGATGAAATAGGAATTGAAGAAAGCGTAAATAAGGTGAACAATGTGATTTCGAATACGATACATGGAATATTTACGTTGACTGACAGGAGACTAAGGTTTCATTCCTCACAACAAGCAACGGAACAATTTCTTATTATCAAATCTACCGAGGAATTGTAAGGAACAACTCTTTTGTATATTTCAACAAAGAACATTTTACATTTTATTGTGGGTAAGATTGTATCAAAAGTTTGTTCAAGATGATCACTGAGTGTTTTGTTGCTTAACCAAGAAATATATTTCTGTATTATAATATCGCCCATAATGAATAGAAATACGTATTTTTAGAAAATGTTGGCGACTATTTTGGGAACACTCTTGTTCTTGAAAGCGTTCAGTTGAATTTCGAACCAATAGTCACACAAGAAATACAACCCCTGTTTTAGTTAAAAAATATTACTAGAATGTAGTTACTTTTGGAATAATTATAAAGCGAAGGCTCTTCTCGTCATGGTCAAAGCATTCTACGATTTTGACCAACCCAACTGACGTTATCAGATCATGCGTGTATCATTTTCCGAGGGATTGTAGTTTCGCAATTAGCTATCGGTGAACGCTGTTTGATCTTTTGTGTTGAAATCGCACCGCATTCGATGCTCTTTATGGCTATCAATCAGGCAGCTGAACGCTACCAATGGGCATTATAAACGGGTATTATTGTTTCGAGGGAATATCGTTACCGTTTCAGTGCAGATTTTGAGTGATTGAAATACGGTTGGATTGTTTTGTAAGCTTTTTAACACATCTAGGGAAATGAAACCGTCAGTGACAAAATCGATGTAGATATACTCAAATAACTAGTTCGTTTAATTAAAGATGAGTAATTAAAATATCGGAGTTCTTAAAAAAAGCTGTGATGCCAGCAAATCTAATATGTTTTAATCCAGTAATGTCAATGTAATTTCAGTAATTGTCTTTAGAAAAGAATTCAATTTCAATGTCAACATATAATTTTAAAAATAAATGTAAATTGTGGTTATTAGATAAACAGTACACTGCGGCCAAAACTGTATTTAATTTAGATATTTAATAATGGATATATATATATTTTTAATCGATTTTCAAAGATTTCCTTGTTGGTATCACAAAATGGAGCATGTTTTAGTTAAATAAGGTTGTGGCAGAATATCAGCGACTTCCGATAAAACAGCGGTCTAAGGCTGAGTCACATTTCCTTTTTGTTCCCAAAAAGTTGGTATGTCAGATTTTAAGTTTTTGTATTCGTAATTATGTATTTTTTGGAGCAAATAAATACTTATTATTATTAATTTTTAATGGATTTTCATGACATGCTACATTAATTTGTAATTCCGTTTAAATATCAAAGCTCTGGCTGTTTCGATTCAAATTGATCATATATCAATCGGAATTCGAGATTAGCAATTAGTCCATTAGCACACACTCTATATCATGGACATCGGTATATTCATTATGAATGCTTTTGTGCATATCTAACTACATCATCGTTCAGGACTTTGGCAATATAACACCTAGGTTTAAGATAGTTCTTATTGGATTCTCTCTGACATTTTTGAGTTAATTAACTTAAAAAATGAGAAATTATTATGTTTAAAATTAAGAGTCAAATAGAAAAAGTCGCCAAGACTTTTCATAAAATAATTAAATTCTTCTGTAGACGAAACCATAAATACTTCTGTAGACAGAAATATGTTAAATGAAAAAAAAACAGTGTATGATGAATAAAATAAACAACTCCAACAAAATTATCTCCTCCCCGAGATTATGGACTGTGGGAAATAAACAAATGTCTCGGGAGACATGAAACTTTGAAAACATTTGCACACTCAGCTGTAAAATGGTCGTCGCATAAAAACTGAGACGACTTAAAAAATTCATGAATTATCATCTTGCTGCATTCCCAGTGGAGGTGATTACATAAATTTTGAACAAAAATGTTGGAATCTTTTCAAATTCCGATCACTTTCGTGGTAAGTTAACTGCTTATATTACTTAAAACTGCCAACACACTGTCACACAGTTTGGCAAAAACATAAACTTAATATTGTTTTTTAATGTTCGTTTTTTTTATAAATTAAATATATCTCTTTGCACATAAAATAATCTTTTTATGTAGCCTAAAATTATTCTAGTGAATGAGGAGTTACTTAGTGATTCAGCACAATGGCATCCTGCTCTTAAATCTTTTAGTTCAAATAATCAATAATTAAATTTAGCGAAAAATAGATATTGTGTGTCATAAACTACTTTATCTACACTCATGTCGAAATATTTGAATTACGAAATTATAGATGGTTTTATAAAGACGTACTTTATAAACGCACAGACATAAAATTAAAACTCATTGCAGTACTGCTAGCATTATCGTAAAATAAGTTTTTTATTTATTAAATTAGTCCATGATATTAGGACGAATGTAAAAAAAAAGGCGCGCGCTTCCCGTAAAATTTTCTGCCGATCGTCTTTTGTTTTGGGAATTTCAGAAAAGTTTCGCAATATGCCTACTTTATTTGATACTTTGTTTAATTTCAATTGTTCGTATGAGTGAAGATGAAGTAGTGTATGCAACTGCATACAATAGGAGTGATGACGGGGAACAGTAAACGAAATTCTATTTAGTCCGTCAGTTAGATGATCAAAAATTATGGATACGTATTTTTCTTTGGGCAATCAACCAGAAAATGACAAAGTTATAGCGCGTCGAAGTTTGGGAGTAGGGGCTCGTGACGTCACTTGTTAGTGAATTTTCACTTAAATGTGTACCAAAACGTGACGTCATGAGACTTTTCAAATCAATATATCTCTGCAATGTTTATATTATGTGAAAAAAGAAAAAATGCGTGGCCAATACTTTTTGATAATTTACCTGATAAACGAAGAAAAAAAAATTAGTCATCATCCCTATTTAGGTATTAGAACACTCCAGTCAACCTACTCTCGTTTTTAAATACCCCTTCTCATATGGCAGTAGCATTAATTTCTATTATTATAATGAACAGCGAGCCAAACAATATTGATACTTCGATACGTGAGTTCGAAAAGCTCACAGATATAGCAAAAACGTTTCTTCTCTAGGCACAAAGAGAACATTCGAGAGTTTAACCACAGAATCTTAATTAATTCCTTCATTGGAACCTTTGAAACTTTACCATCCCCTTGATTAAGATTTTCTTCGAACGCTTCACTTTCTAAAAGGGATGCTGTTTATTTTAATATTTATTCAAATACCATTTTATTTTTATTACAATTCACGTTAAACGGTGTTATTTTAGTTGCTGTATTATCCTGGATTATTTATCTAGGTACTATCCCCGTGTTCCCAGTAGTCTTATCAACGTTTTCAAGAAACTCTTCAGTCTCGTTTCACGTAAAATAGAACACCAATAATGACGTATAATAATCGATAGGTTATACGCCAACATTATTGCATTTAAAAATAGCACATAGGCTTGTTGAAAATATATCGATGTATCGATATTTTTTGTTCGATATATCGATATTTTTTGTCGATATATTTTGTTTCGATATATCGATACATCGATACAAAATAACCAATATCGAAATTCGTATCAAAAACGATATTTTTTTAATTATTAGCGGCATATCACGATCTAACTAAATTCGTATCTGGAAAAATCGTAACTGTATCTCAGATTAATGATTTTCAACATATCTATGATGTGTGCTGTATTTAGTATTGTCTATTATTTGTAAATAAATCTGTTTCGCTGGTGAATTGGTTGTGCTGATTTCCATTATATTCTGTGAAGTGTCTCTAGTCTTGTTTACGAAAGAGATCCTGCAATCATTTACCTGAGAGGCCCTGCAATCATTTTCATCATTCGAAAATAGGGTCTATTTTGAGGGAGATAATTTTCGTTCCATTATTATTCCGCGTGTCATATTTCGTGAGATACTGTACGATATTTTTGGGAAAATTGGTCCGATATATCGATGTTTTTTTCGCGATATGTCGAAGCCGATATTGATATTTTTTAAAAGATCGATGTATCGATATATCGATATTTTTTTCAACTTTCGACATCCCACACAAGTAGTCTCCGCCCTAACTTCCCTTGGCAACAGCCGCCAATAGAGTGCACTGAAGCAGTCTCTTTCACTCTCATGCATAAAACAGATTACATCTCGCTCTTTACCCTCCTAGTGTCAACGGTGCCAGTAACTATTAAAATAAGTAACCACTATTTTTACATCAAATTCTTTGAAACTGTACTTACGAATGAAATGAAACGTTTTTCTTGTCTCTAATTATTCTAATGTAATTTGTGTACTATTTAAAAACACACATAGGGCTTTCTGTCTGGAAAAACGTAAAATATTTACATGTTGTAGCGTAGTGTGACCGCGGCGAGAGAGCGTGCCCGACTGAATGCAAGTCGGGCAATTACCTTACTTTCGTATTGCCAAATTAGAAGTGTATCTATAACTAGGAAACATCATAGGACACCAATTTTGAAAATAAAGCAACTTTCGCAAGGGTCGGTCATTGGATTCGTGGTAGAATCCCTAACGGAGACCTCGCGGCTTCGCTTTAAGCAGTTTAGAAGGTATTCGCAGGACTTTTTTAGCGGATATAATGCTGAAAAGCGCCCGTAAGAGTTGCGGGGTCCTCGGTGGTCAGCCACGGGGGGGTCCGTAAGACTTGCGGGTGCCAGGTGTGAGGTCCGTTCGGCGGTGTGCCTCTTAAAGGCGCCGTCGTCTGTAAAAAGATTTTTTACCTGCGTTATAAAAAAAAGGGTCGGTCATTGGATGGGTGACCAAAAAGTTATTATCTCTCACTACTCCATGCTCGGAAGGTAGGTTAAGCCGTTGGGCTGCTTAACCTACCTTAGGTGAAGCCGTTGGTCCCGGCTGCATCAGCACCCACCAATCCGCACTGGATCCGCGTGATGCCCAGCCTCCCTATTCCATCCACAGGGAAGATCTATGCCCCAGCGGTGGGGACATTAATAGGCTGACGATAATGATGAAACTGAATAAATAAAATAAAATAAATAAATGATGAAAGCCTGCAGAGAGTAAAGTTAAAAAATTAATGTGTCGGTCTATTGCACAGATTACGAAAATTTAATACAAGTTTTTGTTTAATCCACATAACTCTAATTGAAATAGTTACCCAACGGAATAAATACGTTGTGATGGTATGCGTAATTAAATTTCTCACTTTGAAGTTACGTACTGAACCATTGTAAGCGAAAAATGCAGACAAAATAAAAGAAATAACTGTTTCGGTCGACTGCAACGAAACGAAGGCTCTTTTGAAAGGCTGGCTGGAACTGCGAAGGCACTCGTAACATAATGCCACTGTATCCTAATTTAGCTTTTCCCTGAAATGTAGTTTTCGTGTTGTTAAATTTGTCTTTCTCTCTTAGTAATATTATATTTAAATGACTCTATCTATTTAAATATAAAACTCAAAGGTGACTGACTGACATAGTGATCTATCAACGCACAGCCCAAACCACTGGACGGATCGGGCTGAGATTTGGCATGCAGGTAGATGTTATGACGTAGGCATCCGCTAAGAAAGGATTTCGATCAATTCTACCCCCAAGGGGATAAAATAGGGAATGAAAGTTTGTCAACTTTAAACCGATCGGGCTAAGACTTTGCATGCAGGTATAAGAAGAATCATAGATGAATGTCATTGTATATAATACAAGCCTG
The DNA here is from genome assembly GCA_902850365.2 of Chilo suppressalis. Classification (NCBI taxonomy): domain Eukaryota; kingdom Metazoa; phylum Arthropoda; class Insecta; order Lepidoptera; family Crambidae; genus Chilo; species Chilo suppressalis. The sequence goes on along the minus strand of OU963913.1, from coordinate 21,199,743 downwards.
AGAACAAAAACTGTAGTCTACACTTCAGATCTACACCGAAGCGAAGCGAGGGTGGTCCGCTAGTTAAGTATATAACGAACATTCATTGTTAATTGAAATGTTTTGTATATATTGCACAAAATCAAGAATTTCCTACTCCACAACAGGTGGCCACAACATTATTCTGCAAATTAAAAATTACTCTCTTTCTGTTAGACAGATTTTTTAAAAAGCTACAGTTCAGAGCAGGCTGAATGGTGCGTCTAAAAACGACGGGAATTTAATAATTACATCGTTACTTCCACCTCGGGAAGTTTCAGAACGTTCCGACACGTTTTTCGGTTTTGAACGATCTCGTGTAATTAAATTGTGAAGAAAATGTTGAGCCTTACCTACATGCTGACAAAACTAAGAATTTTACAAGGGATTTGATGTGCTCGGGGAATGCTTATTATAAAAAGAAAAATGTTAGTAGAAAAAAATGCCAATGCATGGCGAATTTCAGCCCGACCCGTCCAGTGGTTTGGGCTGTGCGTTGATAGATCACTATGTCAGTCAGTCACCTTTGAGTTTTATTTATAAAGATATTTTAATTTCAAACCTTACCAAACAAACTTAGCCATTAAAATAAAATATAAAGTAGTCAGGACACAGCGAATTATCCACTGCAATTGAAGTGCCTGGGAAATTAGTGGGTATATTTTTTGTTACGATTTAACAGTAAGTTCAATGTTAGATCGGATACTGTAATTTGGTGAAGAGTCACAATAGATAATTTAGGTGGTAGAACTACAGTTCCGAGGATTGCATAGCTCCAAAAATTCTCAAATAATTAAGGTTCTCTGATTTCCACGGTTAAGGGAAATTTGCTCTAGCAGTCTTGATCTAGATTTATTTAATACTAGCGACCCGCCCTCGCTTCGCTTCGGTGTAGAGCTGAAGTGTAGACTACAGTTTTTGTCCTCAGGCTTGTATTATACACAATGACATTCATCTATGATTCTTCTTATACCTGCATGCAAGGTCTCAGCCCGATCGGTTTAAAATTGACAAAGTTTCATACAAATTTTCATTCCCTATTTTATCCCCTTGGGGGTAGAATTGATCAAAATCCTTTCTTAGCAGATGCCTACGTCATAGCATCTATCTGCATGCCAAATTTCAGCCCAACCCGTCCAGTAGTTTGGGCTGTGTGTTGATAGATCACTATGTCAGTCAGTCAGTCACCTTTGAGTTTTATTTATATAAGATAAAGGTAAACATAATCAGAATCATTTATTCAGTTGAGACTGTTACAAGCACTCATGAATCTCTAGAAGCTACGCCATCGAATCGTAAATCTACGGCGGGCGACCTTGTACTGAGAAGAACCTGCAAGAAACTCAGCGAGGGCTATTTTTTCTTCTCCCTGTTTTAATTTTTAGAGAGTCGTCAAGTTGAAAATGACTTCAGAGATGTTACGTGTAGTCACCTTTCATTACATAATGTGAAAAACATTGACTGTTCAAACATTATAAATACAAATAGTTTTATTAATTAACTAGCAGCCTGTCCCGGCTTCACACGGGCGTTTTAAATACTACGGAAACATAATGAATCAGCATCCGAAAAAAGAACATGCATAAATTTGAAAGTAAGACAGATTTTGAAAATAGACGGACTGAGTTTCTTATGTAATTCTTTTCCATTGCCTTTTGGAATCCTCATAGTCACGCCACGGCATACAGTCTGTCTGTCAGTGTATCCTTTTCTCGTTTAATATAATAGTACAGTAATAGATACTGGTGAAACCTCAGATCCAACCAATTTTCGATCGGTTTCTATTCTACCAACTTTAAGTAAGATCTTTGAGAGACTAATGCTCAATCAACTCTTGAAGCATTTCAATAAACATAACTTATTTCATAAGAAACAATTTGGGTTTACTCGGGGTCGCTCCACCATTGATGCGGGAGCTCAATTGTTTCCATCCATCCATCCATCCATCCATCAGCCTTTCTCCGTCCACTGCTGGACATAGGCCTCCTAGGCCTAGGAACGCCACAATGCGCGGTCCTGCGCTATCCGCATCCAGCGGCTCCCAGCACATTTGACAATGTCGTCAGTTCATCTTGTTGGGGGCCGCCCCACGCTGCGTCGTCGTCGTCGTCGTGCGTTCAATTGTTTGATAATTGATAATTTGCCACCAGGTCGTGAAAATGAAGGCGACTCCAGAGGCTACAGGTCGGCGGAGGAGCAAGCTCGTGAACTAGCTCGCTCCATCAGGCGGGAGGTCGCTAAGCTTGCTGACAAGTGGAATACTCTGGTGGACAGGAGCGATGGTTGGGGAAGGTGCTTGGACGACGCTGTTCAGGTGAGTGAACGAAAAAATTGTGGATAATGTCTCTACGACTTTAAGACACTCAGACGTTGTGAAGTGAAGTAAGGGCATAGTTATCAACATGTTGAAGAGCGTTTGTCAATTTTTGTTTAAATTTCTATTTTGCTGTCGATAATTGATATGTTTCGACGGAGGATATGAATACAGCTTACTTTCTCGTGTGTATAATCTAGCGCCATCTGTTATCAAGTGTCGACAATACTTAGTTAAGCTATCGCACAATGTCTGTAAATATCCAGAAAATAACATAGATGGCGCGAACTCACTGGTTTATACGATGCATTCATTTTGCTGTTGCCTAGGATGTGTTTGTTATCTTCCATTGTATTTATTTGCAAACATCTTTCTGTTAATTTAACGACTTACTAAACATTATTGTTTGCTCCAAATAACATCTGCATTTATCTGCACACAACTTAATTACGTCTGTCTTGCTTGTGTGTTTAATATTAAAACCCGCAAAACCGGTTTGAATTGATTTGAATGCATTATGGCACATAAGTAATCTGCTGCTACCTGAATTGACGTTGTTTCATCCCTGAAAAATGTTAGTTCCATTTGGAATTATCAAAAGACGCAATGATCACTAACAATTAAGGTAATAGCATCAATGACCGACACTTCCCTCTGTGATCAATGAAATAATAATCGTAGTTAACCTACCACTCCTCCTATCAGTTATAGGTGCCAGTACCTGAGTCAACAAATCGAATTTCTGGAACTTTTATACCCGATAGAGATAAAGATTTTTTTGATTTCGAAAACTGAAAGGCAAAATCTATATGGTTATTAGACTCTGCCTTTTATTTTATATGGATAATTATTTCTACCGTGCGAACTTATAAAATAATCTGGGTTATTGCTTTCATTCATCCGGACATCCGTTTTTATATGAAAAGAGCAAAGAGCTGAGCAAATAAAAGGTTCATTTATACGAAGCGCGGGCACGTTCACTAGTACCTACTGCACAGCACTATTAATATTATGGCATGGTAACACAATAGGAAAACAGATGCGACAATTCGTGACAGTCCAACGAATAATATCCAATATATACGTTTCTTGTTTTAAATGCAATGGAAGTGTCTTTTATGATTTTCATTATTATTGTTAATGTTCAATATTTTATTATTTCTGTTGTAGTTTTGCTTAAACTGATTGAAGGAATTAAAGTTTATGTCCGCAATCAGAGACTAACTGAACTTTTAATTTGATTAAAGTTAGTGATCTGGCTTTCTCGGTTTTAAGAATAGAATATCGGCCCCAATCTAGAACGTCAAGTTCAGCCCCACATAGAGAGCTAAGGTATCGCGGAAGTACTTCACAAGGTGCAAGGTTGCCCCCTTATGTTATTCTACCGCGAGTCAAAATTAAAATTAATTCCGCGAGGAATTAAAGTTTATGTCCGCAATCAGAAACTAAGTCAACTTTTAATTTGATTCAAGTTGGTGATCTGGCTTTCTCTGTTTTAAGAATAGAATATTGGCCCCAATCTAGAATGTCAAGTTCAGCTCTACATAGAGAGCTAAGGTATGCCGGGAGTACTTCACAAGGTGCAAAGTTGCCCTCTTATGTTATTCTACCGCGCTTGAGTAAATCCAAATATCTCTGCTTGGGCTCCTCTACTATAAATTATTACCGTTACCCATAGAAATCTGCACAACAAATGATTGCATTTGCACTCTTGGCATTGGCCAGCCTTGAAGGAAGAAGTGCGCCCTTTTTTTTAAAGGTTTTCTGGTTTTATTGGTCCGGAAACATTGCTGGCGGTAATATATTTCACATATTTGTTTCTTAGGTTTTCACGCACATCATTAAACAAAACTAGTTTTAACGGGTTAATGCACGAACTTTATTGATCTATTGACGTTTCGCAGCCTTTTCAGGTGTGCAACGTCAGAATAATGTTTTTTTTTGTATAGAAAATCTACATAATCGATATTCCACAGTTTTGTCGTGCGTGGTAAAATATTTTAACTATATCGCATAGTTGTGGATAGCCACGCATCAAGATGATGGGGATGAATTTTTTGTCGCGATGTACGATGGCGAAATGCAGCAGCTGGAACTAATTCGAACAATTCCTCAGAACACTCCCCGTTATAAATACTACTACTACCGGAACACAATTCTAAAGACAAGTGTTGTTTCACTGCGGTCTTCGTTTAACTAGAATTTACTTTCCGGGACGAGAGCTCCAATTCCACTGCGTCCCTCTCATAATACTATTGTAGGTATCTTGTGGATCGCAAGAACTGGCGTCAATTTGATATTTCAATTTTTCAGCTAGGATAACATCACATAAATTATTTAATTGTTTACAATTCTTAAGAGCCCTTTCACATTTTATGCAAAAAATATAATTATAATCGTAATTTTTGAGCGCCTCGTTTACCCCCTTAGAAAAAATTTTGACTATCTCCAAAAGATATATTCTTCTTATTGTAAGTTAATGTAGAATATTTGCAAATACTATTTCCCTTTTTTTGTACTGATCATTCTACCGCAGCTAGTTTACGGAAAAAGCGATAATATGCACAACTTCAAACGCCTGAATCTCTCAGTAATGTTCAATAAATTAGATCAAATTAATTACTACGACATCAGAAATATGTTTTTATTGTAACATAATGTATTAGAATTTGGATTTTCCATCTCATTAATTAACAAAAAAAACATCTAACCTCCGTAAGTTTTCCCAAAAAATAATGCAGGTTTACCTCGTATTTTGATATTGAATTAAATAGTATTACTATCAAAAACTTTCATAAAACTAATCTACCATCATTGAACTACTGAAATATGTATACATTTTTATAATAAATTCATTAATAATTATTTTATAAGACTCGAAACATCACCCGTAAAATGCAATATACGAGTATACTAGTGCAAATCTACCTACGCGCCGATCAGTACGGCAGCGGCGCAATTTTTGTAAAAGGGCTCTTAACTCTTCTATTAGTCAATGACACGTCAAATTCATATTAAAATGTACTCTTTACTTAAGGTTTTTTAATTGAAGTCACATTTAACTATGTATCAAACAATGGGCCCTAAGTTTACTACAATACGACGGTCTTGTTTACCTCATACAATTCACCATGACAATGACTTTAGGTACAACAATTACAATTACCTAGTCTCCCTTAGGTACTTACACTATATACTGCCCCAACAGAATCTGGATGAACCTACGTAGAATGTCGGGCCGATTCGTCAGCGGCACTTGGCTCGCACGCTCCCTTGCCTCTGCACAAAGCACAGCCAGAACGTAGTCAGCTAGCCCGTGAACGCTTATGCTAATCCCGGGGTGGGAGGTAATTGTTCGATTGTTTCTGTGATTGTAGGAGTACAATCTGAAGTGGGTAGGCGATGTCGTTTAGCATTCCAGATGAACTAAGATTTTGGTATGTCCTCCTGGACCCGATTTCGCATAATACAACGTAGAAAAATTGTGAGTAATTTGGGATAAAATTGATCAGGGATAAATAAAACTAAAGGTTCGCAATTTCTAGAAAGTGATTATGAAAATTAAACGAACGAATTAATCAAGAATTGAGGGGTTCTGTATCGTGTTGCTTTAAGTGTCAATAATTGGATAGTTTACCCTATTTATGATATTTTTTTTTGTGATAAACAGACCTCTTTTACCTAATATGCGTCTTCTGTAGGTTTATCGTAAACACCGGAAATAGTAAATTGAAATTTCAAAAAAATATACCTACGTATACTATGGCCGCTATCACACCATAAAAATACAAGATGGAGTTTGTTTCGGCGTTTTGCATGTCCCGATAGTTGCTAAGTATTTGTTATTCGCCTTGTAATTGTAGTGTGCAAGTACGTCTCGTAGTTGGCCAGTTTTTCTATTATTTCACTTTACTATATTTCTTAGTCATATTAGTAACCTCTTACATAATTTCATAATTCTATTAATGAACGCACCGAACCAGAAATGATATGAAGCATAACTCTCTAACAAAGGCCACAAAAACATGGTTCCAAATCCAAACCATCAAACTTCAATACACAACGCGACATGCACACAGACAGAACAAAATACTTTGACAAATCAAATTTCTGCAAATTTATTTGACTATCCATTCATTGGTTAAAATATTGTTAAACGAAAATTCCAACCAATCCCATGATCGGCGTGATGATCCCATTATTTTCGCCCCGCCCACTTCACTGTAGATCGCGTTGAACTACTTTTTAACGCAGTTTGTATTCCATATTATGTATTTCTAACTACTAGTGGAGTTAGTTATTTTCACATACTTTTTGATCCCAAAAGAGTTCCCGTAGGTGATAGCGTGATAAAATGTAGCCTATATGTTGACCCGACTTCATAATAATATTCGTGCCAAATTTGAAGTAAATCCATGCAGTACTTTTCGAGTTTATCCCGGACATACAGACAAACGGACAAAAATTCTAAAAACTATATTTTTGGCTTCGGTATCGATTCGATTGTTGATCACACATTCAATGTACAGTTTTGACTTTCTACCATTTTATTATCTAATATATAAAATTCTCGTGTCGCGGTGTTTGTGGTTAAACACCTCCGAAACGGCTTTCCCGATTCGCATGAAATTTTGTGTGCATATTGAGTAGGTCTGAGAATCGGACAACATCTATTTTTCATCCCCCTAAATGTTAAGGGTAATCCACCCCTAATTTTTTTTTTCAATTTTAGATAAATCTTTTTTTAATTTTTTTATGATACATCATACAAAAATACATACATCCCTAAATTTTCAACTTTCTTCCACCAACACCTATTTTTTTATGGCGGTACGAAGTTCACTGGGACAGCTAGTATGTATAGATTATTTCTAATTGGTTGAATGCACGTCACAATTCAGGAGTTGCAATTTATCAGTTAATGTAAGGTGTAGCGTGCATCCCGTGAACGAACGACCATTGTTCCAGCCGTCACGCCGTGTTCCCGGGCACAATGGCGCTCCTTCCTTGCATCGTACAACCTCTAGGCGGCTTATGACATCCTGGTACTCACACTGAATACTGCGTCTTTGATTGAAGTTACCTAATATTAATTTGACAATGATTTCTTTGTAATCAGCGTAAAAATCTAGCCAAGTACCAGTCGGGCTCGCGCACAAAGGGTTCTGTTGAATTATCTACACAAAATTGGACATCTATATATATAAAACTCAAAGGTGACTGATTGACATAGTGATCTATCAACGCACAGCCCAAACCACTGGACGGATCGGGCTGAAATTTGGCATGCAGGTAGATGTTATGACGTAGGCATCCGCTAAGAAAGTATTTTGATCAATTCTGCCCCGGGCGGGCCACTAGTTATATTATAATATCGAGCAAAAAACGGCAAAACACATCATACTTAAATATTTATTCTGTTTTTAATATTTGCAGTTATAACGGCAACAGGAATACATCATCTGTTATAATTACAATTGTCTAGCTGTCAAGTTTCACGAGTCTTAGGCCCGTATTATCTAATATATAAAATTCTCGTGTCGCGATGTTTGTGGTTAAACTCCTCCGAAACGGCTTTCCCGATTCTCATGAAATTTTGTGTGCATATTGGGTAGGTCTGAGAATCGGACAACATCTATTTTTCATCCCCCTAAATGTTAAGGGTAATCCAACCCTAATTTATTTTGTTTAATTTTAGATTTTGTTTTTTTAAATTTTTTATGATACAGCATTAGTAAATACATACAACCCTAAAGTTTCACTTTTCTACCACCAACCCCTATTTTTTTATGGCGGTACGAAGTTCGCTAGGTCACCTAGTAATTATATAAAAATTCTCAATAATTAATCTAGTCTTGGGCATAGTTAGAAAAGGATAATAGCACATAGCGACATCCCTTTCTAACTGTACTCAAGTAAAGATCAATACTTAGTTGTCATTCTGTAATACGAGCCTTTGTCATAGGGTCCCGTTTTTACCATTTGGTTTGTACGGAACTCTAAAAATGGTGCTTTGTTCTGAGCCGAACTCTGATTGGGCGGAGCGGGCCCTTAATTAACTGTCAATGTAAGTTTTTTTTGTTTGAGTGTGTATGCTGTTGGTCGCAAATGACCTTTCAGCGCCACGGGGTTTGAGGACGGCGAGATCCTAAGGGGACCTCAAGCCGAGAATAGGAGTGATGACGGGGTACAGTAAAAGAAATTCTATTTAGTCCGTTAGATGATTAGATGATCAAAAAATAATGGACACGTATATTTTCTTTGGGCAATCAACCAAAAAATGACAAAGTTATAGCGCGTCAAAGTTTGGGAGTAGTGACGTCACTTGTTAGTGAATTTTCACTTGAAAGTGTACCAAAACGTGAAGTCATGCGACTTTTCAAATCAATATATCTCTGCAATGTTTAAATTATGTGAAAAAAGAAAAAATACGTGTCCAATACTTTTTGATAATCTACCCGATAAACGAAGAAAAAAAAATAGTCATCATCCCTAGTGCCTCTAGAGGTATTCCAGGCGGACGGCATCTCCCCACCGGGGGAATCTCCTCTCCGTCTTGACACTCTAGACCACTCGAACCTGAGACATTTGTGTTTAAGACAAACTTTGTGACGCGAGAACTCTCTTTACTAAAAATATTAGCATCAAACCCCCTAGTCGATGTACTTTGATTAACCTATAACATCCCTTTTTTGGCGGTTTAAAATTTCAATCGTCTTTTAAATATAACATGATGTTAGTTTGTTAATGTGCTCAAACTGATATAATTACATAGATTCCACGCGGCCCAGGCAGCAGACGGGACTCGAACCCGCACCCTTCGCAATCCGGGCGAATGCACTGACCAATTATGCTACCGATATTATGATACCGATTATGTCAAAATTCCTCTAGCCATTCTTAATCTGCAAGGCAGCGCCATCTCTTCGCATTGTAGGTAACCCACAATGTCAAATGAATACTTTTACAAGTATTAAACATTTGAAAGAAGAAATATCAATTATAGTTATAATTTTTATTTTCTAAAGCATGTAACTGCTTGATGTTTAAATCTAAAGAAAATATAACTAGAAAAAATTCCACGCGGACCAGGCAGCAGACGGGACTCGAACCCGCACCCTTCGCAATCCGGGCGAATGCACTGACCAATTATGCTACCGCGGCCCTCACGGACCGTGTCGAAATTCTTATATGTCTCTCTATATTTTCTTTAGATTTAAACATCAAGCAGTTACATGCTTCAAAAAATATAAATATTACATAGATGTTGTTAAATAACTTTAAATTTAGGCTGAGCTTATTATTTAGTCTTATAATCCGGTCCGATCTTAAAACTTTGTAAACTACCATTGGACATATTTCTGTAGTAAACGAAACCAAAGCCCATAGGTACCTAACGCATTGTGAGGGCATCTGACCATTACTAAAGTTTGTTCGAGTGGCGGTCGGTAATTAAAATAGTTGGTGTACAGACAGACGGTAAAACCACAAAAGTAAATCTGTGTAGCAACTCCCTGGTGGTCACCACACACTCATATAGATGCACTTGTCCCAGGATTTCGGATAGTTTCGGGAACTTATCGTTGACTTGGAGGTCTAGACTGGAGCTCTGTGTCCTTACGACGTTTTGGTAAATTTCTATCAAACTACGCTTGTATTGTACATTTGTATACATATTTTGTGGTAAAGACGTGTATTTTTAATTATTAAATGGAAATAACAATGACAGCAGTGACAGGGCAAAACCAATATTTTTAATGTCAAAAAAACATTATAAATAAAAAAAATATCAAAATTTATATACAGAGTATAAAAGGTGCGCTTGTTATACATTAATTAAGAGAAACTGAAACAGCGTTGGCAGCGACAAGGTAAAACAAACAAATATGTTTAATGGCAAATACATTATAAATAAATAAATAAATATAAACAAATACAATATACAAAGCGCGCTGTCCGGCACACATATCCTTTAATATATTTCCTTTATATGAACACATATCCTTTATATGAAATCTCAGGATTTTTTGAATTTCCAATAATATACAGCTTACGTTTTAAAGATATCTTTAATAAAAAGTTAAACAAACTAAAAATAATCTTTTGGTAATAATTGCACAATTAAAATCAGTACTTTATTATCCAAGTTGATCTTAACTTAATCAGTTTTATCATACTTAATATGTGAATATACATTTTAAAGTAAGGTTTTTTTGAAGTTATACTTCTTTAGGCGCGTTATGAAAAATTGATGAGAGTGAAATTTTAAGATGCGCGCGCATCACTGTAACACAAAATTTTAACAGCATGAAGTTGGTCGCTTTAGCGTTTACCGCACATTAAGAAAATCTACCAACAAAATAGAAATAGAATCTCTATTTAGTGGGTGCTAACGACTGCATTGTGAAGGCCTATCAAAAGTATTTATTAATCTGGAACAACGGAACCAAAGCGCGATTCAGGAGACTACAGAGCCATCTCTTGACCATTGGTGTAGTAGAACCAAAAACCACATCTTTATTTTTTGTAATAAAGTAACAGTTATAGGTATTCATATTTATAATATCAAAAGTATTTATTAATCTGGAACAACGGAACCAAAGCGCGATTCAGGAGACTACAGCGCCATCTCTTGACCATTGGTGTAGTAGAACCAAAAACCACATCTTTATTTTTTGTAATAAAGTAACAGTTATAGGTATTCATATTTATAATATTTATCCACATGTTTCTAGTTTGTATATTCGGAATACGTGTTTGAGTTTTTCAATGGAAATCAAGCCTTTTCTCCAGACTTTTGATTTTATCATCTGGTAACCCCATACCCGCCGAGTATCGACTCGGTAACAATGCAGTGGTTCGTTATCGCGGTCGTTATGCGACCACTTGCGATGAGCGTACTACTGACGTGCTTTACTTAACTATATGGATCTGACCTGAGTCACAGGCACAGAGGAGGAAAAATATATTTAGATTATTAAAACTTTTATATATTAAAAAAAAATATAACTAGAAAAAAATCCACGCGGACCAGGCAGCAGACGGGACTCGTACCCGCACCCTTCGCAATCCGGGCGAATGCACTGACCAATTATGCTAACGCGGCCCTCAATAATAGTAGCATAATTGGTCAGTGCATTCGCCCGGATTGCGAAGGGTGCGGGTCGAAAGTGACTTAAGTCGCATTCGACGATACTATGTCAGGCGAGCGAATCAAAAATAGAGCTCCAGGGACCTCTCGATTAGGCGACACCATGAAACCCGGTGTACAAACCACTCGGCCACAGTGGTCGTCAAACCTTACTTTTAAATGTATGCTTTTATTGCTATTTTTTATTGTTTTCAGTCAATAAATTATTTCTTTCTTTCAATTGATCTTTCGCTAGAAACTCCAGTTAGTTATATTAACAACAACCAAAGAACATTTTATTCTTATCAAATAATATAATATCGATATCTTCAATAAAAAAATATCGACACTTGAACATCACTAAATAAAAGATTCACGTGGGTAGTACATCGCTCGTTAGTTAGACCGCAATCCGTTTAGGCATTTTTCACAATCCCTTTCTAAAGGGTTCCGTAAATGAGTAAATCATGAGATTAATGCAAATAAATCAAGTCTTAAAGACTTGATTTATTAATTCAAAAAAATCGTACAAGTAGTATAACTTAAGTATTTGTCAATCGAATGCTCTTAGTACTGCACCTCCAGTTGAGCAACTTAAGTTACTATTTAAGGTTTTTATGTTGATGTACATTTAAAACAATACCATGATGTTTCCCGTCTTTGAGACTCAAAATATTGGCTTTGCGAGAATGTATAGTTCACTTAAACACTTCGTGACTGCGCAAATAATATGACACCTTACGAAAAGAATATTAATGAATTTAGAAGGTACCTGTGCTACCGTGAATTTTCACTGTTATTCACGACTTTAAATAAGAATACCTTAAACCTTAGCCAACGGTACCCCATCCCGTTTATATAATATTTTACAATGTGCCATTATCGCCGCTACACTGAAGCCAGTTCGTATCATGGAAACATTCAACGGAAAACCTGTGCTCACAACCGATTCTTTTGATCTGAATCTGTATTCATTTGCGAGCTGGTAAAAAATATATTCCTGTGTTGTTGCAATATTTTTGAGCACTCTGTAAATTTGTTTGACGTTAACGAACGCTTTGTGGTGGTAAAGTCTGGTTTTTTTTCGCACGTACTGTTAGATTTGGTATGTTTGCGGCAGAATATCAAAAACTATTCCGAGTTCTATCTGAGAGATAGCGTTGTCGAAACAAATTGCAGTAGGGATATAGTGAATATGCATAAAAAACCATATATGTACCACCAGAAAGCTGTAAGCATTTTGAATTATAATACTAACAAAGGATTTTGTACTTTAAGTGTGATTTGCACTGTAGAGCTAGGAAGTTAAAAATGACAGTTAAATTTATAGTTAATTTGTGCAACTCTTGAGTTAAAGTCTTTAACTTCTTGAAGTTAAAGTCAAATTAAAAAAAAAATAACAATTGTTATAGACCAGCAGCCAATGATAATGGTAAACGTGTCAAATGCTAATCCCCTTTACATATAATATGTATGTATATCAATCGGCGGTGATAAATTTTCAGAAGTTATTGTAGGTCAATAAATGCCCAATACAGCTTTGCTGTGCTATTGAAGAGAAGTGATAGAAAGAATATAATTCAAAAAGGAAGTATTTAAAATTCAGCTCTACATTTAGTTCGGACATTCATTGTAAAGATAGCCACAAAATTAATGTACCGTCCCTCTGAGCGAAATTATCGCGACGCACGTATAGAACGATCCCACCTTAGCCCTGCCGGCTCATCCATCATACATACCCAGTCGAGCGAAGCAAAATGCCCCGCCAGAACAGAATCTGCATATTATACTGTAAACAGGCGTAGGACAGAGCTACATGGGGAACGTGTGCATGCATACATTACATCGGGTCCGTGACATCCGAAGAGTTCAGCAGATCCCGACGTAAGTGGCTATGAAAGGACGCTATTAAAAACGCAACCTGGGAAGACCTTTAGGAAGCATTTGATTATGTCTGACATCGTTGAAATGGTAACGTCATACAATGTACAACATCTGAATACTTTGAGTGACAACATTTTTGATCTCGACATATCCGTAAAAGAATAATAAATCAAATCATTGAATATCAATATAAACCATGAAACTATGCGCCTTAATTTCTTCTAAATGTCTTTTCTTTCTCACTGATTCCATAGCTGATATAAGTCCTGTATCATCTTCACTATTTTATTTTTCCGCAATATTTAGGTACTTCACAGACTTTCCCTATGAGTGAAAAAACATAGAAATTCTTGAGAAATCCTTCATCATTAACAAGAAAAGTCGCCATAGAAATCATTTGGTTAATAACTATGTGTGCAAATCTTTTACATCTATCAGCATAGAGATAGTGAAACCCAATTCACTTATATAAGCCACATGGTGGCAGTTGCCTATTCTCACCTCATTCCATTTCCGAGCCATTAAGTCTCGGTTAATTCACTAGTCCTACAGCTATGTTGTGACCAACATCATGAGTGTAATTAAAGCGACGAGTGTCCTCGGCCCAGGCCACACGTTGACTGACCAACCCCTCACCACCGGCCGCAGATTGTCCCCGCGTCATTAACCCGCTAAGAGCGGCGGTTTTGCAACTACACTCGGGATTAGCAATTTATTCAGCTGGATTTTGCTTAATTTAACATAAGCATTTACAGACTTCTTTATTATTACCGTGTTATACAAAATTTAGGTATTGTCTTCACAAGAAGGGTCCCTAAATATGTTTCTGTTTGCAGTTTTTCATAGATCTGATTTTATCATTACTATGTTCTTTTATTTAATTCCTAATATCATAACACACATTATTTTATTAAAAACTATTGTCCCACTACTGAATTAAATTGCGCAGAAAATCTATTTTAATTGATATGTATACGTCCGCACTGATCGGCGGTTAAGCATCGACTGATCGTTATTTGCAATGTGAGGACATTTACTCAATCAAGATAGATTTTGTGGTAAATTCCAAATAAGAGTTATGCTGGATGTATACTACCCAATTTTAAGGGGCACTAACCCTGACTAAGGGTGTTGTCATGTGAGTTAGGGAGTAAGGGACCCGATCAAAGGCATTCGGCGCGGTGTAATAATAATTGCTTACCCTAGGCCCCTAGGTCATGCCCACCCTTTTGATTGGGGACCTTTTTTTTTGTGACGAGGGGAAATGCATTTACGCACCATACCGTGACGCTGACTAGGCGCACGGCGTGTGTGGGACTCGCCGGCACGGGAAACAGTGCCGACCCTACTCAAGCAGGACCAGTGCGGAAGGCCACACTGATCCTACTCCACTAAAACCCCCCGGTACCCTCCTACGCCCATATGGGGGCGTCTCAGGATCGACGCACCTTAGCGTGGGCCACTTCACTGGGACGCCTTCGATTGGGGACCTTAAAATTTGTTAGTGTAAATTCCGTTTTATACTTATAAAAGTAACAATGTTTTATGAATATAAATAAAGATTTTCATTTAAATCAGGCGCTTCAGTTAACAAGCAACTTTACGAATGAACGAACTCTCCAATATTGTCTCGAGTCTGGGTTGTTATGATAAGGTACTCGTTGCTTCTGATTACCACATTGGCCATAACACGTTCTTCGGCTGCATGCTTTTATATCAAAGTTGTGAAACCTTTGGTATTTATCAGGTTAACGCAAAAATGGATTATTAACGTTTCTACCGGTGCAATAAAAGGATTAAGAGCAATCCTACTAATATCTCTTATCTATTAGACAAGTCCGTCCGTCTGTCTGCCTGTGGTGCTGTTTCAGCGGCCAAACCGTAAGAGATAGATAAAGAGAATATTTAAGTTATAAGTTAAGAATAGTCTGATAAGACTACAAACCGGATTTGAGTAACGTAGCACTTCCGGTTTTGGAGAAATCACGAATTTCAAACGAAACCACACAAAATCTCCGAAGTTCTCAATTAATTAAAGACATTTTTTTTTTATATCAGGTTTTGGTGAACATTTGGTTCACTGGTTTGCTAGTTATAATTCAATGTAAAAGTTTTAATGTTTGTTACACTTTTAATACTTATATCCCGGAGAAATGTTGTGTTCCATGGCATTTCAAAAAAAAATCTAAAACCTTTAACGCGGACGCAATAAAGTACTTCTACTTACATAAAGTAGTTCTGCTTTCTGATTTACAATTTTGATTTTCTTCAATTAGTTTAATAAGCATTAAACCAATTGATTAAAATCAAATTGTAATTTTATTCATTCATTTCATTTAGAAATCTCGTTCACATTGAAACAACCTATTGTTAACAATCTGCGTTCGATTATTTCGACGCGCCAAACTTTAAACACAATTAATTAATTATTCATATCAGATTAACGAATTAATGACAGGCCGACCGCAGTACCCGCTAACGTGTGAACACATTTTAACTGAAAATCGACAACTGCGCGCCAATTCAGACCTTATTGTTCTAGCCTATTGTGTCAAAATTGGTTCATGCCAAATTGGTCACTTACCACTTTTTGAATTGGATCCCTTTAGCTGTGTTATTAATATAAATTGTTTCGTAGTCATAACAGCTCGCTATGTCCAGTCTTTTTAAAGAGAAAATTGTTCATCTACATGCTGTATACGGAAATGAGTTGTGCAAAAGTGTAGAGCAAAAGAGAAGGATGGAAAACTACGTCACACGAGACAGGGGGCTGTCATTGGTCGTTGATTTTTTTTTTTTTTATAATATTTCCAACACTCACACCAATTAGCCTAGCCCCAAAGTAAGCACTATAAGGCTTGTGTTATGAGATACTAGGGTAACGGATAGAATACATATACTTTACATATATAAGTATATTTATATAGAAATACATATTAAACACCCATGACTGAAGTACAAATGCTCGTGTTCATCACACAAACATCTGCCCCCACCGGGATTCGAACCCGGGACCTCTCGAGTCGGCGTCGCCATGAAACCCGGCGTACAAACCACTCGGCCACGGAGGTCGTCGTCGAATTGACAGCAATATAACCCGGCCAATGACAGAAAATTAACTCTCGTCGCCGCAAATTCATTTTCGTCAATTACAATGAAAACAAAGCAAAAAAAAACGGAATTGACAAAGCCTTTTATAGATTCTTTACCTCTTAAAAGAGCGCATTCGAAAACACAACTCTGTGATAGTGATGTAACGAATATTCGCATCCGCGTTCGCGAATATTCACATATTTTTGAATATTCGCATTCACATTCGCATTCGCAAAATCTCTGCGAATGTTCTGCGAATATGAATATTAGGAAAAAACAATTTGAAGAAGTTGTAGTTCTTCCTTTCTTTGAATATTCATTGTTACACAGCTTGCATTTAGCTCGTTCAGCATCGCAAAGTGTGAAATAAGTCCATATTTCACTAGAATTTGATTTACTCATGTTAATAAATCACTATTCAAACTCTTAACCTCAAAATTCACTTGTTTTGTTTACGAAAAGACCGGCGCGAGCGGAATGACACTTCAGTTCATATGAACTCGGCAATTCGAACGAGACTGCCACCATATCATAGACAATTGGCTCCAATTTTTAACAAAAACCAAATATTCGCATTTGTCGGTATCAAATATTCGCATCCGCATTCGCTTTGGACGAATGTTCAAAAAATTACATTCGTTACATCACTACTCTCTGATACTGGGTTCATATAGCGATAGCGGGCAGTTATTGATTTTATCTTGTCGAATATTAAAAAAATATATTATAAAATAGTATCGATATAAATAATATAAGTACAGAGCCCATCACTACTCTACGTGTGTAATTTCTAACTCTACTCTAATATTTGAATTTATACATTATGACACAGCAATCAAAATGCAGGTGAACAATTAATGTATATTTCACATTATGTAATGAGAGGTGACTCCATAATTCATCTCCGAAGTCATTTTTCAACTTGACATAACTCTGTAAATAATAAAACAGGGAGAAAAAAACAGCCCTTGCCGAGTTTCTTGCCGGTTCTTCTCCAGTACAAGATCTCCCGCCGTAGATTTATGAACCGACTAGCGACCCGCCCTCGCTTCGCTTCGGTGTAGAGCTAAAGTGTAGACTATAGCTTTTGTTCTCAGGCTTGAATTATACACAATGACATTCATCTATGATTCTTCTTATACGTGCATACAAAGGCTCAGCCCGATCGGTTTAAAACTGACAAAGTTGCATACAAACTTTCATTCCCTATTTTATCCTCTTGGGGGTTGAATTGATCAAAATCCTTTCTTAGCGGATGCCTACGTCATAACACCTACCTGCATGCCAAATTTCAGCCCGATCCGTCCAGTGGTTTGGGCTGTGCGTTGATAGATCACTATGTCAGTCAGTCACCTTTGAGTTTTATATATATAGATGGCGTAGCTTCTAGACATTCATGAGTGCTTGTAACAGCCTAAACTGAATAAATGATTTTAAATAATCAAAATTAAAACAAGAGTTTTCTATATTTACATTTATCTAAAATAAAATGAAAATTCTCTCACGACTTTTCGCTTATTACTTTCAAAATTCCCACCGATTTATACTTATTATGAATTTCGCTTTGGACGTGCATCGGTTGCCAAACCGTGGCGTATTGCACGTGTGCAGCTGAAATTGCAACGGAAACAGTTTGGAAAATGCTGTATTTACTTTGAACTATTCAATTAATAGTTATAATTTCTATTATTTTATAGCATGTAACTGCTTTATGTTTAAATCTAAAGAAAATATTTTCATTTGACATTGTGGGTTACCTATAATGCGAAGAGATGGCGCTGCCTTGCAGCTTAAGAATGGCTAGAAGAATTTCGACGCGGTCCGTGAGGGCCGCGGTAGCATAATTGGTCAGTGCATTCGCCCGGATTGCGAAGGGTTCGAGTCCCGTCTGCTGCCTGGTCCGCGTGGAATTTTTTCTAGTTATATTTTCTTTATTCAATTAATACTCAGCAGAATTATTGTTACAAATAGAAAGAATATAAGGCAGTTTCTTACTAGTTCTGAGGAAAACTTCGGAGCTGGCGCATTCTGTTACTCCTTTCACTTCTAGTCAAAAAAAAAAGAGCGTACTCCTTCCTTAAAGGCCGGCTTCACATTTGTGATACTCCTGGTGTTGCAAGTGTCCATGGGCGACGGTGAGCACTTACCATCAGGTGAGCCGTCTGCTCCTATGCACCCTATAACATAAAAAAAAACTTATGAGAATCAAAAGTCATTACACATACATACATTAATCTAACATTAAATTGCTTACAAATCGAATGGAACATGCAGAATGTAATTGGGCTCTATTAAAAACGCATAAAAATCTGCATTGGATGTCTCAATCGCTTCTTAAATGAATCGATTAATCGTTTCAAGTGTTACACCCTAACACCAGCCAGAAAAAAAATTCACGGTGATCGTCATTCAAGATGAAAACACTTATAAGTTTCACTTGCATCTCGATTTTTGGAACGAAGTTCCTTACGGCAGGCTTGGAGGGGATAGGGATTTTGCTGCGCGACCGAACTGAAAAAAATGTGATAGTAAAACCGTAAGAAAAAATCCGTGGAAAAAAGTGCGTGGAATAAAACCGTTAAATGAGACGTGCGCAGGCGCGACAGTCGCATACACAAGCGAGTAGTGTATAATACCTTTCTCTTTCTCCCTCTTTCTTCGTTCCTACCTGGTGTCCCACGACACCACATCATTTTTTTTATTTTTAAATCTTACACAATGGTACAGAACACTTTGTGTGCCAGCCACTTAGCCTTTGCTGGTCTTTTCAATATGTGTACTCGATTCGATTCGGCTTCAGCGACCAAATGAGTGCGCAATTTGTGCGCGCGCGCCGATTGCAATACAAGTGACAGATATATGGCGCCGGCGCCGCCCATTGCATTCCATTACGCCGCGTGAATAAAGAAGACACAGAGGCGCAAAGCTTTAATGCACCCACACCACGCACCCACACGTACACACACATTCACACGCGTACACAAAACACACATACACAATATGATCGTAAGAGTACCACCTACTTCTGTTGGATTTCTTTTGCATTTCTCGCTTTCATCTAAGGAGAAGTGGGTGTGCCTGAAAACCAGCGCTGCCCGAGACATTCTGTAACGAAGCTGTTTATGCTGAGCTACATCCATTTGCTCTTCACGTTGTCATATCGCATTGTACTATGTATTGAACTGTGTATTACTGTGAGAGCAATAAAAATATTTCTATTCTATTCAAAGCTTTATACAGTGCGCGTGCATCAGTGGGTATTGGCGGCCTGTCTCCGCCAATAGAAACGTTTTTCTGCATGCTTGACAGGCCACCCACCAGTGCTTACCCACTACTGTACACACGCAATGAAGATCATCGGCAATTGTTGATTTTTGCCTTACAATAAACTCAAATTTTCAAATTCATTTTTTTTTTATTGCGAATACAGGTTATTGTGTTGTGTTCAAGTATACGAATTATACTATGTTCAGCCATATTCTGTCTTGTTGACATGCAATGTTAAACTGTATTGAAAAATAAAAAGTATGTATTTTTTTTGTGCGACTTTTCGTTGCCGAGATAAATAAATAAATATTTCCAACACTCACACCAATTAGCCTAGCCCCAAAGTAAGCACTGTAAGGCTTGTGTTATGGGATACTAGGGTAACGGATAGAATACATATACTGTACATATATAAGTATATTTTTATAGATATACATACTAAACATCCATGACTGGAGTACAAATGCTCGTATTCATCACACAAACATCTGCCCCAACCAGGATTTGAACCCGGGACCTTTCGAGTCGGCGACACCATGAAACCCGGCGTACAAACCACTCGACCACGGAGGTCGAGATATTTCATTGTTCAGCTAGGCGTGCGACAACGCGACGCGGTGTCGTCGTCGCTGTGACGTCATTGTACAACAGTAGGGGTTCATTCCGTAATAGCAGCATTTTACCTGAAATAAAATGCATATTAAAATACTTTCCTCACTGAAAGCTTTATATTGAGATAGCACTTCCGTTTCCCGTCGAATTACCATCAGTTTCCGTACTTTTATTCACCTTATATCCGGTCCAGTGGCGACACCTGGCAGAAGCGCGGCCATTTTTGTTTTCCTAAGTTTTGACAGCGCCATATTAACTCATTGGCTCAATTATTTCACCAGGCAGAATTTAAAGTGAAAGCTTTCAGTGAGGTAAGTATTTTAATATGCATTTTATTTCAGGTAAAATGCTGCTATTAAACTACTTGACCGTCACTGAAAGCTTTATATTGAGACCTGTTTGTTATCGCCTGGTGATCGCCACGTACATAGATATATACGCCAATGTGACAATTTATGATATATTTAAATATTAACATTTATCAGATTATATGAAACTGTTTATAGAAAATAAAAAGCTTAAAAATGGATCAAATAACATTATTTGAATTCCGCCTTTAATTTCTTCACGCTCACGAAGCTGCTTTAACATATGTATTAGCTGATTGCTATATTCCTTTACATAAACTTGCTTACTTAATTATATATATATATTTGCTTT
The DNA here is from genome assembly GCA_902850365.2 of Chilo suppressalis. NCBI lineage: Eukaryota > Metazoa > Arthropoda > Insecta > Lepidoptera > Crambidae > Chilo > Chilo suppressalis. Next base: position 21,178,765 of record OU963913.1, on the reverse strand, counting down.
CTTAATGACCGGACGCTACCTTGTGTAGCATTCATTTGTATCTTTGTTTATCACAAAAAGGCGTAGGAATGCGAGAAAAAGAAGTAAAGTTGTTCGATACCGAGTCTTACATTTTACAAGACTGTACTTTTTTCTTAAGTACCAAAAATCAGGGTCCCATTTACAATTACCAGTATTCGGTACATGTCACCAATCGGATTGTCTCCAACTACTTTCAACTGTTTTGAACCAAAACAAGGCTAAAACTAATCTTCGTCGGTACCAATACAATGATTAATTTGAAGTAGAAACAAGTCATGTGTACCACATGCTGAACCAAATAATACGCAGCATAATTACTGTATGATGTTCAGAACAACAACTAGTATGACGAGGTATTTGAAACAGATCATTATGATGTAACGAGTACATTATTGAAGAAAAGGAAATAAGTTAACTTATAGATTCTCCAGAATAGTGGGTTACGGACCGATTCTTTAAAAACAATCGACTTCAATATATGTGTTTGCCAAGACAGATGAGCTTAGGTAATTAGACTTATCATCCATTGGTATATCATGTAAAAACTACCGACTTATTTAAAATAATAGTACTTATTTTGAGATAAGTCACGTGTTAAAAATAAGTCTCAAAAATCGTGTTAGCTCAGATCCGAGTCCACAACCTGCGGGATTATTCCGATAAACATTCTTGTTCCTAGACCAATGCAACCACGCAAGCCAGCGTTTTCGAGCCATCTGATACAGACAGACAGAGCTGTCGCTCTTTATAGAATATGATGAAAAGCGTAGTGCTAGCATATCTATATGATTGGAGTGGAGATTGAAGTGAAGTGGTAGAGCCGTGTTCTTCAATTATACTTCCCAAGCTTTCATATTAGATTGGCGGGAAGTGATTGCAAGGTCGATTGCAGTGAATACATAATTATTGTTAGAAGTAGGGAGTGGTTGATACAACCCCACACAATGACAAAAATGTTGAAACCGATCAACTTCTGAAGTTTACTCTTTTACAACGAAATTCACAGGTATAGTTTTTATAATGTTGCAGGGTTGCCGTGATAAATTATGCTATTACGAAGTTTAGACCAGATTTTATTAATTTCATTTGCCATCCTGGAATCTATAATTGATTATAATTTTTTTTCATTTCTTAGATCAAGGTCATTTATATGTATTAGTTAATACTTAATAAAGATTAAGTTATAAGGTGTACACAGCTTACTTGAGGTGTGCATGTAATATGCGTAGGATTTAAAGTATATTTATTCCAGACAGTCGTGGCAAGGTTAGAAAGCGTAAGTTTAATATTAAGAACAGTTTTCAGTATTTTTTACTAAAAATAACATAAAGTGGATAATTGCATACAATGATCTTCAAAAACCTTTCAAGAATTTGGTAGATCGTGCAATCTTTCTTCAGTACATAGCACCACTTATATATCAAAATGATCATGTTGACCATCTCAGACACCTCATACACGACATTTCCAATAATGCATGTTTGCTTTTGCATTTGGTTTGCTTTTGTTATTTTCAAGGGAAAATATGTTATCATCTATCTATCTGGCAGGTAGTCCTTAAATTGCAGAAAACTTAGAATTCTTTACATTTTTATAGTGTAGTGCACTTGAGATTGGAGTTTGATATATATTGGATTTAGATAAACAAGCTTTTGAATGGCATGCTATACCACCAAATTTATTTAAGAATTATTTGTGGTGCTCCCAATTTACCAATTCTCCTGCACTATATTTCAAACATTAATTGTTTCGACATTCCTTTTCCTTTTGAAATTATTACAGCACGTCCTTGATAACTATATTACGGTAAAACAACCGTAGTGATCGAGTCTACACTTCAGACCAATTAGCCTAGCCTCTTAATAGGCATTGAAAGGCTTGTGTTATGGACTAACGCATAGAAATGCATAATGATGATGCATAGATTAGTATGATTTTGAATAAATATGTGTTAACAACCAAGACTTGGGCACCGATGCTCGTTTTTATCATACAATGATTTGCCCCACCGGACCTCGGAGTATGCCACACCTTAAAAACCAGTGTACATTGCACTTCACAACGGGGTACATCAACATTCGATCTTTGATCTTTCTAGTCTATTAAGAGGGTAGTTTATAACCGATACTTATGTGTGTACGCAAGCCGTGAGCGGCTATGTTGCGTTGCGTTGATGTATAGATTTCCACACGATGGAAGTAATGAATTATGTCAAGCGACATTTATTATATTTTCAAATTACTTATTTTTAATGTTTCGAATTGTTTGCACTTTTACAGACCCCATGGTCACAAAAATAAATTATGAATAACGAATAGACAATATGTTAAATTATGCATAATTTGCTCCACTCGAGTGTCGTATGTTACCGGTGCTTACATAATAGTACGAACTCCATAAGCGAACATGTCCTAAGGAGAATATATATTGAGCTCCACGCAATGGAAATAATATATTATGTGTGATATGACCCCACAAGGGCGATTATAAGATTGATGAGGATATTCTTCCATCAACGATTTGTTACCGATACTTGTATGTGTAGGCCAGCCATGGAAAGCATGTCCTTATTCATAAAGAGTTCCATGCGGTGGAAGCAAATTATACATAATATACCCCCGCGAGGGGCGGTCATTAGAGTTTTGGTAATATGTACCCCGCGAGGGTGGTTTGCTACCGGTACTCGTATATGTAGGCAACGCATTAGAGTCATTTCATAAGGTTCCACCTAGTGGAAACAAATTGTATATAATATGCACCCCGCGAGGGTGATTTGTTACCGGTACTCGTATATGTAGGCAACGCATTAGAGTCATTTCATAAGGTTCCACCTAGTGGAAACAAATTGTATATAATATGCACCCCGCGAGGGTGATTTGTTACCGGTACTCGTATATGTAGGCAAGGCATTAGAGGCATTTCATAAGATTTCACGTAGTGGAAACAAATTATATATAATATGCACCCCGCGAGGGTGATTTGCCACCGGTACTCATATGTGTAGGTACGCCATGGGAGGGCATGTCCTGACACGACTTGGGCTTCATGAGATGAAGCTTATTATGAGCTAAGCTATCACTTACCTCTGCGTGAGTTGCTCATTAGGTTGATGAAATGTCAATCACTTAAATCCATGACAAAATATAATTATAAGTATAACTTTATACGAGAAAAACAACCTCAAAAGCTCTGAATCATTATGTGGTGATTGGATGGTGGTGCTTCATCACAGAGATCACTAACTTCTTAAGCAGTGCTTTAGTTTTTTCTTTTTAGCTTTGTGCCCTCACTAGCTGTAAAATACCTCAGAAACGATTCTGTTATCTTATCACTTTCGTTAATAAAATTAACTGAGCAGGTGCCTTCCCGCAATGATTAATTTTTATTTTAAAATATGCGTTTGCTGAAAGAAATTTATTGTCAGGAACGTGATATATCATAAATTATCATCATACTTCTTTACCTCATTGTTTGTTTCCAGGTTGATAAAGCCTGGACTATGATTATAATTTTCAATTTACATCAGCATATCATTTAAAATAAACGTTGAATGTCTTTCGAACAGAGCCTTCCTTTATCCTAGTTTAGTCACACGACTCACATGAGTATATTTATAACGTGTATTGGTCAGTAAAATGTTAGAACTTTTTTATTCATAAGCCTTTTGATATTGATAGCTGGCCATGTTCAGAAAACGGCACATCGACATTACAAATACCTTATTAAGATTGTACATAGTTCACTTACCCCTCGAACAATCTTTTAATAAAAGGGCTACTTTTCTTAAGGCAGCGATGCCGCTTTCGTTATACCAGAAGACGACAAATTCAACCAATTATTACTGCAGCTGCTCGAAGAACAATTATGACTAGATCCACACATATTGCTGCTTTTGCCATTAATGCTAGTCAGTCGGCGGCTGAAATGTCAATATTGACCGATGTCCTTCACTCTAAACTGTAAAATAATTTAATTAAGTATTTTGTAATACATTTACCAATTTACTTTTACACTTACTTATACGGAAACATTAATTGAGTACCAAGAGAAAACACTCTTAAAATAGTTTTAATTACAAACGACCAAGACGGTCGTAAAGTATTGCAAAATACTTATGTAGGTACTTTAATTTTTTTAAACACAAACGCACCTTGAAACACCGTCCAGTTTTACTCACGGCTTATTATTAATTTTAAAACAAAGGTGTTGCACAATTTAACATATTTGTTTAAAATATCCCTTATCACAAGGGCTGCAAAAACTATCAAAAAGCATAATAATTTTACTTACGGTTCCTTCACTTTTAATACGTAAAGTACCTATTTGGAATAACACGAACGGCAAAAACCGTTAAATAAAATAGTTTTACTTACAGTTTTATCACTTAATAATAATAAAACCTTTAAAATCTCACAACGATCGCTCAGATTGAGCGCGTGTTGCTTCGACGGGAGTCAGAACGCCAATGAGTTAATATGGCGCTGTCAAAACTTAGGAAAACAAAAATGGCCGCGCTTCTGCCAGGTGTCGCCACTGGACCGGATATAAGGTGAATAAAAGTACGGAAACTGATGGTAATTCGACGGGAAACGGAAGTGCTATCTCAATATAAAGCTTTCAGTGACGGTCAAGTAGTTTAATATATATCAGTTTACTGGCCAGTGCTAATGAAGCTATTCCTACTGGTGAATTGTTCCGACATATACTGGCCAGTGCACTGACGTCATAAATCGACGAAATATTAAAAACAGTGCGAATAAAGAGAATTTTTTATACACCTCTTCAGTTAAACGGAATTATTTTTGTACGGATGCCATTATTGTTCTTTAAATAAAAAAGAAATGAAATTTGAATGCATCTCACGCACGCTCGGTCATGCGTCATATTCGTTTTCCCGTTAAAAATATGGTAGCATACCAGTACAGTATGGCATCGGATTCGTGACGTCATAACCACTGGCCAATATACTGATGTATATTTCGGAATACACCTTAGTTCTGCGCGTGGTTTGCTCCGGAGCAGTGTTTGGAGTTTTCTTCGAAAGTAAATGAAAATGTCGAATCCCGTCACTAGCAAATTGTGTATGGTGTCGAAGCGTTTAAATACAACTTGCTAATAGATGCGCTCGAACAGCACAAAAAAACTCATTTACAGTAAAGTGCCTAATTACAATATTTAATTACTTAATGTGAAGACTGGTGCTTGCAATAAGATAAACATGTTCTACAAAACACAACTTTCAAAAGTACATGAACAAAGCAAGCAAACTTTGTACCTTTTATGTGATCCATGTATTTTTCTTCATAATAGTTTTATTCAATTATTTACAATGTCTCTTTAACTAGGTTATTCTTATTCAAATTTCAACGTGCTTAATAATATACTGTCCGTGCTCGAGGCTGCTATTTGATACATCCAGGGGCGCGGGCAGAAGTCTGAAAGAGGAAGCATAGCAGGATAGTAAAGATAAAAGTAGGTATACAAGAAAATAGGGAGGTGAAAAACAAAGTAAAGAAAAGTTGATTCACATTAGTCCCGTTAAATACTATTCGTTTGCTTCGAGTTGGCCGTCGATAGCCAATCACAGGCACATCAACTGGTACCATCGTCCAATAAGGTCGACTAATAGGGACTGTATAAAGCGCGGTGTTCTGAAGCTAGGAGGGTGGAAGCAGCCAATTCGAAGCGAACGCGTAGTTCTTTGGTTATTAAAAGTATGCGAGAATTACTTAAGAAACAAATAATAACATAATAATAAAAACAAATAATAAAATGAAACAAAAACAGTGGGCTATACAGCCATAAAGTTTCAAGTCATTTAGCCGGCACACTGACATTCTTCATTGTGGGAATAATCTTTGTCTCTGCGACGTCTTTACTAATGTGGTCACGCACATAGCAATCTTCAGAACCGAGAGTCTTTCATTTATGCTCCATTAGCGGCCCGCCCTCGCTTCGCTTCGGTGTAGAGCTGAAGTGTAGACTACAGTTTTTGTTCTCAGGCTTGTATTATACACAATGACATTCATCTATGATTCTTCTTATACCTGCATGCAAAGTCTCAGCCCGATCGGTTTAAAATTGACAAAGTTTCATACAAACTTTCATTCCCTATTTTATTTCCTTGAGGGTAGAATTGATCAAAATCCTTTCTTAGCGGATGCCTACGTCATAACATCTACCTGCATGCCAAATTTCAGCCCGATCCGTCCAGTGGTTTGGGCTGTGCGTTGATAGATCACCATGTCAGTCAGTCACCTTTGAGTTCTATATATATATATATAGATTGACGTTAACAATGTGATATTTAATTCTACGCATGATACGTCAAAATTTTACATTTAAATGACCTTCGTCTGTGGCACTCGTAAGATCACTTTGTCAAAGCCAAAGTATCTTATTTAACTTGGATGCTGAATACAAATCTTTTGAATTGTTTTCCTCTTTTTAGGGTTCAGTAGTCCTGACAAGGAACCCTTATAGTTTCGTCATGTACGTCTGTCTGTCCGTCCCCAGTTTTGCTTGGAGACTGTAAGCACTAGAGAGTGTTGATTTTGTGGAGATATGTATATCAATCACGCCGAGAAAATGGTAGAATAAAATTTTGAAAAATCTTTTTTTAGGGTAGCTTCTTTACATGTAACCTGGGGATGTGTTTTTTTCATTGTCTACCCCATGGGGTATCGTTGATTAGGTCTTATAAATTACTTGATGTTTTTAAGCCAATTTTTTGATTTAGGGATCTGTTTGCGAAATATTGAACTTTAAAGTGCTAATTTTTGTTCGAGTAAGGCGCCCCCCCCCCTCTAAAAGCTAAACTATTGGCTTGAAAAGCCTAGAAAAATTCATGATAATAGTGCTTTTTATGAACTTTTAAGGAAAACTATAACGGTTAAGATTGATTTGTTAGTTTAAGGGTATAATAGTCGTTGAACTTGGTTAAAGAAAATTTCTTACCTTTTGAAAATTCCTTAAAAGAAAACATAAATAGTGACATAGATGAAGTTATTGTAGCTTAAAACATTGCATTGAAAAATAAAAAAAAAATATTGACAAATATTTTTTTTTTTAATTTCTGATACAGAAGTTAAAGACTCCTGCTCAAATATATTGTGGCAGCGACACGCACTTGGCCTATTTTTTTATACCATCAATTTTAACCAACAAATTTTATTTGTAAATTTTTCATCATCATGATCATCAGCCTATTAATGTCCCCACTGCTGGGGCACAGGCCTTTCCTATGGATGGAATAGGGAGATTGGGCCATGACCCACCGCGCGGGCCCAGTGCGGATTGGTGCGTGCTAACGACTGCAGATGCAGCCGGGACCAACGGCTTAACGTGCCTTCCGAAGCACGGAGGAGCTCGAGATAGTAAATTTTTGGTCACCCATCCAATGACCGACCACTGCGAAAGTTGCTTAACTTCAACGATCGCAGCCAAAGCGCTAACCACTTGCGCCATCGAGCTCCTCAAAATAAAAAATTGTAAATTTTTAATTGTTGTTATTACCATGATTGTGTCAGTTATAATCCTGTTTATCATCATTCATCGCTCGTCACTCATCCAAGTCACACATCCGTTATTTCGCGAGAAAATTATATCTACCTTCAAAATGAGTAAGTGTGATAAGTGCAACAAAACTATCACGGCTAGAAGCCCTGGACTTGAATGTGCTAGGTGTGAGAAGATTGTGCATTGCACCATTTCATGTTCAGGCCTTTCGAAAAAGCAGCTAAGTGCGTTGCGTGCGACGGAGACCCTAGAGTGGACATGTCGAGAATGCTTAGATCTTTCAGGAAGGAAATCCTCTTTCATAGTACCAGATGATGACGACGAGGAAGACGAAGATACGAGTACAGACGCTAATCCATTGGTGCAGCTCGATACAAACAAACTCCTGAAAAATATAAGTGTAGAAGTTCAGAAGGCACTAAACAAAGAGCTACAAGATTTAAAGCAGTCCATGCAGTTCCATAGTGACAAAATGGACGAAGTTCTTGAAAATATGCAAGCATTCAAGCAAACCATCATAGATCTGAAGCGAAAAAACATGGAACTATCTAACAAAAACAATAACCTGGAGATACGAATAGGAGCCTTGGAACAACACATCCAACAGTCAGAGCAAGAAAAACTAGCAAACTGCATTGACATAAGTAACGTACTAAACCAGGACGGTGAAAATGTAAAAGATTTAGCGGAAATAGTGGCGGAAAAATTAGGTCAGGCCAAAGAAGACATTATAAGCGCGAAACGTCTTAGTGGCAGGAAGGATCAGCCTGGACCCATTAGAATCGTGGTAAAGGAAGATAGCACACCGGAAAAATGGATATCAGCATCGAAAAAAATCGCTATTCACGCCAATGACGTTATCTTGAACCCATCTGCAGATGTTGAAAACCCGAAGATATATATTAACGCTGCTCTTTCTCCGTATAACAAAAAACTTCTTTGGAACGCAAAGCAGGAACTAAAGAATATATATAAGTACGTATGGTGCAAAAAAGGAATAATAATGGTGCGTAATTCAAGTGAGGAAAAACCGATAATAATAAGATCTATAAGTGATATCAAAATACTAGCTCATAAAAAGTAGGTAGATACTTTACCATCATTTTACTTAACTAACTTAAAATACCTATTGTTACTCTTTTCTTTAAAAAAATGGCTTCGACAGTAGAAGATGATGTGTATGAGGTAAAAGACTGTTCAAACATTCAATGTTTTCTGGACAGCATTCCTAATGGTATTGCGAATTTACTATGCTTACACATTAATATACGCTCGGTAATTAAAAACTTTTCAGCTTTAGAACAATGTATCAGTTCATGCAGCCATTGCGTGGATGTAATAATAATAACTGAAGCTAATATATCTGATTCGTTGTGTTGTTTATATAATATCGATGGCTATAGTATGCGGGCAGAGTTGCGAAATTCTCGAAGAGGTGGAGGTATAATTGTATATGTTCATAAAAAGCACAAATTAGTTGATTTTAAAATAAAAACACAACACTTTGAATGCCTAACGCTCAAAATCACAACACCATTTCGATATTCCGCTGTTCTGTGTGCGGTGTATCGGCCACCGAAAAATAGTAAACATTTGTTTGTCGACGAACTACAACACACTATTTTGAAACTCGGTACAGATTGTGACTTGTACTTGCTCGGTGATATGAATATAGATCTAAGGTCCGACAGTGCTTTAAAACATAAATATAAAACTATGTTGTACAATTGTGGACTTGTGTGTGGGATATCCGACTACACGCGAATTGAATCAAGAGACGGTAAGACAAGTAAAACTTGCATTGATCATATATTCGTGAGATCCCGCACACAAGAAACGTACACGGCCGCTCTCGGAACCGTACTGGCTGATCATCGTATGGTTGTGCTGGCTTGCCACGCTCCGCGGATACAGGATGCTCCGTGCAATTCGCACAAAACAATATTAGACTATAAAAAATTGACTAATCTTTTACACAATATAAATTGGCAAGCTGCAAATGATATGTCGTGTCCTTTCGAAATATATAACTTTATTAACAATAATATAAATAACTGTTATGTTCAATCAGAAATTAAAATAAAAAACAATTCTAGGTCTTTTCGCAAAAATAATATAAAATGGGTTAGCAGTAAAATAATAAAAGCATGCAATTATAAGGACAAACTATTTATCGAGTGGAAAAATGACACAAATAATAAAATATTACGATTAAAATATAATAAGGCAAGAAATTACGCAAATAAATTAATACAAAAAACTAAAAATGAATTAACAATAAAAGAAATTTCTGAAAATAAAAAAGATCCCCGACTTCTATGGCAGCTATTAAATAGATTAACCGGCAAAATTAAAACATCCATTGACAGTGCATTAATTGCTGCATTTGAGACCAGTACGTGTAAAAAGATTGACATAGCAAACAACTTTGCTCAGACATTTAATCAAAGCGTAAAGTCCATCTCATCAAATTGTAATGTTCGATTATTAGACAGATCAACGTATAGTATGCCCAAAAATGTCACAATAAAATATCAAAAAGCACGATTAGATAATGTACATAATATTATAAAAAAACTGAATAAAAATAAAGCACCAGGATCTGATGGCATAAGGGCAATCGATATAAAAAGCATAGGTGATAAAATAACCACAGCTATTTCCAAGCTCATTAACGCAAGCATAGTCACAGGACAGTATCCCGACCAGTTAAAGTCAGGAATAGTTCGACCGATATATAAAAAGGGCAGTCATAAAGACTATGAAAATTATAGGCCTATCACGATCCTCCCCACAATTGACAAAATTGTTGAAAATATATTGGTAACCAAATATATACGTTTTTTAATAAAAATAATATAATTTCACAAAGACAGTATGGCTTTCAACCCGGAAAAAATACTTCACAACTACTTTCTGACTTTACGGATTCTGTTAATAAACATATAGATAGCAAACGACACGTTATCATTGTATTTATTGATTACTCCAAAGCGTTCGATACACTTCGTCACGATATGCTCGCTGATAGTTTGGAGGAAAGTGGGATACGTGGTTCTTTATTGGAATGGTGTAAAAATTACTTACAAAACCGAACATACTCGGTGAAGGTGGATGATGCAATAAGTAATAAAATTCATTTGGCGGAAGGGACAGCACAAGGATCAGTATTAGGACCCTTACACTACATTACTTATGTGAATAATCTTACAAACGTCATTAAAACTTGCGAAATGTACCAATTTGCTGACGATACCTGTTTACTTGCTGCTGACTCTGATGTTAACATGGCGCTTAAAAAGTTGCAAACTGACTTTACACTACTTTGTAAATGGTCCCATGATAACGGACTCGTATTAAATGACAGTAAAACGAAAGTTATGTATATTAGCACTAGTCAAAATAGAAAAGAAACTCCTATAGTACTCGTATCACATAATCATAATTGCTTGCATACCAATAACTTTAACACTAATTGCTGTTGCGACGCACTGAAAGTTGTAAAAAATCAAACTTACCTCGGGCTAATCATTGACGATCGGTTGACATGGGCCGATCATATTCAACACGTATGTGATAAATTACGAGCACTTCTTGCAAAGTTTTCTATACTTAAACATAAAATTCCTTATCCTATATTGTTATATTTATATAAATCACTGGGGGAATCGATAATTTCTTATGGACTGAGTAGTTATGGACGTACTGCGAAATCACATTTACATCGCATCTATGAACTTCAAATGCGCATTTTAAAAACCATTGTCCCTCGTAAAGTGAGGGAAAAATATAAAAACAATTATCACGTATTGTTCTCTTATTGCTCATTGATGCCGGTTCAAGAGAAATTTAAATATAACATCTTAACAGAACAATTCTTCAATACTGATATTCAAAAGGTTTCATCTCATAGTAAGTTAACTCGAGGCGTTGCAAATAATAAATTATTAATTCCAAAATCAAATAACCTATATGGGCAACGAACATTACAATTCATTGTTCCAAATTTAGTAAATAAGTTACCATTTGAAATAAAAAACGCACTAAATAAAAGAAACATAAAACGCACATTAAAAAGTCACTTTATCAATAAATTAAAAATAAATCATTTAAATAACCGTTACAACGAACCTAAAATAAAAACATTAAAAAAAGTCATATTTATCATTACAATTGGAGCATCCTTTATCTACGTTAACTGCATTTCGACTTGTATGCTTAGCTAGTAAAAAAAAAACTTACCCAACCGGTATAGGTTCGTGCGAGTGCAAATTAATTGTCATGCCAATGTTTGTTATTTTCAACATACCCACTTATTTTATAAAATATTGTTATTTAATGATAGTTACTACAGTGTGACAACCTATATTTATTTATTGTAACTAGATGTAAAGCGGTGAATGTAGTGCACGAATAAACCTTTCTGGTTTTTGTTTGCACTTTAATATGTATTATAATTGTAATATTGCTTGATTAAATAAATTAAATAAAAAAAAAAAAAAATAACACATAATTTTTCTTTCGTTTCAGGTAAGCGAATTCAATTTATGAATCAGCCCTTACGATAAATTGGTAAGTCTCCTTTCGTTTATGTCATTTTCATTTTCAGCATATCGTTTGAAATCCTTTTGGGAAATGCTTATGCTTTCCCATTTCAAATGGAATTTTCCTTTGGAAAATAGGAAAACACAAGCTTTAGCAAGTATACTAATCAACAATGACAATTTGTCGACTGCAACTGAGCGAAAACTGATTACAAAAGCTTAATATTTGCTCAAGTTTCAAGTTTAAACTTGGATCTAGTCTCAGAACTTTGTAAAGTTAAACAAACAAACAATGAGTAGATTTCAGCTGTATATGAACAAAACATCGTATGGTGTTGATTCAATTCAATTCAATTCATTTATTTTAGCCATTTAGCCATATATATAACATAAAAAACAAGAATAGTAATAAAAGTATACAAATTACGATCAAAAATAAAATAAATACAAAATCAGAAATGTCAACAACAAAATAATTAAAATAAATACAAAATTACAATGTCAATAAAAAAAAATACAAAATAAAAAATGGATGCGTGTAACTTATGTACGCGCGTGAGAAGTTATACTTCTTTAGCATCATTAAAAATATTTTTTAATTGCATGCAAATAATTAATAATTACAATAAAATAATAAAAGGACTGGAAAAGGATAGTTAACACAGTCAATTAAGTTCAGTTTTAATTTGAAATATTAAATAAATATTCAAAATATTCAATTAAAATCACTACTGAATTTAAGTTATTAGTCCATATGTAATTAGCACTTGTAAGTAACTAAAACACGTTGTGTCTATATAGAAACTAGAAACATGTGGATAAATATATAAATATGAAAACAGTGATCAGAGGCGACGAGCGTGCCAACATTGTTTTTGACAACGCGATCAACTTATGGAGCTCCGTGGATCGTTCAAAGTACCTTTCGAACAGATGTCTAATAATGGTGGATTATTAACCACTTAGTGGTTCATAACGCGCCCGCGGCCAACTTCATGGTGTTACTATTGTGTTACAGTGATGCGCGCGCATCTCGAAATTTCACTCACATGATTTTTTCATAACGCGCCTAAAGAAGTGTAACTTCAAAAATATTAAAATTACAAATTAAAAATAATTACAGTAATAAGTTATTGCATTTTATTAAATTCTACAAGTACAGTTGTCCAGTGATTACTGACAGGACACTCGTATCTACCCCCTTCAAGATGCTATTGTGGCTGTCGTAAACAACATGATTACAAACAGATCTGATAACAATTTTATCTTAAAATAAGCGAATAAAACTTGATCATAGCACAGAAAAAAGCCCGTCAGCAGTAGCTGGTCTGGTCTGGCTGGCAACTTTCGCAGTTGTCGTCATTTGATGGGTGTGCCAAAAAAATATTATCTCGAGCTCCTCCGTGCTTCGGAAGGCACGTTAAGCCGTTGGTGTCGGCTGCATCTGCAGTCGTTAGCACCCGCCCGCACTGGGCCCACGTGGTGGGTCATGGCCCAAACTCCCTATTCCATCCATAGGGAAGGCCAACAGTGAGGACATTAATAGGCTGATGACGAAATATCCCATAAAAATCAAATGCACGATTCATATCAAAAATTACCACGGCAGTAGGTTTCTTTGCATTAACATGTTCAACTACATCACGCATCAAGTTAAAAATGGCTAACTTGAAAACCAAACTGTTCTGACTTCATTATATTGTATTTTAAAATGAAACTAAGTAACCTTTAAAGAAAATATAACTAGAAAAAATTCCACGCGGACCAGGCAGCAGACGGGACTCGAACCCGCACCCTTCGCAATCCGGGCGAATGCACTAACCAATTATGCTACCGCGGCCCCCACGGACCGCGTCGAAATTCTTCTAGCCATTCTTAAGCTGCAAGGCAGCGCCATCTCTTCACATTATAGGTAACCCACAATTTCGACGCGGTCCGTGAGGGCCGCGGTAGCATAATTGGTCAGTGCATTCGCCCGGATTGCGAAGGGTGCGGGTTCGAGTCCCGTCTGCTGCCTGGTCCGCGTGGAATTTTTTCTAGTTATATTTTCTTTAGATTTAAACATCAAGCAGTTACATGCTTTAAAAATAATAAAATTATAAGTAACCTTTTTTTCATAGCTAATTCAAAATGTTTCGATAACACTGAGTAATAGGCCTATAATTTTCTACAGTATTTGGGTCCAATATGTTGTTCTGAAACAATTGTTCTGATTTCTAGTAGGCTGGCATCTTCTAGTAATAGTTTCCGATTTTGGCATGTTTTGCATAGGAAATATGAAAGCTAGCAGAGTGTATGTTTTTCATTTACTCCCAGTCCACGATATAATTTTTTAGTGATATGTTGTAGTAGTGTAGTAGTTAGTATTCCAATAAACATAATTTGCATATGATTTCAATGCTGTTATTCTATATGTTAAGCATATGCGCCAAACAGTGTAATGAAGCCGAAATACATACTATGTCAATACGTAGCATACAGACCCAATCAAATGATTAGCTACAGTTAAACAGTTAATTGCATAATCGTGAGCATAATTTATGGGATATTTCGTCATCAGTCTATTAATGCCCCACTGGGGCACAGGCCTTCCCTATGGATGGAATAGGGAGATTGAACCTTCACCCACCTCGCGAACTAAGTGCGGATTGGTGAGTGCTGACCACTGCAGATGCAGCCAGGACTGACGGCTTAACGTGCCTTCTGAAGCACGGAGGAGCTCGAGATAGTAAATTTTTGATCACCCATCCAATGAACGACCATTGCAAAAGTTGCTTAACTTCAAAGCTAACCACTTGCGCGATCGTGCTCCTAGAATGTAATATTTAGGACATAATTTTGGATTCTAAAAGCGATTCTTCGTTGCCAGGGTTCGGCTAAGTTCTCATAAAAAAGCAGAAAGTTACTCAGCAGGTAATGGCAACAGTTTTGCTTTCAATGTAGTGACAGCATTGATAATGTGATATTAATTGATAATTAGACATTATAATTTTAATGTTTTGTTTTAGGTAATTTTTGGAGTGTTAGAAATTAACTAATGTAATTTTAATAACAATTATTTCGTATTGTAATGACAATACAATAATACTTAACGTGAAAATAATTGATATTTTGTTTTAAACTTTTATGGTCACTAACATAATAGCTATTAACGGGATTGTTACCATGTACCTTGTTTTTTATGAGTCTCCGATATTTCGGCACTGTTGCAAGCGTCATGATCACGGAGTAACTGAAGTAATTGCGGGTAGATGTTATTGGCAGACATATCGGTCTACCCTCTGACGTCTTTTACTTACTCTTTTACTGCGCTCGATACCACTGGTCACATTCTCACTATTCACTCGCACTTGTTCCCGACACAATGTTGGCTCTTGCAACAGTACCAAAATATCGGAGACTCATAAAAAACAAGGTACATGGTGACAATCCCGTTAATAGATATAATAATTGATATTTATTTTAATGTTTAGAAAATTTATGTATTTGATGCTGTTTAATGGCGAAGCACGTTGTTTCTCTCATGCAATGACACATAAGGCCTACCGTGTATGTTGCAAACAAAAATTCTATGCAAATACGTATATTCTATCCCCTCGTCTGTGTAAGCAAAATGGCCGTCACAACCCTCTCTTATTTTTCGAGTTCTACTGAACCTATCTTCATTTATGTCTTAAATGAATCGTAAATATATTCTGCATCTATTTCCATTTATCTATTCTATATAGGAATCCCTCGCAATATTACCTATATTATATAAGTTATATAATATTGCGTGGGAGAAATCACACACTTACACAGACGATCATCCATCCGCTAAAGAACTAATTCACCACCGCGACATTTAAGCAATGTTTTAAATGTGTTCTAAAAGTTATTTATCTAACGTAATTGACAGTAAATCATAGGTCGGTTACGAGAGGTTGGTCTGCTACAGCTTTCAAAACGGACTGTATTCCAGCCTGTAAGGTGCTTACAGTACAAAAAGCATGACGCAAACTTAGAAGGCCCTAAGTAACATATAAGGGTTGGCTTGCCACATAGAGTAACACGGACGGGAGTAGCCATGGCGACATAATACTATTCAAATCACACTGCCATTTTTTGTGGGAGAAAACATGCACACAAACGGAGTTTAGGAAGGGAGGCGTGCAATGTTTATTCCATACAAACTTTCTCGACTGATTCCTCCTTGAATTATATCACTTAAGAAATGATTTTCTTACATCTATCTATATATATAAAACTCAAAGGTGACTGACTGACATAGTGATCTATCAACGCACAGCCCAAACCACTGGACGGATCGGGCTGAAATTTGGCATGCAGGTAGATGTTATGACTTAGGCATCCGCTAAGAAAAATGTTGATCAGTTCTACCCCCAAGGGGATAAAATAGGGAATGAAAGTTTGTATGAAACTTTATCAATTTTAAACCGATCGGGCTGAGACTTTGCATGCAAGTACACACATCAAAAGTGTCTAGGGATCAAGCATTTTTATGCGGATTTCTTGAGATTGAGATGTGGCTTTGTAATAAATTTATGATTTTATAAATTTATATGGATCCTTTTTGGTGCATTTCATAATTTGAATCAGGAACTGTGAATCAAATTCGAGTAAAAGATGAAAATCAGCTGTCAATATTTTCCCTATAAAAACATACAACGCATTGAAGACATTATTAGTGCTACTGTTTCCCTACTACTGATTAAAACCAACGTTATTATGGAGCGGCGACGTCATTTAAGCAGGGAAGAAATGCTCAGAGCCGTGGGAATGATAGAAGCTGGTTCCCGGCAACGTACTGTGGCTTTAGCTCTGAATACAAGTCAGAGTGTTATCAGTCGACTTTGGACACGATACCGAAGCACTGGTACCGTGGCTGAGCGCCATGGAGGACGGTATCGCTGCACCACACGGAGACAAGACCGATACATTCAAATCTTAACTCGAAGAGCTCCAACAATAACCGCCATGATGTTAGCCGTGAGGCTTCATCACTCTTCAGGGAACTTAATTAGCGACCAAACAGTCAGAAACCGCTTGCATGAAGTGAACCTTCATTCCCGAAGACCGCTACGGGTACCACCTATAGCAATGCACAATCGTAGGATTCGATATCAATGGGCTCTTGAACACAGAAATTGGGCAGAAGAACAATGGCGTTTCGTGTGCTTTTCTGATGAGTCTCGTTTTGGTATGAGACCGGATACAAGACGTATACGACACTGGAGAACCCCTGGACGCCAACAGCGATTAAAATCCTGCCAGGAAGTCCATCCTTATAGTGGTGGAACCATCATGGTATGGGCGGGTATTTGGATCGGCGGAAGAACTGAGTTGATTTGGATCAGAGGCAACCTCAACGCTCAAATTTATGCTGAGACGATTGTATCAGACGTCATCGTTCCTCTACAAGTGCAAATCGGTCCCTTATTTCAATTAATGCATGATAATGCACGACCGCACACCGCAAGAGTTGTAAGACAGACTCTCGCCGCAGCTAACATCAATGTCCTGCCCTGGCCTGCTCAGTCGCCAGACTTGAACCCGATTGAGCATGCATGGGATATGCTACAGAGAAGAGCTCTGCCGAATATGGAGGGTATCCAGTCGCAAGAAGACCTTTTTTTGTTGTTGCAACGAACATGGGCGGCCATTCCACAGCGTGATTTGGATGAACTCATTTTGAGTATGCCAAACCGATGTTCTTGTGTTGTTAGTGTTCGCGGTAGAAATACGGATTATTAATTGTTTAAGTTACCCAATAAAATTTTAGAGAAAACTGTTATTTCAGTCTTTTTTTCGAACTTTTGTGTTAGTGGTTCAAATGTCAAAAATCCCTTTATTAGGAAAATGGCAAATTTCTTTATTAATGCAAAGGTGACTTGGTTTATCGTTACTGTGACAAACGAAAACACTTTATTTGATGAATCCTTAAAGAAAATTTTAATTAATATCAATCAGGAGAAAAGTTATTGCAAAAATATATGTTGATCCCTAGACACTTTTGATGTGTGTATATAAGAAGAATCATAGATGAATGTCATTGTGTATATTGCAAGCCTGACAACAAAAAAAAAAGTGTAGTCTACACTTCAGCTCTACACCGAAGCGAAGCCAGAGCGGGCCGCTAGTAAAATATAATTTTTCTCTTTCTATGCTCCTATGTCTTTCTGTTTTCGATAACTTGTGTTTCAAGGAAACTAGAAGCCCTCAAAAATGACAAAAATAAACCTTAAGCTTAAGAATAGCTAGAAAGAATTTCGACGCGGTCCGTGAGGGCCGCGGTAGCATAATTGGTCAGTGCATTCGCCCGGATTGCGAAGGGTGCGGGTTCGAGTCCCGTCTGCTGCCTGGTCCGCGTGGAATTTTTTCTAGTTATATTTTCTTTAGATTTAAACATCAAGCAGTTACATGCTTTAAAAATAATAAATATTATAACTATAATTGCTATTTCTTCTTTCAAATGTTTAATACTTGTAAAAGTATTCATTTGACATTGTGGGTTTACCTATAATGCGAAGAGATGGCGCTGCCTTGCAGCTTAAGAATAGCTAGAAAGAATTTCGACGCGGTCCGTGAGGGCCGCGGTAGCATAATTGGTCAGTGCATTCGCCCGGATTGCGAAGGGTGCGGGTTCGAGTCCCGTCTGCTGCCTGGTCCGCGTGGAATTTTTTCTAGTTATATTTTATTTAGATTTAAACATCAAGCAGTTACATGCTTTAAAAATAATAAAAATTATAAAAATAAACCAATTTTGATCACAACTAAAGACTTCCAGTGTGGACATTCAATAAATCATTTACAAAAAAAATGGGTGCGTGTACTTATGTAGGCGCGTGAGAAGTTATCCTTCTTTGGCATCGTTTAAAATTAGTTTTTAATTGCATGCAAATAATTAATTACAATAAATTAATAAAAAGTCTGGAAAAGGACACAGTCAATAAAGTTCAGTTTTAATTTAAAAAAAATAAATAAATAATCAAAATATTCAATTAAAATCGCTACTGAATATAATTTTTTAGAACATATGTGATTTGCACTTGTATGAAACTCAAACACGTATTCCGAATATACAAACTAGAAACATGTGGATAAATATTATAAATATGACTACCTATAACTGTTACTTTATTACAAAAAATAAAGATGTGGTTTTTGGTTCTACTACACCAATGGTCAAGAGATGGCGCTGTAGTCTCCTGAATCGCGCTTTGGTTCCGTTGTTCCAGATTAATAAATACTTTTGATAGGCCTTCACAATACAGTCGTTAGCACCCACTAAATAGAGATTCTATTTCTATTTTGTTGGTAGATTTTCTTAATGTGCGGTAAACACAAAAGTAACCAGCATGAAGTTGGTCGCTAAAGCGCCCAACTTCATTCTGTTACTTTTTTCTGTTACAGTGATGCGCGCGCATCTTAAAATTTCACTCTCATCATTTTTTCATAACGCGCCTAAAGAAGTATAACTTCAAAAAGCAAAACGTAGAGGCATATTATAACTAGTTGTTATTCTAGCGGTAAAATTTCTTTGACATATATCTAATTTTCGAGGAGGAAATCGTGGAGAGCCAAACCTCGAAATTTGCAATTATTGTACGCAATTTTCAGCGTTAGCTACTGTTGTTTCTATCGCACGGTATTTGCAAATGCGCGACAGAAATAGTTCTTTTCAAATAGCTTTTTCACAAATGTCTCTCGGCTCGCGTCCGCTCTTAGTGTCGCCGCACACGGGCCACTCGCCACAGCCACAACATCGCCACGAGAAGCTAGAAGCGGCTATTAAAGTGGCTGAAGCATGCGACAACGGTCGGCTCAGGTAAGGGAGAAAGGGGTGGGGAATCGCGCGAGTGACGTGTGGCGGCGTTTTGTATCGGCGCATTAAGTGGCCGGTGCGGGCCACAAGAAGCGAGCAACGACGATTTGTAGCGTGTGGCGGCCACCGGCGTACCGTGTGTGGCGAGTCCATATAAAATGTATGAAAACTACAAGAAATATGCCGGTGACGGCGTTTCATGGTTGTGGTCGGTGGCCCGTGTGCGGCGACACTTAACCTACACGCATATAAAACAAAACTGTAACTACGACACTCACACAAAAATAACGAGACAATACAACGCCAATTCCTACACGCATGTATCGTTTGTATGCCCAATTTGTATGCCCGACTGGACAGACAAAAGCTGTGTATGCCTACTCCCTTCCTGGCCGCGTTGGCCTTGTCGCTCTATGGTTTTCCAAGCTTTAAGATTGATAATATAAAATGTTTCTAGTTACCTCTGTATCTTCCGAAGATCTCTACAAATGTATCTTTCTTCCTGATGTGATGGTAAAGCGTTTATATGTGATTCGGCTATTAAAAGGGCATTCGTCTTTCTTTCGGGTTTATCTTGCTGCGCGAGATCGCATTATTTACGCGTGAGCCGATCTAAAGGTTGTCACGGCAACCACATTTACGGTACGTGGGAGACACTGAAATGTAATTGATGGAAATTAAAGATTAATCATACGAGCAAAGGAGGCTTTTGTGTGTATTTTACGTGAAATATTATGCGGAGGCACAGCACATTATGAGTGAATCGAAATCAAATAGGAATGAATTACTTACCGGAGATACGAATTTAATTATACCTTTGAAAAAATATTTTAAGACGATTGCTGTTTTGGGACGAAGTTCCTTTTCAGAGAATACTCTGCGGATGGGCTAGGCGGAGAATTGTGTAAGATTGTCAGTTATTTCGAGTTATTTTAGTTTCAACCGAGTGTTCCACGACGCTCGCGTCCTCATAATGTAGGTAAAATTTAGTGTTTAAGATTTGTACTTGGCCAATATCAAACTAATAACAGAATAAATTGATTTGCATAAAAATAAATGGTCAAGTCTCCGTGCTTCGGAAGGCACGTTAAGCCATTCGTCCCGGCTGCATGTGCAGTCGTTAGCACCCACTATACCGCACTGGGCCCGCGTGGTGGGTCATGGCCCAATCTCCCTATTCCATCCATTGGGAAGGCCTGTGCCCCAGCAGTGGGAACATTAATAGGTTGATGATGAAATAGTCAAGATTTGCCTTGCATCAAATGTTGCTACTTCATAGTCTATGAATCTATTTACTCGTTCGATTAGTTCGCTCCAAAACTCCCCTCCTCCAATCCTAGGTCTGGTTCCGTCGTCCTAAGCACTTCTCAGAGTGCCCCGACGACGAAAGCACCCGCGCAAAAGCGCCTCCGATTCCTCCCACACAGGCCACAAACACCAACACTACAAAGCTAGTAAACATGCACACTCACACTTGAGTGCACTTTAAAGTGGTGCAAGTGTTGTTGGAATGTATTTTTTGTATTCACAACATCTCTTTGACTCAAAGTTTAAGTGGGTTTCATGTGTAAAGGGTCTGTTCATTTTCTAAAAATATTTTAATAACGTTGGAGACGCAGAGTCCTTCACACGCGTAAAATTATAAAACATTGATTAATTTAAAAAAAAGTTATTTTTGTGATTTAGTGCAATAAATTATTATTGAAAGTGAGTATTACTTTACTGTTAAAGTTAAAATTTATTTAGATTAATTTTTTTATATAACTACTATTTTTTTTAATTTTTATGGCTTTCAGTATGGGTCGAGGCGTTGATTTGACTCCAAGAAAAAAAATCTGAGGTTCAAACCCTTCTCCTGCACACGAGTCACTCTCAGAGAAAGATAGCGGAACTTACGGGTTTCTAAGTCTGCTGTCAATAAAATAAAATTAAATTTGGACCAGAATACCAGTTTCGCCCAAAAGAAAAGGCAGATGTGGCAGAAAACGTATTACTACGCCACGTTGCGACAGAAAAATTCGGGATATCTGCCTGCAAAACCGAAAAAAAAAGTGTGGGTTTCTTAACTCAGATGGTTCAGGAGTTTGGAATAGCAGTTTCAAAAAGAACTGTGCAGCGGCGGTTGGCTGAGGAGAATCTGACTGGTCATAGACCAGTTAAGAAACCTCGGTTGACTGAAGCGATGAAGAAGAAACGCCTTGCCTGGGCTCGTGAGCACCGTATGAACACTGTTGAAGACTGGAGTAAGGTCAGTTTTACTTTAAACTTCTAATTTATGTCGTTTTAAGTAGTATTTATCAAAATTCTAAAAAGATATCTGTTTTTTCAAGGTGTGTTTCTCAGACGAGTCAACATTCGAGATTCTAGCCGACAAAAGCAACTTTGTCAGGCGACGTCCAGGCGAGAAGTATCACCCCGACTGCATCGTGGAGCGTGTTAAACATCCGGTTAAGATTATGGTGTGGTCTGTCATAAGCTCTAAAGGAGTTGGGCGCCTCTACATTGTCCAGGGAACCATGAGACAGGACCAATACCGACAAGTTTTAGAATCTCGTTTATTGCCGCAACTCCGAGAATGGTTCCCAGATGGCGAGGAATTCGTTTTTATGCATGACTCAGCACCATGTCATAAAGCGAGGAGTGTAACGAAGTTCTTGGCAGACCACAACATTCCAGTTTTACCTTGGCCTGGCAATTCTCCCGACATGAACCCCATAGAAAATTTATGGGAAATAACCAAGGCGGAAATTGCCAAGGAGATGATAACCACCAAGGTAAAATTGATAGAAAAACTAATAAATGTGTGGCATCACAACCCTAAAATAAAAGAAAGTGCTAAACAGTGCATAGAAAGCATGCCAAGACGAATAGAAGCCCTTATAGAAGCCAAGGGAAATGTCACTAAATATTAATTATTTTTTAGTATTATGTTCATCCATTTATATATTTTTTTTTATTATTTAATATAGATATTAGCTTAGCATTAGACAGACACCGCACCCGTAGGATAAGAGTACGAAGATCCGGTCTACACATGACACGCTATACCAGGTACAGGTACGTAGGTTTATATTATTAATAACCATAATAAATACGACAAAGCCTGCCGTCCTGCCGACCATCCTGCGCTTGCACTTATAGAGACACCTCAAAACGGTTTACGGGGGTTAAAAGACTTGCAGTTGCAAATAGTCGACTTGTCTTACTTCGTTGTGATTGTGCGCTCCCTGTCACTTGATTGATTTTTATTTTAAATTCAAAGCGTGTTGCTTTGGATATTCGAACACGTACCTGGGCGGTTTTCCCACCCCCCTCGACAACGGCTAACTAGAGCCGAGGTTCGAGTCTCGGACGCCCTCAGGTTCAAGTGGTCTAGAGGCTCCGGACGGAGAGGAGCCTTCCCGTGTGGGGAGATGCCATTCGCCTGGAATACCTCTAGAGGCACTCGCCAATTCTCAGCTTGAGGTCCCCTTAAGATCTCGCCGTCCCCAAACCCGGTGACGCTGTAAAGGTCATCTGCTAACAGCAAACACACTCAAAATCCCGCGAAAAACTATATTAAAAAGCTTCACATGCCAGTGGCGCCAACTGGTGACGAATTTTCGTATTTTAATCATGTGGTCGTTAGTCTTTATAATCATTCGGGTGCATGAAAGACATTACTCGAATTCGGGCACCCGAAGCAATATTTACACTGGAAAACGGGCTGGAAGATGGTGTCGGGCAATTTCTCTTTTCGGGCAAGTTCTCGACTTCGTTTATTTGCACTTAGTCATTTACCCGAATTCCATCGGTATTCGGGCTAAAGACCAAGTGTTATCGCGCCATAAAGTTTTTTAATTACATTGCATTTCGATATGCATTTATCACAAATATTATGGAAAATTAAGTTAGGTATAATTCGTTTTTATATAAAGAAGTTTACGTTGATCTCATAAAGTTATTTGCAATTCTATCATTAATCTCGATCTGTAAGATATGCCGAATGAGTAGTAGCCGAAAAGCAGGCCCGAAATCCATTATTTATTTAGCCCGCCGTAAGTGCCACTCAAAACTGTGTCCTAATTAACCAGAAACTGAGAGAAGGTGCAGCTTGGGCTGCGATCACAGGCATGAGCGGAGCGGGTCGTAATATTATCGACGTTAACAGTTTGAGCGATTTCATTATGGTCATCGCCAATTTAGAGTTTAATTGTCTCCCATGCTATTTTTCATGATTAAAGGGGTAGCAAACAAGCAAAAATAAAATAAATAAATATTTCCAGCACTCACACCAATAAGCCTAGGCTTACGGAACGAAGACGAGCGTACCCGACTTCGTTCATTTATACGCAATTCATGATAAATAGATAAATTCATGATAGCAGTGCTTTTCATGAACTTTTCAGGAAAATTATAACGGTTAAAATAGGTTTGTTAGTTTAAGAGTAACAGTCGTTTAACTTATGTCGTACAAAACTCCTGACGTAATAAAAAATCCTTACAAGAAAACATTAAAAGTGATTTAAACGAAGTAATTGCTTAAAATGAAACCCTGCACTGCGCGTGGCACGACACGCAGTTTGTCCCGTTTTTCCCTAACTATAATCTAATAGCAATCTCGTTTAGGCAGTGGTTCAAAAATTCATTGATATAATTTTATCGTTTCATCAAATAGATGCTTTGTGAAAGTTTTTTTCGAAATCTAAGTCATTCTTGTGATCACTGGTCCTGTTACTTTTTTCTTTCTTACGACGCGGCGCAACTCGTCCATTAAATGTAGATTATTTCTTTTAAAGTACCTTTATTCCATTGAATTGAAAAGATTACTTTGGCCTTACAAATTCTGCTTTGGTGGTCTCTAATCGATTTATATCACAAAATTGAAAACTTAAACTTACTTAATCGCATCTCCTTTCTTTGTCAAAACTATTTAACACTTTTTACAGTTTATCAATATGAAATACTTATATTAAATCATTGTTAAAATGGATAACATTTAGATTTTCAGATTTCTTCTTACTGACATTTAAATGAAGTTCGATGGCGAAATAGTGAGCACATTCGATCTGCGATCGTGGTAGTTAAGTCACTTTCCCAATGGCCAATTATAGCTTAAGCTCCTCTGTGCTTTAGAAGGCTCGTCAAGCAGTCGATCCCAGCTGTATCTGCGATAATTGGCACCTGTCAGCCCACACAGGATCCGCGTAGTCGGTTATAAACCAATATCCTTATTCCAGCCAGAGGAAAGGCCTGTGCCCCAGGACGGGGGAACATTGATAAACTGATAATTATGGCGATAATATCTAACGGTCTTACGCGCCGACATAAGCATGCAAATAATATCATCTGTACCACGGCGAGTGTTCTGAGGACTTATTCTCTCTTATCCCACCTTCTCTTTTCCTTCAGAGGACCACGCGCGATGGCCTACGTTGTCACCGTCTAACTATGGCCACAATTCCAACGCGTACAAAGAAATTTGGTGACTCATCTCTTTGTCGCACTATCCGTAAATGGAATGCTCTGCCTGCTCACGTGTTCCCTCCCTCTTACAACCTGGGATCCTTTAAAAGAGGCGTGAAGAAGCAACATGCAGGCCGGCAGGGTAAGGATGGCTGGTGTGGCAGGTAGAACTGCTGTATCAGCTATCTTCGCGTCTGGATTTCACCTTCACTTAAGATCAGGTGGGGTGGCGTCGTTTGTCGGACCTATCTATAAAAAAAAATGTTAGTGCAACAAGTTTCCATCTGCGATGGAGGCCTAATGTTGATGCTCTACTCGTCCCCGTAACCACGGCGTGAAAAGTACAAATATTATGATTATATTACCGCTGCGCGCAAGTTTAAATTTGTATGTCGTTAATTTTCCTACCTTTCAGCTTCTAGTCAAGACAAGGACTAATAATTTTTGAATTTAATCGCTCCGCCTATCACCAAATCACCTTACCGGCGACTGTTGGTTTGCATTTTCCCCGCTGCTCATAAATTTATAATTAAATAGCGAACTAGCTGCCGGCCTGGCAACTTGGCTGAGTTTTATTTAATATCTTTTTTCACTTTTCTCAGTCTCCTTTTAGTTTAGTAGAATATTCAGCTTTTCTCCCAAGTAAAAGATATTTTTTTTTCTTTTAGTTACATACCCTGGTAAACTTTAACTATCTACATATATAAAACTCAAAGGTGACTGAATGACTGACAATGATCTATCAACGCACAGCCCAAACCACTGGACGGATCGGGCTGAAGTTTGGCATGCAGGTAGATGTTATGACGTAGGCATCCGCTAAGAAAGGATTTTGATCAATTCTACCTCCAAGGGGATAAAAAACCGAAGCGAAGCGAAGGCGGGCCTCTTATTTTAATATAAGTGCGTACACACATTTAATATTACAAGATTGCAAGTTGTTTATCGTTTAATAGACAATACATATTATTGTCTTTTAAGACATATTATTTACATATTATTGAGGGTTTTGTACGCAAAAGAAGACTGCAGAAACTTACTAAAGCCGCAAATATACTTGTCTGTCGTTTTGTGTCGTGACGTGTCAGAGATGTATCGGTGTCATACATTTAGTACGGTTAGAGTAAGTACCTTAGTGATAGTCTAACCGTTTACATAAATAATATCTCGTGGCCTAGTGGTTTGTACGCCGGGTTTCATGGTGTCGCCTTCTCGAGAGGTCCCGGGTTAGAATCCCGGTGCGGGCAGATGTTTGTGTGATGAACACGAGCATTTGTACTCCAGTCATGGATGTTTAATATGAATTTCTATATAAATATACTTATATATGTACAGTATATGTATTCTATCCGTTACCCTAGTATCCCATAACACAAGCCTACAGTGCTTACTTTGGAGCTAGGCTAATTGGTGTGAGTGTTGGAAATATAAAATAGAAAAAAACTTAGTTGGAATTTCCGTTGATCTTTAAAACAAAACTTGAAATAATGCACGAAATGGATTTTTTCTTTATAAGTTAAATTTAGATCAACTTAGTGTCAATTAAGAAAGTTGAGCTCCAAGTTGCACACTTATTTGACAGTCTCACATCGAAGTTGCAAGTTTTAATTGTTCGCGTTCACTCGCGAAGCAACATTTCCCGTTTTAACTGGCAACATTATATTATATTAATAATGCAGTTATAATTAATAGGAAACAACCCAACGGTTATATAACGTAATAATAACGTACTTCATAACGTAGTGGTTAGCCCGTTCGTAGTGTGATTTCGGGAGTTAAGCGACTTTCTCAACGGCCAGGCATGGGATGGGTGACCATTTTTTTTTAACTCTATTTATATCCTGCTTCAAAAAGCTAGTCAAGTTGTGGTTTTTACCCCAACTGATGTGAAGTTTAAACGGAGATAGCCGATGCGACAAACAACAACATCCTTACTCACCAAAGAATTACCCCCAAAAGAAGTATTATTTTACTGTGGTTTTCTGTAAGATGTAGTTCCTATATATTAGATGTAGAATTCCTTAGAAAACCTGATTTTCTAATGCGAAGAAAATCAAGTTTATATTTAAATAAATAAAACTTGTTTTTACGGGTTAATGCACGAAACTTTATTTATTTATTGACGTTTCGTAGCCTTTACAGGCTACGTCGTCAGAATCAAACTTTTATTTAATTTGTCGAGCTACCTTCGAAAGACTTTTATTGAGCGTTCGGTTATTTCATTGTTCGATTTTTAAAGTTTCATTGTCTATGTATGAATTTATTATTTAATTTACTTAATAAAGTATTTTATTGAAAATTCCTTTTTGTAATTTTGAGTTTATTTATTTGACCCTAACTACCGTAAACTACCACCGGTTCCAAAATTGGGAGACCTTTCTGAGAAGAACCGGCGAACCAAACTCAAGAGAGGCTTTCTATCAAGTTTATATTTTTTTATCGTTCCCAAGAAAAGACGAAAGGAGTGAATGCAAATGGCGACCTGGCGTATGTAAGTACGACGGTTATCAATGTTCGCTGCTTCCCAGTAGGATGCGGAAGTGGGTCCCGGGGGAGGCATTGTTCGATAAC
The DNA here is from genome assembly GCA_902850365.2 of Chilo suppressalis. Classification (NCBI taxonomy): domain Eukaryota; kingdom Metazoa; phylum Arthropoda; class Insecta; order Lepidoptera; family Crambidae; genus Chilo; species Chilo suppressalis. Next base: position 21,150,841 of record OU963913.1, on the reverse strand, counting down.
CCACTCCTCGGCGGGCGGTGACCCACGCGCTTTATCAGGAGGCTCCATTGTAATGTGTGGTGATATCACAGGATATCGTCATAAGTCAGAGCAGCCGATATACGCTGAGTAACTAAGAAAGGAGTGCATTCGCCGAGTTCGAGTCCCGTCTGCTGCCTGGTCCGTGTGGAGTTTTTTCGAGTAATTTTTGCAGTTTACTCCTTAAGAATCGATTTGCATATATAAGGGGCCTGGTCTGAGAAAAATGTGAGGAGTAAAATCTATCGATGAATGACATTAATGACCTCGTTATGTTTCACTTTTAGCCATGGCACCGGATAAAAAACATTAAGTTGTCACAAATGTCAATAAAATAAATAAACTAAAAATAGATAAAATCGGAGCAAAATTAATGAAAACAAATAAATAACAGAATATAGAGAAATGACAGGTAAGTGTCCAGCACTCTGGAATAGTGATTTTCAGTACAGATGGAATTATAATACATATTTACAAAATGATGACTAGTGTGTGATATTTTTGAAATTGTGTGTTTCCAGAAATACATAAAAAAATATATGATGAATATCGCTGATGTTAGATGATAAAATGTGTGACATGAAACCTATGATAGTCGAAACCATGGGACGATTCCTGAGGTATCTCTACTTGTAACCGACTTCTTCGGACTTGATTTGTTTTGTGCCTGTTCAAAGACAATCGTTTTTAGAGTGTAAACTCCGGTCGTGCGTCGGAGCTGAAACACACATTTTTTTTAAGTTTTAAACATCTTGCAGTTAAATGCTTAAAATAAAAAAATATAACGAAGACAGTAGTGTTTAAGTCATTAAAAAATTCCGGGAACTTTTAAAGTGAAAAGTATGAGTAGATGAAAAGGACTGCACACAAACTGCAACACCAACAGATACTATTACTTCTTTTTGTTTGCATGATTTAACACAAGAAGGATATAGAAAGCCTCTCTGAGTTTGTTTTGCCGGCTCCTCTCAGAAAGGTCTCCCAATTTTGGAACCGGTGGTAGTTTACGGTAGTTAGGGTCAAATAAATAAACTCAAAATTACAAAAAAGAATTTTAAATAAAGTACTTTATTAACTAAATTAAATAATAAATTCATACATAGACCTAAAAGTTTTGAAAATCGTCCAATGAAATATCCGAACGCTCAATAAAATTCTTTCGAAAGTAGCTCGACAAAGTAAATAAAAAGTCATTATTCTGACGCTGCAGACCTGAAAAGGCTGCGAAACGTCATCTATCTTATATATATAAAACTCAAAGGTGACTGACTGACTGACATAGTGATCTATCAACGCACAGCCCAAACCACTGGACGGATCGGGCTGAAATTTGGCATGCAGGTATAAGAAGAATCATAGATGAACGTCATTGAGTATAATACAAACCTGAGAACAAAAACTGTAGTCTACACTTCAGCTCTACACCGAAGCGAAGCAAGGGCGGGCCGCTTTAAATAAATAAAGTTCGTGCATTAACCCGTAAATACTAGTTTTATTTAATTAGATGAAAAGGATTTATTGTTTTGCTATTTCTTCTTGGAAATTTTTAGTAGTTGTACATATTTTGTTTGACATTGTGGGTTGCCTACAATGCGAAGAGATGGCGTTGCTACTTTGTAGCCTTATAAATACTAAAAGAAATTAGAATCAGTTCAGAGAATCACGTATTGCCTGACTCCGGCCCAGTAATTTTAATGTTTACGTATAAAAATGCCGAATTTGTATTTTTAACCATGTGAAATGTAGAAATGTTTACAAGTTTAAAACACTGTCTGCTTTTCTTCTGAGCGAAGTTCTGTTTAATTATGTCGGATCGAATTGCCCAAGCCAAGTTTGGTACAACAAACCGGTATACTTGAGTATTTTGGCAGTTGGCTGTTAGATTTTTTAACCGGAAAACCCTCGTCTACAAGATTCTGAGCCTTTAGCCAAATATTCAAAGTACTTTCTTTTTATATTTTTTCTTTTTTTTTTTAAAGCATGTAACTGCTTGATGTTTAAATCTAAAGAAAATATAACCAGAAAAAAAACATTGTGGGTTACCTATAATGCGAAAAGATGGCGCTGCCTTGCAGCTTAAGAATGGCTAGAAGAATTTCGATGCGGTCCGTGAGAGCATAATTGGTCAGTGCATTCGCCCGGATTGCGAAGGGTACGGGTTCGAGTCCCGTCTGCTGCCTGGTCCGCGTGGATTTTTTTCTAGTTATATTTTCTTTACATTCTTTTTTTCTCTGTGGAACCTTCACATCAAACGCTTATCATGAAACCTTATTTCGTAGTGTTATTTCGCTGTGGGTTTTGTTCTCTTGGAGACTTGTGGTCAGTAAAGTGGAAGTTATTACGCCGGGTGGGCGCTCCAATTCTAGCGGAAAAGCAGCTTCTCTTAACACGCATAACATTTTGTGGTAAACAAGCCTGTTGTTGATCCTACAATGCAAAAAATGGCAAAAGGGAAAGGCGTTTGAAGTTTTATTTTTTCTCTTTTTTAGGGTAAACAAACAATGATACAATCTTGTTACATTATAAACTAATACTATGAGTGTACTTATTGGATCATCCACTACATTTACCACAGAGTTTCTAACAGTAATTAGCATTGGGAGACTGTATACATTTAACTTAAATTTACTATTAATTTATTTTATTTGCCTATTATACTTAAACTAGCAAACCTGTAAACCAAATGTTCACCAAAAAAAAAAAGTATTTAATTCATTGAGAACTTCAGAGATTTTGTGTGGTTTCGTTTGAAATAGAAATCACGTGATTTCTCGAAAACCGGAAGTGCTACGTTACTCACATCCGGTTTGTAGTCTTATCAGACTATTCTCAACTTATAACTTAAACATTCTCTATTTTATTTATTTATTTATTTATTTACTCTTTATTGTTTTATTACAAATGGCGGACTTAATGCCACATGGCATTCTCTACCAGTCAACCATCGGGCTAAGCAGAGACATTATGCGGTCAAGTAAATTAAAGCATTATATATAGTTAAAGAGAAATAAAAACAAAATTAAATTCATAAAACTACATGTTACTTAATATAATAATTAACATCTATAAATATACCTAAATAACTACATATATATAACATATTTATATATTTATAATACGACAAATACATGTTTACATATTTATATATACGATAAATACCTACACATATACAATAATAAATACCACTTTACTTACTTAAGAATACTATAATAAAACAGAAAATAACTATTAACTACAAATAATATTAATAATAGTCGGACTGACCAGAAGTTGGTTCATAATATAGAAATTGTTATGACTTCTTAGCGAAATGCTGGCGTACAAGGACCTTGAAAGCAGGTTTACTGGGTGCTCTTCTCACGCTCTCCGGAAGACCGTTCCAGAGACGAATAGCTTGGAGACAAAATGATTTTGACACGAAGCTGGAGCAGTGGGAAGGAATTGACAAAAGAAGGTTATCAGATGAACGAAGAGGACGAGAGTGAGTGGAACTCAAAAAGTGAAATTTGGACTTCAGGTAAGACGGAGCATGAGGGTCAAAAAGAATTGAGAAAAGAGTTGTGAGAATTCTTAGATCACGACGGTTTGAAAGAGGCGGCCAATTGAGTTCACGGCGAAATGAAGTGATATGATCATATTTCCGTAGACTGAAAATGAATCGAATACAGCTGTTAAAAGACCGCTCCAATTTACCAAGAAAATCTATATTTAAGTCAGGATAGCACACATCAGCATAATCTATGGATGGTAGGACAAGAGCCTGGATCAAAGAGATTTTTGTGTGAACAGGGAGAAAATTTTTATATTTATAGAGGGCACGGAGCATATTTGTGACCCGCCGACATGTCTCGTTAATGTGAGTAGACCAGCCAAAGGTACTGTCAATGTGCAAACCAAGATTCTTAACACTAGGAGAAAAAGGAATTTGCATGCCATTATAAACAATTGGGCTTACAGCGTCAATATCAACCTTACATATTTGGCGAGATCCACCAATAATAATAGCCTGGCACTTAGTCGGGTTGACAACGACACCAAAGCGCTCTGACCACTTGCAGAGCATTTCAAGATCCTCATTGAGGAGAGATATTGTAGAGTCAATCTCATCGGAACAACACCGGCGGTATAACTGCAAATCGTCGGCATACAAATGAAACGAACAGCGAAGAAAGGTGGTAATGAAATTTATGAAGACGGAAAAAAGAAGTGGCGATAGGATGCCGCCCTGAGGGACGCCAGCCGCTAAGCTGCACCAATCAGACTGCGATTCGTCAACACGAACCGCTTGTTGGCGGTCATTTAAGTATGAGGAAAACCATTTTAAGGTAGATGGAGATACACTAAGGTGTCTCAGAAAGGCAAGGAGAATATCGTGGTCGACAGTGTTGAAAGCATTGGAAAAATCGATCAGCACGAGCACTGTCAACTTGCCAAGCTCCATACCATCTCTGACATCCTCAGTGACTTTAAGAAGGGCAGTAGACGTACTGTGTCCTGGGCGAAAACCAGATTGGTATTGAGAGAGCAATGAGTTGTCTAGTATAAATTTCGAAAATTGTTTTTGTGCCGCTGCTTCCAGAACTTTAGAGAGGAACGGCAAGATAGAAATGGGTCTAAAGTGGCTCAATACCTTTGGGCTATTAGATTTTGGGAGAGGAATTATAAAGGCTTTTCTCCACAAGGAAGGGAACGAACCATTCTCGAAGGAAAAATTTATGATGTGTGTTAAAATTGGAATTATATAATCCTGGATATTCAGAAGCATAGTGCGACTGATGCCGTCGCAGCCGACAGCGTTGGAACTAAGGGAACGAAAAATTTCTTTAACATGGTCAGTTGACACTAACGAGAAGGAGAAGGGGTCGCGATCACGAGACGGAATAGTTTTTAATTCAGAAATCGTGTTGGATTTGGTGATATAGTCTAGTGGAGAAATTGAAGAGAAATGAGAATTAAGTTCGTTAAGTGAAAAGGGGCAAGAAGAGAAACCAGCAGAGGCCTGAGACTTTCCGAGACCAACACTTTTTAACAATTTCCAGGCCCCGGCTGATGTGGAGTTAGCCAGGCTGTCGAAAAAGTACCGACGCTTTGCAGATCTCACCATCCGATTGCACAGATTTCTGGCAGATTTAAACTGATTCCAGTTATCTTCCGATCTTTCCTTTTTGAACTTGCGGAAGGCCCGATCACGCCTAGTCATGGCCATACGAACTCCCTTGGTTATCCACGGTGCAGGGGGACGTTTCAACTTTACACGACGCAAGGGGGCATGGATGTTATAGAGCTCAAGAATTTGAGAATTAAAGGTGTTTACTTTAACATCAATAGAAGTAGAATTAAAGACTGGTGACCAATCTATGTCAGCAGCATCAGATCTCAGGGCATCAGTGTTGAGTTTGGCAAAATTGCGCATGAGCAGTACCTTTGGCTTCGGTTTGGTGATATTCAGTTCATATGAAGCAAATATGAGATCATGGTGAGAGAAACCAGGAGCAGGGAACTGACCAAACTTTCTGAAGTTATTCGCAGTGGAAGTGACAATAAGGTCAAGCCATGTGTCTGAAGATTGAGCATTATGATGAGTAGGATTGAGAGGAAGCACAGAAAAGCTAAGAGATTTTAAAAGATTTTGGAGTTTAACGGCGGAGACAGATTTTTTACTGAGGTCGGTGTTAAAATCACCCATGATGATGTGATGGGAGTAATCAGTGCTGAGAGGTGTGAGAGCAGCTTCCAGAGAATCATGGCAGTCCAAAGACGGTGGGCAATACACCACGCCTAAAAGAACCTTTTCTCGACTGACAGTGATTTCAAGGAAAATATATTCCGAAGTACCAGAATAATGAGAGGGTGAAACACTGACAATCTTGTGAGAGATATTTGCTCGAAGGTAGATGGCAACACCACCTCCACCTTTGCCAATTCTGTCATTCCTAATAAGTTTAAACCCAGGAATATCATATGAAGTTGAGTTCAGGCAAGGCTTTAACCAACTCTCAGAAACAAGAACCGCATGAACATAATTAGGGGAAAATGTCTCGAGCAACTCGTGGTGATGACATGGGATGCTTTGGGCGTTAATATGACAAATATTAAAAAAGTCCTTTACAGCTGTAAATTCAGAATTGAGCGTGTCACCAAGAGTCATAACATCATGAAAGGAATCATTTGAAGAAGTAGAAATGTCAGATCCGCAAGCAGAATAAAAAGAATTATCCATTAATAAATAAAATATATAGCTATGTACATATAATTATACTAAAATAAATAAAGATAAATAAAATTTTATATATAACAACTAGAACACGCAACTAATGCCGGTAATCGCTTACCTGCCGGCTGACAAATTGAGTAACAAAATGAGATCAAAAACAAATGATAGCAACAGAATTTTTAAAGTACAACACTACAAATAGAAACGAAACTTACGAGCTGAATCAAAGCGGGGGTAATAAATAATTAATTGTACATAAATCCATACAAAAGCTCAAACAGAAGGACATTATTGATTAATGACATTAAATTAACCACTTATGGAGAGAATAACAAAAACATTTATGGAGTACCGCAATTAAAAACCATACAATTTTTAAAAATAATAAACTTATCAGTATTTACCTACTATGATTAATTAATATTTATACATAAAAAAAAAACAACATTGTTAAGCTAATAAAAAAAAATAGATTGAACCTATTTAAAAATAAATTCCAACAGTAACAACTTAATCTTGGCTGTACTTCATACATCACTTTGCCTTCTCAAACGGGTGAAATTTATAATGACAAAAATCAAGTTATAAAACGTCAGAACAGAATATCTTAGTTGTCTGTGGTCAGATTGAAAGATATACAATAAAAGTGTCTGTCACTAAAAGCGAAAATAAAGCGGGTCAAATTATGTAATTTTAGCAACAAATATAGTAAAATGTGCGGTACCTCCATTGTTAAAGCGGGCAAGAAAACTATGAGCAATATAGTGCAATACAAGTAAAGCAATTGGCATAAAAATAAACTGAATGATCCAGCTGAGTATTAATGATTATAATCAACAATGCAACTACTTGTTAGTTCTAACGTTTCGCTTACTTCTTATGGTGGTTTGGTGATGCGAAGCGAAATTCCCGTCCTGATTGCTGCGCGACGCGGTAGAAGCTTGCTTACCCGTAGCGCAAGGAACAGAAGCCGAGACATTGGTATCACCACTTAATGCTTCAGGATCCTCCTCGGCGACAATCACACGACGATTTCTATTGTTGTCACCACTTGATGCATCGGCGTCAATTTTACGATGATTTCCGTTGGTGTCGCAGCTTAAAGCGTCAAGCTCCTCCTCAGAAACAATTTTACGACGAGTCCCGTCTAATTGTTTAATGAAAATATCACCATCAAGGGACCAGCAATTCTTAATGCCAAGTTTCTTGCGAGCAGTTAAGAACAAAGCCTGCCTTCTACGGGTTAAGAACTCTGTGATTACGAACGATGTCCCCTTAAGAGCAGTCTTCTTCATCCAGACTGAAGTCTTTGCTGTGTGGTCTGTGAACCTTACTAGAATAGGACGAGGGCGATCCTCAACTCGAGCCCCGAGACGGTGACAAGCCTTGAAATGAGAAGGTCCAACATTCTCAATAGAGAGCTTCTTCTGAATGAGTTGAACTATAAGATCACAAGTGTTTTCCTTGGTTTCCTCTGGCACACCATAAAAAAGCAAACTTTTGCGACGCTGTCTAGCCTCAATGGAGTCAACAGAAAGAGTAAGGCTCAGTATTTGCTGTTGAAGGGCACTGAAGATGCTTGAAACAGTCTGCCTGAAGTTTCTGAACTCTTCGTAAAGGACACCAACCGAGGACGGCTCCGTTGTTGATTTCAGTTGTGCCTCAAATTCTGCCATCTTCTTCATAAGAGTGGATTCAAGTGACTTTTGAGTATTATGTATATCACTCAAAGTGGCCATTTTCAAGTTGGTTCAGAAAAGAAAGCAGCGCGAAAAGAAAAAAAAAAAATGTCAGCCGGCAGTGAAGTGCAATTAAAATTGGTTTTAGTGCATGGAGAATGCTACCAACAATATATAGTGACTATTATTGTATTAGCTGCTAAATTGGAACTAAAAAGGTAACCAAATGGTACATTTACTATTTTAAATTAAAATAAAAAGATGATGATTTTTTAAAACGTCTAGCTTATTTTACTTCTACCGCCCAAAAAGTACTCTATATCTATCTCTTACGGTTTGGCCGCTGAAACAGCACCACGGACGGACGGACTTGTCTAATAGATAAGAGATATGTAAATACATACTCTATAATATAATTTCTGATTTATTTACTTAAAAGTTTCAAGTACTTTTCTCTTAAACGAAGTAACAGGAATCGCAAACATGGCAATTTCATTAAATTTGTCATTGTAAGTCTGGGCAAGGCGATACAAGGGGGATCGTTTGCCTGCATTTGTACGACATTTTGGCAATGAGAAAGACCTACTCGTACATGGGGTACGACAATGTGATCTAGTAGGAACTCTGTAAGATATTATATCTATCAGTGGTATGCAGTCGTATCTATTGTGACATAAGTCATACAATAATGACATTTCAAGCTGAAGTCGCCTTTGTTGAAGAGAAGGAAGTTCATACCTTCAATGCAACTGCTCGTAGGGTAAGCGACTGTGGTGGAATTTAAGGTGTATACATGTATGTAGGAAATGAAATTGTCTGGCCAGCACACATGTTGCTTTTGCAACACTTACTTGATTACCTCATATATAAACTAGACACTACATACTCACAGTATGGTATAGGGTTGCGGTAATTAGCTACGAGTACTTGAGCCATATTTAAAGAAACCTCTTAAGAAAGGCAAAAGCCCCACGAGCTTCAGTTTTAGTGTTTTATTTGCAAAATTCCATTTCTACCATAAAATTTATTCACAGCGGCAAAAGTGCGAGGTCTAAACCCTCAAGCGCTCCACTATATTTTCTTTTATGTTTTTTGGAGTTTTTCACATTATAAGCGCGTCAGTAGGTTCAATGGGATACTCATTCATATATTTTCAAAAAATCTTTTGCAGATTTCACAATTTTAAGAGGTACTTTATTGATCACCTAAATAAATTCCTCGAGAAGCTCGATGGCGCAGGTGGTTAGCGCGTTCGGCTGCGATCGTTGAAGTTAAGCAACTTTCGCAGTGGTCGGTCATTGGATGGGTGACCAAAAATTTACTATCTCGAGATCCTCCGTGCTTCGGAAGGCACGTTAAGCTGTTTGGTCCCGGCTGCATCTGCAGTCGTTAGCACCCACCAATCCGCACTGGGCCCGTGTGGTGGGTCATGGCCCAATCTCCCTATTCCATCCATAGGGAAGGCCTGTGCCCCAGCAGTGGGGACATTAATAGGCTGATGATGATGATGATGATGAAATAAATTCCAACGCGTTCAAAGAAATTTGGTGACTCATTTCCTTGTCGTACTATCTGTAAATGGAATGCTCTGCCCGCTCACGTGTTCCCTCCCTCTTACAACCTGGGATCCTTTAAAAGAGGCGTGAAGAAGCAACATGCAGGCCGGCAGGGTGAGGATGGCTGGTGTGGCAGGTAGAACTGCTGCACCAGCTATGTTCACGTCTGGACTTCACCATCACTTAACATCAGGTGGGGTAGCAAACTTGACGCCAGGCTTTTGCTGAATAGCAAGACACATTTTAGATTTAACAGACATTGGTATCAGTTTGCCAATATTTATTCAAATAAATCCAAACCCACAATAGACAGTATTGATTATTGAATAAAACCCAAAATTAGTTAATATTAATTACTGTTTTTGTTGTTGAAAGTGTTGAATAAACAAAACATAAACTTCTCTAAAGAAAAGTTTACTAGAAAAAAAAAACCATGCGGACCAGGCAGCGGAAGGGACTCGAACCCGCACCCTTCGCAATCCGGGCGAATGCACGGACCATTGTGCTACCACGGCCCTATTGGCCGCGTCGAAATTTTCCTAAACTTAAGCTGCAAGGCAGCGCCATCTCTTCGCATTGTAGGTAACCCACAATATCAAATGAATACTTTTTCAAATATTAAACTTTTGAAAGAAGAAATAGCAATTATAGTTATGTTTTTATTTATTTTAAGCATTTAACAGCAGATCTTTAAATCTAAAGAAAAGTTTACTAGAAAAAAAGTCGCATTCGCCCGGATTGCGAAGGGTGCGGGTTCGAGTCCCGTCCGCTGCCTGGTCCGCGTGGATTTTTTTCTATAATAGTAAACTTTTCTTTAGATTTAAACATCTAGCAGTTAAATGCTTAAAATAAATAAAAACATAACATAAACTTCTCTCCGGAGCTTTACTAAAGTTCATTGAAACTCGCCCTCTTCCCGCTCGGTTCATTTAACACAAAGTCGTGGCAAATTAAATCCAGCCGCGCACGCAGGAGTCAGGCAGGACCTAGCATAACAATAATTACGTAAAATATTCCTGCGCGCGCGCATCGGTTTTGCATTCGCGCGTGTAGCGGCAGTAACATGGCTGACGCGTCGAGAGCGCACGCGTTGCGCGGCGCGACATTCGAAAAAAGGAAACAAAAAAAGCGCGCGTAATCCTTCGCTCTCTTTTTTTTTTAAAGTGTGCGTTTCGTTCTTTTTCCTTTTTTAACAAACCTGTCTCGCGACAAGCATGTGGATGTGACAAGTGTTGATTACTGTGCAGTGAAATTTTTCGAGGTTTCTGTCTGTTCCTTTTTCGAGGAAATATTGGAGTCGTCCTGGAGGCCTACTCTGATGAAACAAGAAACGAAATTTCGATCGACACTTCGCACCTTTCTTATTAATTTCTGATTATACACTGACCTGCAAACCTAAGTTTAACATTTTTAATATTTTCTTGATTACAAAAGTTAGAGATTTAAAATATAAAACATTTTGTAGTAAATTTTATCAGTTTTCTTCGAAAGTGTAGTACAAAATTAAACTCTTTTTCGAGTCGATGTTATTTCGAAACTGTATCTTGTGTACTTAAAAAAATTATTGGAATTTTAAAAGTGAGATACTTAATTTTGCAGGCCAGTGTAATATGAAGATACTAGCGGCCGCCCGCGACTACGTCCGCGTAACTTGATTTTTTTGGGAATTCCACAGGAATCTTAATATTTTGCCGGGATAAAAGGAATCCTATGTCAATCCAGGTCATAAACTATATGCGTACAAAATGTTATCCAAATTCGTTTAGGAGTTTTTGTGTGATTGAATAACAAACATACAAGCTTTCATATTTACATATAACGAAAATAGATAGAGGTGTAGATTCTCTAAGGTTACTCAACGAACAATTTAATTTGATAGTTTATCGTTCAAATCACAGGTAGAGGTTAGAAGTGCCTTGTGGGAAGGGCAGATGCGTCATAGTGATCTATGAGCAAATGCTCATAACTTAACCATCGGGTGTGAGCGCTGGTTGGTTCGATTGTTTCATGTCGCGTCATTTGATTGGCTATTATCGATTAGGTGGAAGTGTAGTGAGGGCGAGCCGGCGAACCATTCTAACCTATTTTCATTCTGTGGTTCAAATTCAGTATAATCTGATATTCACCATCAGCCTATTAATGTCCCCACTGCTGGGGCACAGGCCTTCCCTATGGATGGAATAGGGAGATTGGGCCATGACCCACCACGCGGGCCCAATGCGGATTGGCGGGTGCTAACGACTGCGGATGCAGCCGGGACCAACGGCTTAACGTGTCTTCCGAAGCACGGAGGAACGCGAGATAGAAGATTTTTGGTCACCCATCCAATGACCGACCACTGCGAAAGTTGCTTAATTTCAACGATCGCAGACTTGCGCCATCGAGCTCCTCTATCTGATATTGATGAAATAAAATTTCTGTCAAATTTTGTTACCGAAAGTGCGTTTCGGAAACAAATAGTAGACCCCCTATATTTGGCGTTCCTCATAGCTCGCTCGCTCTCCATTAGTTTGTAAAACGTTCTCTGATCTGTGTAAATTTTTGAAACCGTAATTATGTTTTGTCTTCCGCTGCGTTTGGTTACATCCCAATTAGACGCAGCCGTAATTTGGGTGCGTTTGGTTTTTGAATGGCGTTACTGTATTGATCGATAGAAATCAGGTCGTATGTCGTAATACCGGGTTTTCGTCCGTTCGCCTGTGTCGATCTCATTTCTAATAGGCTTATCGGGTTACAATGGTGTAAACACTATCTCTGATGCGTTTCGGATGACACGGTCTTGAGGCGAACAGACATTCGTACATGCATGTTAGTTCGGTTGATAATAGACTCTGGATTGAAGTGCAACACGAAATGTTGATAAGCAAAGTTTGTCTTTGTTGCGGTGACTAATTGCTTTGTTCGTAACGTCCGGAACTGGAAGATTGACCTAGCTTATCGTTAACTTTTGGTAGATTTATGTTTTTATTTATTTTTAGCATTTAACTGCTAGATGTTTAAATCTAAAGAAAAGTTTACTAGAAAAAAATCCACGTGGACCAGGCAGCGGACGGGACTCGAACCCGCACCCTTCGCAATCCGGGCGAATGCACTGACCATTATGCTACCACGGCCCTATTGGCCGCGTTGAAATTTTCTTAGCCTAAAGCTGCAAGGCAGCGCCGCCATCTCTTCGCATTGTAGGTAACCCACAATGTCAAATGAATACTTTTTCAAGTATTAAACATTTGAAAGAAGAAATAGCAATTATAGTTACGTTTTTATTTACTTGCCCGGATTGCGAAGGGTGCGGGTTCGAGTCCCGTCCGCTGCCTGGTCCGCGTGGATTTTTTTTTCTAGTAAACTTTTCTTTAGATTTTAGTAGATTTGTTTCTAAAAACCACTTTAAAAACTCTGTCAGTTTTTAATTTGGTATTTTAATGGAACAACACCAACCGCCATTTTTCTTACCTACCAAAATAATGAACACACATTTTATCCTTGAACGAGTAAATGTCTCAGGCAAATGTCGTGAATAGTGAAATTCAGCAAAGTTTGAAAACAAGACCTGCATCTCAACACACGCGCCCTGAATAAAGATATCGTCATTGGCATTCGCAAGATGGCGTCACTCTCAAACTGGCCGGAAGTGAATTAGCATCGATGCATGCTTGTTTGTGTGTAACGACTTCATTTTTGCACTTTTATTACTTCTACACTACTTCAGCATAAGGATAACCTCATCATCATCAGCCTATTAATGTCCCCACTGCTGGGGCACAGGCCTTCCCTATGGATGGAATAGGGAGATTGGGCCATGACCCACCACGCGGGCTCAGTGCGGATTGGTGGGTGCTAACGACTGCAGATGCAGCCGGGACCAATGCTCCGAAGCACGGAGGAGCTCGAGATAGTAATTTTTGGTCACCCATCCAATGACCGACCACTGCGAAAGTCGCTTAAGTCCACGATCGCAGCTGAACGCGCTAACCACTGGCGCCATCGAGCTCCTTTAAGGATAACCTGTGACTTATCAATCATCATCATCATCAGCCTATTAATGGGGCACAGGCCTTCGCTATGGATGTAATAGGGAGATTGGGCCGTGACCCATCACGCAGGCCCAGTGCGGATTGTTGGTTGGACTTATCAATGCTCAGGGCAAAAGTATTACCTGTCAATAGATAGGCTTTAAGTACTAGATAGTGCAGAATAGCGCGGTCGGTCTGTGATCACCTAAGTTAAGCAACTTTACAACGACCAGACATAGGATGGGTGACCGAGATTTTACTAATATCTTGAGCTCTTCCAAGCTGCAGAAGACCGGTTAGGCCACTAGTACCGGTTCACTGGATATGACGACAAGGAAAGCTATTTTGAAGTGTGTTGTTGCTACAAATATGAAAGAAATCCATGAGATCAGGAGCTCTATTTTTGAATCACTCAGCTAGCATCGAACGCTCAATTTCAAGTAATTTTCATTCGACATAATTAATTATGTATTTTTGAATCGCTCGACGTCAACGAGCGGTCTCGACCATTCGTTGCGCGTTGGCGAAAGATGGGGGCGAATGGTAGAATAATTTTCAAAATGTCAGATTTAATCAAGATTTTTTTTCTCAATCTTTTTAAAATACAGATAAAATGTTTTGTTGCGACGTTTTGATCTTTTTTTACAGAAAAGGCAAAAGGTAATACGTTTATTTTTCACAGCGGCAATGACTGCTCATTATCTTTTTAACATTATTTTTTTCCGTGTTAATTAAAATAAAAATGTTGTTTTAAACTGGTAACTGTAGATAAACGATTCAAAAATACGGAAAATCAGTATCATACGATTTGAAAGCCGAAGGTGACTTATGTCGCATTCGACGATACCATGTCAGGAGAGTGATTCAAAAATAGAGCTCCGGGTTTGTTTGATGGCGAGCGGTCGCCATAGTCCACAGATCAAACCAAAATATTACTTGCGTCGCTCAGCCTGACCCCGTCGCCTTCCTCGTGGAGCCCTAGAGCAGTCTGTAATTTCACAATCTGTCTTCCGTAAGCTAGAATTATACCCCAGACGGTCGCTCCGATTCGAGCGGGGAACATTTCATAATTATTGAAGTTATACTTCTTTAGGCGAGTTATGAAAAAATGATGAGAGTGAAATTTTAAAATGCGCGCGCATCACTGTAACACAAAATTTTAACAGCATGAAGTTGGTCGCTTTAGCGGCCAACTTCATGCGTTACTTTTGTGTTTACCGCATATTAAGAAAATCTACCAACAAAATAGAAATAGAATCTCTATTTAGTGGGTGCTAACGACTGCATTGTGAAGGCCTATCAAAAGTATTTATCTATCTATCTATAGCGATTCAGGAGACTACAGCGCCATCTCTTGGACCATTGGTGTAGTAGAACCAAAAACCACATCTTTATTTTTTGTAATAAAGTAACAGTTATAGGTATTCATATTTATAATATCAAAAGTATTTATTAATCTGGAACAACAGAACCATAGCGCGATTCAGGAGACTACAGCGCCATCTCTTGACCATTGGTGTAGTAAAACCAAAAACCACATCTTTATTTTTTGTAATAAAGTAACAGTTATAGGTATTCATATTTATAATATTTATCCACATGTTTCTAGTTTGTATATTCGGAATACGTGTTTGAGTTTCATACAAGTGCAAATCACATATGTTCTAATAAATTATATTCAGTAGCGATTTTAATTGAATATCTTGATTATTTATTTATTTTTTCAAATTAAAACTGAACTTTATTAACTGTGTCCTTTTCCAGACTTTTTATTAATTTATTGTAATTAATTATTTGCTTGCAATTAAAAACTAATTTTAAACGATGCCAAAGAAGGATAACTTCTCACGCGCCTACATAAGTACACGCACCCATTTTTTTATTTATTTCCATTTAAGAACCATACAGTTTTACACAGTTCAATTAAGTCACATTTATTACTTTACAATAAACCAGTTAAGATTCCATAGACTGAAACATTTATACACTTACATAATTTACTTCAATAGGGATGATGACTATTTTTTTCTTCGTTTATCACAGGGTTTCTTAAACTTTTTCCAGTCACGGACCCCTTTCGAAATTTAAACAACTCTACGGACCACTGTCAAAAAAAAATTGTTATAAAAAAAAGCCGTACTTATATAGTATATAAAATACTTTTATTTATTTGAACTTTAATCATTACAATTATTAAGAAATAAGTTAATGAGAAGGGTGCTGTTGTTTGGCCTCAATGAGAACGTTAATTTGTGGGACTGTCTTCGACAAGGCAAGTCGCATGTCATCTGCGACGTTCAACCGATTGCGACTTTTTGTCTTTATTGACATCAGAATCGAGAACCCTGCCTCGCAAAGATACGTAGTAGCAAACGGTATCAAAATGGACATAGCTCGCTTGACTAGAAGAGGGTAAGCTTGACTTAAGGAACCCCAAAAGTCGCCAAGATCTTTTGCCTGAAATTCAGCTTTCAAAACTTCTTTTGATCTCATGTCAATTAGATCATCTTTAATAAGATCTTCATCACTAATGCTGTCAATATCGATTAAAAATGGGCTCCGCACCCATGTTTCTTTTTCAAGCGACTCTGGGCTGAAATAACCTTCAAAAGACGTCTGCAATGTTTCCAGATGCTTAGACACCTCTTTCTGTACCTTCTTTGATGTCGTGTGGCCGTCACTTTGTGTTTTTTGCATTATCAACTCTTCCAACATCGGAAAATTTGCAAAATTACCTGATTCCACTCTCCTTTTCCAAAGTGGCAGTTTACCTAAAAAACCTTTCAGCCGTTCAGACGCATCCACAATGGTGACTGCAAGACCCTGAAGAGACAGGTTAATCTCGTTCAAATGAGTAAATATATCAGCTAAGTACGCTAGCCCTTCCACAAAATCTTCTCTTTCAAGATATTCATACAATGAATTTTCTTTGTTTTTCAGAAAAAGTAACACTTCTTCTCGCAACTCAAACAAGCGCTTCAATACTTGTCCCCTTGACAGCCAACGAACTTCTGTGTAGTAAAGAAGTACTTCATGTTCTGAACCCATTTCTTGACAAAGCTTTTTAAACAGGCGGTGGTTTAAGGCTCTTGCTCTGATGAAGTTAATTATTTTGACACATGTAGACATAACTTCCTTCAAAAAAGTAGGCATAGTTCGTGAAGCCAAGGCATGTCGATGCAAGACACAATGAGTGATTATAACATGAGGGCACTCTTTCTTGATCAAAGCCGCAAACCCAGATGTATTACCAAGCATCGCGGGAGCTCCATCGGTACATATACTACCAAGTTTAGTCTTCCAGTCTACATTTTGTGCGATGAAAAATTTTTTTATCATTTCAAAGACATCTGAAGCCTTCGTAGTTTCTAAAAGTGAGTCGCAAAAAAGAAACTCCTCTTTGATACTACGCGTATCATGTTTTACATAACGGACAAACACCAAGAGTTGGCTGCATTGTGATACATCGGTGCTTTCATCCAATTGCATACTGAACGGAAACGGTGAAGCATTCAATTCTTCAATAACCTGCTTTAAAACATTTGACGACATTTCAACAATTCTAGAATGAATAACATCGTTTGATAAGGGAACAGCTTCAACCTTCTTTCTTTCATTCTTACCACACACAAGTTCCACAATATCCAGTGCGCAAGGCTTCACTAATGTTTCCGCGATAGTATGTGGCTTCTTTTGCTGAGCAATACGGTAAGCAACCTTGTACGATGCCTCAAGACATGGTTTTTGTGTCGGGGTGAATCCTAATTTAGGTAAAGTGCCGGCTTTTTCAAACCGAGCCTTCTTAGTACGAAAGTCATCAATGCTGTCGCATACATTTCCAGGGTGGACAGTTTTAAGATGTTCTGACAACTTTGCTGGTTTCATACTTCCATTAGCAAGCACTTTTCCGCATAAAAAGCACTGCGGTTTTTGAGTTCCATCACGTTCAGTCACGAAAGTAAACCCAAAGTTAACATAAGACTCGTCATACTTTCGTTTCTTTGACATTTTCTTGAACAAACTGAAACAATGTAATATACAATTAGGTACGTTACACAATTGAATATGTAAGTTTGTATAATTAAAAAATACTTATTATTATTAATCCTCTTTTTACGTACCTGTACGTTTCACTAATTAATTAAAAACAATGCAAGTGGCGGGTACGATGTGCCGTGCGGCGCGCAGCGACTGAGTGAGCGAGCGGGTGGCGCGGGCGGTGGTGGGGCGAGGCGGCGGCGGCGAGAACTCACGCGTACATACAGCTCGCGCGATGAGTCTTTGGCTTTGACCGCAGAGTGGAGGGGATACTGCGCATGGGTACCGCCAATCATAGCATTCGATACCCAATTTTTGACTTCTGCGCAATAACGGTCAAAGCCAAAGACTCATCGCGCTAGCTTGTAGTCCGGGCCCGCGCCCCACACCACACAATTTTTTGAAAAATATTTTTGCAAACTCACCTCCTACGGACCCCTGATACACCTGCTACGGACCCCTAAGGGGTCCGTGGACCACACTTTAAGAAACCCTGGTTTATCAGGTAGATTATCGAAAAGTATTGGACAGGTATTTTTTCTTTTTTCACATAATATAAACATTGCACAGATATATTGATTTGAAAAGTCGCATGACGTCACGTTTTGGTACAATTTTCACTTAAAAGTGACATCACGAGCCCCTACTCCCAAACTCTGACGCGCTATAACTTTGTCATTTTTTGGTTGATTGCCCAAAGAAAAAGAACGTGTCTTTATTTTTTGATCATCTAACTGACGGACTAAATTGAACTTAGTTTGTTGTACCACGTCATCACCCCTTTAATGCTCTGAAATAATTAGGTTCATTTTTGCGTCATTTTTTAGAATGCAAATAAAAAGTTCTGTCTAATTTGAGCGGGAAAATCCATTGCACCGAACTTCTCTTAACTCACAAGGGATACACGTTAAGTATGTTTAACACAAAGTTAGCTATGTTTACATTAATCGAGGCACGTCGCACACACTATGTTATGTGAAACATCAGCCTTTCGTGACTACGAGCACGATATGAATCGCCGTAATCAAATTATATTTGATGAGGAGATTACCGTGCATTCGACTATCTCTGCCTTATCTAATTAGATACATGAATATCAATGGTGAATAACATCACATATGCATTGCTGTGATTATGAAATCAGGTCCCCCTTTTGTGCGAGCGAGTGCGTGCAAACGCGTTGACTGTCATATGTTTTACATATTTTTTTGAAGTTTACTCCTTAAGAATCGATTTGCATATATAAGGGGCCCGGTATGAGAAAAATGTGAGGAGTAAAATCTATCGATGAATGACCTCGTTACGTTTTTGGTGCGCATCCTATGTCGCGCAACTTTGACAAACAAAGATGACGGATTGACATTAATAAAAATTTTAAAATCTGAACTGAATTTAGATATTGTTTCTGATAGAGCAATGGGGACAACGAGGTATGGTACAACCATTGATGCGGTATTTTCAAGATTCGTGAACCACGTATCTACGAACGTCCATGTGTCTTATTTTAGTTACAATAAACTACTTGTCACTGTAATTATTAATGCAGACAATGTTGATTTAATTAATATTTAAAAAAATGATAATAGTCTGATAATAATAATTACATAATTTATCAACATTCCTAATGATATATTTATGCACATCTGAAATTGACTATTGTAAAAAGTTTAATGTAAAATATTTCGTCGATTAGTTATAATAAATGGACGTCCAACGTGGCAGCTTTATTGCGAAAAAAAGGCATTTTTTTAGAATAGATGTCGCTAGGTGCGCTTAAATGTGATTCATGTAAGTTGATTTCTTTACAATAGATGTCGCTAAGTGCGCTTAAACGTGATTCATGTAAGTTGATTTTTCTGAGAGATAAACTTTTTTAATGTAATAGAAATTGACATGTTTGTGTGCAATACATAAATATTGTATTATCATGCATGTGGTAGACACATACATGATGGTACTTTTATACCGATAATTAAAGTAATTCGTGCAAAGTTATTCCCTAACCATTCCAAAATATCAAAAATGCACAACGTTAATATTCAAGTTTTCACTTCTGCCAGCACTCCCGGAGTGCAACGCGTCATTTTTTTTTTTTACATTGCTCTGGTCACCTAACTTAAAATCATAGCAATTAGCGTTACATTTTCAAGCATACCTGTTTAAAAACGAGGCTAAGTACCGTACTTGATCTTATTCTCCACTTTTCAACGTTTACTAAGTTAATTAATGTTATGCATACACGTTCAACATATCACACATATTTAGTACAATAAGAATCATTTTCCCCGGTAGATAAAATCTTTATTTGATATCGGCAGTGCGAAGACCGCTTAAATACGTTTAAGATTGCACAGAGTAATGTTATACAAATTTCGAGTGTTTTTATAATGTTTGTTTTGGATATAATTGACCGTTATATTTTAGAGTTGCATGGTAAAAACTCAATGGGAAACCCGAAATAGGTCTGTAGCCAGATTTGGGCAGTATTCGAATAACTCATTTTCTGGATAATTATTCGAATAAAATTTTATTCGCAATTTAATTGTTCGCAAATAATTCCTTCACGAATAAATTGTGCGTAAATAAATTACCTGCGAATAAATTATTCGTGATTTTATTCGTTATTTTAAAGCGATAAGACGTATTGGTGCCAATCGTATATCGTCAACTGCCTGCCTGATTTCCGGAATTTAATGAATAACAGCGGCGCAAGAAAGGGATCAAGGGATAGAGAGGGCACTTTCTTATCAGTTGTGGTCACAAAAGAATTATTTTGTTTTGGTAAAATATTCTGGGTACTCTCCCCAGTCATTCGGAATGTTTACCAGAGCGGTGCGGCTAATGAAATCACTATTATATTGTGATGTTTTTGGATTTTGCAAGTGTGTGAATAATTCATCGAAATTATGGAGTTCATTATCCCTTGTTTTATTTTTATTCATTAACCGACTAACGAATTAGCTTTGCTTGTTGTAAAACAATAAAAAGGACGTAGGTATATTCTATTGCGTGTGCAGTTTAGAATCGCTCGAATACACTTTTGGGCAGGATTTCTGAATACTTATTGAGCATAGCTTGGTTATGAGTTGATCACAAACACGGCACGACATATGTACAACGATATTTTCTTCGGCACACAGCCTCACGCATTTTCCTACATTTTAGCAATTCATCGAGAATGTTGTGTTTAACAAGAGCTTAACTCAGGAAGCGGCACAGCTAACGACTCTTGAATTAGATGGCAGCTCTAAATGATTCCATTACAGCAATGCACGGCAATGGTTTGTAAACAAAGTTGGATTGTCGCGAGCTAGTTTCCAGGTTGGCCACGGGCTATTTTGGTGTCCGGCAAATATTTTGTTGGTTACATTTTGTGTTCAGTTACGAAACAGTACCTACCTACTGAAGATACAGTTACATTACGTCTGTTGATTCTATTGTTACTCAAACTTAAGTAGAAGTGGACCAATGTTTCCTAGAAATTCTTATTTTATTTGTTGCTAATACAAATTGTAGCCGACCTCTTTTATAGATTTAGTTTTTATAGTTTTTTGAAGTGTTTTTAAAGTATTGACATTTTTATGATTTTTGCTATCAAAATTGTTATTGTGGTCGTAGTCTTTGTCTGTCATCTGCTTTAATTTAATTATTTGGTTACTTACTTGAAAGTAGTGTCAATAAACCCATTGCGTTCAAATCCTAGTCTTCATTTTCCATTCCACTAGATCTCCGCTTCACAAATATTTTATTTTCTTTCTCGAGGGACGGTACTTCATGCTACTTGTCAATATTACAATTTCTCTCATTGTCTCTATCTTCCGTTATTTTTATGATTGTTTTTAAAGTGCCTTTTAATGTTGTTTCTTTATTTTTATTGGATGTCGAATTGTGAACTAAAGTTTCTATTTTTATGTCGTTTACTACGATTCTGATCTAGAAAATGGAAATTTACCCAAGCTTACACAAAAGTATGTTTGGAATCGATAAATCTTGTCGTAGGAACCCTCCAGAGTTATGGTTTTGCATTGTTACACCGGCACATTTTTTTGCATAGTCAAGTTATTAATATTTTTAATTAAATCCCATCTGGCAGGTAAACATTTACTCGCAACTCTTCGGAATAATGGAGTTGGGTGTTTACCTTCCCAAAAACTTGAGCTCCTTTCGTTTACTGTTGCGAAATATTGAGATTCAGACGTAAATACCCAAACTACACTGAACATTGGACCAAAATCAGGAATCAAATGCTTGAAGTTGGCGCGCACTGAGTAGAAACAGAAGCTTGCAGAAAACTTTTTAAATTGTCTCTTTGGACAATCGTGACTGGTCATAGTAGCTCAGGCAGACTACTACAAGTTAATTAATCACGAGAATTGAGTAGCGAAGCATAATATCTTTACATACTTATAAATTTAGCGCCAATACATCGTTTTAACTCGGCAAAATATGGCATCATCGGTCCTCACGTCGACACGTCCAGACATTCTTGATCTAAATCAGGCGCGTCCTGGCACGCAAAACGAAGAAGAATCGTCGGGCCCACCTCACTCCCATACATCCAAGTAGGTAGTTATTATGCGAAACTGGATTAAACCGGTTCGGTCCTTAACTGTACCTAAACGTGATTCATTTGATCACTTTTCTTCTATGTTAAAATCTTATTTATATTACAAATCAAGTAACAGTGATGTCTTATCTCTATTATTAATAAGTGCTTATTTTTCTTTGGGGTTTTTTGGAAACGACACTTTCAATGTGAACTATAAATCAGGCTCCAGATGGTTATTAACTTATCTATTAAACGTTAAAGTACCATACACGATTTCATTGAAACTTGACCACCGCAGCGTTACCATCCCTTGTGAATTCTTTATTTCTAGAGCTTTGTGCTATATTATTTACTTTTGCGGGTGCAGAACATACGAAAATATCCGAGAGACCAAGATAAGTGCAAAACTAAAAATATTCCATATACACATTTGCTGTCAAAAATAAAAACATCAATATCATAGAAAATAATTTTCGAATGTTGCCTTATGTTTTCTGCAAGGATAAGTTAGCCGCTAGCTAAATGTTGAGTTTATTCCTTTGACTTCCTGTCCAGCTTATGTTTAAATAACTTCTAATCAACATACTTGTTATTGGATCTCTATTATAATAAGATAGAGCATTTGGCTTATTAAGAGCTCTAAAACGTCTACGCCGTTTCTTCCCTAAATTACCAACTAACCTTTCAAAAGAAGTTTTTTAAAAATTCAAGACCTATCTAGCAGCAAGTCGAATGGCCGCTGGCTGCGATCCAGAAACTTTTGCTTGACTTTTATATTACTTAAACTGTTTATAGAATTCTTTAGTTTTGGAAAGTTTTAGTGGTTTATTGAGAATTTTGGGTACTTAATATGTAATTTATACAGCATGTTTAGAAGTTTTGTATCTTTATTATGAATTCTAAGGAATGTTCATAACTTGATCTTGCTTTTGGGATAACCTTTAGGCAAGTCTACTTTCTATGAATATGTACATCCATCCAAAACATTGAGAAATATGAATGATGCTACAAATTAATTATGTGTGCCCGATAACAAAGTTTTGGAATAGAGAGGGAACTGTTACAAGTTCCGGAAAATGATTTTTAAGCATTAGTACAACTTGAGTCTTATTAAGTGCAACTCCACACTGAAAACTTTCTTTTTATTATAAATTTAAATAACTTTATGTGTTAATAAGAGTTAGTTGCTAACATAAGTGGAATCCAACTTTTTACTGAATTGTTTAGGTGATGTTATTAAACGGGTTAAGCTCATTCCAAGTAATCTTCGATTATAAATATTTGTAACTTTTAAATGTTCTGAAGCTTAATTACTTCATTTCAAAGCTATCCGATTTGGAATCAGAGATGTTACAAGGTACAGGATGCAGATGTGCTATTTCCAGTTTTGCAATTTCAAGCTTGTGAACTATATCTTGTTTATACGTCTGGTCTTCTTCTTGCGTTTCTTATAATCATCCTAAAAATAAAAATAAAATTACCAAATAAATTATAACACGTCAAGCAGTGAAAAAACTCATTTGTTCTATTATTGAGAATTTTTTCCTCCTACACGAACAAGACTTATGTGCTGAGTTCTTTCAGTCTTTCCGTTATAGTTGAGTTTCAATAAATTTGTATTTTAGTGAGGTCTAATTTGGTTTGAAATCGATAATTATTTTGGTACTAATAATAACACAATGGATTTTATAAAAGTTCAGTGTTGAATAGAGTGTCATCATGCAGGGCACGAAGATATCAGTCCGGAATAGTATTCAATCAATTACTTAAGCCGTTGATATTGCCTTAAGCTTAGTTTATTCCACTGTCAGCCGTCGTTGTTGTGAACAAGATATTCTGTTAAGGCGATGAAGTAGTTGTAAAAATTTTAGGAAGTTCTTCTTGCAACAGAAGATAGCTCAGGGCTAAAAGACTAACTTTAGATAGTCCATAACTCTTTTTCATAAATTGATGAAGGTAACAATCTGGATGCAACAAAATAAACAAGTACAATAATAAAGAAATAAACAAACTATACCTTGTGTTATTACAACAAATACCAAAGAAAAGTGAAGTGTAAATAAAGTTTTTAGTGATGAGAAATTTATTTATTGTGTTAGTGTAAGTGTTGAATGAAAATGAAAATGCATCTCCAATCTGATTTGGCGTGCGACATCTCGCACAAGGGCGAGATGAAGGTCCAGATATCAAAGGAGGCTGAAATGCTCTACTATGAGCTGATCAGCTCATTGGAGGAGGAGGAAATGGTAAGAATAATTTTACCGCCTTTTATATTGGCAATGTTTATAAATATACAAGTAGCAAAATGGAAAAGTGTTCTTTTTGACCCGGCCTCATCTGCAGTCGTTAACACCCCACCAATCTTCACTGACTCCGCTTGGTGGATCACGGCCCAATCTCACTATTCCATCCATAGGAAAGGCTTGTGCCTTAGCAACGAGGACATCAATAAATAGGCTGGTGGTGACGATGAAGAAGCAAAATACTTGTATCGTCTAAGAAATGTTTTATTTAAACCAGTCTTGCTTGAATCAGTAATTGAAAAATGTTGTCATGCATTCTCTGCCGTTATCAAAACTCAAAACGAACTAATTAGGCGCAAGTACGTCATTAGATACATTTCCGCTTGCGTATATCTAATTAGTAAAGCTGGCCTCATTATGCAATTGTGGTACATTATAAATGCTTTTTCATCCCACCACCTCGGAAAGTGTAATTTTGCGCTTCGAAATCTGGCTGGAAAATTCTATATTATTCGCTTGAGCGGCAAAGTAGATTTGAATTTAGAACATCACATATAATGAGTACTCAATATAATTGTAAATTCAAAACGTCATTAAACCTATTTAATGTAACCTCTATGGTGCCAAATTTATGATTAGAACTTTTTAAATTGTGAAAAAATTTAAATTTGGAACCTTCTTGGTTTCTTTGTTTTATTTGCGTGCTTCGCGCCATTCTAGTTTTTCACGTTTTATTGCTTAAATATTTTGTCATTATAAATTGTTTTCTTTTTCATTTTGTCATTTCCTCGCTGAGGTGGGATGAAAAGTTACGTATTGCACTCGAGTGGAAAGATTTTTCACCTTGTGCTCGTTTGTTTCCCTCGCTGACGCTCAGGATTCTAATTTAGAATCACTCGCTGCGCTCGTGATTCAACTTTAGAATCCTTCGCTTGCTCGGTCATCCAAATCGAGCACGCGGTTAAAAAGGAACTTTCCACTCTTGTATAATAAATAACTATTATTAGTAATAATATCGATAAATAATATATATATAATCGATATAATTTCGATTCATTGTGTGGTTTCGTGTTGATCAAAAAGTATAAAAAACTTCATACTTATATATCAAAACTTATACTTACAAAAAGAAACTATTTATAGTTAAAACATATTATTATAATATATATAATATAAGTATATCATATTATATAATATAATAAGTTTGTGTTGTTCCCATGCATTCTCCCTATTCTTGCTTGCATCATATTATTATTTCAAAATTTATTAACAATGTGTATTTTATTTTATGTATCGATGTATGTTTTTGTTTATTTGTTTTTTTATCAGTTTCTATTTTATAATATGTACAGTAATTTTTATCATGGTTATATTTTGTTTTCCTTTTTTTTCTATTTTAATTTTGTAGTTGCACACCCCCACTTTAATTGAATTTCGTTTCTTCATCCTATGGTTGTCTGGAAGAAGTGGCTACATAGCCATAAGACCGCCAATTGTCCACCTTTTTAAATTATTGTCCTAATTTTGTATTTTAAAATGTGGTGTGTACAATAAAGAATTATCTATCTATCTATCTATAATTATTGTATCCATCCACTTTTAAGGTCATTATAACACATTCGTCGATACAAAGCTAAAAGCGTTGACACACATTTTTTCGCGTGTTTGCATAAATTAATAACAAATCGATTCGCGAAATTCTTAACTCGGTTCGCTCACACGACCCTGCATACATTAACATTATCAAACTGTCTGTCCGTAGGCATAACTAACTGTTTATTTCGTTTATAAACTCGACAAAACTTTCTGAATAATATATGTTATGCACAACTTCATTGTTGCCGTCAATTTATTTAGTTTCCGTTGTTATTTCTAAAACTTTTGTTAATGTCTAACGAATTTGTTTGATTTGCCGAGCCGAGCGAGGTATTTTATTATGCCAGGTCTTGTTTATGTAAGCCGTTCTTGATTCTAATTTTACAAAAATTAAACTAGATTTTTATATGTCCATGAGCAGGTTTCCTCCGATGTAGTTCAGACCACAGATCCTTTCCTTCCTTATCCATGGCTCTTGGATGAGAACTTTGGTCTCGGTGTTATTCTCTAGCACTCTTCTAATATTCGCCGTGGCCGTTTGGCTGTGCTGGAGATTGGCTTGAATGATGTTAAAGATTGGCTGGGTCTGTGTTTGTCATTTTGATGAGACAAATTTCCGGTATCACTGCCTCTTCGCGCCTTTCCTTCTCAAGC
Organism: Chilo suppressalis; assembly: GCA_902850365.2. Classification (NCBI taxonomy): domain Eukaryota; kingdom Metazoa; phylum Arthropoda; class Insecta; order Lepidoptera; family Crambidae; genus Chilo; species Chilo suppressalis. The sequence continues at coordinate 21,124,284 of OU963913.1, read as the reverse complement.
TACCAGTTCATGCGTACAGCATCCTCGCCCTCCATGCTGGACTGCCGGGTCGGTGACGAGAAGTAGGCCTATGTGATAGTGATGGTTGTTGGCGGTACGACTGCTCCAATTACGCCTTGGTTCCCGTGGGACGGTTTGGTGTACTGGACAGTGATTTTTTCGTGGTGGTAGTTTGGGTCCCGGAAACCGAGGGTAGGTGGGGAATGTTGGAAGTGTTGGTCGTCACTGCCGTCTCTGACGAGAATTGGACTTAGATAGACCCGAGCTTGTAGGCCACGCGTCGATCCCTCGCCAAGAGTCTCTTCAAGTCATCCTGTGAGATTCCCACTAGGTTGAAGAGCTCCACTTTCTCCTTCGTCTCTACTGCGTTCTGGGCGGCTAGTCTCAACCTTAATTGGTTAAGGTCTTCGCCCCTGTACCTTGCTACAAATACGGAGGCTCTAACCCTTTTTGGGTTTCTAAATACAGATGAATATCAAAAAAAAATAACTCAAACTCATTTATTCAGTCTAGGCTGTCACAAGCTCTTGTGAAAGTCAAACGCTACGCCATCGGTTCGTAAATCTACGGCGGGAGACCTTGTACTGAGAAGAACCGGCAAGAAACTCAGCAAGGGCTATTTATTCTCCCTGTTTTGTGTCAATTGACAGATGACATCAAAAATTTAAAACATATGTTAATGTCAACTTCCATCATATTAATATTATTAATTAACAAATGTTAAGTATAGTAAATATTTTCAACCAAATTAGCAAAGTAAAACGACTTAGTCTATTATATTAAGCCCAAGGTGACTTATCATTTATGATACTTAGTACAGACAATTTTTTATTAGAATCTTTTGAATTTTGAATAACAGTTATGGGATGTTTTATAAGTTTAAGTGGGTGGTCATAATCATTTCCTTATATTTACCTCACAATATACAAACATTTTAGTACGGCGGTTCTACATATTTTTCCTAAAAATAATTTCCTATCAATAGGATCGATGGTCACGCTTGTTCTGTTTTTTTCTGTGTACTATAAAAATTAATTGATCGTTAAATTGACTACGACCATCAATAAAACTATCGACAGCAGCCGTGACTAATGCCCCATAGTTGATTGTTGTGATGGTGTCATTCAACCATCCGATCATCTTGATCCAATACTGCATACGAAATAGACAAAACGTCCATTGAACATTACAAAGCATCCACGGGAACTTTATTCACATCACGTAGGTAACTTTTAAAATCATTTCGTTTGTGTATTGTGAATGAGATTTAAGCTTTTATCAATTGAATGAACGTATCAATAAGTATACCAATAATAGGTTCTATATTTATTGTTTCTACCTATTTGTAATAGTCGTATATTGTTCATTTTTAAATCCGTATAGGTATTTCTTTTAAATCAACGACTTCTTTAAATACTTCTAAAATCGTGATTCACGAAACATTAGGAAGAACATACAACATGTACGACTGGTATCTGATCGACTGATCAGTAGATTTATATCCTGAATCTTTATATACAGGTACAATTCCTTTGTTATTATCTGTACAAGCTTTGTAATGACAGCTGAATATGCTGAGTAATCATGTCTCAAATTTGCATGGCCATACTCCGGTTTTAAGGACCGTATGGTCTCGGATTTTTTTTCTTTCCCACAGCTTCCGTCGGTGTCCGATTTCAAGATAGTTTCTCATGCGCCTCAGTTTGCGATTCTTTGTTGTAATGATGTGTGTTTATAAATACAAGAATATTGGCAAGTTTATTGTTTTTAAAGTAAAGACCTTATATCTTTTTTATTTATTTAAAATATACATGTACTTCGTAGGTTCTAATTTAATTAATCAGTCAGCTTATACGTTCCTTGTTAATTATTTATTTATCCCCAACGCAAAAACATAAATATCAAATATTATTATTAGTTATTAAAATCATTATTTGATAGTGGTATCTTTCTGACATTAACAACAGTGTCTCCTTGTCATACTCTAAAGTCTAAACAAAGTGAAAAGGAGAGCCTGAGCTGTCGAATTTAGTATTAATTTAGAGAATTTACAGGATTCTCTAATCTCCTATCGATCTTAATTTCTAATAGGTATAAATTTTACAAATAATTTTTCCTACGAAAAAATGAGAGGATTATAGAATTAATAAATTCAGACATAATAGGAAGGAACGGAAATAGGTTAGTAACGAAAAAATATATATCGTGTTTCAATTTTTAAACGGCTCTCGACACTCGCTCGAATTTTAAGCGGCTTAATAAATGAAAACCTTTTTAATAACATTCCATTCGGATAGCGGTGTGTTATATTCGCGTGCTCATTTATTTATTTGTGAAAAAGCGATAAATTTTAAAATTCACTGCGAATTCTCGTTTGTAGATGGGCACGCCGAAAAGTGGCGTGGTGTTATCATGTTTTAATAACTTTATGTGAATATTACACGCACGCAATGTTTGAGCTGTGAACGCGTTTTACTGCAACGTGTTCGCTTTTTTTGATACTTGCATCTCGCTGTGTAACCGCTGTAACTGTTTGTGCCAAGGCAAAGATTCAAGCGATTTGCGTAATCTTCAATTTATCGCTTAATGCGATGACTGTGTTGTGTGATAAATATTCTTATGATTTATATCTATATACAGGGCGTCCGACGGCTACCTCACACGGAGGGAAAGTATATTAAATATTGAAGATAGGATATTTTGCTAAAAGAAGACATCATTTTATTTTTAAAATTAACTAGAACTGCATTCACAGATTTTTTTAAAATCGCCTGTTACAACTGGGAATCAAACTCATGAAATTTCGAAAAAAAAAGCACGACATTATTTATGGTAGCCATCGAAAGGGTTAATCATAAGGATTATGTTTTATTTTAATTTGTATTATTACAAATTTCCGCCAGTCACATTGTTACTGTGAGTTCAAAAAGAAATGCATACGTACTACAGTTTGTTTAACACTTTATTATTTTTATCACGTAATTCACATTCCTTTCATTTAAAATGCTATGTTATTTTACAAAAAATAATCCTTATGATTAACCGGTCTTGCGTGGAATATTGCTCGCACCTCTGGGATGGCTCCGCCAAGTACTTGCTCGATGCTTTGGATAGGTTAAAGTAATAACTTAAGTAAAATAAGTTTGTATGAAACTTTGTCAATTTTAAACCGATCGGGCTGAGACTTTGCATGCAGGTATAAGAAAAATCAAAGATGAATGTCATTGTGTATAATACAAGCCTGAGAACAAAAACTGTAGTCTACACTTCAGCTCTACACCCAAGCGAAGCGAGGGCGGGCCGCTAGTTAAGTATATTTTAATATCATTTTATAATAAACCCGCTTCAGCTTGTGCCTTTAAACGGAGATCGTGCAACGGCGCCGCAACTCATAAAAGCAATTTAATGCAATTTTATGTAGTTACAAGTACAGCACTACTTCTGCGGTGGCCGTGTGTTACAGCAATATTACTAAGATGCTGCAAAATGGTTATGAATTACACATATATATCCATACGGTCGTGGTCGGTCATTGGATGGGTGACCAAAAACCTTCTATCTCGAGTTCCTCCCTGCTTCGGAAGTCCCGGCTGCATCTGCAGTCGTTAGCCCACACCAATCCGCACTGTGCCCGCGTGGTTGGTCATGATCCAATCTCCCTATTCCATCCATAGGGAAGGCATGTGCCCCAGCAGTGGGGACATTAATAGGATGTGATGATGATACGGTTTCTCTGAAGATTCCATACCCAAATTGTGACAAAAGGAACCCTTTTAATACGCCTGCGATGTCTGTCTATTCAATTCAAAAATTCAATATCGTTTATTCAGTCTAGGCTGTTAAAAGCACTTGTGAATGTCGAAAAGCTACGCCATCGGTTCGCAAATCTACGGCGAGAGACCTTGTCTGAGAAGAACCGGCAAGAAACTCAGCAAGGGCTGTTTTTTTTCTCCCTGTATTATATACAGAGTCGTCAAATTGAAAAATAACTTCAATATGAGGTTACTCATAAAGTCACTTTCTATAAAATAATATAAAAATTATGACTATATAAAAAACTGGTTTAACAAAGTTTTGGAATGCCGTGTCCTACTGTTTAGGCAAAAAAAAATAATGATGAAAAATATTACCTACTTATTGTATTACTTGATAGTATAGATTAATAGTTATATATACACTGTAATTTTCAATTATATATTCTGTAACATAATGCGTGTTCCTACGGATAATGTGTATTCACAGCAAACAATAATAAAATTAAGGCAACCTTCGGTTTTTAAGTACAATTCGCACTTTGCCGGTGTTAAAAAATCCACACAAATCGTTCTTTAAAAAACTACAGGCACAAAAATAAGAAAGGATAATGTACAGAAATAGCTTGAAGACCTCCGCTTAGACAGACGGAAAGATTTTACGAGTTTTACGAGGAAATAAAGTTTTAAGTTGCCTACGACATGCATCTTATGAACATTCGTGGCTTCTGCACACGCCGAGATCTCCAGTTGCATTTGTGGAATCAACATAAAATATACTCGTATTCTAAAGCGGTAATCGAATAGTATAATAAGTGCCTTTTTTCATAAGATGGGTATTGCTTTGGCTAAATATCGAACAGACAGGAAATACTGTCTATTTGCCAATGTTACGTAAAATTCCGATGTGCCCTATCTGTCTGGTCGAAAGTCGAAAACTTACAGGTCTTATGGCTTTCACATTGATTCTCATATTTTGTAGAGAGCCATCTGAGTGGGAATAAGTACATAGTAGTAGATATTAGTGCTAATTTTAGTTAGCACTAAATTTAGTTTCAAAGGTAGGGAGGACTTGAAAAAATCGTGACAGAAATTATTATCATACTTAAATGATAATAATTTCTGTCACGATTTTTCCAAGTGAATACAGCATGGTTTTTGAAAAGGGTTTTTAGGTAATGCTAATTTTAGTTGCAGTTTCAAAGGCAGGGAGGACTTGGGAAAATCGTGACAGAAATTATTATCATATAAGTAAGATAATAATTTCTGTCACGATTTTTCCAAGTGAATATAGCATGGTTTTTGAAAAAGGTTTTTAGGTAATGCTTGTAGTGCTTTCAAAGGTACTCTCTGCTAATTTTAGTTGCAGTTTCATAGGCAAGGAGGACTTGGGAAAATCGTGACAGAAATTATTATCATATAAGTAAGATAATAATTTCTGTCACGATTTTTCCAAGTGAATATAGCATAGTTTTTGAAAAAGGTTTTTAGTTAATGCTTGTAGTGCTTTCAAAGGTACTCTCTGCTAATTTTAGTTGCAGTTTCATAGGCAAGGAGGACTTGGGAAAATCGTGACAGAAATTATTATCATATAAGTAAGATAATAATTTCTGTCACGATTTTTCCAAGTGAATATAGCATAGTTTTTGAAAAAGGTTTTTAGTTAATGCTTGTAGTGCTTTCAAAGGTACTCTCTGCTAATTTTAGTTGCAGTTTCATAGGCAAGGAGGACTTGGGAAAATCGTGACAGAAATTATTATCATATAAGTATGATAATAATTTCTGTCACGATTTTCCCAAGTGAATACAGCATGGTTTTTGAAAAGGGTTTTTAGGTAATGCTAATTTTAGTTGCAGTTTCAAAGGCAGGGAGGACTTGGGAAAATCGTGACAGAAATTATTATCATATAAGTAAGATAATAATTTCTGTCACGATTTTTCCAAGTGAATACAGCATGGTTTTTGAAAAAGGTTTTTAGGTAATGCTTGTAGTGCTTTCAAAGGTACTCTCTGCTAATTTTAGTTGCAGTTTCATAGGCAAGGAGGACTTGGGAAAATCGTGACAGAAATTATTTTCTTAAAAGTATGATAATAATTTCTGTCACAATTTTTCCAAGTGAATACAGCATGGTTTTTGAAAAGGGTTTTTAGGTAATGCTAATTTTAGTTGCAGTTTCAAAGGGAAGGGAGGACTTGGGAAAATCGTGACGGAAATTATTATCATATAAGTAAGATAATAATTTCTGTCACGATTTTTCCAAGTGAATACAGCATGGTTTTTGAAAAAGGTTTTTAGGTAATGCTAGTAGTGCTTTCAAAAACAATCTCTGCTAATTTTAGTTGCAGTTTCATAGGCAAGGAGGACTTGGGAAAATCGTGACAGAAATTATTATCTAAAAAGTATGATAATAATTTCTGTCACGGTTTTTCCAAGTGAATACAGCATGGTTTTTGAAAAGGGCTTTTATGTAATGCTCATTTTAGTTGCAGTTTCCAAGGCAGGTAGGACTTGGGAAAATAGTGACAGAAATTATTATCTTAAAAGTATGATAATAATTTCTGTCACGATATTTCCAAGTCAATAACAACATGGTTTTTGAAAAGGGTTTTTTAGGTATGCTTGTAGTGTTACAAACAGTAACAATTATCAGCCTGTAGAGTATCAACTTTGTAAGAAAAGTACGAAGGGAAAAGTTTCTAAGTCAATAAATTTGCACAAAATTCTATAAGACTAACTTCGATTCAGTGTACGGGAATAGATACAGCTCTCATTGCAATAATACGCGGCGCCAAAAGTACTAGGAGCTCTATTTTTGAAGCACTCGCCTGACATGGTATCGACGAATGCGACATAAGTCACCTTCGACTTTCAAGTCACGTGATACTGATTTTCCGTATTTTTGAATCGTTTATTTACAGCTTTAATTCAACATTTTTATTTTTATTAACACAGAAAAAAAGACGTTCAAAAAGACAATGAGCAGTCATTGCCGCTGTGAAAAATAAACCTATTATTCTCAATAACTGGTTATTTATTCTTTTGCCTTTTTTATAAAAAAAGATCGAAATTTCGCAACAAATCGTCATGTTATCTGTATTTTAAAAAGATTGAGAAAAAAATCTTGAATATATCTGATATTTTGGAAATTATTCTAACATTCGCCTCCATCTTTCGCCAACGCGCAACGAGTGGTCGAGACCGCTCGTTGACGCCGAGCGATTCCAAAATACGGAATTAATTATGTCGAATGAAAATTACTAGAAATTGAGCGTTCGACGCTAGGCGAGTGATTCAAAAATAGAGCTCCAGAACTCGTTCGACTTGCGTGGGCGCAACTACACAAATTGTGCTGGCAATTTCACTTACAAACGAATACATAGTCTCGTTAAAGTATACACAGTATGGGGAAACAAATCATTTGCAGTTACAATGACCAACGTAAAACATTGTAGATACAGAAAACTTAATAGGGCTATGCAGATCTGTAATATCTAAATCTGTTTTAATGTAAACGATTTTTAACTATGTTGGGTATAAATACAATAAAGTTAGCCTTTATTGCTGTTAAACTTAGAAAACATTTTTTAATCTTTATGATTTTATTTATTTTTCTAGTAAACTTTTCTTTAGATTTTTTAATCTTATCTGATGTTAGGTGAAATTGGCGGTTGTTCCGTATTCATCCTATGACTGTTTATGTTCCTCACTCAACCCACAAAAAAAACATTTTAAATTACTTATTCATTAAATCAAGTTGGTAGTTAATCCGCCTGCGTCTGTATAATATAAATACGAAAAAGTCAAACCTTTTTTTCTAAAAAATGGGTTTGACTTTTTCATTCATATAAATAAATATATGTGTGTCCCTAAAAACGTTTAGATACTCACCTACCCCGCAAAATATGTAGCTAGAAATCTAGCATAAAGTTTAAAAAAGACATCGTGATTTAAATTCATAGATGTGTCCAAAATGTCCGAAAATGTCTTCACCTCAACTAGTAGAGAAACGAGATTGTTTTTTGGATGATGGTATATTTTAATTTAAGCAAAAATGCTGGTTTTTTAAAATTAATTTATTATTTAATAAAGAATTTTTTAGTAGAAAAAAATCCACGTGGTCCAGGCATCAGACGGCAAGTATTTCTTTAGATTTAAATCTAAAGAAAAAATCCACGCGGACCAGGCAGCGGACGGGACTCGAACCCGCATCCTTCGCAATCCGGGCGAATGCACTAACCATTATGCTACCACGGCTCTATTAGCCGCTATTATTTTTTCTAGTAAACTTTTCTTTAGATTTAAACATCTAGCAGTTAAATGCTTAAAAAATAAATATAAAATCATAACTATAATTGCTATTTCTTCTTTCAAATGTTTAATACTTGAAAAAGTATTCATTTGACATTATGGGTTACCTACAATGCGAAGAGATGGCGCTGCCTTGCAGCTTAAGGCTAGGAAAATTACGACGCGGCTAATAGGGCCGTGGTAGCATAATGGTGCATTCGCCCGGATTGCGAAGGATGCGGGTTCGAGTCCCGTCCGCTGCCTGGTCCGCGTGGTTTTTTTTTCTAGTAAACTTTTCTTTAGATTTAAACATCTAGCAGTTAAATGCTTAAAAAATAAAAATAAAATCATTTCTTTAGATTGTTTGATTGTTCAGCAAGGGTGTATCTCAAAAAACTCCATTGTCAACTAATTATCACTTATACGGACACTGTGTGAACTGTTTGAACGGTGTCGGTCGAAAGCTGAGCAATTGAGCGACGTTTTGTTCAAACATGCGCCTCTGAGTCATTCCCGTACAAACGTGACGCGCGGGAGATGCCATGCATTGTTCTTCGATCGTGGGGTGACCATCAGTCTTGTAAAATTCCATAACCTGAGTTTTTATTTTCCTACTCATTCCAAAAACCCTTAGTAGGCATTTTGACGACCTCCGTGGGCGAGTGGTGGCCGGATTTCAAGTATCGCCTACTCATGAGGTCCCCCGGTCCCGGGTTCGAATCCCGGTTTTGCAAATGTTAGGATAATGAATATGAGGATTTGTGCCTAAGTCATAGATTTTTATATGTAATTCTACATTAAATATATGTATTTGTATATGTATTCTATCCGTTACCCTAGTATCCCATAACACAAGTCTTTCAGTCCGCACTTTGGGGCTAGGCTAAATGGTTGTAAGTCAGGGGTGCTCAAACGATCCGTTTAAACATAATATATGCTACGGTACACCTTACCTAGGTAGGTAAGTAGGTGAGGTGTATCGTGTATGTACGACAACCCTGCATCACACATACTTGCAGCCTCTTAGAGTCGATCGTAAGTAGTCTAAAAATTTTGAGGTAGATCGCCAGCAGTTCAAGTTTGAGCAACCCTGGTGTAAGTGTTGGAAATATTGGATATATTTATTTTGTTGTGAAATTTTAAAGGAAAACAATGCTGAAATGTGTTATCCTACATGATTTATTCATGTGTTCGTATCGTGATGTATTCTTATCGTAAGTAGCAGGTCGTTTTTTATCCCCACCCTCTTCCCTCCCATACAAATATGATATGGGTACGAAGGCAAATCAGGCAAACAGACAAGAATCAGACCTATATACCTAAATTAAGACGTAAAATTCAATTTCAAATATACAGATGCATTACGAAATACAGGAAACATGGTCACCCTTTTGGGACGTCCATTCGAAATTCAAATTTGACATTTCCTGCGCGCACGCACGCTGCCGCGCCGCTGACAAATTGTTTCTTTGACCATTAATCAAACTTCACGCAGTTGTCGCCTCTATGCTCTTGTTTCAAAAGCTATTATTGAGAACATTTCTTTTTGTTTGAATATAAAACTAAATTTTGAAATGTAGGTGACAGGCGGAGGTATTGTGGTTTGACTGATGTTTTTATAGTTACAAACGGTGATTAAATGAATTTTAGTAATTTATAAATAAATGAGGAGCTCGATGGCGCAAGTGGTTAGCGCGATCGGCTGCGATCGTTGTAGTTAAGCAACTTTCGCAGTGGTCAGTCATTGGATGGGTGACCAAAAATTTCTATCTCGAGTTCCTCCGTGCTTCGGAAGGCACGTTAAGCACCCGCCAATCCGCACTGGGCCCGCGTGGTGGGTCATGGCCCAATCTCCCTATTCCATCCATAGGGAAGGCCTTTGCCCCAGCAGTGGGGACATTAATAGGCTGATGATGATGATGATGATAAATAAATAATAAACATTTTAACATAAAGATAGAGTTATATACCTATAAGTATATTATGTATGAATACCTACTGTGTTAAATTAAATTAATGAAAAGAAATTGTATGAGGGCTATATACACAAACCCCCTTATTAATAAACGAAGATTAATCTAGTTTAGTTAATCCATGTTCGTCTCTGTTTATTGAATGACTAATGTAATGACATTTGAGTGATATGAAGAAAACATGGCGTAAATAGTCAGAGTTCAGTCCTCGTTCATTAATAATAATAATAATAATGATTTATTTCAGATAATTATTATAGAATTATAATCCATAACTAGCAAACCAGTGAACCAAATGTTCACCAAAACCTAAAAAAAAAAATGTATTTAATTAATTGGGAACTTCGGAGATTTTGTGTGGTTTCGTTTGAAATTCGTGATTTCTCGAAAACCGGAAGTGCTACGTTACTCAAATCCGGTTTGTAGTCTTATCAGACTATTCTTAACTTATAACTTAAATATTCTCTTTATCTATCTCTTACGGTTTGGCCGCTGAAACAGCACCACAGACAGACGGACGGACGGACGGACGGACTTGTCTAATAGATAAGAGATTATAATCCATACTTATTAGTACAAGTTAATAACATGTCGGGCTTATCCTATGATAGTAGTATTAGTATATTAATTAATCATTCATTAAGCCAGAAACATATTAACGTGTCGTGGCGTGACGTGGCGCATCGGTATATACCATATATATATATACCATACCATATATATATACCACCAGCTTGGGAACCTATTATACAGGAGATAAAATCCCAACCCCGAGAACATACTGCAAGACCATCAGATACTATTAGTTCTTTTTGTTTGCATAATTTAACATAAGAAGGAGATAGAAAGCCTCTCTTGAGTTTGTTTCGCCGGTTCTTCTCAGGAAGGTCTTCCAATTTTGGAACCGGTGGTAGTTTACGGTAGTTAGGGTCAAATAAATAAATAAACGCAAAATTACAAACAAGAATTTTAAATAAAATACTTTATTAAGTAAATTAAATAATAAATTCATACATAGACAATAAAACTTAAAAATCGAACGATGAAATAACCAAACGCTCAATAAAAGTCTTTCGAAGGTAGCTCGACAAATTAAACAAAAGTTTTATTCTGACGACGAAGCCTGTAAAGGCTACGAAACGTCAATAAATAAATAAAGTTTCGTGCATTATCCCGTTTAAACTAGTTTTATTTAATGAGTGATGTGCGTGAAAACCTAAGAAACAAATATATATTTATATTTATTAAATGTTATTTACTTTGTTCCAGGTAAGAGACTACAGAACATTAATACGCAAGCATCAAATCAGTAAGTTTAATTGGGGAAATTAGAACAATATAAATAAGGTTTACAATGACCAATCACGGCCGCGGCAGTTGCGTTACGATTTTTTTTCTTCGTTTTGTTATTCTATTGCTACCGTGCTGGACTGCAAGTGGAAAAAATACATGCAATGCCAGCTGACATCTTTCCTGTGGAAATAGTAAAAGCCTTAGACGCTTTTATGGACAGACTAGCGGCCCGCCCTCGCTTCGCTTCGGTGTAGAGCTGAAGTGTAGACTACAGTTTTTGTTCTCAGGCTTGTATTAATACACAATGACATTCATCTATGATTCTTCTTATACCTGCATGCAAAGTCTCAGCCCGATCGGTTTAAAATTGACAAAGTTTCATACAAACTTTTATTCCCTATTTTATCCCCTTGGGCGTAGAATTGTTTAAAATCCTTTCTAAGCGGATGCCCACGTCATAACATCCACCTGCCTGCCAAATTTCAGCCCGATCCGTCCAGTGGTTTGGGCTGTGCGTTGATAGATCACTATGTCAGTCAGTCACCTTTGAGTTTTATATATATAGACTAGCGGTCGCCCGCAACTTTAGTTTTTTAAGAATCCCACAGGAACCTAACATTTTTTCGGGATAAAAAGTATCCTATGTCTCAATCCAGGTCATAAACTGTATGCATAGCTAATTTAATCCAAATCTGTTGAGTAGTTTTAGCGTGATTGAGTGACAAACGTGCAAACATTAGCATTTATGATATTTCGTAAGTTTAGTAGGAAGTAGGATATGTTTCTTGAAACTATTGTGAGCGAAGGTCTTGTGATCTGTCAATATTGGTCTGAATAGCATCTTCGCTATCATCATCATTTTGAACCATCTTACTATCAGCATCTATCACTGACCCACTGCAGAGCACAGGTCTCTACATTTAGGACGGAAGATTTTTACCAGCATATAATAAATGTATTGCAATGATGTTAAACCAAAAATATAATCTATATATATAAAACTCAAAGGTGACTGACTGACTGACATAGTGATCTATCAACGCACAGCCCAATCCACTGGACGGATCGGGCTGAAATTTGGCATGCAGGTAGATGTTATGACGTAGGCATCCGCTAAGAACGGATTTTGATCAATTCTAACCCCAAGGGGATAAAATAGGGAATGAAAGTTTGTATGAAACTTTGTCAATTTTAAACCGATCGGGCTGAGACTTTGCATGCAGGTATAAGAAGAATCATAGATGAATGTCATCACACTAATATTATAAAGGCGAAAGTTTGTGAGTGTGTATGTTTGTTACTTCTTCACGTCTAAACGGCTGGAGAGATTTTAATAAAATTTGGTATGGAGATAGCTGACACCCTAGATTAACACATAGGCTACTTTTATCCCGAAAAAATGATGGTTCCAGAGGGATTTTCAAGAAACTAAGTTAACGCAGACAAAGTCGCGGGCGATCTCTAGTTGTGTATAATACAAGCCTGAGAACAAAAACTGTAGTCTACACTTCAGCTCTACACCGAAGCGAAGCGAGGGTGGGCCGCTAGTAAATTATATGATTTTGATTGAATACACTTAAAAGTACGCTCTGGGACTTAGACATTTTGGGAAGTGGACTTTCTGGGATATGGTCAATTTGGGAAATGGAGGTTGCTCACTTCTTGGACATTTTGGAAATTACAAATTCTAAACTGTAAGGTCTGGCAAGCTGAAATACATATTTTATGATTGGTCAACCAATATAGTAGAGTGGTATGAGTAACAATATAAGTACACAATTTAATCTCTTTTTTCATGTGTAATGTTAAATATATGGTTCTCTGTATATTTATAAGGGAACAAATATATATATTTATATATTGAAGTTAACGTTTAAATTGTGATCATGGTCAGTTTTGATTCTGCAATTGGATACAGATCCAAAACCGCCGCTATGTATTTAGTCGATGTGACAGTTAGGTACCATTGATGCGCTTAAGTTGTGACACTATTGTGTCGACATGTTTGATGAATTTGCAAGTGGCTGTTTCGCTCTTTATGAGTGGTATGAGTACAAGCTACAAACAAACATAGTTAATCTATAACAATGCTTTTGTAATATACCATTATTGAGGAGATCGTTGGTGCAGGTGGATAGAGCATTCAGCCTGTAATCGTGGAATTGAAGCAACTTTCGCAACGGTCGGTCGTTGGATGGGTGACCAAAAACTTACTATCTCGAGATCTCTCGTGTTTCGGAAGACATGTTAATCTTTAGTTCCAACTGTTCTATCTGCACCCATCAATCCGCACTGGGCCCGCGTGGTGGGTCACGGCCCAATCTCCCTATTCCATCCATAGGGAAGGCCTGTGTCCCAGCAGTGGAGATATTAATAGGCTGGTGGTGATGATGATTGTAATACAGTGCAACCTCGATGTAACAAACCGGAAGGGAACAAGTAAATATTCGTTATGTCGAGTAATTCTTTAAACTGAGGTTTGTTATATTGAGGTTAAGTTGGTTTAAAATTTGTTATAAAGAGGTAAAAAAATAGTTTCCTGGCGTGACATGAGTCACGTAATATGGGATTAAGGGCCATATATTGATAGAAACGTTATATAAAGGTTCTTGGTTGACAAAATTCGTTAATCAGAGGTATTTACTCTTTTTTTGGGTAGTCTAAAATATGTTATAAAGAGGTTGTTCGCAAAAAATGTTTGCAATGTAAAGGTATATTTAACATTGACTCATATAGGAAATTCAAGGGGATTACGAAGAATTTGTTAAATCAAAGAAGTCGTTATATTGAGGTACGTTATATTAAGGTTGCACTGTATAAGGTTTACGACATACAATGCGACTCGCGATTCGAAGTGCGGGCGACAATCTTATCCTGCGATCAAAGGCAGTACTGACGACGACGTATCAACAATGACCCTGATTGAATGACCTTTAATCTTAGTCGTTAAGGTTTGTTATTCCCTTTATTATGGGTAGTGTGCAGGTTTCACTCACGTATCCAAATGTAATCGGATAATTAATCAGCAATGCGGTTACGCCTGTGGTTGTCCACTGGTATTTATAGTTTGATGCTTTGTTTAATAAATAGTTTTTTTTTTATTATATGAAAGAAAATTAAACCGGTTTTTTATATAGTCATTTTTTTTTTGGATTTGTAATGGAAAGTGACTTCATGAGTTATCTCATATTGAAGTCATTTTTCAAATTGACGACTCTGTGTATAATACAGGGAGAAAAAAACAGCCCTTGCTGAGTTTCTTGCCGGTTCTTCTCAGTACAAGGTCTCCCGCCGTAGATTTGCGAACCGATGGCGTAGCTTTTCGACATTCACAAGTGCTTGTAACAGCCTAGACTGAATAAACGATATTGAATTTTGAATTTTAAATGAATTAGTAATTTAAGAACTTCTTACCTCCAAAAGGGAAAGACAAACAATGTATTATCCGTAGTAGACGTTCGTTTGCAGTACGAGCCGTACATCTGTGGAATTCTCTCCCAGTTACCATACGATGCGGCGACGTGCAGAATCTATTCACGCTTTTGAAAACCTTGTTAGGTTCCATTATCTGTCCTTATAGAACTTTTGGTTTTAATCTTATTTGTGACTACTACCAACTGAACTAGATTTGTTTATTTATATGTAGGTGTTTTGTATTGTATTGTAGATGTTTTTACAAAACATTGTTGGTTATTCCCTTTGGCTAATGCAACAACTAAATCAATGTGTAAGTTCTTTGAAAAATATAATCTTCCTTAAGTTTGGATGTCCAAAAATGGTTGTATGTGATAAAGGTATGAGTATTTTGTAGATTTTCTTAAAAGTTTCAATATTGATGCAATATTTAATAATCTCTTATCTATTAGACAAGTCCGTCCGTCCGTCTGTGGTGCTGTTTCAGCGGCCAAACCGTAAGAGATAGATAAAGAGAATGTTTAAGTTATAAGTTAAGAATAGTCTGATAATACTACAAACCGGATTTGAGTAACGTAGCACTTCCGGTTTTCGAGAAATCACGAATTTCAAACGAAACCACACAAAATCTCCGAAGTTCTCAATTAATTAAATACATTTTTTTTTTATATCAGGTTTTGGTGAACATTTGGTTCACTGGTTTGCTAGTATTTTATATACGCCTCTGAATAATCCAGTGCAGCGTGATAATAAAACAATTGAAACTTCATTTCTTGCTTCGTTCGTACATGATAGCAATCGCGTTGTTTACTATAATGTAAACGATGCAACGTGTGCGATGTGGAAGATTAAAATGTAAAACACAATAATAATTACATAAATCTTAAATTTTAACCTGAATTTTTGAATCTTACCGTCACGTAAAAGTGCTAAAACGCAGTTAGCACTTTTATTACAAAATGTTTTTCAGGAATTCAAAATACGAAAATGAATTAAATGGCTTCCTGTTTTTATCGAATATCATTTAAATAAAGGACTTAATTTGAATACCAAAAAATAATGATTTTTTAGTGTGAAACACTGAAGACCTTAAGCCCAAAAACATAAAACTTAAATCAAAGTACGTATTTCTTTTCACAATTTGTTTCTACAGTGCGAAATATAAATATTTTTAAAACTATTAGAAATTCAGTAACATATTTCGTAAATTTCTATATGTTTTTTTAATAAAATTATTCGTTGCCCAATATGGCATTTAACTAAAAGTCAATATAAAGGTCATTATTTAAATTAAATCTCGGTTGACCTTTTTGTATTGTGTGTGTCAAAAGTCACAATTGAATAAAATATGACCTAAGTAGTTTTTGTGTCATTGAATTAAAGTATTTTATTTCTTTACTAGGAACAAAAACTAAAAGCAGGTTCATACTCAGAGAAGACCAGCCCTGTTCAATATTGATTTTGACTCAAATAAATATTTTTTTTCTTATTTGTTTCTAAGGTTTTCACGCACATCACTCATTAAATAAAACTAGTTTTAACGGGTTAATGCACGAAACTTTATTTATTTATTGACGTTTCTTATTCATTCTGACGAAGCAGACCTGAAAAGGCTGTGAAACGTCAATAAATAAATAAAGTTTCGTGCATTAACCTGTTAAAACTATTTCTTTTTTCTTTCTTTCTATAAAATTCCTATATATTTTTCATATACAATAGAACAATAATTGTAATTCTCATAAAAATTTCTCTCTTGCATTACACTTGGGTATACCTATTTCGTCTGTAATAACGTCAAACGATAGTCATCGATTTAGCAAATCCTTTCGCGATAGAACAATGACCGTCGGGAAACTAAATAAAAAACCTCATAAAAAAAGCTTTTTCTTAGTCAGACCCCTACGATTGAGCATCCCTGACTTTCGACCTATATAAACACCGCGCTCGAGAAACTTACGTTCTTATCTAACGGAGTTTAAGTCACAAATTTGCTTGCACTTCTTTTGGGTTTTAAGACTTTCCGATTCGTGGACAAGTTTAACTTATAAGGATTGACACGTTTCCGTTTATCGTATTGTAAACTCTATTGTTGGAGCGATAAGATTATGTTTTCTTTTGTAGGCCATTCGCTGTAGAAGCACCATGTGTGGGAAATGAGTCAGAGGGCCAGTGTGTTGTTTGATGATATTTTATGTGTTTATGATTTTTTTTACTGCCTTTGTTTTTTTCCAGTTTTAGTGGCCATTTGGCTGTTTAAATGCCCATATTTGACTGTTTTCATATGACAGCTACATAATTACGATAGTGCGATTAAAATTGAACATTTTTTGGTAAGATTTTTTAAGATTTGCATTGCGGCCATATTTTTGGTTTATATCCGATCAGTTCAATATATGATAAATTTAAACTTATGTACAGTTTCGAGTGTGGGTATTTTTAATAGCTTTGTTGATAATATTTTTTATGATTTAGCTATATATGGTTTAGTAATACAGGGAGAAAAAAATAGCCTTTACTGAGTTTCTTGCCGGTTATCTCAGTAAAGTAAAAGATCTTTTGTCGTCGATTTACGAACCGATGAAATGAAATGTCATTTATTCAGTCTAGGCTGTTACAAGCACTTGTGAAGGTCAAGAAGCTACGCCATCGATTCGCTAACTACGGCGGGAGACCTTGTACTGAGAAGAAACTCAGTAAGGGCTGTTTTTTTCTCCCTGTATTGTTATATACAGAGTCGTCAAGTTGAAAAATGACTTCAGAGATACGTCTGAAGTCACCTTCCATTACATCATTTAGAATATAAATATATAGTTACAATAAATTTCATAGTTAACATTATATTTAGTATATATGAAGCGGCATTAGATAGGTATAATATTACTGTTATAAAAATGACTAATACCCATCAAATAACAAATTATAAGACACTCTTAGATGGTGTTACTTCTAGACTTTCATGAGTGCTTGTAACAGCCTAAACTGAATAAAAGATTTTGATATTATAAGACAAGTTCTTTGTCTTAGTACGAATCACATATTATTCCATTTTTTTTATTTGTTACCTAATTGATGTGAAACTCCCATATGACACTGTGGCGGCGACATATACATGCCCCACATATATAATAATAATAAGTATTTATTTGCTCCAAAAAATACATAATTACAAATACAAAAACTTAAAATCTAACATATCAACTTTTTGGGAACAAAAAGGGAATGTGACGCAGCCTTTTTAAATGTCATCTGATAACTAACGGGTTTCAGAAACAATTCTAACTTGTAAGAGTCTATTTTGGTCACTGAATTTACGAGTTGCACCCAAAACTAAATGCTAAATAAGATTCTTTAATGGTTTTTTTTTATTAGTGTTGTCCTCCCAAGCTTCAATGTGGGTCTGTCGGAGTCGGACACAATGTCATATAAACAATCGTATGCCTTACCAATTCGAACGCAGAGTGCACTTCGGATAATTTTATATCTCCAAGGCATTCAAGGCATAAAGAACAATTTCTTTAACTACAATGTGGTTATGAAAGAGACAGATTGCAAAAGGATTTGATCTCTCTTGTGCAGTGCCATAAGAACTGTTATTGTGTACAATGATACAATGTCAGGGTGGTAAATCTGGATACGACCGGACATTATCCGACTTTGACCGCGAATCGGCAGACAAGTTATGGAAAATATACATAGATTATTTTGCATTGTTATGCTGTATGCTTAATGCTATGTAAGTGTTTCACGGTCAAAAGCGTTTACCCTTATGGATATTTTTTGTTATCTGAATGTAGTGATGACACGATACCACAATCTAGATATCGATACTTTTACTTGATTCTGTATCGAATGGAAAGTATCGAAACCTCCTTGTATCGATAAATTTTGACGAATGATATTACAATTACAAATTCAGTCACAGTTTTAATTTGACGAAATCAAAATAACGGCTCACGCCAAGCGATAAACGAACGAATGAAAAATTGGAATAAATATACCTAAATTATACGCAAGGCTACCAACTGAGCAGTAGAAAAGATGCGTTCGCGAAACAGAAAATCCAACTAGACACCTTACCATAGAGTAAACAATCTGCCTATGGGTTTTTATGATACTTCTCATCAGTGAGTGACCGACCGAGTACCGATACAAGTACTTACTTAACGATACTACTTGTTATTCAGTTCTAAAGTATCAATGCCACAAGTGCTTGGTATCGAAAGAAAAGTATCGAGTACTTGTATTATTTACTCGTATCGTGGCATCCCTATCAGAATGAACGCGAATGCTCTCTTTATTTTATAACATTAAATCAGTGGTTCTTAACCGGGTGGTCCCTGGAAGTACCCGAAGTGTTTTGTTGTTCGAAGAAATATTACTTCCAAATAATCACGGTAAATTAAATAAGTTTCGTCAGCTTTAAAGCCTTCAAGCAAGCAAGCATGACTGTTCACCGCAAAAATGAGTCTTTGCACCATTCCGAGGTACTCTGTGATCGATAGTCTCCAGTTCCACGGCATGAAGTTGCCTGATGACCTCAACTTCGGCGCAACCTTCGAATCCATCATCCAACCATCCCATCCATGTTTCAGACTCCAAAAATCAAGAGGTTCATTTCTGGGATGTAGTATTGCATTGTTTAACAAAGTTCCCCAAGATCTGATTGAGCTTCCACTAACCAAATTTAAATCTCAGATCAAGAATACTCTTATGAATAAGGGCTATTATAAAGTTAATGATTATCTAAATGATAATAATGCATGGACATAGTGTTTCTTGTAATTTCTTATTTAATGGATATGAGTCAGTTTTGTAACAGTAATATGGTACCTATCTAATGCCGCTTCCTGTATATCTATATCCTAAATAATGTAATGGAAGGTGACTTCAGAAGTATGTCTGAAGTCATCTTTCAACTTGACGACTCTGTATTTACAATACAGGGAGAAAAAAGCAGCGCTTGCTGAGTTTCTTGCCGGTTCTTCTCAGTACAAGGTCTCCCGCCGTAGTTTTGCGAACCGATGGCGTATCTTCTTGACCTTCACAAGTGCTTGTAACAGCCTAGACTGAATAAATGACTTTTCATTTCATTTGAATCCAAGAAAGCTTGGCGTCCTAAATATGGTAAAGCGATACTTCACGCCTTTTAATCCCTTAAAGCTCAGGGGGCCATTCGCTTTCGATTTCATTTTGTTATTTCTAGCCACCGAGGTTTTCAAATGCGTCGCGCTTTTTTTTTTCTTTTGCATTTGTAATAACAATATTAAAGAAAATGCGAGTGAGGTATATGAAAACGTTCGGCGGTCAGAAATAACAAAATGAAATCGAAAGCGTTAGCGTTTTCCAAAGCATTTCCGTTAGGCGAATGGCCCCCTGGTCCGATCATTAATGGGGTTTTGCAGTCGCCTTTGGGATGTTGGATGCGAACAGAACACTATGCCTATTTTACCCGAAAGAAGAGAAACGACTTCTTCATCTAACCACTGATTGGTTATTCTTAACGTACTATTATTCTTAATTCCCACGGTAAAATATCCATAGGTAACGGTGGTTGGAAGTCAGCCAATGAGATGCGTGTCAGACGCCCATGAATATTAGACAAATACAAATTAACATATTGCTACGAAAGTCAAATGATTGAAGGTTTTTCCAACGTAATAGTGTTGCAAGCGCCATGATCACGGAGTACTTCAAAAAAAAATCCAAAAATTCAAAATTCAATATCGTTTATTCAGTCTAGGCTGTTACAAGCACTTGTGAATGTCGAAAAGCTACGCCATCGGTTCGCAAATCTACGGCGGGAGACATTGTACTGAGAAGAACCGGCAAGAAACTCAGCAAGGGCTGTTTTTTTCTCCCTGTTTTATATACAGAATCGTGAAATTGAAAAATGACTTCAATATGAGATAACTCATGAAGTCACTTTCTATTAAAATTGTAAGTGATATAGGTACAATTATGACTATAAATTAAAGAAATATAAAAAACAGATTTAAACAAAAGTTTTGGAATGCCGTGTCCTACTGTTTTGGCATAAAATCAAAATAACTGAAGTAATTGCGGGTAGGATGTTATTGGCAGATAAATCGATCTACCCTCCGACGAAGTCTTTTATTTGCGTTTGCAACAGTGCCGAAATAGCGGAAACTCACTAAAAACAAATGTGGTACCTTGTTATGTCACAATCCCGGAAATAAAATAAATTACTGTAATGTTAGTGACTTGACAGTGACAGTGACAGTTTATAACGATAAAACCTAAACACACTTAGGATAACAACGCCAGATTTCTAGCAACTCGTTCATACAGTTAAAATGCTTAGTAGCATTGCTCTGTGATTTGTCAGATTAATTTTCATTATTATCATCATCATCATTAGCCTATTAATGTCCCCACTGCTGGGGCACAGGCGTTCCCTATGGATGGAGTTTGGGCCATGACTCACCACGCGGGCCCAGTGCGGATTGATGGGTGCTAACGATTCAACGTGCCTTCCGAAGCACGGAGGAGCTCGACATAGTAAATTTTTGGTCACCCATCCCATGACCGACCCCTGCGAAAGTTGCTTAACTTCAACGATCGCAGCCGAACGCGCTAACCACTTGCGCCATCGAGCTCCTCGATTAATCTTACCGACACATAATCAAAGCATTTGCCAACTAACTGCGGAACGCTGCGGGCTACTGTTCCAAGATAATTTCCTCTTTGAAACTTTCCGTTAGTTCTAACCATAAATTTTGCTCACCCATCCGATGATTAGCCATTGGGAAAGTTGCTTTACTTACATACTCACATCTAAACACTCTGCCACAGATAGATGCACCGAATCACACATCTACTGGATATGTATGTTACTAGAAAAAAAAAACCACGCGGACCAGGCAGCGGACGGGACTCGAACCCGCATCCTTCGCTATCCGGGCGAATGCACTGACCATTATGCTACCACGGCCCTATTAGCCGCGTTGAAATTTTCCGAGCCTTAAGCTGCAAGGCAGCGCCATCTCAAAAAATTTTTTTTCTAGTAAACTTTTCTTTAGATTTAAATATCTAGCAGTTAAATGCTTAAAAAATAAATAAAATCATAATGTATGTTACTGTTAAAGCGTTATGTTCATAAAAAATCTGCTATTTGTAAAACTTTGTTTAATACAGAAGTATGCAGTACTCATAAAAAAATAAGTTGTTCTTCGGGTCTGTCTGTTTTTAAACCACGCAACGAACTTTGATGTGCTTTTCGCCATGTGATAGATAATTTCACAGAAATTTTGAATATGTAATAAAAACCCGATAAGCAAGATCACAGTGCAATAACACTAACTAAACTAACCTTTCATTAATCATCAGCCTGTTAATGTCCCCACTGCTGGGGCACAGGCCTTCCCTATGGATGGAATAGGGAGATTAGGCCATGAACCACCACGCGAGTCCAGTGCGGATTGGCGGGTACTAACGACTGCAGATGCAGCCGGGCCCAACGGCTTAACGTGCTTTCCAAAGCACGGAGAAACTCAAGATAGAAGATTTTTGGTCACCTATCCAATGACCGACCACTGCGAAAGTTGCTTAACTTCCGCGCCATCGAGCTCCTCCCAACCTTTGATTGTATTGTGTTTTTGTCGGCGAGCAAGATTTCAGGACTCCACGGGGTGCATTTTTAACATAAAAAAGCTACAGTTTTCACGAAGCGATATCGGGTCACTTCACTAGTGTATCTATTTATGCGTGAGAAAAATCCGTATGCAATACTTTAGTCTTACTAGGAATCTACACCGGGATAGAGACTTGAGATTTCCCAGCTTCTCGTTCAAATACGTGGTAACATTGCTCTGTGATTAGACAGATCAATCTTGCCGCCCTCCGGATAGTCAAAGCGAACATCGGTTAGGAGCTCTATTTATGAAACACTCGATTTTTATATAAGGTTGTTTACTCTAACACTCAGTAATTATTTTCTTATCATAAAATTTGTATTCACATAACGAAATTGTACGTTACTTTAAGTAAATTATGTAAGTGTATAAATGTTTCATTCTGTGGAATCTTAACTGATTTATTGTAAAGTATTAAGTGTTAGTGGGAAGACCCGCTACAAGGTGGACCGACGATCTGGTGAAGGTCGCGGGAAAACGCTGGATGCGGCCAGCGCAGGACCGATCGTTGTGGAGATCCTTGGGGGAGGCCTATGTCCAGCAGTGGGCGTCATACGGCTGATATGAGTGTTAAGTGTTACTTATTTGAATGGTGTAAAACTGTATGTTTCCCAAATGAAAATAAATAAATAAATTACGTATACAACATTCTAAGCAAGTAAGCTCAATATAAGCCAAATTTTGTATGAAACACGCTGTTTTTTGCAATTTCGAAACATTGCATTGGTCAGAGTGCTGCCAATTTAATATATTTAGAGCAGCCTTTGATGTGTACACGACATATAAATAAATAAATAAATATAGATTACTGAAAACCCTTTAAATAATTGCTGATGTAAATTTATAGCGTATATTGGCTGTATCGGAAACATAATTACGTTTAAATATGCATAAAGTAATACGCCTTATGATAGAAAAAAGTAAAAACTCCCAAATAACGTTTAATGGGTTCACTCGGTTATCAGCGTTTACTCGTTTCCGTTGCTCGAACTTATTAGAATTTCTCATATCGCACGAAAGTTAATCGAGCGATCGATGGGATACGAACGATTCAAATATAAAGCCGTCCAGGTACGTAACGCCGTCGGCTACCGATTTGTAATAATTGCATCCTGATAGCACGCTATTACGCTTCCGTACTAACCACTACTTAGATATTAACGCGTAAGTAATGTAGTTAAGTCCCATGATAGGACATAACCGACTAACTAAATTCTACAAGGTACAATACCTAGGAAGTTATGTTATAAAGAACCTTTCTATAAGTCAAAATAATTATTTCACCTTCCGATATCAAAAGACTCGCACGTCGCAGAGAGAAGTTCCACACTCACCATTTGGATCGCAGAACACAGAAAGAGGTTAAAAGGGTGATCCTTGACCGTTTGTACGGGAACCGAGGTTGCTGCTTCGCCTGCTCTACACTTCCCTCTAACGGGTAACAGCCAATCAAACGACGCGACATCAAACAATTGAACTCACACCCGAGAGCAACGACGCAATCAGGACTAAGTTTTGGTCAAGATCACACATATGACTGTTGCGCGCCTGCCCTTCCCACAAGACCCTTCTTCTTCTTCTTCTTCTTTGGAGTTTACTCCTCAAGAATTTATTTGCATATATATAAGGGGCCCGGTATGAGAAAAATGTGAGGAGTAAAATCTATCGATGAATGACATTAATGACCTCGTTACGTTTTTGTGCGCAACCTCATCTGCGCACCTTTCACTTTTAGCCATGGCAACGGATAAAAAACATTAAGTTGTCACAAATGTCAATAAAATAAATAAACTAAAAATAGATAACATCGGAGCAAAATTAATGAAAACAAATAAATAACAGAATATAGAGAAATACCGGTAAGTGTCCAGCACTCTGGAATAGTGATTTTCAGTACAGATGGAATTATAATACATATTTACAAAATATGTATTATAATTCCATCAGTACAGATGGAATTTATATTACATATTTACAAAATGATGACTAGTGTGTGATATTTTTGAAATTGTGTGTTTACAGAAATACATAATAAAATATATGATGAATATCGCTGATGTTAGATGATAAAATGTGTGACATGGAACCTATGATAGTCGAAACCATGGGACGATTCCTGAGGTATCTCTACTTGTAACCGACTTCTTCGGACTTGATTTTGTTTTGTGTCTGTTCAAAGACAATCGTTTTTAGAGTGTAAACTCCGGTCGTGCGTCCGTTTTTTCTGTATTATGTGATCTGGACGCTATGCCATACGCGTGTTCCTTTTCTTTGGATTCCAGCAAGATCTGGAATGAACTTCCCTCAGCGATTTGTTCTTTCAGCTATGATATGGCTGTCTTCAAAAAGCGGGTAAACCTTTACCTTCAGAGCCGGCAACGCATGAGTGGTGCCTAATCTTGGTGCTGCAAGTGTGGGTGGCAGTGACCACTTACCAACAGGTAGACTTTTAGCTCGTTTGACTGCATTAACATAAAAAAGAAGCGAATCTTTAACTTTTTATGACGTATAGAGATGTGGTTCTATTGCACACGATATTTATTAAACATGTCCTGTCCATCGCAAGATTTAAAATATAAAACTTAGTAATCCTCTGTGGATAGGTAGAGCTTTTAAAGAGATGAATGTACTAAGGTATGAAAGTATATTCTCATAGAAACACCTGGAATTCGCCAATTATTCATTCTACATCATACATCATCATCATCAGCCTATTAATGTCCCCACTGCTGGGGCACAGGCCTTCCCTATGGATGGAATAGGGAGATTGGGCCATGACCCACCACGCGGGCCCAGTGCGGATTGGCGGGTGCTAACGACTACAGATGCAGCCGGGACCAACGGCTTAACGTGCCTTCCGAAGCACGGAGTAACTCGAGATAGAAGATTTTTAGCCACCCATCCAATGACCGACCACTGAAAAAGTTGCTTAACTCCAACGATCGCAGCTGAACGCGCTACCCACCTGCGCCATCGAGCTCCTCGCGCCATCGAGCTCCTAACTACATCATACAGCGATAAACTTTTACCATTCGTTCGTCGCGGAAATGTACTTAAGCCATGCCAGTATTGGTGTCTGCGTATAGCCGGTCCGTCAGTCAGCAATAACAATATTATTTCAATAATACTGAAACGGTGGAGCTCCGAGAAATATGGCGATTCCCCTCGAACGATCCGATCGGCTGTTGACCCCGCCCGGCTGATAATGACGCCGGCGCCCTGCGCACACGCTTACGCGCTAAACATGTACGGGTAAAGCACACCGCACACGAGAAGAGACGCAGCAAAGATATTGAGAAGTTAACAATTTACGTTTAACCCTAATTCCTATATTAGGCGAGTGCCTCCAGAGGTATTCCAGGCGGATGGCATCTCTCTACGGGGGGAGTCTCCTCTCCGTCTGGAGCCTCTAGACCACTCTAACCTGAGGTATTGTCCTAATACGACGCGATAACGCGAATGAGCGATGCGATCATCGTACGAGTCGACGATCAAACATATTGATCTAGAATAGGTGTCCTAATAGGCGATCGCGCGATGCATTCGCGCGACTAAAATGTTTAAAAACCTATTAATGATGAATAGGTGTCCTAACTGAAGTTCGCGCGATGATCGCGTCGCGTCGATAGGAAGCGGGGAGAGGGGCAGGGCTAACCCGTTCCGTATTCGCGTTCTATTAGGACACCCAGTTCGCAATCACGCGATGGTCGCATCGTTTAAGCGCGCGATGATCGCGTTATCGCGTTGTATTAGGACAATGCCTGGTCCGCTCAACTAGAGGGCGTCTCTGAGACTCGGACCTCGACTCTAGTTAGCCGTTATCGTCGGGGGCGGGGAAAAACGCCCAGGTACATACCTGTATCTGGCATACCGTGTGGAGGCCACACGCTCAAAATCGTCGCAGTTAGTATCTTCGCCGCGCCTCTCCCAATGTACGCTGCGCCTTAGCTTAACGCCGCTCGCGCCGGTGTGGGATTCTATCGGAGGCTGTTCATAGTTTTGCATCGAATGAAAAAAAAAGACATACGCCTGCAACAACAGCCAGGGCTTAGACAAGTGGCATTCTTTCTATTCGTTCGAACGATAACGATAACTTTAAAGTTTAAAAATAAACTATGAACAATGAAATATTATGTTGTTATAGTGATTCATACTTACGACATAATCAATGAAAATTAGACTTTAGATCGCTTTTTTATAAGGTATCTTAAAGGTAACTCCAAATTAAGGACCATATTTGCGCGTTCCTGATAAAGTTTCACCATAGTTAGCTAATTATTGAAGTTATACTTCTTTAGGCGCGTTATGAAAAAATGATGAGAGTGAAATTTTAAGATGCGCGCGCATCACTGTAACACAAAATTTTAACAGCATGAAGTTGGTCGCTTTAGCGACCAACTTCATGCGTTACTTTTGTGTTTATCGCACATTAAGAAAATCTACCAACAAAATAGAAATAGAATCTCTATTTAGTGGGTGCTAACGACTGCATTGTGAAGGCCTATCAAAAGTATTTATTAATCTGGAACAACGGAACCAAAGCGCGATTCAGGAGACTACAGCGCCATCTCTTAACCATTGGTGTAGTAGAACCAAAAATCACATCTTTATTTTTTGTAATAAAGTAACAGTTATAGGTATTCATATTTATAATATCAAAAGTATTTATTAATCTGGAACAACGGAACCAAAGCGCGATTCAGGAGACTACAGCGCCATCTCTTGACCATTGGTGTAGTAGAACCAAAAACCACATCTTTATTTTTTGTAATAAAGTAACAGTTATAGGTATTCATATTTATAATATTTATCCACATGTTTCTAGTTTGTATATTCGGAATACGTGTTTGAGTTTCATACAAGTGCAAATCACATATGTTCTAATAAATTATATTCAGTAGCGATTTTAATTGAATATTTTGATTATTTATTTATTTTTTCAAATTAAAACTGAACTTTATTGACTGTGTCCTTTTCCAGACTTTTTATTAATTTATTGTAATTAATTATTTGCATGCAATTAAAAACTAATTTTAAACGATGCCAAAGAAGGATAACTTCTCACGCGCCTACATAAGTACACGCACCCATTTTTTTTATTTATTTATTTATTTGTTTATAATCAGGCAACGTAGGCCTAAAGGTAAATACCTTATAGTCTAACATATATACAGGTATAGGTAATATGTATATTAAATGTTAGTTAATACAAAAATAATAATTATGTAAGTAGAAACGTAATTAACACGTATAGACGTGTGACGTGGAGTGGTGTCAGGTAGCCTCGCCCGGATAGCGAAGGATGCGGGTTCGAGTCCCGTCTGCTCCCAGGTCCGCGTGGAATATTTTCTAGTAAAACGTTTCTTTAGATTTAAACATCGAGCAGTTATATGCTTAAAATTAAAATTATAACTATAAAAAAGGTTTTTATTAACGGAAAGGTTAGGGTAGGTTAGGTTTGCACTAGGGGGACCGCGGTCCGCATAGTGCGTGTCGGGTGACGGTGCAGGAGTATTGTCTGGTTTTTAGTGGCCCTGTTCAGGGCGTTGGTAGGGCCCTGTTCACATCGGCGAGCTCCAGGGCTGGCTGAAGAGGACAGGGAGGAGTCCCACATACCTTCTTCTCGCTCCCCCAGTGGTTGAAGGATGCGTAAGGCATTTTCCAGACACAAAAAAAGTAAAACTAGTTTTAACGG
Organism: Chilo suppressalis; assembly: GCA_902850365.2. Lineage (NCBI taxonomy): Eukaryota > Metazoa > Arthropoda > Insecta > Lepidoptera > Crambidae > Chilo > Chilo suppressalis. The sequence continues at coordinate 21,096,217 of OU963913.1, read as the reverse complement.
GTTAATGCACGAAACTTTATTTATTTATTGACGTTTCGTAGCCTTTACGGGCTACGTCGTCAGAATTATACTTTTATTTAATTCGATAATAATCGAAACGTCAATAAATAAATAAAGTTTCGTGCATTAACCCGTAAAAACTAGTTTTATTTAATGAGTGATGTGCGTGAAAACCTAAGAAACAAATACAAAAAAAAAGGTTAGGTTAGGTTAGTTTGTCTGCGAATGCAAGTTTTAGCGCCAACCTCTGTGTGTTGTTCGCAAAATAGGAAACGTAAAAGTGGATCAAGTTTTCGCAACAATGTTGTCACTTTTACGTGAGTAAACTGCCCGGTTTGTGTTCGAAGGTTTGTGCACTTCGGCGCACGTGTCTACCGTGGACAGGGGTGTCGCTTCATAGTATCTTTATATATATAATTCTTGTGTGAGTGTGTATGTCACTGAACTTCTCTTAAACGACTGGACCGATTTTGATGAAATTTTTTGTGTGTGTTCAAGGGGATCTGAGAATGGTTTAGATTCACAATTTTGTCCGCTGGACAATGTTTTTTTAATTAATTTTTAATTTATTAGTAGTTGTTGATTTTGGAATGTTTTACATTGGATCCGACAGATGGCTATGTGTATATTCCTGTCAAACATTTGACGTTCGTCGTTTATCATTTCTTCCAAATTATTGTAAGCAATACGAAGTACGCTGGGTCAGCTAGTTTTATTATATAAAAAACATATTTAAGAATAAATTGAAGCAGCATCTGATAAAAAAAGCATATTATTCTGTTGATGAATTTATGAATGAAAAAAAAATTTAATTTAATTTAACTAAATTATGCTTGACCTGTTTATTTGATTTGATTTAGTTTGACTTAATTATGTTTGATCTATTAATTTGATTTGATTTGATTTAACTTGATACGATATGATTTTGATTTGACTATAATGATATGATATGATTATGATGACATGATATGATATAAATTTACTTGATTCATTTTTAAAATGGATTGATTTTGTTTAAATTTAGTTGGACCTGATGTGATTTAATATGATCAACAATTAAGTGAAATTAATGTATTTAATGTTAAGCTTAAGTTTGTTGCAACACCCCAACGGGGTCATGTACCACTCTCTATTAAATATGTAAGACCTTATAATAAAAAATGTACATGAGCAATGTGATATAAATAAATAAAAAAAAAAGAATGCCGTGGGAAGTAAGAATAATAATACGTAAAGAACAACTAATCAGTGATAATTTATATTTTTGAAGCATGTAACTGCTCGATTTTCAAATCAATATAAAATAAAGAAAATATTTCTATGCAGCGCCATCTCTTCGCGTTGTAGGTAACCCACAATGTCATAAACATTTGAAAGAAGAAATAGCAATTATAGTTATAATTTTTGAAGTTATACTTCTTTAGCCGCGTTATGAAAAAAATATGAGAGTGAAATTTTAAGATGCGCGCGCATCACTGTAACACAAAAGTAACATAATGAAGTTAGCCGCGGGCGCGTTATGCAAAAATGATGAGAGTGAAATTGTAAGATGCGCGCGCAACACTGTAACAGAAAAGTAACACCATGAAGTCGGCCGCTAAACCGCACATTACTCGTAAGTCTCGAAAAAAAGCTTCCAACAAAATAGTAATAGGATCTCTTAGTCGCACATGTTGGGACGCTTGTCGCCTCTGATCACTGTTTTCATATTTATAATATTTATTATTTAATAAAACAGTAAGAATGTGCGGGAGGGCGAAGGGGGACTGTGAGAAGACTGACGTCAAATAAAGATAGGCGTAGGTAGAAAATACTTATATTGTGATTACTATTCAATATTTGTAGGAGAAATGGCATTACTGTATCCCACAAGGGTGGAAGTACATGTATACTATTATCAAGACACTAAGACGTCCCACGTGGTGGAGGCGTATAGCGTGCAAGACAATAGGCCCTACCTACGAAGCGATGACTTGGTCAATTTCTAAAGAACACCTTATACAAGTGGTGTCAGTATAGTATAGCACGATTCACATGCGTACAGCGCCATCTAGTAGCGGTCGGCGTGATGATATTTGATCCTATGATGTGCCATACAATCGGTGTCGGTATAGGATAGCGTGATTCACATGCGTAAAGCGCCACCTAGTAACGGGCGGCGTGATTATATTTAATGCTATGGTGTTACAAAACTTATTTACTTAGATTAAATGAGAAAAACCATCAGTATATTGTTTTAAACTTTCATGGTCACTAACCATCATCAATCATCAAATCAAACCATCAGATTTTTATTAATTATTTGCATGCAATTAAAAAATATTTTTAATGATGCTAAAGAAGTATAACTTCTCACGCGCGTACATAAGTTACACGCATCCATTTTTTTTTATGCATGTAACTGCTCGATTATCCATCTATCCATCTAAAGAAAATATTACTTGCAATTATTAGTTATTGGCGCTGCCTTGCAGCTTAAGAAAGGCTAGAAAGAATTCGACACGGCTGCGCTGCAAAATTGTCAGTGCATTCGCCCGTATAGCGAAGGGTTCGAAGCCCGTCTGCTGCCTGGGCCGCGTGTATTTTTTTCTAGAAATATTTTCTTTAGAACCAATCAGTGGTTGGATCAGGACCATTTTCATCTTGCTGGTAAATTTTAAGAGAGTTAGGGCATAGCGGACTTACCTCTCGAATTGGAGCGTCCGTCAGAAGAAGTCACCTCTATCTTACTTAGCAGACAACAGTAAAATAACGTTTTTAAACTTTTGATAGCGTTAGTTTTTCACTACCTTTTGGTAGTGTTATTTTTCGTTATTTTCGTGAAGTTCCGGTTCTCCACGGGGTAGGGGATTAAGCAGGGTAGGCAAATGTTTATTGCGGAACGTCAATAAATAAATTATATTTATTAATAAATAAAAAACTAGTTTTACTTGAGAGAGAGGTAAGGCTTGTGTTATGGGATGCTAGGGTAACGGATAGAATACATATACTGTAATAAATATAAGTATATTTATATAGAAATACATATTAAACATCTATGACTGCAGCATAAATGCTTGTATTCATCACACAAACATCTGCCCCCACCGGGATTCGCTCTCGAGTCGGCGACACCATGAAGCCGGCGTACAAACCACTCGGCCATGGAGGTCGTCAAATGCGAATGCGTGCGTAGTTCTTGAGACAAGTTCATATTCATGAATGGTGTAAGTAAAGGTATAAACTTGTATATAGTGGGGAAGCAGCTGAAACATTTAGTCAGGCAAGCAAGCCAATTCAGTGGACTTAGAACTATGGTTGATCAGAGTGCGCTCTTGGATATACCTCTCCCTAGTTTAGAAATATCAGTTACGAATGGTCACGTGAAGTGCTAGTCAGCCCGATAAGAAAAAACTACATTCTCAACAATTTTGTTCTTAAAATAAACTCATTACTCACTCATCAATCAAATATTCGAAATGAAGAAATAGATCAATTTTGTTGCTGTAATAACAAGCTGAGATTTTCGTTTCTTGAGATATGGGAATGATTCTTATACCAATACTTATATATTTTTCTTTATTTCTCCCCCCGAAAGATATAAACGCCAGTTTACATGAGTACGCATTCTCAATCTCCACAAACGACTCAACTCGCGGTATCAAGGAAACCTCTCTTAAATGAGTTTAAGATAAAAACAAATAGAATATACCATTCAGAGCGTATCTGGCCGGAGGTTAGCGGAGCATGTTATTATGATCCGGTACTTTTTTAACAGAAAAAAGGGGCCCTTCGGTCCACAGGGAGCAGCGGTCAGACCAATTCTGACCCGTTTTTTGAAATAGTTGTCTTATCTGAGACTTCTTATGAGCACGAACTGCTCCCGACCGCTCTAGTCGCGTAAGGAATAAAGAGATACGTATGCTCGCGTAAATTTTTTTATTACATCTTTTTTTTTAAATAAAACTAGTTTTTACGGGTTAATGCACGAAACTTTATTTATTTATTGACGTTTCGCAGCCTTTTCAGGTCTGCATCGTCAGAATAATTCGTCTCGTCTATCGTCTTATTCTGACGATGCAGACCTGAAAAGGCTGCGAAACGTCAATAAATAAATAAAGTTTCGTGCATTAACCCGTAAAAACTAGTTTTATTTAATGAGTGATGTGCGTGAAAACCTAAGAAACAAATATCTTTTTTTTTATTTTGACAAATATATCTTAGTTGTAATTAATTACTAACATTGTTTGCGCTGCTCGATTCTCATTAATTCCGCATTATTATAGTTATTATTATTATTATTTGTATCAATTTGACATTACATTATTATTTTTTGCATCCATTTGACATACATTATTAATTATAAATCAAACATTGATTATTAATTCCACTATTTTGTATTGATTATTGATTATTAATTCCATTTATTATTATTGATTATTAATTACATTGGACTTTTCTCAATTGAATGTTGTGTGTGCTTGTAAAGGCTGGCATATATGTCTTAGAATAAGTATTATTTTAATTTTTTAATGTTTTTATATGTTTAGCTGTAAGTACACCTATTAAATAAAATAAATTACTAATTACAACTAAGATAAGAAAGTAATAATAGTTTTTGGTAATCCAAACTATGATTAAAATGAGATATACAAATGTATAAACTCTGAACTTGCAAATTCAGCGCAACATTGTCACAAACGCTAGCAAAACAAAACCGCAAAAATAGTCGAGACAGAATTTACCAGAACCCCGCGGTTCGCGATTAAGGTCGAGTGGTGTGCCTCATTCTATTATGAGCCTTATGCAGTGCGGCGTAAGAGTATAATTAACGGCCTTAATTTAAACATTTTTTTACTCAAAAAGAGTAAAAAAAACAGGCAGGACATATATTTATAGTATACAAACTGATCCAGCGAACTTCGTACCGCCATAAAAATAGGGGCAGGTGGTGAAAGAGAAAATTTAGGGTTGTATGTATTTTTTAATAAGTCCAAAAAAAATTTTAGGGCTGTGTAATGTAGTGTTCTATCAATTTGTCCTGGGATAACATTCCTCCTAACCCATATGAGAACACTATGTTACAATACCAAATAGTTTGAATTTTGGCGCGAATTGTAGGTTTCAGAACACTACGTTACAGGTGGACAACCATTATCACTTAAGGATATGAAAAATAGATAGTAGCCGATTCTCAGACCCACGAAAAATGCATATAAAATTTAATAAAAATCGGTCAGGCCGTTTGGGAGGAGTATGGTAACTAACATTGTGACACGAGAATTTTATATATAAGATATGCTACTGAAATTTCCTGTAGCTAGTTCTTATTGATATTTCAGCATTATCACTTCATATACATACATATAATTGCATGATTTCTTTTGGGTTTCAATAATATAATTTGCTTTTAACGAATCTCAATGAAAGGAAATATGACTTAATTTTGCACCCTCTCGAATTATAAACATCCTTTCTATCTTAGAAGACTAAAGTTCTTCAAGTTATAGGTGACTCGATTCAGTTTTTCACCGACTTAGACCTCAGAAATCAAATAAACATTAAGCCACTGTTCTACTAAGTTAATTAAGTTAATTTATACCCTATTCATTTTCAACATTCTATTTTATGATAGTTGTTAATGGATATAACAGTGTCTGTATGCGGGTGTATTATCAGCGGGCAGTTCTCCTGACCGTTGCTGATAACCCGGATAGCTTGTTACCCGAAAATTTCGCCAATCCGGGCAAAAATCCTGTGATGTACGGCTGGCCAATGAATGTGCGATATCTATATGAAAGATTATTAAAATAAATTGTCTCATTTTTTTTTTATTTCTAATTTCCAGCCGCTTTTGATCTTTTGATTATACTCGTAGGGTGATAATAAGTTGAGTGTGCAATGTGTATTTACGAACAATCGTTTTCTAATAACACTGGGAATGTAACCCATGGAATGTATAATATAAATCGTAATCTTTCAATCAAAATCATCATCATCATCATCAGCCTTTTAATGTCCCCACTGCTGGGACACAGGCCTTCCCTATGGATGGAATAGGGAGATTGGGCCATGACCACGCGGGTCCAGTGGCCAGTGGCCCAGGCCTTTAGCGGGTGAATCAAAATAATAAAGATTAATTTAAGTTTTTTTATAATATTAAGCTCTTTCAGTTCTTGAGCTTAAATGTATGGATATCTCAATACATTAATTATGCGATGTTGACAAATTGTTTTTTTATGAAATTTAGACATCGATAGTTCGTTTGACAAACACGTCACTTGATTTGATACGAGAATCCGTAACGCTTAATAATAATACTAAATTATTTATTTGTTTCAATATACGATTGGTACAATACACAATAGAATGAAAGTATTTTAATTGAAACAAAAAGGTATGTATGTGCCTCAGCATGTGAGAGTCAAGTTTTGACTTGTAGCTGGTATTCTGCCACCACCTCACAATTATTATATTCTGAAAAACACATTAATTAGGACAACATCAGCAACAGTCGAGGCAATCATACAGTTTAAAATACTACTAGCAATTAAATAGCATCATATATACACACTAGCTGCCCGCCCTCGCTTCGCTTCGGTGTATAGCTGAGGTGTAGACTACAGTTTTAGTTCTCAGGCTTGTATTATACACAATGACATTCATCTATGATTCTTCTTATACCTGCATGCAAAGTCTCAGCCCGATCGGTTTAAAATTGACAAAGTTTCATACAAACTTTCATTCCCTATTTTATCACTTTGGGGGGAGAATTGATCAAAATCCTTTCTTAGCGGATGCCTACGACATAACATCTACCTGCATGCCAAATTTCAGGCCGATCTGTCCAGTGGTTTGAGCTGTGCGTTGATAGATCACTATGTCAGTCAGTCACCTTTGAGTTTTATATATATAGATATGTACTTGCCGCCTCGTATTGTTTGCTTAAGTTTGATTTATTTGATATTAAGGCAAGATCGCACAGTCATTGAGCGAATGTACTCTCTGTACGGATAAGACGTGCGGATATAATCGGCAGTTTATCCCCAGACCGATCTGTGGCTAGTTTCGCCGGCTTATTAGCCCGGCCTCTAGGCAAACCGGACTGCTTTAATACTAGTTGCACTTATAAACTTCCTGATTAATAAATCCTTGTTTGAATTATGATTATGCCTTTAGAATATGGACAATATCAGAATATTTTATGGACTATTAAGTACTTATAGTACTAATAGACCTTACTGTACCGTGGGAAATTAACATTCCAAAAGACCACACAATAAAATCTTTATATATAAAACTCAAAGGTAACTGACTGTCATAGTGATCTATCAACGCACAGCCCAAACCACTGGACGGATCGGGCTGAAATTTGGCATGCAGGTAGATGTTATGACGCAGGCATCCGCTAAGAAAGGATTTTGATCAATTCTACCCCCAAGGGGATAAAATAGGGAATGGAAGTTTGTATGAAACTTTGTCAATTTTAAACCGATCGAGCTGAGACTTTGCATGCAGGTATAAGAAGAATCATAGATGAATGTCATTGTGTATAATACAAGCCTGAGAACAAAAACTGTAGTCTGCATTTCAGCTCTACACCGAAGCGAAGCGAGGGCGGGCCGCTAGTCGAATATATATTACGATCTAACCAAAGAACTAACTAAAAATGACTATCTAGTTATTTTACATGCGGTAGAAGTAGAAGCGAGAGGTATACCAGCAAAATCTCTCCATAACCTTTTAAAATACCTCGGCCTGTCGAGAACTGTACCCCTAGCGCGAACCAATATCGAATACGTATCGTTTGCGAGTCCGAAATGTCATTGTCAAATGTGTACTGATTTTTAGTTCTCGTTACGCCCTTTGTGCCGCTGCTGTTCAAGTTTCCATACAAAATTTGACATTGACATTTCGGTTTGCAAACTATTCGAATTCGATTATGGTTCGTGCTAGGGGTACTGCAGTAAGTTCAATTTTGGATCGTTGAAGTTAAGCAACTCTCGCAGTGGTCGGTCATTGGATGGGTGACCAAAAATTACTGTCTCGAGCTCCTCCGTGCTTCGGAAGGCACGTTAAGCCGTTGGTCCCGGCTGCATCTGCAGTCGTTAGCATCCACCAATCCACACTGGGCTCGCGTGGTGGATCATGGCCCAATCTCCCTATTCCATCCATAGGGTAGGCCTGTGCCCCAGCAGTGGGGACATTAATAGGCCGACGATGATGCTGCAGAACTAAGTTTCTTAGACAATCTATCAATTATGTGGGACCTATTGCAGCTTTTAATCTAGTGTGATTCCTAAGAACACTGTGGTATCTACAAGGTTCATTTGTCGATCATTTAAATTTACATTGGTTTTTACCTGTTTGACATTCTTCTTCTTCTTCTTTCTCAACCACTATCCACCCACTGCTGAGTGAAGGTCTCTTCCAATGCACTCCATCTATTGCGATCTTGGGCAGACTGCATCCATTTCGCTCCGGCTATCCTAATGATATCATCTGTCCACCTGGCTGGTTGACGCCCCATGTTTCTGCGTCTGGTTCTCGGCCTCCATTCCATTACCTTTCTGCTCCACCTGCCATCCTCGCGTCTACAGACATGTCCCGCCCATTTCCATTTGCTGCGGGAAATTACACAAGCGATGTCAGGTAACTTTGTCGTTCTTCGAATGACCTCATTTCTGATTCGGTCTCTTCGAGAAATGCCCAACATCGCCCGCTCCATGTCCCGCTGCGCAACTTGAAGTTGGTGTAAATGTTGCTTTGTGATGGTCCATGTTTCGGCACCATAAGTCATGACTGGAAGCACACATTGCTCATAGACACCTGTTTGACATTAGGTAATACAAATTTTAAACACTTAGTTTTCCCTTCATTTAGCAGTAAATTATGAACATTGAACCAGTGGACTACCTTAGAAATGGTCAACCTTATGTCCCTTTTTACGCCCAGATCCATCTAAACCCTTTTGTGTAGTAACCCGTGTCGTGAGATCTATGGATATAGACCACACGCCTCGGTCACGAGTCTAAAACCACAATCGCAGCGCAACCGTGGAAATTACCAAAGCACGCTGAAATCGTGACGAAATCAACCCCGTTCTTTAGGAGACGGAAATACTTAGGAACTCAAGTTATTTGGGTAGGCAAAGTTACTTTCTGTAATCTATTATCCATAGTGTAAAAGGTCCCATATACACTGTGAATCTTGAGTTACCGGTAAAACTTCACTAGGTAATTCAGACACCGACTTAGGTAATATTTCCACAGAAATGAAATTCTTTAATGATTTTTTCTATTGAAAAACATTATAATCATAATAATCAAAATCATTTATTCAGTTTAGGCTGTTACAAGCACTCATGAATGTCTAGAAGCTACGACATCGGTTCGTAAATCTACGGCGGGAGACCTTGTAACGAGAAGAACCGGCAAGAAACTCAGCAAGGGCTGTTTTTTCTCCCTGTTTTATTATTTCCAGAGTCGTCAAGTTGAAAAACGACTTCAGAGATGATGGCCGTGTCGAATTCTTTCTAGCCTTTCATAGGATGCAAGGCAGCTCCATCTGTTCGCATTGTAGGTAACCCCCAATGTCAAATTAATACCTTTACAAGTATTAAACATTTAAAAGAAGAAATAGCAATTATAGTTATATTACTAGAAAAAAAAAATCTAGTAATATTTTCTGTAGATTTAAACATTGAGCAGTTATGTACATATTTGTTTCTTAGGTTTTCACGCACATCACTCATAAAATAAAACTAGTTTTAACGGGTTAATGCATGAAACTTTATATTAATTATTGACGTTTCGCAGCCTTTTCAGGTCTGCATCGTCAGAATACTGATTTTTTTGATGTTATGTACATGCTTAAAAAATAAAAATGATGTTTTCAATATTTTAATCTATACGATTTTTAGGTTTTTGAGGTAACTCAAAATTCACGATGTAGACAAACTGTGAGCAATGTGTTTTACAATACGCGCATGATGTCTTCAAAATAATCATACTTTATAAACCTTCCCGCATTGGTCGGTTCTCGTCTGTTGTTCTGGGCTGTGGCTTTACTTGTCTGGGGCAATTTAATTAAATTAATTGCTTAATTAAGCAGCTTTGTCAATAGCGCGATGTTGGAGTGTGCCGGAGTCTGTTTGTGGTGCAAACATTTGATACTGAGTTCATATGTATTATCATGATTATTTATATGTAAAGGGAATTCTAATTAAATAAAAAAAAAACCATAAATGCTATATAACTATAACTTATAGAACGCGCCGCTACTTTCCACGTATTCTCGACTTGTCGCCAATCAAAATACGTTAAAAATATTAAAAAAATCATCTTCTTTTATTATTAATTACCTATATAAATGAGTTTTCAATCCCATATTCCTAGCACAAAGAAATTGTTACTTTACTTCTTAAATATTTTCAAGTTGCGTCATCTTTGAAAAAAATATCTTTTGTAGGTATTTGACAAAAGAATTTCGGGCGAATTTCCCAATTTGCAATGAGAACGCTCTCCCCCACCAATCGCTTCGGGCGATACACAACGATTCTATTCGTATTAGAAAGCGCAAATAGACTCGAAAATACGCGATTCGGCAAATCGACGCACATTATAATGCGCCGCTAGCGCGAGGGGGAATCCCCCGAGATATATTGTCCTGGATATGGCATACGAGACAAAAGTAAATTACGTCCTCCCATGGTGCTTGCTGGCTTGCCAAAAGTCATTTTCCTCTACAGTTTTCTTGAGAATAATTTGAAGGTATTAGGATTCTTAAAGTACCTATATTTTGTGTTAAGTTTAAATATATTGTTTTGTTTTTATTTTTTAAGCATTTAACTGCTAGATGTTTAAATCTAAAGAAAAGTTTACTAGACAAAAAAAATGTTTTGTTCAATTTTGTGGATTTTCTCCACAGTATTTTTTAATGTTGGTAGGAAATATTATATTTGGAATATAATGTTTCCTACCAACATTAAAAAATACTGTGGAGAAAAACGGGCGAATAGAAATCCACAAAATTGAACAAAAGTGACTCAAAAGTGTAACTAACTAAGTTACTACTAAGTTTGACTAAAGAAACTTTTGACGACTTTTGAAAATCACCTTTGTTTGTAACAAAGGAATTTAGTCCGTCATCATCACAAAACGAGTTTTAGAAGAACATGTAAAATACTGAGCTTAAAAGCCTTATCTATTTGATTAATATCCGTGTTATGTTAAAATTCCGATTGGCGTAATGTTACAGATTGCCACTTATCCATTCTCTGTACACGTGCGAATAAAAACGTATTTTGACGTTTTCGAATGTGATGCCGATAATAATACTTTTACTATGTGAAGAAAATTCATGAATGACATAAATTGTGTTATTAAATAACAAAAAGAACCCGAAGGACAATGCGAAGAAGTGGCGTTGCCTTGCAGCCTATATATTAGGCTGGAATTTTTGTAGTATTGATACTAGAAAAATTCCACACGGTCATTAAGGTCTCCGAATCCCTGATGCGAGCGATTCTGCTGCTTCTGATCTGATGATGATAATTTCCGGAGCGAGCGAAGTTTTTTCTTATAAAATTTTCTTTAGGTTCATAAATGTAGCATTTGAAGCTACAGGAGGCACCCTCAACCAGAAAATTCATATTGGTTTTCGGGTTATTGTAAAGGTCAACTTTTCCCAAATACCTACCAAACTGGAATCGAACCAATACGTTTCTACCGACCGGGCAAAAGTACGATCATTAAACTACTAGGATCTTGATGGATTTATTAGGGATAGAAAGAGTAGGCATAGCAACACAAGACTTTTCAAATCATTTTGTAATTTATTGCGGTCGGGAATATGCACACAAACGCAGTTTAACGTACACGCTTAAAAAACAAAATGTAACAAAGACACACATAAACAATGATACAATGCAACGCCAAATCCTGTACACATGTATCGTTTCTATGCTTATTATAATTGCCCAAAGCGACTGGAGGGGAATACTCTTTCAACTCGCTGTGGTGTCCTCCTACTACCCTCCTGCCGAATTGCTCTATACCAAGAAGCGATGCACTGAAATAAAACAATAGAACTGTAACTGGACAAGCAAGGAAGCCCAGATATACCAAATCCAGGGAAATTCCTCCATAACTCTCGTCACACACAGAAAGCTTAAGTTACAAAGATGGTGACGGTGACAAATGAAAGACGAAAGGGCCGAATTGCTCTATGCCAAGAAGCGATGCACAGAAAAAAAAACAATAGATTTGCAACTGGACAAGCAAGGAAGCCCAGATATACCAAGTGCGGAGAAATTCCTCCATAGCTCTGCTCACACACAAATAGCTTAAGTTACAAAGATGGTGACGGTGACAAATGAAAGACGAAAGTAAATAAAAGGGTTAATTACTATTTTTCGGCCATGCGATGCACTGAAATAAAACAATAGAACTGTAACTGGACAAGCCAGGAAGCCCAGATATACCAAGTCCAGGGAAATTCCTCCACAACTCTCCTTACACACAAATAGCTTAAGTTACAAAGATGGCGAAGGTGACGAATGAAAGGCGAAAGTAAATAACAGGAATAGGCCTTTTGTTGCATTGATACAACTGTATTTGTAACCTCACAGAGCATAATTCGTAACCCAAGAAGGGTAAGCAAGGTGTTCTCCCCGCAAGGTCGAGGCGACGCCTTATTCATTACGAGAACAGTTACGCGAATAAACCTGTAGTGTAGTCCACTCCACTAGAATGGGAAAGAACTAGTTTCCTCATATACCTACAAGTAGATGGTAAAGAGTTCCTTGTAAGCTGTTTTATGCAATTAATTGCTTACTTTAACGGTGAACTTATGCATTTATTCTGATCTCGCAACGTAAAAGAATTTAAATGAAGATTCATTGAATGTCTGTTAAGATGCTCATATAAAATTTCAAAATTGTCTCTAACTGTTCTTAAGTTTCAATATTTATTGGCTTAATTAAGGATGTTGTTAGGATATAGTATGGACAACACCGTCAGCAGAAAATCTCTTTTTTTAGGCAAACACTTCAAGAAACTCGTGACAATACTTTCTAATATATACCACGAGCTATATTTAAACATTCCAATGCATAGAGCAGGAATGGACAAACTACGGCAAAGTCCGGCCCGCGACCATTAAACAGAAATCAAAAGTAAAAGCAAATCACATATTCTGATAAGGACCAGTCCGCTGCCGGACCTGGTATACCCATTTACTTGGCAGCAAACCCTGGGGCGTATTTACCCAGCTGCTGAGCTGCAGGGTGAGGGGCATTCGTTACTCAGATATATAATGATTTATTTGATTAACGAATTCTAGATGTGGAGGGGGGGGGGGGGAGGGGGGTGCAAATCATAAGTGTCAGATTTACATTCTGATAGTAAATGAAATTAGTTATTAATAAGAAATTCTGATAGTAAATATTTGCATGACTATAATTTACTTTGACTGACAGCATAAATTAACATGCAATAACTCTTGTACCAAAACTGACAAACCATTAAAGGTTTTTCAAGTTCAGAATATAGTTCTATTGTCATCCCACAGATCAAGGTCACTGTCTGCAATTTCTCGTCCTTTAAATCGTCCATATTTCTCTCGTCCTTCTCCACTACCATCTAACGTTATTTACTCAACGAGGCTCGGTGGTCTTTCGTCCACAGCGATCCGCAACTTCACGAGGACATTGGACGAGCGGTCACAGTTGGGAATTTCTCTTCTTCCATATTGAGCTCGCCCTTCCCTACTTGTGTTCAACGTCTCGTTTACTCAACAAAGGTCGTCATTCTTTTGTGCTCAGCTGCTCCTGTGCTACATCACAGGATGAATTCATATTTCTCTCGGTCTTCTCCACTAAAATCCAACGAACGTCATTTATGCAACAAATCTCATTTGTCCACAGCGGGTTCGCAACTTCACGACGTCACTGGACGAACTAGCGTCACGCGTACAGACTGCGGAAGCGGCGCGTGCGTCGTGGCGAGGTCCCGGCGACGCCAGAGACGCGCGGGCGCAACTCGACGCCGTCACCAGATCCAGAGCGCAGCTGCCACCGCTGAGGAGGCTAGCTGATGAGCTCCACGCCCAAGCACAAACTTTGGCGAGGGACAAGATTCAACTGCCCGAGCACTTGTTAGCGAGACTAGATGACTTGAATACGAGGTTGGTATTGGGTCAAAATTCCTGTACTTCTGATCTTTAGGATAGCCACTTGATCTAGCTACTGCCAATGCCACGGCTGACGACCTGCATGCAAAAGCGAAGGTTTTAGAGGAACGAGATTCAATTATCCGAACACTTACTAGCAAGACTTGACTTGCTAGCGAGAGATGACTTGAATACAGGATTCGTTTAGCTCATAATTCCTGTGTTTCTTTATCTACTGATCTGTCATATCTTGCTTAAAAAATATTAAACAAGCGATCTCATTCCATTAGGTTAGGCACTAGATTTAAAGCAATTATACCTTCTTTGAAAGCTCAAAGAAGGTATAATTGCTTTAAATCTAAGCAGCTATTAAGTTAATCACTCTAGTCAATTTATTAGCAAGAGGCAAATTAAAATGCCGACCCAAGCAGTAAATGGCAGCACAGATCTATCCTACTTAAAATGTTAACTATAAAATTAATTGTAACTACATATTTATATTCTAGATGATGTAATGGAAAGTGACTTCAGACGTATTTCTGAAGTAATTTTTCAACTTGACGACACTGTATATAACAATACAGGGAGAAAAAAACAGCCCTTGCTGAGTTTCTTGCCGGTTCTTCTCAGTACAAATCTCCCGCCGTAGTTTTGCGAACCGATGGCGTAGCTTCTTGACCTTCACAAGTGCTTGTAACAGCCTAGACTGAATAAATGACATTTCATTTCATTTCATCAATATGCACGGCACCGACTCCAAATGTTTAAGTAAAAAAAAAATGGATTATTTCTTACCTTTTAGTGGTTTTGTTTTTAAGAAGTGGAATTTTATATTTGTTAAGAAAAATATTTTTTACTTTTATAAGCCAGAGAAACATCAACTTACTTGCCTAGCCTGAAATCTATTTCAAAATTTGTACAATAATCTAACACGATGTGTGTTGTGTTCGTATTTGATTAGTTTCGCAAATTATCTCCGAAAGTATTTATCAGATCTTCACCAAATTAATATGGGACCTGACAATCTCTTCCAAACACAAAAAACATCAAAATTGGTCCACTTACCTCGGAGATATGCGCGAACAACAATAAAAAATATAATGACCAATTGAGAAACTCCTTCTTCTGGAAGTCGTTTAAAAACACGAATCCAACCGATAAGGGAGAATGGATTGAATGAAGTATTTTAACCTCCCCCTCCCCCCCCCCTAGATTTTGAACTCTATATTGTATAATGTTTTGATCTTAACTTTACTACGTGTAAAAATCACTCTTTCTACTCGAGCAGCCTATGGGTTAATTTTACCCGAAAATCATAATTATGATGTCTTAATAATGCCTTCAGGGCACTGCTGCGGCTGCCGCGATATTGTAGTGCTTCGGGAATGTTCGCAGATGCGCAGGTCGACAGTTTCCCGACTCTTTTGCGCAAAAAAGCAGGTTCATTGCTACGGCGGGTTCGTGGTAGCCGCAGTAGAGTTGTGAGGGATTTAGTGGCTCGTGGGGACTGTCCACTGATAAATATTTTTGTAAATAGGGTTATCTGTCTTTAATATAATTTACTAACATAGTATTAAGTATTGTATACTAACACATGGATCTATGTTGTCCGAATAATAAATGATTTGAATTTGAATTTACCTTTTCCAGGGTGGCAGCACTATGCGCAGGTGGTGAAGAACGAGCGAGGCAGCTAGCTGGCGTCGCTCGGGACGGCGGCGCGGGCGCAGCCCAAGGATTCCTCGCTGGTTCTGTGGAGCCACCCTGGGAGAGAGCAGTCACTCCCGCCAACGTACCTTACTATATCAAGTAAGTTGACAATTTCTCCGAAACTAATCTTCATGCTGCACTAAATATTGAAAGAAGAACATGACCGCGCCATTGTAGGTACGATTAGACGAGCGTCTGAATTCGATGAGCTGGTAACTTGTCACTATTGTTTCTGGACTTGTTTAATATTATGGCGCGATTACACATGGCCGTTAGCCCCGATACGAGTGCCAATGGAATTCGGGTAAACGGCTAAGTATAAATGAATGGAGTCGAGTACGCCCGTATTCCAGCGTAAATATTGCTTTGGGTGCCCGATTTCGAGTAATGTTACCCCTATACGGACGTTAGACCAAATTTAATTGAGCCATTAATGCTGAATTTTATGTCATTAATGGTGGCAATACACGATGAAGTGTATCGTCCAATCGATATGACACTGCTGATTTCAAACATTTAACCGAACCCTACAAAATGGCACCAGCAATCTCTACAAAAATCTTTACTCAACCCACAGACTAGACTAAAACTGAACTAAATCGCGCGATCGCCATACAAGGTCCAATCGGCTTGATCAAACCAAAAGAATTGAATTTTGATTGTTAGCCTAGTATACTGTGTATCCACGCGCACTCTTAGTCAGTTCTACTTGATTCAGTCAGCTGTGTCATGCCGATTGGACGACGGACTTGATCGTGTATGGCCACTATAAGGATTAGTCTGAGAGTAATATTCATGCAAATTTAAATCTCAAGCCGTTCTTGCAGTTTCGCTTGCAAGTTTTCTTATTTATATCCCGAATAACCAAGATGTCACGTAGACCTGATGCTCCACTCCATTGCAGTGAAGGTTTCTGATTGTTTCGGACAGCTGATAATTTTTATGGGCATGCATTATCTTTACTCAAAAACAAATGATCAACTATGTATATTTTGCGATCATATAAGTTGAATAGGGTATTTGACAGTATTAAAAATAAAGTGCCAATTGTTATCATCTGTATTTAGAATGAATATTGGCAGGAGTTTTTACTATTTTTACAGAAACAATATTTATAATTTTACTAAAAATCCACGATAAAGATAATAGTTTTCTTGTCTATTGTCACGTGACCCAAAACGCTTGGGATTGGTGGAGCCTAAAATGACGTCACACGCAAGTAAACTTCCGGTTTAAGTGACATTTGATTGTATGGTTTGACGTTTTAATGACAGTCGTGTGACGTCACACACCAGTGCGACGCCATATTGTCCAGAGATACGTTTTTCGCGACAACTTGAAAATAGAATTTTTGATTTGGTTTTTTTACCGAAATACACAACATAATGATGAATATCCACTTTTTATGGACTCTATAAACATTAGTAAATAACGTGAGATCGTTTTCTAAAACTTGTCAAATACCCTATTACTTTCACTTTGGCCATCATTGGATTTGAACATTGGCACTTATAATATTATCTCGGGCTACTTCGTGATTTGGAAGGCACGTTAAGATGTTGGTTCCAGCTGCATCTGCAGACGTTAGCATCCATTAATCTGCATTGGGCCCGCGTGGTGGCTCCTGACGCGACCCTATTCCATACATAGGGAAAGCCTATGTACAAGCAGTGGGGTCATTAGGCTAATAAAATAGAATGGAAATTTAATTTCTCTTCACAGTATTTCATATTTAAAAGAATGTAAAATACGTTATGACAGCGTGAAGAGCTCGATGGCGCAGGTGGTTAGCGCGTTCGGCTGCGATCGTTGTAGTTAAGCAACTTTCGCAGTGGTCGGTCATTGGATGGGTGACCAAAAATTTCTATCTCGAGTTCCTCCGTGCTTCGAAAGGCACGTTAAGCCGTTGGTCCCGGTTGCATCTGCAATCGTTAGCACCCGCCAATCCGCACTGGGCCCGCGTGGTGGGTCCTGGCCCAATCTCCCTATTCCATCCATAGGGAAGGCCTGTGCCCCAGCAGTGGGGACATAAAAAAGGATGATGATGAAGTGCAAATGGATGTGGCGCAGCATAGACTAATCCGTAACGGAAAAGTCTCGGGTAGCGCTCATTTTTAACCACAACCACATCTGTTAGATACAAAGCGAGACATGCAGAAGGGGCCCGATAAAAGATGAAAATAATATTTATAGTAATGAACTGACGTATTTTCCGCACAGTCACGAGCTGGAGACGACCCACTGGGACCACCCTAAGATGATCGAGCTGATGAACTCCCTCGCCGACCTCAACGAGGTGCGCTTCTCCGCGTACCGGACCGCGCTCAAGCTCCGGACGGTGCAGAAGGCGTTGTGCAGTGAGTACACCTTCAGTTCTAGGCGGGAATCTCTTATCTATTAGACAAGTCCGACCGTCCGTCTGTCTGTGGTGCTGTTTCAGCGGCCAAACCGTAAGAGATAGATAAAGAGAATATTTAAGTTATAAGTTAAGAATAGTCTGATAAGACTACAAACCAGATTTGAGTAACGTAGCACTTCCGGTTTTCGAGAAATCACGTGATTTCTGTTTTGTAGTTATCACAATTTTAATTAACTATTTAAAGGTTTTTTTTTTAACTAAATAATTTCAAACGAAACCACTCAAAATCTCCGAAGTTCTCAATTAATTAAATTCATTTTTTAAATCAGGTTTTGGTGAACATTTGGTTCACTGGTTTGCTAGTGCACTACTAATTATTAAGTTTATAAAAATAAACATCATTGTAGCTTCTGGATCTCTATTTTCTCTCGCCTGACATTGTATCGTCCAATGCGACATAAGTCACCTTCGACTTTGTAGTCGTATAATATTCCGTATTTTTGAATCGTTCGTCACCATTGTTACCAGTTTAATACAAAATATATAATTTAATTCATTTTACGCAGATAAAATAACAACCGGTATTTACCGCAATGAAAACGGAACAAAAAATTCTCAGTACACGGTTGTATAATACTATTTTGTCGTTTTTTATCACAGCACTTCACTTAGCTATTCGTGATTGCTCTTTGTAAACGTCATATAAAGTTCGTTTGTTGTCATATAAAGTATCATAAAAGAAATTAATCGTAAGCGCTGGATACTTGATCAGTGGTCGGAGTTAAGATTGCAAAAGTAGTCTCAAGAAAAGGTCATAATTTGAAAAAAAGTAAACAACGAAAAACTGCAAAAGTGAATCAAGTTTGACACGTGATTTCTGACACAAATTTGACAATTATTCTATCATTCGCCTCCACCATTCACCATGCAACGATTGGTCTCACCCATTCCTTGCATTCGAGCGATTCAAAATTAGCAGTAATCGAACGTTCGACGCAAGGCGAATGATTCAAAAATAGAGCTCCTGGACTACTCACTTGGAAGTTGATAATGCTATTTTAGTGTCTGACTTTTTTTAAATCTGTTAATCTACAATATAATGGAGATTTGAAAAGTAAAGGCTTTGATTTTCACTTGCATTATGATCATGACTACGATCCTTAAATGAGCTGAAAACAACAAACATCATTTTCTTTTTGATCAGAAAATATACATTCTTTTACTGAAACTTCCAGCTCGTATATCTATGTGGATAGATAGATTATATTTGTACCATGAATTTATATGCTAATGCATTCTATCAAAAACAATTGCAACAATTTAGTTATTGTCTTATTGTAACTTGTTATAAAAGAAAGTATTCCGAAAGTTAAAGCTTTTGTCAAAGTTACATCTATTCAAATAGATCGCGGAAACTCAACTTCTCCAAAGCCAGAAAAACTAACCAATGTTTTGGAATTGGGTCATAGTTTATTACAAATTGTAAACTTCACGAATTTTGACGTTTTCACAGTGCACATGCTGCAGCTACCGGCGGCTCTGGAAGCGTTCGACTCACACGGACTCCGCGCGCAGAACGACAGGCTCATCGACATTCCCGACATGATCACTGTGCTCACATCTTTATACGAGGTATTTAAAGAAAACTCATTATTGAGAGAGCTATTCGATCAATTTATAATCTTAAAGTTATAGAATCGTTAAGAGATAAGTTTAAAGAATTTGGAATAATGACGGTCGCATCACAATACATATACGAAAATTTATTACTTGTAAGAAAAAATATTAATTTGTTTCTTAAAAACAGTGATGTTGACACAATTAATACAAGAAACAAAAATAAACTAACTTTACCTGCTACTAGGCTTCACAAAATTAATAATTCATTTAAAGGTCTTTGTGTTCGCTTATACAATAAAGTCCCAAGCAATATTAAAGAGTTAGCCATAAATAAATTTAAAGATATTATAGAAAAAACACTTATTATAAAAGCTTATTACAAAGTGTCTGATTATATTACAGACAAAAATGCTTGGGTTTGAACTGTTCCAATCATTCCAACAGGTTTTCTATATTAAATAAATCATAATTGTATTGACGTTGTAACAACATAATGATTTGTAAATGTTGTTACATTAGACTTTTAATGTTGTGGAGTTTTTTTCGCTCGTTTTTCTCCGCAGCTAAAAAATATGTCCATAACGAGTGGTAGGGAATAAAATTTTTGGATTTTTGAATAAAGATATATTGATTTCTTGATTTCTTCTTGATATGGAAATCCTAGTAACTGGTTCTTAACTATCAACGAAATACGCATGATCACCTGTAATCATATCTTTATCGGGGATATTGAAGAAAACATATTATGGACAACTTAAATTGATCGATAACTTGATAGCAAAATTCAAGTAGTGATTTAGAAAATTTTGAAAGTTGTTGTATGAAACAGAAAATCCTCGGGTGGATCAGCTCTGCAAAGCAGATCAGCAGCGTGGAGGTTCGTGATTTTCTTAAGCGATCTGCTGTCGTTCAATCGACACTCACATCTAGCTAGCTCACATCGAAATAAATCGATTAGAAGATATATAAAGACATTGAATGCAGATAAATGCAGAATACATTGTGATGTTATATTGTTCCGGACCAGTCGCCATTTCAGTATTCCCCTGTTTCTGTTTATTTCATTTGTTAAACAGTCCATCCGTCGTTTCCATGGAATTCTTCTCCTTTAACAAATTTTGGTGGCAGCTGTAAAATTAGTAGCTGACGTAGTTTGGAACATCGTCTAAAGAAATCGGTTAAGGTTTCAGACGGGATCTGAACCCGCAAAGTTGCGGCTTTCCAGGCGAATGCACTAATCGCTCGGTTAGCGGAAGATGCGGTTTATAACCCAGTCCCAAACCTGGACCGGGTAAAATATCCCTCAGTATTAAAAATATTTAAATTTGAACAATCTAGCAGTGATCTAGGAGTTGTATGCTTAAAATATAATTATCATTATGGACACTTTATGCGTATACTCCCAGGTGATAGCAGCGGAGAACCCGAGCCTAGTGAACGTGCCGCTGTGCCTCGACCTGTCCATCAACTGGTTGCTCAACGTGTACGACAGCCAGCGCACCGGCCAGATCCGCGTGCTCAGCTTCAAGGTCGGCCTGGTGCTGCTCTGCAAGGGACATCTAGAAGAGAAATACAGGTGATTACACTTTCTTAAGTGGTGCCTTATATCCGATGTGCCTGTGACTCGACCGGTCGATCGACTGGCTGATCAACATGTCAAAGCAGGTGCCTCATAGTCGTTGTGCCTCGACTGGTCGATCGATTGGTTGCTCAACGTGTCAAACCAGGTGTCTCATAACTACTGTGCCTCGACTGGTCGATCGACTGGTTGCTCAATGTTTTGAACCAGGTGTCTCATAGCCACTGTGCCTCGACTGGTCGATCGACTGGTTGCTTAACGTGTCAAACCAGGTGTCTCATAGCCACTGTGCCTCGACTGGTCGATCGACTGGTTGCTCAATGTTTTGAACCAGGTGTCTCATAGCCACTGTGCCTCGACTGGTCGATCGACTGGTTGCTTAACGTGTCAAACCAGGTGTCTCATAGCCACTGTGCCTCGACTGGTTGATCGACTGGTTGCTTAACGTGTCAAACCAGGTGTCTCATAGCCACTGTGCCTCGACTGGTCGATCGACTGGTTGCTTAACGTGTGAAACCAGGTGTCTCATAGCCACTGTGCCTCGACTGGTTGATCGACTGGTTGCTTAACGTGTCTAAACCAGGTGTCTCATAACTACTGTGCCTCGACTGGTCGATCGACTGGTTGCTCTACGTGTCAAGCCAGGTGCCTCATAGTCACTGTGTCTCGACCGATCGGGCAACTGGTTGCTTAATTTGTTAAACTACAGCCGGCTGCTCAGCTTCAATGTACAGTACAGCTGGTGACAGATTACAATCTTTGGCCGTACTCACAGACATTACTAATATTGTCACATAAAACCATACAATGATGGCATGATGGCAAAATGAGGGAGGCTATCAGCTATTTCATCATCATCATCATCAGCCTATTATTGCCCCCATTGCTGGGGCACAGGCCTTCCCTATGGAAGGAATAGGGAGATTGGGCCATGACCTACCACGGGCCCAGTGCGGATTGCCGGGTGCGTACGACTACAGATACAGGCGGAACCAACGGCTTAACGTGCCTTCCGAAGCACGGAGGAACTCGAAATTGAAGATTTTTAGTCACCCATCCAATGACCGACCATTGCGAAAGTTGCTTAACTTCAACGATCGCAGCCGAACGCGCTAGCCACATGCACCATCGAGCTCCTCAGCTCAGCTATCAGCTATTTATCAGCTATCATCTAATTTGTTAGTTATTTTTTCTTTAATTGTCTGATTCTGATTTTCTTGTCTTTAATTTCAGATACCTGTTCAGACTGATTGCGGATCCGTCTTGTCGAGCGGACCAAAGGAAACTAGGATTGTTACTACACGATTGTATACAGGTATATATTAATCATCATCAACAGCCCATCCTAGTCCATTGCTGGACATAGGCCTCTCCAAATGCACGCCACTCAGATCGATCTTGGGCTACTCGCATCCAGCTCCTGCCAGCCACCTTGCGCAAATCGTCACTCCATCGTGCCTGTGGACGTCCTACACTACGTTTGCCTAGACGCGGTCTCCACTCCAGAACTCGTCTACCCGTCTATTATATATTAACTAGCAAACCAGTGAACCAAATGTTCACCAAAACCTGATTTAAAAAAAATGTATTTGATTAATTGAGAACTTCGGAACTTCGGAGATTTTGTGTGGTTTCGTTTGAAATTCGTGATTTCTCGAAAACCGGAAGTTACTCAAATCCGGTTTGTTGTTCGGCAATCAGACTTTTCTTAACTTGTAACTTAAATATTCTCTTTATCTACTTACGGTTTGGCCGCTGAAACAGCACCACAGACGGACGGACGGACGGACTTGTCTAATAGATAAGAGATATGAACTAATAATATGAAATGATTCCGAAGTTGCAATGAATGATCTTGAAAGAAACATTAAATGATTATAAAATTTTATTTTTAATAAAATATCCGATATATCAGGAATAGGTAAATACATTTTATTATTTAATGATTTCATCTAAACCTGACGTGGTATTTTGACAGTAATAAATTTGTTTGTAATGATTTTATCTAATTTGACGGTACTTTGAAATGACGTAATATTTATATTTATTTGCTATACTGTTAACACTTAGTGTTTGCGAATAATGCGAAGAGATGGCGCTGCCTTGCAGCTTAAGAATGGCTTGAAGAATTTCAACGCGGTCCGTGAGGGCCGCGGTAGCATAATTGGTCAGTGCATTCGCCCGGATTGCGAAGGGTGCGGGTTCGAGTCCCGTCTGCTGCCTGGTCCGCGTGGAATTTTTTCTAGTTATATTTTCTTTAGATTTAAACATCAAGCAGTTACATGCCTTAAAAATAATTTAAAAAAAAGTGTTTGGTCAAATGTGCCTAATTTGTTCATCTTTTATTACTTCTTTGCCCCTTTTAAAATGGTAGCATATGTGACCAAAAAAAAATACCAAAATGGTCATCAAATTATGTATATCATATTGTATGAAATAAATGTTTTTCAATCCAACATGACAAACCTGATGACATTAGTAGACAAAGATATTAATAACAACCATATGCCGTAAGGCAGTGATAACCAGTTATTGGGACTTAATTATGTTGAGACGAAAAAATTGTATATCGCGATGGCTTAATAAATAAATATATATACAGGAACAATGAACCTTAAACTAAGAACCTTCAAAAATATAACGTAATAACTAAAACTAAAAAAAAAACTATAAAATATATAATAACTAAAATACATCACTAAGTCCCTTTAGGCAAGGTTCCAAAGATACTGGCAGCGTCCCCCCTTTGAATAGCTAGACTAATTCTTTGTCCGAGGTAGCTGCCAGCTCTTCGGTCTCCTGTGACGTCGACCAACCTTTTTGCTATTTCCTTAAAAAGCCTTACAGCCTTTATTTTCCTTTTAATATGTTTATCTTATCTTATTCTTCCAGGTCCCCAGACAACTGGGAGAGGTGGCAGCATTCGGGGGCTCCAACATCGAGCCCTCCGTCCGCAGCTGCTTCGAGCAGGCCTCCGCCGCCTCCAAGGAACCCCGCCAGGGAACCCTTGACAGGAAGAGTCAAGGTAACCTGCCAGAATTATTAATGGAAATCCTGTAATCTGCCCATAAGAAATATAGCTCTATAGCAACTTTTACCAGCCGGGTATTCGTTTTCTAGTGTAGGTGTGTGGTTACACCAGGGCTCGAAACCGGTTTCAAAAATACCGGTAAATAAAGGTTAATACCGGTTTTTAGTAAAGGTTTCGTTTGCGCGTCCGAAATGAAAGCGGTGCCTAAAACCTTAATAAATCGGTTTAATCCAGAGCGACACGTGCACGCGTCGGCATCGCTTGAAGTTTGTTTTGTTTGAACTAATCAAGTCACAACTTGTTAATGCTCAGAGATTGATGCATTTATTGACACGTTTGCTAGCATCTAGTGAGTCAAGTTATTCATTTTGCAGTTGTCTATTTGTTTCAGCCGTCAGTAAGAGCGAAATGAAACCATTTAAAAACCGCTAAACTGATATTCGATTTCACTTTTTAGGTAAACCATTTTTTTAAGGTTAAGGTAAAGCCAAACCTAAATCATAGCGGGATAGTAATACCTTGTAACTTGTTTTTTGTGAGTCTCTGATATTTCGGCACTTTTGCAAGTGCCATGATCACGAACTTACTGAGTTACTCTAAAATACATGGTAGCTGTAGGGGAGCTCGATGACGCAGATGATTAGCGCATTCGACTGCGATTGTTGAAGTTAAGTAACTTTCGCAGTGGTCGGTCATAGGATGGGTGTCCAAAAATTTACTATCTCGAGCTCCTCCGTGCTTCGGAAGGCACGTTAAGCCGTCGGTCCCGGCTACATCTGCAGTTGTAAGCACCCACCAATCCGCACTGGGCCCGCGTGGTGGGTCATGGCCCAATCTCCCTATTCCATCCATAGGGAAGGCCTGTGCCCCAGCAGTGGGGACAATAAGAGTTTGATGATGTTGAATTAGCTGATAGCCTCCCTCATTTTTGCCATTATTGTGTGATTTTAAGCGACAATATTAGTTTAGTTTCTAGTTATATTTTCTTTAGATTTAAACATCAAGCAGTTACATGCTTTAAAAATAATAAAAATTATGACAATATTAGTATTAACTTGTTCTCTGTGAGTACGCCTAAAGTCTGTGTGTCACCAGCTGTACTGTCTATCTCCCTATTCCATCCATAGGAAAGGCAGGTGCCCCAGCAGTGGGGCACAATGTTAGTAAATAACGGGAGGTAGTTTTATCAAACTTGTCAAGTGCCTGTTAGAAATAGTAAAAAACCATCACTCATCTCGACCTCGACGACCTCCGTGGCCGAGTGGTTTGTACGCCGGATTTCATGGTGTCGCCGACTCGAGAGGTCCCGGGTTCGAATCCCGGTGGGGGCAGATGTTTGTGTGATGAAAACGAGCATTTGTACTCCAGTCATGGATGTTTAATATGTATTTCTTTATAAATATACTTATATATGTACAGTATATGTATTCGTGCTTCGGAAGGCACGTTAAGCCGTTGGTTCCGGTTGCATCTACAGTCGTTAGCACCCACCAAACCACACTGGGCCCGTGTGGCCCCCTATTCCATCCATAGGGAAGGCCTGTGCCCCAGCAGTGGGGACATTAATAGGTTGATGATGATGATGATATGTATTCTATCCGTTACCCTAGTATCCCATAACACAAGCCTTACAGTGCTTACTTTGGGGCTAAGGTAATCGGTGTGCGGGTTGGAAATATTAATATTTATTTATTTAATTTTTAATTTAATTTTAATCTAACCAACTCACCACTTTCAGACAAGGATAAAGACAAAGAGGACAACAAAGACAAGACCCTGGAACGCGACGCGGACGGCCAGCTGCAATACATTGAGGCGTGGCAGTTCCTCGCGTGGCTGCAGCGCGAGCCGCAGTCCATGGTGTGGCTCCCGGTGCTCACCAGGCTGGCCGCGGCGGAACCGGCCCGGCATCAGGCCAAATGCAATATATGCAAGGACTACCCAATCGTAGGATTCAGGTAACATCATTTTTGGAGTTTACTCCTTAAGAATTGATTTGCATATAAAAAGAGAAAAATGTGAGGAGTAAAATCTACTGAACAAATGACCTCGTTACGTTTTTGTGCGCAACCTCATCTGCGCACCTTTCACTTTTAGCCATGGCAACGGATAAAAAACATTAAGTTGTCACAAATGTCAATAAAATAAATAAACTAAAAATAGATAAAATCGGAGCAAAATTAATGAAAACAAATAAATAACAGAATATAGAGTAATGCCGGTAAGTGTCCAGCACTCTGGAATAGTGATTTTCAGTACAGATGGAATTATAATACATATTTACAAAATGATGACTAGTGTGTGATATTTTTGAAATTGTGTGTTTCCAGAAATACATAATAAAATATATGATGAATATCGATGATGTTAGATGATAAAATTGGTGACATGGAACCTATGATAGTCGAAACCATGGGACGATTCCTGAGGTATCTCTACTTGTAACCGACTTCTTCGGACTTGATTTTGTTCTGTTCAAAGACAATCGTTTTTTGAGTGTAAACTCCGGTCGTGCGTCGGAGCTGACACACACAATTTTTTTTTATAGTTCAGACAAATGACTCCACCCCACCTGATGTTAAGTGACGGTGAAGTCCAGACGCGAAGATAGCTGATACCTCACCCTGCCGGCCTGCATGTTGCTTCTTCACGCCTCTTTTAAAGGATCCCAGGTTGTAAGAGGGAGGGAACACGCGAGCGGGCAGAGCATTCCATTTGATTGCAATTTATTGAACTTGGTGCAATGTTGAAGAAGAATTCGCAAAGACTATATTTTTGTGATGAAGTCATACTTCTTATGGTCCTTATTTTAAGGTTGATACTTAAATGGCCTACGTTTCGTTTGTTTCAGGTATCGTTGCCTGAAATGCTTCAACTTTGACATGTGCCAAAAGTGCTTCTTCAGCGGCCGCAAAGCGAAAAACCACAAACTCACTCATCCGATGCAGGAATACTGCACTGCTGTAAGTTATAAATCTATTAATGTACAATAGACCGCAAATAAGTATCATTTTTGAAGTTCTTGTGTTTTCGTCGATGAGAAGAGATAAAAAATAATAATTCATTGTCTTTTTTTTACATGTTAACAGATATTTAAATAATATTTCATTAAAAATAGGACAATAGGAAATGGCTCAGCCAATGTTGGTCAAGCCTGGATCTGAACCAACGCTGTTTTTCACCCACCCCTTAACAAATTTTACTGAAAATTAATAATATAGGGAGCCTCGAATTATCCATTATTTGATTATAATTAATATTGGAACATGATATAGGGCTGCACAGAGTAAAGGATAGGCTTAAGATGCTCTAATATCGCAAACAACTATGGCGGCCGTTTCACTTAATAAAATATTTCGTTGCTACCAATTTTAATTAAAAAAGTACTTTGAATTGTTATCAGTGCACACGTAAAAGTTTACTGTCAACAGGCAGACAGAAAACAATATAGTATATGCGATGGGCAGGGATCTAGCCTGACGAGCTCGATGGCGCGGGTGGTTAGCGCATTTAGGTGCGATCGTTGAAGTTAAGCAACTTTCGCAGTGGTCGGTCATTGGATGGGTGACCGAAAAACTTCTATCTCGAGCTCATCTGTGCTCTGGGAAGGCACGTTAAGCCGTTTGTCCCGGCTGCATCTGCAGTCGTTAGCACCCGCTAATCCGCACTGAGCTCGCGTGGTGGGTTATGGCCCAACTCCCTATTCCATCCATAGGGAAGGCCTGTGCCCCAGCATTGGGGACATTAATAGGCTGATGATGATGATGAGGGATCTAGCCATGAGATCGTTCCTTGCATTTTCAATATTATTAGCATTTTGACGACCTTGGTGTCGCCGACTCAAGAGGTCCCGGGTTCGAATCCCGGTAGGGGCAGATGTTTGTCTGATGAATACGAGCATTTGTACACCAGTCATGGATGTTTAATATGTATTTCTATATAAATATACTTATATATGTACTGTATATGTATTCTATCCGTTACCGTAGCATCCCATAACACAAGCCTTACACCCGCCATACACACTACGAGAAATCGTTACGATCAGACTGTACAGTTCGAACGGTACAGTTTATACGATTTCGTTTAGTATAGGAAACTGTGCAGTTTTATAACATACACGCTACGATTTATCGGTACCGTTCGGACTGTACAGTCTAATCGTAACGATTTATCGTAGTGTGTATGGCGGGTATTTCAGTGCTTACTTTGGGGCTAGGCTAATTGGTGGAGTGTTGAAAATATTTATTTATTATTTTTATAGACGACATCGGGAGAGGACGTGCGAGACTTTACGCGCGCACTACGCAACAAGTTCAAATCTGCGCGGTACTTCAAGAAACATCCGCGCGTTGGATACCTGCCAGTGCAGACTGTTCTCGAAGGTAAGTTTGATTTAATATAGTGATGCGCCGAATATTCGGCCGAATATTCATATTCGGTATATTCGGCATATTTTTAAAATACGTATTAGGCCGAATATTCGGTTGATGTGCCGAATGATTAACGAATAATGAAATTATGATTTTATTTATTTTTATATTATTTACCAGGCAGCGGACGGGACTCGAATCCGCATCTACCGCTATCCGGGCGAATGCACTGGTAGCATAATGGTCAGTGCATTCGCCCGGATAGCGAAGGATGCGGTTGCTGATGATTGATGATTGATGCGGGAAGCTGGTCTGCGTGGATTTTTTTCTAGTAAACTTTTCCTTAGATTTAAACATCTAGCAGTTAAATGCTTAAAAAATAAATAAAATCATAACTATAATTGCTATTTCTTCTTTCAAATGTTTAATACTTGAAAAAGTATTCATTTGACATTGTGGGTTACCTACAATGCGAAGAGATGGCGCTGCCTTGCAGCTTAAGGCTAGGAAAATTTCGACGCGGCTTATTAGCCCTATTGGGCCGTGGTAGCATAATGGTCAGTGCATTCGCCCGGATAGCGAATAATGAAATTATTATTATTATTTCAAAACAATGTTTTCCTTTCTTAATTTAAAAAGGTATGGTTCATTGTAAGAACTTTTGGTACACAGTTTTTATAAATGAATACATACATAAAGTCACTCCTTTCTCCCACAGGGGTAGGCAGAGATTACTTCTTTCCACTTTGCTACGATCCTTACATACTTCTTTCGCTTCATCTACTCTCATTACAGTCCTCATACATGCTCGACGATTTCGGGAAGTTTTGACCTGTTATAAATGAAAGACACACTTATTTGTGTAACAATTTGTTATTGACAAAATATTTATTAAAATTACCATTAAGAGATCAGAAAAAATAGTAAGACTT
The DNA here is from genome assembly GCA_902850365.2 of Chilo suppressalis. Taxonomy (NCBI): domain Eukaryota; kingdom Metazoa; phylum Arthropoda; class Insecta; order Lepidoptera; family Crambidae; genus Chilo; species Chilo suppressalis. Next base: position 21,066,462 of record OU963913.1, on the reverse strand, counting down.
ATTTAGTAATAATCATCAATTAAATATTTATAATTATAATTAGAACGCACCCGGCTCTTGTAGAGTGCAGCACGGACTTGTATAAACCTGTTTGCCGCGCAAAGTTGAACCGAATCATTCGGTTCGGTACATTTTGAACCGAATATTCTGCCGAACATTCGAATTCGGTTGAAACCACATTCGGCACATCTCTAATTTAATAGTATTTAGCCTTAAATTTAACTTGTTGTCCGATGAATTTAGGCCTTAATTAAACTTACTGGTTCTTCATTTTATAAACTTTGAATGTAGGTATGACATTTTGAATTAGTTAATACGAATATTTTATGCATCAGAAATCTACTTTTTAATGATTGTAATAAACATAAGATAGGCTAAGATTTGTTTAAAAATTCGTGTACAGTCTTTGACAAAAGAATTAAAAACAAATAATAATAAATACTGGAAGTAGACTCATTTACCGGCCTACCCTTAAAATATAGTTAAAAATATACTTAAATGAGCAAAAAGTTTTAACGCAGTTTTGAACCTGAATTATCAACTATTTCATGTTATTAAAAATATATTATAATAATAATAATTTATATATTTGCTTTAAAACACGGTATTATGAGTTGGTGCAATGAACAATGTACACATGTTTTGCCATATAAGTATAGCATGCAAATATAAAATCAATTTGAATTTCATTTTAAGTTATAATATTAAACAATATGTTAATTAGATAAAATAAAATAACATTTCGAAATATGTCAAGCTTATATTATAGAATCAAATAGTTCAATTAATTGAAAAAAAAAATGTCATAGTTGTTGGTTTAAGAAACAACCTATGTCATAGAAATTGTGCTCATTTAGCCACTTATGTAGTTTGTGCTTGAAAATATTTATATCAAGCATTTTCATATCATTAGAAATTTTATTATAAATTCTGACACACATGCAAAGACAACTTTATGCATACTTATCAGACCTTGGGGTATCTTTAAATTTCAACAGTGAGGATCTCTTAATATAAAATTATTAACCTTTTTAAATAAATCCTTATTTTTGTGAACGAAAACTGCAACTTCGAAAATGTAAAGTGAAGGTAGTGGCAATAATCCAAGACCCTTAAACAGCGGCCTACATGACTCGTCTGGAAATACTCCACAGATGGCCCTAATACATTTTTTTGGGCAACAAATTCTTTTTGTTTGTTTGTACTGTTACCCCTTAACCCGTAACGCAAAATCGACTCTATGTAGGCACGATATGTCATTATAGCCGTATTTTTGTCAGTTACGTTTTTATTGCATAAATTATCTACATGTAATTTCCAATTCAAGTCTTCATCAATAGTTATACCTAGAAATTTTAGATGTCGTACTTCATTTATTTTAGTCACATTTAGAGTAAAATTATATTGTTTATGTCTTGATTTATTGAATTGTATAAAATATGATTTGTCAAGATTAATATTTAAATTATTATTTTTACACCAGTTAATTATAATGTCAATAATATTATTTATGTCAGATTCATGTTTTTTTAAAGTCATATTATTTTTGGAGTCATTCGATGTCACGATTATTGATATATCATCAGCTTATATAGTACATTTATGGTTTGTTACTTCAGCTATGTCGTTTATGTAGAGCAAAAATAAAATAGGTCCCAGGTTTAATGGTCTAAGGTCCCAGCACACTTCCTTGTGGAATACCAGAAACGTTCCAGGCCGTTGAAACTTAATTGGGCCGATAGATGTGTCCGGGTGTGTATTTTATTTTCCCATCGATGGTTTTAAGTTGTTACTGGGGTATTGGAACATAAACATAGATAATGAACAGAATGTTCTCTGTCCAACAAAGTGGCAAATCAAAAGTAAGTGTGAGAGAGAGGCAAAGTGATGGGGCGATCGGTGGTCCATAGTTTGTTTCTAGAAAATTGATTATTCTATATGAATATTGTCCCGTCCTATTTCTACGTTGAATGCGAATATCCCTACGCATAAGAAAAATTATAAACTCTATTTGACTTGTGTTAACTTCAAATCATAACCATCATGAAGTTTCGATTAAAGCAGAACTACACTTATCTATCGTATTGTTGTGACGCGTCAGAGAGCTATCCGTTTCATACATACAACGTGAAAACACAGTCGATGCATCGCGACGGCACACTAGTTCTAACCGTATCGAATGTATGAAACCGATAGCGCTCTGATCAACGATATTAAATACTCTAGATACACCACGTGCGCTCAAAATGTGTCCCAATTAAGAAATGCTTGAACATCACACAAGCACTTCTTGGTTCACAGTCACGCGCGGACCGTTGAAAAGTCAAGATGCTACAGAGCTCCGTAAAAAAATGCGAAAACATACTTGTAGTACGTAAAGTGTCGTTTTTTTGACATGTATCCAATAAATGTTTGTTAATTTGACACATTTGATACAATTTTTGTTGTAATACTGTGTATAAACTTATTTAATTGAAAATATTTGTAATATTCAAATGCATCGTCGGAGCATTCAATGGTCGGTTCTTTTCCTCGCGGTCCGTACCTGCTATATTGCTAACAGCGCATTCAGAATTGCACGTGGGGTCAAAGAAATAAGGTCTTTAAATATTTTTCCGCATATAGCAATAAGTCGCAAAATTTTACGAGCTTGCATTTCGAACTGTCATAACTCTTTGAAGCATGCGTTTTAATAAAGACCTTATACAGTATGCATCAAAGGTGACTTTGAAAGTTTAAATAATGCCTTATATTGTTTTTGACAACGTGATCATCTTACGGAGCTTCATGATAGTCAATGTACCTTTTGGACAGGTTTTGGGCACGATTTTGTCCGTGTTGTGTATCTCGGGTATTTAATATCGTCGGCTCTGCTACTTCACAACGCAACACGACACATAAGTCTGTCAGGTTTTACGTTTATCGTCGTCTCTTGCCTCAGGTGACGCTTTGGAGTCTCCGGCGCCGTCCCCGCAGCACGGCTCCCTCGGCACCGGCGGCTCCGGACCCAACGCGGGGACACTCGCCGCCGACGACATGCACTCGCGCCTCGAACTATACGCCACCAGGCTCGCGCAGGTCGAGCGCGCCCGCCCGCCCGACACGCCCGACAGGTGGGTCACTGTGGGTCACCAGTGGGTCACATCACCAGAGGGTCGGCACCGGCGGCTCCGGACCCAACGCGGGGACACTCGCCGCCGACGACATGCACTCGCGCCTCGAACTATACGCCACCAGGCTCGCGCAGGTCGAGCGCGCCCGCCCGCCCGACACGCCCGACAGGTGGGTCACTGTGGGTCACCAGTGGGTCACATCACCAGAGGGTCGGCACCGGCGGCTCCGGACCCAACGCGGGGACACTCGCCGCCGACGACATGCACTCGCGCCTCGAACTATACGCCACCAGGCTCGCGCAGGTCGAGCGCGCCCGCCCGCCCGACACGCCCGACAGGTGGGTCACTGTGGGTCACCAGTGGGTCACATCACCAGAGGGTCGGCACCGGCGGCTCCGGACCCAACGCGGGGACACTCGCCGCCGACGACATGCACTCGCGCCTCGAACTATACGCCACCAGGCTCGCGCAGGTCGAGCGCGCCCGCCCGCCCGACACGCCCGACAGGTGGGTCACTGTGGGTCACCAGTGGGTCACATCACCAGAGGGTCGGCACCGGCGGCTCCGGACCCAACGCGGGGACACTCGCCGCCGACGACATGCACTCGCGCCTCGAACTATACGCCACCAGGCTCGCGCAGGTCGAGCGCGCCCGCCCGCCCGACACGCCCGACAGGTGGGTCACTGTGGGTCACCAGTGGGTCACATCACCAGAGGGTCGGCACCGGCGGCTCCGGACCCAACGCGGGGACACTCGCCGCCGACGACATGCACTCGCGCCTCGAACTATACGCCACCAGGCTCGCGCAGGTCGAGCGCGCCCGCCCGCCCGACACGCCCGACATGTGGGTCACTGTGGGTCACCAGTGGGTCACCGTGGGTCACCAGTGGGTCACATCACCAGAGGGTCGGCACCGGCGGCTCCGGACCCAACGCGGGGACACTCGCCGCCGACGACATGCACTCGCGCCTCGAACTATACGCCACCAGGCTCGCGCAGGTCGAGCGCGCCCGCCCGCCCGACAGGTGGGTCACCAGTGGGTTACCAGTGGATCATGGTGGGTCACCAGTGGGTGACATCACCCGAGTGTCGGCACCGGCGGCGTAAATTAACAACCGGTTCGAATTCCAGTTGAGGCAGATGTTTGTGTGATGAATACGATCATTTGTACTCCTGTCCAGTGTTTAATATGTATTGTTATATAAATATACGTATACATGTATCAGTATATGTATTCTATCCGTTACCCTATTATCCCATAACACAAGCCTACAGTGCTTACTTTGGGGCTAGGCTAATTGGTGTGAGAAAAAAAACTGCACGCAGCCATCGCATAACACAGCCTGGAGCCTGGAGCTTGCTCCAGAATTATTTGGGGCTACGCTAGATGGTGTCACCGCTAGAACCATTTTAAAGTTATCTGTATAATTTGGTATTCCAGTGACGAGGAGCACCAGCTCATCGCGCAGTACTGCCAGTCCCTGAACGGCAGCGGCGGGCCCGCGGGGCAGCCGGACGGGGACGCGGACGACGCCGACGACGCGCCGCGCTCCCCCGTGCAGGTGGTCTCCATCATACACCGCGAGCAGCGACACGAGCTGGAGGCCATGATCAGGTAACCCAGCATATATTCAATGCAGGGCTTGAAACCGGTTTCAAAAATACCGGTAAATAAAGGTTAATACCGGTTTTTAGTAAATGTTTCGTTCGGAACGCGTCCGAAATGAAAGCGGACGGAAAGAGACGTGCTGGGCGAAGAAAAAAGTCATGGCTCCGGAATATCCGGGAGTGGACCGGTATTGCCTCCGTCGAACAGCTGTTCCGGCTGGCTGCTGACAGAACTACATACAGGAAGCTAACGGCCAACCTTCAGGATTGAAGAGGCACTGGAAGAAGAAGAAGAAAACCTTAATATACCGGTTTAATCCAGAGCGACATGTACGCGTGTCGCCATCGCTTGAAGTTTGTTTTGTTTGAACTAATCAAGTCACAACTTGTTAATGCTCAGAGATTGATGCATTATTGACACGTTTGCTAGCGTCTAGTGAGTCAAGTTATTCATTTTGTAGTTGTGTATTTAGTTCAGCCGTCAGTAAGAACGAAATTAAACCCTTTAAAAACCGCTTAATTGATTCAATACCTATTCGATTTCGCTTTTTAGGAAAACCGGTTTTTTTAAAGTTAAGGTAGAACCAAACCAAAATAAAATGCTCCTAATGTATTTGACACTGATTTAGGTTTAAAATTAACCGGTAAACAAGCCCTGATTCGTAATGTATTTCTTCAGTGGCTGTATTTCATACAAGATTGTTTAACCTCATCTCTTACACTCTTCTTACTCCCAGCCTTTATTTCTCTCCTCTTCCTTTCGCCTCAAACCATTATTAAACCGCTCTCCTCTCGCTGTCTTTCCCATCCATTTGACCTCCCTGGCTGCATCTCGACGCGGTCTCTGATTCTGATGGGCCTCCTCTAACAACTATCGATTCCTCTTCATCACAATGTAACATAACCCATCATCAACTTTAAAATGTAATAAAAAAGTGTAAAAAAACATCATCATTTGCCTATTAATGTGTCCACTGCTGCAGCACACGCCTGAACCTATGGATGGAATAGAGAGATTGCGCTGTGGGCCCCCACGCAGACCCAGTGAGGATCGGTGGGTGTTGACAACTGTTAATGCAGAAGCACGGAGGGGTGAGAGATAGTAGATTTTTGGTCACCCATCCAATGGCCGAACACTGCGATAGTTGCTAATATTCAGCAATCGCATCCGAACTTGCGCTATCGAGCTCCTCCTTGTAAACATCCCCGCAAACTTCTTAAGCAACTACCGTAGACAAAGAAGCCTGCGCAGGAACATTTTTTATTTGTATGTGGTTTTGCTCAAGAAGTCTGCCGCTTCCTATAACCCCAGCAAAATATTGTACCGTCATAAAAATAGGAATTTGAAGGGTGAAAATTTAGTATTTTCTGATGAGAATCATAAAAAGATATAGCAGTTGCTGGACGGTATATTGTAAGCGAAACATGATACATCTCTTTTAAATTAAAGAATATTATCCTCTACTTACTTAGTCTTTAGCTCAAAATGAACTCCAAAACTTTATTAAAAATGTCCAACCTTGTTTTATATTTACAGAATTCTTAAGTGTTTTCAAAAACTTTATAGTCTTCTGTAAATTGCAGCAAACGCGACGGCGTTATCTAAACTACAAATCTAAAACAATGTTGTTTGTATGTCACAGGGAACTAGAAGAAGAGAACGCCAGTCTCCAAGCGGAATACGAACGATTGAAGGCGAAGCAGACACCAGGCTCCACGCCCGAGGAGCTCAGCGCGGGGGAGAACAGAAGCGGACCTGTCGACCAGGTCGGTGTTAATTATCTTTCAGAAAATGGCAGCTAAACATTGATAAAAGATGATAATATGACCTGTTGACCAGGTCGGTGCCTTCTTACCTCAGAAAAGACAACAGTTAACTATTGATAGAAGATGATTTGAGAGTATGATTTATAGCCGGTATCAATAGATGACTCTACCGGTACCGTTACTACCTACTAGTCAAATAATGCAATATTGGAAGCCTTTATTACATTGACATATGAAAACAAGCTTTATTACCAAAGTGTGGGTGAAACGCAAACAATGGCGTGACAGAACACAGGCTACAACGTTGGGCCCAATGCAATATGTTTCGACCCCTACGTTAGACTACATCAATATTAGAGCCAATTATTGTCACCAAAATGCAGAGTTGAGGAGTTGTGGAGATGTCAGAAGATATCCAACTAGTTGAATAATTTTAGTCTAGAGCTCGTGGCCCAAAAGATCATGATGATGAACTCCATAACTCTCTTGGTGCAATTTATACACGTACTAATATTGTTTTTCCCACAAACACTATACGAGTTCAAAATGGCGATATCAAAATTTTCCCCGAACACACTTATCTTGAACCAGTATTACTCGTCAACAGGACATGATGGCAGAGGCGCGTCTCCTTAAGCACACATTAGGGCTGAATTTGAATAGTTTGCTACCTCCTTACGTTTTTCGACCACATTTATCTCCAACCACCATCATTCGTCACCATTTTTCCCCGACAACACGTATATCTAACCGTCGTATTGTACATTCTTCACCAGGACATGATGGCAGAAGCTCGTCTCCTGCGGCAGCATAAGGGGCGTCTGGAAGCACGCATGCAGATCCTCGAGGAGCACAACCGGCAGCTGGAAGCGCAGCTACAGCGGCTGCGGAGGCTGCTCGACGAGGTGAATATAACTTCATCAGAATATCATCAGCACTGAGGCAGCAGATGAGGAGCACAACCGGCAGATGGAGGCGCAGCTACAGCGGCTGCGGAGGCTGCTCGACGAGGTGAATATAACTTCATCAGGATATCATCAGCACTGAGGCAGCAGATGAGGAGCACAACCGGCAGATGGAGGCGCAGCTACAGCGGCTGCGGAGGCTGCTCGACGAGGTGAATATAACTTCATCAGGATATCATCAGCACTGAGGCAGCAGATGAGGAGCACAACCGGCAGATGGAGGCGCAGCTACAGCGGCTGCGGAGGCTGCTCGACGAGGTGAATATAACTACACCAGGATATCATCAGCACTGAGGCAGCAGACCATGAGGAGCACAACCGGCAGATGGAGGCGCAGCTGCAGCGGCTGCGCTCGTTCTTGTCTTAATTTAGTAACTGTTTGCGCGGCTGAAGAAAGAAACAGCGGCCGATCTTCGTTATGCAATAAAATGAAATATTATACCAGTCATTATCTAGCTGTAGGATAAAGGCTTTACTTTTTTCGATATTAGCCTGTTAAATTCCTCACTAGTGGTGGACAGGGCTTTACCAATCATATGGATGGTGTAAAAAGATTGGAAATTGGTTTTTAACCAACCATGCGGCCCAGTGCAAATAGGGGAGTACTAACGACTGCAGATGCAGTCTTCGTAGCCGTTAACTTAAGATACGCATGGTATTTATACGTAAGAAGGTTCTTACGAAGAACTTTAAACACAAAGTTTAAGAAAACTTAAAATAAACTCGTTCAAGTTATGGCGTGACCAAGAGAAATATGAGTTAATTTTTTTAGGTACAAAGATCACAGAACAGAAAAATTTCTATCTGTGAATTCTGCTTACTCAGGTTCTGCCCCTCTAACATGAGCCCCCTAATATGATATATACATCGTTTAGACACGCTCACTTGTTAAATTACTATGAAGTTGTCAGTATGATGCGATAAAAAACGAGATGTATTGTAAATTATGGTGCTCATGCTACGGGGACTGGTACTGAAGCGATATGATGCAACTTCTGCTATTTTTTCCGTTCTGTGATGTGAAAGATTATGTATAACTATGTGTTTGTTCCATAGTAAATTAACAAAATTGTTTTGTCCATAGCCCGCGCAGGGATCTCCCGGCGCTCGCACCGGCACCCTCCAGACTCGGTCGGTGACGGCGTCGCAGCTGGCCACCGACTCGCCGGCCAAGATGACCAACGGGCTCTACCACGAGCACACCAGTCAGTATCACCATCATTAAACCTTACCTTACTCTATAATGTAACTTTTCAGACAGAATGTGAGGGACGATCATTGGGAATTATAAAGAAAGTTGCTGTCGTGTAACAGCGATAAAGTCAAAAGCTTTACCTAAAACTATGTAGGTATTTATATTTTGTGTGATAATAGTGTTTTCGAATCTTGGTGCGTTACGATTAATACATACATAATGAAATAAAATATTTTCAGAACTATTTCTCTGAATAATACTTTTTCATTAAGCAATAGGTATTTCACAGGGCGTTCGTTTGGTCTCCCCCTGTTCTATAGAGATATGTCGGCTCTAGTTCAGGGGTAGGTAAAACACAGATTGCAGGATAATTACGGTTTGTAAATCAATATAATAAAAGCGTCGTTTCTATTTTAGAGTACAGTTAAGACATTATTGCCAAATCTAAAACAATTTCATTGTTTCACAATCGTAGTTTATTCTTGTTTTTTAAAGTAATACATCTATAATTTTCGTTATATTTACATATCTTATTTACTCCAGTCCCCCGGTGAAAATGATTTTGTTTTCTTTTTCTGGCTTGTTATGAAAAACATTCGTTTATCAATAATTTGCACGGGTGATTTGAATTTGATACTTAGATTCGCATTGCTTTAACTAATGTATTGTGACATGACGACCATCGTGGCCGAGTGGTTTGTACGCCGGGTTTCATGGCTGTCGCCGACTCGAGAGGTCCCGGGTTCGAACCCGGTGGGGGCACATGTTTGTGTGATGAATACGAGCATTTGTACTCCAGTCATGGATGTTTAATATGTATTTATATAAATATACTTATATATGTACAGTATATGTATTCTATCCGTTACCCTAGCATCCCATAACACAAGCCTTATAGTGCTTACTTTGGGGCTAGGCTAATTGGCGTGAGTGTCGGAAATATTTATTATATTTTTTTATTTTTATTATTGTTTCTAGGGTATGGTCTAAAACGGTGGACATTCATCGATTTAGTCTAGCTAGTCTAACATTATACTTCTAAAATATAAGATAGGCTGCCCCGCCGCCGCGGGCGGGGCGGGTAGATGTAGAGTGGGAGACGCGAAGACTTCTAGATTCCCATAGGTTTAGTTTAACCGACGTAACGTTATGTATGTGTTGGAAGGCCAAAGGGTAAGATCTTCCTCCGAGCTGGGTGATGGTAGCTCCGGAGCAGTGTTAGCCTTCGAATGTCACTTGCGCGATGTAGGCTTCCATACTATTGTGATCGCAGCGCAGGTAGCGCCATCTCTTGAGGAGGCGAGTGATTATTTCCTCCATGTGGGGCATATAGATGTCGCCGCCACATATGTATGGTGGAAGATGTCAGATTTCTATGGGTTCAGTCTAGCTAAATAATGTAGGTAGGTACTGTTATGGTATATTGTGACAGCGTACTTCAATCGGTGTAGTGTAACTGATCTAGCATCGGTTTAGTGTAATGTTGTATGTATAATGCAAGATGGCGGCAGTCGCTACGGGCCGGGCGGGGCCGTCGGCGGGGGCCCGGGGGCGGGCGGAGCGGGTAGATGCAGAGCGGGAGACGCGGAGACTGATAGATTCCCATAGATCTAGTCTAACTGACGTAGCGCGATGTATGTATGGTGTAAGGTGTTAGATGTCTATGGGTCCAGTCTAGCTAAATAATGAAGGTACTGTGATGGTGTATGACAGCGTACTTCCATCGGTCTAATTTAAGTGACGTAGCATCGGTTTAGTGTAACGTTGTATGTATAATGCAAGATGGCGGCGGTCGCTACGGGCCGGGCGGGGGACTGGCGGGCGCGGGTGGCGGGGTCGCGGAGGGTCGCGACGCGGAGTGGGAGGCGCGCCCCCCGCCGCCCCCACACTCTCTGCACTCGCTCATGCACTGCGCAGGTCAGCAGCCAGGCGGGACTGAATCGCAATCGCCGAACACTTAACGATACGTAGATAATGGGCTGAGCGTAAAGGCCGTAAAGATTCTCTAGAACGAGACAAAAATAACAAAGCTTTTTCAATTAGGCAATTTTAATTTATATCATTTCAATACGAACCACTGCGACTCTCTAGAAACACGCAATTGGCTACCACTGGTGTCGATTCTGGCAGGATTCTCTAAACTTAAAACTAAATTTGACATTAGTCCGTCCTTTTCAGTTTGTATAGAGAATGACAGAGATACACTGTTGCCAAATTTAAGTTTAGCTTAAGAGAATCATGCCAGAATCGACACCACTGAGTACCTACACTTCCGGTCAGTTTCAATAGTCAAACTCCAGTAAGCGGTAAGCGGCGAGCTTTGTTGCTAAGATTTTTATTTTAGAATAAGTACCGTTGCGGGACCGAATTATCCTTGCCCTTCCTGGAGTTTGATAATTGAAACTGACCGTTACACGAAGACAAACTATTGACAACATTGGCTACTATAAATCTCATTGAATTTTTTAAACATCTAGCAGTAAAAGCTTAGACTACTCTCTAAAAAACAGGCCTAAAAACAACCAGTTCATAAACGAACTATTTACAACATTGTCACTCTCTAAAAAGAGCCAAAATACGACCTGTACAAGGACGAACAAGGTCCTATTATCTTATTGCTTTGTCTCTCTCATACACACTTATCTAGCCAGTTTTACTCTTCACAGTTAGCTAAAGAACGCCCAGTCCATTATCTACGTCTATGTAAAATACACTTACAGACATAACCACTACACAAACTTTCTTTTCCACAAACTCTACATTTTTCCCCACTCTAAATGAATAGAGATTCATATAATGCTGTGTAGATTATTTTCTACAGTACAAGACAAAAACTAGACACTTAAAGTGAATTTTAAAATCATGAAAAAGTAGATTCTGAACAGTAAAAATAACGATAGCGAAGAACCGACATTGTTATTTTTCATATCAGAAGAATCTACTTCAAGAACTAAATCGGCGACCAAGGCAGACATACCTGCTTTTTTTGTAGCTTAAGTAACAATACAAATCAGACCCAGACAATGTCATCGATGCAATGGAAATTATTCATTTCTGCTGGTTATTTATTTACTGTAATTCTACAATGAACTAAAGAGACTTTTGCCTCATCAAAATGTAGAACAAAATCTAAATAACAGAATTCGTTTTAACAATGCAAAAGAAAATCCAAATTTTGTTTAAGCAGAAATTTCCACAGATATTGTAACCTTTGACATAATAAAAAAAAAATGGTTGCCTGTAAAGTCGGTTTTACGGGCGAAGATTTTACGTGACAACGTCTTTTTCTCGGTAGAATATTTATTGATATGAATATAATTAAATTGCACAATAGGAACAAGGAATTGAATGAAAATAAGAATTGCACAAAGGACAATGTTAAAATTGGCCTAAGAACCAACACCAATTTGGCATTTATGATAATTCTTTGTATATTTTTTGTGATAATTATCAGTATTTAGATTGTGACGGACACTTCCAGTTAAGTAAGCTAAATTAAAAAGTTAATAAATAATCTGAGACAATAAATAACATTTGAAGTGTATAATCTATGACAGCACTGCAAAAAAAAACACTTTCTTCCTAATGCACTTAACTTGGCTATTCGTATTTGCTATTTAAAAACATGACATCAGTCTGTCCTTTTCATTTCTTTTTCAGCATGACAAGGACAAACTGTTGTCAAGTGAAGGGCCGGCATAAACTCTATACTCTGTGGTTGTGGTGCAGGCAGTTTGCATTCGTAGTAATCTGTGGCATTCGTGCAATCTCGTCAAAGAGTACTTTTAAATACGGAAAATTCTCGTTTGGATTATCTGTTGTGTGTTTTTATTTGCGATTGTTTTTCCTTTAATTTAACTATTACTATTTCGGCTATCTAATATGCCATCGTAACATACCAAAGTGCAGAGACCTTATTACCAAGTGCTAGTGAACCTGTGCCACAACATCCTGAGAGGATCATGCTGCCAAATTATTCAAGAGCACCTGATACACATTCACGCTGCATATTTACACAATATACATGTGTTAAACAAATAAATACAATATGATACAATTATGTGAAAAATAGTCAATAAATAATAAGAAGCAAACCTATTGTTTTTATTTTATTCATGATTCCTACCTAACCAAGTTTTTCCTAATAGCTATTCTTTAAAATCGCACCGAATAAAATGAATTAGTTGTAATATTAATTCACTTCATACTAACTTCATAGGTTGACCTGTTTCATTGAATATTAAACATAACCTCAAAAATATTTTAGTTTTCCTAATTAATAATTTAAGTTCTCAGAAGTGTCCGTCAATAATCTTTGTTTTTACAGTCGTTTACTTGCGATTTCGAACCTAGAAAATAATATTTCATGATTGTTGGTTCTTAGGCTAACTATGTATGGACGTAGAGCAATGTCCTTTTAACTATAGAAATATATTTTGTTTACTAAAACACTGGTGCCAATTCTGGCGTGATTCTCTAAACTTAAATCTAAATTTAACATCAGTCTCTCCTTTTCATTCTGTATAGAGAATAACAAGGATACACTGTTGTCAAATTTAAGTTTAGGTTTAGAGAATCATGTCAGAATTGATACCATTGTACATGTAAACTTAAACTTAACACGAGAGACTCATCGTAACGTTACCGAGCGTTACACTTTTTCATAAGTGACTCCCAGCCGCAACCTAATTTAAGACGTTGTCACGTCAAAAATACTCAAACACATATAAGCACTCGCACTCTTAACATCTTTATATTCTCTTACACATCAAAATTGCGATTCAGCTAAAACCTTTAGTTTGCAGTGTGTGGTTTGATTTTGTTTCTTTCAGTCTTTTTTTGTGTTTCAGCTTTTCATATGTTTGTTTCAGTTCAATTTTTTTAACACATACTTAGTACCCAGCAGGTTAATTTAGCGCACCGTGTTTCGAATGTATCCACGTTTAGATGTTGTAGTATTTCCTGTTATTTTTTTTTTTTGTTTTCATGCATGATTTTTAACATGTTTCAACGTTGCTGCTCAATATATTTTAATCTAACGGAGTGATTTCTGTTTGTGCATAACTTCCAGGACGCATACCTTGAGGTAATGTATTGTCAGTACTAAGTATATCTTTAATAACAGTTAAGACAACTACTGTACATTGGTATAGAAATCCCAATATACGTCCTTAACGAAGTACCTAGTCGGATTTATCATTAAAAATGTCGCATCAGCTAATGCTGAGGCATGGTCCTGGTTAGCCATGAGATTTTTTAATTTGTATCTGTAAATCTGTAAATGAGGGTAATTATAATGTATATTTTATTCTTTTAAATTCCTTTTTGAATCTATCGGAAGTCATTATCACCTAAAAGTCTGCTTAAGCCAATTTGACTGTAAGGGTTCTGTAACATGTACTTAATTTTAAGGCTTGAACTAATACAATTTATTGACATTAGGGATTTCTTGATATTCCTGATGGCCCATGGTAAAATCTTTAATTAATTAATGGTACGTATGGACGTTTTGTGCAGAAATTTCCTAGAGAAGGCCTATGCCTAGCATTGGAATGGATGTCCATCGACTAATATCAGGACCGGATTTAGGGCTTCGTTGCCCCAAGGCCTCCACACCTGTCCTGACTGATGTTGTTCTTTCTGTCTTTTTTTCAGATGACTTAGGCCGTGCGGTCGAAGAACTTGTGTCAGTGATGACAGAGGAGCAACCCACCAATGCCCCACCGCAGTACACCAACGGGAAGCCGGCCAACAACGAGTAGACATCGAGTACTTGGTGCTGCCAGTTGCCACTCTAGGCAAACATTCGATATTCACTCTAGCAACACTGTCGATGGAGAACGGTTTACGCTTTGACTCGAGGAGCTTGCAAAAGTTTGCCTACTGCCTGCACTAACTCGAAACTAAGCACTATTAAATTATGTTTAGGTAAGTTAGTAATGAGGTTATTGTAGTGAGTTCAGGCAATTTGCATTCGATTGTAAGCTTCCTCGCGATGGACATAGGATCGTTTTTCCTGTTCACTGTCGCCACTACCCGTTAGTGGCGCGATGTGATCTAATTATAATAATACAAAATGTATAGTTGATAAATTATTATTAGCGATTCTATGTCCACCGATACTGTTTACTAATTTTCGACTCGTCACTAACAAAACCTGCACTGTATAAACCTTATTATACAAAAGCATTCTAACATTCCATTCACAGAAATTACTGAGAAGACTTGTTGTACAACCTTTGGGTGTCGGTTTTCTATATGGGAGGCTGAAGGGATAGGCTAAATAGAACTAACCTTTCGAAACAGGATTTAGTTCATGATAGCTGCCGGTATAAAGACGATAATCGTATGCAACGCTTATTGTATAAATAAGGCACATTGTTGCAGTACGTATCGTGATTGAGTCGCTTTTTCTTTACTGTTTCTTTTTGTGATTTTTTCACGCGAGCAACACTTAATAGTACTACTATTTTTAACAGCGACAACTTCGACAGTGTTACCAGAACGAAAAACTCAACGAAAAAGACAGCTAACAAGCATTTATATTAAAAAAAAAAACTGTACCAAATTATACTTGATACTAACACTTATGTTAAGTACATATCTTTTAGTACAATCTCCATTATACTATCATATCACTTCTTGTAAATTTCCATATCATTTTTATGCTGTGTATAAACTGGCACGTGTATTATAAATGTCACGATAAAACGCAAGTCAGTCATTGGTTTAGTTGAAATCCAGGAAAAAAATTGGTGACCAACTCTGCTGTCATGTTAGGAAATGACTCCTAAGCATTTCAGCTTTTCAACTGATGATGAAATGCCGATTTAAAACATGTAAAGTGATGTAGTCATCTTCCATAACATATGTCACTTATAAGGCAAACTTACAGCCGAAGCTTTAAATAGCAAATGTTAGCTTTAAACCCTGTTTTGAGACGTTTTTACGCAATTATATCAAGAATACAAGAGGACGGGGGCCTAAGTTTTAGTGGAAACTGTTAAACTTAGATATATTCAGTCTTCAACATACAATATTGTATGCCATGGTGTAATGGCTGTAGTTAAAAAAATCGTTAAACAGTTTCTGATGTAGAAGTAGTTGTAGCGAAATCGAATATCAGGCATGTTATTCATATGCATGTTTGTGTATTAACTTAATATCGCGTTATGAAAAAAAATGTATCTTTAGTGGAAAACATATGACTAATCGAGCTGCTTCTAAGAGCATAGTGTTGGTTCCTTCTGTTGAAATGTTTCGGACTGTCAAATAGGAAATTCTTCTTAGTGACTATGAGAAAATTTAACCAAACCTTTTCACTATTACAAATGGCATGACGACACGTTTTTATTTAGGCGAATGTGACGATTTTTATGTCCCGTTCATATATTTCGAAGATTTGTAACGTGTGTCTAAAAGTAAAATGCTGCCTACATTTTATAGTTAAGAATATATTGGAGAGATGACTTTTATACGAATGTTAAGTAATCTGTTGACGCTAACCTTAAATTTAAGGACTTCCGGTTTAACCTTATCATGGTTTTAAGTATACTTTTTTTATTTTTTGTCGCCGAGGTGTACTGGGTTATTTAAGACTAAGAATGTTGTATCATTTTTTATTATTTTTTTCCATTGGCAACACCGTTATTATGTACAACTCGCGACTATACTTAATATGTTTATTATTAATTTGGCTAATATAGTATATAAGAAAAAAAAGCACAATTATTATTTTAACGAAGAATGAGAAAATAAATTTACACTAATATAATATTATTGTTAATAATTTTATTTTATTTTGTTTAATGACTAAGTAGCTAGTTTTGTTTCGAAATTCATTATTTTTAATATTGGCATCTTTATAAAATATATAACTACTTCAGCATTTATTTGATTATTTTACTGTGTTTATAATGTTTTAGAAGTTAATAAAATCCAAATAAACATTCAAGCATAGTATCGATTAGTTTTATTGCTTCATCCATACCCACTATGTAGACCCAATGCAGATTGGTAAAGACTGCAGATGCAACCTGGACCAACGGCTTAATGTGCCTTATGAAGCACCTCGAAATATTTTCATACCCTGTGAAGTGCCGCAATGAAACTTCAACCACTTATACAGCATTAGTCGAATGTTTGTAGACCGGGCTATTGATAGACTTACAGACCTCTGTCTGTGACAGAAAAAGATCTGGCCGTCCGTTCGTACCAGAAAAAGGCGATCGAAGCAGTGAAAAAGATTATACCTCGGGAAATGTATACAGCACCTAGAACCATGTCGCCTATTTTAAAAGATGGCTTATAGGGTATGGCTCATAGGGGAGACAAGCGGGAAATTTTTGTTTTTTTTTGGCAAGGTAGGCACATGACTACCCCACCTGATGTTACGTGGTGATAAAGTCCAAATGCGAAGATAACTGGTACAGCAGTTATAAACTGCCACACCAACCACCCCTCACCTTGCTGGCCTGCAATAATGCTTCTTCACGCCTCTCTTTAAAGAACCGCAGATTATATAGGAAGGGGGCAACACGTGCGCGGGCAAAGAATTCCACTTGCGAATAGTACGACAAAGAAATGAGTCACAAAATTTTTTTGTTCGTGTACGAATAATGGCCACAGTAAATCGGTGATAAAGTGGGCCAGCGCACGTGATCCTCTGAAGAAAAGGTGATGGAGGGATAAGGGAGAATAACTCCTCAGAACACTCGCCGTGGTAGGTATAGTCGGTAGAATGCGCTTAATGATGCCTCATCGCGGCGTAATCGTAGACTCGAGATTTTTAGTTACCTCTTCATCGCCAATAATGCGGACAGCGCGTCGCAACCTATCCAAGGCATCGAGTAAGTACTTAGCGGAGCCATCCCAGAGGTGCGAGAAATATTCCGCACTTGCGTTTCGTACAACAAACAGTTGATCAGGCGTGAAAAACCACCGCACCTTGTCCAGGACTCCGAGTATGCATGGAGTAGTAATACTATCCTAATACAATCTTTAATCCTATCCTATCGGCCGTAACTTTTGGTCGCGTCCAAATCTTCAGACTTTTGAATAGGAGCTAATGGAGGATTTGCGCAGGTAACATCCTTTCTCAATGTCTAACGCACTCGATTTTTTTCCTATATTATTCTACCCCTTTGTACGATCACCCTTAAACCATGAAAACAGGCAGATCAATATTTTTTCCGTTCTTAGAAAGTTACGTGAACTCTAATAGGTTCTGTTAAAAAAATAATGACGATTTGGAAGGGACCAAAGGTCATAGCCGTTTTTCAAACATTTTTGCCTTAGTGTTGCCGCACACGGGCCACACACCACAGCCGCAAACGCCGCCACGAGAAGCTAGAAGCGGCTACTAAAGTGGCTGAAGCGCGCGACAGCGGCCGACTAAGGCAAGGGAGAGAGGGGTGGGGAATCGCGCGAGTGACGCGTGGCAGCGTTTTGTATCGGCGACAAGAAGCGAGCAACGACGATTTGTAGCGTCTATTTTTCCTTTAATTATGAATGAATGACAATGAATGTTGGCCGGGCTTTACCCTTCGCGAGCGTAGGCAAATGCTACCGTTTAGACTAGATGTTGGGCAAGTGTGAAAGCCAGTGCAAGTGGCCTATATAGACGAGCATTATGGAGCTGCCCATACATATTACGGACAAATATTGGCGAGCATCAGCCAGTGCCGACAACCGACGCCAAATGAGGTCTATACACGTTGGCGCTTCCCTTTACTCCGCAAATTAGGCAAGCAACACCGAGCGACAACAAGGCAAGACGAATATGCTGTCTATACGTTGGTATTTGCTTTTGCTTGGCCAACCTAAGTATATAATTTTGACGACTTCTGTGGCGGAGTGGTTTGTACGCCGGGTTTCATGGTGTCAACGACTGGAGAGCTCCGGGGTTCGAATTCCAGTGGGGGCAGATGTTTGTGTGATGAATACGAGTTTGTTTTTATACTGTTTATTAGTTAGTCATGGATGTTTCATATGTATTTCTAAATAAATATACTTATATATGTACTGTATATGTATTCTATCCGTTACCCTAGTATCCCATAACACAAGCCTTGTGCAACAGTGCTTTCTTTGGGGCTAGGCTAATTGGTGTGAGTGTTAGAAATACTTATTTATTTAAGTAATTAAAAGACAGGAAATATTTTATGCATTTGGTATAATAGTATTTACTTATAAGTTATAACATAAAGTTATTTAATTATCTATAATATCATCAACATTTCAGTTTTCCATAAGGCACAGTTAATATAACATTGCATTAAGCTTTAAGGAATCTAAAATCTTCAGTCAGCAGCTTTGTAAGTAAACAAATAATGGGTCTTTCAAATAGGAATGCAGAGTGAGACTTTAAGAGGCATTTTTTATTGATGTTACATGTGACTACTCTTGGGTAATGTGTTGCATTCTTCTTAAAAAAATTGTACTAGAAACATTTCTAAGCAGCAGGTAAGATTTTTCTTCTGTCTATAATAGCTCAACTGTAATTTTCCCACAATTCTGCCAATTTCACATAACTAGCTACCGAGCCTACTGATTCTTAGTAAAAAAAATTGTGAAAATACAAGTTAAAAACGGCTATTTTAGATTATTGTCACTTCCCATGTTGATTAAACGAACAACACCTGGTGTTAGTAGGTATAAAAAGCAAACACTTATTATTTTCGAATACCACATAGAAAGGAAATTAAATATTCATTAATTAGAATAGAAATCCCTTCAACACATGTATTAACCAACACCACTTTATAGATTTAAGCAGTACGCAGCGTTTTAACACTAAGTTATGTTCCTTGAATGAAGGCAATAGCCTAGTCATGCATTCAATTAAGCTTAATAATTTTAAGATGACCACATTCACTGACTATTAGGCAGCAGGAATGTTTGCCGGGTCAGCTAGTGTGTTATGTTTGTAGACTAGGTTTCTGTCAACTGACTGGTAAGGTCAACTAATGCTAACGACAAGGCAGCACTACATACTACATAATGATCACTCATTCAGGCACAAATGCTGTACATATACATTTTAGTAAAATGTTACTAAATAGCCAACAACAGAATAGATAATGATCTTAAGTAATATGGTAACCTAGTGAAACATTAAGAATCAACGGTCTCACAAAGACAATGCTTTAACCTCTTATCGTTTATGCCTCCATCTCCAGACAATTTATTTTTGGCACAGATGAACATTCCGGCATGCAAAGGTTAAGTTAATAAAATGATATTTCACTATATAAAGGCATACATGGACAACTGTGTGATACAGAAAAGAGAAACAACACAGTAAGGCACTTAATGTCAAAGTAAAGCATACCCCCATGCTTTATGTATATAACCATTATGTGAATTTCAAAACTTTATTATCTAATGATAAGGATTGTGCATCCTTATTGAAAGACCCTCTTTTATATTAATAACTTCTGCAATCTTATCACAAACTAATCAGAACATTTGGACTCCTATATTAAGAAGGCAGAGGCTTAGACTAGAAACACAAGGTTTCTGTCACATTTATAGTATGTGAACCAAAACAAACTGCCAAGTCCAAAACTTTTCTTTGTATTAATAAGTAGGCATTGAGACAGATAAATGCTTAGCAAATTATTGCTATCCATAAAGTCATTGTCTTTAGCTTCATGTCCGAGTAAATAACATAAGCTTTTATCATAAATAATTTGTTTTATGCTAAAGTAGTTATTTAGTTTTGTTCTTGCTTGAAACTCGCAGTTATCGTGTAAATATGCATTATCTTGTTAGATTTATATTACTTGCTAAATGTTTCTCAAAGAAACCTGAATTTGTAACTTTGTTATTCACTCTGGCAAAAGAAGTATTGGTGCATGCATACATACATAAGACAGTTCTTTATGAATTGTGTTAAACACCTGAAAATACATATAATAAACTTTAAACTATTCTGTTATGAATACGGAAACCCAGTAAATCATTACGGTTGATTTACTGGGTTTTGTTGTCATTTGACAACAAAATGACCACTCATCACAATATGAACACTAATTGTCTTTTCTTTTTATAAATAAGTGAAATTAAGAGGTAGAAATTTCTGGTAGGATTTTAAAGTATGTATATGTAAGTATGCACTTTATGAGTCAGTTTGTAATTGTAAAAGGTTCTAGTCATTCTCACTTGGATCCTACATGTATCATAGATCCACTTTTGACATCCAGACCATTCGCTATTGGAACATCAGTGCGCTTCCTCCGGAAGAGCAGTACGTGAGGCTCTGGATTGTGGACCATGAAATGCAGCCATCCAGGACTCTGCTGGACACCAAGGTTCCTCCACTCAGTTTCTGTCATAAGGTGAGACTTTGGAACCAATCTTGCGATGTCTGGTGGTAATATGACATGCCTGCAAAATTTTAAATTACGAATAACTTTTTTGAGTTAGATGATGAGACACAATACATTGCCAAAATCTTATATGTAAATAATATGTTATTCTTTATATACAATGATGGGTGCAACATTGAAAATGATTATGAAATAATAATTTAAAAGTTTGTGACAGCTGGTACAATCCGTGTCTTTCTTCAGTGTTCAGAAAAGCACGAAATCGACTAGATTAATAATTTCTTGAAATGCGAAAACAGATTATTTTATTTTATTAACAGTTTAATTATTAAACAGCATAATAAATAAGTTTTTCTATGTGATAAATTACCTGTATTCATAAACGTCATCAGTATACCTTTCGGAATATTGAATCTGGTCAACTGGCATTTTTTGCTGCTTCTTTAAAATCAATATTGAAGTAAAACTTAACTAAACTAGCGCAACTTATGTGCTTAGCGCATCGTTATTCATTCACGAAATTGGAATAATTAATTTGAGCAAAACGACCAAAATGTTTTTTCACGGCACAGAGTACAGATGGAGCACAGCTGACTGCAGGCAGAGAGAGAGAGAATAGAAGAGAGAGCGATATGGCTAGCTTATTTATGGATGTAAAAAACGATTTATCTATTTTTTATACTAATCGATTAATTACAATATCTTTGCCTATTAAAAATAATCAATTTGTTAATATGAATTAAGTAGGCTTACATTTGTAGGCCGGCGCCAAGTTTGAAAAATATTGAATGCCAGAAATAATTATATTGATAAATATTTTTATTTGTATTGTTTTTTTTATTTCAAATAAATTTTTAACTACAGTATGGTGTCGATTCTGGCACGATTCTCTAAATCTAAACTTAAATTTGACAACAGTGGTTGCTTTCCAATTACAGCCTTATAGCGCATTATGCGGCATAATGCTTAACGTTGAGTGTTCCAACAACAGCAACGCTTCGCACAATTGAGCACTCTCAAAAGTGATGCTTTCGTGTGATGAGTGCAATGGTACCAACTTAGAGACAGAAAATTAACAAGTGTTTTTTCTTTAAGTTGGCATTGATCGAAATGTTTTATTTATATGTTATCGTTAGTAATATTATTTATTGTTGAAAAATTATTAAAGCTTTCGTTTCATTAAATAGTTTTTTTTAAATAATCAAAGTTCATTCAAACTGTTAAAAAATAAATATAAGTATGGATGAAGGTACAAACATTGACTTTTTTTTCAACACTGAACTTAGCGCACTCTGCTGGTGCATTTGAAAACTAATTCACGTTCCAATTAAGCATCAGCATAATTGGGCATTGCGCGACACTGAGTCGCATTATGCTCTGTAATTGGAAAGCATACAGTGTATCCTTGTCATTCTCTATACAGAATGAAAAGAAGAGACTGATGTAAATTTTAGTTTTAAGTTTAGAGAATCATGCCAGAATCGACACCATTGACTATACCATACCTCGAGAATATTGTTAATCTGGTATACCTAATCCAAACCCAACCATTACAGGTTCAAAAAAAAATGGTTGCCTGTAAAGTCGGTTTTACGGGCGAAGATTTTACGTGACAACGTCTTTTTCTCGGTAGAATATTTATTGATATGAATATAATTAAATTGCACAACAGGAACAAGGAATTGCACAAATTTTAACTATAGAAATATATTTTGTTTACTAAAACATTGTACATGTAAACTTAAACTCATCGTAACGTTACCGAGCGTTACACTTTTTCATAAGTGACTCCCAGCCGCAACCTAATTTAAGACGTTGTCACGTCAAAAACGACGAAGCGCTTCGAGAAAAGGTAGGTAGGACGAGAGCCAAGCGAAGTGCAGGGGCACTTCTTATATATATATTATAGTTATCACGGTAGTGTTTCCGCCTCTTGGGCTCCCGGATAGGCTTTTCGTTGTATTTAGGCGTCAGGTAGTATGTGTAGCAATTTCAGCTAGAGCCAACTCAATAACAATTTATATTTAATCCAAACAAAAACCCAAAGTTTTTTTGTTTTCTAATTAAAAATATTTGGTACATGATTACCAAAAAAATTGAATCTCGAGAACTACAATTGGTAACCTAACCTAACCTTTATTCGACGACCTCCGTGGCCGAGGGGTTTGTACGCCGGGTTTCATGGTGTCGCCTACTCGAGAGGTCCCGGGTTCGAATCCCGGTGGGGGCAGATGTTTGTGTGATGAATACGAGCATTTGTACTCCAGTCGTGGATGTTAAATATGTATTTCTATATAAATATACTTATATATGTACAGTATATGTATTCTTATCCGTTACCCTAGTATCCCATAACACAAGCCTTACAGTGCTTACTTTGGGGCTAGGCTAATTGGTGTGTGTTGGAATTTTTTTTTTTTTATTTACTTTTTTTTTATTAACCAATAATATTATTTTTATGTGATTTGTAAATTATTTTATTTTATTATTTTTTTGAGGACCATTGAATAATATTTCCCAAACTGTTTTAAGTTAATATTATATTAGCCTATTGAAAATGAATCAAAGCACTCTTTTCATGCTCACTTTTACCAAAAATCGATTCTTTATCGATTTTAATCAAATCAAAAAGGTTTTTTTTACGTTCATCGCATGCCTACACTGAGTGCTACATGTACATACACTGCGACCAAGATCCTGTGGCACGAAGACAGAGAATTACGAGAATCCATTCTCTGTTGCCGTGGCCCAAATCCGAACTAATTTTGGGAAGGTTTAATATGCCTTTTATTTATAGAGAAAGGTGGTGTAAATAAGCCTTTTATATGTCCTCTTTTCGAGTTATTGCAAATAATAACTCTCTCTTTAGTGTACACACATTTTTTTTTTTTATAGATAGTTCCGACAAATGACTTCACCCCACCTGATGTTAAGTGAAGGTGAAGTCCAGACGCGAAGATAGCTGATACAGCAGTTCTACCTGCCACACCATCATCCTCACCCTGCCGGCCTGCATGTTGCTTCTTCACGCCTCTTTTAAAGGATCCCAGGTTGTAAGAGGGAGGGAACACGTGAGCGGGCAGAGCATTCCATTTACGGATAGTGCGACAAAGAAATGAGTCACCAAATTTCTTTGTACGCGTTGGAATTGTGGCCACAGTTAGACGATGACAACGTAGGCCAGCGCGCGTGGTCCTTTGAAGGAAAGGGGAAGGTGGGATAAGAGAGAATAACTCCTCAGAACACTCGCCGTGGTACAAACGATAGAGTAACGCCACGTCACGGCGTAATTGAAGAGGCTCAAGGTGTTTAGTCACCTCCTCATCGCCTATGATACGGATCGCGCGCCGCTGTAACTTATCCAAAGCATCGAGCAAGTACTTGGCGGAGCCATCCCAGAGGTGCGAGCACGCAGGACCGCACTTGCGTTTTGTACAACAAGCACAGTTGATCGGGCGTGAAAAAACGCCGCACCTTGTTCAGGACTCCGAGTTTGCGTGAAGCTGTTTTGATCACGGTTTCGATGTAGTCCTTTGGATTCAGGTCTGAGCGAACTTCCATACCGAGCATGGAAATGTTGCTCTGCAGCGGTAGTGTTGTGCCCTGAAGAGATGGAAGGGGAAGGAATGGCGATGTTTTTGCCGTGAAAGCGCAAGCCTGAGTTTTCTTGGCATTGAACTCAACCAAGTTCCTGGTACCCCATTCGGAAATGTGGTCCAAAGCCTGATTGAGCTCAATGACAAGATTTTCCCGTTTCTCCTTGGTTACTGCCTGCCCAGCCGCTGCTTGTCCGAGATACCCCGCATGCACTGTACTGTCGTCTGCATAGCAATGAATATTCCCAAGAGGAATTAAGTCATTGATATGCAGCAGAAAGAGAGTGGGGGATAGGACGGAGCCCTGGGGAACGCCGGCATTCACTGACATGAACCGCGAACTGCTACCATCCGTAAGGACACGAATTCTACGCTCATGCAGGAAGTCAGCTACCCAAGAACAGAACTGGGCTGGCAGACCGTATGCCGGAAGCTTGGAGAGAAGGCTTTTGTGCCAGACCCTGTCGAACGCCTTGGCAATGTCAAGGCTGATAGCCAACGACTCGCCACGCTTGTCGATAGCCCCACCCCAGATATGAGTTAAGTACGCTAGAAGATCACCCGTCGATCATTTCGGTCTAAATCCATATTGACGATCATTAATCAGGGAGTGATCCTCTAGGTAGTGGGTCAGATGGTTATTAAGGACCTTTTCTAGAACTCTACATAAAACTGAAGTGACTGCTATTGGCACAAATAAATAAAAACACACAAAGGGCTTTTAGTCTCTTAGTCTCGAAAAACGTGAAATATTTACACATTGTAGCGGATTGTAGTCGCGCCGAGAGAGCAGTGTCTCAATATGTATTGTGGCAGTGTCAGTGTGCCCGACTGAATGCAAGTCGAGCAATTTACCCGTGTTTCATATTGCCAAATTAGGCGCGTGTATGACGTTCTATAGCTATAAAACATCATTGGTTTGACCCATTTAGAATAGACGGTAAGGATACCTTCGTGGCTTGGATTGGTATTACTTCACTTCTACTGTTGGATACCTACACCCCATCTCCCCACCCCGTTGAGCGTAGGAACTTTACTCACTAAGCGAAACACACCACTACCAAAAGAGAGCATTACTACACTGCGCACTTGGAAACGGTCGTGCGCCACTGTGCAGTGAGAATTATTCACGTCTCACACGGCAACAGCCGTTGTGTGATAGCTATGAGTGCCAAACAACTCATAGTTAATGATTTGTTGGCGTTTATCCAAAACGCCATTGACACTATGGATAAGGTCAGCATCCTGCAGATCTGCAAGTCGAACTTCAAGGAGGATGAGGTTTGCAGTGGCAAGGTGCTGTTGTTCCGGTCTGTCGGGAAGGCTGACAAGATGCCATCACGACGGAGAGATGGTACTGAGAAGAGTGTGCAAGACATTGCCTAATCTGCACCTTCGCCTTTTACACTATTGTCGTAAATATGCTCACACTCACAACAGATGGCGCTGTCGAAGTTTCTACATTGCGCTATGGTTTGGTATCATCATCACCCTGCTGAAGGAAACCGATTTAGACGACGTGCCTGCCTATATTCGTGACAAAGGAGCCGCACAAGCTGCCCCCCGTCATGTTCGACCACGTCGACTTCACCAGGCTGTTGAAGGATATTAACTTCCTGAAAGCAAGCTTGGCCGATGTAGTAAACAAGTTAGAGAACTAAGACAACACCATCGGTGAGTTGCGGGCTCAGTAGCGTTATTCAGTAACGCTGCCGGTGCAAGTAGGTCACCCGAGGCCTCTACGTGAACACACGTCGCGGGGCACAAAATGCATCCGTGTCGGCAGTTTATGGTGTATTCCGAAATATAAACCAGTACGCTGGCCAGTGGTAATGAAGTCATGATTTCGACGCCATATTGACAACAATACTACTACACCAGTGCAATATGGCGTCGAAATCATGACGTCATGGTGTTTGATTCGGAATACACCCATAGAATCGGTGCCTACGAGTGCGTTACGGCGCGCGGTTCCCCCCTGCAATTTGTGGGAGTGATTTCGTGAAATGGTACGGCACTTCCGTAACAGGAAGTTGCGAAAGCGCTATTTGATTTGAATTTAGAACATAATGTTCAAATGGCTTATTTCTTTTGTAGTAGGCTTTTTTTTATTAATATAAGATGAAGTTTCAATGTTACACATCTTACGCAACTACTGTAAGGCTCGCTCGTTTTTTTTAATCTAAGGGACTGCACTATAAGCAGAAAGCAAAAGTAAAAGCAAGCCGCTTTGCCCAGTGATACTAGGGAGGGACCAATATAAATGAGTTTTCATTCAAGGAAACACAAATCTCATCCACTGGAAATAAAGATAGCGGATATTTTCCAAAATAGCTAATGCATAAATAACAAAAATTATAGGCTCATAATGGCTGAACCTATTTTAGTGATCGGGGTGTCAAACAATTCTTATTAAAACCTCTGATCGAAATAAAAAAATACCATTTAATAAATTAAAGATGGAGGCCGAATATTATGAAACTCCCACCAAACACTGCTTACAAAAGGAAGCGTTAGGTACTTCACTGCGCTCTAGGAACTGCAAGTTGGTAAGAGTACTTCCCCAAAATCCCTTATCTTCTTTCAGGTAAATCCACACGAAAAATGGCCCGCCCTCGCTTCGCTTCGGATTAGAGCTGAAGTGTAGACTATAGTTTTTGTTCTCAGGCTTGCATTATACACAATGGCATTCTTCTTATACCTAATTTACAATAGGCACGCGCAGCCAGGCCCGCCACCCTGTAGCGTCGGAACAGCTATGTCTCTGCATTTTAAAATTTATATTACCTATTTTAAATAATATCTTCGAAAATATTCATTAAAATTACATGCTTTAAAGGGCCAAATTGATATGTATTTAATACACAATGTATTTAAGGTACTTAATTGGTTAAGGATGAATGTTATATTGCTGAAAATTGCTTCGTAAATAAGCTATTATTTCTCGTAAAAAGTATAGAAAAAAATGGTTATTGTGGGTTATCCCTAAGAGAAAGACATATACCATTGCAGACTTTTTTGTAGACCTTTTTAAGGTGTACAATACTGTAGTACATTATTTTGATCTATCTCGTAGAGTTCAGCCAGCGTTTGCAATGTAAGCGCATAAAAATGTGTTTATTTACGATCTTACATTAAAAACCTCTAAAATTATCAATGTTGCTCTACTATATTATGCATGTATTACCAATCATTTATCTATGATCTAATCATACATAGGGACATTGGGACAGACAGCGGGAAGCGACTTTACTTTATACTATGTAGTGACATCTAATTCATTGCCTAAATCTGCACTTTCGCCTTTTATTGCAAACATGCTCAGACTCCCAACAGATGGCGCTGTCGAAGTTTGTACATTGCGCTATGGTTTGGTATCACGGCGTTATATTAAAGAAAATGTTGTTTCTTTAAAGTTATAGAAATACATATAATGATACTTTTTTTGGACACGTCAGTCAAGCATTAATGCAATGACAATCGTGTTAAATGTTATATAAATACTATCCTATGTATGTTCTAAATTCCTCTTCCAAAATAACTTATTGTGTTTTATAATAAACATGGAGATGGCTTTTGAAATCTGTTGTATTGTCTGAGTCTATTGAAACTTTAGAAGTTCCAGTGTTTATAATATTAATAATTAATGCTAATTCTAACAACTGCTTATGTTTTGATCATAATTTTAGTGCATGGTTAGTTTTTAAACAGTGTTGTAGAATATATTTATCTTATGACCGATCTGCATTATTCATGTAGGTAATTATTTTTTTTCGAAATAATAATGTACCTTCTTATTTGTCTACTTATTAAATCATAGGAATTCATAGAGGTGCCGGAATACTGGCTGGACAAATACTTAATGAAGAACGAAGAAAATGACCGTGAAGTATGGCGGTGAAACCGTTAAGAGCCCTTTCACAAAATTGCGCCTGCCTACTGATCAGCGCGTAGGTAGATTTGCACTAGTATATCGACCCTTCCAGGATGAAACGTAGTAAAAGCCAAAACGGTATTTTTCAATACGGCCAAAAAACAAAAACGGTGAAGTTTGTTGTATATTTTTTGATTCGCTTAATTTATAATAGACCACTATAATTCATTAAGCTTAGTTTTTCGGGTTGCTTACTAAAAAGAAACTCGGAATAGCCTACATTCATTAGTTCCAGAGATAGCATGGCTTTTACTACAAAAAAACAAGTTGTAAATGGTTTCTACGACATTTTATTTCTGCTTGGCAAATGTAATCTTTTTTCCTTGAAGTTGTATAAGACTTCATAAATTATTTCATTAAAGGGATTTTTGAATTAAATTACAATTGCGATAAGAATAAAGTTTAATTTAGTGAAGTAAATGCAACTAAGTGCGCGGCATATTGCCCACCGCACTGCTCCCCGTCTGCTGCGGAAGGACTGCGTAGTTCCCCTCGCAGGCCCTTCCGCGGCCCTGCCATGTAGGTTAGGTACAAAAGATAGCTGACGCCACGGAATCCATCGGTGGCTGGCACGGCTAACGCCATGCCGGACAGCAAGTGATTCAATTAGATAGGGTCACTGCACGTGCGCAGCCAGGGCGCACCTTCGCCTTCATGTGCCTGTTCTTTTGCGGTGGCAGAGGACGGCCAGAGGATTGTCCTCCTGTCCCCTCTCGGCCTCCTCCTTCTTTGAGATGACGTCGTCACAGAGAGAGGCGACTCCTTCCAAGCCTTCTCACTACTGTGTATAGCCTCGACCATGCTCGGCAACGAGTGAGAGAAGCTACTGTCCTAGGTAAACAATTCACACGACCCTGTTCAATAGTGTTTTCAATAAAACACGAATTTTGAGGCCCACAACTAAAGCCTACAAGCCGTACTTACGTCTAGGTAACGTCCAGAACTTCGTTTACATAGAATATTGGTTTCTTCTACCAACTTACATCCTTTATTTTTTCACTCCTTGTAATAAAAAAACTGTGACTAATCGAAGCCTCCTTTTCCGAAGTCCCTAGTAAGTCTACATCAAAAGTGTTGGTAGTATCGTGTCTTTTACTACAAAATTTTCAATAGTATTATTTTCCAGTACTGTATTATAGATGTTGTTTTGACCGTGGAATGAGAAAATATGTCTCTTACTACATAAATTTGAAAAAAATATTTCTAAAATTGCTCATTATGACATTTTACAAGAAGAAAAATGGGTTTAGGGCATTAATTGGAGCGTGTTGTAAAAGACATTTTTTCGCGAATTTGGACATTTTAAATATACAGATCGATAGAGCTCGCGATTCTGATAAAGAAACCGTTAAAAACAGATTTTGGGTAAAATGGCTTTTACGACGTTTCATCCTGGAAGGATCGATATATTGCATTTTACGGGTGATGTTTCGAGTCTTATAAAATAATTATGAATGAACTAATTATAAAAATATATACATAAAACTAGTTTTTACGGGTTAATGCACGAAACTTTATTTATTTATTGACGTTTCGCAGCCTTTTCAGGTCTGCATCGTCAGAATAATGATTTTTTATTTAAAATTGTCGAGCTACCTTCGAAAGACTTATATTGAGCGTTCGGTTATTTCATTGGAAGATTTTTAAAATTTTATTGTCTATGTATGAATTTATTATTTAATTTACTTAATAAAGTATTTTATTTAAAATTCTTGTTTGTAATTTTGAATTTATTTATTTGACCCTAACTACCGTAAACTACCACCGGTTCCAAAATTGGGAGACCTTCCTGAGAAGAACCGGCGAAACAAATTCAAGAGAGGCTTTCTATCTCCTTCTTATGTTAAATTATGCAAACAAAAAGAACTAATAGTATCTGATGGTCTTGCAGTGTGTGCTCGGGGTTGGGATTTTATCTCCTGTATAATAGGTTCCCAAGCTGGTGGAATATACCAACCATCTTCCCTATTGAAATATGGATATTTTTTAATCTCAATAGCCTCGCGCGTCATTCGAGGAACGAACCGCCGCTCAGCTGCAAGGATCTGTGGTCTATCAAATCTAATGTAGTGGTTTGGTCCCCCTAATGCATGTTCACACACTGCAGATTTATTTTCGCGCCTATGTTTCATATCTGCGATATGTTCTTTTACCCGAGTCCCTATACTCCTCTTTGTTTGCCCGATGTAGGAGAGCCCACAGTCGCATTCAAGTTTGTAGACACCAGCAACTTGAAAGGGTATATTGCACTTGACCGGTCGTAGAAACTGGTTGATCTTCTTTGGCGGCTTGAAGTATGTATTGATTGAAGCACGCTTCAGAATCCTCCCAATCTTGTCAGTGACTCCTTTCATGTAAGGTAGTATAGCAGGTTGTCGGTCGACTGTGCTAGGTTTGACGCGACTGTGACGGCGGCGTGGTACATTCAGGTTATTATCCTTCAGTACTTGCTCGACATGCTGAAGTTCAGCTGCCAGGTGTTGTTCGTCACAGACACCCCGTGCTCTCTGAAACAAAGAGTTTCCTACGGCAGTTAATTGTTTCGGGTGATGGTGTGAGTCACCATTGAGGTACCTATCAGTATGAGTCACTTTACGATACACATTATGGCTTAAACTTTGGTCAGGATTCCTGATTAATAAAATATCTAGAAAAGCTAGTTTACTATCTGCCTCTAACTCCATAGTGAATGGGATGTTGAGATGATACTTTCTCAATCCTCCCAACAGATCAAATTTCTGCCTTTTTAAATCACCTTAACTCTATACACCCCAACATCCTATTCACTATGGAGTTAGAGGCAGATAGTAAACTAGCTTTTCTAGATATTTTATTAATCAGGAATCCTGACCAAAGTTTAAGCCATACTGTGTATCGTAAAGTGACTCATACTGATAGGTACCTCAATGGTGACTCACACCATCACCCGAAACAATTAACTGCCGTAGGAAACTCTTTGTTTCAGAGAGCACGGGGTGTCTGTGACGAACAACACCTGGCAGCTGAACTTCAGCATGTCGAGCAAGTACTGAAGGATAATAACCTGAATGTACCACGCCGCCGTCACAGTCGCGTCAAACCTAGCACAGTCGACCGACAACCTGCTATACTACCTTACATGAAAGGAGTCACTGACAAGATTGGGAGGATTCTGAAGCGTGCTTCAATCAATACATACTTCAAGCCGCCAAAGAAGATCAACCAGTTTCTACGACCGGTCAAGTGCAATATACCCTTTCAAGTTGCTGGTGTCTACAAACTTGAATGCGACTGTGGGCTCTCCTACATCGGGCAAACAAAGAGGAGTATAGGGACTCGGGTAAAAGAACATATCGCAGATATGAAACATAGGCGCGAAAATAAATCTGCAGTGTGTGAACATGCATTAGGGGGACCAAACCACTACATTAGATTTGATAGACCACAGATCCTTGCAGCTGAGCGGCGGTTCGTTCCTCGAATGACGCGCGAGGCTATTGAGATTAAAAAATATCCATATTTCAATAGGGAAGATGGTTGGTATATTCCACCAGCTTGGGAACCTATTATACAGGAGATAAAATCCCAACCCCGAGCACACACTGCAAGACCATCAGATACTATTAGTTCTTTTTGTTTGCATAATTTAACATAAGAAGGAGATAGAAAGCCTCTCTTGAGTTTGTTTCGCCGGTTCTTCTCAGGAAGGTCTCCCAATTTTGGAACCGGTGGTAGTTTACGGTAGTTAGGGTCAAATAAATAAACTCAAAATTACAAACAAGAATTTTAAATAAAATACTTTATTAAGTAAATTAAATAATAAATTCATACATAGACAATAAAATTTTAAAAATCTTCCAATGAAATAACCGAACGCTCAATATAAGTCTTTCGAAGGTAGCTCGACAATTTTAAATAAAAAATCATTATTCTGACGATGCAGACCTGAAAAGGCTGCGAAACGTCAATAAATAAATAAAGTTTCGTGCATTAACCCGTAAAAACTAGTTTTATTTAATGAGTGATGTGCGTGAAAACCTAAGAAACAAATATAATATATACATATTTCAGTAGTTCAATGATGGTAGATTAGTTTAATGAAAGTTTTTGATAGTAATTCTATTTAATTCATTATCAAAATACGAGGTAAACCTGCATTGCTTTTTGGGAAAACTCACGGAGGTTAGATGTTTTTTTTTTGATAATTAATAAGACGCAAAATCAAAATTATAATACATAATGTTACAACAACAACATATTTCTTATGTCGTAGTAATTAATTAGATCTAATTTATTAAACATTATTTGGAGAATTAGGCGTTTGAAGTTGTGCATATTATCGTTTTTTCCGTAAACTAGCTGCGGTAGAACGATCAGTACAAAAAAAGGAAAATAGTATTTGCAAAGTTGCATTCTACATTAACTTACAATAGGAAGAATAAATCTACTGTTTACTTCTACTGGAAATTTGGGTAAACGAGGCGCTCAAAAATTACGATTTTTTGCAAAAAATGTGAAAGGTGTCTTAAGTATTGGTCGGTAAATGGATTTTCCATCGTCAAAAAAAAAGGGATGTTTTTTGGTTGTATTATGGCTTGGGACCTATTAGGCTTACAAGGGAACATGGACCAGTATCAATACAAAGAGATACTCGATTAATATATGTTGCCATATGCAGATAACAATGGTGCCAATTCTGGCGTCATTCTCTAAACTTAAAACTAAATTTAACATCAGTCTCTCCTTTTCATTCTGTATGGAGAATGACAAGGATATACTGCTGTCAAATTTAAGTTTAGGTTTAGAGAATCACGTTAGAATCGACACCAATATCCCGGTAATTTGGAGATTCCAGCACGAGATTTCATGAACGTTAGGACAAGATTTGTATAAAAAAAATGTTAAATAAATATTCCTTAAACATAATCGTTTTTAAAAGGTTATGTCACATGTGTAATGCTTAATAAATTTCGGTGCAAGGAGATGCTCCCAGATACAATATTTTACCGTTTTGATATTTTTAGCGCATTATCTCCTAAGCGGGTTAGGAATCAATTTGTTCGATAGTTATATATATACATAGTCAGGTCATAAAATCTATCACATGTTTAATATAAAATAATTGAAACAAGTTTATTCATATACCAAAATGAACTTAACAAAACATAGATTCTTCAATAAAGTTCAAAATGACCTCCGTGATTTTGAATACAGGCCATCAATCTGCGCGGCCAGTCGTCTATCACAGCACGAACTAGGTCCATGTCAATATCGGCGGCTGCCTTAATCAAGGATCTCTTGAGCGACTCCAAATAAGGATGAGGCTTTGAACAAGCCTTGTCCTCCAAGTGTTGCCATATCTTAAAAGAAGAACAATTTTAACATTTCTGATTAATCTTTCTATTCGACAATAGATGTCGCTACGAATTAAAATATTTTTAACCGAGTCTCGTCACTCCTATACGATGGGCATTAGTTGTTGGGATTTAACACTGATTAAACATTAGTAGATTATAACAGGATTAAAATATCTTGTAATCTAACGGACTCAAATCTGGAGGAGGGCCAGTCTTCGTGCCGGATGAAGTCGATTTCACGCGCCGCCAGCCAGTCTTGTGTGCTCTTCGCTCTATGAGCTGGCGCCGAATCTTGTTGGAATACCCAGTGCCTGTTGTTGAACATGGTATGAGAAACAGGTTTCACAAGGTACGTCAGGACTGTATTTTGATACACAACTGCGTTCGTTTTTACACCTTTTCTCACAAAAATGTCCACCTCTGTTAAGCCCCAATAAGAAACTCCCAACCATACCATGAGCGAGGATGGAAAATGACCTCGTTGGACACGCGGAATACGGTTGCTCGCTTCTTCATTACTGTGTGCGTACACCTTATCATTTTGTTTGTTGTAGCTCTCTTCTACAGTAAAAATATTTTCATCCGAAAAAAGGAATTTCTCAATATTTTTTCCCCGCGTACCGCTTCAACAAAGCGCGGCATCTCTTCAGTCCATTAGACGAGCATTCAAACGATGTCCTGTTTTTCTTCGATATGCCCGAAGCCCTAAGTTTTCATTTAACACCCTTTTCACCGTGGTTCTGCTTAACCCCATCTGAAGGGCCAACAGTTTCTGCTTACGTTTGGGATTTCTTTGAATTCGCGCCTTCACAGCTTTTATCACTGCTGGAGTCCTAACAGACCGAGGGCGACCACTTCTTGACCTGTCATTTACACTAGAGTCTTCATTGTATCGTTTGATGGTACGATAAACGAATCTTTTGGTTATTTTCAAAATTTTTAGTATGTCAAAAATTTGAATTGGCGCGTAACCGCAACGATGCAACGCAATAACTGCAACACGGTTTTCTTTAAGCGTCCACTCCATATTTAAAAATGAGTAAAATTCTAAACAGTTTACATTTTTATTTTCATGAACCATTCGAAATTCGAATTCAATAAACTTTTTTGTGGCCAGCATTCTAAAATAAAAGTTTTTACTGTGTGATAATACTTATGACCTGATTGTGTATATAGTTCGCTGGAAAAAGGGGATTGCTCAGCTTCCATACATATTTGGTCTAAAGACCAATAATCATGAAAAATTGTTTCCTAGATTCGAAATTATATATAAGTTACTGTAGAAACGAATATTATTGACGGACACCCGTGAGAACTTCTATAAACCATATACACTGAACATATTAAAATCATAAAAAACAAATAAGTTATATAGTAAACTAGGGAAATCAAGCCAAGTACCGAAATTATGGATTAGATTCAGGTAGAGAGAGAGCATATAGATTAACAGATAGTTGCCTGTTTTTAAAGTTACTCTTAGTAACTTTTAAAATGAGGTGTCATTTTCGATTATAATAAGATACTCTGTGACAGAAACTGTGTGATGATTGTGAATGAGCCACAGATTAGAGAGAATTTTTAAACTCTAGTTAACCAAAGAAAGCTACGAGATTTAGGTTCTATAGCCGTATAATCAGTAGCTTCATTATTTTTGTTATGTTTTTAAGATTTTTAGTGTATCACACCTTATAATTTTATTTATTTATTAATTTATAGTCAGGGAACGTAGGCCCGTAGATAGATACCTTAAAGTCTAACATATATACAGATTATAATGTGTTTATGGAGGTGTTTGGGAAAAATGTATGCCAATTGACTTTATGATGTCGCCTACCATCTATAATAATTGTCTGAGCATATTTGCATCTAGTGAAAATGATAATATAGTGGTGGATATTAATACCACAGTGAAATAAAAAAAAATGATTTATTTTATCGATCTTTACAAAATAAAATAATATTTTAAAAACAACTTCGATCAGTCTTTGGCTGAATGTTACTACACCCCTAGCCATTAAAAATGATTCGTATGTTTTCCAAACCGGTAATATTAAAAGTCCTTTTTAAAGTAAATATATTATACAAAGGTGTCCGTTGAAATCTAATGACTGTAAATTAAATTATAAATTACGCCAAGAACTACCGTGTATGTCAATATTTTTTGTGCATTTAGGCCAATTTGAGCAATCTCCTTTTGTGGTTGGAATTTCCAACTGTTTAAAGCATTATTTCCTAATGATTAAAACTCTAAACCAAACCTGCTGGTTTGGTTACTAACACGATTTACGTATGCGGCCTATAGAAGCTTGCGATACAAAAATATGACTAGCACCGTTACCTACGCTACCCTAATCCCCTACCCCGCGAAGCCTAAAAGGTAGTGTTATTTTACTGTGTTCTTCTGTAAGGTAGAGGTATCCCCAGCGGGCGCTCCAGTCGAGCCGAAAATCCTCTATGCCGTAGCTCTGTTAGTAATATCAAACGATACTAATAGAAATGGGAAATTACGCAAGTGGAAGGACGACACGTCAATATAACAAGCAGAGGCCGGGAACGCATTATTCAATCACTGCGGCCCCACTCCGTAGCGGCTGCAATTCGATAAATACACCCTACGATATAGGGTGACCACGCCGTTAGCATTCTATACACCTGTCTGATTTTGAAGCTGTAAAGGAACAATCTGCGGGCAAGTGCATATAAATTAATGTATGATGGTATGTGACTTAGGTTTAAATCATGTTTTTGCGTGTTCTTTTCTAGTAGTGGTTTTCAAAAAACCATTATACTAACTGTGACAACGTATAACTCTTTGCTTCTTCCATAAATATGTGCTTTGTAATTAACTTAATATAAATTCGTCTTGGCTCTAGTACCGATCATTGTCAATGAAGTCTTTATTTGGATATATGTGGTATATAATATATTCTCCTACAGGTATTTTTATATGTAGAAACTTACTTTGTTAACATAAAACGAAGAGGAGGGTACTGGTGCACTGAGATACAAGCTTGCGCTTAGTTCAGGTACCAGGCTCTCGCAATCTTATGAAATATACATATATTGTTTTAATTATAAGATATAACATGTAGATTGTTGGAGAAAAATAAATAAAGTTATTATTATTATTCTAGGTATTGTAATTTTGAAGGAGCAAACTGCGCATGGTAACAGGTGCTATTACCGGACATGCACACTTTAACAGACATCTTTTTGACTTAGGGGTCACGGACAGCCCCCTATGCAGAGGATGCATGGAGGCAGAAGAAACAGCTACTCACGTTCTGCTGGAATGCAACGGCGTGGCCGAATACCGGGCGAAATACCTCGGCTCACCGGGAAACCTTCAACAGGCAGTCACCAATGTGAAGGCCTTGGGGGCGTTCCTGATGGAGCTGGGCTGGCTGGAGTGATTCCGGCTATACACCTTCCTCACGCAAAACAGGCGTCACAAGGACGTCGAGTTGCGGAAACGCCCGTTGGAAGAAGAAGAAGAAGGAGACCGCCGAGCGGGATCGGGAGATGGTCGATCCCACTCGAAGGAGGCGGCGTCGGGCCAGGTAATGGTCTGATGCGCTGCCGAGGGTCACTGGTGAGCACGACGGAGCTTGTGCTCATGGAAGCGACCAGGGGGCCATTCGACTAACGGAAATGCTTTGGAAAACACCAACGCTTACGATTTAATTTTGTTATTTCTAGCCGCCTGAGGTTTTCAAATGCCTCGCGCTTTTTGGAGTTTACTCCTTAAGAATCATTTGCATATATAAGGGTTAGGGGCCCGGTATGAGAAAAATGTGAAGAGTAAAATCTATCGATGAATGACCTCGTTACGTTTTTGGTGCGAAAGAATTAAATTGAAACTACAGTATATTTTGTTAGACCGTAGATTTCTTTGTTAGTAAGGTGACGTTTTGCCTATATGTAGCTCCAAACATATTTACAAGCTGATGCAACGAACTACAGCGCCATCTGTTTTGATACATATGAACTAAAATTTTAAATGCACAAATGGCGTATACATAATCGCCCACCAAGGACAAACTGAGATTTGTCCTTACAAATATTTAACTTAACAACATGACTCTGTTATCGCCCACCATGACTTAAGGTAACAAAACAAATAAAAACATTACATAATTTATCAACATTCCTAATGATATATTCATGCACATCTGAAATTGAATATTGTAAACAAATTTTAATGTAAAATTTAGTTATAACGATTTGTTATAATAAATGTATATGAAATGAATCAATATATATTTATATATGTATATTAATTTCATTAATTTGTTAATTTACCCTTTCATACAGTATCAATCTTTTTTAAGTTAAATAAACTCTTTTTGCGTCTGGTTAGACTATCGAACTTAAGGAGTAAACTCCAGTCGTGCGTCGGAGCTGACACACACAATTTTTTTTTCTTTTGCATTGGTAATAACAATATTTAAAAAAAATAAGCGTGAGGTATGTGAAAACCATCGGCGGTTAGAAATAATAAATTAAATCGAAAGCGTTAGCGTTTTCCAAAGCATTTCCGTTACGCGAATGGTCCCCTGGGAGGGACGACACCCCCGCATGGTTGGGGGGTGTCGTAGGGGAGGTTGCGAACACTCCCCCGAGAAGGACTCCCCCTTGGTGAAAAAGGCTGCGGGTCTTCAGATGCCATACTTGATCCTGAGGCCCTGTTCAATGCCTGATGGCGGCATCCCTGGGGTTTTAAAAAAGGGTAATGTAATTTTACAATTTTTTTGATCATGAAACTGCTCGTTGTTAAAATCTAAACAAAATATTACTAGAAAATTTCCACGCGGACCAGGCAGCAAGCGGGACTTGAATCCGCATCCTTCGCTATCCGGGCGAATGTACTACTCTCTATCAATACATGAAACAAGGAGCTTGATGGCGCAAGTGGTCTGCGCGTTAGGCTGCGATCGTTGAAGTTAAGCAACTTTCGCAGTGGTCGGTCATTAGATGGGTGACCAAAAATTTACTATCTCGAACTCCTCCGAGCTTCGGAAGGCACGTTAAACCGTTGGTCCCGGCTGCATCTGCAGTCGTTAGCACCCACCAATCCGCACTTTGCCCGCGTGGTGGGTCATAGCCCAATCTCCCTATACCATCCTTGGGGAAGGCCTGCGCCCTAGCAGTGGGACATTAATAGGTTGATGATGATGTTGATACGATCTCCTATTCCTTCATAGAGTAAGGCAGTATTGAAGTACCCAGCAGATAGTTCGCTCCGGTCAGAGCAACACCACACTTTCGGTGAACAGTCTTCCATTTCTTCCTTATTAAGAAGATTAGGTCAGGGCTTGAAACCGGTTTCGAAACTACCGGTAAATAAAGGTTATTACCGGTTTTTAGTGAAGGTTTCGTTTGGAGCGCGTCCGAAATGAAAGCGGTACCTAAAACCTTAACAAACCGGTTTAATCCAGAGCGACACGTGCACGCGTAGCATCGCTTGAAGTTTGTTTTGTTTGAACTAATTAAGTCACAACTTGTTAATGCTCAGAGATTGATGCATTTATTGACACGTTTGCTAGCGTCTAGTGAGTCAAGTTATTCATTTATTATCGATGCCGTCAGTAAGAGCGAAATGAAACCCTTTAATAACCGCGAAATTGATTCAAAACCTATTTGATTTCGCTTTTTAGGAAAACCGGTTTTTTAAGGTTAAGGTAGAGCCAAACCTAAATAATACGTATTTGTTTCTTAGGTTTTCACGCACATCACTCATTAAATAAAACTAGTTTTTACGGGTTAATGCACGAAAACTTTATTTATTTATTGACGTTTCGTAGCCTTTACATGCTACGTCGTCAGAATAAAACTTTTATTTAATTTGTCGAGCTACCTTCGGAGCCTGTAAAGGCTACGAAACGTCAATAAATAAATAAAGTTTTCGTGCATTAACCCGTAAAAACTAGTTTTACTAAATAATACGCTCCTAATGTACTTGACACTGATGATGATGATGATGAAATGATGATATAGGAATGTCCTTGACAAGTGCTAAGAAATGGATACCCTAGCAGCATTACAATGGTACCTTGTCGACGATGACGCGGACACGTTTGCGATGCGACTGGACGTAGTGTAGTGCAGGTCCCGACCCCGCGAACATGGCTGAAGTTAACCTGGAGTTCCTGCAGGACCTGATCAAGGATGAGGAGCCTGATGTGATCATCAACTACTTCGAGGTCTGTATAACAAGGTGGTTGCATGATTCTCTTTTATTTGGCAATTCGGTCTCTACAGGTCTCTACTGGTTAGAAAGATAACTAGCCTATTTCGTTTACACTGTTCCATGTTCCTGTAGTAGGAAAACAAGGTTATTGTTACTCCACAGGGGAAAAAGATACAGATTTCGCCTTAGGCACATACTCTGTCATACAAATGTAGTTACTATTCGACAATATATTTTTCGTTTCTACTTTATATATAAATCTAAGTGGCCCGTCCTCGCTTCGCTTCGGTGTAGAGCTGAAGTGTAGACTATAGTTTTTGTTCTCAGGCTTGTATTATACACAATGACATTCATCTATGATTCTTCTTATACCTGTATGCAAAGTCTCAGCCCGATCGGTTTTTAAATTGAAAAAGTTTCATACAAACTTTCATTCCCTATTTTATCCCCTTGGGGGTAGAATTGATCAAAATCCTTTCTTAGCGGATGCCTACATCATAACATCTACCTGCATGCCAAATTTCAACCCGATCCGTCCAGTGGTTTGGGTTGTGCGTTGATAGATCACTATGTCAGTCAGTCACCTTTGAGTTTTTTTTTTTTTTTTTTTTTTTATAGTTAAGTCCGACAAATGACTCCACCCCACCTGATGTTAAGTGAAGGTGAAGTCCAGACGCGAAGATAGCTGATACAGCAGTTCTACCTGCCACACCAGCCATCCTCACCCTGCCGGCCTGCATGTTGCTTCTTCACGCCTCTTTTAAAGGATCCCAGGTTGTAAGAATGAGGGAACACGTGAGCGGGCAGAGCATTCCATTTACGGATAGTGCGACAAAGAAATGAGTCACCAAATTTCTTTGTACGCGTTGGAATTGTGGCCACAGTTAGACGATGACAACGTAGGCCAGCGCGCGTGGTCCTCTGAAGGAAAGGGGAAGGTGGGATAAGAGAGAATAACTCCTCAGAACACTCGCCGTGGTACAAACGATAGAACGCGCTTAGTGACGCCACGTCACGGCGTAATTGAAGAGGCTCAAGGTGTTTATATATATGTATAGATTCTGTGCCTTTAGTGAAAAGGGATTTATTTTGAAACTAGTGATTTTTGGGAATTCAGCAGTTTTTTTTAATTCTACTGCAAAGGTCATTAGGAATTAAAAAATCATGCTTCATGGCTATTGGAGGTCTTGTTTTGCAAAACATACTACGTTTTTGGTGAAAGATGTGTAATGTAATAATAATCAAGTAGTGTGTTTGAAAAATAATGTACTTGAGTGTTTTTTTGAAATGATAAACCCCGTTAAATCACTCAGCACGAAACTTTATATTACTCGTAGTTTAAAGAGACAAATGAAATAATTAATCATTAATACACCACACTGAATTGACCTTATTGTAAAATAACACATATTGT
Source organism: Chilo suppressalis (assembly GCA_902850365.2). NCBI lineage: Eukaryota > Metazoa > Arthropoda > Insecta > Lepidoptera > Crambidae > Chilo > Chilo suppressalis. The sequence continues at coordinate 21,025,011 of OU963913.1, read as the reverse complement.
GTTATTTCTGTAGAATTTTATTTTTAATTCTTCTTTTAAACCAAGTTGTAGGTAAGACATAAGTCATTACTGTATAAGGAATCAATACAGGATCATGTAATTTAAGAGCCCTTTCACATTTTTTGCAAGAGATCGTAATTTTAGAAACGCCGCATTTTCACCTTTAAATTTTTTTGACTATTCCAATAGAAGAAAACAGTAGATTTATTCTTCCTATTGAAAGTTAATGTAGAATATTTACAAATACTATTTTCCTTTTTTTGTACTGATCGTTCTAGCGCAGCTAGTTTACGAAAAATTTGCACAACTTCAAACGCCTGAATCTCTAAATAATGTTCAATAAATTAGATCAAATTAATTACTACGACATCAGAAATATGTTTTTGTTGTAACATAATGTATAAGAATTTTGATTTTCCATCTCATTAATTATCAAAAAAAACATCTAACCTCCGTGAGTTTTCCCAAAAAACAATGCAGGTTTACCTCGTATTTTGATATTGAATTAAATAGCATTACTATCAAAAACTTTCATAAAACTAATCTACCATCATTGAACTTCTGAAATATGTATATATATTTCTATAATTGCTTCATTAATAATTATTTTATAAGACTCGAAACATCACCCGTAAAATGAAATATATACTAGTGCAAATCTACCTGCGCGACGATCAGTACGGCAGCGGCGCAATTTTGTAAAAGGCCTCTTAAGAAAAAAATCCTCTAAAAATTGCCACTTATTTTTATATTAACCAATTTTCGATCGAATTGGATTTTACAACAATCTAAGTATCCTAATAATTATGTTTGTATTGTAAAATTAAATATAAGTTGCGATAGTGATGCAATAAGCTAGAATTAAAGACATAAATAAATCTTATTTTATTGAAGGACTCCTAAAATATTTTCCCTGATCTGTACAATCTTTCATAACCATAATCTTTCAACCTTACATAATAACGTGGTTAGTAGGAGATTTTGGCGGGATCGGAAAGCGTCACTCTTAGCAGTTTTGTTTTTCTTGTTAAAAATTATGTTGTGGCGGATGTTGGTGTCTAATAATGGTGGATCATTAACCACTAAGTGTTCGGGAACATGCACAAGTGTTGGCAAGTGAAACAAAATAGCGGAAAGTGACTTTCGACGTTCCCTCAAGAAGTCCACGGGGAGGTTCCAGTAAATTCCCACACATTTACTGAAACACAGGGGGAGAAAAAAAGGGGATAGTATTGAAATAAATCACATACGTTATCAGTTATCCTGAAGTAAATACAGTGCCGTCTTTAACCTATTCGAGACCCTGGGCATATCAGGATAATGGGGGCCCCTATGACCCCCGTTTGGTGATTTAACAGGAACTAGGGACTTTGTATTTGATCTGAGGGGTGCCCTATCGATTGCGGGGCCTTGGGCACTTGCCCAAAGTGCCCACTGGGAAAGAGGGGTCTGAGTAAATATATACTATTTTTTATAGCATATATATGCTACAACATTTGTGTAGTAAGCAGGGCCCATTTTTTTCTCTTTTACCCCAGCATGTGACACGTCGTTGTCTAGAGCTCATTGAGTGGGATATGAATATAGTTTTTATCACTTTCAAATATTAAATAACAGAAAAATAGGGAACAGTTAAAGTTAAATTTTTTGGACCATTATTACGGGGTCTATCTCAAAATTAAAACTAAGTTAGGAATGTGTATGGCTATTATGATGAGTACGCTGGTGTATCGTCTATGTTGTATTTAAACAACAAATACTTGATTGATTACCATCGATTTCTGACTCACTTGTCCGATTATTTGTTTAAAAATGTCAAAACGAACAATTCTCCCTTTGTAGAGAATGCGTAATTTGCATTTAAGACTTTCTAATAACAAGGAAACTGTGTTAATATAGATGAAAGATCTTTGAAATTTAATCTGATTTGATTTATTTACAATGCAATAGATTATGTTATAGATCTATAACATGATCTATTGTGCATGCATTGTTAATAATCAAATCCGAAACCGATCAATCCGAATTTTATAGATAAAATTGGAATAGTCGTTTGTATTTCGGAATCACGTTTAAAATCGTAAACTCTTTATTCCTGTCTATGGGAAAAACTCCAAATAAGTTATAGTAAACACAGGAAGGCGGCAAAAATATGATCTCAGAAAAAATCTACCATTGTTTTGAATTTTTTGTAAGCAAATAAGCCTATGGTGGATCAGGAATCAAATTAGCTAATAGTAAATACCAAAAAAAAATTATATTTCTTATCGGCCTTTTTTTTAACTTTTAGATCTTTTGCACGCCTCACAACGCGTAATAGTAGATTTTTTTCTGGAGTGCTTTACTCTCGATGGGCCACTGTGACGATTTTACAATATAAAATCGCTCTTATCTCCCAAGTTAGACACTAAATTAATAAAAAAAGTTGTTTTGAAAAGTAGACATATTAAATTATAAAGTCAGCGTATTTTTTCATTTATTTTTTTAATATATATATAACAAAAAAATGTAGTTAAAAAAATATTAGTACTGCTGTCCGTTGGTCTGTGCACTTGTTTGTCTGCACGTTTTAGAAAAATATACGCAATTAATTGTAATAAATCCTTTTGAATTAATTTCCACTTATACTGAGGATGAACCCTATTTCTTATCATGGTTGAACTGATAACCGTTTTAAAGATATTAATGAAATTCAATGGAATTTATTTACTGGGTTTCTGTTTCGTGAATTTGAGGCGTGCACTTTTGGATTTTCCAAATTTATTAATAATAAAAAAACTCGATTTAAATAAATATTTTTTATTGATTTCTTTATATTACACAATGAGAGCATGATGTAAAAATAAATGCATGCGCATAATATCGCCAAATTCCTGTCTTGTAAACAAACTTGTTATATTTGGAACAGTCATAAAGAATCATAATTTACATGACAGACTGTCACATATTGCCGCCTTCCTGTACCTAATCTTAATCTAACTAATGTTTGTGTTTATCTAGAGCACAAGATTTGGATTTTTTTGTTTAGTTTTTTCTAGAATGAGAGTGTAAAGATCTACCTTAAGTAAGAAAATGGAATATTAACTACTTACCTTCTTGTTTGAAAGTTTTTTAAAAAAAATTAAGCCGTGGTTTTGGAAAACCGAAACCCATAAGGTATAGATAGATAGATAAACACTTTATTACTCACACATACACAATTAAAGGGTTTTTTTTTTTTTTTTTTTATAAATAGATCCGACCAATGACTCCACCCCACCTGATGTTAAGTGAAGGTGAAGTCCAGACGCGAAGATAGCTGATACAGCAGTTCTAACTGCCACACCAGCCATCCTCACCCTGCCGGCCTGCAAGTTGCTTCTTCACGCCTCTTTTAAAGGATCCCAGGTTGTAAGAGGGAGGGAACACGTGAGCGGGCAGAGCATTCCATTTACGGATAGTACGACAAAGAAATGAGTCACCAAATTTCTTTGTACGTGTTGGAATTGTAGCCACAGTTAGACGGTGACAACGTAAGCCAGCGCGCGTGGTCCTCTGAAGGAAAGGGGAAGGTAGAATAAGAGAGAATAACTCCTCAGAACACTCGCCGTGGTACAGGCGATAGAACGCGCTTAGTGACGCCACGTCACGGCGTAATTGAAGAGGCTCGAGGTGTTTAGTCACCTCCTCATCGCCTATGATGCGGATTGCGCGCCGCTGTAACCTATCCAAAGCATCGAGCAAGTACTTAGCGGAGCCATCCCAGAGGTGCGAGCAATATTCCACGCAAGACCGCACCTGCGTCTTATACAACAAGCACAGTTGCTCGGGCGTGAAAAAACGCCGCACCTTGTTCAGGACTCCGAGTTTGCGTGAGGCTGTTTTTATCACACTTTCGATGTAATTCTTTGGATTTAAGTCACAGCGAATCTCCATACCGAGCATGGTGATACTGCTCTCTAGCTCCAGTGTTGTGCCCTGAAGAGAAGGACATAAAAGGAATGGCGACGTTTTTGCCGTGAAAGCACAGACCTGGGTTTTCTTAGCATTGAACTCAACCAAGTTCTTGGTACCCCATACAGAAATGTGGTCCAAAGCTTGATTGAGCTCAATGACAAGATTCTCCCGTTTCTCCTTGGTTACCGCCTGCCCAGCCGCTGCTTGTCCGAGATACCCCGCATGCACTGTACTATCGTCTGCATAGCAATGAATATTCCCAAGAGGAATTAAGTCATTGATATGCAGCAGAAAGAGAGTGGGGGATAGGACGGAGCCCTGGGGAACGCCGGCATTCACTGACATGAACCGCGAACTGCTACCATCCGTAAGGACACGAATTCTACGCTCATGCAGGAAGTCAGCTACCCAAGAACAGAACTGGGCCGGCAGACCGTATGCCGGAAGCTTGGAGAGAAGACTTTTGTGCCAGACCCTGTCGAATGCCTTGGCAATGTCAAGGCTAATAGCCAACGACTCGCCTCGCTTGTCGATAGCCTCACCCCAGATATGAGTCAAGTACGCTAAAAGATCACCCGTCGATCGTTTCGGTCTAAAACCATATTGACGATCATTGATCAGGGAGTGATCCTCTAGGTAGCGGGTCAGATGGTTGTTAAGGACCTTTTCTAGGACTTTACATAATACTGAGGTGACTGCTATTGGCCGGTAGTTAGCCGGGTCTGAGTGATCCCCTTTTTTGGGTACCGGTTGCACGTTAGCATCTCTCCAAGCTTCCGGCACACGCCCCTAAGAATACGAGCACTGGTACAAACGCGTGAGCACGGGAGACAACTCCGCTGCACATTTTTTCAGTACTACTGCTGGGATGCCATCGGGTCCACTAGCTTTCCGGACGTTGAGTGATTGCAATTCGGCACGAACCTCACGCTGCCTGATTTTGATATCCGGCATCATTGTGCCACAATGAGGTAATGATGGTGGCGGTGCATTGCAATCATCGATTCGGGAGTTAGCCGCAAAGAGTTTTGCCAGTAAATCGGCTTTCTCCTGCGGCTTATGAGCTAGTGTTCCGTCTGGGCATCTCAGAGGTGGCAGCGAGGGCTGGCAGAAGTTCTTTTGCACGGCCTTGGCCACACGCCAATAGCTACGGGAGCCCGTAGGATGCGTTATAAGTTCGTGACCAACACGTGCTACGCGCTGGGCATCCGCTCTGATGTAAGCCTTCTTACAGGCCTTGGAAGCAATATTGTAGGCTGCTTTTAGTGAATCGACCCCGGGATCCTTCATAGCGCGGCCTCTGATCCAAGCACGATATGCCGCTTGCTTACGCGAAGCAGCTTCAGCACAGTCGTGATTGAACCAGAGGTTACGTGTGCCCTTACTGATGAGATTGGAATGAGGAATATAGTATTCCATACCCATTACAATCTCCTCAGTAATAGCAACGGCGCTGGCTGATAGGTCCTTGTCACTGAAGCAGCGCTGCTTCCAAGGGACGGACGCAAAGTAGTCACGCATACCGTCCCAATCTGCCGACCCATAATGCCAAATCCGGCGTTTTACCACCGTTGGACGTGGAGGCTGAGTGATCTGAGTGATCTGAAGAGCCCAGGGGGGCTCCTACGACAACCTGATAGCCCTGTGGATGGGTCGTGAGCAGAAGGTCCAGTAATGAAGGCGCTTGACTTGAAATATCTGGAATCCTGGTTGGCTGATCGACCAGTTGTTTCAAGTCCTGCGTGAGAGCGAACGCGTGAGCAGAGATCCCTGCATGGTCAGTTTTCGAGGAACTTAACCACAAATTGTGGTGAGCATTAAAGTCCCCCAAAAACACCAATTCTGCATTGGGAAATTGCTCCTGCGCGTCATCTGCTGCCCGACTAAGATGTTCGAAAAGTCGAGTTGTCTCAACATCGCCAGTGTGGGATCTGTAGAGGCACACGTAGACTCTGGCCTGGGGACCAGAATCGACGTGTACCCCCAACATGGAGAAGGAGGGATCTTCCAAGCAGCGAAGACGGCGACAACAAACATCCGCCCGAACATACAGGCATACACCGGCTTTCGCTTTGAAGGACTCTTCAAGCACGTAGCCGGGATAATTAAGGTAGCCTGTGTCAGCAGGCGGAAGTATTTGTGTCTCCGTCAGGAACAACAATGCTGGCCGTGCTGTCTCAAGATGGTGGTGGACAGCATTGAGGTTAGAGTGGAGTCCGCGTATGTTGCAGAACTCGACCTCAAACAGCGTTGAAGGCGTGGGGGTGTGCACCGCTGTACGTCCAAACTTTGTTTTGAGAGCTGCCATTATGGAAGTGATAAAGAGACGTGAAACGAGTGGACGTTGTCGCGACAAGACCGGGCAAATTAGGGAGGCATGTTTCCCCGAATAATTGCCTGCAGAGGATATACGCCGACCCGCCGGACGGAAGGGCCCCCGCACCCCCCCGGAAGTGGCCGCCGGGACCCCACGCCCCGGTCACCAACCGGCACGACGGTCCACCCCGTGATTATGCGTGACATGATGGGGCAGCCTCGCGAACTGGTTAGGAACGCTTGGGCCCCTGTACTGTGCCACGGGCGGCCAGCGGGACAACCGTTTCTACGGGTCTCCCTGGCCGGCGGGTCGATGTAGTCCTCCCGGCATCGGTTCGACGGATGCCTCGCCCTGGACCGAATCCGTCGCGACAACCTACACTCAAGCCCTGGTTGTACGCTGGCTGACCCCGAAACGCGCGAGAAGCACTTCACGGGTTTTTCACCATGCGCACGGTGGTAACAAACCAGGCGGGTGTTAGGCACCCTACCACCAGCAGAGTGGATGGAAGCTCCGATATCCCTTAGTCGCCTCTTACGACACCCACGGGAAGAAAAGGGGCGGTGAGTTGTATTCTTTCTCCGTCACCGCACGGATAAACAAAATTTTATTTACGTACGCGATTACGCGATTTTATTTAATTTACAAAACAGATAGTCAACTGTGGTGGGTAAAGGCGGTCTTATAAGTCGAAGGATAGTTTAACAGAGATAGAAGAGTAATGTGCCAGCAAAATATAAAATAAATTATAAATAACAATACATATATTATATTAAATACATACAATGCATATAGGTACTGATGTAAATATAACATAATATTAATAGAATAATATATACATATACACTACAAATATAAGTTATACGTTGCAAAATAGGACCTTGATAAAAGATGTTCATGAAGATTGTTCTTGAAAGTTGCAAGATATATAGGTAGGTAATATAGTTCGTAACTGCATTGTTAACAAATTCAAGCAGCAGGTGGCAGGTCAAATTTTCAAGCATCTTTGGTGCCATGTTAGGGCACAGGCCTTCCCTATGGATAGAATAGGGCCCAGTGCGGATTGGCGGGTGCTAACAACTGCAACAAATTATTTCACCTATTAATAATAACGGTCAAATTATCTGTTTATCCATTTCTGTTGGACACATTTATTGCAAAGTATATCGTTTGTTAACTTTGTTTTTCCATGCCTTAGGAGGACCCAGTAGGAACTGGGGTATGAAAATATGCAAATCCAATTAATTTATATATATTTTATTTTGACCCATTCGGTGTCGAGATGGATGTTTTATCAAGTAAAAGATGGTAATTAATTAGATATGAAAACTTTTATTCTTCAACTGCACAGCAAGAATACGATGTACAATAAAACATAGAGTGTCATAGACAGTGTTGTCACCTGGTTAAACTTTTTGAAAGCTTATTTAACTCAACAAGACCCTTGGTCCGTGGGGTCCTAGCGCTGTAAGGCTTTTTAAGGAAATATCAAAAAGGTTAGTCGACATCACAAAAGACCGAAGAGCTGTCAGCTACCTCGGACAAAGAATTAGTCTAGCTATTCAAAGGGTGAACACTGCCAGTATAAATAATAATAAATAGTAAATATTTCCGACACTCACACCAATTAGCCTAGCCCCAAAGTAAGCACTATAAGGCTTGTGTTATGGGATGCTAGGGTAACGGATAGAATACATATACTGTACATATATAAGTATATTTATATAAATACATAATAAACATCCATGACTGGAGTACAAATGCTCGTATTCATCACACAAACATCTGCCCCCACCGGGATTTGTACCCGGACCTCTCGAGTCGGCGACAGCCATGAAACCCGGCGTACAAACCACTCGGCCACGGAGGTCGTCTAGTATATTTGGAACCTTGCCTAAAGGGACTCCTTTTAATAATGTATTTTAAATATTAACTGTATTTATTTATATAATACTAGCTGACCTAGCAAACTTCGTACCGCCCTAAAAATAGGGGCTGGTGGTAAAAGGGTTGAATGCATTTTTTAATACAACATTATAAAAAATAAAAATAAATGTTAGGGGTATACAACCCTTATCACGACTTTTTGGCGGATCGGAAAGCGTCACTTTAGCAGTTTTGTTTTTCTTGTTAAAAATTGTGTTGTGGCTCATGTTAGTGTCTAATAATGGTGGATTATTAATCACTAAGTGTTCGGGAACATGCACAAGTGTTGGCAAGTGAAACAAAATAGCGGAAAGTGTCTTTCGACGTTCCCTCAAGAAGTCCACGGGGAGGTTCCAGTAAATCCCCACACATTTACTGAAACATAGGGAAAGGGAGATTGACTTAACTGCCACTTACTTTGACTTAATATAATACTTTGACCACGAGTGCTATAGAATTTGTAAAAATGTTTAACACTTGACATTGGCTAAATGCACAAGCCGTGCGAAGCCATTTAGGAAAAAAAACCTTTATCACTTAGGGTTACGAAAATAGATAGTTGCCGATTCTCAGACCTACTGAATATACATATAAAATATAAAAATCGGTCAAGCCGTTTCGGACGAGTATGGTAACTAACACTGTAACACGAGAGTTTTATATACAGGGTGTAAAAAACCTATGACAAAGACTTAAACTACGCATTCTGTACACCCAAATAAGTCATATTACAAAATATTATACCTGGGAAAATTTTGTATTTTTAAGTTAAAAAAAAACTTTTTTATCCAGTACGCATTGTATAGCGACGCAAATAATGTGCCTGTGTGTATGTGTATGCGTGTGTAAGTGCGTCGATAAATAAAGTTTCTAAATAACGTTTTGAAAATATTAATGTATAAATCTTGAAAAAATATTTTGGCTTTGACCTTCAATATCTCCATAACCATAAATTTCCCAGGTATGGTTCAGAAGAAAAAAATGATCGTCATGATGTGGAAAATACGTGGCCTATGACTTCGTTATCGGTTTTTTCACACCCTGTATAGAATAAGACTAATCTTGATTATCCGCCAATCTCGCAATGTCATTAGGAGTATTTTCTAAATGAATTAAAAATGTGTTTATCCCCAGGGGGCGCCAGGCTCAAAGCGCGGTGACAACTACACCTCGATGGTATACCGCATCACCCTCAAGGGGACCAGACGGCACACAGACCCTGACGGCTCCAACGCAACCCAAGAGCCTTGGGAGAGCTCAATCATATACAAATGTCTTCCCGAAAGTATACACCTCAGAGACGCTTTCAAAAGCGACGTGCTCTTCTGCAACGAAGTCGCTTTCTACAACAAAATCTGGCCGGCGCTTACCAGCTTCCAGAATCAATGGGAAGGATTGAAAACGCCCTTCAAATCAATCCCCAAATGCTACTTGGCACAAAGCGATACGGTAGTCTTGAAAGATCTGAAGAGGCTTGGTTTCGTCATGCCCGATAGAAGGAAGGGATTGAGCATCGAGCAAGCCTATTTTGTGATGAAACACCTGGCACATTTCCATTCTCTCTCACTAGCTATGAAGTGCCACAATCCTGAAGATTTCTACGAGCTGCTTAACGTGAAAGATGGAATATCAGAAGGTAGAGTACAAGTCAGATAATGCAACCTCCATACATTGTCAGCGGGTTAACTCATAAATCGTAAAAGGTAGATCAAGGAATGGCCATACTCAAAGACGTCTTTTTTATTTTAAAAAGGGTGGCAAACAAGCTAGTGGCGTCCACAGCCTATAGACGCTTGCGCAGGGCCGGATTTGGGATTGTGGAGGCCCCGGGCCACTTAGGATTTGTATTCTTGTTAACCCATCGAAATGTTGTTATTTCTTAAGCTGTTGTGGAGGCCCCTGGGCCACAGCCCCACCTGCCCTGCCTTAAATTCGGCCCTATTGGCAAGTACCACCCCACTCAGCCATTAAGCGATTGGGGTACTCCCTCAAGATGGGTAGTGAATTGGAAGTGCTTATCAGGCCCATTTGAGATTTTGATATTTCACTGATTGCCTGATTGGAGTGAACAAATATAGATCAATGATTTCTGTTATTTAAGATTAATATAATCAAATAATCATGTATGTTAGATGTACAAAGTACTGTAGGTAAAGGTAAAGGTAAAAGTCCAAAAAAAAATATCAAAGGAAAAGATGTTTACTAGTTGGAATTTGAAAGATTGTTTTTTCCCAAGTCTCTATTGTGGGGGCCCCCCGTTTGTGGAGGCCCCGGGGCTTTCGCCCCGGTTGCCCTCCCCTAAATCCGGCAGTGCGATTGCGATACCAAAAAGATCCTTCGCGCTGATGCCTTCCCTGACCCAATCCCCTACCCCGTGGAGCCCTGGAGCCTTACTTACCGACAGAAACACCAAAAGGTAGTGTTATTTTACTGTGGTCTTCTTTAAGGTGAAGGTCACTTCCCCAGGCAGGCGCTCCAGTAAGAGCGAAAAATTCGCTATACCGTACCTCTCTTTCCAAGTTGAATGTCATTTAGAGTCACGAGCTGCCTGTTATATTCATTTCTATAGTAAAAGCTTTTAGTATCGGTCAGAAAGTAATGGTGGCGCCTCCTGAGACCTCTGCTCCGTGTGCAAGAACACCCTGCACAATAAAGCCACAAAGCCGCCACTGGACAATGTCTTTAATTGCACCTTACTCACATCATCATCAGCCTATTAATGTCCCCACTGCTGGGGCACAGGCCTTCCCTATGGATGGAATAGGGAGATTGGGCTATGACCCACCACGCGGGCCCAATGCGGATTGGTGGGTGCTAACGACTGCAGATGCAGCCGGAACCAACGGCTTAACGTGCCTTCCGAAGCATGGAGAAGCTCGAGATAGTAAATTTTTGATCACACATCCGATGACCGACCACTGCGAATGTTGCTTAACTTCAACGATCGCCCCCTCACCTGCACCTTACTACACAGCATATAACCCCACCCTTACTTCCAGTATTCTTCGTAGCAGAAAACGAGGACTATTACAAGAATTACTACAAAGAGGCTGCGCTCAACGCGATCTCCATGGTGGAGACAGAACTGCAACATCACCCCAAAAAAGACGTCTACTTGGAGAAGTTCAGGCGGTTCTGTTGCGAGGACACCTTCTTCCAGACGATGGTGGATCTAGTGACTCCCAAAGAGCCGCTGGCCGTCATCTGTCATGGGGACTGCTGGACCAACAATTTCCTGTTCCGATATGTCGACGGCGATATTGCTGAGGTAATATTTTAATGAGTATCTATAGTCATCTATTGGCCGAAAAACTGTTTTAGTTATTCTATCAATTCTTCATATTATTGCCTTCTGTCAAAGAGTAATGGACCAAGGATGCAAGTGGTCGTATCGGATATATCCAAATATTTTGATCTGTGGGTTATTTGTTGGGTCCCGAGTCCTGTATAGTCCTGTATATTCAAAGGGCATACCACTCTACCAATAGGGATGACGACTATTTTTTTTTCTTCGTTTATCAGGTAGATTATCAAAAAGTATTGGACACGTGTTTTTTCTTTTTTCACATAATATAAACATTGCAGAGATATATTGATTTGAAAAAAAATACGTGTCCATTATTTTTTGATCATCTAACTGACGGACTTAATAGAATTTCGTTTACTGTACGTCATCACCGCTATTTCCGGCCCAACTTTTTCGACAATTTTGGCGAATAAATTGAACACAAATAAGGACTGAATAACCATGTAAATTGCTATCATAAGACTGGCCATTTTGTTCCTATGCGACTTTCCTACTTACCTATCTATAAAACGTTATTGACAGATGTATCTAGTGGACTTCCAGCTGGCCAGATACGCGTCTCCCGCCCTGGACTTGGCTTACGTCACCTATATGTGTCTGGAGAAACCTCAGAGAGATGAACACCTGTCATCCCTCCTGGAGTACTATGCCGATGAGCTCCACAAGAGGCTGATGGAGATGGGAGACGAGGACTCAGTCTTCTACACGAGTCTGACTAGGGACGTGATGTACGAAATGTGAGTAGACAGATTTACGTTAGACAATGGCTGGTCTTGTCCCAAAGTCAAGTGACTTCATTATCAGCATCATCAGCATATAAAATGTTCCCACACTGGTCAGTGTCCTCTGTTTATATATTTTAAAAGGGTATTATTTTAATTTTAAAAGGGTAATGATGGTAAACAAGCGTATGGTCCGCCTGAATGTAAGCGGACACCATAGCTTATAACGCTTAAGATACGAAGGCGGGATGATAAGTAACTAGCCTCTGCTATTTAAATCGTTATAATTTAAAAAATATATTTGTAATTTTTAATTCCTATCTTTGGCCACCTGTGTTCTAAATTTAAATTTGGTGGCATGAAAATTTTATTGATTTTTTGTCATCTGAAAATATATTTCGTCAATTGTTTTCAAAATGGATAAAATTGAACAAAGAGCGGCGATAAAGTTTCTTCATATGAAGGGCATGAAGGGGAAAGATATCTATGACGAGTTAAAGAATGTTTTAGGTGGATGTGCTCCTTCTTATGCCACAGTAAAAAACTGGGTGGGTGAGTTTAAACGCGGTCGTACATATGTCCAAGATGAAGCCCGCCCTGGACGTCCAAAAAGCGTCACGACTCCGGAAATGGTCGTGAAAGTACATGATATGGTTTTAGCAGATCAGAAGGCATTACTGCTTTAGAACGAAGATGGAATAAGTGCGTGGAGGTTCACGGAGACAATGTCGAAAAATAAAATTAATTTTATCACGGAAAGTTAAGTGTTTTCTTATTAGGCTAGTTACTTATCATCCCGCCCTCGTACCAAAAATATCATTTTTTTAACGGGGAGAATGCGTTTAAGCACCGTCCCCGCCCACTGGGCTAGAGAGCGGGGATGTGCGGGACTCTCCCGGTTAAAGAGATAGCCGGGAATACTCCACTAAACTCCCCGGGAACTTCACCTCGCCATAATTGAGCGGGCCACGAGCATGCGCAGGGCGCTGGCTCGTGTAGGCCTACTTGGAGGACCGTGGCCTACCTTGACCCAATCCCCTACCCTGTGCCCGAGTGGCGGCGCTAGACCACATGTGGACGTCGGCGACATCAAGTTCGCGAGGCCTATTTTACTTCGCAGTAAAAAACCGTTGAATTAAGTGAGCCAAATTATAAAATAACGTATGAGTAAACGAGTTTTATTGTTGATAATCAAATGATGACAAAAAAAAATAGAAATTTAATTACAAAAGTAGTGTTGCCAGACAGACGATTCTGAATACCTGTAAAGTACTACTCGCTTCCATCACGCACGTGTTCAAAAATAATAAAAGTTTTTCCCCGAATTGTTCGGGGTCGGCTACCTAAGCCAGGCCAGGAGAAACGATAATAAATAGGTAAAATATCTACTTATTAGCCATCGTCACTTATTGGCCACACTGCACATGATCGGTGAAAAATAAGAAATATGGAAGGTCCTGCCATCTATAATTTTAATAAAGAACTACTTTTCTATACAGGTTACAATTTAGTTCATTTTTTTTCCGCTGCAGAACCTACCGCCAATCTGAGCCGCCATTTTTTGATAGTTGGCGAACAGAAGCCTCCGTGAACGTATCCTCTCAGTGTAGTTGATAACGGAAGATATTTTTTCAAAGACATAAATTAATTGTAATTTTAAGAGTATTGCGAAAGTGTTTTGTATTATTCGTGTTGCTTTAATGGTAAGTTTTGTTATTCTAATAACGTATTTCGTATTATTCTAATAAAACTTTAGTTTTGAAGGGTGGCCAGTAACTGAATGATTATTTTACATATTTTTATTTATTGGCCAGGCCTGCCAATAACTAAATTAACTTATGGTCATCGAATTAATACGAATTTATACCTTCTTTCTCATATTTGTATGGTTTAGAATCCATAGACAAGAAATCATCAATTTCTACTGATGGGTTTCAGTTACTGGCATAGGTGGCTAGTAACTAAAAGCAATGGCCAATAACTAAACTAACCAAGTTTCTTTTACAGACGTCTAGAATATAAGCGAGATGGCATCTAAGCGACGACAGTATTCCCAAGAAGATCTTAACAATGCTTTGAAATTTATAGAAAACAAGGAAGGGTCCATTCGTGAAGCGGCAAAGAAATTCAATGTTCCAAGAAGTACCCTACAATTCAAGGCTGAGAATCCTCATATTAAGCCAAAATCAGGCCCTGACCCAATATTAAGTGAAGATGAAGAGCGAGAATTATCCAAATTTATTACAGACTTAGCCAGGCAAGGGTTTCCTCTGAAAAAAGATGATTTACTTCTTTGTGTACAAGATTTCTTAAACAAAAATCCTAGACCGAACCCATTTCGAAACAACAAGCCAGGGGAGACTTGGTTCAAATCTTTTATGAAACGTAACCCGAATATTACGTATCGTACATCTGAGGGAGTTACCAATGCCAGTGCTTGCGTTTCTGAACAAGATATCAGGAAATGGTTCTCAGAAATTAATCAATATTTTGCTGAAAATGGACTGGAAGGCGTGCTCAATGATCCAACTCGCATTTTTAATGCTGATGAGACGGGCTTTAATATTTGTCCGAAATCAGGCAGAGTTCTGGCTGAGAAAGGAAGCAAGAATGTGTACCAAATAGAAAAAGCATCAGCCAAAGAAAATATTACTGTGATGTTTACTTTCTCCGCATCAGGTCACATTTGTTATCCTATGATTATTTATCCATACAAAAGGATACCCGACAAGGTCACCATAAGCGTACCATCTGGATGGGGAATTGGCAGGAGTGACACAGGCTGGATGACTTCTGGAGTTTTTCATGATTACATCGCTAATTGCTTTAATAAAGAACTATTGGACAAAAACATTCAAAGGCCAGTAATTTTGTTTGTAGATGGGCATAAAACACATATAACCATTGAGGTATCTGAACTGTGCAAAAACCTGCAAATTCATTTGATCGCTCTTTACCCAAACGCTACGCGTATATCACAACCAGCAGACGTCGCAGCATTTAGGCCCATCAAGGTTGGTTGGAAAAAGGCACTTCATGAATGGTATGCAGAGAATAATCATCAGGTGTGTATGACCAAAGAAAAGTTTGCTCCCTTGTTAAAGAAGGTTGTTGCATCATGTACAAAACCAGAAACACTAATCAATGGTTTCCGGGTGTGTGGCTTGCATCCCTTTGAACCAAACAATGTGGATTACTCAAAATGCATACCCAATTCCAAGTCACCAGAAGCTGAAACTACCAATCTAGCCTCAGTGCCTGAAGCTCAGTTGCAACTTTCATATTCCGATTTCTGCAACACAGTTGGAATGTCAAATATAAATAAATGCCATAAAATGTTTGAGGGACATTTAGATGTACAAGATGAATCAGATGATTTTTTAATTGTGTACAAACTAGGCAGATATTTAGTAACAGAGTTACTGAATTCAACACTTCACCTGTTATGGAAAATAGTTGTGATGAACATGTGATCCTCACAACAGAAAAAAGCGATATTATCCTCGATGAACAAACTGGCGAACTGAGACATATAAATAATACAACTCAACAAAAGTTTTCAAAAGAAACAGAAAATGCCACAAATGTAGAGGTACCAGTAGATAATAGGCATGTTCAAAAAGAAATAATTCACGAGCAACCAGGTCCATTTCAGCAGCTTCACCCAAATAAGATTATAACGATTATATCAAACGAACCACTGTTAGATTATTTAAAGAAAAGGAAACCAAACTCACCAAAAAGGCAGGGTAAGCGCCAAATAGAAAGATTACCTTTTGCACTTACCTCCGATGTATACCAAGAAAAGATGAAGACAAAACAATTAAAAAAGAAGGAAGAAGAAGAAGCCAAAGAACAGAGAAAAAGACTACGCGAAGAAAAAAAAACGCAGAAAGAAAACGCTGTTCTAAAAAAGACTAGTAAAGTTGCGAAGAACAAGACCTCTTCTTTCAAGGAGAATAAAACATCGAAATGTGATAAAATTACTTGCTGTGATTTTTGCTTGAGTCCCATCAAAAAGAAGATTATTAAATGTAATCAATGTCAAAAAAAGTATCACTTCAATTGTATTCCAAGTACCCATAGGGTGCATGTGCCAGAAGATAATGACGATTCCTTTTTGTGTAATTTTTGTTACAAAGAGAGTAACACCGACTCATCTGAAGAGGAAGCAGATGATTTATGTTATGATTTATACGAAGAAGCTAAGAAACAAAGATATTGATTAATTTTTTACAATGATTTATTGTTAATTTTATTTTTGATTTTATGTTTTGTTTTTACAATAAAAGTATGGTTCCTAGATTTTAGTCCTGAAAGTTTAAAATATAACTTTTCCAAAAAAGGAATATTAGATTGTTTTGTGACTGATTTAGTATAGGTTTAGATAATGTTGTATTTTACTAATTTTATAAACTATTAAGATGTCTAATGCTGAATTGTTTTCTGTGGCCAGTAACCAGCATACATATGGCCAGTTACTGATTTTCATGGCCAATAACTGCCAATAACTACCAATATGCGTATGTTTTTTTTCTTAATAAAAAAAAATATTCTAAATGAGCATATTTATACTTTATGTAGACCTAAAACCAAAAAGAAGGATTCACTGATCAATTAAAGGCCTATTTTGTCAAAATATTTTGTTGAACAAAGAATTTGTGAAGCTCTAAAATGGCCAAGGGACTTAAGTGGCCAATAACTGACAGGTTTACCCTAACTTGTAAAAATTTTTTGCAAGGCCCCCTCAGGCGCGAGGCCGTCGGCGGTGGCCGACGTCGCCGACGCCTAGCGCCGCCACTGGACAGAATACAACACTTGCAAAAGGTGGTGTTATTTTGACTGTGGTGGTTGTTTCCTACGGGCGATCCAATTCGAGCGAGAAACTCGTTATGCCCTACCTTTCTAAACGACTAATTTATTAATAGTTTGAGCGAGAAATGCTTATACTTCTTGATTCCAGGTTGCAGGAGGAGTTGAAGAGATGCAGCCGCTTCGCCCTCGGCATAGCTCTGGATATGTACCCGATCATGATGTGCGACAGCAACGAGGCTCCCAACCTCTATGAAACTAAGGTAATAATTGTAGTGTGGCAGCGACATCTACATGCCCCACATATAATTAACATGGAGGAAATAGTCACTCGCCTCCTCAAGAGCTGGCGCTACCGGCGCAGCGTTCAGAACGTGTGGAAGCCTAAATCGCGTTAGTGAAATTCGGAGGAAATCAGAAATCAGAAATCAATATATCTTTATTCAAATTGGATGTATAGTACAACACTTTTGAATCGTCCAAACATTTTTTTTTTCCCTACCACTCGTTATTGGACATATTTTTTAGCTGCGGAGAAAAACGAGCGAAAAAAACTCCACAACATTAAAAGCATAATGTAACAACATTTACAAATCATTATGTTGTTACAACGTCAATACAATCATGATTTATTTACTATAGAAAACCTGTTGAAATGATTGGAACAGTTCAAACCCAAGCATTTTTGTCTGTAATATAATCAGACACTTTGTAATAAGCTTTTTTAATAAGTGCTTTTTTTTTTTTTTTTTTTGAGGCTAGCAGGATATATACGATGCCCGACCAACATCAGTCGGGCGCCTCCGATTTCTCCCACTCAGGCCACAAACACCAACACTACACAGCTAGCAAACGTGCACACTAGCTTAGCATTAGGCAGACACGGCACCCGTAGGATAAGAGTGCGAAGACTTGGTCTACACACGACTCGCTATACCAGGTACAGGTACGTACGTGGGCGTTTTTCCCCGCCCCCCACGACAACGGCTAACTAGAGCCGAGGCCCGAGTCTCAGACACGCCCTCTAGTTGAGCCGACCCCCTCAGGTTCGAGTGGTCTAGAGGCTCCAGACGGAGAAGAGACTCCCCCCGTGGGGAGACGCCATCCACCTGAAATACCTCCAGAGGCACTCGCTAATTCTCGGCTTGAGGTCCCCTTAGGATCTCGCCGTCCCCAAAGCCGGTGACGCTGTAAAGGTCATCTGCGACCAACAGCATACACACTCAATAAAAAAAAACAGTCGGGAAGCGGTATCCAAGCTACCGTTACCCAGCTCGGAGGAAGATCTTCCCCTTTGGCGTTCCTGCAGTAGGCTAGGGAACGCTGTTCGCAGATTTAATCATGCTTCAACAATAACAATAATATCTGCCCGTAATTACTTCAGTTACTCCGTGATCATGGCGCTTGCGACAGTGTCGAAGTATCGGAGACTCTTAAATAACAAGGTATAATGCGATTTAAATAAGAATAGGAAAGCCAATGACCTCTATCTGTCAAATGTCGCTTGAAAAGTACGGTTTGCAAAAAAACTTGGAACCCTTTTTTAGCACTCCGCTAATTGAAGAATAAAAACCAAACATCTGTAAACAAACAACACATATTGATAATTAATATCGGTTGATATTTTTTTTTTCACTTATTGAGCTTTGGCCATGAATGGTTGATAACCTAAATTGTCAACCAAATGTCACTTTAAGTTGCGTTCAGAAACTCGATTTCAAACATTCGTTTACAATAAAGGATGCAAGTTCGTATGTGACCTAGTAATAGTGCATGATTATTCATAACTACTCCGGCGGTAATGCAGAGATGAGCGCAATAGAAGAACTAGATTCTAATTAATATTTTTTCTCACAGTCTTAATAAATAAATATTATTAAAAATCGGTGGTTTTTTTTTCTCAATCTTAGTAAATAAATGTTATTAAAAAAATCTGATGCTTTTTCTCACTTAATCTTAGTAAATAAGTTTTAATATACATATATAAACTTTTTTTTGCTCACTCTACCTATTTGGTTTGAATTGACAGCTATGACATCAGAATACGGCGTCCAGTCGGTCCTATTCTTAGTTGAATCGCTTTATACATGGCAACAATCCCGTTAATAGATATGTAATTTTCGAAGTTGTAAGATTCCACGATCTTCAATTGAATTTGAAATTGGATTGCCAGCCATTAATTGATTGATCTCAGTGGGGAATATTTTCGCGTTTTTACAAACAAGGTCGAAATTTTTATTTATTTTATTTTTATGTAGGCATAATGATTAATAGGCTACATTAATAGGCTGGTGATGATGATGATGATTATGTCCTTGTTGATTTCGTTTCTACCGTTTCGGCACTAAAATGGTTTTCACATTATTTTTTTATTAAATTTCTTTTTAATGTTTTAGGAAAGTGACTCCCCTGCGCATGAGTGCACGAAACCGGTGTGGACATCAAACGAGGCGTGCAGAAGAAAAATGACAGATTTAGTCGTCGAATTGGTTGACGCTGGATTATTATAGACGTATTACGATTTACGGGCACAATCAGAGACGTCAATTAGCATTTAAGTTTGATTAACGTTGATAATGTGAAGGTTTACGAGAATTATAAAAAATAACTTTTATAAATTTAAATAAATAAATATTTCCAACACTCACACCAATTAGCCTAGCCCCAAAGTAAGCACTATAAGGCTTGTGTTATGGGATACTAGGGTAACGGATAGAATACAATGACATATACTATACATATATAAGTATATTTATATAGAAATACATATTTAAACATCCATGACTGGAGTACAAATGCTAGTGTTCATCACATAGACATCTGCCCCCCCGGGATTCGAACCCGGGACCTCTCGAGTCGGCGACGCCATGAAACCCGGCGTGTAAACCACTCGGTCACGGAGGTCGTCAAACAACGTTACCATGTTACTTAACGATGTATTAAATTCAATTGACATTTCTAAGTGCGCGTAAATTATATTAGTTGCACTATTTGATGAGAATTAAGCCTTAGATGAAATCAAAAATGAATTTTTATTTTATCTAAGACTTTGAAGCTATAAGAATTTAATCTAAGAAATAAAGCACATATAACGAGTTTTAGACGACAATTCCAAGTTTCTTTTGTTCCTTAATTTAAAGCAGTAAATAGTGCTTGTTTAAAATATTATAATTACCTACCTGGTCATTTTTTGTGTCATATGTTTTCATTTATATTGAAATAAAAAAATAGTTTTTAGTGTGAAAATATCTTTTAATAAGATATTTTGGCTTCAGTTATTCCAACGAATGAAGATACAAAAATATTAACCTCAGAAACTGCAATTCCTATAGGAATATTTGAAAGGTGAACACAACACTATTATGTATTTTTATTCTTAAAATAAAATTATGTTAAGTATTTATTATTTATAAAGTTTAGATAAACGCGAATTTCGTTGCATTTAGGAAATTGTAGTTTTATATTAAAATAAATTACTATAATTGTATGTATATAAAGTAGAATAATACAGACAATTAGAATAAATATAATGTGTTTAATTTTAATGAGTTCCGGCTTTTTTTACAGATTTTTTTTTAGATATTCACTGCTAGTAATGGGGGAATTACATTTGGTCGCTAGCCCGAAAACGGGTGCACGAAAGACATTACTCGAATTTGTGACTCCGTTCATTTACACTTAGCCATCATCATCATCATCAGCCTATTAATGTCCCCACTGCTGGGGCACAGGCATTCCCTATGGATGGAATAGGGAGATAGGGCCATGACCCACCACGCGGGCCCAGTGCGGATTGGTGGGTACTAACGACTGCAAATGCAGCCGGGACCAACGGCTTAACGTGCCTTCCGAAGCACGGAGGAGCTCGAGATAGTAAATTTTTGGTCACCCATCCAATGACCGACCACTGCGAAAGTTGCTTAACTTAACTAACCACTTGCGCCATCGAGCTCCTCTACACTTAGTCGTTTACCCAAATTCCATTGGCACTCGTATTCGGGCTAACGACCATGTATAATCGCGCCATAATTTTGTTTCCCTTTTATGCACAACTAGTGGCCCGCCCTCGCTTCGCTTCGGTGTAGAGCTGTAGTGTAAACTATAGTTTTTGTTCTCAGGCTTGTGCTATAAAGAATGACTTTATTTATATAATTACACGTGTTATTGTGAATCAACCATAAAAGATAGACATATGCTGTTGCAGGATATTTTTTAGACAATTTTATGTAGAATATTTCCGTCATACATGATTTCTATAGCATAGAGGAGCTCGATGGCGCAGGTGGCTAGCGCATTCGGCTGCGATCGTTGAAGTTAAGCAACTTTCGCAGTGGTCGGTCATTGGATGGGTGACCAAAAATTTACTATCTCGAGCTCCTCCGTGCTTCGGAAGGCACGTTAAGCCGTTGGTCCCGGCTGCATTTGCAGTCGTTAGTACCCACCAATCCGCACTGGGCCCGCGTGGTGGGTCATGGCCCAATCTCCCTATTCCATCCATAGGGAAGGCCTGTGCCCCAGCAGTGGGGACATTAATAGGCTGATGATGATGATGATGATGACATGATTTCTATGTAACTTTAACCATTAAGGCTGCACACGCGACTGAAGCTTAAAAAATGGAGTAACTTCTCCCGTTTTCCCAACATTTTCCTTCACTACTCTGCTCCTATTGATTGTAGCGTGATGAAAAGTATACTATAACCTGCCCAGGAGTATGAAGAATAATTGTACCAAGTTTCGTTTAAATCCGTCGAGTAGTTTTTGTTTCTATAAGGAACATACACACAGACAGACAGACAGACAAAAATACTGATTGCATTTTTGGCATCAGTATCGATCACTAATCACCCCCTGATAGTTATTTTGAAAATATATTTCATGTACAGAATTGACCTCTCTACAGATTTATTATAAGTATAGAAGATAATAAAATATGATTATGAAAAAAGATATTAAATGAAACTGCAATAATTCATTTGAATATAATTTTGTTGTATTTCGTTTTAGACACATACATTAAAACATTGGTGTTAAGAGCTTAAAATAATGTTTTTTTTTTATTAGATTAAAGAGTGTAACTCTGCGTACTTTGTGACTATAGTAAGTATTTATCATTTCATTGATCAAGATCTTTAAGGGAAATATAAATTATACGTATAAAATCAGATCATATTCTATGTCCAAGTGATAACATATAAAATAAGCTTAATTATTTAATACTTATATAACGAGTATCTTATGACATAAATATATAATTTTAATATAGTAATGACTTTGATACTGGTTTCTTAGAGAACTTATGTTCATGAAATGATTATTCAGAACTAGATTTCTGCACCTTACAAAAATACATTTTCAATATACCCGTACTCAATTCGTGGCACTTAATAATAATATATAAAAAATATAATTCGTACTTTTTGAAAAGTAATTGATTTTTTATTTATTTATTTACGTACGGGTTCGAGGTTTTTTTTTTCTTGTTTCGTTACAGATCTACTGCAAATTAAGAGTATAATTTTAAACTTAATTATTAATTTAAATTACTTTAATCAGTCATTGAAAGCTTCAGATTTGAATGAGATTCTAGCGCCTATGAAACATCTGAAGATTTCAATAATTTTTTTTCTGGGTTAATATTAGTTTTTTTTGTATGTTTTTCTTTTTCTCCCAGTGTCGTGTTCTGCTGTTACTTTCAAACAAAAGAAAGAGACAACGCTATTACAAAAACATAGTGTTACTCGTTTCACACGATAAAAGTAACAAACCATTCACTTCGTTATTTATGATTACAGAACGCCGAACTTTCCGAAAATTTCGCTCCAATATAGTTTAAATTGATTCGTTAAAAACTGTACTTCACTTAGAATTTAAAAGTGCAGGTTTTTCTTCTTACTGCTTTCGAAAATCGGTTGTTAAAAGGCCACAATAACAAAAAGGCACTGTTGATACTTAAACCTAACCCTGAAACATCTCGTTTGGTTTACTTCACACTGGCTCTGATGACCTGTTGTGGGTTTAAACCACCCCTGCCCTTTGAAGCTTGTGTGGGTCTCATGAACCCTGATGTTCTCGGGACGCTTTTGATGGGCGGTCTTGTTGTCCCAATGGAACTGCCTGATGAAGAAGACCTCGAAGCTGGCATTCTGGACACAGGCTTTGGAGTAGGTTTAATTACAGGTTTGACTGGAGCTGGAGCTCTTTTGACGGTCGCTACTGATGCAGAACTGTTCAAAGAACTTCTGGAGCTACGAAGCGACGCCCTCGATGTAGACCTTTCAACTCTCAAAGAATTAGTTCTCTTTGGAACCGCAGTTCGTTTTGGGTCTAAAGGTGTCCTAGGAGGTGTTCTGGTGTCTTTGGTCGGTATTCTCTTTGGGATGTCAGGGGATTTCGTGGTTTTCGGAATGGGGGAATCGCATTCCACGTTGCAACCGGAAGAGGCGCCTTGCGACGCGCTCTCCGAGTTCAAACTCTGAGTTTCTTCGAAACCCTCGTCGTTTAATTCGTGTTCGTTCTTTATTTTTGACATTCGAGGTGACGTGGTTCTCTCCGTCGATTGTTTTTCAGGCTTAGAAGTCATGGATTTTCTATAGGCGTTCCTAGACCACACCCCGGTGGGAGGTTCTGTTGGGGACTTGAGCTCTCTGATGGCTTTCTGCACGTCCTCTTGGTTTATGGAAGTCCTCCGTCTCATCCTCGCGTACGAGGCTCGCGTATCTTTGGTTGGGGTTGTGGTTGTGCTTTGGCTTTTGAGTCGATCCTGCCAGCGTTTGAGCCTGCTCTCTTTTTCGTCTTTGACAACTTCGTCTATAGGTTTCGCAACTTCTTTCGGTGTTTCGACGGCATATGAGGCTTGGACTTCTAGTTTGGATGGTCGGATAACCTGCGTTTCCGCCAGCAGTTCCGTGGTAGGTTCCGGTTTCTTCTCGTCTTCAGGCGAACTGGAGTCTGTGTTCCTTTTGTATCTCCTCGTTCTTCTCGCGGCGGAGAACCTATCGAACTGTCCGTCTCCCAATATTTCTTGGCACAAGTCCTTCATTTCTGTGGTAGCTTTATCGTTTGAATTGTATTTGGACATGGAGGGTTGGTGGAACTTTCTGCACGGCTCCCGTTCCGGTGGTGGGTTGAACACCTTCCTTTGAACTGGTGGCGTTTCTATGTTGTCCGCGTCGATTTCCCGATCGGTTCTATCCACTCTGGTTTCTCTTTCGCTGGTGACTTGTATGTCGGGCAGTTTTCGTTTCTCCTCTTCGGAGATGGAGACCAGTGGTTGGGGTGGCTCTATATGCTGTCGGGATCGTTGTCTCCTCAGGCGTCTCATCTCTTCGTTCTCTTCGGTCTTTCTCCACGGCACTCTGCTGTCTTTTGTTTGAGGTTGAACATCTGAAAGTTCAGTAATTAAATTAACTATTTTAGATTCGGAAACTAAAAACCTTAACCCCGTTATTAATAAACGAAGACTTAGCTTGGATTAGTTACTCCATGTTCTATTCATTGAATGGCAAATGGCGTTTGAGTGATATAAACAAAAACTAGCCTTAGCTTTATTCCTCGTTCATTAATTAGGAGTAAGATTTTTAGTAGTATTCTGATTGCAAGAATATAGTATAAGTTTTGTGAATAGTGTTGATGGCACTACTTCTTTACAGCGGAAGTGAATGCAGTTACAGCCTTAGCTGATACTCAGGGTAAAGCGATATTGACGCTATTTCGCCGACGTATTTGTTAACTGTATGCGGTTATGTCATTGAATAGATATATAATTTAAAAATTATACTTTTGGTGTAAATTGTTTGATGCCTAAAGCGATTGCTCATTTCACTCTATCTTGTAGTGTAGCGTAGTGTAGTGAAGTGAAGATAACTACTCTAGTGTAGCATACTGGTGTAGTGTAGTGTAGTTTAGTGGTGTATTAAGGCTGAGTTTTCACAGAAGTGGAGCTCCGCGGAATAAAGTAGTGACCAGCCAGCCAGTGATCGACATTATTTTCTGTGTACAGTCAAAATAAGATTGGGTGGCCGGTTGCTGAGTGTCATAACACCGAGCTGTAGATGTATACCATGCAATCATGCTTAGTGAACAATTACCAACTCTATTTTTATTGATCAAGAAAGGGGGAATATCGATCATTGGTTTTTGTTGGTCAATGGTGTCATTCGGTAATGACACCGTAAGCAGAGTATTTTTTTTTTATTTATGCATGTAACTGCTTGATGTTTAAATCTAAAGAAAATATAACTAGAAAAAAATGCACGCGAACCAGGCAGCAGACGGCACTCGAACCCGCACCCTTAGCTATCCGGGCGAATGCAATGACCTGATGATGATGATTATGCTACCACGACCCTGACGGCCGCGTCGAAATTCTTCTAGCCATTCTTAGGCTGCAAGTCAGCGCCATTTCTTCGCATTGTAGGTAACCCACAATGTCAAATGAATACTTTTACAAGTACTAAACATTTGAAAGAAGAAATAGCAATTATAGTTATATATATTTAAATAATTCAGGGCCACGGTAGCATAATTGGTCAGTGCATTCACCCGGATAGCGAAAGGTGCGTGTTCGAGTCCCGTCTGCTGCCTGGTTTCGTGGATTTTTTTTTAGTTATATTTTCTTTAGATGTAAGCAGAGTAATAAAGATATTGATTATTGATATTGCTCAAAAAATACACACGATGAATATATTTTGAGCAATGCTATTGACCAATTTCCTGAAGACAGCTCAGCTCCACTTCTGTGGAAACGTAGCTTTAATGTAGTGCAACCTAACCTATAGGCGTAGTTAAGGAAATGTGTGTAATGAGGTGTATGTATTGTATCTGTTACTTTAGTATCCCAACACAAGCCTTACAGTTGTGGCGGCGACATATACAGAGTGTTACAAAAATACAAATAAAGCTAGAAGGGCGTTGAAGAACATCATATAAGGAGTGTTTTCTAATTTTCTTAAAATATTTGCAAGAAGTTTGAACTTTTTATAAAAACAGTTATTTTTAATGATTAACAAAAATATCGATCATTTTATGACACGTCACTAGTTCGGGGCCATGCACCTTACCAGGAGTAGTAATAAATCTGCTGTAATAAAGAAAATTAGAGAAGATTCCTTATATGATGTACTTCAACGCCCTTCAAGATTTATTTGTATTTTTGTAACAGCCTGTATACGCCCCAATCATAATTAAGGAGGCAAGACTTGATGCTCCATAACAGTAGATGGGTCTATCGGCGCTGCATTCATAAGTATGGTAGCCTACATCGCGCAAGAGAAATTTGGAGGCTCACTCTTCATATATGCCATGCCCTACCAACATCGGTTAGGCTGATCTCCTGAGCTCCCATCAATCAGCTCCGTGGAAGATCAACAGAGAAAGAGACCCTTTGGCTTTCCCAAGCGACACCGTGCTTAGGAATAGGTTAATTGGTGTGAGTGTTAAAAATATTAATTTATATTCTGATTTTTTAAGCATTTACCTACTTGTTGTATGTTCGAACCAAAAGAAAATTCACAACGGTCATTGCATAAGCCCGGATAGCGGAGGGTGGTTCGAGTCTCGTATGCTGTATGGTACGCATGATTTTTTTTAAATTAAAATTTTCTTTGGATATTAATTTATTGTATTACCTTCGACGGCCTCGATGGCGCGCACGACGTCGCTGTCGGGCAGCACGGCGGGGCGCCACTCCGCGCGCGTCTCCGGCAGAGGCTCCAGCGCCGTGCTTCGATCGCTCTCTGGACCAAAACACGTGTATAAAGTAACCAGCGAACCTGACAGAGCTTGGCCTACCCGATTAAAATACAAAAACGGGTGTGCGTCTCGAGACGAACGACACAAGTGTAACCTTTTTTTTATTCTATTTTATATTTCTTACTTAAATAAATACAATGGAGAACACTTAGATTAAAACAAAAAGGGTAGATACGGCACTAGCCTCACAAAAGTGATCCGCATGATTTGTGGTCCACGACCCTAATCGCTTTAGTCACAACTTGACATGCAAACGACGTACATGTGAACGCCAAAAGGAAATATTGCTAATATTTTGTGTTTATATGATAAAAGAATGCCTAAGTGTGTTTTGGAAAAGTGCTCAAATTGCTACGAAGAACTAAAAATAAAACCCACGGCATCACTTTTCATTCGTAAGTACTATAAAATATATTTTTTCATAAAAAATGCTGTTTGTTTTGAATCTTATTCGGTAGTGACGTCGAGTACTGGTCGCGTGATTGGTCGGTAGTGCAGTGACGCGGATCTCGCCGTCTCGTTCGCGCTGCCGTTGAAACTTAACGTGCTGTTTCGTTCGGGTCGGTAATGCAGTGACGCGGATCTCGCCGTCCCGTTCGCGCTGCCGTGGGATCAGTTTTTGTTTGATGCAAGTATGAGCGTACCGTATCTACCCTTTTTGTTTTAATCTAAGGTGTAAAATAACCAGCGAACCTGACCGAACTTGTCCTACCCGATTAAGGGTGCTTACATAAAGAAACAGGTTTCCGGCACAGACAAATCAGTGCAGGTCGGTACCGACCGGTGCAGGGTCAACTTGCATAAAGAAACAGGTAAATCTGTCCTTATTGACAACCATGGGCTCCACTTCATCGGACGACGATTTTTTCCTTCTGGAAAATGTGTATTTAAAATGTAGAAAGAAAAGAACACTCAGTATCTCTTATATTAACAGTAGAAGAAAACAATATGGATCATATTATCATTTATTTGAAAAAGACATAAAGTTTGATGAACACAAAGAATGAAAGTTTGGCTCGGTCCAAGTTGTCGGCACGAACAATTTCAAACCTGTTTCTTTATAAGTGAGCGCATAAGTAAACATATAAATATTATACCTGCACCGGTCGGTACCGACCCGTACAGATTTGTCTGTACCGGTAACCTGTTTCTTTATGTAAGCACCCCACAATACAAAAACGGGTGTGCGTCTCGAGACTAACGACAGAAGTGTAACTTATTTTTATCCTATTTTATCTTTCTCATTTAAATATATACAATTGGAAACATAAAGTTTATATTAAGTTACTACTTAATTGTACTTTTTTTTGAGAATCTTTTTGATTTATTTGATGCAATAAAGTAACACTTCTTTCTCTTCATTAGATCCCATCGCGCCATTTAACTAATTCGAATACAAAAACGTCCATTCTTTACGCCCTCGGGGCGTCGACTAAGTTCCCTTACTGCCTAACAGCTACCCAATTTTTAGGGCGTAAGGAGATCGTGACACGTCGATCGCCTTAGATCTGGTCTCTTACTCTTATTACTCAACTCAACTCAAACTCATTTATTCAGTCTAGGCTGTTACAAGCTCTTGTGAAAGTCAAACGCTACGCCATCGGTTCGTAAATCTACGGCGGGAGACCTTGTACTGAGAAGAACCGGCAAGAAACTCGGCAAGGGCTATTTTTTTCTCCCTGTTTTGTTTCAAACAGTGTCGTCAATTGAAAGATGACATCAAAAATTGAAAACATGTGTTGATGTCAACTTCCATCACATTAATATTATTAATTAACAAAAGTTAAGTATAGCTAGGTACTACTTTTAAATTTAGAAGTGGCGATTAAACTATTTTCAAAGCAAAGTAAAACGACTTAGTCTGTTATATTAAGTCCAAGGTGACTTATCATTTATGAAATCCTTAACAGTATAGTAACCCTTCTTAAGGAGACCTGTTTTTATAGACACTTTAAACTTATTGAAAGGTAAATTAATTATTTCTTTTGGTATTTTATTATAGTCACATATGCCTTGACCCACAAATGAACCAAGAACCTTTTGGAGTTACACCACCTTTAGTAAGGGTACCTTAAAATTTAGTAGTTTAATAAGCCTTTGATGATGCTGATACATACCGGAGTCGTTTTCCAAGGAGCGCCGGTTGGCCTGCAGCCGTCTCGCTCGCTCTCGTAGTTCTGCATCTCGTTTTTCCTCCTGGCTGTTCGCTCGCAGCCAGCATTCGATCTTCTGCCTCCATTCTCTACAACAGTAAAGCATTCAACAGATCAGAACAACAGAAAGTTATAATTTTTTTTAAGCATTTAACTGCTAGGTGTTTAAATCTAAAGAAAAGTTTACTAGAAAAAAAATCCACGCGGACCAGGCAGCGGATGGGACTCGAACCCGCATCCTTCGCTTTCCGGGCGAATGCACTGACCATTATGCTACCACGGCCCTATTAGCCGCGTCGAAATTTTCCTAGCCTTAAGCTGCAAGGCAGCGCCATCTCTTCGCATTGTAGGTAACCCACAGAAAGTTAGGTTACGAATTTATTAATTTTTGGACTATTTTTTTTTATTTTACGAGCTATAAGGCATAGCGTAATTATTTCACTCTATGTGAGCTTAAGACTGAGTGTTACCGACGAGGGGATACTTTCAGATTAGCATTAATCTAATCGGCAATCTAAACTTTATCATAAGCCTATGTTGAATTCGTATGTTCCTAAAGAATATTTTTGCTAAAACTAAGTGATCGGCATACAGGATGTAAAAAAACCTATGGCAAAGACTAAAATTACGCATTCTGTACACCCAAACAAGTAATATTACAAAATATTATACGTAGGAAAAATTTGTATTTTTAAGTAATTTTTTTTTTTTCAGTACGCAATGTATAGCGCGCCGCGATACTGTGGCGCTACGCAAAGAATGTGCCTGTGTGTATGTGTGTGCGTCGATTAAAAAAGTTTCTAAATAACGTTTTCAAAATAAAATTGTATAAATCTTGAAAAAAAAAAATTTTACTTTGACCTTCAATATCTCCATAACCATAAATTTCCCAGGTATGGTCCAGAAGAAAAAAATGATCGTCATGATGTGAAGAATACGTGGCCTTTGACTTCGCTAAAGGTTTTTTTACACTCTGTATACAGGGTGTGACAAAAGTCCGAAATAAAACTTTAGGGTTTGGTTGTGTTCCTTGTATAGAATTACCTACGAAAGTTTGACGCCTTTCAGACCACTTTTATTTTCTAATTAAATTAATAAAAATATTGTTTTACACCTGCCTATGACAACCCTATAAATGCGTACGATTACTACTACCTAAACAGACCCCCCTCTCTCCCCCAGACGCCCCTGCGCCCCGCTCAGATACCTACAAATTTTTATTTCGGAATACATACCTACAAATTTTATTTCGGAATTCTGTAACACCCTGTATATATCATGTCTATGATTGATACGTACTTGGGTTTCTGCGGTGGTTCCGGCGGCGGTGTGGCGGTAGAAGTGGTAGTAGAGGACGCCAGCGCCGGCCCCGGGGAGGGGGAGGGGGTCGGGGAGGGCGAGGGTGAGGGCGAGGGGTGCGCGCGGGGGGAGGGGGCCCTCTCCCGCTCCCGCTCGGGGATCTCGAGGCGGGCGCGGGCCGCGCCGCGACGGGACCACGACCGATCTATACAGAGAAAAGTACCGTATCATATATAATGCGATTCAACTAAGAATATGACCGACTGGGCGCCATATTGTGATGTCATAGCTGTCAGTTCAAACCAAATAGGTAGAGTGAGCAAAAAAAATTTTATTTAATAAAACTTATTTACTTAGATTAAATGAGAAAAAGCATAAGATTTTTTTTAATAACATTAATTTACTAAGATTGAGACAAAAAAAAACCCAGCGATTTATAATAATATTTATTTATTAATACTGTGAGAAAAAACATTAATCAGAATCTAGCTCTTCTATTCCGCTCATCTCTCTGCATTACCGTCGCAGTAGTTATGAATAATCACGCACTATTACTAGGTCACATACGAACATGCATCCTTTACGTAAATGAAAGTTTGAAATCGAGTTTCTGAATGCAACTTAAAGTGACATTTGGTTGACGATTTAGATTATCAACCATTCATGACCAAAGCTCAATAAGTGAATTAAAAATATCAACCGATATTAATTATCAATATTTGTTATTGTTTGTTTACAGATGTTTGGTTTTTATTGAACTTGAATTAGCGGAGTGCTAAAAAAGGGTTCCAAGTCTTTTTTGCAAACCGTATTTTTGAAGCGACATTTGACAGATAGAAGTCATTGGCTTTCCTATTCTTATTTGAATCGCATTATACTTTCATCATATGATTAACACAACTTTGTCAACAATTTTATTTATATAACGAATATCTTAA
This sequence comes from Chilo suppressalis, assembly GCA_902850365.2. Classification (NCBI taxonomy): domain Eukaryota; kingdom Metazoa; phylum Arthropoda; class Insecta; order Lepidoptera; family Crambidae; genus Chilo; species Chilo suppressalis. The sequence goes on along the minus strand of OU963913.1, from coordinate 20,993,848 downwards.
AATATTACATGACAAAATTTAAAACGGCAATAATTAATGCCAATAATGTAAAAAAAAGAACAGCATGCTTATGCTTCTTTTATCTTCTTTTAGTCATGTTTATGCTTATTCTTAATGCCGCACGAACTGCAACAAGCCTTCTTGAGACCCTACAGTGTGTTCGTTAGTGTATTATTGTAGCCACTCGCTGAGACTGCTCCAAGTACTCTCGTAGATCAGTCAACTCAAACTGCCTAGAGTGTATTTTTTAAAGTGTTAATTCACTCACCAAGGCTACCCCAAGCGCTTCTCTCCCTCAAGTCAGTGGCAGCTGGTGAACAATGCCGCAAGAACTCTAGCAAGACTTCTTAAAACCCTAACTCTGTTCGTGAGAGTATTATTGAAGCCACTTGCTGAGACTGCTCCAAGTACTCTCGTAGATCAGTCAACTCAAACTGCCTAGAGTGTATTTTTTAAAGTGTTAATTCTCTCACCAAGACTTCCCCAAGCACTTCTTTCCCTCAAGTCAGTGGCAGCTGGTGAAGAATGCCGCAAGAACTCCAGCAAGCCTTCTTCATCGCCGCCTGGGCTGGCACGGCTGCGGCGACGAAGACTACCCGTAGGAGTCACGTCTGAAAACGTAAAGATATCATCAGAATTTGTAGTCTTATGTTGCCCATCCGCTGCCTTTAAAGGGCAATGACTGGCGTTGTTGTCCATGGGTGACGGTTACCACTTAACATCAGGTGGTCCGTCCGTCCGTCTGCCTTCGAAGGCAACAAAAAATGATACTAATCGACCCAAGGGCGGATCCAGCTTTGGCGCCAGAGGGGGGTCATATAGCCAGCTTTGGCTCCAGGGGGGGGTCATATAGTCGTGGTATATTAAATATTGAAAGTACTTAAATAAAATCCCCCTGGGTTTGGTCCATCTGCACCCAGCCCAGGGGGGTCATGAACCCCATGACCCCCCCCCCTGGATCCGTCCTTGAATCGATTACCAGATGGACCAGTTGGATGGTTGGGAAAAGCTATTCTTAACTGAAATTGACTTACAATAATAAAGATGATGACTTGGAAAGGGGTTGACTAAACGAAATTCTATTTAGTCAGTTAAATTATCAAAAAATAAATCTTTATACTCGCACAAATGTCAAGAAGTTTTGTATGGAAGATTTTTTATTCTCATTTCGTCCATTGTGGCGCTGTTCAAAGTTACATACAAAACTTCTTGGTACATGACGCGTATCTAGATCGAATTCAACTATCCGAATTCGATATCAGTTTGTGCTAAGGAAATTGACAAATTCAACTCCGATATTGGAGATGCGTGTTAAGGGTACTGATGTCCAGCAATAATGACTTCATTATAGATTAATGAACATTAATCATCATCAGCCTATTAATGTCCCCACTACTGGGGCACAGGCCTTCCCTATGGATGGAATAGGGAAATTGGGCCATGACCCACCACGCGCGCCCAGTGCGGATTGGCGGGTACTAACGACTGCAGATGTAACTGGGACCAACGGCTTAACGTGCCTTCCGAAGCACAGAGGAGCTCAAGATAGTTTTTGGTCACCCATCCAATGACCGACCACTGCGAAAGTTGCTTAACTTCAACGATCGTAGTCGAACGCGCTAATCACTTGCGCCATCGAGCTTCTCATGAATATCAATATGCTGATAATGATGTTGATTACCTGGTGATGGTGAAGCGTCATGGGGGCGACGCAGCGATCGTCTTCCGAGCCCGTTCCTGATGTCCAGCAGTAATGACTCCATTAGAGATTCGCATTCAGACACTGGAGTACTGCAGACGCTGCCACCTGTAGTTTAACACCAGATCGTCAGGGTCTTTGTGCTTCGATAATACACTTGACACTTTAGTTATACAACGAATGGAGGAAATCATTACTCACCATCCTCAAGAGATGGCGTTACCTGCACTGCGATCATAATAGTATGGTAGCCTACATCGCGCAAATTAAATTCGGAGGCTAACTCTTCATATATACGATCCAACCAACATCAGTCGGGCCGCGGCCCCCGAGCTACCATCACCCAGCTCGGAGGAAGATCTTCCCCTTTGGCCTTCCTACAAGTTCTTTGAGCGATACAAGATATTTGTAATGGATATTGTGTTAAATTGACGAACAGTACCCCTAGCACGAATTATTATCAAATTCGAATAGTTTGCAAGTGCGAAACGTCAATGTCAAATTTTTGAAAAGCAACGCCACAAAGTATGTAACGGGAACTAAAAATCAGTACACATTTGAAAATGACATTTCGGACTCGCTAACTATTCGAATTCGATATTGGTTCATGATAATGGTAATGTATGATTGGTGTACATTTAATAATAATCTAGGATGAAAGTTAAAACAAACGTTGGAAGTTGTAGCTGAAACAAGGGCTACTAACGATTATGCGAGGACTTTGCTGTTATTAGCGACGGCTTATGCCTTGATCACACGTACCGAGCAAACGGGCGAGACGTGCTCTCGGCCGAACATATAAACATAGGACCGAGTATTCCGCCGAGCGCTCTTACATGAGATTTTATCTTCCATCACTGTCTCGGCCGTAAACATTCTACTGTCTTGCCTGTTTATGCAGTACGTGTGATTAAGGTATTAGAATGATACACCAAGCGATGAGAATAATTGCAATGAAATGTTAGAAGCATATCACGAAACGAAGCGACCAATTGTCTGCTCTTGTGTCAAAGTTCAAGCCAAATTTCATTTCGTCATTTTGAGGTTATACTAACTTCATTTCAGACGAACGAATATTACTAAAATTAGAAACGAATACGAAAGGTGCAAAGCTTCGGTCGAAATTTCGTTAAGATAATTATAGAGAAGGTCTCTTGTCCCCGTAGCATGACCAGTGACTACGACAATGTATACATTATATCACGTCTAACTGTCAAACTCTATACAAATCTGACAATTGAGTGTGATAAAGCGACCGAGCCATCTCATGTTAGGGGGCTGGTTTAGGTTTACTAAAATATATCTCAGATCAAAGGTTCCTAAGAGATTTTTAACTCTAAGAGTTAAGCGGACGAAGTTGCGGGTATGGCTAGTCGTTTTATAAATAAAGCACTCACTCGTCCGCTGCTTGTGGTTGTACACATAGAGCACTCACCTGTCCGCTGCTTGTGGTTGTATACATATAGCACTCACCTGTCCGCTGCTTGTGGTTGTATACATATAGCACTCACCTGTCCGCTGCTTGTGGTTGTATACATATAGCACTCACCTGTCCGCTGCTTGTGGTTGTATACATATAGCACTCACCTGTCCGCTGCTTGTGGTTGTATACATATAGCACTCACCTGTCCGCTGCTTGTGGTTGTATACATATAGCACTCACCTGTCCGCTGCTTGTGGTTGTATACATAGAGCACTCACCTGTCCGCTGCTTGTGGTTGTATACATAGAGCACTCACCTGTCCGCTGCTTGTGGTTGTATACATAGAGCACTCACCTGTCCGCTGCTTGTGGTTGTATACATAGAGCACTCACCTGTCCGCTGCTTGTGGTTGTCTCGAGCGCGGCGCCGAGCGGCCGCCTGCTCGTCGAGCGCCCGCCGCCGCTCGTTCTCACACACCGCTGATCGGAACTTGCCACAAAACATTGCGAACGTCTGCAGATAAACATATGACATGAGCCTCAAGATTTCGACAGCGGAAAATCGTAATCTAATATTTAGTAACTTTACAGAAACGAGAATCAAAGTTATTTTTTTAACAAAAAATATAATAACTCATTGTAAGAAGTAGCGCGTAATATTTTATATTTATTATATAAATAAAACATAATCATAAAATAATATTTTCTACAAATCCTCATATTAAAAAGTTACATAGTGTCTTCACGAATAAGATGTCGCTTAAGCGATTTTTTGTCAAGCAAACATCAAATCATACACCAAATAGTAGGACAAAAGCGCTTTTAGTTCAAAATCGCCAAAATTTATGTCGCTTTAGCTTTGTGAACAATAAAAAATCCACAAAAAATTTTGTTGCTTAAGCGCCAAAAAAGTACTCAAATCTTCACGAAATATAAACTAATCGACGTAGCAATAAAATCTGATTCAAATGATATCTAATTTAATATATAAAATTCTTTCAGCAAACTTAAAAACAATATAAAGATCAGAAATTGGTCAGTAATTGGATTAATAAATTTTTGTTCAAGGTGTCCATAAATTTGGTACATCATCTTTCAACAATGTATTTCCATTTATTAACAATTAAATAAAATAAAAATTGTATCATTTATTTGCATTATAATTATCTAGTCAAAAATTTATATCTCTAGAAAAAAGACGAGAAAAGTACCTTAAAACACTCTTCCAACTTGAAGGAGACGGGATCTTCACAGAAGAACTCGGCTAATTGTTTCCTCATACTTTCTACTTCTTCCATATCCTTATTCAGAGCTGCCACTTCTTGTTCAGCAACCTGGACACGCAAAAAAATACAATGAGAACTTGCAGCAAAAGACATCCAATAATAAACCATACAATGGTGTCAATTCTAGCATGATTCTCTAAACCTAAACTTAAATTTAACAGCAGTATATCCTTGTCATTTTCTATACAGAATGAAAAGGAGAGACTGATGTTAAATTTAGTTTTAAGTTTCGAGAATCACGCCAGAATTGGCACCAATGTACGAGAAAAAGAAAATTTTGCATTGATAGATGTATTTTTATATAATAAATTTAAGTAGCAAAAGTAGTTATTTGTTGTAAGACTTGAAATTTTGTTTTATCTATCCGAATAGCAGTTTATAAATGTTGTTTGACTTGCATGTTATTGCTGCTACAAAAACGAAGAGAATACTATTTGTGTCATCTTTTAAAACAATTCTGAAACTATACGTGATATTGTTTCATTTTCGAAACTTTCAATCCAAAAAGATTACAAAATAATCAAATTATGTAGCTTTACACAAATTGTTTAAGTTTCCTTTGAAACTTTAATAAAACATTAGAACTGATGTATACATACATATTTATATGAAACTGCTCTCATTTCACATTTCTGTATGTCCAATCAGTAACAGTTTTGTAGTTCAATGTGTCGATGTTTAATTTTTCTAATTTAAAACTTACTTAATTTATGTTTTTATTTATTTTTAAGCATTTAACTGGTAGATGTTTAAATCTAAAGAAAAGTTTTACTAGAAAAAAAAACTTACTTCAATTTGTTACGTATCTGCAGGAAGTCCTAAATTAATTCTCGATATCTTGCTGAATCATGAAAGAATTTGTCGAATCTTAAGATACAATTATAATTGTTATACCTGTAGGAAGTCTCCCATCTGCTGTTTAATATCTTGCTGGGTAGTCGGCAGCTGTGTCTCCTTCTTCAAGACGTTGACTCGCTGCGCCAGGGTTTTGATTTCGTTGTACAGTTGTTCCACACTCGCCTTAGCAGCTTCGTCTAACACTCGAGTGTCATCAGCGAAGTGGATAAGCTCTTTGTTCTTTCGTTCCGCTTGCTGGAAAGAGTTTATATTTAGATTAGGAGTGTTTTTTTCGGTTTTTCTTATATTTTTTATAGAAAGCTCTTACACTAGGAAAATTAAAACCCAAAATTCGCCCAATATCTTCAGAGCACTTGTTCTGTGATGTGAGAATTGAAAGTGCAAGAGACACTTATTTTTTAATGTTGACATATTTACATAGTTGAGATATAATTATTTTTTTAACGTTGACATATAATTTTATAAAATTTTACAAGATAAAATGGGCATATTTCGAGTCGCTAAGAGCTGCCATACAAAGATTTCTCGATCAGACAGAGTCAACAGTTTGAAGTTGCCCTTGATAACCGCTCAAGCAGGTGTAACTGCTCCATGTATGTGTGTTTGTAGAAGATGGCGGCTCTGTCGTGTTTTTTTTTTACCGAAGAGCTTGTGTAACCATTGCAACCATTGACAGAATAACAAGAAAGGTCATATTCGGCTACGGGCTATACTAGTATTTAAAGGAATATAATATACCATGGCGACGTAGTGCATGAGGTTCATGCCGGGCTTGTTGGCCCGTATATCGTTGAGCTTCTGTAACGACGCTAGTCTCACGCCCGCGGCGCCGCCCGCGTACCCGCCCGCGTTCAGGAAGTTGCCCGCTATCAGAGCTATGTATAGCACTTCCTGTAAGAAAAATATATTAGTATTATAACAAGTTCTCTTCACAGTCTCATGATCAATATTTTATATTATATGACCTGTGTTAATAATATATGTATAATACTGTGCATATATGTTTAAATGTATTATTTGCATGTATGTTTAGGTTTTTTTAAAATAAATATTTATGTATTTGCTTTTATTGGTGTAATTTGCGGACTCGTGAAGAGAGAGAGAATTAATGTGATATTTCAAACTAACCCCTCAGGAACCCAAAGTATATCTATATGCCCTATATCTCTTTTTCCAGGTTATAGGCTATCTGTATGTCAAATTTCATCCTAATCCGTTCAGGTTTACAATCATCTCAACATAGGCAAACTCGGCGATGAGCCGATGACCGCAATCTTTTTGTTAAGAGATCTTTTACTGAGATACTACAAAGCCTCAAAGCTTGGTTTCTCATATGGAAAGGTTGAGATTAATTACCATCTATCTTATTACAATTCATTATTATCAGGTTTAAATATCTGGATATTGTTTAGATATAAAGTTAAACCTATACATAAATATAAAACACTCATAGTGGCTAATTAAAGACACCCAGATTCAAAGGACTTTACTCATGATGCGCTACAATGCGTCGATTGTCGATTTTAATTGCATGTACGTCCTTAAGATGCTAAGGTTTTGATCTAGTATAACGCCGAGATATTTAATAGTAGGAGTTGGATTAATACTAGGACAGTTGGCATTACACAGATTAGGGTTAGGGCAATTTGGACAATCAAATTGGGAGGTATGGTAGGTTCCGTGCTATTTTGAATGTAAAATGACATACATTTTGTTTTTGACGTGTTAAGAGACAGTGAATGATTTGATAACCAGCCAGTTACAGCGTTTAGTCCCATTTGAGCAAAATTTTCAGATTCATGCCAACTCTTGGCGGAAAGGTAAGGACTGTATCATCGGCAAAAGAAATTATTTGACCATGACATAACGTAGTTTGAGTTAAGTCGTTAATAAATTCTTAAATATAATATAGAGATTGGTGATATCTTATTTGTCCAATCGACCTCAGGTAGTGGTGCTGGGAAGTTACCGTTAAAGTATTATTAAAGTTCGTTCTTTCGGGAGTTTCTCAGGGGTCCCACCTTGGCCCCCTCTTCTACAATGCATATATCTCTGATGTATCTAATTGCCTTATTAAATCTAAACATTAAGAAGCTGATGATGATGAACGTATACCTGCAAAGCCCTGGAGGTCATCAGATCGTCTCCGGCAACGAGGATGGCGTTGATGGCGCTCTCCAGGTATCCGGCGGTGGAAGACCATTCTTCTTTCATCAGCATGCACTCTATGCGGAGCTTATAGCTATTGGATAAACAAAATATGAGTTACTAATAACAGTAAAGATTGATTTATTTTAAAGTAATTTATAAATGTATGTTATTTTCATCATCAAAGTGAAATGATACTATCTTTTGGTGTTGTGTTTGTGTCGATTAGTAAGGTATCAGGGTCCCACAGAGTGCGAAATAGAGGAGAATCGTGTTTGTTTCTTAGGTTCTTAGGCCCCGAGCACACACTGCAAGACCAACAGATACTATTAGTTCTTTTTGTTTGCATAATTTAACATAAGAAGGAGATAGAAAGCCTCTCTTGAGTTTGTTTCGCCGGTTCTTCTCAGAAAGGTCTCCCAATTTTGGAACCGGTGGTAGTTTACGGTATTTAGGGTCAAATAAATAAACTCAAAATGACAAAAAAGAATTTTAAATAAAATACTTTATTAAGTAAATTAAATAATAAATTCATACATAGACAATAAAACCTTAAAAATCGAACAATGGAATAACCGAACGCTCAATAAAAGTCTTTCGAAGGTAGCTCGACAAATTAAATATAAGTTTGATTCTGACGACGTAGCCTGGAAAGGCTACGAGACGTCAATAAATAAATAAAGTTTCGTGCATTAACCCGTAAAAACTAGTTTTATTTAGAGAAGAATCGTGCTGACGATATGCGCTAATGAAATGTGCTAATAAATTTAGCTGGTATGTTTTGCTGCTAAGCTATCGTGACCCGTACTGGATAGTTAAGCTATTGAGTTGTGCAAGTGAATATATTGCTGAGTTGTGCTTAACAGATATCCTGGTTTGTGCTGGCAAGTTGCGTTGATAAGTTTAAGCTGGTAATTTGTACTAGTGAGGGATGTGTTGCATAAGTTCAGGAACCATTCGCCTAACGGGATTGCTTAAGAAAACGCTATCGCTTACGATTTGATTTTGTTATTTCTAGCCATTTGAGGTTTTCAAATGCCTCGCGCTCTTTTTTTTCTTTTGTATTGGTAAAAAAAAAGCGTGAGGTATTTGAAAACCTTCGGGGGTCAGGAATAACAAAATGAAATTGTAAGCGATAGCGTTTTCCATAGCAATCCCGTTAGGCGAACGGCCCCCTGGTGTGATATACTGACGATATCTTCTGGGCCTTATTTCATGTCAGTGATATTATATCGCACCTTTGTTCCAATACTGTCATTATCATAAAATAAAATTAAAATACAGGATTTGAAGTAATGTGTAGATTCATAACGTAGCAAATAGATGGCGTTGTAAACTATTTTTTGAAGAATTTTGTTTCATGACAGTATATTGGAATAAAGGTGCGATATGTCGATTTGGTGAAATACGGCCATTTTATATGCGCTATTATTAATGGTCACTTGTATTTTATTGTTATACTTACTCAGGCAGGTGTATGAGCTGCAACAAAAACCGCTCAGCTCTCGCCAGTTTACTTCTATCACCGCTGAAGGCTCGCAGCATATCGCATTCATCGTGTTCAGGGAGTAATTTCAATAGACCTCGCAATTTCTCAGCGCCTACCTCGTCGTGAGAGCCGTCGCGGATCAGTTGAATTATGTCTTCGTTGGAACTGGAATAAATAAATAAATATTTCCAACACTCACACCAAATAGCACTGTAGGCTTGTTTATGGGATATTAGGGTAACAGACATAATAAATATACTAATACATATATATAAGTATATTTATATAGAAATACATATATACATCCATGACTGGAATACAAGTGCTCGGATTCATCACACAAACATCTGCCCCCACCGGGATTCGAACCAGGGTCATCTCGAGACCCAGCGTACTATATTTTCTTCAAAATTTCATGAAAATTACAATTATCATGAATTTTTCCTGATTCTTCAAGCCAATAGTTTAGCTTTTAAAGAGGGGAGGACGCCCTACCCAAACAAAAAATTTCACACTTTAAAGTTTGATATTTCGTAAACGGATCTCAAAATCGAAAATTAGTCTTAGCGTCTTAGCTACCCATAATTTTAAAAAACCTATTCAAAGATACCCCACGACAATTGACGATTAAAAAAATCATCCCCAAGTTACATGTAGGGGATTATAGCTCTTAGTGCCAATAGTCTCCAAGCAAACCTCCGAAGGACAGACAGACTGACATGGCGAAATTATAAGGGTTCCCTGTCAGGCCTACGAAACCCTAGAAATGAATCACGCCATAATTTGAAAACGAGTATATCCATCTTTTTTAAGTTATCTAAGATTTAGAAGAAGATCCTTGCGGAAAATGAAAGTATTATAGCTATTAACGGGATTGTTACCATGTACCTTGTTTTTTATGAGTCTTCGATATTTCGGCATTGTTGCAAGCGCCACGATCATGTGAGTATTGTGAATAGGGAACAAGTGCAAGTGAATAGTGAGAATGTGATCAGTGGTAGGGGTATCGAGCGCAGTAAAAGACGACGTTAGAGGGTAGACCGATATGTCTGCCAATAATATCTACCCGCAATTACTTCAGTTACTCCGTGATCATGGCGCTTGCAACAGTGCCGAAATATCGGAGACTCATAAAAAACAAGGTACATGGTAACAATCGCGTTAATAGCTATAATGTTAGTGACCATGAAAGTTTAAAACAATATAAATGAACGTAAGTTGCGCAGAAACATGAAACTCTGATTTATAATAAAATTCGATCAATTCCAGAGCTGAAGCTACAAATTGTCAATACAATCGATCGGTAAGTACTCAATGAATTTGAGTTCAGATAAATAGTAAACATTTACCTTCGGAACTGCTTCAAGAATATGTTGACATTGAGACTCCTCTTGCCGTCGAGCAGAGTGATCTCAGAGGATTCCTTGCGGGGCTTCCTTTCGCCCGAACTATCACAGATAGGACTTCGGCCCAAGCGGGGGGAGGACCCAGCCGAGCCCGTGGGTTGGATCTGAAATTCATATTCATTTATTTTGATAACATGGAAGTGGAACAGTCTATCTTAACAAACAAATAAAATAAAATTATATTTTATTCCAAATTCAGCTAATGAAAAGAATGGGTGCAAGTGAATAACTTCAGCATTTAACAGCAATAAAGAGCCAATTACAGGTCCTCATCCTCACGTCTAGAAATAAGTTACAGTTTCATAATATGTTAAATTTAAAACGACAAAATATATCCTATGGCCGTATACAGAAAGAAAGCCGAAAGTCGATCGGCGCCGATCGGCGCTTATCGGCGCCTAAATCCTATAAATAGAGAAAGGAAACGTTACGGAGAATACCATCATTTATTTGTAAAAAAAAAAAAAATTGATGAACAAAGATTTTATACATATACAAGAATGATTCAAGAAACATTTTATTACATTTTGGATTTAGTGAAAAACCTTTTGATGAAAAATTGGGGCAATTGGCATAAACAACCAATCCTTCCAGAAGAAAGACTTGTTGTCACCATTCGGTAAGTACGAAACAAATAATTTTAGCGCTTAGTTAATAAAAGATAAAGTTATTAGATTTATAAAAAGATTATAACTTAGATTGATTTAATCTAAGGATAATAATTCAAATACAAATTATTTATTATTCGGACCAGCGCGTGTCGGCGCTTATCGGCGCTTATCGGCGCTGATAGGCGCCGATCAGCGCCGATCTGCGCCGATCGGCGCCGGTCCATAGAAAAAGGATCAGCGCCAATAAGCGCCGATAAGCGCCGATCGGCGCTGATCGGCGCCGATCGGCTTTCGGCTTTCTTTCTGTATACGGCCTAAAGTCACTCAAGACCAATGGTAGCTGTCTTGTTTGCGCCTGCATTTCTACAGCAGCAATGTCCCATGGACCAATGATGCGATTTATTTCATAGGAACTTTTTCCTTTTTTTACACTACCTTCGGATTTTGGCATTCACATTGTTCTCGAATAATGGCTACGAGCTAACTTCATTAAATAAGTAATTTCACATATTAAAGTATCGAAATACAAACGTTTACCACATTACGGAGTTTCATTTATGTCCAAAGAAGAGACAGTCTATTGGTGAAAGAATGTTCAAAATCGGTTCAGTAGTTCCTATCAGCAAAGTCACGAACTTTCCAGTAGGTTTTATTATTGTGGGTTACCTACAATGCGAAGAGATGGCGCTGCCTTGCAGCTTAAGGCTAGAGGAAATTCGACACGTCCATCAGGGCCGCGGTAGCATAATGGTCAGTGCATTCGTCCGGATAGCGAGAGTCCGGATAGGGTGCGGGTTCGAGTCCCATCTGCTGCCTGGTCCGCGTGAAATTATTTCTAGTAAAATGATCTTTAGATTTCCAATCGGTTTTTTAAAAATACGAGACATATCTCCTACATGAGTTTTTATTTCAATTAAAACCATTTGCGCCAAAATATTGACAATAATTCATGTCCGATCAATTTAACTTAATTCAGTTCAAATAGTTCTTAGAAATAGAGAGATGTTTTGATGAATGAAAATGAAGTGTTTCGATACATCTTCATCACTTAGCTAAACAAAAGAAAATTCTAAAATGAACAGGTGTCGTTCAAAAACTAGTATCGTACCTGTTGACAGAAGAGTCCTTCTATTTCGCTCCAATCCAGATCTGCCTTTGGGGAGTGCTTATGGCTTGATGCCACCAGTGACCAGATATTATTCTGTCCAATTACCTGAAATAAATTTTGATATAATTATGTTAAACCTTGTATGTGGAGGTCCTTACAGAAGTAGAAGCTGCATGAATACAGTCATTAAATAGTGGCCTAGTAGCAAAACAATACATTAGTTCGATGCAATAACAGTTACGGAAACGAGTGAGCACCGACGAAAGCTAAGTTTTTCTGTCATTGGACGGATTGTATTGCTGTCGCAACTCTGGCCAATGGCAGGCCTCTATTCTCGTGTCAAGCAGTTTTCTATCCTTGTGTATGGTTAGCGATTGTGTGATAAAGAAAGAGCTCCACTAATTTTGGTGTGTTGTGTTTCTGTTGATGAGTAAGGTTTCAGGGCTTCATGGTAAGATAATGGCGCGAGTATCCTTTGGTATTGTTAGCGTGTCTTTAAGCTATAGCGGAAGCCGCTTAAGATCAGACAGTTCATAATATGCCAGGTTTCCACACTTTCTTTATAAAATAAAATTTAAAATAACGCACCATTTCACTTGCTTTGTTATCTATATAAATAAAAATCAATTGCTGTTCGTTAGTCTCGCTAAAACTCGAGAACGGCTGAACGGATTTATCTTATCTTTGTATTGAAATGTTCCTGGGGGTCTAGGGCAGGTTTATAAGATGAGAAAAATTCGAATACCTATACACCGAAACGAGGCGAGGGCGGTTTACGGGTTAATGCACGAAACTTTATTTATTTTTTGCATGCATTAGGGGGACCAAACCACTACATTAGATTTGATAGACCACAGATCCTTGCAGCTGAGCGGCGGTTCGTTCCTCGAATGATGCGCGAGGCTATTGAGATTAAAAAATATCCAAATTTCAATAGGGAAGATGGTTGGTATATACCACCAGCTTGGGAATCTATTATACAGGAGATATAATCCCAACCCCGAGCACACACTGCAAGACCATCAGATACTATTAGTTCTTTTTGTTTGCATAATTTAACATAAGAAGGAGATAGAAAGCCTCTCTTGAGTTTGTTTCGCCGGTTCTTCTCAGGAAGGTCTCCCAATTTTGGAACCGGTGGTAGTTTACGGTAGTTAGGGTCAAATAAATAAACTCAAAATTACAAACAAGAATTTTAAATAAAATACTTTTTTAAGTAAATTAAATAATAAATTCATACATAGACAATAAAATTTTAAAAATCTTCCAATGAAATAACCGAACGCTCAATATAAGTCTTTCGAAGGTAGCTCGACAATTTTAAATAAAAAATCATTATTCTGACGATGCAGACCTGAAAAGGCTGCGAAACGTCAATAAATTAATAAAGTTTCGTGCATTAACCCGTAAAAACTAGTTTTATTTAAAGAGTAATGTGCGTGAAAACCTAAGAAACAAATATAACATCATTCTACTCACTTTGTTGTTAGGTATCTTGTTCCAGTTAATGGTCTTCATTTTGGTCTTCGGTATCGGTGTCTCCTGTTGGGGCAGCTTCACGTCTATTACTGGTGGCGGCGGGGGGGCAGGGTTGTGTAGAGGCGGCGCGGGGGGCGGGGGCGGCCCGGAGGGGGGCGGCGGCGGGCCCGTGGGGGGAGGTGGGGGAGGAACGTACGGTGCTGGTGGAGGGGGGATCACTGTGGATATACAATTGTTTATCTTAGTGCCGTGGATTATATACTTCGTTGATAATGACTGGGACCTATCTATCTATATATATAAAATTCAAAGGTGACTGACTGACATAGTGATCTATCAATGCACAGCCGAAACCACTGGACGGATCGGGCTGCAATTTGGCATGCAGGTAGATGTTATGACGTAGGCATCCGCTAAGAAAAGATTTTGATCAATTCTACCCCCAAGGGGATAAAATAGGGAATGAAAGTTTGTATGAAACTTTGTCAATTTTAAACCGATCAGGCTGAGATTTTGCATGCAGGTATAAGAAGAATCATAGATGAATGTCATTGTGTATAATATAAGCCTGAGAACAAAAACTGTAGTCTACACTTCAGCTCTACACCGAAGCGAAGCGAGGGCGGGCCGCTAGTCTATACAAGTACATCGCGGTAAACTATATCTACGGAATCATCATCATCATCGACAGCCTATTAATGTCCACACTGCTGGGGCACAGGCCTTCCCTATGGATGGAATAGGGAGTTTGGGCCATGACGCACCACGCAGGCCCAGTGCGGATTGGTGGGTGCTAACGACTGCAGATGCAGCCGGGACCAACCACTTAACGTGCCTTCCGAAGCACGGAGGAGCTCGAGATAGTAAATTTTTGGTCACTCATCCAATGACCGACCACTGCGAAAGTTGTTTTACTTCAACGATCGCAGCCGAACGCGCTATTACGTCATCAAGCTCCTCAATGTATACGGAATATAGTGAAGTATTCGGCAATTCGGGTGAAGATAAAGTTGCGTCGCTCTGCTGTCGGTATACTCTTGCATGTCAAAGCATTTCATATTTAATAGTTAATTTCACTTGAGTGGCTACATTTTAGTCGGACATGCTTGGACACTAAGCGTATTGAACATGAGGCAATGTAGCTTTGGCAGTAATCACAAAGTTGGTTGGAATTACTGTAAACTTTTGATTAAATAGTTATCTATGTCAAAATATTGAGTAAATATTTGCCGCTATAACATAAAGGATATACAAGGAAGTGCTCAATGGAGAAGGTGGTCAGTGTATTCGGTTTGCGATCATGGAGGTAAATTCTCAATAGCTGATCATTGAATAGGTGACAAAAAAACTATTGTTTTTTTATATATATATAACTAGATAGGCAAATGACTCTACCCCACCTGATGCTATGTGGTGATAAAGTCCAAACGCGAAGTTAGCTGGTACAGCAGTTATAAACTGCTACACCAACCATCCTCACCTTGCCGGCTCGCAAAAATACTTCTCCACGCCTCTCTTAAAGGACCCCAGATTATAGGGAACACGTGCGCGGGTAAAGAATTCCACTTACGAATAGTACGACAAAGAAATGAGTCGCCAAATTTCTTTGTTCGTGTAGGAATAGTGGCCACAGTAAGTCGGTGGCAACGAAGGCCAGCGCGCGTGGTCCTCTGAAGAAAAGGTGATGGAGGGATAAGGGAAAATAGCTCCTCAGAACACTCGCCGTGGTATAGTCGGTAGAATGCGCTTAATGATGCCACATTTGTCTCGAACTCCTCTATGTTTCAGAAGGCACGTTAAGCCGCTAATACCGGATGCATTTGAAATCGTTGGCACCCACCAATCCGTAGTGGGCAGGCGTGATTGAGACATGTCTCAAACTCACTATTCCATTCATAGGGAACGCCGAACGGTAACGCCTAAACATATTCTAATCTCTAAATTTCATACCGTGTCATTCTCTTTTCGAATTAACCGCATCCCAATAGATCCGTCTCCTTCAAACACTGTGCCTTATGCTTATAAGGGAAGAAGACGCAATGTATTTGCCTGCAACGACGGATGGCCGGAAGGAAATGGCTCTGTCAGCAGGCTGTCACCGCATCAACAAAAGAAGTTTACTGTCACCGCGTAAGAAGGAAATGGTCGATTTTATCATCGCTCCGCAAGAACTGTGTTATTTTTCCGCATAAAACTCCGATAAAGTGTGTGAAGATTAATAAACAATCTTTGTTAAATAAACAGATTTCCTCAAAAATAGGAGGTTGTGTGTGTGTGTGATAGCTATCAACGACTTTCTTGACCGCCATCTTGAACCGCTAGCATCAGGAACAGACTCTGCAGGAGAAGCTGACGTATGAGCCAGTGCCACCGTCGAGGCCCTCCGTAAGTAAGCACAGTATTTTGTCCTCATCCTATTCCCAGGGCCGGATTTAGAGGTCCAGAGGCCTCGGGGCAACAGAGGAGCAGAGGCCCCCTCACCCCAAATTATTTTCCAAATAAAGTAAACAATTTCTTTTCGGTCGAGTTTTTTAATAAATAATTTATTGTGAACCAAGTAGATTCCCTTAGTATTGAACAAACACATATAAATATAAACGGAAACAAGAATTATCTGAAATTAAATCTTAGAGTTAACGAACGGAACCTTTCGAGCTTTTTTCGCCGAAAAATCGTTGATGATTTCGATTTTTTTTCCGAAGTCTCTATTGTGGGGGCCCCCGTTTGTGGAGGCCCCGGAGCTTTCGCCCCGGTTGCCCTCCCCTAAATCCGGCAGTGCCTATCCCATAGACCAAACCCCCTTAATATTTGGAACCAACACCTACAGTCCACTCTCCGGGGTTTCGACCCCACCAGATATCCTTTACAGCATTCGGCTTCACCAGGGAACATAGAGAAACACGGCTGACGCGGCCAGCAGGAGATGAGATCTACACGGCATTCCCCTCTGTTGAATTGGGCTAACAAACGATATTTAATATATATGTGAAGGATTTCACGGTTCATTGTTCATTGTTTTTATGCCTAAACAATAGGACGCGGCATTCCTAAACTTTTTTCATTTTTAAATCTGGTTTTTATATTTTTTATTTTATAGTCATAATTGTTTTATCATTTACATTTGTAATGGAAAGTGACTTCATGAGTTATCTCATATTGAAGTCATTTTTCAAATTGACGACTCTGTATATAATACAGGGAGAAAAAAACAGCCCTTGCTGAGTTTCTTGCCGGTTCTTCTCAATACAAGGTCTCCCGCCGTAGATTTGCGAACCGATGGCGTAGCTTTTCGACATTCACAAGTGCTTGTAACAGCCTAGCCTGAATAAACGATATTGAATTTTGAATTGGATTGTCTGATTACAGTTTTGTTTTTTGCGCATTTACGTTAAACTGCATTTGTGTGCAATGATTGTGAATTATAGTTATGATAATTTGATTGGAATTGTATTATGTCGCTATGGCTACTTCCATCCGTGTTGCTTTATGGTAGGAAAGGTCTGTGCCCCAGCAGTTGGAACATTAATAGGCTGCTGATATGTAATAAAATAAAATAAAATTTGACGACCTCCGTGGTCGAATCCCGGTGGGGCAAATGTTTGTGTGATAAATGAAACGAACATTTGTATACTCCAGTCATGGATGTATAATATTATTATATATTTCTATATGATATACTTATATATGTACTGTATATGTATTCTATGCGTTATTCTAGTATCCCATAACACAAGCCTTACAGTGCTTTATTTGGGGCTAGGCTAATTGGTGTGAGTGTTGGAAATATTAAAAAAAAAATGGTGTGGGTGGCGGATACGGAGACAGGGTTACGGTATACTGCAAACCCCCTCCCCCCTTGCAAAAATTACAGAATGGTATGAATTGTGTTGCTCTAAGGAAAGTCTGTACCACAGCAGTAGGGATTAAATAAGCTAATGACGATGATAGACTGATAATGATGTGGCCATGCACTTCGTCGTAGGTCAAGAACATAGTCACGGTAATATTATATATACAGTATTGTGACTCCGCCCTGTCCTTGAAAATAAATGCCTACGGCCAAGCGCTGCGTTAGCACGCGGTAGGGCCGCCCGCCTACAGTATTTTATGTAGTTTTGTTTTTAACGCGAGTGTAGGTAGATTACTCGTTTGTCTCTTTTTTCATCCTAACCACTTATTTATATATTATTCCAGATATTTTTCCCGATGGAAAAACCGAAATACCTAAATATTAGAAACAAATTACGTACTAGTAGATAGGTATATAAAAAATATTCTATAAAGGTAGGACACCTTTCCAATATTTCAGGTAATTTAAAAAATGATATCTCTGGGTGTGTTATTGAAGAGTTCAAGCAACCAAAAACAGCAATTGTGCTTTTGTACGATATTGATCGTCGTTTGTTCTTTGCCATACTAAATTATGTAGGTATCTTCTTAATTAAATCAAATATTTACAATACAAATCGCACGTTTAAGCACGGCTAACTAACTGCATAAAAAACAATTCACACCGTTCGGTCGTCGTTGCGGCGCGGCGGCGCATTCGCGACTGGGTGCCCGCCGAGAGCCCATCGAACTCGAGTGGCGTAGGTATGACTCGCTTTCCGACCGTTTGTATGAAGATAGAATACTGTATGATATTATTACCGTGACATAGTTCATCACGATGTGTGTGAGACTAGATAAAGATTGAGGACTCACTGGGCGGCGGCGGGGCGGGCGCGGGCGGCGCGGGCGGGGGCGGGGAGAGGGCTCGCTGCAGGCTCTGCTTGCGGCCCGCTGGCCCCGTCCCCGCCTCGCGGTGCTGGCACGTGCACACCATCTTAGCCTGACAAACACAATATCAGAGTCACATCAACTATGATGTTTTATAGTTAAAATAAGGCGTACATGCTTCTAATTTGGCAATACGAAAGTCAGGTAATTGCCCGACTTGCATTCGGCTATATTTTGCTACAACGTGTAAATATTTTACGTATTTCCAGACAAAAAGCCCTGTGTGTTGAAACACACACACACACACACACTATCTGAAGATAGTACACAAATTACACAGAAACATTAGAGTCAAGAAACACGTGTCATTTCATTAGTTAGTACAGTTTTATAGAAATTAATGTAAAAATATTTAGTGATTTCTTATTTTGATAGTTGCTGACACCGTTGATATGTGGAGGTTAAAGAGCGAGATGTAATCTGTTTTATGCATGAGACTGAAAGAGACTACTTTAGTGGGCTCTATTGGCGGCTGTTGCCAAGGGAAGTTGAGACATGGACTACTTGTGCCATTTTAAAATGCAATAATGATGGCATATAACCAGGCTATATAATAAAGATCATTGCATATCAACAATAATGTGGTATCTGAGAAGAAGCTTCCTATATACCTACTATATTCTTAATTTTGAAATGGGAGGTGACTTCAGAATTATCTCTGAAGTAATTTTTCAACTTGACGACTCTACAACATCTCTTATCTATTAGACAAGTTCGTCCGTCTGTCTGTGGTGCTGTTTCAGCGGCCAAACCGTAAGAGATAGATATAGAGAATATTTAAGTTATAAGTTAAGAATAGTCTGATAAGACTACAAACCGGATTTGAGTAACGTAGCACTTCTGGTTTTCGAGAAATCACGAATTTCAAACGAAACCACACAAAATCTCCGAAGTTCTCAATTAATTAAATACATTTTTTTTATTGGTGAACATTTGGTTCACTGATTTGCTAGTATACAATAATAAAGGGAGAAAAAAAACAGCCCTTGTTAAGTTGCTTGCTAGTTCTTCTCAGTACAAGGTTTCTAGCCGTAGTTTTGCGAACAAATGGCGTAGCTTTTTGACTTTCTCAAGTCCAGGTAACAGCCTAGACTTAATAAATGATTTTGAATTTTAATTTCACCATGGAACTTATTAAGGAGGAGAGGTGTACATATCTAAAAAAAAAAATAGTCAAACTGATTTCAGCGCCTCGTGTGTTGAGTGGCTAGAACTATTGACAAGAGACGTTAGTGCAAAATTTGAAGGAACTGCTACATTCAATATAGGAGCTCCTCTTTGTGGGTATGTACTTCGTAACTCCTACGTTGTGTAACTTATAATATAGACAGGTACTCAAATTTCTGCTCTTTCTCCAAGTAAGTGTCAGGATTTGAAAACAGGACAGGATACCAGGAGTAAATATTGAAACATTGCCTATTGTATCTTTATATATATAATTCTTCTGTGAGTGTGTATGTCACTGAACTTCTCTTAAACGACTGGACCGATTTTGATGAAATTTTTTGTGTGTGTTCAAGGGGATCTGAGAATGGTTTAGATTCACAATTTTGTCCGCTGGACAATGTTTTTTTAATTAATTTTCAATTTATTAGTAGTTGTTGATTTTGGAATGTTTTACATTGGATCCGACAGACGGCGCTACCATCGCAGTGTCAAATCTTTATATATATAATTCTTCTGTGAGTGTGTATGTCACTGAACTTCTCTTAAACGACTGGATTTTGATGAAATTTTTTGTGTGTGTTCAAGGGGATCTGAGAATGGTAATTTTCATCAAAATGGTCCAGAATGTTTTAGCTTATTAAAAAAAGATTGAAATTTTCAAATTAAAGACGTGTAGACAGGACAAGGTCTGTCGGGTCCGCTAGTCTATCTATAAAAAGGAAAATCAAATCGAGAATTATTTATTTAAATGCTAGGAATACCTACAATATTGACAAGGTACGAAATTTTTTGCATCTAAAAGAAACATGAGTGTAAGAGAATTTTTGAATTCATAGATGTATTAGCAAATACTCAGTTATACCTGTATGCTAGGAGCTCTTAGTAGTTTAGCAGCATCCTCCCTGCTCTCCAGCAACGTGGCTCGGTGGACCAGGGTCTCAGCAGTATCCCATACGATGTCGCTGACCGCCTCCTTGGGATCGATGCGTAAAAGATGCTGCAGGATGCTCAGGAAAGGAATCTCTTGGGGAGTGTCGGCAACCTAGCGAGAAAATTATAAAGCTACAACAATCAGGAAAGTAACAATGCTCCAGAGGTCCAGGCACGAGTTTTTGACAGCTCCGTAACGTCAAAGTTTCTACGAAAACTATGCAGCGCCCCTATCGGACGTAAGGACAAACTAGCCTTTACCACAAAAAATTGACGATTATGATACTTTATGGAGCAGCAAAAAACTCGTGCTTAGGCTTCTGATTCTGGCATGATTCATTAAATGAAAATGAATGAATATGAAAAGTCATTAATTCAGTCTAGGCTGTTACAAGCACTTGTGAAGGTCAAGAAGCTACGCCATCGGTTCGCAAATCTACGGCGGGAGACCTTGTACTGAGAAGTACCGACAAGAAACTCAGCAAGGGTTGTTTTTTTCTCCCTGTACTGTTATATACAGAGTCGTCAGGTGCGAAACCCTAAATTTGAGAAAAGTATCCCTTATCGTGTTCTGTATAGATTGAAAAGGAGAGACTGCTGTCACAACTAGTTTTTAAGTTTAGGAAATCATGCCAAAATTAAGCCAAAAATTTTATGAAATGGAGCAATTGGAGACTTTAAAAAGAACTTGGCAGTACCAATAGAACCACTTAAAAAAATCGAAAATTTATTTTTTCCATCTTCGTGCTTCAGAATACTGGAAGCTTAAAGATGCAAATTAAATTTAAAAAAAAACAATAACTGATTCATCTTCTGCTGACCATAAGGTCTATCATAAGATAGAACTCTGACGCTACTAGTAAGCTGATTCTCAGAATCCTGTAACATTGTCTATGAACCTTGATGAAGAAGAAATAATCAACCTGCTTCAAGATGGCGTAGAAGACGTCCAGGTGAGAGTTGAGGTTGATGCCCCCAGGTCCTTGGGCCTCGTCGCTCTCCCTCTGCTCCTCGAACACGTCCAGCTGGACGCCCAGGTCTGGATGGCTGGCCGCTTCATGCCTGGAAACCAAAGAATACTTAGAAAATGTTCTATAAATAAGAACTAAATAAAAAACTCCATTTACAAATTGCCGTGAAAGCGTTTCTCTGCACATAATGGCATCTTACTGGTATGTGACGTCACACGATTGTCATTAAAACATCAAACGCTACAACGTCATGTCACTTGCACTAGAAGTTTACTAGAGTGTGACGTCATTTTAGGCTCCGCCAATCCCAAGCGTATTGGGCTACGTGACAATATATACAAAAACTATTATCTTTTTCCTGGGTTTTTAATAAAATTATATACATTTTTTCCGTGAAAATAGTAAAAACTTCTGCCAATATTTATTCTAAAAACAGACGTTGACAATAGGGGTGATGACGGGGTACAGTAAACGAAATTCTATTAAGTCCGTCAGTTAGATGATCGAAAAATAATGGACACGTATTTTTTCTTTGGACAATCAACCAAAAAATGACAATGTTATAGCGCGTCAAAGTTTGGGAGTAGGGGCTCGTGACTTCTAAGTGTACTTTCACTTATGTGTATTTTCACTTATAAGTGTACTCAAACGTGACGTCATGCGACTTTTCAAATCAATATATCTCTGCAATGTTTATATTATGTGAAAAAAGAAAAAATACGTGTCCAATACTTTTTGATCATCTAACTGACGGACTAAATAGAATTTCGTTTACTGTACCACGTCATCACCGGATCTACCGTCAATCTACCGGATAAACGAAGAAAAATAATTAGTCATCATCCCTATTGGAACTTCATTTTTAATATTGTCAAATACCCTATTAAAGTAATTAATTGCCTGCAAATGTGCTTATAAAAAGCGCTTTTATAGGTCCCAGTATTACTTAAGCCCTACCAACTTCAGCTACGGGCCAGTAAATGGACCAGTGCTTACCAATTCTGTGTGTGTGTGACTAACATAAGCTATCACACCAAATTTATATCACGAAAATAAATTTTGGCATCCGTCCATGCTGGACTGAGAGTGGAAATACTGCTAGCTTTCAACATATTTGCTCGGATAGCAAACTAAATAATAATCATAATCATAATAATTATAATCAAAATCATATATATTCAGTTTAGGCTGTTCAAGCACTGTGAATTCTATTAAATTATTTAAATCAAAACTAATGACTTGGCTCAAGAGAAAAAAAATACTGTAAAAAATTTTTAATGACAAATTTAACAATCTAATAATGTAAATAAGCTATTTATTTACTATTGCATGGTTTATTTTGATGAAATGAATGAATATGATTGAAGTTTCTGTATATATATATTTAAATTTAAAAAATTACTTAATGGAATTTTTTTTGTATTAAATATCATTGTATTTATAATTGTATAGTAAAGACCCTTATTTTAATTTAGCTATTTGTCTTTTGTATAAATTGCATGCCATTTATGGTAAAATATGTAGAATCTGTTTTGTATACATGTCATCTTATTGTATTATATTTTTTGCAATAAAGAAATCTATCTAGATGGCTACGCTGGCTACGCCATCGGTTCGTAAATCTACGTCGGGAGACCTTGTACTGAGAAGTACCGGCAAGAAACTCAGCAAGGGCTGTTTTTTTCTCCCTATTTTATTATTCACAGAGTCAATAAAAATATAATTATGTTAACAATAACGAGTGAATGGTAGGTTAACACTATTATTTCTTGATAATAGTGTTATGGTTGCAGCATAAGAACCAAGTATTGTTTGAAGTTGATACTTGATAGTCTATAGTCTTTACTTAGCAATAACATTTTATGCTCAACAGTATATGCTCCAGCCTTGATTATACAGTATCAATACAACACTAGCTCGGTTTGTAACTAAACAATGGTGTTAAATTTATACGCAACCTGATATCAAAAGGAATTTACAACAAATCAATACCACCGTCTCGATATTGTCAATACCACAATCTCATTTGAAGCTTTAACAATGTTGGTACAAAAACGGAACATAATTAAGCAGCTCGGCGGTCAACAGCAGGTATTATATTATTCATGATCGTTGGCCCATATTTGGTACGTTTGGTTCCAGTTGCGCCCACGCTGTCCATTTTTGGTACACCAAGTTTTGGACCAGAGTGAGTAAGGGTTTACGCGCGTGTCTAATTTACATGGTAATTGTGAGAGAGTTGTGATATGGGATTGGATTAAAAATGTGTGTTTGATGATATCAATTTTCGGCGGTTTAGTTAAAGTTAGAGATTCGATCCTAAATCTATACTACTATTAATGTAAAGCTGAACTTGTTTGTTTGTTTAGTTGAACGAGATAATCTGAGTCGGTACAGTACTGGATTAAGAAAAATTGTATGCACGGACAACACATCCGAAGTGAAACTTCTTTTCTTAAATAAGCTAACATTAGACAGACATAGGGGAATGCAGCAGCGCACGCATCACTCATATAGATATATATATATGTATATATATATATATATATTGAATTTATAGGCTACATTACATAACGCTGCGAGCAATAGGAGTGGATCATTGACGAAAAATATTGCAAAAACGGGATATTCCATTTGAGAACTTGAGTTGCATTCGCTAGTATAATAAAAGCATGTTTCCGTTTAAATTACCGAAATTGTTTCCCTTTAAAAGCACTATAAAAAGTCAGTGACAGCATAATTATGTCCATCTTATAAGTTTGACTCACTATAACCGCAGGGGACCTCTTGTATGTTATAAAATGCAAATTTATAATTGTTCACTAATTTACGTATTTCAATAATTTACACATTAAAATCAACTTTAAGTCAAAACAATCAATAAATTATACTTTTTACACGGAGTTTCTATGCATCGGCTAGGCGTATTAAAATCGTTACCTTTAAGCTGAAAGGACTAGTTTCATCGACAATCAACAAAAAACGCTCAGCAATATTTCCTTCTGCCTTTATTTAAAATTAAAAATAATAAACAAAGCAGCGCTAGTTTCTTTCATTTAATTGAGTGCTTTTTCAAGTTTTGAGCTCTCAATAAGAGGCTAAAGTAACATGATCAAGTTTTTTCTCCGGCTATTAATATAATGGTCAGACAAAAGAATAAATTCACATAAATAAGTATCAACACCAAATGGAGCTGCCAAATACGGATTTGATTTTAATAGGACAAGTAAGGTCATTCAACCATCAAGGTGGTTGTATTATAAACTTTATAATACCGGCCATACACACTACGAGAAATCGTTACGATTAGACTGTACAGTCCGAACGGTACCGATAAATCGTAGCGTGTATGTTATAAAACTGCACAGTTTCCTATACTAAACGAAAGACGTATAAAATGTACCGTTCGAACTGTACAGTCTGATCGTAACGATTTCTCGTAGGGTGTATGGCCGGTATAACGAAACCTAATATATAGGAGATGGCAGACTTTCCTTGGAATGAAGTGCCATCTTAGGATGGCGCTTTCACCAAGAAAAACCACACCAACCAAAGAAGAAGATTTATTAAGCATTTGTTAAAAATGAATTAAATATAAATTATTATATCAAACTTATTATTTATCTAACAAAAATTATTAATGTGAAAATTATCTTCTATCTATAAGTAAAGAGATCTTTTTTATTTATTGGTGCGGCTTGCGAAGCGGCTGAAAAATCAAAAGCAAGCAAATACAGGGGTCTAGGCTCCGAATATGATTTTGTCCCATTTGGTGTCGAGACCCTTGGTCCGTGGGGTCCTAGCGCTTTAAGGCTATTTAAGGAAATAGCAAAAAGGTTAGTCGACGTCACAGGAGACCGAAGAGCTGGCAGCTACCTCGGACAAAGAATTAGTCTAGCCATTCAAAGGGGTATCGCTGCCAGTATCTTCGGATCCTTGCCTAAAAAGACTCCTTTTAATAATATATTTTAGTTATTAATTTTATTTTTTGAGGTTTTTAGTTTTAGTTTTATTGTTCTAGTATTTATATTTTACTTATATATAGTGTAATGTAATTAGATAGAGACTTATTTGTTTATAGTTAGTGTATTTTATAGTTTTATGATGTGAAATTGTTTAATATTTATTTATTGCATATCACATTCACAGAAACAAGGTGGTACAGAAAAATACAGTAACCATGTGACGCCCTGCAAGGGCACAGCGTTTTTAGACGGTTATTACATCCATTTAAAATACATTATTATACTAGAGGTCACCCGCGACTTTCTTTGCGTTAACTTAGTTTCTTGAAAATCTCTCTGGAACCTAACATTTTTTTAGGATAAAAGTAGCTTATGTGTTAATCTAGGGTGTCAGCTAACTCCATACCAAATTTTATTAAAATCGCTCCAGCCGTTTAGACGTGAAGAAGTAACAAACATACACACTCACAAACTTTCGCCTTTATAATATTAGACAATATAAATTATAAATTAAGATGCACTCATTCTACACATACATCGGTGTCAATTCTAGCATGATTCTGTAAACACAAACCCAAATCCGACAAAAGTGTATCCTTGTCATTCTCAATACAGAATGAAAAAGAGGGACTGATCCTATACTAATTCAATCCTAAGTTTAGAGAATCATGCCAGAATCGACACCATCATCATCATCATCAACAGCCTATCATAGTCCACTGCTGGACATAGGCCTGTCCAAATGCACGCCACTCAGATCGATCTTTGGGCTACTCGCATCCAGCTCCTGCCAGCCACCTTGCGCAAATCGTCACTCCATCGTGCCTGAGGACGTCCTACACTACGTTTGCCTAGACGCGGTCTCCACTCCAGAACTCGTCTACCCCAACGGTTATCGGTTCTTCGGCAAATATGGCCAGCCCACTGCCACTTCAACTTGCTAATTCGGTGGGCTATGTCGATAACTCTGGTTCTCTGTCGGATTACCTCATTTCTGATGCGATCTTTCAGAGAAACGCCGAGCATAGCCCTTTCCATAGCGCGCTGAGCGACTTTGAACCTGTGGACCAGCCGTACCGTCAGTGTCCACGTCACGGCTCCGTATGTCATCACAGGTTGGACACACTGATTGAAGACGAGGTGAATAGAAGAGTTCAGCTAGGTTGGGCAGCGTTTGGGAAGCTACGTCAAGTCCTGACATCGTCGATCCCACAGTGCCTAAAGACGAAAGTCTTCAATCAGTGCCACACCATTAATTCATTAAAATATTATTAAGTAATGATGATCATTAAGATCATTGTTTCCCTAGTCCCAACTGCATCTGCATTTGTTAGCACCCACAAATCTTCATTGGAGTTCCGTGATGGATCCATAACATAGCCCATTTTTCCTAACCTACGAGTACATGTTTCTACAAACATTGTTACAATTTTATCTTAATAAAAAACGCTTGAATAAGTCAACCGTCTCGAATGACGCCTGACCAATCGAGATCTGAGTCATCTAATAAGTAAAACAAGATTGCTTCTTTTTAAGTATCTGCTTTATCAAAGTCTTTGGATATCAGTTATTCGTGAGTATAAAGTTCGTCAAACTAATTAAATTACAATTGCATAAGTGTATCATAAAAACTGTGTATTACACATTTGAAACTTAAACTTTATTACCACAAATAAGTTAGACATGCTTTCAACAAGAGTTTAAGAAATTATGTCATATCTAAAGAAAAGTTTAACTAGAAAAAAATCCACGCGGACCAGGCAGCAGACGGGACTCGAACCCGCACCCTTCGCAACCCGGGCGAATGCACTGTCCAATTATGCTATCGCGGCCCTCACGGACCGCGTCGAAATTCTCATAGCCATTCTTAAGCTGCAAGGCAGCGTCATCTCTTCGCATTAAAGGTAACCCACAATGTCAAATGAATACTTTTACAGGTATTAAACATTTGAAAGAAGAAATAGCAATTATAGTTATAATTTTTATTATTTTTAAATCATGTAACTGCTTGATGTTTAAATCTAAAGAAAAGTATAACTAGAAAAAAACATAATTATGTCATATAAAATTTGCCTAAACAAGATTTGAAGCTGTCCAACTCTTTTGTAGTAAGACCGTAGTTTTTCAATTTTGCTTAAATGGAAAACTGCTATAAAATATAACGTGTTGTCATTTTAGATATTTAAATATCATTTATTCTCTTTTAATTATTAGCAAAATAAATAAGTGTTGATAAGATTTTCGTGAGAGCTTTCGCACAGTCAAACCCAAACGCAGGTAATATTTAAAAACAGGTTGGTACGAAGATTAATTTCACGGGACAGCCTCAACGATCCGGTTTGAGCTAATTTATACCATAATCTGTGGTTTGACGCCTTCGCTTAACAAGGGCACCCGAAGCAATATTTATTAACACAGGAATACGGGCTGGAATCTTAGATTAAAACAAAAAGGGTAGATACGGCACTAGCCTCACAAAAGTGATCAGCATAAATTGTGGTCCACGACCCTAATCTCTTTAGTCACAACTTGACATGCAAACGACGTACATGTGAACGCCAAAAAGAAATATTGCTAATATTTTGTGTTTATATGATAAAACATGCCTAAGTGTGTTTTTGAAAAGTGCTCAAATTGCTCAAGAACTAAAAATAAAACCCACGGCATCACTTTTCATTCGTAAGTACTATAAAATATATTTTTTCATAGAAATTGCAGTTTGTTTTGAATCTTATTCGGTAGTGACGTCGAGTACTGTGGGTCAATTATGCTTCAGTAATAAAATTCTAATGTGATGTCAATATGATGTTGATGCCAAGTTGACATTGTTTTTATATGGTATTATGAAACATTCCTATGTCACATCAAGATCATATCAATATCATATCCTGTATCACATTTTTGACGTTTATGCGATACTATTTTAAGTCAAAAAGTTGAACGTAATACGCATTTAAGTTGATATCATTTTATAGAGTTGATCATCATCATAGCATAAGTTGATGTCATTTTGATATCGCATTTTTCGGAGAGCATAATACGTAATGTGAAATAGACATCAAAACAATATCACAATTAGCGAGCATAATTGGCCTGCTGGTCGCGTGATTGGTCGGTAGTGCAGTGACGCGGATCTCGCCGTCTCGTTCGCGCTGCCGTTGAAACTTAACGTGCTGTTTCGCTCGGGTCGGTAATGCAGTGACGCGGATCTCGCCGTCCCGTTCGCGCTGCCGTGGGATCAGTTTTTGTTTGATGCAAGTATGAGCGTACCGTATCTACCCTTTTTGTTTTAATCTTAGGCTGGAATACGGTATCGGGTAAACAAAACGAAATCTAAAGAAAAGTTTACTAGAAAAAAATCCACGCGGATCAGGCAGCGGACGGGACTCGAACCCGCATCCTTCGCTATCCGGGCGAATGCACTGACCATTATGCTACCACGGCCCTATTAGCTGCGTCGAAATTTTTCGTAGCCTTAAGCTGCAAGGCAGCGCCATCTCTTCGCATTGTAGGTAATCCCACAATGTCTTTAGATTTAAACATCTAGCAGTTAAATGCTTAAAAAATAAATAAAATCAAAACGAAATCTATCCGAATACGGGAGTACTCGACTCCGTTCATATACACTTAGGCTCGTATTATAGAAAGATCCTCAGTGATTGATCTAGTCTTGAGCATTGTTAGAAAGGGATGTCGCTATATATAGCACATAGCGATATCCCTTTCTAACTGTACTCAAGTTAAGATCAACACTTAGTTGTCATTCTGTAATACGGGCAATGTTTACAGAATTCTATTGGCAGTCGTATTCGGGCTAACAACCAAGTGCAAATAATTGAGCCAATTAGATTATTGCTAAAATGCAAAATGTAGAACCAGTCCTATAGTGGGATATCACAGGCTCGTTCACGCACTTAACGGACAGATAACCGACACGTCTACTCTCGCTCACAGCTCTCGTATTACTGACGTGGTACGCACGAGATAGTGTTGCCTGTCATATAGAGAAATGTCAAAATGCATACACTACACAAAACATGAAGTAGTCGAGTAAAAAGTAAAAACGAATCTTGAAATAGTTCGAAATACATTAATAGCATTAACTTGCAACCTCTTATACTTAGCTGATATGTACAGATCGCACGTCACTAACAATAGGGTATAAAGTTAAAAAAACTAAATTGCCCATTTTTGTCCAATGCAGTTGTCCATATAATATAGTAGATTTTGGTCAAGCAAGGTAGTCCTAATTTTAACATCTACGCCATTTGAACTGCTTATAGGGTATTTATTATCTTTACCCAGTCACATAAAAGTACTGTTAAAATAAAAACTACTATTGATACACTAACTAAACTTAATCAGCACAAAGAAGGATAATGTACGTTTAAATCAAGGTATCATTTTAAACATTTGAACAAGTAGTTCCACTTCTATGATTTTTAAAACTTTAAAACACGATATCTCTAAACACTGTTTTTGAAGATAATAACCTTTTTGTTTAAAACATATCGCAATGTTAAACAAAAGTAAGAGATATCTCTCTTATATAGGCTTGCTTAAAAAACTGTATTTACGAATGATGTGACACGTTTTTACTGGCTCATAAAGTTCCCGTGTAATTTGTGTACTATCTACAAACACATATAGTGCTTTTTGCCTAGAAAAACGTAAAATATTTACACGTTGTAGCGAAGTGTGGCCGCGGCGAGAGAGCGTGCCCGACTGAATGCAAGTCGGGCAATTACCTCACTCCCGTATTGGCAAATTTGAAACGTGTATGACATATACATGTATAACTGTAAAACATCATAATTTATAGTTATAATTTTTATTTTTTAAGCATGTAACTGTTTGATGTTTATATCTAAAGAAACTATAACTAGAAAAAAATCCACGCGGACCAGGCAGCAGACGGGACTCGAACCCGCACCCTTCGCAATCCGGGCGAATGCACTGACCAATTATGCTACCGCGGTCCTCAAGGACCGCGTCGAAATTCTTCTAGCCATTCTTAAGGAAGCGCCATCTCGTCGCATTATAGGTAACCCACAATGTCAAATGAATAATTTTACATGTATTAAACATTTGAAAGAAGAAATAGCAATTATAGTTATAATTTTTATTATTTTAAAGCATGTAACTGCTTGATGTTTAAATCTAAAGAAAATATAACTAGAAAAAATTCCACGCGTTCCAATCATAGTTTATCTTAAAATGTTGATGTGTAGAACTTTATACCTAATTGTTTTCTTTCTGCTTCAAGTACTTCAGAGCTACTTATTGTCCTATCAAACCAATCGTTACGTCTTTTATTTTCCATAAATTTACGCATATCAAATTGCCGAAACACAGGGCCTTCTCAAGCGTGTCCGCGACGACAAAAAAAACGCAAAAACACAATCAAAATCATAAAACCGTTTTTTTTAAATACACGTATAGGTAGGTATATATTAGTTTACGATTTATCGTCTGACAGCTGTGAATATATCGTTTTATGGTGGCATTGGTCCCAATTTGTATCAATAGGCGTATCACAATAATATGTTCAAACCAAACTATGATTCTAAGCTATGATTGTTGTGTATGCAAATTTGAACCGTATCTCTAAAGCTTTTGAAGTGTTATTTTTTGTCATAATAACATTTTTTTTGTTGATATTGCCGTCTGAATCTCAATTTTTATTTTATTTTTAGATTAGAATAATCAAATAAATAGTCTGAACAGGGAAATGCTTGATTTGGATACAGATTGTCTTAATATCTTGTCACATATTAAGTAAATTCAATCTAAACGGCAATAGTTTGTTCGAATAAACTTATTGCACACTGCCATGTATACTTCCACCGAAAATTGTTTTGACGCGATCTATTTAGTACTTTTTTTTAATCAATATATATATAAAACTCAAAGGTGACTGACTCACATAGTGATCTATCAACGCACAGCCCAAACCACTGAACGGATCGGGCTAAAATTTGGCATGCAGGTAGATGTTATGACGTAGGCATCCGCTAAGAAAGGATTTTGATCAATTCTACCCCCAAGGAGATAAAATAGGGAATGAAAGTTTGTATGAAACTTTGTACGCCCTCGTTTCGCTTCGGTGTATAGCTGAAGTGTAGACTACAGTTTTTGTTCTCAGGCTTGTATTATATATACACAATGACATTAATCTATGATTCGGTATCGATTGTAGATCACACCCCAAGTATTCTTTTAAAAGAATATTCAATGTACAGTTTTGACTTTGACCATTTTATTATACTAGCGGCCCGCCCTCGCTTCGCTTCGGTATAGAGCTGAAGTGT
Organism: Chilo suppressalis; assembly: GCA_902850365.2. Lineage (NCBI taxonomy): Eukaryota > Metazoa > Arthropoda > Insecta > Lepidoptera > Crambidae > Chilo > Chilo suppressalis. The sequence goes on along the minus strand of OU963913.1, from coordinate 20,962,219 downwards.
AGACTACAGTTTTTGTATTATGCACAATGACATTCATCTATGATTCTTCTTATACCTGCATGCAAAGTCTCAGCCCGATAGGTTTAAAATTGACAAAGTTTCATACAAACTTTCATTCCCTATTTTATCCCCTTGGGGGTAGAATTGATCAAAATTCTTTCTTAGCGGATGCCTACGTCATAAGACCTACCTGCATGCCAAATTTCAGCCCGATCCGTCCAGTGCTTTGGGCTGTGCGTTGATAGATCACTTTTTCAGTCAGTCACCTTTGAGTTTTATATACATAGATGTGATAGTTATGTATATATTACGCTTATCGGTCGCATATTCAGTTTATGATTGAGACATAAGGTTCTTTTTATCCCAGAAAAACTTAGATACTATAACTTGATAGGGTGATCATTTTCTACTCAGTAAGCCAGTAACATCGGAGAGCTGGTCTCAATCTCCGACGCCGCATGTGTCTCTAAACACCTAGTCTTTCTGTATGTGTTCATAACACCACAAAAAAAATATTAAATTCCTGTGGGATTCTCATATAACTAAAGTTAACGCGGACAAAGTCGCGTACAGCTGCTAGTAAGGCTATAATAATAGGTTAGGGTCTTACATAGCCTTAAAAGTTCAAACACAACTTTAAAACTTACCTCAAGTTGTTCAAAGTGGGCAGTAGTCCAAGACCTGCAGAAAGAAATTTGATTAATTAAACACAAATAAAATATAAGTCATTGTTTTTGTTCATGAATTTACCTATTATTTTTCAAGATATCTATATATATTTTTTAATGTGAATTCTATATTTTATTTTTACAAATAAAGTGAAATATAATTTATTTTAGTTAAGCAAAAAACAATTGAAACACTAATGAAATAATGTAAGTTCGAAGGAACGGTCTTTTCGAATAATTTTGACTTCCAGGACAAAAAGCAGGTTATTTAGTAGGCTACTACCACAGAACCCAGAAAGAGGTTAGAAGCGCGCCACAATTATGTGTGAGCAAATGCTCATAATTTGACCAAAACTTGGTTCTGTTTGCGTCGTTGCTCTGGGATGTGAGCGTTGATTGGTTCGATTGCTTGATGTCGCGTCGTTCGATTGGTTATTATCTATTAGGTGGAAGTTTAGTGGGGCCGAGACGGTGACATCGGTTCCCGTAAAAACGGTCTACGTTCTCCCTTCTAACCTCTTACTGTATTCTGTGGCTACTACTAACAAAGGCTTCCTAACTTGGTATACAGGTAATGCGCCGTGACTCATCGTCTAAAGTCTGAAGATATTTTTTTTATACGAGGTGCTACAAAATACCTCCACCTGATGGTAACTTTAAGTAGAGTCCAGTCGCGAATATGGATGTTGCGGCAGAAACTGTTCCGTGGGTAGGAGATTGGGTTCAGGTCGGGGAGGTCAGGATGGCTGGAGCGGCCTCATCTAACTTCACGAATACCCTTAACATCAAGTGGGGTGGATAATTTGTTGCACCCCGTATAAAAATAATCATCCTTTCTCTGTTTGTCAGTATAATCTCACCGATGAGCTCAGTCCCAGCCGGACGCGGTTGGGTAGCCTCAGAGTGGATATGATGAGGTAGTTGAGGAATGACTCAGCTTCTCCGCCTGGAATAATACCCTACTCACCGATGAGCTGGTTCCTCGGCCGGGTACTGTCGGGCATCCTCAGGGTGGATATGATGAGGCAGTTGAGGAATGCCTCAGCTCCTCCGCCTGGAATAATACCCTACTCACCGATGAGCTGGTTCCTCGGCCGGGTACTGTCGGGCATCCTCAGGGTGGATATGATGAGGCAGTTGAGGAATGCCTCAGCTCCTCCATTTGGAATAAAACCCTACTCACCGATGAGCTCGTTCCTCAGCCGGGCGCGGTCGGGCAGCCTCGGCTCTGATATGATGAGGCAGAGTACAAACTCCACGGAGCCTGTAACCTTCGGCTCCTCCACCAGGAATGATACCCTACTCACCGATGAGCTGGTTCCTCAGCCGGGCGCGGTTGGGGAGCCTCGGCTCGGATATAATGAGGCTGTTGTACTCCACGGAGCCTGTTACTTTCAGCTCCTCCACCAGGACTAATGACCTACTCACCGATGAGCTCGTTTCTCAGCCGGGTGTGGTCGGGTAGCCTCGGCACGGATATGATGAGGCAGTTGTACTCCACCGAGCCTGTAACCTTCAGCTCCTCCACCAGGACTGATGCCCTACTCACCGATGAGCTCGTTTCGCAGTCGGGCGCGGTCGGGTAGCCTCGGTGCGGATATAATGAGGCAATTCAGGAACGCCAGCAGCGCCGTCTTGTACTCCACGGAGCCAGCCGCCTTTAGTTCTTCAACCACCACGCTGAGGCGATACCGCTCGCCTTTGAGGCTCTGAAGAAATATTAGGAATTCAAAAGTTAGAGCATATTCCACCTATAATGTTAAATGGAGTGTCTCTGAGGAGAGTCAACAGTTTTAAATATCTAGGTCATGTGATTTGTGATAACTTAAAAGACGAATTAGATATAGAAAGGGAGCGGAGAGCGTTGACTGTGAGGGCGAATATGCTGGCCCGTAGGTTTTTCCGTTGTTCGAAAGAAGTTAAAATTACTCTGTTTAAAACATACTGTCAGGCGTTTTACACGGGAAGCCTATGGTGCAGTTATTCTAAGAGATCACTTAACGCTCTCCGCGTACAATATAATAATGCGTTTAGGATGCTGTTGGGTTTGCCAAGATTCTGTAGTGCCTCTGGTATGTTTGCCGAGGAGCGCACTGACGGTTTTCACGCATGCATGCGCAAAAAAATAGCTTCATTGCTGAGCAGAATACGAGCAAGCTCAAACACCATCCTAATGACTGTTGCCAACAAAATGGATAGTTGCTTTATCAAGCTTTGTGTGAGTGTGATGAAGACATAAAGAAAAAAAAAATCATGTACTGTCCTAATCTATTATTAATCTATTACATATACTACTAACATAGAATAAGTCTACTAACAAATATGGATCACAGTTATCTGAAATAAATGAATTATTATTATTATTTCCTTTATTTCATTAAAATACATACAAAATTATATTTCTAAATATTAAATTTTTACAGCGTATAACATTAAAAAAATAACATTTAAAAATACAAAAATGCAGTTCCCCATCGGCAGCAAGATCAGGGTCCCTGCTACCGGCGGTTAAGGATCCATAGACAGGAACCTCCTCACTATACGGGCCGTGTCCAGAAGAACTGCCTTCTGCATCTGACTCTTGACCCAACCACCTAACGCGAGCCTCTTAAGGTGTTTATCGAGGCTCTTGGCTATCAAACCATGGGCAGATATGATTATCGGCACAACAATTGCTGAATCGATGTCCCACATGTCAACAATCTCGCGAGCTAAATCAAGATATTTGTTTTCTTTATCTTTTTCAGCTTTTACAAGGTTGTCGTCATGTGGGACAGCGACATCAACAACTACTGCACGGCGTTCGTGTCGATCTATCAATACAATATCGGGCTTATTAGCCACAATAGTCCTGTCTGTAATGATAGATCGATCCCAATATAATGTGGCATGGCTATTTTCAAGAACCTGTTCTGGAGCATACCTGTAGTAAGGAACCTCGGATGCTAAAAGATTGTATTTCAAAGCAAGTTGTTGGTGTATTATCCTGGCCACTTGGTTATGTCTGTGCAAATATTCGCCATTTGCGAGACGAGAACAACCGGAGATTATATGCCTAAGGGATTCACCTGGGCGATGGCACGCACGGCAAACATCCAATGTGCCATCCTTCAGTATAAACCTCCTGTAGTTCTTCGTCATCACAACCTCATCCATAATTGCACAGATAAAACCTTCGGTTTCACCAAAAAGGTCACCGAAACGTAGCCAGGATACTGATGCTGATAAATCTACGTCAGGCCCATGGAGAGCCCGGTAGAATCTGCCATGCAACTCCTTGCTTTGCCATACAATGCTGCGATCCAAAGTACTAAGTACTACAGGCCTGCGCCAGTTTTCTTTTGCCAAAAATAGAGGAGTGAGTCCATTGTCAACAGCAACTACATCTCTATGAATCCCCATATCGACGTTAAGAAAATACTCCCTTAGATTGTTTATCTCGCGGTTATGCAATGTCTTGGCATTTAGAAAGCCACGACCACCACACTTCCGCGGGATATACAATCTCACAGTCGAGGAGCGTGGGTGATGCATACGGTGTGCTGTTAACAATGTACGAACTGTTCTGTCCAAGGCATCAAGTTCAGTTTGAGTCCATTTAAGTATGCCAAAGGAATACATCAATAGCGGCATTACCCAGCCATTATATGCACGAACCTTATTTCCGCCCGACAAAAGACTTTTAAGAACTTTTGACAGGCGCCCCAAGAAACGCTCACGTAATGACTGTTTCATGTCAGCATCGTTGATGCCTAATGCCTGTGACATACCTAAATATTTATAGGTTTCGTTTACGGAGAGAGATCTAAGGTGAACTGAATCCGAAAGTTGTATACCCGCGGATTCCACTACCTGACCACGCTTTACATGCATGATTGCACATTTGTCCACACCAAATTCCATTCTGATAGCATTACTGAAATCTTCAGTAACCTTCAGTAAGGCTGTCAAATGAGAACTGCTGTGGGCAAAAAGTTTCAGGTCATCCATGTAAAGCAGGTGTGATATTACTTGACCATTTCTCCGTAAACGATAGCCTAAACCTGAACCCTCGAGTAGTGTACTCAGAGGGTTCAAGGCCAGGCAAAACCATAATGGACTCAGACCGTCGCCCTGGAAGATGCCTCGCTCTATTTTTATAGGATCGCCGTCACCCAGAGTCCGTCGAGATTCTGGATAGAATAAGACCGTTCTCCACTGTCGCATACATGACATCAAGAAAGCGCGTAGAGTTGCATTTATTTTATACAGCTCCAGCACCCTCATGAGCCATGAATGCGGTACGGAATCATACGCTTTCTTGTAATCTATCCAGGAAGTCGACAGAGTCTTTCGGTTACGGCGGACCTGTTGATTAATAGCCATGTCAATGAGGAGTAGCTCTTTAGTACCACGGGCCCCATTCCTACATCCATTTTGAGAGGTGAACATGATAGAATTTTGATCAATATGTTTACAAATCTTAGATCTCAAAATAGAAGTAAGAATTTTATAAATTGTTGGCAGACAGGTGATTGGTCTGTAATTTTTTGGGTCCGTAGTACTACCAGATTTATGGAGCAGATGGGTTATGCCTGTTGTCATAAATTCTGGAAGCGACCGAGATGATAAAGCACGCTGGAATTGAGATGCTAAGCAAACGTGTGAGCTTGGTAACCATTTGAACCAGAAATTGTGCAGTCCGTCTGGGCCTGGCGATTTCCAGTTGGGTAACGAACGAACTGCACAAACTACGTCTTCGTAGTCAATGGTCACATCGTTCATTTCAGGTAAAAGCTCGCACGATCGCTCAACATCCCTCATCCACGCGCCATCAGAATGAGTGACAGGCACGGACCAGATGTTGCGCCAGAAAGAAATCATGGCCTCATCATCCGGTCGACACGTATCAATATCACTATGATTCGATCTCTCCCAGGATCGATAAACACAACGTTGATCTCTTTCGAACATGCGGTTCTGAGTAAAACGACTCACTCGCATCTTATACCTCCGAATGCGATTAGCCCATGCAAAAATTTTCTGTTTCAGAAAGTCAATGCGCTCTGTGACACGTGAACTATAATTCTCGGGACTAATACCAGTTCCCGAGAATGCACACCTCACAAAGCGCATGACCCTAGGGCGGGTGTTGCCCTCCCTGAAACAGCTGAGCTTACCGATGAGTACCCTAGCCTCGCTAATACGGTTCTCAATCCTGCACTGCCAGGCTGGTACAGCCTGTCTAGGGCGTGTTGCTACGTCAGTATTTGGGAATTTGACATGCGCCACACGACAAGCCGTAACAGCCGCACAGTACAAGATCGAATGAGTATCAGCGAGGTCTTCGCTACTATCAATATAATTTGATAATAGCGAATCTAAAGTACACATCAGCGCCCTATTTTTTTTGTGCATAGGGAAACGCGGAAGCCGAGGTCTAAGACGTAACGGAGTGGATCGAAATTCCCGAACTACATCCTCGAAAGTACTCCTCAATACATCATTATATTGGGAACTTACAGTAGTAATCACATCGTCTCTATCATCACCATCAGCAACGTCAGCTTGTAATGCTGTAATGGACGGAGATAGATTTGCCGCCTGTGATGCAATAGAAACGATGTGATTACTTTGTACCTCTGTACGGAGCCGATCAAGTGTAGAGTCATCCAATAAGTGACCCCGTTGAATGGCCCGCACCTGATCCGATAATCGTTGAGCCGAAACGTTGACGGTTGGTTCAAGAGCCTGAAACAGAGAAAGCATCCGAGCACGGTACGCAGTAAGATTGGTTCCTGCCTCTGTTGCCTCAAAATATGCACGCATGACACTTTCGTTTATGGAAGTTGTCCATCGCATGCGGTGCACTCCACCGGGAGCGGGGGCCCTGACCGGAGCCGATTGCCCCACAAGCCCCAAACCCTTCGGTGGCCGGCCTCTTCTTCGACGAACTGGTGGTGGCGTCGCCGGAGGAGAGAAGTACTCGTCACTATCACTCGACGCAACTGCAGGTGTCAGCCGGAGGGTACTCGGTACTGTGACTGTTGCCGATAACTGCGAGGCGGAGCGACGTGACGAGTCCGGTGATCTCAAACGTGCTTTGCTCCTCGTCAACATTGTTGATTCATTTCCATTCTCTGTTGTTTTTGTTGTTTTTATTCATTATTTATTTTGACACTTTCACATGTCATCGGGGTAATCATTTTTTGTTTGTGAACTATTTTCTTTTTTTATTTCTATATGTTTTGTAATAGATTCAATTCAGATAACTATGGTATTATAAATATAGTAATACGATTTTTTGATTCCAAATTAAAATATTATAATAAATAAATAAAATAGAGAAAGTGGAAAGAATGTGTTGTCACGTTGACGTTTTTTTTTTTTTTTTTTATTATTATTATTATTATTATTATTATTGTCATTCTACTATGTTATTGCTAATTTAGGAAGTAAAGCTCTTTTGTCCAATTTTAATTCCCTTAATTTCAGGCCTCGCAGTGGTTATTTTCTCTTTGCTTCATCGTCATTATTAAAATAATATATATATATATATATATATATATATATATATATATATATATATATATATATATATATATATAACATATAATAAATAACATATATATATATATATATATATATATATTATTTATTTCATTTAATCTTCATTTATTTATGTGAAATTCCATAGTATGACATAAAAGTGAACAATAACTCAAAAATTCAATGAATAAAAAGGTCATTTAAAAGGGTTTAAGATAAAAATCCTTTCAGTCTTTTCGGGGAACAGAAAAAAAATCAAAAGAAGAACTGGTTTTAATAATCAAAAAATAATTTATTGGACTTTTTGGCGGGATCGGAAAGGGTCACTTTAGCAGTTTTGTTTTTCTTTTTAAAAATTGTGTTGTGGCGGATGTTAGTGTCTAATAATGGTGGATTATTAACCACTTAGTGTTCGGGAACATGCACAAGTGTTGGCAAGTGAAACAAAATAGCGGAAAGTGTCTTTCGACGTGCCCTCAAGAAGTGCACGGGGAGGTTCCAGTAAATTTCCATACATTTACTGAAACACAGGGAAAGGGGGATTGACTTGACTGCCACTTACTTTGACTTGATATAATACTTTGACCACGAGTGCTACATGAATTTGTTAACATTTTTAACACTTGACATTGGCTAAATGCACAAGCCGTGCATTGCCTTAAGGAAAAAAAAATATTTCAACTCCTTTTATCGCGCATATTTTAGCATAAAATGATAGCAGGTAATTTAATTCGTTCATCATCATTATCAGCCCTGCGACGCCCACTACTGAGCATAGGTATCCCCCAAGGATTTTCTAACCGTTCTATCCTGCGCACTCACATCCAGCGGCTTCCTATAACCTTCACAAGATTGTCGGTCCATCTCGTATTTAAATAAATAATAAATAAAAAAATATTTCAAACACTCACATCAATTAGCCTAGCCCCAAAGTAAGCACTGTAGGCTTGTGTTATGGGATGCTAGGGTAACGGATAGAATACATATACAAGACATATAGGTATATTCATATAGAAATACATATTAAACATCCATGACTGGAGTACAAATGCTCGTATTCATCACACAAACATCTGCCCCCCACCGGGATTCGAAACCGGGATCTCTCGAGACGGCGACACCATGAAACCCGGCGTACAAACCACTCGGTCACGGAGGTCGTCAAAGTTAATGGTTTGGTCTGCTCTATATTTCACCCCTTTCTACATGACTTCTTTCCCCACGACGACGGCTAAATAGTGCCGAGGTCCGAGTCTTAGAGACGCCCTCTAGTTGAGCCGACCTCCTCAGGTGCTCGTGGTTTAGAGACTCCAGACGGAGAGGAGACTCCCCACGTGGGGAGATGCCATCCTCCTGGAATACAATACCTCTAGAGGCACTTGCAAATTCTCGGCTTTAGGTCCCCTTAAGATCTCCCCTTCCTTAAACCCAGTGACGCTGTAAAGGTCATCTGCGACCAACAGCATACACACTCAAAAAAAAATAACTTATTTACACGACGAAAAGCGACGTTTGTCACACTTATCTTTACAGGAAAATTTACCAAAATCAGTTCAGCGTGAAAGCTTAACAAACAAACAGGTAGCGGTAATTTTTAGAGGCAGATGATGAGATAGCTCAAAGTACCTATCAATTACATACTTATAAGATACAAAATGGTTCTTAGAATAGGTACACTCCGATGTCGCAATAGTGCTTGGATAGGGATGGCTCGCCATTACTGGCACGTAGGCGGTAGGTGTTTATAAAAAAATACGCTGTGCAAATTTAGAAAAAAAAAAAAAACCGGCCAAGTGCGAGTCGGACTCGCGCACCGAGGGTTCCGTACAAACCTCTAGGTATATTTTAATAATTATTAAAAAAAAATATTATAGGATGTAACTAAGAATTTACGGTTTTCGCAATTTTTCCTTTATCTGTACTATAAGACGTTACTTCGTACCAAATTTCAAGATTCTAAGTTCACGGGAAGTACCCTGTAGGTTTTGATTCCCGTGCGAGTTTCGAAAATTTGCGACATAAACGGCTGTATCTTTTGATTGCTTTGGCTTAGAAGTTTAATTTTTTCGCAGCTCCAAGGGACAGTACTCCTGAGTATTATATATGAATTTCAGTTTGATACCTCTACGTGTTCCTGAGAAAAACGGTCTTGACAGACGGACGGACGGACAGACGGACAACAAAGTGATCCTATAAGGGTTCCGTTTTTTCCTTTTTAGGTACGGAACCCTAAAAATATACAAACGCAATAAGTAGCTCGGTTTTTTTTGCATAACTAAACATTTTTATATCTTGACAATTTCTTGTGCGTTGTTTCTTAGGTTTTCCCAGATTTTCGTAGATTTTTTTCCTGTAAACGTTTAATTTACCAAGTCTGTGTGTACTTTTTTGTTTTCGGAAATGTTTTTTGTGCTTGTTTTATTGCCAAAATAATAATAATAATAATATATTCTTTATTGTATAATACTACAAAGGCCATAACAGTAAGACTACACTGACAGAGAGACATTACACAATGGGCGTCCTTATTGCTTAATAGCAATCTCTTCCAGGCAACCCATGACGGAAAGTATATAAAAACAAAAAAAAAATATTAATATGTAAAGAACATCTTTACAGTGAGTTCTTTAATTTGTTATTTCTTAAGTAGTTTTGTATAGCTCTCGGGCGACCATAATAATAAAACTGTCACTTGATAGATGGTGTCGCTTTGACAGAACGAGCCGTGATACTTTTATTTTATTTTATTATTTTAAAATATTATTGTAAAGGAAGGAATGTTTGTATTAAGTAAAAGACTTTAAATGTCGTTTCTCTGTTTTCAGGTAAGTTAGTATGATTTATAGGAGATAGTAAAAAGTGTAGTGAATAATAAATGTTTTAACCTACATACATTATTAAATAAAATCTTTGTTTTCAGAGCAACACATTGGTTTAATTACTTTTACAATTTCCATTAAAAGATATTGTCTTATAAAAATAATAATGTTTTTATTTCTCATAAAAGTAACGCAGCCCTAAGTAAACAATTGTTTAAAAACGCCAACCACAAAGTGCAACCTCTCGTTGTTCACTTCTCGGTACAATACGGAGTAAGCACAATACGGACACACGGACAGAACGTCTAAATTATTGACACTCATCACGCCCACCACAAGCACCACAACTTGATGGATGGTATGTAACTTAACCACAAACACGGCTAACAAACGCGCACATTCAATAAAGAGAACACACAAGTAACTTAACGTAAAACTAGTTTTTAAATAAATTGGCACGTATACATTATACGCCGGGTTTCATGGTGTCGCCAACTCGAGAGGCCCCGGATTCGAATCCCCGTGGGGGCAGATGTTTGTGTGATGAATACGAGCATTTTTACTCCAGTCATGGATGTTTAATATGTATTTCTATATCATCATCATCATCATCAGCCTATTAATGTCCCCACTGCTGGGGCACAGGCCTTTCTTATGGATGGAATAGGGAGATAGCGCCATGACCCACCACGCGGGCCCAATGCGGGTTGGCGGGTGCTAACGACTGCAGATGCAGCCTGGACCAATGGCTTAACGTGCCTTCCGAAGCACGGAGGTACTCGAGATACAAGATTTTTGGTCACCCATCCAATGACCGACCACTGCGAAAGTTGCTTAAATTTAACGATCGCAGTCGAACGCGCTAACCACTTGGAGGACCTGGTCCTCCAGTCCATTTCTATATAAATATACATATTTATGTACTGTATATGTATTTTATCCGTTATCCTAGTATCCCATAACACACACAAGACTTACAGTGCTTACTTAGGGGCTAGGCTAATTGGTGTGAGTGTTGGAAATATTTATTGAAGTTATATTTCTTTAGGCGCGTTATGAAAAAATGATGAGAGTGAAATTTTAAGATGCGCGCGCATCACTGTAACACAAAATTTTAACAGCATGAAGTTGGTCGCTTTAGCGACCAACTTCATGCGTTACTTTTGTGTTTACCGCACATTAAGAAAATCTACCAACAAAATAGAAATAGAATCTCTATTTAGTGGGCGCTAACGACTGCATTGTGAAGGCCTATCAAAAGTATTTATTAATCTGGAACAACGGAACCAAAGCGCGATTCAGGAGACTACAGCGCCATCTCTTGACCATTGGTGTAGTAGAACCAAAAACCACATTTTTATTTTTTGTAACAAAGTAACAGTTATAGGTATTCATATTTATAATATTTATCCACATGTTTCTAGTTTGTATATTCGGAATACGTGTTTGAGTTTCATACAAGTGCAAATCACATTATGTTCTAATAAATTATATTCAGTAGCGATTTTAATTGAATATTTTGATTATTTATTTATTTTTTCAAATTAAAACTGAACTTTATTGACTGTGTCCTTTTCCAGACTTTTTATTAATTTATTGTAATTAATTATTTGCATGCAATTAAAAAATTTAAACGATGCCAAAGAAGGATAACTTCTCACGCGCCTACATAAGTACACGCACCCATTTTTTTTATTTATTATTATGTTGTCGAGGACTTTTTTGTAGGACTGGTAAAGGGAAAAAACGTAATTTTTGTGTAACTTTTACAGTTTACGCTGCGCACGCAATCATCATCATCATCATCATCAGCCTATTAATGTCCCCACTGCTGGGGCACAGACCTTCCCTATGGCCGTCCATATTCCGTATAGGGAGATTGGGCCATGACCCACCACGCAGGCCCAGTGCGGATTGGTGTGTGCTAACGACTGCAGATGCAGCCGGGACCAACGGTTTATAGTAAATTTTTGGTCACCCATCCAATGACCGACCACTGCGAAAGTTGCTTAACTTCAACTATCGTAGCCGAACGCGCTAACCACTTGCGCCATCGAGCTCCTATATAGTAATATTTTTTTCCCCTTTTTGCAACACTTGTTCTTAGTGCTCCGTTTCTATTATTCGTAGCGATAGCAAATTGGAGCAGTGTTCCTGTGTGTTCAACCTATTCAACCAAACAAACTCTTCAGCGTTATAATCAGACCCGTCTTTCCCAATGGGCACTTTGGGCAAGTGCCCAGGGCCCCGCGATCGATAGGGGGCCCCCTCAAATCAAATACAAAATCCTTAGTTCCTGTTAAATCACCAAACGGAAGTCTTAGGTCCCCATTATCATAATATGCGCAGGGCCTCCAATAGGTCAAAGACGGCACTGTTTATAATATTAAGTAGAGATTGAAAGTCATCTATTTTCAAGATTTTTCACTGCATTTCTATAAATGCCACTTTATTCAGACAAGTATATTCTATGTTCATGGTTAATTAGGTATTTATAATTGCTCAAATAAGTATGTTCCAAGATTTATAGCTAATTATGCTAATTGAAATCATAGTAAGTAAAAGTATGTTTATTACAACCATATTAAAACCCTAAATACACCACGTGCGCTCAAAATGCGTCCCAATCAAGAAGTGCTTGAACACCACTCAAGCACTTTTCGGTTCACAGTCACGCGCGGACAGTTGAAAAGTCAGTAAAATCCGAAAAAAAATACTTACAGTAAGTAAACTTTTTTCGACAGGTATCTAATCAATTTTTGTTTATTTAACGCACTTGAAGCAAATAATGTCCTAATACTTACTATAAACTGATTTAATAAAAAATATTTGTGATATTCAAATGCATGGTCAGTAATATAGCTGTCTCTTTTCCTCGCGGTCCGTACCTGCTATAATGCTAAAAGCGCATTTAGAATTGCGCATACAGTCAAAGAAATAACGTCTATATTTTTCCGCATATAGCAACAAGTTGTTAAAAACAAGCTTGCATATCGAATTGTCTAAACTTTTTGACGCATACATTTTAATTTAGACCTTCTACTTTATGCATTAAAGGTGACTTTTAAAGTTTAAATAATGCCTTATATTGTTTTTGTCTACGTGATCATCTTACGGAGCTCCGTGGATCGTCTAATGTACCTTTTGGACAGGTTTCGGGCACGATTTTGTTCGTGCTGTTGCATCTAGGGTATTTAATATCGTTGGTTTATTACTCCACTCACACCCTCTCAGGTTCTAGTGGTCTAGCGGCTCCAGATCGAGAAGAGACTCCCCCCCTGGGGAGATGCCATCCGCCTGGAATACCTCTAGAAGCACTCGCCAATTCTCGGCTTGAGGTCGTCTTAGGATATCGCCGTCCCCAAACCCGGTGACGCTGTAAAGGTCATCTGCAAGTGTACAGTACATGCGATACTATACAGTACTATACTATACACTATATACTGTACAATACTATACTATACAGTACTATACAATACTATACAGTACAGAGTACAATATTGTGCGATATGTACAGCATACACACTCAAAAAAAGAAAAAAAAAATCGACTCACCTTGTACCGTTCGAGGGTGTCGACGGCGCGAGCATACCCGTCCGCGTTGTACACGCATAGCGCGGACAACAGCTCGAACACCTGCAACAGGAACGCGTTCAGAAAGTTCCCTTTCATGTTATAAAACCTTACCCTACCCTTTCCTATTCTTTCCCCGTGGTGCTCTAGAAACCTTACAAAGTAGGCTTGTTGAAAATATATCGATGTATCGATATATCGATATTTTTTGTACGATGTATCGATATTTTGAGCCGATATATTTTGATTCGATATATCGATACATCGATACAAAATAACCAATATCGAAATTCGTATCAAAAACGATATTTTTTAATTATTAGCGGCATATCACGATCTAACTAAATTCGTATCTGGAAAAATCGTAACTGGATCTCAGATTAATGATATTCAACATATCTATGATCTGTGCTGTATTTAGTATTGTCTATGATTTGTAAATCTGTTTCGCTGGTGAATTGGTTGTGCTGAATTCCATTATATTCTGTGGAAGTGTGTGACTAGTGTTGTTTACTAAAGATGGCACCTGAGAGGCCTTGCAATCATTTTCATCATTCGAAAATAGGGTCTATTTTTAGGGAGATAAATTTCGTTCAATTATTATTCCTCGTATCATCTTTCGTGAGATACTGTACTGCCATTTAGTGTAGCGGCAATTTGGTACTTTGATAATTCTTTCTTTAATTATAATTTGTATTGTTATTATTACTGTGCTAGGCTGACCTAAATATATTTTTGGGAAAATTAGTCCGATATATCGATATATCGATGTTTTTTTCGCGATATATCGAAGCCGATATTGATATTTTTTTAAATATCGATGTATCGATATATCGATATTTTTTTCAACTTTCGACATCCCTATTACAAAGCCCACTTAATCATTTTGGGTCTTTAATCAAGCTTAAAAGCCAATTTACTTGTCTGAATGCGACGGTAAGTTCATTTATACCTAAAGAAAATTTCACTAGTAAAAATTCACACGGCTTTAAAACCCGCAACTTCCTTGATGACACTGCCTAAAACCTCAGAAATACTAGAAGAAAATCAATACAACCATTAAGGTCGCGGTAGCAGAATTGGACAGTGCGTCCGCCCGGGTAGCGGGAGGTGCGGGTTCGAATCCCGTGTGTTTTTTTTTCTAGTGAAATTATACACATTAGATGCTAACGGCGTTACCATATACTGATATTACATTTTTATTAAAATAGTATAAAAAAACAAGTGTGCTTATGACCACACGACTGAAGTGAAACTTCTTTAGCTCCATCTGTATGTATATATGTATGTGTGCACAATATATACATGTATGTACATATACATATTTCATTTACTACCTATAAGAGAAAGAGAGAAAGAAAATGTGCACGCGAACTGATTTTTCTTACTTATATCCCCCACTTAACTCCCGTTCGCCTCGCCCGAACACACTTTTCGTAACGCGTAAGCGTAACGCATTCGCCAGCTTACCCCCCAAGTCAAGTGTGCCTAAAGAAGTCTCACTTCCAAAATCATTTTACTAACATAGAAATAAGTAAAGTTTAAATTTTTCTTCAAATTAATGAACGTTGCAGTTAAATGGTTAAAATAAGTGTAAAAAATCATATTTACCTAAAGAAAAGTTTACTAGAAAAAAAAATCCACGCGGACCAGGCAGCGGACGGGACTCGAACCCGCACCCTTTGCAATCCGGGCGAATGCACTGACCATTATGCTACCACGGCCCTATTTGCCGCGTCGAAATTTTCCTAGCCTTAAGCTGCAAGGCAGCGCCATCTCTTCGCATTGTAGGTAACCCACAATGTCAAATGAATACTTTTTCAAGTATTAAACATTTGAAAGAATCATATTTACCTGTTTCTTGACGGGTGCGGCGGGCGACGTGAGCGCCGCCGCGAGCTTGCCGGCGTATTCGGCGTGCTCGACGATGTAGTCGAGACCGACTCGACTCTCCATCACTCTGTACACAAAAAAAACACTCCATTAATACGCGTGTAAAACACTCGACAATTCATCAGAAGCGGTTTTGCATATGGTGCAGGTAGTGCCAGTTGGTCGGGAACCGTTTTTTTTTGAGTGCGTATGCTGTTGGTCGGGTCTAGTACCCGTTGGACCCTCAAGATTCGACACAAAAGCAAAAAGTGCCCATTGGACCTCTTCTTTGGTGTCCATTGGACCTTCTTAAAAAGTTTTATATTCAATGTGCCTATTGGACCTCTTTTTTGGTGCCCATTGGACCTTCTTAAAAAAATTATATTCAATGTGCCCATTGGACCTCTATGACCTTTACAGCGTCACCGGGTTTGGGGACGGCGAGATCCTCAAACCTCAAGCCGAGAATTGGCGAGTGCCTCTAGAGGTATTCCAGGCGAATGGCATCTTCCCACGGAGGCAGTCTCCTCGCCGTCTGGAGTCTCTAGACCACTCGAACCTGAGGGGTCGGCTCAACTAGAGGGCGTCTCTGAGACTCGGACCTCGGCTGTAGCTAGCCGTTGTGGTGGGGGGCAGGGAAAAAAGCCCAGGTACGTACACAGGTACGTACCAGGTACAGACCTGGTATAGGGTGTCGTGTGTAGATCGGGTCTTCGCACTCTTATCCTACGGGTACGGTGTCTGCCTAATGTGTGCAAGTTTTGTAAATTGTACGGGAATCATATACCCAACAAAAGTTGTGTTCAAAAGTTATGTGTCATTTATGTGATCAACTGACTCGTGATAAATAACGAAAGCTCCCGACATTTGAACATGATGATGCACTAGTCGTTTACCCCCTGTACCCTGTTCGCTTCTAGCTTAAGTGGGAAGTAGGATGTCTGGCTTGGGGGACATTTTAAACATTATCCAGATATTTTGACTTTTCGATTGCATTAGGTGCAGGGTGTGCTGGTACAAGTCTACAAACGCCTCTCATCATCATCATCAGCCTATTAATATCCCCACTGCTGGGGCACAGGCCTTCCCTATGGATGGGTTAGGGAGATTGGGTCATGACCCACCACGCGGGCCCAGTGCGGGTTGGTGGGTGCTAACGACTGCAGATGCAGCCGGGACCAACGGCTTAACGTGCCTTCCGAAGCACGGAGGAGCTCGAGATAGTAAATTTTTGGTCACCCATCCAATGACCGACCACTGCGAAAGTTGCTCAACTTCAACGACCGCAGCCGAACACGCTAACCATTGGCGCCATCGAGCTCCTTAAACAAACAAACGCCTCTGATATTCGTAAAATAAATTACTACGAATACAGCCCGCGGCACGTATCTCTAGCGCTGAACAAAACGCGGTGGAGACATCTGCGCATGGGTACGACTGGAGAGCCAATCGGCGCAACGCACGCCCACCCGCGCACCTCGTTTCCCCCCAAGACATCTTAATTTTTATTTCTGCGCAATTACAGTCAGCGCTAGTTTCGTGCCGCGACTTATATCTTCGGGTAGAATATGTGAATCTTTCTGATTTCTCACGTGTCGGGCGCAATGTGCTTGCCGCCCTTTATAAAAACAATTAAAAAATTGGTGCGCTATAATACTCAGGTTTAAACTATTATAAATCTTATTGGCGCGATGGAGTGCAATTACGAGAGCTGCATAAAAAATCAAAGCAGAAATAATGACATGTAGTAGATAGAAATTTTAAATGTATGTCTCCTCTCTCTATGAATGACACCTGTATGTAAATAATATTTGCTAATTATATTTTTATTTTTGCAGCCTAAGAAATACTAGAAGAAATTTGACACGGCTGTTAAGGTCGTGGTAGCATAATTGGTCAGTGTATTCTCCCGAACAGCGGAGGGTACGGGATCGGGTCATGTCTGCTTCCTGGGACCGCGTGAATTTTTTTCCAGTAAAATTTCTTTCAATATATTTTATTAGTCAGTATAAAATACAAATAAAGCTTGAAGGGCGTAGAAGTATATCATATAAGGAGTCTTCTCTAATTTTCTTCAAATATTTGCTTGAAGTTGTAACTTTTTATAAAAACAGTTATTTTTTAAGAGCCTCGAACTAGTGACGTGTCTTAAAATGATCGGATTTTTTATTAATCTTTAAAAATAACTGTTTTTATAAAAAGTAAAAACTTCAAGCTAATGTTTTAAGAAAATAAGAGAAGACTCCTTATATGATGTACTTCAACGCCCTTTAAGCTTTATTTGTATTTTTGTAACACCCTGTATATCAAAAGTAATAATAGTCAGCTGACTTACAAGAGCTTTTATTTGCCATTTTTATTTCACGGGTAGCTTAATTTGCTACTTACTTCTTGCTTAAAAAAGTGAAAGCTATAAAGACACTATTATAACTTAATAGTGGTTGATACTTAATTTTGTTTGTTTGCTTGGATTCCATTCGATTCATTCAAGAAATATTAATACATAATCCGTTACATAATAACATAATAATATCGCGTGCGCGCGCGCAGTACCGATTTGTGATGCTTATAGATTTTGACTAATTGATTACCTACAAAGAAATTCCTATAATGTGAAAACCTCTTGTATTTTTATTATATAAGAATGTTTATTGCAACTTCTATAACTACATGGTTCTTTCCCCATACTGTAGTAAATGAAAGACATTGAATCTAAAGAAAATATTACTAGAGAAAATTCCACGCGAACCAGGCAGCAGACGGGACTCGAATCCGCACACTTCGCTATCCAGGCGAATGCACTGACTGTGTTCTATTCTATGTATCCTTTCTTAAGCTGCAATGCAGCGTCACTGGTTCGCATTGTAGGTAACCCACAATGTCAAATGAATACCTTTACAAGTATTAAACATGTGAAAGAAGAAATAGCAATTATAGGTAGTTATAAATTTTATTATTTACGACTTTTGACGACTTCCGTGGCCGGGTGGTTTGTACACCGGGTTTCATGGTGAAGTCGACTCGAGAGGTCCCCCGGGTTCGAATCCCGGTGGGGACAGATGTTTGTGTGATGAATACGAGCAATTTGTTTGGATGTTTAACATGTATTTTCATATAATTATACTTATATATGTATCAGTATATGTATGTATTCTATCCGTTACCCTAGTATCCCCATAACACAAGCCTTACAGGCTAATTGGTGTGAGTGAGAAATTAGTAGATTAGTTCTGTAATACTGAATACAATCTTTGAATTAACAAAGCTACTTAAACGTATTAATGGCCATTACATAGCTATAAAGTAGCAGTAAGGATGGCGCAAGCGATTAGTGAATTCAGCCAGCGATCGTGACATTTAGTGTCGCCGCACACAGGCCACACGCCACAGCCACAAACGCCGCCACGAGAAGCTAGTCGGGCCGCGGCCCGACTGATGTTGATCGGGCATTGCATATATGAACTGTTGGCTACCGAATTTCACATGCGCGATGTAGGCTTCCTTACGTTGTGAACGCAGCGCCGGTAGCGCCATCCCTTGAAGAGGCGTGTGATTAATTCCTCGCATTTTTTTTTCCATAATTACAGACTTAAGAGCGGATATCTCGAAAACTATACAAGATATCAAAAAACTTGACTGAATAAGACTTGTAGCAAATCTAATCAGCTTTCACTTTTGTTAAAGTCTCATGTCGCTAGGATGCATAGTTTCCGAGATATATGCGAAAAACCTAAAAATGGGACCTTCAATCCTCCCCCTTCCCCCCGGCTCAAGGGCTACGGGCGGGGACTTTTGATATGTTTACCTCCTAACTAGTCCTAACAAAGTTACGAAGTCAAAAATTGTGTTCTAATTATTTCCCTCTATACCTTTTCGTTGCCTGGACTAATAGCTTTAACACCTGCACACAGAGTGTACACAAACAATTTGTCAAGTGGCCGATAAGATCGTATTATCGACAGATCGCTGGGCCAGACCGGTCGATATAATGAGATGACATTTGTGTTGCATCCACCGTCCACCCACGGACGGACGACAATGAATGTTGCGAAATGTCACAGGTTTGTTCATTATCAAAACGTAAACAATTTTTTATATAAATACTAGCTGACCCAGCGAACTTCATACCGCCCTAAAAAAATAGGGGTTTTCCAGCGGACAAAATTGTGAATCTAAACCATTCTCAGATCCCCTTGAACACACACAAAAAATTTCATCAAAATCGGTCCAGTCGTTTAAGAGAAGTTCAGTGACATACACACTCACAGAAGAATTATATTTATAAAGATAAATAAATATTTCCAACACTCACACCAATTAGCTTAGCCCCAAAGTAAGCACTGTAAGACTTGTCTTATGGGTACTAGGGTAACGGATAGAATATATGTATATTTATATAGAAATACATATTAAACATCCATGACTGGAGTACAAATGCTCGTAATCATTACACAAACATCTGCCCCCACCGGGATTTAACCGGGAACCTCTCGAGTCGGCGACACCATGAAACCCGGCATACAAACCACTCGGCCACGGAGGTCGTCAAAAAATTTTTAAATCGCTTAATTATTGATTTCAGAATGGGTGTTTAACGATATTAGGGATCACCAATTGGCCAAAATTGGTGTGTGTGTGTGTTTACGCACGGAAATAAGTGTGATGTTTATTTAGTTAGTACATAAAATAATAATTATTCTTTATAGATAAAAATATATAGTTTTCTGCTATCCATCTTATTATTAAACTTTTTGTGAGCAAAAAGTTTAAAATATAATTGGAATTATTTCTCTGAAAATAATAATTATCAGTGCTTCTACATGCATACGTTTTTTTATAGATATGTCCGACAAATCGCTCCCCCCCACCTGACGTTAAGTGACGGTGAAGTCCAGACGCGAAGATAGCTGGTACAGCAGTTCCACCTGCCACACCAGCCATCCTCACCCTGCCGGCCTGCATGTTGCCTCTTTTAAAGGATTCCAGGTTGTAAGAAATATTATATAGTTGTAAGAAATATAATATGTAGAAAGATTAAGAAATAACCTCACAAAACTTTGATAGCAATAGCACTTAATTGGGATAATAGACCAACATTATTCTTATCAATTCTATACATTATACCTACTCAAAGGTCGTAAAACTTATAAAACGAAAATGGAGATACCAGTTTTGATATAATGTATATAAAACTAATATGCATATTAATAACATCTGTTCGAAAATAGTTGACATTTTATACTTAAATTAAACTTGATTAAGTGGAGGACGTTTTCAGAGTTATTATTCGATTACGTTGACTTATTAATGTGTAAATATTTAATGTAATCTTAGTACAGAAGCAAATTATTTAATACATTATGTAGACAGGGTATTTAATAAATCCCCATTTTCGTACCACTTGCTCAAAAAAGTGACATTCTATGCCACAAAAAGCGAACATAACAATAGTCATTTTTAATCTGTTAAAAACAGGAAAGAAAATTTTACTGAATTTCATTCACCTCTAGGGGGGGAAAGCATTATACATCTTTTTGAATAAGGAGTACGCATTTATTGTGCAGTTATGATTATTAAATAAAATTACGAAAACCGACGAGGCCGTATTTAATTGGACCAATGTTTCGAATGTTAACTTTTACTTTTAATTGTCATTATTTTTAATTAATGCTTATCTCATATTATTATTGTGTTAATTTTTTCGCAAATGGTATGAAAAATTGAGTATTTTCCTCGGTGATAAAGCTGTTAGTCTTGGGTGAACTACACTACTACACTTCAACTGTACACCGAAGCGAAGCGAGGGCGGGCCGCTAGTGTTATATAAAATAATATAAAATCCACTCAGCATAACGACGGCAAATAATCTTAGAACGACGGCGAATTGCAAAAGCTTACACTATCCGTACGATCTTCATGGCGCTAGTTAAAATAAGTCGACTACGCTGAGACAAGATCAAAATTACAAAGCTGTGGAGGTAGGCAAAGCACAGACCGTCAGCTGACAGCAAACCGCGCAACAATTGTTTGTGTGACAATAAGTCAAGGTGAACCCTCCCTGCCCTGCTATTGATGAGCGATAACATCTATAAGTTCTGTCCACTACCATTGGTTATACATTCTACAGTCAGTTCTTTAATTTGTTATTTCTATAATGTAAGGTTTCATAGTATCGAAATAAAAATATCGATTAATAAGTTTTCGTCTGACATTTCGCAACATTTTTACATATCTGGCCACCCTGGTGGCCGCCATCTTGGTTGGTTTTGCTCGGTGAAACGCGGCAAAGTGGTCAGTACGTTACCAGCAGCCGAAGGAAACGGCAGCAGATCGATTAACCGGAATAAGTTTTGAAATCTAAAAAATTAACCCGAATAAGTTTGGAATAAGTGTTAATAAGTTTTGTTCCGCGATAATCATAAGTTTCGACTCCAAGTAACTTTAAGTTTTGAGAGAAGAATAAAATAAGATTTGCAAGACCGACGCAACGTTGTTTCATTTCTGAGATATCTTATAATAATAATAAAACTGTTACTTAATATATGGTGTCGCTTTGACAGAACGAACCGTGATATTTTTATTTGGTTATTTCAAAATATTATTGTAAAGGAAGGAATTGTTGTATTAAGTAAAAGACTTTAAATGTCGTTTCTTTGTTTTCAGGTTAGTTAGTATGATTTATAGTAGATAGTAAAAAGTGTTATGACTAATAAATGTTTTAACCTACCTACATACTTAAATAAAATCTTTGTTTTCAGAGCAACACATTTGTTTAATTACTTTTACAATTTCTATTAAAAGATATTGTCTTATATATATATATATATATATATATATATATATATATGTATATATATTTAAGCATTTAACTGCTAGATGTTTAAACCTAAAGATTTTGACGTGACAACAAGCTGAGAATAACTTTATATTTGGATAAAAGATATTGCATCATTACAGTGAAAGAACACTTCGTTTGACGTGACAGCGTGTTATAATTCGATGAAGCCGGCTGCACGCACGAAAAAACATGACTCATGCGGCGTTACCTCGCTCTCAGGCGTTCCATTTAAGGCTTAAAGTGCAAACGAGAGCGCACAACGAGCGACAAAGTGGCACAATCGGCCTCCGCGTTTGGCAGCGTTCGACATCTATCTCTCTCCTACTTGAGTGAGCGATGCGTTCGCGTGAACAGCTGCTATACAATAATACATTAAAATATATACATTTGCATGTTTTCGTCAAATACGAAGTGCAGTGAAAAGTGAATGTGGTGTCAATTGTTTATAGCAACGATAATTGCGGCGATAAAGGTAATGATATCACTCTTGTTTAAAATTGTAAATAAAAGTTGTAAAACAATTGCTCAAAGCACATTCATACTAGAAAAGCTATGTACCCATCCAACGAACGATCGCAGGGCGAATGCTAACCTCTGCACTATCGATATCATCAATAACGTATTTGCATACAAAACATTTTTTTTTAAATACTACTATAAAAAAAATGGTGTGGCTTTACGCAATCACGATGCAAGTAGAACTTTTAAAATCATTAATTTAAAAAAGGCTGAGATTTGAACCCGGGCCGTCCGCGTAGCATGATCTTTCGACCACTGAATCACCGATGTTATTTGATAAGGGCTGATTTTTTATAACCATTAAAAATCTAATGCGACTTTCTAAACATAAACGAATAAATTGTGGTGATGTAATAAAAGTTTATAACATTAAAAATAAAAAAAACTTTGTTGAGTATAATGATAGTGAGATCGCTTCGAAAACTTATAGTAGGGGACAGCACAACTGCAGGGGCGGAACGCAGTGTGAATGCTGATCCGATAATGATTTGCTCCGTCACGCAGTTGTCTAACTTGGAAGCCATTTTGAATCGAATTCTTCTCCATAGTTCAATTTATTATGTCTCTTTAAAAAACATAATTATTAAATAGAACGACAGCGTAGATCTTTATGTGTAGTTGGTAATATGATTACTAGAAAATTTGCGAAATCGACGCCTGACTTGAAGGTAACACTATATAGATCTTTTTGCCAAAGTTTTTACACTTGTCAACTCTGGACCAATTACACAAAAAAGTCCTACGATGGAATTACAGTTGCCTACAACAACATCTTTAGGCAATAAATGGGTTACACGCGCAGGGCCGGATTTAGGATTGTGGAGGCCCCGGGCCACTTAGGATTTATATTCTTGTTAACCCATCGAAATGATGTTATTTCTTAAGCTGTTGTGGAGGCCCCTGGGCCACAGGCTCACCTGCCCTGTCTTAAATTCGGCCCTGCGGCAAGTACCACCCCACTCAGCCATTAATCGATTGGCGCACTCCCTCAAGATGGGTAGTGAATTGGAAGTGCTTATCAGGGCCATTTGAGATTTTGATATTTCACTGATTGCCTGATTGGAGTGAACAAATATAGATCAATGATTTCTGTTATTTAAGATTAATATAATCAAATAATCATGTATGTTAGATGTACAAAATACTGTAGGCTGTAGGTAAAGGTAAAAGAGCAAAAAAAAATATCAAAGGAAAAGATGTTTACTAGTGTTTACTAGTTGGAATTTGAAAGATTTTTTTTTTCGAAGTCTGGTGTGTCTGAAGTGGGGGCCCCGGTTGCCCTCCCCTAAATCCGGCAGTGCACACGCGGTATTGTAGTGCCTCTGAAATGTTTACACAGGCACGCTTAGACTCGTTTATTTCAATTCAAAAAAAAAGGGTAGCTTCTTTTATGTCTCGAGTTTGCAAGTGTGATAACAAAATTATCACTGGTTTGGCGTAAAGTTTGATGGCGACCAATATGTATAAACGTTGGGTACAAATTACAATCTCAGATAAATTGAGAATTTACATTAATTATTAAACAAAATTTGACTGAATGTTTGAAATTATTTTATTCTGTTTTTATGTTCAATTTCCATTTAATTTGACATATGTGTTTTTAAATGTATTGTTTGATTGCTATTATTATTTATTTTAATGTAATTGTTGTATTGTTTTTTTTTTAATTTTGATATGGATCTCGTGTCTCAAATAAATGCTTTTATTATTTATTTATTTATTATTATTATTAAATAAATAAATAATAATAAATAAATAAATATTTCCGACACTCACACCAATTAGCCTAGCCCCAAAGTAAGCACTGTAAGGCTTGTGTTATGAGATGCTAGGGTAACGGATAGAATACATATACTGTACATATATAAGTATATTTATATAGAAATACATATTAAACATCCATGACTGGAGTACAAATGCTCGTATTCATCACACAAACATCTGCCCCCACCGGGATTCGAACCCGGGACCTCTCGAGTCGGCGACACCATGAAACCCGGCGTACAAACCACTCGACCACGGAGGTCGTCTCAAATACTTGTATTATTGGACAAATTCAGTCTTGCCGAAAACTGGAGTCAATAAAGATTGTACTGTTGGTTTTGTGTTCCA
The DNA here is from genome assembly GCA_902850365.2 of Chilo suppressalis. NCBI lineage: Eukaryota > Metazoa > Arthropoda > Insecta > Lepidoptera > Crambidae > Chilo > Chilo suppressalis. The sequence goes on along the minus strand of OU963913.1, from coordinate 20,937,290 downwards.
TAGAGTGTAAGGTTTTCAGATTGCTATCGCCACAGAATTAGATATATTTATTTATCATCAATGGTACAGATGAAAACCTGTAAATAGTGTCATCTGCAACATTGTGATGATACTGATGCTGTATAATTTGATTTTACAATTCTATCTTAAACTAGCGGCCCGCCCTCGCTTCGCTTCGGTGTAGAGCTGAAGTGTAGACTACAGTTTTTGTTCTCAGGCTTGTATTATACACAATGACATTCATCCATGATTTTTCTTATACCTCAAAGCAAAGTCTCAGCCCGATCGGTTTAAAATTGACAAAGTTTCATACAAACTTTCAGACCCTATTTTATCCCCTTGGGGGTAGAATTGATCAAAATCCTTTCTTAGCGGATACCTACGTCATAACATCTATCTGCATACCAAATTTCAGCACGATCCGTCCAGTGGTTTGGGCTGTGCGTTGATAGATCACTATGTCAGTCAGTCACCTTAGAGTTTTATATGTATAAAGATTGTAAATTTTCGTAAAAACCATGAAGTTTTACTTTGATTTCACATAATAGAGGATTCGGAGTTTATTTGTTCAATCGGCATTCATTTGTTTCTCCAAAATTATTTATTTAAGACAAGGAAAGAAAGGGAAATAATTAGTATTCATATTAATGGTGCAAACGAAACCGTTCAGTATGAACACACGTGGACTTTTTGGCGGGATCGGGAAGCGTCACTTTAGCAGTTTTGTTTTTCTTGTTAAAAATTGTGTTGTGGCGGATGTTAGTGTCTAATATTGGTGGATTATTAACCACTAAGTGTTCGGGAACATGCACAAGTGTTGGTAAGTGAAACAAAATAGCGGAAAGTGACTTTCGACGTTCCCTCAAGAAGTCCACGGGGAGGTTCCAGTAAATCCCCACACTTTTACTGAAACATAGGGAAAGGGGGATTGACTTGACTGCCACTTACTTTGACTTGATTTATTGCTTTGACCACGAGTGCTATAGTATTTGTAAATAATTTAACACTTGACATTGGCTAAATGCACAAACCGTGCGAAGCCATTTAGAAAAAAAACCACACATACAAGGCAATGATGCATTCGGTACAACGCCGAAAAAAGTGATAGAATGTGGCATAAACATGATTAATTAGTAAATTTAGTGTTGATCAAATAAAAATGTTCCTTGTAAACATCAAATTATTTATTTATGAGAAACAACAGACATTCCAATGTACAATCTCTTAACTAATCAATATAATAGAATGTTCTTATAAAATTACGTACAACTCACAATAAAGTAAATAGAAAACGTTGTGTGCGAAGAGTTAAATGTATTTTGAACTTTATCCGGTTGTGTATTAGTTAGAATTTAACTTTATAGCTTAAAGTAACTCGTCTGCGACAATGCGCTACAAAAGTCGGTTAGAATTCCTTAATTTCCTGTTAGGGTAAAGATGCGGCTAGGAAACCAGCGGTAATAAAAAATATTTTATTGTAATTCTTATTATTTTATACAAAAAAAAGTTCTTTATAAGTATTATCGACGAACTCCGTAACCGAGTGGTTTGTACGGCGGGTTTCATGGTGTCGCCGACTCGAGAGGTCCCAGGTTCGAATCCCGGTGGGGGCAGATGTTTATGTGATGAATACGAGCATTTGTACTCCAGTCACGGATGTTTAATATGTATTTCTATATAAATGTATTTATATATGTAAAGTATATGTATTCTATTCGTTACCCTAGCATCCCATAACACAAGCCTTACAGTGCTTACTTTGGGGCTAGACTAATTGGTGTGAGTGTTGGAAATATTTATTTTTTATTTATAATATTTATTTATTCATCCTTACTAATATTACTAATATTGAAATGCGAAAGTGTGCAAGCGCGGCTAATTATTTTCATCTGCACCATTAATTGTGCAAGTCAATGTTGCATTTTATACGGAAACAAGACTTAAACATCAAATCGAAAGTTCGTAAAAAAATTTATGATAGTACAATATTTTTTTTGGGGACATTTTTTTAGCTTTGATATACATTTTACTTATTAAAGAATAAAATGATCACATACCTCCGCTTCGGCACACGCCTGGGCTGAGCGCCACTGGGCGTCCTAACGACACATCAGCATAAGCCCGCTTGGGGCTAGATATTTAGAATCAGGAAGATTATTAAGGTGATCGAAGTACATATTATTATATACATACATTGATGCTATTGAAAGAATTCAACACAAATTTGTAAAGTACTTAGAAAACAGAAACTCTTATCTATTAGACAAGTCCGTCCGTCTGTCTGTGGTGCTGTTTCAGCGGCCAAACCGTAACTTACGGTTTGGCCGATATCTATCGATAAAGAGAATATTTAAGTTATAAGTTAAGAATAGTCTAATAAGACTACAAACCGGATTTGAGTAACGTAGCACTTCCGGTTTTGGAGAAATCACGAATTTCAAACGAAACCACACAAAATCTCCGAAGTTCTCAATTAATTAAATACATTTTTTTTTAATCAGGTTTTGGTGAACATTTGGTTCACTGGTTTGCTAGTTAATGTTAATTTGATTATTAATGATTGTGAAGCAAAGTTACAGGTTACATCCTTGCAACATTGCAGAACTGTTAGAGATCAATTATTTCTTTACAAACTTATTAATGACCTTGTTGATTCGCCGTTCCTTTTGCAGAGGATTGGTTTCCGTTGTCCAAATAGAACTAGGTCTGACAACACGTTTGTAATACAATTCAGCAGGATCAAGTTTGCTACAAACAGTTTCATTTCTAGAGCATGTCTCAGCTATAATAAATACTTCAGGGGATTGGATATATTTTGCCTTTCTTACAATGAATTTAGAAATGAATGCTATAAGGTCGTTTTACCCAAACAATTATTATTTTTATTTTATTCACATAACTAAGTATTGTACGTAATCTTAAGTAAATTATGTAAGTGTATGAATGTTTCAGTCTGTGGAAACTTAACTGGTTTACGAAAAAGTAATAAGTGTTACTTAATTGAATTGTGTAAAACTGTATGTTTCCCAAATGAAAATAAATAAATAAATAAATTAAAATTATTACTTACAAAACTTTCTACTACGTCACGTCGAGGTCGTTCACGAGTATCTAATAGCGGAAATCACAATTATTACAAAATGAAACTTTCTTCTGTTTCAAGGTCCTTCAATAGCGGAAAGAATCCGCTTAGATACACGCCCCGGCTCAACGTCACTCGGCGTCCTTACGGCACATTAGCATAAGCTCGCCCGGCCGGTTCCCCAAGGGATTAGCTGAGGCGGTTCTTGCGACACTGACTGGCTGAATGACGTGACGGTACGAGTTGTGACCGGTCATGGCGGCAAGGTCAAGTACTTTCTTCTGAGCTTGACCGTGACTGACCAGGGTACACGATTTGATTTTTAGAAAAAAAAAACTGGTATTAAATAGCAAAATTTATATTTATATTGGTTTGTTAATGATGATTAATGTTTTGAATTTTATAAATATGTTGATTAAATACTTAGATTTATAACCTTTCTTTTTTTATGTCTTTTACAATGTTACTTTACTACACGACTGTACTTTATCGTTGTAAAAGAATAAGCCAAATAGTTAAAAGCTCCAATAGGTCTCATTGTGTCGGTAAGTACGTCTTTGAGGGTCCAATGGGCACCATATTTTTGATAGGAGGTCGAACGGGCACTTTTTTGTAGGTAAGGTCCAATTAGGAGGTTCCAACGGGTACTAGACCAAGGATTATCAGGTGATGGCGCAGTGGTGGGTGAGTTGGGTTACTGATCGTGGAAGATAAGCAACTTTCGCAACGGTTGATCACAGTATGGGTGATCGAAAATTCTGAAACCGACAACAAAGTGTTTCGGCCTTCTCCTTGCTGCAACAGCCTAAAGCCTGTAAGCCTAAAGACAGGCTTTAGCAACCGCCAATCTACACTCGACCTGTTTAAAATTAAAAGTTTGATCACTGATAAATGAACGAAATTAAATAGTACTAGATACACCATGTGCGCTCAAAATGTGTCCCAATCAAGCACTTCTTGGTTCACAGTCACGCGCGGACCGTTGAAAAGTCAACATGCCACGGAGCCCCGTGAAAAAATACGAAAAATATACTTATAGTACTGGGTGTAAATATAAAGTGTCCTTTTTGACAGGTATCTAAGCAATATTTGTTAAATTAACACAATTGAAGCAACGTCAAAGAAATTTCCAACGAGCTTGCATTTCCAACTGTCATAACTCTTTGACGCATGCGTTTTAATGAACACCTTATACAGTATGCATTATAGATGGCTTTCAATGTTTATATCAGGGATGTTACGGAGCTTCGACTCCGATTCCTAGAAGGCGGAACTTCCGATTATTATTACACCTTCGGTTCCGACTTCGGCTCCGAATCTTTTAAATTGGAGGGTTTAATCGGAGGTCGAAGCATAGCAATTAGGTAATTGGTTCATACCCCTTGTGTTAGGAGTCTGTGTTAATAATAAGTAAATTTAAATAAAAATGGTTATTTTATAATGAAAACCGAAAAAGGTTGACTGAATGATGTTTTTATTTGTTCTAAAATTAAAAATCTCTCTTGTGACCAGTTCTGACTCTGCTGCTGACCTCGACTCAGAAATCAGATTGCGAAGGATGCGGGTTCGAGACCCGTCCGCTGCCTGGTCCGCGTGGATATTTTTCTAGTAAACTTTTCTTTAGATTTAAACATCTAGCAGTTAAATGCTTAAAAAATAAATAAAAACAATTAATATATCTTTATTCAAATTGGATGTATAGTACAACACTTTTGAATCGTCCAAACATTTTTCTTTCCCCACCACTCGTTATTGGACATATTTTTTGGCTGCGGAGAAAAACGAGCGAAAAAAAACTCCACAACATTAAAAGCATAATGTAACAACATTTACAAATCATTATGTTGTTACAACGTCAATACAATCATGATTTATTTAATATAGAAAACTTGTTGGAATGACTCTGCCTCCGACTCCGGTTCCGACTTCGATAAATCAAATTTAAAAACTCCGACTCCGACTTCGGTTCCGATAAATTTACCTCCGTTACATCCCTGGTTTAAATAATACCTTGTATTGTTTTTGACAATGCGATCATCTTGCGGAGCTCCGTGGATCGTCCAATGTACCTTTTGGACGGGTTTCAGCCACGATTTTGTTCGTCTTGTTGTATCTGGGATATTTAAATTCTACTAATAATTCTAGCACTAAATTGTCAATAGAAAATTGTATGTCCTTATTTTCTACATTTGCGAAGAAATGAATGAATCTTTTTTATTACTAATAATACCATACAATATACTTTTAAGGAGCAATTAATAATTGACAGGCTCGGTGGCGCATTGGAAGCGGCCCTGCCTTATGCGCCAAGGGTCGTGGGTTCGATTCCCACCCAGAACAAACATTCATGTGATGAACATTTGTGTTTGTCCTGTGCCTGGGTGTAAATATATATATATATTTACTTATATACTTGTAATACCACTGTTGATTCTGATATCCGTAACACAAGTGCTTTAGCTACTTATCTCAGAATCAGATCAATGTATGTGATGTTGTCTGATATTTATTTTATTTATTAATTTATTGAATTACCTATAGTATCGTAAACATTGCCACTGCTCCTATAACTTTCCTGGGATTAGGTTTAACCGTATTATTTTCTCATGACTTGCACCACAACACATTTTGTCGCTATCTGCCCACGCGCTCGCACTCCGCCACAGTTCTTGAATAGCGATCGACTCGCTTGTAACATTATTTCAAACAGTTTTGTTTCTACGGAAAGCATTAAATAAACTTTATTGAGTTTCATCATCTAATAAAAAAAAAGAGAACAGGAACTTTAAGAAAATAACAAGCTATTATTCGCTGTGAAGAAATAAAATATATCCAAAAAGTTGTTTTTAAACACATATTTATTAAGAGATAGTATAAATAAGTAACATGGCAAATATTAAACTAAAACTACACTAAAACTAGACAAATAATAAAAAGAAATAAAAAAATAGCTGCCCTAAGTCTTCCCCGTCGGCAAAGGTTCCCAGGGGGCCAATCGCCTAACTGGATTGCTTTGGAAAACGCTATCGCTTACGATTTCATTTTGTTATTTCTAACCGCCGAAATACCTCACGCTCATTTTCTTTAACATTGCTATTACCAATGCAAAAGAAAAAAAAAGAGCGCGAGGCATTTGAAAACCTCAGGGGGCTAGAAATAACAAAATGAATCGTAAGCGATAGCGTTTTCCAAAGCAATTCAGTTAGGCGATTGGCCCCCAGGACGCTGGCGGCATTTCCCCGCTGAATGGCGAGACTTATGCGCTGGGCGAAATAGCCGCCAGCTCTGCGGTCTCCAGTGGTCTCCACCAATCTTTAAATAAAAGCCTGTTTGTTATCTTAAAAACTTTTCTATGTTATGCTTTTAAAATTATTTTGTAACCCTTTAAGCTGCAATTGCTTTTTTTTCTGACTGGATTAAACTTATATATGTGTAGTCTATCTATGTATATGTCATATATTTATATTATATGTGTATATTTTATAGTAATATTATGTGTATATATTATGTATGTATGGTATGTATATATATTTAATATATATAGTTATATACATTTTTATATACTTTGTTTCTTATATAACAACACCGACTCCAGTTTCATTCAATCCTCTCCATCCAAAGGTTGTCTGGAAGCGCTTTTAGCGATAATACCGCCCATTTAAAAGCATGTAAAAGCTAGTAAGTTGGTATTAAATTACAGACTATAGTAATTTAGGTTCGATTTCATCGAATTATATAAGTTTTTTGGTAATAAATATTGGTTATCGTTTGGTGATCTGACAGGAACTAGGGACTTTGTATTTGATTTGAGGGGGGCCTGGGCACTTGCCCAAAGTGCCCACTGAGAAAGAGGGGTCTGCCTCTAAGTAAGAGATGTGAATGTGTATGTTTGTTTCTTCTTCACGTCTAAACGGCTGGAGCGATTTTAATTAAATTTGGTACGGAGTTAGCTGATACCCTGGATTAACATAGCTACCTTTTGATGCGGGAAAATTTCCCTAATAAACCGCGGTTAACACCGAGGAGCACAGCTAGTAAAATATAAAACCACGGTCAAATAAAAAAAAAATATCATGTTATGTGGACTCTTTCGGTGATTATATTTACAAATTACAAAAAAAAAAATGGTTGCCTGTGAAGTCGGTTTTACGGGCGAAGATTTTACGTGACAACGTCTTTTTCTCGGTAGAATATTTATTGATATGAATATAATTAAATTGCACAATAGGAACAAGGAATTGAATGAAAATAAGAATTGCACAAATTTTAACTATAGAAATATATTTTGTTTACTAAAACATTGTACATGTAAACTTAAACTTAACACGAGAGACTCATCGTAACGTTACCGAGCGTTACACTTTTTCATAAGTGACTCCCAGCCGCAACCTAATTTAAGACGTTGTCACGTCAAAAACATAATATTTTTTAAGTAAATGTATCAAACTTTTGTATTCTGCCAGGGCAGGTTAATCAAATTCTCAAACAAAATTAAGTCTTAATAATTTCTTACCCGTAAATCTTTCTGTCTGTGTTTATGAACGCCAAACATTCTCGGAACGCTATCTCTTCATCTCGCTGGCATTCCGGCGACTTGTCAATTGATACCTGACTGTGGTATGCAATTTGGCATGCCAACTAGCAGACTATTAGATATTTGCAAACTGGTAATTTCTTGGTATAGTTACAGCTCAATTTTCTTTGGAAATCTAAGTGTAAATAGGTGCATCCTGCTTTCTGAGTAAGATAAAACTTATAATTTATTACTTAAATGAAGTAGATCACCAGTTTTGTTATAAGGAAAGTTAAGTGATTTTATCAGAAAAAGCTGGTCATCGTGAAGGGTAAACAAATTTTTGACGTAAAAAAGGTGTCATATAAGTCCCGCCTGATGGTAAACGGCCACCATAGTCTTAAGATGCGATTTTGAGGCTGCGTTCGTTGAAGTTAAGCAACTTTCGCAGTGGACCCTCATAGGATGGGTGACCAAAAATCTTTGATCTCGAGTTCCTCTGTGCTTCGGAAGGCACGTTAAGCCGTTGTTCCCGGTTGCTTCTGCAGTCGTCAGCACCCGCCAATCTCCCTATTCCATCCATTGGGAAGGCCTGAACCCCAGCAGTGGGGACATTAATAGGCTGATGATGATGAGTCTGTGCCGGCGACATCTACATGCCCCACATATAATGAACATAGAGGAAATAGTCACTCGCCTCCTTAAGAGATGGCGCTACCGGCGCTGCGTTCACAACGTATGGAAGCCTACATCGCGCAAGAGAAATTCGGAGCCAAACACTCCATATATACGATGCTCGAACAACATCAGTCGGGCCGGCTCTGGGCGTTTTTCCCCGCCCCCCACGACAACGGCTAACTAGAGCCGAGGTCCGAGTCTCAGAGACGCCCTCTAGTTGAGCCGACCCCCTCAGGTTCGAGTGGTCTGAAGGCTCCAGACGGAGTGGAGACTCCCCCCGTGAGGAGACGCCATCCGACTGGAATACCTCCAGAGGCACTCGCCAATTCTCGGCTTGAGGTCCCCGTAGGATCTCGCCGTCCCCAAACCCGGTGACGCTGTAAAGGTCATCTGCGACCAACACCATACACACTCAAAAAAAAAAAACTGTCGGGCCGCGGCCCCCGACCTACCACCACCCAGCTCGGAGGAAGATCTTCCCCTATGGCCTTCCCACAAGTCTATAGACACTTGCGGTACCATAGCTATCACTTGCGTCGTTGCCTACCCTGCCCCTACCCCGTGGAGACCTCGAACCTTACTCACAGACAGAAACACATTACCACCAAAGGGTAGTGTTTATTTTAATGTGGACTTGTGGAGTGTGGCCGAACAACGGGCACGACTTCTCCAGTCGCCAGCATCTCTTCCGGAAGCTTGCAGCAGTCTGCCAAGACTGCTTTTCTTCTGGACTAACCGAGGCTGGCTGGAGTGAACGGGAATGTTTCAAGACCCGCACAATGGTCCAATGTGCGGAAACCGCTCTGAAAAACTAACTAACTGTGGACTTGTGTAAGGTGGAGATTACTTTCCCAGACGGGCGCTCCAATTGGATTTCTCACTCAAATTTGAGCGGCCGTCCGGTTCCGCTATGCCGCTCTTGAAAATATGATAATCGGATGTAAGTAGTTTCATCATCATCAACAGCCTGTCTTTTTTTTCTTTATAGCGAGGTAGGCAAATGACTCTAGCCCACCTGATGTTAAATGGTGATAAAGTCCAAACGCGAAGATAGTTGGTACAGCAGTTCGTGCATCCTCACCTTGCCGGTCTGCAAAAATGCTTCTTCACGCCTCTCTTAAAGGACCCCAGATTATAGGAAGGAGGGAACACGTGCGCGGGTAAAGAAATCCACTTACGAATAGAACGACAAAGAAATGAGTCGTGTAGGAATCGTGGCCACAGTAAGACGGTGGCAACGTAAGCCAGCGCGCGTGGTCCTCTGAAGAAAAGGTGATGGAGGGATAACCGAGAATAGCTCCTACTCCACTGCTGGACATAGGCCTCTCCAATTGCACGCCACTTAAATCGATCTTGGGCTACTCGCATCCAGCTCCTGCCAGCCACTTTGTGCAAATACCGTGCCTGAGGACGTCCCTACGTTTGCATAGACGCGGTCTCAATTCCAGAACTCGTCTACACCAACGGTTATCGGTTCTTCGGCAAATATGGCCAGCCCACTGCCGCTTCAACTAGCTAATCCGGTGGTCTATGTAAATAGTAAAAATATGCAAATATTATAAACTTGGGTAGTCAATCTGTTTTGTTTTCGTCAGAAGGTGACTTCAGACGTATCTCTAAAGTCATTTTTCAACTTGACGACTCTATATATAACAATACAGGGAGAAAAAAACAGCCCTTGCTGAGTTTCTTGCCGGTTCTTCTCAGTACAAGGTCTCCCGCCGTAGTTTTGCGAACCGATAGCTAGCTAGGCGTAGCTTCTTGACCTTCACAAGTGCTTGTAACAGCCTAGACTGAATAAATGACTGCTCATTTCATTTCATTTCTGTTTACAAACTTATTTCGACACAATTTTTCTTGGTCAGTTCACAATTTTATTTCGAGTTTGTGTTTAAAAAAATACAAGTAAGGTAATGAGTATAGCCATTTGGGATAAGTATGTAGGTACGTTCTCGACATTGATACTGTTTCGTCACGGTGTAACTTGTGATTGTAATTGTAGTTTTGTGGTCATTGCTTACTCACAAACTGAGGTTACGTTTTACGGTCCGAGCGTTACTTTAAAAATAGCAATAGTTTGCTACGATTTGCATATCTTATAATGTATTTGTTTCTAATTATAATGAGGACATTGTATTAAATAAGACGGAAAGAAAAAACTTTGGATTTTTTGGAGTTTACTCCTTAAGAATCGATTTGCATATATAAGGGGGCCCGGTATGAGAAAAATGTGAGGAGTGAAATCTATCGATGAATGACCTCGTTACGTTTTTGGTGCGCATCCTATGTCACGAAACTTTGACAAACAAAGATGACGGATTGACATTAATATTTTTTTTAAATCTGAACTGAATTTAGATATTGTTTCTGATAGAGCAATGGGGACAACGAGGTATGGTACAACCATTGATGCGGTATTTTCAAGATTCGTGAACCACGTATATCTACGAACGTCCATGTGACTTATTTTCATGTACTATTTATTATTGTACGTAAAAGATTTAGTGACATAATTATCTTTTTAAAACCATTTTTGTTAATTATTAAGATAATATTATATTTTAAATAAAAAAATAATTATATGTAAACTCCAGTCGTGCGTCGGAGCTGACACACACAATTTTTTTCTTTCCGCAGCCCTTGCCGGATATCTTTACGTAGCGCCAATATCTCCCACACGTAGTAGTACGTAGTTTTACGAAAATACGGCGCAGTTTTATGACTTCTTTAGATGATGGTTAAATCCTTAATAGAAAGTGGATCGTTCTATTTTATGCACTTACCTATACATTCAAACAATTGTTTACTAGAAAAAAATTCGCGGTCCAGGCAGCAGACGGGCGCGCCGGGTGACCGGTGCAGGAGTATTGTCTAGTTTTTACGGTCGCCCTTGTGGCGGTCGCCTTCTTGGCGAGGTAGGGCCCCGCTTGCTTCTCGGAGCACTTGTGTTCCCTGAAGCGGCGGAGAGGAGTCCCCGATAGCTTCGTCCGCAACCCTCGGTTGGCGAAGTATGCGTAATGCATTTTCTAGACATTAAAAAAAAAAAAAAAAAGGCAGCAGACGGGACTCGAACCTGCAACCTTCGTTATCCGGGCGAATGCGCTGACGAGTATGCTACCGCGGCCCTAATATGCAATGGTCAGTGCATTCGCCCGGATAGCGAAGTGAGCGGGTTCGAGTCCCGCCTGCTGCCTGTAAATTTTCCTGTAGATTCAATCATTTCTTAGAAAAGAAAATATACCTAAATATTTTCTATCACTGCCAAATGTGCTTGTACCTAATAAGTTACACAAGTAACTTTATTATCTTCCTACATTTGAAATAGCGTTACACGGCTGTTAAGCTACCTACCTGACCTTGCCACGGGTTCACCCACGCCATCTGCAACGAATTACGAAACTAATGAACGAAAATTAATTACGTTTTTTTCGTTTCCATACCTACTCACACGTCTACCACGATACAGTCTTAATGGGAGTCTTGATTACTTTTTCTTAAGATTATTAGGTAGCTTGTGGTGATATCGGTTTCATTGTTCGATGAAACAATGGTGAAAAATACTATATTTTGATGGAGTTGTTTATTGGTCAGTGAGTAAGTGTCGCCGCACACGGGCCACACGCCACAGCCACAAACGACGCCACGAGAAGCTAGAAGCGGCTACTAAAGTGGCTGAAGCGAGCGACAGCGGCGGACTAAGGTAAGGGAGAGAGAGGTGGGGAATCGCGCGAGTGACGTGTGGCGGCGTTTTGAATCGGCGCATTAAGTGGCCGGCGCGGGCCACAAGAAGCGAGCAACGACGATTTGTAGCGTGTGGCGGCCACCGGCGTACCGTGTGTGGCGAGTCCATATACAATGTATGAAAACTACAAGAAATATGCCGGTGGCAGCATTTAAGAGATGGGATGACAGTAAGCGAACGCGCGTTTGAGATTGTGGTATAGCAAACGTTTGCAGTATAATGATGGCGGGTTTTTTATTTATATGCTAATGGGTTAGGTCTTGATGCTCTATCCGGCGCCACAGCAGAGATGGGATCTGCGGTGTAGCAAGCTTACCCAGAAGGAGCCTATTCACACAGGCTTTAAAAAACAGTCGGATTATGTGTACTGGGAATACAGACGCATCAGGCAGGTAATTCCATTCCTTCGCTGTACGCATCTAAAAGTATTTGAGAAGCGTTTGGTTCAAAAGGGAGGAACAGTCTGCCGTGAGTCTGGACGTCCAATGGTAGAAGGGGGAAGACGGAATTAATTCTTGTAACTCCTGAGCACACTCCTCGAAGTACAGCCTGTAAAAAACAGAATGGAAGGCGACCTTGCATTGTTGACCCAAGGTGTGAAGCTTGTCTTCCATCAATATATTGTCGCCTATATTCTCCTGGCCCTGCGTTCTACCGAGTCCAGTGCAGCAAGTTGGTGTTTGGCCGAGCCATCCCAAAGATGGCTGCAATACTCCATGCATATCGAATCCGTGCTTTGTATAGGGTGAAAGCTGTCCAGGAGTGGAGATCTTGAGGGACTTGAAATGAAATGAGTAAACTCTTTAAAATCGCCTTTTTTCCTACCACACATTATCAGGGTTTTATAAGATCAAGACTGCTAGTTTTTATATAAAAATATTTTGGTTTCTGCACTTCTACTTTAAATAAACTTAATTCATGCAATATCTCATCATCAGCAATATGTCATCCGTGTACAAAAGGGGTAAATACTAAAAGAGGGTGAAGAGGCGTGAAGAAATATTTCTGCAGGCCGCCAAGGTAAGGATTGTTGGTGTGGCAGTTCATAACTGCTGCACCAGCTATCTTCACGTCTGGACTTTACCACCACTTAACATCAGATGGGGTTAGGGTCATCATCATCAGCCAATTAATTTCCACACTGCTGGGGCACAGGCCTTCCCTATGGACGGAATAGGGAGATTGGGCCATGACCCACCAGTGCCCAGTGCGGATTGGTGGGTGCTAGATGACGACTGCAGATGCGACCGGGACCAACGGCTTAACGTGCCTTCCGAAACACGGAGGAGCTCGAGATAGTAAACTTTTGGTCACCCATCCAATAACCGACCACTGCGAAAGTAGCTTAACTTCAACGATCGCAGCCGAACGCGCTAAACACTTGCGCCATCGAGCTCCTCACACGTCACGGTATACATTTATGTATAATTAATGATTGTATATATTTTACGTGACGGCGATACTATAGCAGGCGCATCATAAGCCTTATTTGGGCCGGTATCATGCCTTATTCGGCCGTGGGTCGCATACCACGGCCGGCCTTCTCGAGAGGTCTCCCGGTCCATCCGATTTGGTAAAGAACACGTAAATTAGTGAAATTACAGAGATTAAGGTTCGATAACTCACATCGAGGCCTAGAGTTAAGCAAGATGAAGGATGCTACTTCCGGCTGCGGCTTGGAGCTTTAATTCGATATTCGCTAACTCTTTTAAATTATGCGATCCCGATCAGGTTAATGTAGAAAAACTAGGTAACTTTTAAATTCAGGAATCGGTGATCAAGTGATATGTACGCTAGTTTGGAAGGTCTGAGAACGAATGCTCTGAGGTCTTGGGTTCGAATTTCGGTAAGGACAAAATATGTTAGTATGGCCGAATATGACCATTTGTATCTGAGTCATAGTTATTTATATTATAAAATGGCTTATTATTCGAGTTCTACTGTACATCTAGGGTTAAATCAATCCTTAATAATTTCTTTACAAACTTATCTATATATTAGACTAGCGGCCCGCCCTCGCTTCGCTTCGGTGTAGAGCTGAAGTGTAGACTACAGTTTTTGTTCTCAGGCTTATATTATACACAATGATATTCATCTATGATTCTTCTTATACCTGCATGCAAAGTCACAGCCCGATCGGTTTAAAATTGACAAAGTTTCATACAAACTTTCATTCCCTATTTTATCCCCTTGGGGGTAGAATTGATCAAAATCCTTTCTTAGCGGATGCCTACGTCATAACATCTACCTGCGTGCCAAATTTCAGCCCGATCCGTCCAGTGGTTTGGGCTGTGCGTTCATAGATCACCATGGTCCGTATTATAGAAAGATCCTCAGTGATTGATCTAGTCTTGATCATAGTTAGAAAGGGATGTCGCTATATATAGCACATAGCGACATCCCTTTCTAACTGTACTCAAGTAAAGATCAACACTTAGTTGTCATTCTGTAATACGGGCCTATGTCAGTCAGTCAGTCACCTCTGAGTTTTATATATATAGATATCTAAATTAAAAACCATTACTAAATATGATAAAACGCAAAATATGAAAATAGTTTTCTCAACTCGCGGCAGAAATCATCCACTTACACAGACGAGGGATTGGACCTCTACCCCCTAATTAATAAACCTGGAACAAGCTTTAGAATAGAAAATACTTTATTTGTTCTCTCACATAGAATTACCTAATGGTGAAAAGTAAGGTATAAACAAATTCACAATTTAGATACCTAACTCATAACTCTATGTAAGAGACTGGCTTCTGCACAAGGAGAACCTGTATGACAGATAACCAGCCTCCCCGACTCTGGATCAGGTGGATAATGGTACCTCTTACTAATATGTATATGTATATATATTAACTTGTGAGTATGTGTTATGATGTGTGTGTGTGTGTGTGTGCGTGCGTGCATCTGGAAGTGTGTGAATGTGTGTTTATGTTGTGTAATCGTATTTAATTTAACAATATTCTGAGTTACTTATGTAGGAACAGTTAGAAGCTCTTCAGTGTCATCATAGCTAAGACCCTTCAGAAAAGCAGTAGTGGCCTCCTTACATTTAAACTTTGTCAAGGGGTAAATTTTAACCTTCTGATTAATTTTATTATAAAGATATTGACCAAGAAAACCAAAAAATCTATTCGAAATTTTGTGAACCACGCTTTGACTAATTACGCCATGTTTTTTTCATGTCACTCAAATCTATTTGTCATTCAATAGACAGAGATAAAACGTGGAGTAACTAATCCAAGCGTAGTCTTCGTTTATTAATAAGGGGGGCTAAACTGGGTAGTTGCCATTGCTAATAAAATTTTGGTCACCCGTTCAATGACCAGGCATTGCAAAAGTCGCTTAGCTTTCATATTAGCGAACTTAACTGCACCAACTTTAAACCTTACGTGTAACTAGGTTAGGGTTGCCAACCATACTATATAATATAGTATCTTACTATATTAGAGGATCAAATACAATATTTATAAAAAAAATATATAGTAGGCGAAACTACTATATTTTGCTTAAAGCAGATTTTTTTGCCAGTAAAAGCTTTCTTAAAAAATATTATTATATTTTTAGTAAGGCAAAGAGCAGCAAAAATATATTTATTCAAAATAAAGTTAATATTTTAACTACATACTACATTATAATTTTTATTATTTTAAAGCATGTAACTGCTTGATGTTTAAATCTAAAGAAATTGTGAATTGTGGGTTACCTATAATGCGAAGAGATGGCGCTGCCTTGCAGCTTAAGAATGGCTAGAAGAATTTTGACGCGGTCCGTGAGGGCCGCGGTAGCATAATTGGTCAGTGCATTCGCCCGGATTGCGAAGGGTGCGGGTTCGAGTCCCGTCTGCTGCCTGGCCCGCGTGGAAATTTTTTCTAGTTATATTTTCTTTACATACTACATTTTTTGGCAGCTACTATATTTTTAGAAGTAACGCTTCAAAAATACTATATTTGATAGTAAAAAAGTTGGTAACCTATGGATGTCGAAAGTTGAAAAAAATATCAATATCGGCTTCGATATATCGCGAAAAAAACATCGATATATCGATATATCGGACCAATTTTCCCAAAAATATCGTACAGTAGCTCACGAAATATGACACGCGGAATAATAATGGAACGAAAATTATCTCCCTAAAAATAGACCCTATTTTCGAATGATGACATACACAATACTAAATACAGCACAGATCATAGATATGTTGAATATCATTAATCTGAGATCCAGTTACGATTTTTCCAGATACGAATTTAGTTAGATCGTGATATGCCGCTA
Organism: Chilo suppressalis; assembly: GCA_902850365.2. Taxonomy (NCBI): domain Eukaryota; kingdom Metazoa; phylum Arthropoda; class Insecta; order Lepidoptera; family Crambidae; genus Chilo; species Chilo suppressalis. Next base: position 20,920,994 of record OU963913.1, on the reverse strand, counting down.
ATAATTAAAAAAATATCGTTTTTGATACGAATTCCGATATTGGTTATTTTGTATCGATGTATCGATATATCGAATCAAAATATATCGGCAAAAAATATCGATACATCGATATATTTTCAACAAGCCTATGGTAACCCTATTTGTAACACACACGTCTCGGTGGTAATTATGCAAATTGATTATTTAAGCCTAAACGATTTTTTTTTCAAACATTACTTAAATGTCGCAATGCATTGTTTGTAAAATTTCACTGGCACGTTGTGGCGGGGCGAAAGTGAAGTGATGTGACCCACCGACCTTGAGGTCCCGGGTTCAAGTATCGGTTGTTCACGATGTCGCCTAATGGGCGGGACAAATTACGTTCTAACGACGAACCTCAGCTAAGATAATGACCTCAATATTAGAAGCTGAGTTTAAAACGATATGGTCAGTAATTGGGTTGGTTAAAACTATTGTTTGACGACCTCCGTGGCCGAGTGGTTTGTACGGGTTTCATGGCTGTCGCCGACTCGAGAGGTCTCGGGTTCGAATCCCGGTGGGGGCAGATGTTTGTGTGATGAATACGAGCATTTGTACTCCAGTCATGGATGTTTAATATGTATTTATATAAATATACTTATATATGTACAATATATGTATTCTATCCGTTACCCTAGCATCCCATAACACAAGGCTTATAGTGCTTACTTTGGGGCTAGACTAATTGGTGTGAGTGTCGGAAATATTTATTTATTTATTGTTGGTGGATAAAATTGCCAGTAACTTGAGTGTGGACTGGTGCTTGCTTTTTGCTTTACGCGTCCTTTACGTAAAGAGCGGTAATATTTTTAATTGTTGGAACGATAAGGCTATCTTTAAACTTTTAAAAATTGTGTGCATGGACCACACCCACACATACGAAGTCAAACTTCTTTTCTTAAATAACCTAACATCAGGCGGTGCACTAGGCATAGGGGAATGGGGCAGCGCACGCATCACTCATATAATGTACAGTAGAATCCGTTTATTATGACTCCGCCTATATTGACCAACCGCCTATTATGACGTTATGACACAACGAAGTTTGGTTTTCATATAAAATTCATTGTAACAATGTCGGATATAATGACTTCGCTTACAGTGACATGTCGCTTAGTATGACCCATTTTTAATCAATTTTGTGCGTTTATAGTGACCGACGTGATTCTTTACACCTACGGTAATGTTCGTTGATTCAAATTGAACATCAAGCATTGTTTTTAGTGATATGCTATGTAAAAAAAATGGGTGCGTGTACTTATGTAGGCGCGAGAGAAGTTATCCTTCTTTGGCATCGTTTAAAATTAGTTTTTAATTGCATGCAATTAATTAATTACAATAAATTAATAAAAAGTCTGGAAAAGGACACAGTCAATAAAGTTCAGTTTTAATTTGAAAAATAAATAAATAATCAAAATATTCAATTAAAATCGCTACTGAACATAATTTATTAGAACATATGTGATTTGCACTTGTATAAAACTCAAACACGTATTCCGAATATACAAACTAGAAACATGTGGATAAATATTATAAATATGAATACCTATAACTGTTACTTTATTACAAAAAATAAAGATGTGGTTTTTGGTTCTACTACACCAATGGTCAAGAGATGGCGCTGTAGTCTCCTGAATCGCGCTTTGGTTCCGTTGTTCCAGATTAATAAATACTTTTGATAGGCCTTCACAATGCAGTCGTTAGCACCCACTAAATAGAGATTCTATTTCTATTTTGTTGGTAGATTTTCTTAATGTGCGGTAAAAACACAAAAGTAACGCATGAAGTTCATGCTGTTAAAATTTTGTGTTACAGTGATACGCGCGCATCTTAAAATTTCACTCTCATCATTTTTTCATAACTTCAAAAAATGTCATCTCAACGTCGTAAAGCATTTACGACTGAGGAAAAAGGTGCAATAATATGCTGATTTATTAGAAAATGGAGAATCAAACTCATCTCACAATCTTTTTTCACAAAAATGCTTTATATGACGTCCGCTTAGTATGACGTGTTTGTCCATTCCCTTCGAACTCATAATAAACGGATTGTACTGTATCTCTTATCTAATAGACAAGTCCGTCCGTCCGTCCGTGGTGCTGTTTCAGCGGCCAAACCGTAAGAGATAGATATAGAGAATGTTTAAGTTATAAGTTAAGAATAGTCTGATAAGACTACAAACCGGATGTGAGTAACGTAGCACTTCCGGTTTTCGAGAAATCACGTGATTTCTATTTCAAACGAAACCACACAAAATCTCCGAAGTTCTCAATTAATTAAATACATTTTTTTTATTTTGGTGAACATTTGGTTCACTGGTTTGCTAGTATTATATAATTATATATTTACTAGCTGTACCCTGCCACGCTTCGCAGTGGCACATTGTGATTGAATGGTTGAGATATGAGAAACAAAACAAAGAATACATTTCATATAAGTTTAATTTTGCAATACTTGTAGATATACAATATTTTTTGTTTTTCCACTGGCTGCGTAGATATAAAGACTATCTGGTTTATCGACTCGGGAACACGATTATTAAAAAAGATTCACTTCACAAATTAATATGTTTTGTTATTGATTAATTCATCATCAGCCTATTAATGTCCACACTGCTGGGGCACATACCTTCCCTATGGATGGAATAGGGAGATTGGGCCATGACCCACCACGCGGGCCCAGTGCGGATTGGTGGGTGCTAACGACTGCAAATGCAGCCGGGACCAACGGCTTAACGTACCTTCCGAAGCACGGAGGAGCTCGAGATAGTAAATTTTTGGTCACCCATCCAATGACCGACCACTGCGAAAGTTGCTTAACTTCAACGATCGCAGCCGAACGCGCTAGCCACCTGCGCCATCGAGCTCCTCCTCCATTGATTAATTATTTAACTAATATTGCAAAAACATAATACTTTTACTGTCCATCTTTGATATAAAATATAACCTCTACTGACGATTTGGTGAAAGGCGCAGTTCGATCACAGCACTATCACACCAAAAATTATTGATTTAAGAGAATATTTAATTCAGATTGTATAATAATCAGAATCAGATGCATTTTTTGTAAATAAACAGTGTAATTGGGAACGAAATTGTTTCTCATGTGACTGCGTCATTACTATTGCGGTTGTCAGCGAGTGTTTTCCTCGCTTCTGGCAGATGGCGCGGTCTATGGTACACAGCTGATCGTTAAAAAAACTGTTTTCTCGCGGTCGCAGATATGTGACTGATGCAAAAAATAGATAAACACAATCCTTGATGCGGATTTTATATCATGTTAAAATTTCAACTCAATCGGTGCAGAACTTATTATAATATTGTCGCGTATAACGCTCGTAGCGTTTCAGTCTTCGCTGAGTTGCCCTCCAACTTTAATGCTGCAGCGCCGGAGATAAGGCAGAAGTACTGGTCCTTACTTCCCTACTCCTTTCATCCTAAAAAATAGGGAACCATAAATTCTGAACATTTACCTAACAGATTTAATGAATTTTTCAAACTAACTGCCTTAAAACTACTGTAGACTATAATTTCGTTAATTTTAAAAGTAGCCCTTCGTAAATTGATCGAAGTAAAACCGAAGTCTGATTATTTAAATTTAAAAGTAAATACTACCATGTTTTTATTATTACTCTACCCGATAATTGATTTCGTTACTTGTAATGCTTGGTCTATTATTATATAAAGTATTAAACATGCTTTACATCACTCTGCCCAACAGGCACTGGGCATTATTAATAATGCCCGGGCAATGTGATAAATTGATTGGTTATAAACACATTGCCCGCTCTTGTTATGCATTATTCATATTGCCCGGGCGTTATGAGTAATATCCGATTAATCACTTAGCCCATAACATATAAATGGTTACATAATGAATAAACTTGTTTCAATTACTTTATATTAAACATGTGACAGAATTTATTACCAGACTAGGTATATAGTTGTGTGACGCTCGTGATGCATTTCCGTTTCATATTTTCCATAGGATTTACCATTTACACCCTGTCCGAAAAGATGTTTAACTTCAAAAATGTACTAATTTTGAATAATACATATATATTAGTAGGTTTTAGAACCGCTTTACGACAAAATCTCGACTCATGGCTCTTAAGTACGTCGAGCGACTCATTGCTACTTATTGCTTTACATTTATTGAGACAATACGACAGCAGTCTCCCGTTTAGATTGCGGGTACATCCTCTCCAATTCACCCAATTATCTGCGAATGGAATGATGCAGCTTTTGTGACGATCAGGTTCAACGTAAACGAGCCGTTTCCGAAGTGGTTGACCGATATACGATGTTACATGATCTGTTTAATATTCAAAGTTGGGTTGAAACACTTTGAAAGCAAATAAAGAGGTTATGAAATCAATCAATCAATCAATTATTTATTTATTTTTTCTCTCACATGAAAATAAAGTTCATTGTGGTATACCACTTGTTGTTTACGATATGTTATAGTATTGTGAGAGACTGGTGCCTGAATTAGGTTTCAGTGAAACCTGTGACAAAAGTCATTTATTCAGTCTAGGCTGTTACAAGCACTCGTGAAGGTCAGTAGCTATGCCATCGGTTCGCAAAACTACGGCGGGAGACCTTGTACTGAGAAGAACCGGCAAGAAACTCAGCAAGGGCTGCTTTTTTCTCCCTGTATTGATATATACAGAGTCGTCAAGTTGAAAAATGACTTCAATGAGATACTTCCGAAGTCACCTTCCATTACATCATTTAGAATATAGATATATATATAGTTACAATAAATTTTATATTTTGTATATAGGAAGCGGCATTAGTCAGCCAATAGACATGTCATGTCATGTCATGTCCAATATCGAATTCGAATAGTTGAATTCGATGTTGATACGCTTCGAATATCAAGAAGTTTTGTATGGAAATTTAAACAGCGCCACAACGGACGGAACGAGAATTAAAAAATCCTCCATACAAAACTTCTTGATATTTGACACTTAATTCAGGTTCGAGTGCTCAAGAGGCTCCAGACGGAGAGGAAACTCCCCCCGTGGGGAGATGCCATCCGCCTGGAGTACCTTTAGAGGCACTCGCTTCACGGCTTGAGGTCCCCTTAGGATCTCGTCGTCCCCAAACCCGGTGAGGCTGTAAAGGTCATCTGCGACCAAATATTCGATATCGTAATTGGTTCGAGTTTAGCGTACTGATATGGGATTGCGCAGATGAATCAATTCTTTATATTTAATATTAAGCGATTCAAATAAGAATAGGAAAGCCAATGACCTCCATCTGTCAACTGTCGCATGAAAAGTACGGTTTGCAAAAATCTCGGAACACTTTCTTAGCACTCAGCTAATTCTAGATTAAAAACTAAAAATTTTTAAACAAACGATAACAAATATTGATAATTAATATTGGTTGATATTTTTTTTTCATTTATTGAGCTTTGGCTATGGATAGTAGATAACTTAAATCGCCAACCAAATGTCACTTTATGTTGCGTTCAAAAATCGATTTAAAACTTTCGTTTACATATAGGATGCATGTTCGTATGTGACCTGCATTCTCTTATTCATAACTACTCCGGTGGCCGGTGGTAATGCAGAGATGAGCGGAATTGAAGAGCTAGATTCTGATTAATGTTTCTTCTTACACAGTCTTAATAAAGAAATATTATTAAAAATCGGTTGTTTTTTTTTCTTAATCTTAGTAAATTAATTTTATCAAAAAATCTGATGTATTTTCTCACTTAATCTTAGTAAATAAGTTTTATTAAATAGAAACTTTGTTTTGCTCACTCTACCTATTTGGTTTGAATTGACAGCAATGACGTCAAAATATGGCGCCCAGTCGGTCCTATTCTTAGTTGAATCGCATTATAAGCTGATTTAGAGGAACTTAAAGTTTTGGTTTACATTCGGAAGGGACTTAATTTGGACTTAATACGTTCAGCTTTGAGTTGTAACTTTGAAATGAGATATATTGCAATGTTTGCTTATTAAAATCTAAGACTTTGGCATTTTATTTAAAACCATTGAATGGCTACTCGAAAATGGGATTTTCGAATAAAGAAATAATTGAAATTGGTTTCTTAAAATAGAGCTCACGAGGAGCTTAATGGGGCAGGTGGTTAGCCCGTTCGGCTGCGATCGTTGAAGTTAAGCAACTTTCGCAGCGGTCGGTCATTGGATGGGTTATCAAAAATCTTCTATCCCGAGTGCCTCCGTGCTTCGGAAGGCACTTTAAGCCGTTGGCCCCTGCTGCATCTGCAGTCGTTAGCACCCGCCAATCCGCACTGGGCCCGCGTGGTGGGTCACTAATCTTCCTATTCCATCCATAGGGAAGGCCTGTGCCCCAGCAGTGGGGATATTAATAGGCTGATGATGAGTCACACATATCATTGAATATATATTCCGAGAAAAAAAAATAAGTATGTAAATAGCCAACCCTCCGGTTTCAACAACAACGTCAGCAGCCTATCTTAGTCCACTGCCGGACATAGGCCTCTCTAAATGCACGCCACTCAGATCGATCTTGGGCTACTCGCATCCAGCTCCTGCCAGCCACCTCGCGCAAATCGTCACTCCATCGTGCCTGAGGACGTCCTACACTACGTTTGCCTAGACGCGGTCTCCACCCACTCCAGAACTCGTCTACCCCAACGGTTATCGGTTCTTCGACAAATATGGCCAGCCCACTGCCACTTCAACTTGCTAATCCGGTGGGCTATGTCGATAACTCCGGTTTATTACAACGAAAATAATTTGTCATCATAATATAGTTAAGGGGCTGTGTTTGTATAGTGGGCATACTCCTAATCTTATCGTTAGGTACTTTAAAATAGTTATTGTCAAATAAGTTAGATGGTCTATACCCAATAATATTCTCAAAATGTTTGCTTACAAAGTGGTTTTCACTGACCACCTTGTACGTTATCACTATGTAAATAGTGTTATTTTTTAAGTTGGAGATAATTCTGAGTTCTAAAGTAAATACATCTTGTTATTTACTTTAGAACTCAGTATTATCTTCAGTCCGAGTCACGTCTGCTGCCTGAAACGCGTGGATTTTTTTCTAGTAAACTTTTCTTTAGATTTAAATATCTAGCAGTTAAATGCTTAAAAAATAAAAACATAAAGCTATAATTGCTATTTCTTCTTTCAAATGTTTAATACTTGTAAAGGTATTTCATTTGACATTGTGGGTTACCTACAATGCAAAGAGATGGCGCTGCCTTGCAGCCTAAGGCTAGAGCAAATTCGACACAGTCGTCAGGGCCGCGGTAACATAATGGTCAGTGCATTCGCCCGGATAGCGAAAGGTAAGGGTTCGAGTCCCGTCTGCTGCCTGGTAACCGTGTTTTTTTTATTATTAAAAAGTATTTAATAATTTCTTTAGTTTTAACTGTTTCTATTTTGAGCATTTTATTGCTTCTTTATATATTATAGAGCAAACTGGAATTCGCTCAATGCGAACGCATTATCCATATATTTGTCATTTTTTGGATTTGGCAGAAAAAGAATGAATTCATCATAGTCATTAATTAATCATTCATAGTCTCTTGTTCTCAGGTAATATAAAAAACTGATTGATGACTGATGAAAGTATTGACGGAGCTTAAAATAACGTCATTAGCTGCTTGTAAAAATGCTCTGGAAGTGACATTAGGCCGTATACAGAAAGAAAGTCGAAAGCCGATCAGCGCCGATCGGCGCCGGTCCATAGAAAAAGGATCAGCGCCAATAGGCGCCGATAAGCGCCGATCGGCGCTGACCGGCGCGGCGGCGCCGATCGGCTTTCGGCTTTCTTTCTGTATACGGCCTTAGGGTGCGGCCAGAGTGCACTCAGATTCAGATTCAGATTCTGAAAACAAGCGCGAGAAATAAACAGTGTAGTCTATGCAGGTTGCCTGCTTTTTCTCGCGCTTTGTTTTCTGAGTCTGAATCTGAATCTGAATCAGGAGTGCACTCTGGCCGTACCCTTCGACTACACTGTTTATTTCTCGCGCTTGTTTTCGGAATCTGAATCTGAATCTGAGTGCACTCTGGCCGCACCCTTACTTTTAGACGCCATATTTGAAACGTTACCGCGGAATAGGTATTTAAAAACAGAATATTTGTTTAGTTATTTTTTTAACTGACAATCTACCACTTTTAAGGAATTATTTCCAACAAATTACGTATTCTATCAATGTTTTCTAAAACTTGACCTTGACTTGAACGCTTGACTTGACCAAGGGAATAAGGGATTGACTTTTATAAAGGTACATTTAAAGATATTGATGCTTAAGTAAACATCTTCACAATGAATGGCGATGGAATCCGTTACAGAGTATCAATAAGTCGGCATTAAGCCCCCGCTACACGGCCCAGCGGTTGGCAAATGCGGGCCACCCGTCGGGCCGGCGCGGCGAGTCGAGTTGCGTAACAACCGGTCCCATTCAAGGTCTGTGTCGATCGATGTTGATGTTCCGGACGCAAGTTGCAATTCACAGATACGGTGCGACCAAGATCCTGTGGCTTTCTTCTAGTTTGAGTGTGTAATGCTGTTGGTCGCAGATGACCAGGTGATTTGTAATCTATACATATAATAAAATGGTAGGAAAGTCAAAACTGGTGGCTATTCGCCTAACCGAAATGATTTGGTAAACGCAAACGCTTTCGATTTTATTTTGTTATTTCTGACCCCCGAAGGTATTTTCAAATACCTCAGGCTCATTTTTTTAATATTGTTATTACCAAAGAAAAAGAAAAAAAAGAGCGCTAGGCATTTGAAAACCTCAGGTAGCTAGAAAAAACATAATAAAATCGTAAGCGTTAGCGTTTTCCAAAGCATTTCCGTTAGGCGAATGGCCCCCTGTACATTGAATATTTTTTTTTTTCAGAAAAGAATACTTGGTGTGTGATCTCCAATCGATACCGAAGCCAAAAATATTGTTTTTAGAATTTTTGTCTGTTTGTCTGTATGTAAAATAAATAAATAAATAAAATAAGCCTTTATTGCTGTAAAATATTAGGATAATACATATTATGTAGTTCCTATTGCTATTTACTATTTACTTTATCTATACTATTGCTTAACTAAATTTTTGCTATATACTATATCTAAACTATGTATTACTATTACTAAACATAAACTATTTATTTTATTATTTCACAGCTTGTCCTTCGACAAAGGCCTCCTCTAAAGATTTCCATTTTAATCGGTGTTTTGCTAGACGTATCCATTCTGGACCTACCGCCTTTTTTATGTCGTCTTCCCAGCGTTTACTTTGTCTACCTTTGCTTCTTTTGCTATCACTTGGGTACCATTCTGTGACTAGTTTTGTCCACTTCTCTTTTTCTTCTCTTAACATATGTCCTGTCCATCTCCATTTCATGCATTTGTACACAGTATGTATATATAAATATAAATATATATATATATATATATATATATATATATATATACATATATACATACATACATACATATTGTCTGTATGTATGTCCGGGATAAACTCGAAAAGTGTTGCATGGATTTACTTCAAATTTGGCAATAATATTATTAAGAAGTCGGGTCAACATATAGGCTACATATTATCACGCTATCACCTACAGGGAACGAGCAGTGAACCTTTATTTCTAACTATCTCCACGCGTACGAAGTCGAGCGCGGTCGCTAATTACTAATAATCTACTGATTTCTTTTCCTATTCCTTCTCTGTGCATTCTGCACGTCTATGGAACTCATTACCAGCAACTATTCGAAAAGCTCGCACTATGAACTCGTTTAGGGATCAAGTTCAGAGTTATTTCCTATTCATTGTTGGAACATTGTTGGAATTTAAATTTTTCCTTCATCCTCTCTCTCTCCTTCCTTAAATATATCTGTTTTCCTGCCATTGATATTATTATTAACTAGCGGCCCGCCCTCGCTTCGCTTCGGTGTAGAGCTGAAGTATAGACCACAGTTTTTGTTCTCAGGCTTGTATTATACACAATGACATTCATCTATGATTCTTCTTATACCTGCATGCAAAGTCTCAGCCCGATCGGTTTAAAATTGACAAAGTTTCATACAAACTTTCATTCCCTATTTTATCACTTTGGGGGTAGAATTGATCAAAATCCTTTCTTAGCGGATGCCTACGTCATAACATCTACCTGCATGCCAAATATCAGCCCGATCCGTCCAGTGGTTTGGGCTGTGCGTTGATAGATTACTATGTCAGTAAGTCACCTTTGAGTTTTATATATATAGATTTCTATTACACCCCTTCTTTTCTCTTCCATATTTATTTATCTTTCTATTATAGGTTACCTGGAAGAGATTGCTGCCTAGCAATAAGGCCGCCTATATTGTGTACGTTCTGTCTATCATGTTTGTATACAGTAAAGTAATTACAATAAAGAATATTATTATCATTACTGCGCTAGTAATAGTAGTTCAATGACGGACCTTTACAACGTCACCGGGTTTAGGTTAGGATCTTGGTCGCATTGTATCTGTGAAACCGAAACTAAATTTAGGAAGGCATAAATATGTCTTTTAAAAAGACAGGGGGACAGTGGGAGGAAGGTGTGAATATACTTTTTTTTATTACCGATTACTCTTTCCGAGTTATTATAAATTAAGATGTATCATCTAGTGAGGGGGAGAGTTTCCTTGATGCCGGGTTGCCCATTTTTGCTATTGCAATATTAAGTTTATATAAATAAACTAGCGGCCCGCCCTCGCTTCGCTTCGGTGTAGAGCTGAAGTGTAGACTACAGTTTTTGTTCTCAGGCTTGTATTATACACAATGATTTTCATCTATGATTTTTCTTATACCTGTATGCAAAGTCTCAACCCGATCGGTTTAAAAATGACAAAGTTTCATACAAACTTTCATTCCCTATTTTATCCCCATGGGGGTAGAATTGACCAAAATCCTTTTTTAGCGGATGCCTACGTTATGACATCTACCTGCATGCCAAATTTCAGCCCGATCCGTACAGTGGTTTGGGCTGTGCGTTGATAGATCACTATGTCAGTCAGTCACCTTTGAGTTTTATATATATAGATAAAAGACAAAATAGAGATGATCTCGCATAAAAAGTTGTTGTTGTTGTATGTGAAGACATAACACACTGGTTTTGGAGTCCTGTCTAATGGATTAGATATAATGAAGTTTACTATGTGGTATCAAACAAACTGATTCCTGACATACTTGCCCGTTAATTCTCAAAAAAAAATGTCAGCGGTTTTCTTCTATAAAGGATGCGTAATTATACTTAAGACCTTGTAATAACAAGGAAACTGTGTTAACATAGATCAAAGATCTTAGAAAGTGGACCTTTGTCTTTAATGCGGCAGATAATCCTGTAGTTAAAATTGGAATAGTGGTTTGAATTTTCGTAAATCCAACGGTAACTCTAATATAATCGAACGGTCTATTAAACGTTAAACATCTATTCATTCTCTATAGATAGTCGTATTTATTCCATCGACGTATCAGCGCATTCAATCAGCGGTGCTGTGACCAGTAACCACCAGTGACGCATCATGTCAGTCGTAATTGCACATGAGTAAAGAAGACACAGAAGCCAAACTTCATGCAGGGCACGTAAGAAAATGAGCACTGCCGGTATGTCGCTGCCAGCTAAGTGCAACCGCACATTGAGCTACATGTCGTAGCCACAAGCTGCAGGAGTCGTCCGAGCTCGCTACTTGTGGCCTCGTTTTGCCGCTCGCTTCGCGCGTACACTCGGCCACAGCACCATGACGAATTGTTTGTCGATGGTTTTGAATTCGACGATGTTTCCTACGTCTCAGTATAATAAATCAACAACATAGAAAACAATAGTGTTACCATATATTGTTTTAAACATTCATGGTCACTAACATTATAGTAATTTATGTAATTTATGGGATTGTTGCCGTATACATAATACTAAAATCGGAAACTCGCTAAAACAAGGTACATGGTAACAATCTCGTAAATAACATAAATTACTATAATAGCGTTACCATTTCAAAAATGCGCACGACGGAAATAATAATAGAATGAAATGAACGGATTTTGGCCAAAAGTGGCCACTAGCGGCTGCGATTGGTACGCTCGCGGCAAGACCCGCTCTGTCACCAATAATGCCATAATCACTTGCGGTAGCGGCGTAGTAAAAATTCATTCATAGGCATGTAATTATCGCTGTCTTACTTTTTCGTATAGCGCTGTCGCGATCACGATGCGGATGACAAATTGCTAATGCAATTCAATTCATTATTCAATCAATAAAATGCTCTCTGTCTTACTTTTGTGCGGCGGCCCGGATTGGCGCGTACGAAGCGAAGGCGGGGCGTAGTAAAAACTACTGTAGAAAACCGTTCAAAGCATTTTGTTCGCCAAGTGACAGAGCGCAAAATTTCGCAGTAGTACCTGCGTCTAGTAGCTTGACTGAGCCTCTAATGGTCGCGTTTGAAAGCCAAAGTAGTGGCCAAAGTAGTGGATGGTCAATGGGCGATTGCTCTAAATGTTTCCCTGCGTACGCGACAGGCAGCCAGTGCTCAAATACACGCGCAGTTGTATGAAGCTTTGTCTCTGCGCATTCTTTACTCGTATGTTAATGGGTTGTGTGTGACGGGACCAGTGACTGTCGAGGAAGCATAGGACGTTGATGGGACGCGGACGGCTAGACGTATATGGTACAACGGGCGCATTGTCCCGAACGCCGTGTCGTGTCAGACCCGCATTAGGGTTGCTGCCGTAAAGAAAAAATATACAAATTAAAACTTAATAAGTCTCTTACGTTTCGATGCGAATGCATTTTATCGAGGAGCTCGATGGCGCAAGTGGTTAGCGCGTTCGGCTGCGATCGTTGAAATTAAGCAACTTTCGCAGTGGTCGGTCATTGGATGGGTGACCAAAAATTTACTATCTCGAGCTCCTCCGTGCTTCGGAAGGCACGTTAAGCCGTTGGTCCCAGCTGCATCTACAGGCGTCTACCCGCTTATCCGCACTGAGCCCGCGTGGTGTGTCATGGCCCAATCTCCCTATTCCATCCATAGGGAAGGCCTGTGCCCCAGCAGTGGGGACATTAATAGGCTAATAATGATGAATAATGATGAAATCTCTTACTACGAGTATTTTGATTCTTATTTCGCGCTTGTTTACTTAAGCTAGATAATTATTAGTCTCACTGTAATTCCCGTTGTGAAATTTAAAATTTGAGCTTAATTTTTCTTTGAGTTGTTTTGGGTTTAATTTGGAAATGACAATTAATAACGGTAAGTAAGTTTTGTTCGAATTTTATGTGAAATTGTCCAACATTTATTGCAAGAAATAATTTTAGTTGATATATGTTTATTTGACGCTATCACCGTCCAAAGACCTTTGAAGAAGTACCAGAGACAAGTTTACAGAATCATGACAAAATCGGCTTCAATGAAAATAATGAACTGATTGTTCCATAATGATCTTTAGTTAATTTTTGTTTCCACGCTCACTGATAGTACATCTTTTGAAACTTTTGGTGTATTGGTAATTACAAATAGTAATAATTTGTTTTGTTAAGACTGGTAGCGAGGTAGCCGAGGAGCTCAATGGCGCAAGTGGTTAGCGCGTTCGACTGCGATCGTTGAACTTTAAGCAACTTTCGCAGTGGTCGGTCATTGGATGGGTGACCAAAAATTTACTATCTCGAGCTCCTCCGTGCTTCAAAAGGCACGTTAAGCCGTCGGTCCCGGCTGCATCTGCAGTCGTTAGCACCCACCAATCCGCACTGGGCCCGCGTGGTGGGTCATGGCCCAATCTTCCTATTCCATCCATAGGGAAGGCCTGTGCCCCAGCAGTGGGGACATTAATAGGCTGATAATGATGAATAATGATGAAATCTCTTACTACGAGTATTTTTATTCTTATTTCGCGCCAGATTACTTAAGCTAGATAATTATTAGTCTCACTGTAATTCCCATTGTGAATAATTTGTTTTGTTAAGACTGGTAGCCCTAAGTAAGTCGGACAGGAAGTCGTCGGATTGTGGGAGCATGCGCACGCGCCGCTCGTCGGTCGCGTCAAGCACCAAGCACCAAGCACCGGCAGTCCGGATACGTTCCAACTTCAAGTGATACCGTGACACCCACCCGACATTCACGTAGGTCAAGAAACACTTTCTAGATACTAACTCTACAAATTTAGTTACATAAAGTAAATTCTTAAATTGAAATCTAAAGAAAATTTTATTTATTATTTTCATTTACAGTTTTGAATTTCCTAACATTTTATTATAGTATATGTAAGTACTTATAGATGTAGTATTTTTATATTGTATGTATGACACAGCAATCAAAATGTGAGTGGACGTTGGATTAGAGCGACATGATTTTTTTGAAAATGTTGCTGCTTCTGTTAAATGCTGTGGAGTTTCTCGCACCCATACTTCTCATCAGCTAGAAGATGTCCTGAATGGGAGGTAGGAAAAATATTGGACGATTCAAAACAGCTCTCAATAAGTCAATGTTCGATCAATTTACAATCTTAAGACTAGAGACTCTTTAACAGAAAAAAATAAAGAAATAGATATAATGACTGTTGCTTCTCAGTACATTTATGAAAATTTAATGTATATTCGAAAACATATTACATTATTTCCTATAAATAGTGATAAGAACTCGCCTAATAATAGAAATAAAAATAAATTAGCTGTACCAATTACAAGGCTCCATAATCAATAATTCATTTAAAGGTCTTTGTGTACGCTTCTACCATAAAGTCCCTAGCAATATCCAAACATTAAGCGTCAATAAATTTAAAACTACCATTAAAAGAGTTCTTATTAATTAAGCCTATTATAAAGTGTCTGATTAAATTTCAGACAAAAATGATTGGGTATAAACTATTCAGATATTCTCCACAGCTAAAAAAATCCCTTAACTGGTGGTAGGGGAAAATATATGGACAATTCAAAATAGTTGTATTTCGCATCCAATTTGAATAAGGATATTTTGACTTTTGACTTACAATTGGACACAACACCATCGTCCAGAATATTTGCGTAACCTTAATTATAAAAAATATCTGCTACCGAAAACCAACAACGTATATGGTTCGAGAACACTAAAATATGTTATTCCTAAATTTCTAAATGAAATGTCCCCCAGTATTCAAAAATTGTATGTGAAAGATAATTGTAAACATAAACTTAAGAAATATTTGTTAAAGCGAATCGCTGTAGACAGACAAACCCATGTTTAAGGGTTTTTAGATACAGCCATTGTATATTAAAATGTAATTGATTTGATTGAATAAATAAACAATAAAAAAAATAAACGTAAAATAATAAATATTAATCTCAGTCTTAAACCAATTAGCCTAGCCCCAAAGTAAGCACTATGAGATATCTTATCTTAAGATACTTTTGGGCACTAGGGAGTGGATAGAAAAACTTAAAGAGATACATAGATCAGTACATATCTATATTTGGTAATGTTGGTATGTATTTAAACCACGCACTTCACTTTGCTAATCGTATTCGCTGTTTGTGAACTTGTCGACAATCTGTCCTTATCATGCTTTATAACGAATGAAGAGGACAGCCTGATGTTAAGTTTACAAATAACAAACACGATTAGCCAAGTGAACTGTCTGCATAGTATTTGTCATACAACATTTGCCGCTACCGCGATACGAACCCAGGACCCAGAGTATGCGGTATAAACGAATCTAAAATGGCATCGGCGATCATGCGCTCTCACTTTAAACTATTGCTGTCTTCATCGCGCACGGCGCGTACAGCATGCAAAAAAATATCAGTTCTGACTTTGTTCTCGCACTGTCTCGAAATTACCTAATAAACAACATTTTCTTTCTATCTTTCTTTTTATTTGTTGACCCTACCATCTGTCAGTGCAGGTACATAGACGCCATTTTCGATTCGTTTCATTATTGGCGCGGCTTATACCTTGAAAACTAATAATGGATATAGCTAATTACATGAACATTTTTATAAAAATATAAAATACCTATTATAGTTTCCGTGCAGTTTCCACAATCTCAGACTAGGAAGCATATGGCGTCCATATAAGGGTGTCGTCATTCCTTTTACGGACACACAAGTGCTTTGGAACCTTGTAAATAAGGAATACATGCGCGTGCACACCATTTACGAGTTATGAGTTGTTAGATCATTGCGTCTTGTTACCCAGTTCAGTGTTGTAAATAATTTCATTCATAATTATTAAAACGTCTTCTACTTACTCTTTAAATTGTGAAATCCGGCAGAGTCTATAAACACTTATTTTTTGCAATCTCTAGCTTTGTATTTCAATTATGGTCCGCAATAATAATTCTAATTCTAATTTTAAAACACTAAACATTGCCTTATCATCATCATCATCATCATCATCGACCCATGCTCGTCCACTGCTGGACATAGGTCTCCCCTAATATACGCCACTGCTCTGGATTTTCTGCCACTCTCATCCAGCCCACTCCAGCCAGCCTACGAATATCATCATCCCATCTTTAATACTTGAAAAAGTATTCATTTGACATTGTGGGTTACCTACAATGCGAAGAGATGGCGCTGCCTTGCAGCTTAAGGCTAGGAAAATTTCGACGCGGCTAATAGGGCCGTGGTAGCATAATGGTCAGTGCATTCGCCCGGATAGCGAAGGATGCGGGTTCGAGTCCCGTTCGCTGCCTGGTCCGCGTGGATTTTTTTCTAGTAAACTTTTCTTTAGATTTAAACATCTAGCAGTTAAATGCTTAAAAAATAAATAAAATCATCATCCCATCTTGTCTCAGTGCGTCCCACACTACGTTTACCGAGTCGCGGTCTCCACTCATGAACATTGCCTTATACGCGTCTGAAATTACCATGTAAATGTGTCAATTTTTGGAAGATACTGGCTCCTAATACACAGGTTAATCCTATATTTTTAGAAGCCAGGGTCCCTTCTTATTTGTATTCTGGTATTTATCCAATAAAGATATTTTTTTAAATATAAAGAAAAGTTTACTAGAAAAAAATCCACGCGGACCAAGCAGCGGACGGGACTCGAACCCGCATCTTTCGCTATCCGGGCGAATGCACTGACCATTATACTACCACGGCCCTATTAGCCGCGTCGAAATTTCCCTAGCCTCAAGTTGCAAGGCAGCGCCATCTCTTCGCATTGTAGGCAACCCACAATGTCAAATGAATACTTTTTGAAGTATTAAACATTTGAAAGAAGAAATAGCAATTATAGTTATGATTTTATTTATTTTTTAAGCATATAACTGCTAGATGTTTAAATCTAAAGATTCGCTGCCTGGTCCGCGTGGATTTTTTTCTAGTAAACTTTTCTTTAGATTTAAACATCTAGCAGTTATGTGTTTAAAAAATAAATAAAATCAAGATTTTTTTTTTATTATGATTAATAATTGTTGAATGGAATTGATTTTGATCCAGCAGTGCTATTTTGTAAGAACAATCTCACTTTTCGCCCCAAAATTTGCCAGTGTGATTCGATTTCCGTGTTCTAAATTTAATCAAACCCCGGATTCTAAGGTGAAAACTGAGTTTGTCCTTACAGAATAGCACTAGGTACAGATAATTTTGTGGACACAATACGAAGATAAGTTCCTTCGCTTTTGTATACAAAAGTTTGTATAGGAGAAAACTCGTTAGCAAAATTAATGATAAACGCAGCCTTTAATAAGATTCACACCGGAGCTTATAGTTTAAAACTACCATTAAAAGAGAGAGGTTAAGAGCTTATTAAGTACAAAAGTTTTTTAAGTTCGCCTCGCCCGAACACTCTTTTCGTAACGCGTAACGCATTCGCCAGATTATCCCCAAGTCAAGCGTGCGTAAAGAAGTTTCACTTCAAAAAGTAATGTTACGAAAATAGGAAGCTGTTTGAAATTTGCATCAAATATAACCACAAACTACGAAACATAACAACGAAGCTACAGGCATTGTAGCAATGACATCTGCGTAATAGCAATACGGGGATATTTATCAATGAATATTATTTACATATAGCTTCCTCAATACCGCATAGAATGGAGTTACGTAAACCGTATCTCATTCAATTTATGCACGATTAATTGGTTGCTAATAGTCTTGTTAGCGTGATTCATGATTTATGTAGGTATTTGTTATTATTATAACTTTTGCAATAATCCAAACAGTATTCGTAGCTAAAGATATTGTTTAAATCTTTTATTTATAATAATTTATAAATTTCAACTTGTGTGTTGTTAAAGTTGTTTTGAGGGTAGTAAGAAGCAAACAGTGGTTAATTGAGTAGATTTTCAAAACAATCATGATGAAATGAATGTAGTTTTGCTTGTTTTAAAGAAATTTCGTTAAAATAGCGTAAGGCAAGGTAAGCACAGCGAATTTTTCCGTGTATAAGTAACTGGCAGTAACTCGCGAGTAACAAGAGTAGTAAGAGTTAGTCGGCCCATTTTCCACGGTGATATAATTAGAGCTGCCGGCGGCCACATCAAAGGGCGCCGGCGCCATATCGGGCACGCGGCAGCGGCTTTACGCCGTCGCACTGATTGCGAATATCCTACGTGTTGAGCACGTGCACCACACAAAGCTATCATCGAGGTTTGACGACCTCCGTGGCCGAGTGGTTTGTACGCCGGGTTTCATGGTGTCGCCGACTCGAGAGGTCTCGGGTTCGAATCCCGGTGGGGGCAGGTGTTTGTGTGATGAATACGAGCATTTGTACTCCAGTCATGGATGTTTAATATCTATTTCTATATAAATATACTTATATGTGTACAGTATATGTATTCTATCCGTTACCCTAGCATCCCATAACACAAGCCTTACAGTGCTTACTTTGGGGCTAGGCTAATTGGTGTGAGTGTTGGAAATATTTATTTTTATTTTTATCGTCAACCTATCAGTATTCCTAGGGCTAGGGCACACGCCTTCTTTATGTAATAATAATAATAATTATTATTATGGTTACGGAGTGAGATATGGTCATCTATTTAAAAAAGCTCTCACAACAATTTTAGCCTTTTTTTTTGTCTGGAAAATGCTTTATGCATCCTTCAACCACCGGGGGAGCGAGAGGAAGGTATGTGGGACTCCTCCCTGCTCATTTCAGCCAGCCCTCGGTCTCGATGAAATGTGCAGGGGGCCAATCGCCTAACTGGATTGCTTTGGAAAACGCTATCGCTTACGATTTCATTTTGTTATTTCTAGCCCCCTGAGGTTTTCAAATGACTCGCGCTCTTTTTTTTTCTTTTGCATTGCTAATAACAATGTTAAAGAAAATGAGCGTGAGGTATTTCGGCCCCCAGGGCACTACCTACGCCCTGAACAGGGCCACTAAAAACCAGACAATACCCCTGCACCTGCCACCCGACACGCATTCAGAGGACCTTAGTCCTCCCAATGCGTGTCGAGAGTGCGGATGTAGTCGTGGCACCTGAAGCCTGGTAGATAGTGACTTCCTACTCGTTGGCTACACAGCCTGTGAGCACCCTAACTAGCCACGAAGATGCGGCCAGGGTGCAACACAATATGAGCTGAAGGTGTCGAGAGGTGCGTCTCCGCTTTCACCATCACGGGGCTTACCTCCGAGAGCGGGTTTCCCGTTATTACGCCATTACGTGCAAAGTGGAAGTGCCCACCCTGGAGCTTATGTTCTGCTCTTGCGTCTCCACTCCGATCACTGGTTAAGACAAGACAGAGGCGGGGGCTGTGTAACTGTGTTTATTATTTAACATGTGAATCTGCTTATCGTGACCTATGTTTTAAACTATTTTCCGCTTAAACATGTAGTCAATCTCATTAAACAATCAGATACATATTTTTACTTTTTTTTACGCCGTGCTATTACTGTGATGGTGTTGTAACTTACCACTGATTCGCCGTTAAAAGCTCCGCATAGCTTTCAATATCGCAGCGTATCAGTAGATGACAATCTTAAGTCAATTATGGTCAATTATCGACAGTTCGAAAGCACGATATAAAAATATTTACAACAGATTTACGATCGAACACGCACAACCGACCGCGGCAGACATTTTAATCGCCGTGTTTTTGTTTGTTTATTTAGCTGAGTTGGAGTATATGTGTGTGTTGATTGGTGGATCATCGAGCTTGAAAAGGAAATACTTAAATAGGATACAATCTACTGTTACTATAGTATTGAAGTCATCTTGTTACTCTTTCTCATTGCAAGTGCTGTTATTTCACTTTTTTATTCACATTGGCGTGAGACAAAATGTAAACAGACCATAAAAAGGATACTTTTTAAGGTCACGTTTGTCAAAAGTAAAGATCAAATACTATTTACATACGAAATGCAGGGGAAAATTAAGTTAATTATTTTAAAAGCTGGTACATAGATACATATGAATAAAAAAAATGATGTGGTGTCGTGGGACACCAGGTAGGAACGAAATTCCCTCATTTAACGGTTTTATTCCACGCACTTTTTTCCACGGATTTTGTCTTACGGTTTTACTATCACATTTTTTTCAGTTCGGTCGCGCAGCTAAATCCCTATCCCCTCCAAGCATGCCGTAAGGAACTTTCGTTCCAATAAACTACAATGTCACAATAATCCAGTAATGCAGCCCCGTCGCTCTGCCACCCCCCTGGACTTAACCACAGTTTAGTATAATATACGACAATAATCCAGTGTTGGTATAATGCCACAATAATTTGGGGTTGCACCCCCGTCGCTCTGTCACCCCCTGTTAAGTACTGACCTTGTTATCATGTCTAGCTTAAGTTTACAGCAGATGATAGGCGTTCCTGGTCCACAGCTCGGTATAATCGTCACAAATATCCAGATTTCGTGTAATGTCACAATATTCCAGTGCTGCACCCTCGTAGCTGTGCCACCCCCTACATACGCACCTTATTATCATGTCCCGCTAGCGTTCGTAAAGGATGCTAGGCAGGAGTGGCCCACAGTTTAGAATAAACTACAATGTCACAATAATCCAGTGATGCACACTCGTCGCTCTACCACCCGCTATAACTTCACACATATTCAGTGTTGGTGTAATATCACAATATTTCAGTGATGCACCCTTATCGCTCTACCACCCCCTATAAGCCTGCCGTAAGGAACTTTCGTTCCAAGTTTTATTCCACGCATTTTTTCTTACGGTTTTACTATCACGGTCGCGCAGCAAAATCCCTATCCCCTCCAAGCCTGCCGTAAGGAACTTCGTCGCGCCTGCGCACGTCTCATTTAACGGTTTTATTCCACGCATTTTTTCTTACGGTTTTACTATCACATTTTTTTCAGTTCGGTCGCGCAGCAAAATCCCTATCCTCCAAGCCTGCCGTAAGGAACTTTCGTTCCAAAAAGTAAAATATTTCGCACATATTTAACGTATATACCTACTCGTCATAAACTCGTATATTTTTATTTTGCTGATCAAAGTATTTTAACAACTTAATTTGATATAGAAAAAGACGTAAAACACAATCATTCCCAAACATAAGACGCATTACTATAATACGACAAAATTTAAGAGTAGACATGATAATATAAGTATTTTACGTTGAAGTGTTGAGTTTTGTAATCGGTTGGGTTACGTTAGCCATCTTTACTCTCCCGATCATCCTGTTGACACTAGTTTGCATATTCTATATTTTTTTTATATTTGTTAAATTCTTGATATTTCCTTGTTTTATTTGTTGAGTTTGTTGTTATTTTTTTCTGTTAAGTTTAAAGTTGTTAATAAATTATAGAAAGGTAACATAAATTACATATTGTTTTAAACTTTCATGGTCACTAACATTGCCGAAATATCGGAGACTCATAAAAAACAAGGTACATGGTAACAATCCCGTTTATAGCTATAACATAAATTATACGTAATCATCAAGTGAATAGACTATAGGTATTTATACACGCTATTTAGTGTGATTTACAATGAAATATCCTAGGAAATGCTCATCAACGCTTATTGTCAGGCTCACACCAAAGAGATCCTTTACGGATTCCGTTTCCGTCTCTTTCGAGTTACGGAAGCGAAGCAACCAACAACAGCTCTTGACAGTAACACTATTCATATGGCTCATTATCTATATTAAGTACGCTTTCCATCGCTTAACTAACCGTTATCAGACACAACAGAGGTTACAGCAGGTTGTATAACAGCACTGACCCCGTTCTGTGGTATTTCCATAGGTATTTCGCTTATCTCTATGGTGTGTTGGGAAACATTCATGTCTTTTGCTTTGTCATAAACTGGGACGCGCTGTGACTAACGCCTGAGAGAGACTCTTTTATCATGACAGGAGATATATGACAGGAGAGGGTTATGGTACTTGTTTTTTGTTTTTGTTTTGTGTATTAAGTCAAGGGCGGTCCCCCCCCCCCCCCGGGGGCCAATCGCCTAACGGAAATGCTTTGGGAAACGCTAACGCTTACGATTTTATATTGTTATTTCTAGCCGCCTGAGGTTTTCGAATACCTCACGCTCATTTTTTTTAATATTGTTATTACCAGTGCAAAAGAAAAAGAAAGAGCGCGAGGCATTAGAATACCTCAGGCGGCTAGAAATAACAAAATAAAATCGTAAGCGTTAGCGTTTTCCAAAGCATTTCCGTTAGGCGATTGGCCCCCTGGGCTGGGTCCATCTGTACCCACTTCACAATCTGTACCCCTTGTGACTTGACCGCGACTAAATGAATCCCCCCCCCCCCCCCCGGGCGCCAAAGCTGGATCCGCCCGTGTGTTAAGTGATTGTCTTGTATTTCCGTCGATGTCCAAATTAGGTTCCACCAGAATATCAGCGTTGCAGCGGCAATCCATTTTTGCCGTTGCAACATTATGCTGAGGTGGGGCCTAGTTGACGATGTACCGTTTGTTTTATGTTTGTTGTGTATTTATTGTAATTGTTAATGTATGTCGTAATTAAATGTTTTTCTTTCTTTCTTAGTTAGGAACCAGAAAAAATCGTCCTTAAACGCTGCCTCATACACACATATTATACCTACCAATTTTTTTGAAGTGGAACTTCTTTAGCCGCGCTTGACTTGGGGGGTGAGATGGCGAATGCGTTACGCATTACGAAAAGTGTGTTCGGGCGAGGTGAACGGGAGTTGAGTGGGGAATATAAGCAAGAGGATGCTGTGCGCGCGCACATTTTCTTTCTCTCTTTCTCTTTTAATTAGTAATATGTATATGTACATAAATGTATATATTGTACACACACATATGTTTATATACATACAGATGGAGCTAAAGAAGTTTCACTTCAGTCGTGTGGTCATAAGCACACTCGTTTATTTTTTATCTAATATATAAAATTCTCGTGTCGCGGTGTTTGTGGTTAAACTCCTCCGAAACGGCTTTCCCGATTCTCATGAAATTTTGTGTGCATATTGGGCAGGTCTGAGAATCGGACAACATCTATTTTTCATCCCCCTAAATGTTAAGGGTAATCCACTCCTATTTTTTTTTTATTTTAATTTTTTTGTGTTACAACATTAGTAAATACATAAAATCCTGAATTTTCAACCCTTTACAATCAACCCCTATTATTTTAAGGCGGTACGAAGTTCGCTGGGACAGCTAGTTTCCAATATAAAATTAGACTAAGTTTAAGATACATATCTATCGCTCAATTGTTTGTAAGCGTTGCGCTTATTTTCTTTTTATAGATATCAATTTAATGACTTGAACTCTATTTTATAATTGATGTTAACTGAACACTTCAACTTATATAATAAAGAAGATACATTTTTTTTGCTATTAGTTACAATTTCATTCTTTTAAATATTATCAACTTAACTTTAATTTTACATTTTATACTCATTATGTACA
Organism: Chilo suppressalis; assembly: GCA_902850365.2. NCBI lineage: Eukaryota > Metazoa > Arthropoda > Insecta > Lepidoptera > Crambidae > Chilo > Chilo suppressalis. The sequence continues at coordinate 20,897,229 of OU963913.1, read as the reverse complement.
TGTAAACCGTGTATTTTTTTTTTGACATCCTCTTCATTGGTTTTATTTATTATGAACATTATATTCTGTAATTTACCTTTTAAAGTGAACTTAGTTTTAATAAGATAAGATAAGATAAGATAACAAAAAAAATGGTTGCCTGTAAAGTCGGTTTTACGGGCGAAGATTTTACGTGACAACGTCTTTTTCTCGGTAGAATATTTATTGATATGAATATAATTAAATTGCACAATAGGAACAAGGAATTGAATGAAAATAAGAATTGCACAAATTTTAACTATAGAAATATATTTTGTTTACTAAAACATTGTACATGTAAACTTAAACTTAACACGAGAGACTCATCGTAACGTTACCGAGCGTTACACTTTTTCATAAGTGACTCCCAGCCGCAACCTAATTTAAGACGTTGTCACGTCAAAAACTCTTTATTGCACAACACAGTAACAAAATAAGCAGATACAAAACAAGTAGAAAAATACAACATTGCACAAAGGGCGGTCTTATCGCTAATGAGCGATTTCTTCCAGACAACCCAATGAGCTGGAAATAAAATAAGGTAAGCGAGTAAGGGAGGTTGTGCGGAACACAAGGCAAAAGTTTTCCTGATAATTAGATTGGAAGAAGACGAAAAGGGGGAAAAAAAAATTAAAAGGAAAATATAATAAAATAAGATAAATTTAAATATATAGGTAAACATAAAATACTCAGATACTTCACAACGCTACTAGTACAGTCAATCTGTAGGTTGAGTCGTGAAAAAAAAACCTAAAGGGTAAGTCTTGGTTTTTCTGTTGCCAAATGACGTCAGTAAGCCACCTTGGCGATGGGCATGTTCAACTCGAAGGCGTTTTTTGAAAAACTCAAAAAAACCGTCAAAACTTTTTTGAAACGCATTTTTCTTTTTTTGTATGCATTTTAGAAACTTTTTTTTCGACCATAATTGTAGAGGGCGTTAGTGCTACAATTTATGTTATAGTTGCAATCTCGTACAACAAAAAATGCGCATTGTAGGTGGCGCTAAAGTCTGAAAATAAGTGTTTTTTCACTTTTTCACCCTGAAAATATCATTTTAATGGAAAACTTTAAATGGCGAAGTTGTTTCGTACATCTTTTTTACAAACCAACAACTTTTTTATAAACAATTTTTTTGTATTACTTACCGTTTTCAAGTTATAAATTGCGAAGGTATGAAAAATCCAATAGAGCGGTTTTGGGCAGTTCAAGTACACATTTGCAGTGCACATTTCAATGTACGTTTTTACTATTTTTTTTTCAATCATGAAAAAAAATAAAAATAAAACTATTTTTTTTTATTTTCTTTTCTTTTTTTTTCATTTTTTTTTTTGTTTTTCAATCATGAAAAAAAATAAAAAATAGTAAAACGTACTTTGAAATGTACACTGCAAATGTGTACTTGAACTGTCCAAAACCGCTCTATTGGATTTTTCATACCTGCGCAATTTATAACTTGAAAACGGTAAGTAATACAAAAAAATTGTTTTTACAAAAGTTGTTGGTAATTATGTACGAAACAACTTCGCCATTTAAAGATTTCCATTAAAATGATATTTTCAGGGTGAAAAAGTGAAAAAACACTTTTTTCAGACTTTAGCGCCACCTACAATGCGCATTTTTTGTTGTGCGAGATTGCAACTATGACATAAATTGTAGCACTCAACGCCCTCTACAATTATGGTCGAAAAAAAAGTTTCTCAAATGCATACAAAACAAGAAAAATGCGTTTCAAAAAATTTTTGACGGTTTTTTTGAGTTTTTCAAAAAACGCCTTCGAGTTGAACATGCCCATCGCCAAGGTGGCTTACTGACGTCATTTGGCAACAGAAAAAACAAGACTTACCCTTTAGGTTTTTTTTTCACTGAAACGATATTTTTTTCGACAGATTGACTGTACTATACCGAAACCGGTAAGTTCTAATGCAAGATTTATGAAAAATTAAGTTCCTCCGACAAAAAGTGTTCCCTAACTAGAGACTTAAAACAGTCTAAAGTTTGGGCACGCCTTATCTTTTCGGGCAGGGAATTCCAGAATTTTAATTTTTGGTTCTCCTAACGACAATGAGTAATTATTGTACAATTTGGGTATAACATCCTTTCTAGTTCTTTCTCCATTATAATTATTTGCTTTCACATTATGGCTCTAGTAAATACTTTATGACTTATATTTATTTTATGAAAATTCCTAAAATACGTATCCAAGGCAAGGTAGTCACTTCTTTTTTCTATCAATATTAGTAATATCTTACAATATTTATAAAAATATGTTTTCATCGATCTTTTTTAAAAGATCAATATCCAAAATGTGAGAACGGAACCCTGTACTTCAACTTCGTTAACAGTCTGTCCGTCCGTCTGTTAGCACAGCACACAACAGGAATAAGCTGAAAATGAAAAATTTTATAAAACTAGTTTTAACGGGTTAATGCACTGTTAACGAAGTTTAAGTACAGGGTTCCTAAAAACCTAAGAAACAAATATGAAAATTTTAGTTGTTAATTTATTTCTGTGAAAAATTTAGAGTCATGTGAAAGACAGTGATATAGGAGGTTTTTTATATGATTCCGTTATGTATTGTAAATGTTGCTGCCTATATATAGTAGGCATAATTTATCTATACTTGTAATATATCTGTAGAGAGGTCAATTCTGTACATGAAATATATTTTCAAAATAACTATCAGGGGGTGATTAGTGATCGATACTGATGCCAAAAATGCAACCAGTAAAATTTTTGTCTGTCTGTCTGTCTGTGTGTATGTTCCTTATAGAAACAAAAACTACTCGACGGATTTTAACCAAACTTGGTACAATTATTCTTCATACTCCTGGGCAGGTATACTTTTCATCACGCTACAATCAATAGCAGCAGAGTAGTGAAGAGTAATGTTGAGAAAACGGGAGAAGTTAATCCATTTTTAAGCTTCCGTCGCGTGTGCAGCCTTAATGGTTAAAGTTACATAGAAATCATGTATAGCGAAAATATTCTACATAAAATTGGCTAAAAAATATCCTACAACAGCATATGTTTATCTTTTATGGTTGACTCACAATAACACGTGTAATTATATAAATAAAGTCATTGTTTATAGCACAAGCCTGAGAACAAAAACTATAGTTTACACTACAGCTCTACACCGAAGCGAAGCGAGGGCGGGCCACTAGTTTATAATAAGATTGCAGCCCGGAAACAGATGTTCGGCGTCCCCTTGAGGATGTTTGCGTCTTGACTTGAAGGCTGTTCGGCTTAGCAGCCGTTCGATAAGTGTTAGCGATGTAGTGCAAATGTTTTATTCATCATCATCATCATCATCATCAGCCTCTTTATGTCCCCACTACTGGGGCACAGGTCTTCCCTATGGATGGAATAGGGAGATTGGGCCATGACCCACCACGCGGGCCCAGTGCGGATTGGCGGGTTCTAACGATTGCAGATGCAACCGGGACCAACGGCTTAACGTGCCTTCCGAAGCACGGAGGAACTCGAGATAGAAATTTTTGGTCACCCATCCAAAGACCGACCACTGCGAAAGTTGCTTAACTACAACGATCGCAGCCGAACGCGCTAACCACCTGCGCCATCGAGCTCCTCCTCGAAATGTTTTATTGGAACCGATAAAATGGAACTATTATAAGCATCCTCTTTACAAGGTTCCGAGACTGAGTTACTTCCGTTTTTGGAAGAAAGAAAGGAAGAAGAGGAAGTTCTTCTTCAGACGGAAGAACAATTGGCGGATTGGATGGGGACTAGGTGAGAAATCAGTAAGATTTTGTCCGTCACAACCGTCAGTTGTATCGTAGCGTATTGTTTGTAGCTCGATGGCGCAAGTGGTTAGCGCGTGCGGCTGCGATCGTTGAAGTTAAGCAACTTTCGCAGTGGTCGGTCATTGGATGGGTGACCGAAAATTTACTATCTCGAGCTCCTCCGTGCTTCGGAAGGCACGTTCAGCCGTTGGTCCCGGCTACATCTGCATTCGTTAGCACCCATTAATTCGCACTGCCCGTATGGTGGGTCATGGCCCAATCTCCCTAATCCATCCATAGGGGAGGCCTGTGCCCCAGCAGTGGTAGCAATGCAGCAGCATTTATAGGCTGATGATGATGCATTGCTTGTAGTTGTGTACTTATCCTTATTTTTAATTTTGTTCCAACCGAGTGTTCTACGACACTCAAATCTTTGTGTTCTTTAATTATGATGAGAAAAACACCTCTCTTACTAATTAAATAATAATATAATAATAAATAAATATTTCCAACACACACACCAATTAGCCTAGCCCCAAAGTAAGCACTATAAAAGGCTTGTGTTATAGGATACTAGGGTAACGGATAGAGTACATATATAAGTGTATTTATATAGAAATACATATTAAACATCCATGACTGGAGTACAAATGCACGTATTCATCACACAAACATCTGCCCCCACCGGGATTCGAACCCGGGACTTCTCAAGTCGGCGACACCATGAAACCCGGCGTACAAACCACTCGGCCACGGAGGTCGTCCTATACCATCGAATTATACCATCACTGTCTTAAAAATGAAATAATGCTATTCGAAGTCTTCTGTAAGGTAAAAGTTACATTCTGAGCCGACAGCGCTTCAATTCAGAAGAGACTTCTTTATAAAAACCAATTGATTACATTCTAAGACAAATGTTAGTCGATTGAATGTTCAAATGATAAATAGACAAACACATATAATATAATAATAACATAGCCACGAGCAGATGTCGACAAGTGGGTCAAAACCGCGCACGCGCAGAGACGTCACGCTGATCTATGTCTTATGCAAGCGGCTGTCATACAAGACGGTTTACAGTAAAGTCAATGTCAAACAAGTACTTAGTGGAATACTTATGCTTGGCGGCAGTAGGCGGTAGGCAGTAACCGGTAGGAGAGAATTATTGAATAACTAGCCTGCGACTTGACTATAGTTTTTTGGGTATCCCTCGGGAATCTAACATTTTTGGGGGATAAAAAGTATCCTATGTCTGAGTCCAGATAATAAACTATACAAGTGCTAAGTTTCATCCGAATCCGTTCAACCGTTTTTGTGTGATTGAGCAACAAACACACAGACTACAGGAGAAATTTGATGTTGTGCAGTGAAGTGGGTTTTGCACAAAAAATTCTGCGAAATGGACAGTTAGTCAGATAGGACGGTCTGCGACTTAACTATAGTTTTTTGGGAATCCCTCAGGAATCTAACATTTTTGGGGGATAAAAAGTATCCTATGTCTCAATCCAGATAATCTATATTATATAAAACTCAAAGGTGACTGACTGACTGACATAGTGATCTATCAACGCACAGCCCAAACCACTGGACGGTTCGGGCTGAAATTTGGCATGCAGGTAGATGTTATGACGTAGGCATCCGCTAAAAAAAGGATTTTGATCAATTCTACCTCCAAGGGGATAAAATAGGGAATGAAAGTTTGTATAAACCTTTGTCAATTTTAAACCGATAGGGCTGAGACTTTGCATGCAGGTATAAAAAGAATCATAGATGAATGACATTGTGTATAATACAAGCCTAAAAAACAAAAACTGTAGTCTACACTTCAGCTCTACACCGAAGCGAAGCGAGGGCGGGCCGCTAGTAAACTATATGTGTGCTAAGTTTCATCCTAATCCGTTCAACGGTTTTTGCGTGATTGATCAACAAACGCACAATCTACAAAAGAAATTAGCTGTTGTGCAGACAGAGGGTTTTTGCACAAAAAATGCTGTGAAATGGACAGTTAGTCAGATAGGACGGTATCACTCAAATGCGGCTTGATTTTATCGGGGCTACCTCCGCTGTACCTTCGGATCCAATAAGTATACCGGCTTTATGAAGCGCAGCGAGGGAAACCCCAGGAAATATTAAACGGGAGAGAGGTAGACAGAAGGGAGTCCTTTATGGCATCAGACCACCCCGGTAGCAGCAGAATGATTGAGTTCAAAGGTCTGGAAGACGCGGTGGAGGATAGTAAGACAGCAGGAGTAGGGATGAAACGATACGAGTAAATACAAGTATCTACTCGATACTTTTCTTTCGATACCAAGTACTTTTGGCATCGATACTTTGGAACTGAGCAACAAGTAGTACACTGAAGTAAGTACTTGTATAATATATGTAAAAAAAAATCGATAGGCAGATAATTTACTCTATGGTAAGGTGTATAGTTGGAATTTTTGTTTCGCTAAACGCATCTTTTCTACTGTTCAGTTGGCAGCCTTGCGTATGGTTTATATTTATTCCAATTTATTCTGTCAGTAATTCGTTCATCGCGTGGCGTGAGACGTTATTTTGTTTTCGTTAAATTAAAACTGGGACTGAATTTGTAATTACAATATCGTTCGTCAACATTTATCGATACAAGTAAGTATCGATACTTTTCATTCGATTCCGAGTAAGCATCGATACTTTATGACCGATACAGTATCGAGTAAAAGTATTGATACCTAGATGGTATCGTTTCATTTCAAATTTAACTTTTTCCAAATTTTAATGAACATTATGAAAAAAGCGTTTAATTATTAAAGTTTATTTTTAATTGACGTTTTTGTCAGTTTTACCCGCTATAGTTAATTGATTTTTGATTTACAGAAACCCAAATATTCTGTATGGATTCAGATTATTTAATCAGCTTTACGGTAGTATTTTTTGTTTGGTCCTAGCTTCATTATTTAGCGAGAAAATGGCATTTCTAACTAAAAGTCCGGTATGGTCGACATTTTTCGCTTCGCTTTGCGCCGCTTGGACTGTTGAGAGTGGCCGCTTTGGTTGCCACGGACTGTCCAGTGGCTAGGCTCCTGCCTAGCTCCTTCACAAGACCTCCTGGTCTTGTGAAGATCTAAATAGATGGTAGCAAACTGGAGGGAAAGGTAGGAGACGCCCTGACCTGTTGGAAGATTCAGGTAGAAGTCCTTTCCTAAAAGTTTAAGCTGGAGTCATACTGCCCAGAGAATGCGTGTTAGAGAAAGTATGGAGAGCTCGATGGCGCAAGTGATTAGCGCGTTCGGCTGCAATTTTTGAAGTTAAGTAACCTTTGCAGTGGTCGGTCATTGGATGGGTGACCAAAAATTTACTATCTCGAGCTCCTCCGTGCTTCGGAAGGCACGTTCAGCCGTTGGTCCCGGCTACATCTGCAGTCGTTAGCAGTCATCAATTCGCACTGCTCGCGTGGTGGGTCATGGCCCAATCTCCGTAATCCATCCATAGAGGCCTGGCCCCAGCAGTGGGGACATTAATCTTTGTGTTCTTTCATTATGATGAGAAAAACACCTCTCTTACTAATTATACCATCACTGTCTTAAAAGGAATGCGTGTTAGAGAAAGTATGGAGAGCTCGATGGCGCAAGTGGTAAGCGCGTTCGGCTGCGATCGTTAAAGTTAAGCAACTTTCGTAGTAGTCGGTCACTGGATGGGTGACCAATAATTTAATATCTCGAGCTCCTCCGTGCTTCGAAAGGCACGTTAAGCCGTTGGTCCCGGCTGCATCTGCAGTCTTTAGTACCAACCAATCCACTCTGTACCCGCATGGTGATTCATGGCCCAATCTCCCTATTCCATCCATAGGGAATCTATGGAATGGCCAGTGCCCCAGCAATAGGGACATTAATAGGCTGATGATGATTATGATGATGATGAAAGGATCGAAAGAGGCCGCCATGCTCAGCGACTTGAGGTCTTCTCGCCAGTAGCTAAACGATCCAGACTCCTCGCATCCGATCACCAAGGCGATTTAGGCCAACTTAGGGCCCACGTCATGGAGATAGTGACACACAAACTTACCCCTATTTGGGCTATAAAAAGATTATCCCAGACATTATCATATTTCGAAAAAAAAATTATTTTGATCTTTTAATTACCTACAACTTTGCGATATATTCTTTCGATAGGAGCAGTTAAGTTTTCTCAAAAATTGCGATGAATCGTTTTTCTCCTTAAATGGTCACCCCCCAACCTTCCTAACCTGAAATCTCCCCTAAATTATTATTCCTCTTTTTGATTTGAAATGGATTTCATACTGTTCTGTTTTTTTTTTACTTTTTTTAAAGGCATTCACTTTTTTTTTTGAAAATGCCTTACGCATCCTTCAACCACTGGGGGAGCGAGAAGAAGGTATGTGGGACTCCTCCCTGTCCTCTTCAGCCAGCCCTGGAGCTCGCCGAGGTGAACAGGGCCCTACCTACGCCCTGAACAGGGCCACTAAAAACCAGACAATACTCCTGCACCGTCACCCGACACGCGGCGAGAGGGCGGGTGTGGTCGCGGAACCCGTCTCCGAATGGCCGCGCAAAAGGCTCAAACACCCTGGCTCATTCTTTAAAATATGACTAAGAATTAGGAATAAATTAGGTTTTCTTCATTGGTCCCGGGGAAAATTATGAATCTCTCATTTTTTGGGAAAAATAAGCATTTGTCCTAGACATGGTCAAAAAAAAATTAAGCAACCTTACTGAACTCTCACAAAATCTCTTTTTCATGGGCATTCGTGAAAAAATAATAGGGATAATTAACTCTAACCTACATATTATTTCTATGTGTTCCGGTTCAGTTAACTTCAATAGTTTTCACCTAAAAAAAATTTTACTAGAAAAAATCCACGCGAACCAGGCAGCAAACGGGACTTGAACCTGCAACCTTCGCGATATTGTGGGTTACCTACCCTTGCAGCCTTAGAAATACTAGAAAGCATTCGACACGGCCATCAGGGCCAGTCAGTGCAGCGGAGGGTACGGGTTCGAGTCCCGTTTGTCGCTTAATCCGCGTGGAATTTCTTCTAGTAAAAAAATCTTTAGATTAAAACATGTAACAGTTAAATGCTTAAGAAATACAATATATGACATTTAGCAGTTTTTTTTCACTCCCAGTTTACCTTGTGATAATTAACGTTAGATTTAATTTAAAAGATAAATACTGCACACAAGCAACTTGCTTATACGAGTGCCTAAGTTATTTAATCTCCGCTAAGTTAACAGGAACTTACAATGCCCTCCTTGTATCACTCGGTGTGCGCCATAGAGCAACTTAACATCTCTTAATGAACAGAACAAACTTCAAATACAAATATTATATTCCCTAAGTTGTCAAGTTTATATGATTGATCATTGTAATATAAAGTTATCAACTTTTATTTTAATTAATTATTTTCTTACACTTTTTTTAATATTTGTGATTAACTGTCGGGACCACTTGCGCAAAAGTTCCTAAGTATAATTTTAAAATATGATCATATGGGAAGACGATTTCGTTAATTCACATATTACGGAAGATACTTACGAAATGATGTGAAATGAAATAAAATGAAGTGAACATAAACTTTATTGAAGGAAAAATTGGATTTTTATCAAAAAAACTTTCTATAGTCTATTCACTTTGGCCTGAGACAAAATGTAAACAAAGAGTCTGAGGTTCTAAAACTTTTTTAATGTCAGAAAGTATCTACTAATCAATGATCAGGTCCAACTTCACCACTCATTAATATAGCCACGAAAACGTCAATTTAACAAGAAAACAATCACAGACACCTTTGAACTTAACAGTAAAAAAAATAACAAAAATGAAACAAAGAAATAACAAAATTTTAACAATTATGATAGAATATGCACGCTCGCGTCAACAGGTTGATCGGGAGAGTAAAGATGGCTGACGTAAAAAACCAACCGAGTCTAAAAAACAACATTTCAACGTAAAATACTACATAATAATATAATCATGTCTACTCTTAAATTTTGTCGTATTATAATACGTCTTAGTTTGGGAATGATTGTGTTTTTAGGTCTTTACCCATGTCAACTGAAGTTGTTAAAATACTTTTATCAACAATATAAAAATATACGAATTTATGATGTGTATGTACGTTAAATATATGTAAAATATTTTATTTTTTTATTCAAATGTACGTACCAGCTTTTTTTAAAAAAATTACTTAATGTTTCACTGCATTTCCTATGTAAATTGTATTTAATCTTTACTTTTGTCAAAAGTGACCTTTAAAAGTATCCTTTTTATGGTTCAACTAAAGTCACGCCATTCTCAGTCTCACGCCAATGTGAATAGACCAGTGGTTCTCAAACTTTTTAAATGACGGAACCCTTTTGGGAAGCAAAATACTTGATGGAACCCTACAATAAAACAATTATTTTTATAAGTGTATTCTATATTAATCAGCATAATAAAAGTACAATGTATCCGTTACTAATTATTATTTACTTCACCACTTGGTAAGGACAATAATAGAAAACATTAAAAAAGAAAAAATCTAACTAGTGGGAGGTATGAAACTGTTTTTTATTTTTCATCAATTGCTTGATATCAGGTTTGATGGAAGAAAGTTGGAGTCTCATATCAGCTTCGGCGTCCAGTCTATTGCGATATTTTGTTTTCGTGGCTGCGTAGGTAGAGAATCCTGTTTCGCACAAATATGTAGTTGGGAACGGGAGAAGAATATCCAGAGCCATTTGGCCAAGCATTGCATATTCATCTTGGATTCTGCACCAAAAATCATTAAGAGGCGTCGTTTTGAACAATGACTCCATACTTGTGTCTGATGACATTTCTAAAAGAGATTCATATATCTCATTTGACATGTTTTCAGGCTTTTCCAAGTTGGGTAAAAAAGGATTATGAATCCAGGAGTTCACTTTAATTTTTGTATTGTGTTCTTCGGGAAAATACTTTTCAAAAGATGCGCGCATCGAACTGAGATATTGGACCAATTCTTCAAACACATTATCTTCAAACATTTCTGAGTCGTTTTCGCTAACAAACTCAGTGAGTAACGTAAAACTTTCTATTTCTTTCTTACCAATGCAAATGATCCAAAAATCTAATTTTCTTTTAAAAGTAGTTATTTTATTATAGGCCTGAAACACTGTTGTCTGTTTACCTTGCAATGATAAATTTAATTCGTTAAGTTTTTGAAAGATATCCGCCATAAAAGACAATCGGAACAACCAAGTTTTATCATACAAACGGTCCTTCAAATTAAAAGAAGTATCTGCTGAAAGAAACATTTGTAACTCGGCTCTAAGTTCAAATAGCCTTGTTAAAGTTTTTCCCCGAGACAGCCATCGCACTTCTGTATGGAGCAGCAGTGTTTTATGTTTGCTGCCATAATCTTCACACAATAATGAGAACAATCGGGATTGTAGTGGTCGTGATTTGATAAAATTAATTATTTTTACCGCTTCATCCATAACTAATTTTAGATTAGACGGCATTTGCTTCATCGCAAGTGCTTGTCTATGCAGAATACAATGACTGGAACTACAATTAGGCGCTTTATTTTTCATTCGTGACACTGCTCCTGCTGTTTTACCTGTCATCGCCTTGGCCCCATCTGTACAAATGTCAATGCAATTGTTCCAACTGAGATTATGTTCTTCAAAAAATATATTTATTTTATTAAAAATTTCTTCCCCGGTAGTGTTTGTAAGCAGCGATGAACACATAAGCATGTCTTCTTCAAAAGAACTTTTATATGGATATCTCACAATAACCAGCAGGATAGCCAAACCAGCGACATCAGTCGACTCGTCCATTTGCAAAGCGAATCGTGTATTTTGTAGACGTGTAACTAGTTCTTGTTTGACGTAGCTTGCCAGATCATGGATTCGTCGTGAAACAGTATCGTTTGATAGCGGAACAGTAGAAAGATGCTTTGCAGATTTTTCATCAAGCATACATTTTGTTATGTCTAATACACATGGTTTTATTAATTTCTCAGCGATAGTGTGCGCTTCACCTGCTTGTGCAATGCGATAGCTAACTAAGTATGATGCCTCCGTGGCCTTTTCGTTGGTAGTTTGTGTTACATGCATCATATTTTTTTGACTTTCTAATAACTGATCTTTTTTGCGAACAAAAAATTCTTTATTCTTGTCTTTAGTCTCGGGGTGTACGGTTTCTAAATGTCGACGCAATTTGGCAGGTGCCATGGAACTATTAGGAAGCAGTTTACTACAGAGCATGCAGAGAGGTGAGCCGTTGGAATCAACAAATCCGAAACTGATATAAGATTCATCATACTTCCTTTTTTTCGTCTTTGAAACCGTCGAGCTTGACGTCGTGGCACTCGTGGCATCATCTTCTGGATCGGTGATTGCTAAATTCTCCGCGCGCATTGCTTTTGAACATTCAGCGTCATTAGAAGATGTTGTTGGAACACGTTTAACACCTTTAAGCCAACGTTCCATTCTTCTTTATTTATAATGTTACAAGTCAGGATAGTGGGGTTTAAATAATGCACAATCGTTACTGCGTATAAGAGACTAAATTTAGAACCTACAGGGAAGAAATGTATAAAACTGAGACAACAGAATACAGCAGGCAGTAAAACAATGAACACCAGTTTCTCGCTAGCGAGCTTGTAAGTAGGTAGTAACTTATCGCTCCGAACGCTAATCATCAACTGACGACGCCAACGCGCGATCGCCGCTTTTATACTTAGTCCTAGACTCGATCTCAAATATTCTCGAAAATACTCGAGTCGGCACCTTTGATAAACAAAAAGCAAAAATAAAAACAGAAATTTAAAAATAGCGTTGTAAACAATATCGACTTTATCCTTTGAAGTTAGAGACGAAAGTCGCTAGTTGACAACTATAGCGTCTAATTCAGAGGCGGCTTTTATCAAAGAGACTGAGCGCTTACAAGTATACTACCCGCTCGTTTTAAGTTTGCCGCTGGCGATAGGTATGAGTGTATGACGTTCGAAATTTTTTATTTAATTGTAACAATAAAAATTGTGTACGTTAGATATTTGGGTAAAACTATGACACATTATAAGTTTTGTTGTCACGTGGGGGAGGGTACGCGCATTCCACAGACCGGCAAACTTAGAGCGAACGCGTTGTACAAGTATAAAATTGTTGAGACCAAACTTATGAGATATTGTACCAGCTAATGTAACACAAGCTTATACAAATACAAATAAATAAATAAATAACATTCATAGCGTTTTGTCTCCGCGCGGCCGCGGAGTCCGCACAGCCGCGGAGCGACCAGAGAGAGGTGTTTTGATTTTTTTATTTCTAAATTCTTGCGGAACCCCGACAGAGGTATCACGGAACCCTAGGGTTCCGCGGAACACACTTAGAGTATAGCTGGAATAGACTATAGTCAGTCACCATTAGAAATAATCTTTTTTATTTCCTACCTCCCTTAACACCCACTTAAAAACAGAATGTTTAGTCGTCGAAAGTCTTTATAAAGATTTACAACATTCATAAAGAATCAATGACGCGTCAGCTATCTACACAATACTACCATTCATTGCCAAATGCGCGACAAAATCGTTGCGCGCGCGCAATCTCAATATTTGCATGGCGGATAACTATAACTAACTGACTGACTAATTTACAACGTGACAATGTGTTCGTCTGTTTGTCTATGGGCCGCCGACGATTGTGTGCTAATAACTGCCGTGGGCTGAGAATACTTGTGAATTAATTAATTCGATGTCATTAAAAGGCCCGCCATATTTTTGTTAAATTGAAGGAATATATTTCTGTTATTTATGTAGGAGATGACAGATGAGAAGCTCGATGACGCTGGTGACTAGCGCGTTCGGCTGCGATCGTTGAAGTTAAGCAACTTTCCCAATGGTCGCCATTGGATGGGTGACCAAATATCTTCTATCTCGAGTTCCTCCGTGCTTCGGAAGCCATGTTAATCCGTTGGTCCCAGCTGCATCTGCAGTCGTTAGCACCCGCTAATCCGCACTGAGCCCGCCGCGTGGTGGGTCATGGCCCAATCTCCCTATACCATCCATAGGGAAGTCCTGTGACCCAGCGGTGGGGACATTAATAGGCTGATGATGATGTAGCAGATATTGAAACATTGACTTTATGGTAGGTAATAAGTTTTAATAATTTCTTTTATTTTTAGTTATATGATTGATTTAAAAGGCTTTCTCTACCAGTTATTTTAGGAATTGAGATGGAAATTTTAAAATATATAACAGCGATATAGCTTGCCGTTATTTATATAAATATACTAGCTGTCCCAGCGAACTTCGTACTGCCATAAAAAAATAGGGGTTGGTGGTAGAAAGTTGAAAATTTAGGTATGTATGTATTTTTGTATGATGTATCATAAAAAAATTATCTAAAATTTTAAAAAAAAATTTAGGGGTGGATTACCCTTAACATTTAGGGGGATGAAAAATAGATGTTGTCCGATTCTCAGACCTACCGAATATGCATATAAAATTTCACGAAAATCGGTCGAGCCGTTTCGGAGGAGTTTAACCACAAACACCGCGACATGAGAATTTTATATAGGTACTAGCTGACCCAGCGAACTTCGTACCGCCCTAAAAAAATAGGGGTTGTCCAGAGGACAAAATTGTGAATCTAAACCATTCTCAGATCCCCTTGAACACACACAAATAATTTCATCAAAATCGGTCCAGTCGTTTAAGAGAAGTTCAGTGACATACACACTCACAGAAGAATTATATATATAAAGATTAGATTATTTGTTTTATATTCAACTACAAAACTTTTGGGGTTGTTCCGTGCTCATCCTATGACGTCTCATCCTACTCGTTGTTTTTTCCACACTCAACATATAATTATGTTTCTCATACAACCCACAAAAAATCATTTCAATTCCTTATTCATCAAATCATTTTTTCATCATCATCATCATTTCAGCCGAAAGACGTCCACTGTTGGACATAGGCCTCCCCCATGGATTTCCACAAGGATCGGTCCCATGCTGCCCGCATCCAGTGGCTTCCCGCGACCTTTACCGGATCGTCGGTCCACCTTGTGGGGGGCCTGCCAACACTGCGTCTCCCGGTACGCGGTCGCCACTCGAGGACCTTTCCGCCCCAGCGGCCATCGGTCCTGCGAGCAATGTGCCCTGCCCATTGCCACTTAAGGTTTGCAATTCTGTGGGCTATGTCGGTGACTTTAGTTCTCTTGCGTATCTCCTCATTTCTGATTCGATCACGCAGAGAAACTCCGAGCATAGCCCTCTCCATTGCCCTTTGGGTGACTTTGAGCCTTCTTACAAGGCCCATTGTAAGCGGCCACGTCTCGGTTCCGTATGTCATCACTGGCACGCACGAATTGAAGACTTTCGTCTTGAGGCACTGCGGTAGATGTTCCGAGATCCGAGATTCATCAAATCAGTATAACCCATATGCTAAATCGCTAAACAAAAATTGGGCTTAATTTTATTTGTCTTAAGGATGTTTAAATCTAAAGAAAATGTAACTAGAAAAAATCCACGCGGACCAGGCAGCAGACGGGACTCGAACCCGCATCCTTCGCTATCCGGGCGAATGCACTGACCAATTATGATACGGCGGCCCTGATGGCCTCGTCGAAATTCCTCTAGCCATTCTTAAGCTGCAAGGCAGCGCCATCTCTTCGCATTGTAGGCAACCCACAATGTCAAATGTATACTTTTACAAGTATTAAACATTTGAAAGAAGAAATAGCAATTATAGTTAAGGTCGCTATGATCGCATAGCGACAGAAGTCGGTTTTTGTATTTTTTTCTTTATTTACTCTACTTTATTGTTTTTACTATCCTAAAATAAGATTGTAATGAAATTACTGAGATCCAAAAAAAATATTTTATTTTTTATTTTTATAAAAAATATAAATAAATAAATATAAAATACATTTTTATAAAAAAAATTAAATGATAATGATAAAAGTGAAGATACTTTTGAATCTAAGTTTCACGATTCAATTAATATCACACAAAGCGACGAAGTTTTTCAATGGAGCAATATTATAAATAAAATGATTTGCATACATTTTTTTCCGATAAAAAATTATAAACGTAAACATCGACAACGAAATCAGTATAATCAATCATCTTGTCTCAAATTAACTGGAGAATCTGTCAATAGATTTTTTTGTGGCTCCAACTTTGATATTTCCGAATGGCGAAAAACAAGACATAGATAGAAAAGTTTACTAGAAAAAAAATCCACGCGGACCAGGCAGCGGACGGGACTCGGACCCGCATCCTTCGCTATCCGGGCGAATGCACTGACCATTATGCTACCACGGCCCTATTAGCCGCGTCGAAATTTTCCTAGCCTTAAGCTGCAAGGCAGCGCCATCTCTTCGCATTGTAGGTAACCCACAATGTCAAAATGAATGGATGGATAATGCGTGCGTAATAAGAATAGATGCGTGGATTTTTTTCCAGTAAACTTTTCTTTAGATTTAAACATCCAGCAGTTAAATGTTTAAAAAATAAATAAAATCAAGACATAGATAGTTACAGCTACAATCGATTAACAAGCACAAAGCATCTTCAACAGCTGAACTTTTGTCACGATGAATGGTTACCTGTTAAAATTCAAGTAACAAAAAGTTTATCGTATTTAGAGTTCACACCTTTTTAAAATGAGTGAAAATAAAAACAAAGAATTGAGATGTTTGAAAAGTATTTAGTTTTAGACGACTTCCATGGCCGTGTGGTTTGTACGCCGTGTTTCATGGTGTCGCCAACTCGAGAGGTCCCGGGTTCAAATCCTGGTAGGGGCAGATGTAAGTGTGATGAATACGAGCATTTGTACTCCAGTCATGGATGTTTAATACGTATTTCTCTAAAAATAAATTTATTTTAGTACAGTATATGTATTCTATACGTTAGCCTAGATTCTATAAGGCTATAGTGCTTAATTTGGGGCTAGGCTAATTGGTGTGAGTGTTGGAAATATTTATTTGTTTATTTAATTTATTTTATTGTACTCGAGCACTCGAGGAGCTCGATGGCGCAACTGGTTAGCGCGTTCGGCTGCGATCGTTGAAGTTAAGCAACTTACGCAGTGGTCGGTCATTGGATGGGTGACCAAAAATTTACTATCTCGAGCTCCTCCGTGCTTCGGAAGGCACGTTAAGCCGTTGGTCCCGGCTACATCTGCATTCGTTAGCACCCATTAATTCGCACTGCCCGCATTGTAGTAACCCACAATGTCAAATGAATACTTTTTCAAGTATTAAACATTTGAAAGAAGAAATAGCAATTATAGTTATGTTTTTATTTATTTTTAAAGCTTGCAGCTTAAGGCTAGGAAAATTTTGACGCGGCGAATAGGGCCGTGGTAGCATAATGGTCAGTGCATTCGCCCGGATTGCGAAAGGTGCGGGTTCGAGTCCCGTCCGCTGCCTGGTCCGCGTGGATTTTTTTCTAGTAAACTACTTTCATCTTTTGAAGGAGCTGTATTCTGCAGGTGCATAAATCCAACACTCACACCAATTAGCCTAGCCCCAAATGAAGCACTGTATGGCTTGTGTTATATAGGATACTGAGGTAACGGATAGAATACATATACTGATACATATATAAGTATATTTATATAGAAATATGTATAAACATCCATGACTGAGGCACAAATGCTCGTATTTATTAACATCTTCCCCCACAGGGGTTCGAATTCGGGATTTCTCGAGTAGGCGACACTATGAAACCACAGCAAGGGCAGATTCAGCTTTGGCGCCCTGGTCATAGAGTCGTGGTCAAGTCACTGTGGGTAGAGATGGACCCAGCCCAGGGGGGGGATCCTGAACCGCCAGGAGGAGGAGGAACCCCTGCCGGGTGTAATGTGGAGAGTCACCAGGATCTCACGAAACCTGTTCCGGCAGGCGAAGAAGCACTGTTGGTCGTACATAACCCCGCCTCTCACCCAGGAGCGGGGTAGGCGTCAAGCATTTTCCCAACAAAAATGGGTGCGTGTACTTATGTAGGCGCGTGAGAAGTTATCCTTCTTTGGCATCGTTTAAAATTAGTTTTTAATTGCATGCAAATAATTAATTACAATAAATTAATAAAAAGTCTGGAAAAGGACACAGTCAATAAAGTTCAGTTTTAATTTGAAAAAATAAATAAATAATCAAAATATTCAATTAAAATCGCTACTGAATATAATTTATTAGAACATATATGTGATTTGCACTTGTATGAAACTCAAACATATATTCCGAATATACAAACTAGAAAAATGTGGATAAATATTATAAATATGAATACCTATAACTGTTACTTTATTACAAAAAATAAAGATGTGGTTTTTGGTTCTACTACACCAATGGTCAAGAGATGGCGCTGTAGTCTCCTGAATCGCGCTTTGGTTCCGTTGTTCCAGATTAATAAATACTTTTGATATTATAAATATGAATACCTATAACTGTTACTTTATTACAAAAAATGAAGTTGTGGTTTTTGGTTCTACTACACCAATGGTCAAGAGATGGCGCTGTAGTCTCCTGAATCGCGCTTTGGTTCCGTTGTTCCAGATTAATAAATACTTTTGATAGGCCTTCACAATGGAGTCGTTAGCACCCACTAAATAGAGTTTCTATTTTGTTGGTAGATTTTCTTAATGTGCGGTAAACACAAAAGTAACGCATGAAGTTGGTCGCTAAAGCGACCAACTTCATGCTGTTAAAATTTTGTGTTACAGTGATGCGCGCGCATCTTAAAATTTCACTCTCATCATTTTTTCATAACGCGCCTAAAGAAGTATAACTTCAAAAAAAAGGGGGGGGGGGGGGTCATGACCTCCATGACCCCTTGGATCCGCCCTTGAACCACAGCACCCACCAATCCGCGCTAGGCGGCTGTGTGTGATGGCACATGTCATGGTCCAATGGTGAAGACACAATGATGTGATTAAAAAGCAGTTCAACTAGCGGTGGGTCGTTCTCAAAATTTCTGACGACGAAACGCAACCGTTTTCTCTTAAACGAAAACTAGTCCTCGAAACGGTTCTCGTTCGCAACTGGTTTTGGTTGCGGCTGGGTGACGCAACGAAACGACACGCGACGCGACGGTCGAACGAATGTAACGCAACGAAACTGAACTAAATGAAATCTTGTTCACGTTCGTTTCGTTGCTGCGAACGAGACGACGAAACATCGAAATAAATGTAGTGTTATACGATAATCGACTTTAAATGTTCAGTAATAAAGATTATATTATTGTAAAGTCAAAGCTTAATTTGTCATAAAACGAAACGGTCTTATAACATTGCGTTCTATTATAGACTGTATTTTCTTCTTCATTAAGTACAAATTGGCGTGTAGACAATCCGAGGACTAGTTGTTCGACGAAGACTGCTTTGATCCGAAACGTAAAACGGTTCTATCGTCGCGGAACACAAAACGGTCCTTGAAACCGGTTCGTCATTAGAACGCTCACACCTAAGTTCAACCAATAAGACTCATTTCTTTTTTTATGTTGATCTGTATGAAATGTTGATGAAGATTGGACTGGAAAAACCATACAGTAGTCGCGTATGATGTGTAACATTTGAAACCTCACCTTATATTAGTAAAAAGAGAAATAAAACCTACAGAAGGAATAAGCCATTTGAACATTATGTTCTAAAATCAAAAAAAAAGCGCGCGCTTTCGCGACTTCCTGTTACACACTACCGTCCCATTTCACGAAATCACTCCCACAAATTGCAGGAAAGCGAGGAAAGATGTTGTTACACATCAAAAATCAATAAATGTGTACGTACGTGCTTTGCGTATGATCACTCAACACTTAATGCGACAAGAAAATGTAAATAAATTACAATATGTTAATTTTGTAATTTATAAAAGGAAGGATATGATAATCCATAAGTGTCGCCGCACACGGACCACACGCCACAGCCACAAACGCCGCCACGGGAAGCTAGAAGCGGTTACTAAAGTGGCTGAAGCGCGCGACAGCGGCCGACTAAGGTAGTGTGTGTGGCGATGTTTTGTATCGGCGCATTAAGTGGCCGGTGCGGGCCACAAGAAGCGAGCAACGACGATTTGTAGCGTGTGGCGGCCACCGGCCGGCGGCGTACCGTGTGTGGCGAGTCCATATAAAATGTATGAAAACTACAAGAAATATGCCGGTGGCGGCGTTCTGTGGTTGTGGTCAGTGGCCCGTGTGCGGCGACACTAATACTGAACAGAAACGTCTTAAAAAATATGATTTAGTAAAAACCTTTTTATGTCCTTACAAATTCAAACTATGTAAAAAATCTTTAAGCAGATTTAAAGGCTATTGAAACGAAGTTAAATCCATGGTAAATTTAAGCTGAGCGTATTTTTTTTTTTTACTTTTTTACTAATAAAATAAAGGAAGCCATTTAATCGTGATTGATTGCAAATAAAACGGTGTATTTTTTTGTCCTCATTTATTGTGATCGATTAATTCTATTTAACGCTAAAAGCCATCTTGTTTTTGTAACCTTTTGTAGCTTCCTTTATGAGCTTTTGAATAAATTAATTCTGTTAATTTTATTACGGTTTCGCTAAGTTCGCTAAGTTAAATTTAATTTTATCCGAGTTACTTTGATATGATAAATTAGATGTATATCGATTTTTAAAGATAATTCAATAGCGCACGTGTAAGCATTATTAATATATTTGTGAGCGTGCCTATTAGCTATTAGCCCTATGTAAACTAACAATAAATATAATTGAATCTCTATAATTCTATAATATCATCATAAAAAATATTTTGAAACAGATTTAAAGAAACACATACACACTTAATTTTAATTAAATAATATCTGCTTAAGCTTAATGTAATGCATGCTGAGTTCGCCTATAAGTGGTTACACATTATATCACTGAATGTAAAATTGTATTAAATAAGATGTATTGATGTAGTAACTGTCGGTGATCCAACAAATAGAAAAATTATCCTAGCCTATTCCTGGCCTTCCCTATGGATGGAATAGGGAGATTGGGCCATGACCATGCGGGCCCAGTGTGGATTGGCGGGTACTAAAGACTGCAGATGCAGCCGGGACCAACGGCTTAACGTATCTTTCGAAGCACGGAGAAACTCGAGATAGAAGATTTTTAGTCACCCATCCAATGACCAACCACTGCGAAAGTTGCTTAACTTCAAGGATCGCAGCCGAACGCGCTTACCACCCGCACTATCCAGCTCCTCTCGACATACTATCTCCTCTTTACAGAGAACATACTATGTCATAATAAGTAATAATAAATAAATGTAATAAAAAATAGTAGGTATATGTTTCCGCATTACTTCGTCACAGAAACCTTTCTTAAAAGTTTTCTATCGCGTATCCATAATTTAGTATTGTACTATTAAAATTTTGAATATAATTGTGTAAAAAGCTAGATAGAAAAATCATACTGTTGATAACGCACATTGAAATGGATGCGAAAGAAAGAAGTTTTGTTAAATTGAATTGAAAAACCTTTTAAACCCGTTCAAAAGTTAGTTAGTTTGAGTGAAACCAAAATATACAATCGTATAAGTTTATTTATTAGACGTATGTTTTTAAACTATTGCATAGATTTTATCGCGGGCTTTGAGCGCGGCGACCGAATCAAGAAATTTGGCGCCGGGCAATACTGTTGTTTGCTGTGCTTGCCGAATAAAATATCATAAGGCCTGCCTCGCCATCTATTGATATAAAAAAAACTGTATTAATAAAATAAATAAATAATTATAATTGCATAATTTACTTACTATTTATTACCGCGGCAGACCCCGAGTGCCACACGTTTTTTTTTAATTTAACACTGTTTTAAATACTAAATTAAATTTCTGAAGTACACTCTCCAAATGTTGAGAACAGCGGAATTTCAAACATGTCACCCATCTTTCCCCAACCATAGAGAAGACGCCTTCTTTTTTAAATTATTTTAAGGGACTTTCGGACCAAATTGTCCATACCAGCCCCATCGTAACCTGACCATATAATTTTCTTTAAATTACATATAATTTTTGCTCTCATATTACAAAGCACACCAGACCCCCTAGCATGAGCACTACGATATGATATATAACGCGTTTTTATCACGCTCAATTGACAAATTACAATGGAGTTTGACAGTGAGACGCGATAAAAAACGTGATATAATATAAATTGTGATGGTCATGCTACGGGGACAGCCTCCTCCGATAGGGGATTGGCTAGGATACCTTGCAATATGCCAGCCTCAAACCTAGTAATTTTAAGGATGGAGAATGCATGTCTCCTTTCCGCTTCATTTTGAAGCATTCCATCAATATGAGATGCACAGCCTCCACTTTTTCACATGTTTAGAAGACGCCTTCATATTTATTATCTCCACATTCTCGTGTTTTTTTTTATAGATAGTTCCGACAAATGATTCCACCCCACCTGATGTTAAGTGGAGGTGAAGTCCAGACGCGAAGATAGCTGATACAGCAGTTCTACCTGCCACACCAGCCTGCCCTGCCGGCCTGCATGTTGCTTCTTCACGCCTCTTTTAAAGGATCTCAGGTTGTAAGAGGGAGGGAACACGTGAGCGGGCAGAGCATTCCATTTACGGATAGTGCGACAAAGAAATGAGTCACCAAATTTCTTTGTACGCGTTGGAATTGTAGCCACAGTAAGACGGTGACAACGTAAGCCAGCGCGCGTGGTCTTCTCCGGTGATGTACCCGATCATTAGGCATATGCAGTGACGCAATACTCTCTCTTTGTCACCGATATCAAGGGGCCCACAATGCAAGGCGCGTCCTATAATAGGCAATGCATAGAGGCTATGCGTTTTTAAATTACGTGCATACGCCACGTTATTATGTAACATAGGGCTGCGCATGTATTTTCTATTTAATTGAATTTAGTTTTGATTTTTTTTAGTTCTCATTTCTTTGACGTAGTACTCGTAAGTGAAATTCTTTGCCCGCGCACGTGTTCCCTCCTTTCTACAATCTGGGGTCCTTTAAGAGAGGCGTAAAGAAGCATTTTTGCGGGCCGGCAAGGGGAGGATGGTTGGTGTGGCAGTTTATAACTGCTGTACCAGCTATCTTCGCGTTTGGAGGGTAGAGTCATTTGGCTACCTTGCTATAAAAAAAAAGTTATGAAATTCAGTTTTGAATTTAATTAAGGATATAAATTATTATAAAATATTTATTTATTATTGATTACGTAGTAAACGAGGTTTTTATATATCCGTTGGAAGAACTATAGCTATTGATAAAAAATATCCCTAACTGCCTGATTTATATATTTATTTATTTTATACACATTACAGAACTAAATAAATAAAATAAAATAAATATTTCCAACACTCACATCAATTAGCCTAGCCCCAAAGTAAGCACTGTAAGGCTTGTGTTATGGGATGCTAGGGTAACGGATAGAATACATATACTGTACGTATATAAGTATATTAATATAGAAATACATATTACACATCCATGACTGGAGTACAAATGCTCGTATTCATCACACAAACATCTGCCCCCACCGGGATTCGAACCCGGGACCTCTCGAGTAGGCGACACCTTGAAACCCGGCGTACAAACCACTGCATGGATGTTAACATTTATTTCTATATAAATATACTTACATATGTATCAGTATATGTATTCTATCCATTACCCTAGCATCCCATAACACAAGCCTAATTGGTGTGAGTGTTGGAAGTATTTATTATTTACTTATACTTATTAGTACTAAACTATAATTTCTTTATTGCATATAGAAATGTGTATTTATATGTTTACGCAATGATCTTTTGCAGTTAGACTACTAAAAACCAGTCTTTAATCTACATACATCTCAACATCATATCAAAAATGAAACTGATATTATCTAACTGACAAAAGAAGCGATTCCCACAGGTGCAAGAACCTCTTGTAACGAGATACCAAAAACTAATGACGCAAAAAAAACCCAATGACACAAAATAAACCATGTGTCAAGTGACAACCCTATCTGTACTTGTGACGCGTGACGGTCAAGTGACATCTAGCTTCCTGCTCTTACCGTGACGTTCCCAAAAAAACGAACAAAATGAGACTCTAACCCATCGATTTAAGGGCTACGGTGACACATGTGTGATTTAAAAAGAGGCAGTGTTACAAATTGATTTTTTTCGACGGACATTGGAAATTAGATCTTATCTCTATGTGATAAGGTGGGTTTTGGTTTGGCACGCACCAGCTGCATAGTTATTATGACAATAACGAGGTAATTGTAATCCAATATACTAACATACACGCTTTGTTTCGATTCTCAATGAAGCAATGGACGAACTGTTTTGTTATTATAGAAAAATAATTCTTAATTCTATTTCCTACAATCTGGGGTGATTTAAGAGAGGCGTGAAGAAGCACTTTGGCAGGCCGGCAAGGTGAGGATGGTTGGTGTGGCAGTTTATAACTGCTGTACCAGCTATCTTCGCGTTTGGACTTTATCACCACTTAACATCAGGTGGGGTAGAGTCATTTGTCTACCTGACTATATAAAAAAAAATGGGTGCGTGTACTTATGTAGGCGCGTGAGAAGTTATCCTTCTTTGGCATCGTTTAACATTAGTTTTTAATTGCATGCAAATAATTAATTACAATAAATTAATAAAAAGTCTGGAATAGGACACAGTCAATAAAGTTCAGTTTTAATTTGAAAAAATAAATAAATAATCAAAATATTCAATTAAAATCGCTACTGAATATAATTTATTAGAACATATGTGATTTGCACTTATATGAAACTCAAACACGTATTCCGAATATACAAACTAGAAACATGTGGATAAATATTATAAATATGAATACCTATAACTGTTACTTTATTACAAAAAATAAAGATGTGGTTTTTGGTTCTACTACACCAATGGTCAAGAGATGGCGCTGTAGTCTCCTGAATCGCGCTTTGGTTCCGTTGTTCCAGATTAATAAATACTTTTGATAGGCCTTCACAGTGCAGTCGTTAGCACCCACTAAATAGAGATTCTATTTTGTTGCTAGATTTTCTTAATGTGCGGTAAACAAAAGTAACGCATGAAGTTACAGTGATGCGGGCGCATCTTAAAATTTCACTCTCATCATTTTTTCATAACGCGCCTAAAGAAGTATAACTTCAAAAATAGTCAAATGTGAGTCGAGTATAAACTACATATGAAGAAAGGAGCTCGATGGCGCAAGTGGTTAGCGCGTTAGGCTGCGATCGTGCGAACTTTCGCAGTGGTCGGTCATTGGATGGGTGACCAAAAAATTTACTATCTCGAGCTCCTCCGTGCTTCGGAAGGCACGTTAAGCCGTTGGTGCCGGCTGCATCTGCAGTCGTTAGCACCCACCAATACGCACTGGGCCTGCATGGTGGGTCATGGCCCGGTCTCACTATTCCATCCATAGGGAAGGCCTATGCCCCAGCAGTGGGGATATTAATAGGTTGATGATGATGATGATGATAAAGAAAGCAAATAAAAACAACGTTTATGTGAATGTGGGCCTCTCATCCACAAACGTAGAGTTCATTTCAGACGATATATAGTACATTGTTTTAAACTTTCATGGTCACTAACATTATAGATATTAACGGGATTGTTACGGCACTGTTGCAAGCGCCATGATCACGGAGTTACTCCGTGATCATGGCGCTTGCAACAGTGCCGAAATATCGGAGACTCATAAAAAACAAGGTACATGGTAACAATCCCGTTAATATCTATAATGATATATAGTACGCCCAGAGGAAATGAAATCTCTAAAACCTTGAATCATTTTGAGCTTCTTGGAAGCTGTCGGGCTAAAAGAGATACTTTAACTCGGTGGCGAGTCGCAATAGATGTTATAGGTTGCAGTGACTACAGTTCCATTAGGTCCATTAGGACTGCATAGCCCCAAAAATCTATATATATATAAAACTCAAAGGTGACTGCCTGACATAGTGATCTATCAACGCACAGCCCAAACCACTGGACGGATCAGGCTCAAATTTGGCATGCAGGTATATGTTATGACGTAGACATCCGCTAAGAAAGGATTTTGATCTATCCTACCCCCAAGGGGATAAAATAGGCAATGAAAGTTTGTATGAAACTTTGTCAATTTTAAACCGATCGGGCTGAGACTTTGCATGCAGGTATAAGAAGAACCATAGATGAATGTCATTGTGTATAATACAAGCCTGAGAACAAAAACTGTAGTCTACACTTCAGCTCTACACCGAAGCGAAGCGAGGGCGGGCCGCTAGTCAAAAATAGTAATAAAAACCATAATCAAAAATACGAAAAAAAACCTGCCATTTTTTATAAACATTATCATTTTTCCATATATCCATACGGAAGAACTGTCAGAGAAATGGTGCACAGGCTCTAGAAACCAATCCGAGCGGAAAATCCGCTATACTCAGCTGTTCTGAAGTCATTTGAAGTGTCAGCGATGCGGTTTATGAGATACAGCTAACTGTCCAGCCTGACAGACAGACAAACGGACGAACGACAGAGGCTTAGTAATTATTGTCACTCTTTGTGTAAGGTAAGAATGTTTTAGAGTCGCCGCACGCGGGCCACCGACCACAACCACAAAACGCTGCCACCGGCATATTTCTTGTAGTTTTCATACATTTTATATGGACTCGCCACACACGGTACGCCGGTGGCCGCCACACGCTACAAATCGTCGTTGCTCGCTTCTTATGGCCCGCACCGGCCACTTAATGCGCCGATACAAAACGCCGCCACACGTCACTCGCGCGATTCCCCACCCCCTCTCCCTAACCTTAGCCGGTCGCTGTCGCGCGCTTCAACCACTTTAGTAGCCGCTTCTGGCTTCTCGTGGCGACGTTTGTGGCTGTGGCGTGCGGCCCGTGTGCGGCGACACTTAGAAATAAGCCACATTCTAGTATCTATATTACTCGATTTATTTGCTATTTTTATAAAGTTATGATTATTTAATAGGTCTATGAACATACGATCATGCATGCAGTTATTTTTTAATAGATCTGTGACACTCCTAATATGGAATATCCTATATCCATGTTATCATTATCGATGCATGTTCAGAATAATTATTTTATTTATATTTTCAACGTTAAAGGAAATATCATTGATAGGCACGCCGACGCGACGTTACTGCATTTTAATTTGTAGATATTTATAAAAAAATCATTGAGTGAATATTTGGGTGACCAAAAATCTTCCATCTCGAGTTCCTCTGTGCTTCGGAAGGCACGTTAAGCCGTTGGTCCCGGCTGCATCTGCAGTCGTTAGCACCCGCCAATCCGCACTGGGCCCGCGTGGTGGGTCATGGTCCAATCTCCCTATTCCATCCCTAGGGAAGGCCTGTGCCCCAGCAGTGGAGACATTAGTAGGCTGATGATGATGATAAAAAATCAATATTTTCATTGAATTCATAATACGTTCACGGCGAACCAACGTGTCTATACTTGAGGAACTGGGCTGGGATACTCAAATATTTCGGACACATCGCTCGTAGAAACCCTGACAGCCTAGAAGGGCTGATGTTAGTTGGCCAGGTCGACGGGAGAAGATCACGCGGTCGCTCACCTACCCGCTGTTCAGACCTAGTAAAGTCGCTCACTGGATTATCAATAACCAAGGCTATAAAGACTGCCGAGGACAGGAATTTGAATTGTACATCAGGTGGTCGACATTTCAAGTTAGACACAACCTTTAGCAATAAAGATAGCGAGAATGAAGAAGATCATTGTGGTTTTGTTTACGGTTGAGGCTAGTTCTTTATAATGTTACCTGTTGGTGAGTCAGGTTCTAGGGCAAAACGGGGTAGAGGAATGGTTTGACCGGCAAAAGGCACAAAAACAAAAAAAAACACTCTTACACCAAATATTCGTCCCCTCAGGTTCGAGTGATCTAGGCCCGTATTATAAAAAGATTCTCAGTGATTGATCTAGTCTTGAGCGTAGAAAGGGATGTCACTATATATAGCACGTAGCGGCATCCCTTTCTAACTGTACTCAAGTAAAGATCAACACTTAGTTCTCATTCTTCGACGACCTCCGTGGCCGAGTGGTTTGTACGCCGGGTTTCATGGCTGTCGCCGACTCGAGAGGTCTCGGGTTCGAATCCCGGTGGGGGCAGATGTTTGTGTGATGAATACGTGCATTTGTACTCCAGTCATGGATGTTTAATATATATTTATATAAATATACTTATATAAGTACAGTATATGTATTCTATCCGTTAACACAAGCCTTATAGTGCTAACTTTGGGGTTAAGCTAATTGGTATGAGTGTCGGAAATAATTATTTATTATTTATTTATTTATTCTAAAATACGGGCCCTAGAGGCTCCAAACGGAGAGAAGGCTCCCCCCGTGGGGAGATGCCATCCGCCTGGAATATCTCTAGAGACACTCGCCAGTTCTCGGCTTGAAGTCCCCATAAGATCTCGCCGTCCCCAAACCCGGTGACGCTGATAAAGGTCATCTGCGACCAACAAAAAAAAATTGTGTGTGTCAGCTCCGACGCACGACTGGAGTTTACTCCTTAAGTTCGATAGTCTAACCAGACGCAAAAAGAGTTTATTTAACTTAAAAAAGATTGATACTGTATGAAAGGGTAAATTAACAAATTAATGAAAATAATATACATATATAAATATATATTTATTCATTTCACATACATTTATTATAACTAATCGAAGAAATATTTTAAATTAAACTTTTTACAATAGTCAATTTCAGATGTGCATAAATATATCATTAGGAATGTTGATAAATTATGTTATTATTATTATCAGACTATTATCATTTTTTTAAATATTAATTAAATCAACATTGTCTGCATTATTAATTACAGTGACGAGTGGTTTATGATAACTAAAATAAGACACATGGACGTTCGTAGATACGTGATTCACGAATCTTGAGCATACCGCATCAATGGTTGTACCATACCTCGTTGTCCCCATTGCTCTATCAGAAACAATATCTAAATTCAGTTCAGATTTTAAAATTTTTATTAATGTCAATCCGTCATCTTTGTTTGTCAAAGTTGCGCGACATAGGATGCGCACCAAAAACGTAACGAGGTCATTCATCGATAGATTTTACTCCTCACATTTTTCTCATACCGGGCCCCTTATATATGCAAATCGATTCTTAAGGAGTAAACTCCAAAAACAACTATTCGTCGGTTAAAAAGTTGGTTTACGTCACACCTCGGTACTGTTAAGCACACAACTCATTAGTATTAATCTTTACCGCAAACATGGAATGGGGTCAGCGCAGTTTCTGTCGCGACCCGACCTTGGCATGATGCCCCAATAAAGCATGTTGACTCTTTCAAGCAACTGCCATACTGTCATAGTTCACATGAACACGCATTGTAAATAATATATTTAACACGTTTACCTTTAGGGAAAAGGGAATAAATAATGACAGTGCTTATGGAAAACAAGAGTTCACAAAAAATTGACGATGGGTAGTGACCGGTGCAGGAGTATTGTCTGGTTTTTAGTGGCCCTGTTCAGGGCGTTAGGTAGGGCCCTGCTCATTTCACCCGGCCTAAGGGCTGGCTGAAATGAGCAGGGAGGAGTCCCACATACCTTCTTCTCGCTCCCCCGGTGGTTGAAGGATGCGTAAAGCATTTCCCAGACAAAAAAAAATAAAAAAAAAGGCTTAAAACCAGCTGCGCTGTGCCTACTCCTTTTTCCGATTCATATTTAATACTTATATATAATGTTTTAATAAGGTATGGAAATAAAGAACTTGTATTTGTAGTTCTTTTCACGTAGGTTCATTCAAAAAGATTTAAAATATTACTAGAGGAAATTCTACGCGCACCAAGCAGCAGACGGGACTCGAACCCGCACTCTTCGCTATCCGGGCGAATGCACTAACCATTATGATGCCGCGGCCCTGACGGGCATGTCGAATTCTTTCTAGAGGGTGCGGGTTCGAGTCCCGTTTGCTGTCTGGTCCGCGCGGATCTTTTTCTAGTAATATTTTCTTTAGATTTAAACATCGAGCAGTTACATGCTTAAAAATTATAAAGATTTATAATCTATATATATAAAACTCAAAGGTGACTGACTGACAAGGTGATCTAATAACGCACAGCCCAAACCACTGGACGGATCGGGCTGAAATTTGGCATGCAGGTAGATGTTATGACGTAGGCATCCGCTAAAAAAGGATTTTGATCAATTCTACCCCCAAGGGGATATAATAGGGAATGAAAGTTTGTATGAAACTTTGTCAATTTTAAACCGATCGGGCTGAGACTTTGCATGCAGGTATAAGAAGAATCATAGATGAATGTCATTTTGTATAATACAAGCCTGAGAACAAAAACTGTAGTCTACACTTCTGTTCTACACCGAAGCGAAGCGAGGGCGGGCCGCTAGTAAATATATAAAACAATTGGCATGTGTGAGTCGGACGGTAATTATTGGTTCCGTACAAGGTAACCTATTTATTACCTCTATTCGTAGAGGCCTTGTTAGTTCTTTGTTTTGAATTTGTAACAGATACTATCAGTAAGAATCCCACCAAGGAGTTCA
Source organism: Chilo suppressalis (assembly GCA_902850365.2). NCBI lineage: Eukaryota > Metazoa > Arthropoda > Insecta > Lepidoptera > Crambidae > Chilo > Chilo suppressalis. The sequence continues at coordinate 20,866,963 of OU963913.1, read as the reverse complement.
ATAGCGATCATCCTATGAACAAGTCCTAATAGTGCGTTTGTCCATATAAAAAAAACGACGGGTTGCACTCCGGGAGTGCCGGCAGAAGTGAAACCTTGAATATTAACGTTGTGCATTTTTGATATTTTGGAATAGTTAGGGAATAATTTTGCGCGAATTGCTTTAATTATCAGTTTAAAAGTACTATCATGTGTGTGGTAGAATACAATATTTATTTATTGCGCTATCGTACACAAACATGACAATTTATATTACATTAAAAAAGTTTATCTCTCAGAAAAATCAACTTACATGAATCACGTTTAAGCGCACTTAGCGACATCTATTGTAAAGAAATCAACTTACATGAATCACATTTACGCGCACCTAGCGACATCTATTATAAAAAAATGCATTTTTTTCGCAATAAAGCTGCCACCTGGACGTCCTTTAAAGAGACTTATTATTATAATACGATAAAATAAAATATTACTACGTTTCGTCCAATATATTGAAAGTCAAACCTTTCCAATTTATTGTGTGTCATAATGCGATCAGCCCACGTGTTAACCTGACGCGAGTTTAACATTTGTTACCCATACACTAAAGTAGTTTTCACTTCAAAAAAAGATTAAGAAAAACAAAAAACGCGCGAAATACCTTGATGTACATTTCGTTCCTTCGTTCTTAAAACAGATTTTAATTGATGTTACAAAAAAAAAATACAAAAAATGAGTGTGTCTTTCTCACTTTTTTCAAACATCCCGAAACGTGATTTGTTCATAATTACTATTGTCAGCTGTCAATATTTTACCAAGCGACACTGGAGTTACACGGTTAGTTAATGAGTGCGTTAAAATAACTTAATTGAGTGATTGACGGATCTGATCCGTAGTAATTCGTGGAGCGTTGAGTGACCAATTAGTGCCCTCAATCAATTGATGATGAAGGCAAGAGAAATGCTATACGAAACTATAATTTCAACTTGAAATTACAAAGGTCTGGAAAAATGCTAGTTTTCATAAAATCGTAGGTTCCTTCTTAAATAGAAAAACTCAATAGTATTATAATAATATTAGTATTAAATAAATAAATAATATTCAATTATAAAAATATTCCTTTTACAATGCTATATCATATGGCTAAATAGGCTTAACAAAAATATAAAGTTACCTATATATTTTTGTCAACATGAACATTTCAATATACCCACTCTGTTTAATGGCAAATTAAGAATTTGTATTTTCAATATTAAAGTTGTAATTTTTTTTAAAGCATGTAGCTGCTTGATTTTTAAATCTAAAGAAAATATAACTAGAAAAAAATCCACGCGGACCAAAAAAAAATAAAAAAAAAATTGAAAAAAAACATATATATATATATATAACTATAATTGCTATTTTCTTCTTTCAAATGTTTAATACTTGTAAAAGTATTCATTTCACATTGTGGGTTACCTATAATGCGAAGAGATGGCGCTGCCTTGCAGCTTAAGAATGGCTAGAAAAATTTCGACGCGGTCCGTGAGGGCCGCGGTAGCATAATTGGTCAGTGCATTCGCCCGGATTCGAGTCCCGTCTGCTGCCTGGTCCGCGTGGAATTTTTTCTACTTAATATAATTTATCTGTTAAATAACATTTGGTACTAGTTAATAATGAAACTCCTTCCACAAAATAGACCAGTCCACTTAAATCCTGTAATCACTCTCTAATAATAAACCAAAGAAGGCTTCCTAGAAAGCGAATTGTGTGTCTGTTTGTATGTTGACACACGCAGGGGCGTCGACCCCGTGACCCCGATGACCTTTTCCACTGTGTTTGTAAAACAGATGTTTCTGGAGAAAATGGCCACCGTTTTGATGTGACACTATTGTAGGTTGTATGCGTTTAGACTTTCACTGATCTCGGTTTGGTCTCATTCAATGCTAATCCAGAAAATCCAGGGATACCTACCTTGTCTATTTAATCGAAAGTTGGCAGTACTAAGCTTGGGCTTTCTGTTGGTAAGCATTTAACTTTTTGAGCAAAACTACAGACAAATAAACTTGCGAAATAGATGTTTTTGCATGTAAACCCGTTTTTAAGGACAAATAAATCTGACCAATCGGATTTCGTTTCATGTAGGAAAAAATATTAATTTGTTTCTTAAAAACAGTGATGTTGACACACTTAATACAAGAAACAAAAATAAACTAACTTTACCTGCTACTAGGCTTCACAAAATCAATAATTCATTTAAAGGTCTTTGTGTTCGCTTATACAATAAAACATAAATTATAAATAATAAATTCAAAGATAGTATAAAAAAAGCACTTATTAAAAAAGCTTATTACAAAGTGTCTGATTATATCACAGACAAAAATGCTTGGGTTTGAACTGTTCCAATCATTCCAACAGGTTTTCTATATTAAATAAATCATGATTGTATTGACGTTGTAACAACATAATGATTTGTAAATGTTGTTACATTATGCTTTTAATGTTGAGTTTTTTTCGCTCGTTTTTCTCCGCAGCTAAAAAATATGTCCAATAACGAGTGGTAGGGAAAAAATGTTTGGACGATTCAAAAGTGTTGTACAATACATCCAATTTGAATAAAGATATATTGATTTCTGATTTCTGTCGTCTCAACAAGTCAGTTTGAAACAAGCGGGGATTACGTACGTAGTAATGCTGAGAGTACCTACTAAATATCTAAGTCACGAAAAAGCTATTTTCATTTCTAATTTATCAGATATGTAAGATTATGGATTTTTGCGACATTTTAAGTAACCCAACAATGAAATGAAAATATGGTCATAATTTAAAAGAGTAGCTTTCTGATTTATTAGAGTTATTTCAAATGAGGAGTGGCCGAACAAAACGGTATAATTACGCATTTCCACTAACCAAATTTAAATCTCAGATCAAGAATAATCTTATGAATAAGGGCTATTATAAAGTTAATGATTATCTAAATGATCGTAATGCATGGACATAATATTTCCTTTAATTTGTTATTTGATGGGTATGAGTCAGTTTTTGTAACAGTAATATGGTATCTTTCTAATGCCGCTTCCTATATACTAAATATAAAATTTATTGTAACTATATATCTATATCCTAAATTATGTAATGGAAGGTGACTTCAGACGTATCTCTGAAGTCATTATTCAACTTGACGACTCTGTATATAAGAATACAGGAAGAAAAAAGCAGCCCTTGCTGAGTTTCTTGCCGGTTCTTCTCAGTACAAGGTCTCCCGCCGTAGTTTAGCGTAGCTTCTTGACCTTCACAAGTGCTTGTAACAGCCTAGCTAGACTGAATAAATGACTTTTCATTTTCATTTTTCATCTGCTCAAACTACCTTTTTTTACAGTCCTGAGGTTTCAGGTCCGTGACATTTGAATCTCAAATAATTTTCAATGAAAACCGCCTAAAACAGTGTATTATAAATTTAGTAATTTTACTAAATTTATAAATTACAAACCATGCCAATATCTCACTGTAGGTATGTCATTCAGTTTATAAAGCTCCTGTGAAATTTCATTTTATGTAATTATACTATTATTAACGGTGTTGGCATTTTTTTCCTTATTATCTAAATTATATAAATAAGTATTTTTTGTGATGCTTCATGGACAGCAAAAAGAACTATTTGAGCATTTGAGGTTAGCATCAGAAATGAGGTAATCCGACAGAGAACCAGAGTCATCGACATAGCCCACCGGATTAGCAAGTTGAAGTGGCAGTGGGCTGGCCATATTTGCCGAAGAGCCGATAACCGTTGGGGTAGACGAGTTCTGGAGTGGAGACCGCGTCTAGGCAAACGTAGTGTAGGACGTCCTCAGGCACGGTGGAGTGACGATTTGCGCAAGGTGGCTGGCAGGAGCTGGATGCGAGTAGCCCAAGATCGATCTGAGTGGCGTGCATTTGGAGAGGCCTATGTCCAGCCTACTATGATAGTCTGTTGATGATGATGATGATGATGAGCATGGACTTCATTGCACTATTTGTGTTTTGATTTCCACAGACAAAAAGAAGAATGTAGTGGCCACTCGATTATCAACGTTGCGACTGCGCAAACGCAACAGATTATTGTGTAAAACCTTCCCGAGGAGTGGGCCCGTGAGTATGAGCAATGTTTATTTACTCTCGAATCACTTTGCGACATCACATCGACAACTTAACTGCAACAAAATGATAATGTTCGTGTGACACGCTTATAGCGAGTTCGGTGACGCCCTCGACATTGTTAAGTTTATACAATTTCAATAAAATATAATTACATAAATAAGTAAAGAAGACATTAACACATTAATTGTGAACGCCAATCTTTTCTAAGGGGGTAAACGAGGCGCTCAATAATTACGATTTTTTGCAAAAAATGTGAAAGGGCTCTGAATAAAGTAGATTTTCCATACACATATTTATATAGTACTAGCTGTTACCCGCGGCTACGCTCGCGTGGTTTTCCTATTTGAGGCCATCATCCTCTTTTGACATAGTGAGTAAAAAAGTAGCTTATAGCAACCCAATATTATTTCAATAACAGATACTTAACATATATTATGTAGGTATGTAGATAGGTAATTCGTATTTTATTAAATTCAAGGTATTTACCTATCTAGGTACCTGCCGAAATAGTATGCGCACTTAGTAGATAATGTAGGTAGGTACCAATCAAGGTAGGTAGGTACCTATCTATAAAGGTATCTACCAAATAGGCAGCCCTTCTTTCAGAGCAACAAAACCAATCAAAAACTACAATAGGTACCATATTATTACAAAAACCAATACCTACCTATGCGTTGTCTATGTTACTGGTAAACATCGAGGTAGGTAGGTTATAATATAATAATCGTTATAAGGAAAACTATTAAAAACGCGGTATTTATATAGTATTTTGACCCTTTCAACATACGTTATTTTTGCTTTTCGTGGCCTCCTTTATCAACACAACTAACGAAGTGTAAAATGAAAAAAAAAACATATAACATAAAGATATAAAATTGTTTAAATTCAGGCATATTTGCGTGAGCCGAACTGTGAAAAAGAAATAAAGAAGGCTAAGCGAATAATAGTTTGGTTTATTGAAATGAAACTTCTTTTAGGACGGGATATAAATGAAAAAATCCTATAGGAAAGATGAAACGGAAATGCGTCACGAGCGTTACACGACTATATATATATATATATATATTCTATACCATGTGTGTGTGTATGTGTGGGATGCGTGCGCAGCTCTCTCCGACGAACATGAAAGTTGGAGGGTAACTCGGCGAAGGCTGAAACGCTATTAGCGTCACACGCGACAATTTATCTATAACGTATTTATTTTTATTTATACACAAATGTACAATGGCGGACTTAATGCCGTAGGCATTCTCTACCAGTCAACCATAGGATGTTGTGGAGATTATTAGTGGTAGGGTGCACAACTGAAGTGGAAATCACATGGAAAGAAAGTTTATAAAAATAATAATATATAAACATACACATACATAAATTAATATATTACAATAATTATACATCTTAATATATATAAATCTCGTGTCACATTGTTTGTCCTCAATGGACTCCTAAACCACTGAACCGATTATAATAAAATTCGCACACCATGTGCAGTTCGATCCAACTTGAGAGATAGGATAGTTTAAATCTCAATTTATAGTCGCAATTTTAATTTATTGCAAATTATTACTTTTGGGCGGTACGAAGTTCGCCGAGTCAGCTAGTAAGTATTATAAAAAATAATAAGTATACATAAGTTAATATAAAAAAATAAAATAAATAAGTTAATATATTTACCGTAACGTAACGTATTAAATACATTAACGTCCCCACTGCTGGTGCGCAGGCCTAACCTACGGATGGAATAGTGAGATTGGGTCATCACTACGCGGGCCCAGTGCGGATTGGTGGGTGCTAACGACTGTAGATGCAATCAGGATCAATGGGTTAACGTGCCTTCCGAAGCACGTAAGAGTGAGGGATAGTACACTTTTGGTCACCCATCCAATGACCGACCACTGCGAAAGTTGCTTAACTTCAACGATCGCAGCCGAACGCGCTAACCACTTGAAATTTTAAAACACAGCTAAGTTTAGTGACATATACTATGAACATTTTCGACATATATACCTATGATAAATTTATCATTGGTTTGTGTTTCTGTCAACACTTTCTCACGGTATCGTAAAGGTGGGCGTATGTTTAAGGTGAAGTTGAAGTTTTTACTAGACAAACATTAAGTTTTAAATATGTTATGTCTTGCATAATATAGTAGGTACCTCCTTCTAAGTGTTTTGTGGAGAAAATAGTATGTCACTTGTTAATCGTAATTTTTTCGTAATACCATTAAGTACGTGTTAAGTAAGTTGGGATAATGTTTACTTAAGCAAATCGTATTATTAATAGGAATTCCTTTGGCTACAATTGTTTTGTCATAAAGAATACTTTTGTTATTAATATCATATTATCAAATCCATATTTATGTTTTTATTTATTTTTAAGCATTTAACTGGTAGAGTTTAAATCTAGGGAAAAGTTTAAATCTAAAGACGGCCCTAATGGTCGCGTCGAAATTTTCCTAGCCTTAAGCTGCAAGGCAGCGCCATCTCTTCGCATTGTAGGTAACTCATAATGTCAAATGAATGCTTTTTCAAGTATTAAACATTTGAAAGAAGAAATAGCAATTATAGTTATGTTTTTATTTATTTTTAAGACATCCATATTTAATGAAATAAAATATTTTTATTAGAAGACTATTTATATAACAAGAAATAGAATGCAAGGACCACACATCCGAAGTGAAGTTTGTTTTCTTAAATACCCTAACGTTAGTCGGTGCATAAGACATAGGCCCGTATTACAGAAAGATTCTCAGTGATTGATCTAGTCTTGAGCATAGTTAGAAAGGGATGTCGCTATATATAGCACATAGCGATATCCCTTTCTAACACACAATACATTCCTTGGACACATTGCCTGTTAAGGATCTGAAACGTGAGGTATAATTAAACAAGTTTATAAATCTAAAACCAAAAACCTTAAAATATATAATAACTATAATACATTATTAAAAGGAGTCCCTTTAGGCAAGGTTCCAAAGATACTGGCAGCGTTCCCCCTTTGAATAGCTAGACTAATTCTTTGTCCGAGATAGCTGCCAGCTCTTCGGTCTCCTGTGACGTCGACCAACCTTTTTGCTATTTGCTTAAAAAGCCTTACAGCGCTAGGACCCCACGGACCAAGGGTCTCGACACCGAATGGGACAAAATCATATTCGGAGCCTAGACCCCTGTATTTGCAAGCCTTAGCTTTTTCAGCCTTTTTAACTGTACTCAAGTAAAGATCAACACTATTGTCATTCTGTAATACGGGCCATAGGGGAATGGAACAGCGCACGCATCACTCATATACATATATATTGTCGCGAGTGGATCTCGTGACACTCGTAGCGTTTCAGCCTTCGCCGAGTTACCCTCCAACTTTCATGCTTGTCGTGAGGCATCCAACACACACACACACGCGCTAGTTACGCATTTCCGTTTCATCTTTTAGGATTTTCACTTCAAAAATTGGTATGATTTTAAGTGCTTACTCGGCTGGATCGAATTCGGGCTACCCGCGTAGCAGGCGAGCTTTCTGTTGCTGGACTACCGATGCATATTGATAAATTCTTTTCTTTTAATAAACAATTAAAATTGTAATGCTACATGCTAAAGATATATGACAAAAATTATTATATGGTGATTAAATAAACCTTTACAATTCTAATTATAAAATGCTTTGGTTTGAACTGTTCCAATCATTCCAACAGGTCATCTATATTGAATAAATCATAATTGTATTGACGTTGTAACAACATAATGATTTGTAAATGTTGTTGCGTTAAAGTTTTAATGTTGTGGAGTTTTTTTCGCTCGTTTTTCTTCGCAACTAAAAAATATGTCCAATAACGAGTGGTAGGGAAAAAAATGTTTGGATGATTTAAAAGAGTTGTACTACACATCCAATTTGAATAAATTTAAATTGATTTCTGATTTCTGAATAAAAGTACATTATGAGGTTTCCGATGTATGTCCGTCTTGCTTTTTCGTCCGTGACTGGTTGAACTGTGTCGACTTTAACATCAACATAATATTGTATGTACTTTTTTTTTACTTTTTTTACTTTTTTTTGCTTTTTTTTAGTTATTAATTTTATTTTTAAGGTTTTTAGTTTTGGTTTTATTGTTCTAGTATTTATATATATAGTAATTATGTAATTAGATTAAGCTACTTTACTTTGCAGCTTTAAAGTAAAATAATAAATATACCATAAAATTAAAGCAAAATCTTTTTTGTAAGTATACAATATGTTTAAGTCCTTACTTAAGCGAAATATTTTCGACTTGACCTCTACAAAGTAAGTGCATTGGTTTAAATTTTATATCAAGCCCATTTTTGGAACGAAGTTCCTTATTATTATAATTTCGTACCCGGTAACCAGCGCCAAATGTCATAATATAACTAATAAAAACAAATATAGGTAATATAAAGATATCACATGTTCATTGATTCCGTAATTTGGAATAAGAAAGATTGGTTTCCAAATGTCAAAATTTACATAAATTTCCTGTCAATATACTTGCTCATTAGGCCCGGTAGATAAGCATGTTACTAATAAAGTAATTATCGGTTAAAAAGTTATTTATTTTCATCTCAGAGACCTGCCTGCACGCAACGAATTATTGGTACAAAAAAATTAAAGTTTTTGGAGTTTACACCTTATGAATCGATTTGTGAAAAATGTGAGGAGTAAAATCTATCGATGAATGACATTAATGACCTCGTTACGTTTTTTGTGCGCAACCTCATCTGCGCACCTTTCACTTTTTTTTAGCCATGGCAACGGATAAAAAACATTAAGTTGTCACAAATGTCAATAAAATAAATAAACTAAAAATAGATAAAATCGGAGCAAAATTAATGAAAACAAATAAATAACAGAATATAGAGAAATGCCGGTAAGTGTCCAGCACTCTGGAATAGTGATTTTCAGTACAGATGGAATTCTAATACATATTTACAAAATGATGACTAGTGTGTGATATTTTTGAAATTGTGTGTTTCCAGAAATACATAATAAAATATATGATGAATATCGCTAGATGATAAAATGTGTGACATGGAACCTATGATAGTCGAAACCATGGGACGATTCCTGAGGTATCTCTACTTGTAACCGACTTCTTCGGACTTGATTTTGTTTTGTGTCTGTTCAAAGACAATCGTTTTTAGAGTGTAAACTCCGGTCGTGCGTCGGAGCTGACACACATAATTTTTTTTTTAGTGTGTACGCTGCCGCGTCCTACACTACGTTTGCCTAGACGCGGTCTCCACTCCAGAACTCGTCTACCCCAACGGTTATCGGTTCTTCGGCAAATATGGCCAGCCCACTGCCACTTCAACTTGCTAATCCGGTGGGCTATGTCGATAAATTTGGTTCTCTGTCGGATTACCTCATTTCTGATGCGATCCTTCAGAGAAACGCCGAGCATAGTCCTTTCCATAGCGCGCTGAGCGACTTTGAACCTGTGGATCAGCCGTACCGTCAGTCTCGGCTCCGTACGTCATCACAGGTAGGACGCATAGATTGAGGACTTTCGTCTTTAGGCACTGTGGGATCGACGATGTCAAAGCTTTACTATCCTAAATGAATATCTCGCTTTTTATAATCAAAAAATCTAAACTAAACAATTATAAAGTACATACCCGAACTCTGCAACAGGAGCATCTGCAACAAAAAAAGAACTTTATAAAGTAAGTTTAAACTTAAATAAATCCCAAAAACTGCTTAACGGAAGACACTAAAAATAATTGCTGTTTTTTTCTTTTTCTTTATTTTTTTTTAAACACACACCAATTAGTCTAGCCCCAAAGCACGGTAATAATATCATACAGTATTCTATCTTCATACAAACGGTCGGAAAGCGAGTCATACCTACGCCACTCGAGTTCGATGGGCTCTCGGCGGGCACCCAGTCGCGAATGCACCGCCGCGCCGCAACGACGACCGAACGGTATGAATTGTTTTTTATGCAGTTAGCCGTGCTTAAACATGCGTTTTGTATTGTAAATATTTGATTTAATTAAGTAGATACCTACATAATTTAGTATGGAAAAGAACAAACGACGATCAATATCGTACAACAGCACAATTGCTGTTTTTGGTTGCTTGAACTCTTCAACAACACACCCAGAGATATCATTTTTTAAATTACCTGAAATATTGTAAAGGTGTCTTACCTTTATATTACATATCTACTAGTACGTTATTTGTTTCTAATATTTAGGTATTTCGGTTTTTCCATCGGGCAAAATATCTGGAATAATATATAAATAAATGGTTAGGATGAAAAAAGAGACAAACGAGTAATCTACCTACACTCGCGTTAAAAACAAAACTACATAAAATACTGTAGGCGGGCGGCCCTACCGCGTGCCAACACAGCGCTCGGTGTAGGCATTTATTTTCAAGGACAGGGCGGAGTCACAATACTGTATAGATAATATTACCGTGCCCAAAGTAAACACTATAAGGCTTATGTCATGGGATGCTAGGGTAACGGATAGAACACATATACTGTACATATGTAAGTATATTTATATAAAAATATACACATTTAACATCCATGACTGGAGTACAAGCTCGTATTCATCACACAAACATCTGCCCCCACCGGGATTCGAACCCGGGGGACCTCTCGAGTAGGCGACACCATGAAACCCAGCGTACAAACCACACGGCCACGGAGGTCGTCAAAATTGAATTTAATCAAATCTAAAGAAAAAATAAAACAATATGGGGAGTCATTTGGATTCGATTGCAGTGTCGTAATTCTTCAACAATACCCCACTACCCTAGTTCAGTGTTGTCAACGCCACGTTTCTATGGAAACTGAACAGCGTCCCCCACTGGACGTAAAACGAACTAGCTCTGACATGACAATACGAACTTGTTGCTAGTTGTTCAAGCTCAGGGAACAGGTCCCAATCATAATCATAATCAAAATCATTTATTCAGTTTAGGCTGTTATAAGCACATATGAATGTCTAGAAGCTACGCCATCGGTTCGTAAATCTACGGCGGGAGACCTTATACTGAGAAGAACCGGCAAGAAACTCAGCAAGGGCTGTTCTTTTCTTCCTGTTTTATCATTTACAGAGTCGTCAAGTTGAAAAATGACTTCAGAGATGATTCATGAAGTCACTTTTCATTACATAATGTGAAATTATACATTAATTGTTCACCTGCATTTTGATTGCTGTGTCACACAGTATAAATAAATACAAATAGAGTTATTTATAAAACTGTATCTACTTTCTTAATTATTATAATTTTACACCTTTGTTCGAGTCATGGGGAGCTCGATGGCGTGGGTGGTTAGCGCGTTCGGCTGCGATCGTTGAAGTTAAGCAACTTTCGTAGTGGTCGGTCATTGGATGGGCGACCAGAAATCTTCTATCTCTAGTTCCGCCGTGCTTCGGACGGCACGTTAAGCCGTTGCGTCGGCAGTCATTAGCACCCGCCAATTCGCACTGGGATCGCGTGGTGGGACATGGCCCAATCTCCCTATTACATCCATAGGGAAGGCCCCCAGCAGTGGGGACATTAATAAGCTGACGATGTTCAGGGCAAAGATTTATTTAAAAGTTTATTTTGCTCATATTTAGACAGGGTCACAGCTGCATGCTACACGAAGGAAGTCAAGTGTATTGTCAGTAAGCCATCCTTTGTACCACCAGATGCTACATAAAATAGTCTTATTCGTAACTAGAGGTCCGCCCTCGCTTCGCTTCGGTGTAGAGCTGTAGTGTAAACTATAGTTTTTGTTCTCAGGCTTGTGCTATAAACAATGACTTTATTTATATAATTACACGTGTTATTGTGAGTCAACCATAAAAGATAGACATATGCTGTTGCGGGATATTTTTTAGACAATTTTATGTAGAATATTTCCGTCATACATGATTTCTATGTAACTTTAACCATTAAGGCTGCACACGCGACGGAAGCTTAAAAAATGGAGTAACTTCTCCCGTTTTCCCAACATTTCCCTTCACTACTCTGCTGCTATTGATTGTAGCGTGATGAAAAGTATACTATAACCTGACCAGGAGTATGAAGAATAATTGTACCATGTTTCGTTAAAATCCGTCGAGTAGTTCTTGTTTCTATAAGGAACATACACACAGACAGACAGACAGACAAAAATTTTACTGATTGCATTTTTGGCATCAGTATTGATTAGTAATCACCTCCTGATAGTTATTTTGAAAATATATTTCATGTACAGAATTTATTGACCTCTCTACAGATTTATTATAAGTATAGAAGATTAACAAATTAACTATGCACATAATTTGAAAGGAAGATGTTGCTAACAATTTTACATAGACCCGTCATCTTCTAACATTCATAAAGAGACCCTTACGCGTGCAGGGGTCTTTAAAACTGGTTTTGTACACGACCAGTTTTGAAGAGCCGTGTCGTAATCCAGTTTTAATAGAAGTGTAAGGCATTGGAAGGTCTTCAAGTTGTGGTTGATTTATGTAAGGGAATATTTCATAGTATTTTGTAAAATAGTCACGGATGTCACGATACTCGGCTGCCTTCCTGGCTTCGCTTATTGTTGCTTAGAATACATTATACACTGTGTATGAGGGAATGTATTATGGATGCGTGTTTAAATAATCTTAAAGGGTAAGGCGACTTTCTAGACGGGTATGAGTTTAATTTTTATTAGGGTTCCGTAACCAAATGGCAAGAAATGGAAACCTTATGGATTCGTCATGTCTGTCTGTCTGTCCGTCCGTATGTCACAGCCACTTTTTTTCGAAACTATAAGAACTATACTGTTGAAACTTGGTAAGGACATGTATTCTGTGGACCGCATTAAGATTTTCACACAAAAATAGAAAAAAAAAATTTTTGTGGTTCCCCATACTTAGACTGACTTAATTTTTTTTTCATTAAACCTATACGTGTGTGTTATTTGTGGATAGGTCTTCAAAAATTATATTGAGGTTTCTAATATAATTTTATTTCTAAGCTGAATAGTTTGCGCGAGACACTTCCAAAGTGGTAAAATGAGTAACCCCCTGTAACTTCTAAACTAAAAGAATGATAAAACTAAAAAAAATGGTTTGAATGAGATCTAGTAAGTAATTAGTATGTTTTTAATACGTAATAAATCGTAAACATCGAATTTACCTTTCATTCAATCGACTCAAATATAAAATTAAAAAAAAACATGTAACTTAATTAAAAAAAAACACTATTATTAATATATCGATCAAAGTTACAATGGGACTTTTTGGCGGGATCTGAAAGCGTCACTTTAGCAGTTTTGTTTTTCTTGTTAAAAATTGTGTTGTGGCGGATGTTAGTGTCTAATAATAGTGGATTATTAACCACTAAGTGTTCGGGAACATGCACAAGTGTTGGCAAGTGAAACAAAATAGCGGAAAGTGTCTTTCGACGTTCCCTCAAGAAGTCCACGGGGAGGTTTAGTAAATCCCCCCACATTTACTGAAACATAGGAAAAGGGGGATTGACTTGACTGCCACTTACTTTGACTTGATTTATTACTTTGACCACGAGTGCTATAGATTTTTTAAACATTATTAACACTTGACATTGGCTAAATGCACAAGCCGTGCGAAGCCATTTATGAAAAAAAAAGTTACAAAGAACTTTTATATCATGTCACTTGCTGCCGCGGAACCCTTCATTTGCAAGTCCGACTCGCACTTGGCCGCTTTTTGTAAAACTTGTAACAGCAACCGTTTTACGCTAAAATCGGTCTTGCTGCCAAGTAATAAAGGCGTTTTTAAACAATTACCTATATAGCAATGCGGTTTTGTTTAGCTGCATGTATCATGTGAGTTCAATGCAGATGATGGATGTCATAGATGTATGACGTAATCGAATCCAACGAAGTTAAGAACTTTGGTCACAGACAGATTGGATGATCGGTTTTTAATAGGTACTGCGTCATCAAAACGTAATAATCATAATTAATGCGTGAAGAAATAAAGCTTAGACGCAATACTAAGTATTTAATTTAAAAAAATAATAAGAATACTACAAATAAATTGATGTTTTAAAAAGTTGTTTAAAAATACAGATAAGTACTCACTCACTTTTACACATGATTCTAATTTTGTCGCGTTCTTCATTTAAATAAAACTTTTGGAAACCATTTTCTTTTTATTACAGTTGCAACTTTTTGGTGCAAACTTTTTACACTACACTACACAAGATTCCTTCTAAATTCAAAAATTCACTTTTTTTTAAAGAAATTAATAATTAAAACTTTTTTGTGTCCTTTTTTTCTAATTAAATCACGTTATTTGTTCCAAAGCATATGAACTGCGAAACTAAACTGAAAAAAAATACTATTATCAAATTATTATCGCGATAATCATAAAAAAAGGTTATTATTTTGAATGAATCGACTTGTATTACTAATCCTGCTATTGTCAACGATAACAATCAGTTATTGGATGAAATTTTAGTTAGTACCGAAGATAAGAGGAATTTGTAAGTGTCACTTAATAATCCATAAATTGATTTGTGAGCCACATTCTTGAGAGGATTTTGCATGCCACTCTATAACAGTGGCTAAATACGAGTAATGAAATGAAATGAAATGAAATGAAAAGTCATTTATTCAGTCTAGGCTAGGCTATACGCCATCGGTTCGCAAAACTACGGCGGGAGACCTTGTACTGAGAAGAACCGGCAAGAAACTCAGCAAGGGCTGCTTTTTTCTCCCTGTATTGATATATACAGAGTCGTCAAGTAGTAGTAATTTGACATGTCTAACTGTTAAGGACAACCTGATGTCAAAATGACATATAGCAGAGACGAAGTGTTGACATGATACTCAATAACAGCTGTATGTGACGTCAGTGATCTGTGACTCAAGGGATATAAAAAATTATATACCACTGCAATATATAAACGTAATATTTAGTCATTGAACGAAACGAAAAACATTATTTTGATTCAGAAAGTTCACGATAAAAGTTGATTCATCATTCATAACTTACACGTAATAAGTACACAATCAATGTTATAATAGGTATAACTTAAAAAATCAAACAATTGCGTACGTCGATGTTATTCTTGTGAAACTATAAATAATTTATCGGAGATTACGGAGTCACTTTATAATAATAATTCGTGCCTCGATTAATTAATGTAATTATTATTTTGAAACTCTAACTATTTAATTATGTTAATATAATGTTCACCTTCATTAATTAAGTTAAAGATTGTGTTCTTGATAAGACAAGTAGGTACTTACCGAATTGTTATTGTTGTAGAAGCTAACTTACAACTTGCTTCAGCCATACCTGTACCCTTAGTACGAGTTTGAGCTCACGAAAACTATCACAGTTTTCGTAACTGTAAATTATGTTTCTATGTCTATTTTGATGAAAATTAACCAAATTTCCTTAAAATTTACGAAGATGCAAATGATTTAATGATAAAAATTAAACACTGTTTATTTGTATTGAAACGAAAACAATAAAATCAGTACCCTTACTACGAGTGCGAGCTCACGAAAATTGTCATAGTTCTCGTAATTGTAAAACTCGTACTAAGGGTACTAGTCTGCGTGAAGAAACTTTGGGTGGCTTTTTTATATTAAAAGCGCTTAAGTTCGAGAGAACGACTTCGACGACTTCTTGACAAGTCCAACGACAATTAGACGAACTATAGGTTTCTAATTATTGAAGTGAAACTTTTTTTCGTAAATGGAAAAAATCCTATGGAAAAGATAAAAAGGAAATGCGTCACGAGCATCATACTACTATAGAAATATGTGTGTGTTTTGTGTGTGTGTGTGTGTTTGTGCGTGCGTGTGTCTGTGTATGTGTGCGCGTGTGTCTGTGTGTGTGTGCGCGTGTGTCTGTGTGTGTGTGCGCGTGTGTCTGTGTGTGTGTGTGCGCGTGTCTCTCTCTCTCTCTCTGTGTGTGTGTGTGTGTGTGTGTGTGTGTATGCGTGCGTGCGTGTGTCTGTGTATGTGTGTTGTGTGTGTGTGCGTGCGTGTGTCTGTGTATGTGTGCGCGTATGTCTGTGTATGTGTGCGCGTGTGTCTGTGTGTGTGTGCGCGTGTCTCTCTCTCTCTGTGTGTGTGTGTGTGTGTGTGTGTGTGTGTGTCTGTGTATGTGTGCGCGCGTGTGTGTGTGTGTGTGTGTGTATGCGTGCGTGCGTGCGTGCGTGCGTGTGTCTGTGGATGTGTGCGCGTATGTCTGTGTGTGTGTGTTGTGTGTGTGTGCGTGCGTGTGTCTGTGTATGTGTGCGCGTGTGTGTGTGTGTGTGTGTGTGTATGCGTGCGTGCGTGCGTGCGTGCGTGTGTCTGTGTATGTGTGCGCGTGTGTCTGTGTGTGTGTGTGTGTGTGTGCGTGCGTGTGTCTGTGTATGTGTGCGTGTGTGTGTGTGTGTGTGTGTGCGTGCGTGTGTCTGTGTATGTGTGCGCGTGTGTCTGTGTGTGTGTCACACGCGAGACTCGCCTTCACCGAGTTACCCTCTTGCTCGTTGCGAAGTGCTGCGCACGCATCCCACACACAAACATATATTATGTAGTTCCACTTCAAAAATATACACATCTGGATTTTTTATAAGAGTGTGACGAATACGCAAATTCGTTGCTTTTCGATCGTTTCAAAAGTCTTATTGGGTTATCTACACTTCAAAAGAAAAGATGTCTTTCTTCAATATTTTTTCTCTATATCTTCATAGAATCAATTAGATTTCCGATTGTATCTATCTATCCATTAAAATTATCTTGTGATAGCGTTATCGTTGTAATTCGGAAGGTCGTCGAGTCTCCTTATCTCGGACGGCACTGACCGAGGCCTGTTGTGACTACGGTTATCTACCAACTTTATTTCAATCAAATATAGAATTTTTGAAGCAGTTACCTCTAAAAATATAGTACTTAGATGCCAAAAAATGGAAAAAAAGATAATACATTATTACAGTGCTTACTTTGGGGCTAAGCTAATTGGTGTGAGTGTTGGTGATATTTATTTATTTATTATTTATCATCATCAACCTTTCATGCCCCCACTGCTGGGGCACAGGCCTTTCCTATGGATGGAAAGGGAGACTGCGGTTTGGTGGGTGCTAAAGACCGCAGATGCAGCCGGGACTTTGGTCGTGTGTGGGTCGTTGTGTGTGTATAGGAAGTTGTTCTTAACGTGCCTTCCGAAGCACGAAGGAGCTCAAGATAGTAAAAATTTTTGGTCACCCATCCAATGACCGACCACTGCGAAAATTGCTTAGCTTCAACGATCGCAGCCGAACGCGCTAACCACTTGCGCCATCGAGCCCCTCGACTAGTGATGTTTTTAACAAACCACCAATTGTCTACTATGCAATTAAATTATCAAATAAATGAAGAGGCGTACACTTCTTTAATTAATAAAATTGTCATTGATCTAGCTGTCAAATGTCAATTAATATCTCGTTCGAGATGCGCACGCGGTAGCATAAATATATGAAGGCTGCCATCAATTTTTAAGTTACAAGGTCGTTTTTTTGTCGTCGTTATAAATGTATAACAGCTATATTTAAATCTTGCTTTAGCTTTATGTGTTTTTGATTCGCCATAATAGTTAAATAGCATTCTTATTGCACCTGGTTTTTATCGATGTACTAAGGCTATTTATTAATATATGTAAACTTATGTTGAACGTGGATTTATCGGTAGTAATGGCCGGGTTTCGGCCTTTTAGTTCGTCTGTCAAAGAGAGCCTGAGATTACTAAATCTTTTTACGATTATGTGCTTCTGTTCTTTTGTAATTCTTTATATTCTTTATACCCAACAATCCGCACTGGGCCCGCGTGGTAGGTCATGGCCCAAACTCCTTATTCCATCCATAGGGAAGGCATGTGCCCCCTCCACACCCCGCAAAAAATATTAAATCATTCGTATAGTATTATGTCGCTATGGCTACACTCTTTCGTGGTGTGTGTTAAATGCACGGTACTATATATAATAATGTTTACTAGCCTTAGTTTTTGGAGAATAACATAGGAGCTTAACATTATTCTGGTATAAAATGTATCCTCTGTCTCCACACAGGTCATAAACTATATGCGTACCAAATTTCATCCGAATCCGTTCAGTAGTTTTTGCGTGATTAAGTAAAAAACATCAAACATACAAACTTAAAAATGTTCACATAATAATAACTAGTTGTGCCTCGCGGTGTTGCCCGCGGTTTATTTGGGTATTTTTTCCGCATAAAAACGCCTATATGTTAATCCAGGGTGTCAGCTAACTCCATACTAAATTTCATTAAAATCTCTCCAGCCGTTTAGACATGAAGAAGTAACAAACACACACACACACACTCACAAAGTTTCGCTTTTCTATACTATACTAATATTATAAAGCTGCAGAGTTTGTTTGTTTGTTTGAACGCGCTAATATCTGGAACTACTGGTCCGATTTGAATGATTCTTTCAGTGTTGGGTAGTCCATTTATCGAGGAAGGCTATAGGCTATACAATTTAACTTAATCTTTATTTTTCTTATTTTTCTTAATATTATAATGCTGAAAAGTTTGGTTGTTTGTTATGAACGCGGTAATCTCGGGAAATACTGATCTGATATGAAAACTGTTTAAATATTCAATAGTCCATTTATTGAGGGAGACTATAATATAGGCAATATTTTATCTCGGTATTTCCACGGAAACGAGAAAAACGCGGGTGAAACCGCGGGGCACGGCTAGTATAATATAGGTGTGATAGAAGAATTGTAAAAATTTGACGTTTTCTAATTAATCTTTTTTTAAAAATATGTTCACACGAACTTTTTATATGCAAATTGATAATTAATGTAATTTTTTTATCTCATCAAAACAAATTATGATGAGTGCTCTAGTACGTTGAACCATAAAAAAGATTAATCGTACTTAATCCAGCCGTGTTTGATTACGTTCAGCTAATTATAACTCGTTCGTTACAAATAACTGAAATAACTCCGAAAATGGCACTTGAACGCGTTCGGTTTGAGGCCGAATCACATCACTATTCAATCGATTTTAACCAGTACGTACTATATTACACACAAAATTCTAAGTATTCTTTGTACGCGATTAAGACTATATTTAATTTCGAATAATTCGTTTCAGCAGCAATTAAAAAAATATATAAGAAAATATATTGTTTTAAACTTTCATGGTCACTAACATTATAGCTATTAACGGGATTGATACCATGTACCTTGTTTTTTATGAGTCTCCGATATTTCGGCACTGTTGCAAGCGCCATGATCACGGAGTAACTGAAGTAATTGCGGGTAGATGTTATAATAAAAGTGTCGTTCGAGTCATTCCGCGATCTGATACTGTGAGTATTGTGTGCCGAGAACAAATGCGAGTGAATAGTGAGAATGTGACCAGTGGTAGGGGTATCGAACGCAGTAAAAGACGACGTCAGAGGGTAGACCGATATGTCTGCCAATAACATCTACCCGCAATTACTTCAGTTACTCCGTGATCATGGCGCTTGCTACAGTGCCGAAATATCGGAGACTCATAAAAAACAAGGTACATGGTAACAATCCCGTTAATAGATATAATGTTAAAGAAAAATATTATATTTATTTCTTAGGTTTTCACGCACACCACTCATCAAATAAGACAAGTTTCAACGGTATAAATGCACTGATTTATTTATTTACTGACGTTTCGCAGCCGTTTTAGGATGCGTGGTCTGAATAATGATTTTATTTACTTCCCGAATCGAGCAACCTTCGAAAGACTTTTATTGAGCGTTCGGATATTTCACTGGAAGATTTTTAAAATATTTGTTTCTTAGGATTTCACGCACATCACTCATTAAATAAAACACACATTAAATAGTTTTAATGGATTAATGCACGAACTTTATTTATTTATTGACGTTTCGCAGCCTTTTCAGGTCTGCATCGTCAGAATAATGATTTTTTATTTACTTTGTCGAGCTACCTTCGAAAGACTTTTATTGAGCGTTCGGATATTTCATTGGAAGATTTTTAAAACTTTATTGTCTACGAATGAATTTATTAGCTAATTTAATTAATAAAATACTTTATTTAAATCTCTTTTTATAATTTTGGGTTTATTTATTTGACCCTAACTACCGTAAACTTCCACCGGTTCAAAAATTGGAAGACCTTTCTGAGAAGAACCGGCGAAACAAACTCAGAGAGGCTTTCTATCTCCTTCTTATGTTAAATCATGCAAACAAAAATAACTAATACTATCTGCAGGTCTTGCAGTGTGTGTTCGGGGTTGGGTTTTATATGTTGTATAATTTGTTCCCAAGCTGGAAGAGATAGAAGAGAAATATTAGCCAAAAATATGGAATCTATTGAATTCGAAAGTAACGATAAGTTAGAATGAGTATGTGACTCATTGTCTCTAACTTGGACACACATTATTAACTCTATGAATATAATGTCTGCCGTTATCAACTACAATTAACGTTTCACTCACTTATTTGTTACTGTATTCTAAGTAATGTTTTCTAATAAATGAGTAACTGAAATAATCAGTGACCCAAATAAATAAAATAACAGGTAATTTAAATTAAAAACGCGACTATCGTAGAATACTCTGTTGGAACACAGTTAATAACATAAGGTGGGAGAAGTACCAATGAAAATTGATAAGAGAAAGCTACTATGGGTGAAAAAACTACCATAGCAAACTGCCGCGATTAACTACCATTGTGGTAGAAAACTACCCCATAGGTAAAGGGAATCATCATCATCATCAGCTTATTTATGTCCCCACTGCTGGGGCACAGGCCTTCCCTATGGATGGAATAGGGAGATTGGGTCATGACCCACCACGCGGGCCCAGTGCGGATTGGTGGGTGCTAACGACTGCAGATGCAGCCGGGACCAACGGCTTAACGCGCCTTCCGAAGCACGGAGGAGCTCGAGATAGTAATTTTTGGTCACCCATCCAATGACCTACCACTGTAAAAGTTGCTTAAGTTCAACGATCGCAGCCGAACGCATTAACCACTTGCGCCATCCAGATCCTCTAAAAAGGGAATACTGCTATGAAATTTAAGAAACAAAATCTCGCCTTGATCATAAATTTCCACCAAAATGGTGTATTCATACCTCAGTCTGGAGATTCCGTAGTGACGAAAATTTTTTACACTTCTTTATACGTCTAGCCCCGCCGTACCGACCGAAAAGGAACTTAGTATAAGTCGCGGCACGAAACTCTAGCGCTGACCGTTATTGATCAGAAGTAAAAATTATGGTGTCTTGGGGGGAAACTGAGGGCGTTATCTATACTTATAATAAATCTGTAGAGATGTCAATTCTGTACATGAAATATATTTTCAAAATAACTATCAGGGGGTGATTAGTGATCGATACTGATGCTAAAAATGCAATCAGTAAAATTTTTGTCTGTCTGTCTGTCTGTGTGTATGTTCCTTATAGAAACAAAAACTACTCGACGGATTTTAACGAAACTTGGTATAATTATTCTTCATACTCCTGGGCAGATTATAGTATACTTTTCATCACGCTACAATCAATAGGAGCAGAGCAGTGAAGGGAAATGTTGGGAAAACGGGAGAAGTTACTCTGACTACTACTGACGGAAATATTCTACATAAAATTGTCTAAAAAATATTCCGCAACAGCATATGTCTATCTTTTATGGTTGACTCACAATAACACGTGGAACTCCTGATAGCTTAGCAGATCGGAGCATTCTGATTATATTTGATAAGATTTTCAGTTTTTTTTTATTATTATATGAAGAGTCATTTTAGTCTACACTACAGCTCAACACCGAAGCGAAGCGAGGGCGGGACACTAGTTAAACATATTTTTAAGTTTCGGCCACTACGCGAAAGATATTGGTAGGCCGAATCGAGTACGTCCCTATTGCAATCCAGTCAAACACTCAATAGTGATGCGTTATGACCCAAATGTGTATAAATAAACTGAGTCAACTCGCGCGCATCCCAATCATAAAGGTTCAATGATCTATGCTCTGCATGTACCACTTGCAGGGATCTCCTAACCCGTGGACATGGTAACTTTGAAAATACCGCTACTAGGAACAAGGAACATAATAGGGTATTTGACAAGTTTTAGAAAACGATCTCACTTTATTGACTAATGTTTATGGAGTCCGTAAAAAGTGGATATTCATCATTTTGTTGTGTATTTCAGTAAAAATAACCAAATAAAAAACTCCGTTTTCAAGTTGCCGCGAAAACGTTTCTCTGCACAATATGGCGTCTTACTAGTGTGTGCTAGTGTGTGACGTTACACGACTGTTATTAAAACGTCAAACGATACAATGTAATGCCACTTTGTATGTGACGTCATTTTAGGTTCCTCCAATCCCAAGCGTTTTGGGTGACGTGACAATAGATAAGGAAACTATTATCTTTTTCGTGGGTTTTAAGTAAAATTATGTTTTTTTTTTGTTAAAATAGTAAAATCCCCTGCCAATATTCATTATAAACACAGATGCTAACAATTGGCACTTTATTTTTAATACTGTCAAATACCCTATTATAATGATACTAACGCGCCCGACAAACGTCGTCTTGTCCGATAAAAACATTGAAAAGAACAAATTTGTAGATCATCATCATCAGCCTATTAATGTCCCCACTGCTGGGGCACAGTCCTTCTCTATGGATGGAATAGAGAGATAGGGCCATGACCCAACACGCAGGCACAGTGCGGATTGGCGGGTGCTAATGAAGATGCAGCCTGGACCAACGTCTTAACATGCCTTCCGAAGCACGGAGGAACTCGAGATAGAAGATTTTTAGTCGTACATCCAATGACCGACCACTGCAAATGTTGCTTAACTTCAACGATCGCAGCCGAACGCGCTAACCACCTGCACCGTTGAACTCCTCAAAAGAAAATCTCGAAATTTGTAGATAAGCAACATAAACGGCTGTATCTTTTATCCTGTTAACTTAGAAATTTGATTTTTCTCAGCTTCAAGGGACTCTAGACCTAAGTACATGTAATATATGGATTAAATTTCAAGTCGATAACTCCACGCGTCCTTGAGATTGACAGACAGACAGGCAGACAACTGTGATCCTATAATGGTTCCATTTTTCTCATTTTTAGATACAATAACCTTAAAAATAAAAATAACTTGATTGCAGTGCCTAGAGTTGAGAATTTACATATTAGAAAACTGAAAAAAAGATAGGTGAAATCGGTGACATTTTGAGTTATGGCGTGACCGAGACAAAGAATTCATTTAATATATATATATGCATATATATATATATATATCTTTTAGATTTAAATCAAGCAGATTAATGCTTAAAATTAAAATATAATAGACATTTACTTAATTTTTGCTATGAGTAGTCGTCTATTCCATACTCCGAGTTCAGCTAAGGAATTCACCTACCTATAAATCAAATGAACTTGAAAATAATAGCATCTGATAAGAAAAGTTAAAAATTATAAATGAAAGGCAAGAAATATGACGTTCTTCAATGTCTGTTTAAGTCATATATTTCTTTAACGATCAAACGGATCTTTTGCAATCCGTATAATATTTTAAATGTTATAAGAACACAGTTTCGCAATATTCTAAGTAACATTTTAATAATAAACATTTTATGTTAATATTTCATTCATTCGGCATTCTTTTCGCGGTTATTCACAAAGTTTGTGAATTTATGAACTATGTTTATAGTTTAAAATATGCATAATTACTACATGTCATGGGATGCCTTCGAGTTGATCGCATAACTGTTGCTTGATAGGATTTCATTTGAATATATTATTTTAAAGAACCTCCTTATGTATCTGGAAACAAAACAAAAACTGTACTCAGTTACTTGGAAAATGTTCATCAACCATTGTTATGTGGTTCAAAATAATACAGTAACATTTATTTTTCCATACAAATTTCAGCAATTTACCCTAATACCGTAGTCTCAGTATCGTCGGTTGTTCGGGGGACTTTTTGTACGCGGGATTTTTAATACCTCATGGGCGTTATGATAGCCATACACACTACGAGAAATCGTTACGATCAGACTGTACAAATCGAACGGAACAGTTTATCGTACGTGGCGTACGTATAGGAAACCGTTCGAACTGTACAGTCTGATCGTAACGATTTCTCGTGGTGTATATGGCTACCATTACTCCATACAGTGAATGAATGAATACTAATGATAGTGTTACACCACCTAATGACAGTGACAAAACTGTGGAATATGTTGTCGCCAGCAGTGTTTCCGGACCAATACGACCCAAGAACCTTCAAAAAAAGAGCGTACTTCTTCCTTAAAGGCCGGCATCGCATTTGTGATACTCCTGGTGTTGCAAGTGTCCATGGGCGACGGTGATCACTTACCATCAGGTGAGCCGTCTGCTCGTATGCCACCTATAACATAAAAAAAAAACACCGATAGACTGGACATGATAAAAGTACGCGAGAGACCCTTAAAAAAATAGAACTATTTAATCAAGGCGGCGCACACAGCGACTTTAATCCGGAAATTCAAAAAGACAGACCCATTAATGTCTTCAAAGCACTTCTCCAATTTTTTCTTAAACTTCATGTTGATTACAATCTTAGATTAAAACAAAAGGGAAGTACGGTACGCTAATACTAGCATCAAATAAAATATGTTCCACTCAGCTACATAAGCAACTCCCACACACGCAAACGTCTGTATATGAACATTCAGTCGAGCGAGTGAGACAGAAATGTTTACTTCAACGCAGCGAGAGCGAAACGGCGAGTCCGCTCACGAGTCCGTACGGCTGAGCTGTATTGTTGTCCTTTTCTTGATAACAATATGGCGATTATAAATAACATTCACGACAAACGGTGATTTTTGAGAAAAAAAAGAAATGATGTGGTGTCGTGGGACACCAGGTAGGAACGAAGTTCCTTCGGCTAATGTAGAATCGACACAAATTGCAAACTCGCTTGTGTATGCGACTGTCGCGCCTGCGCACGTCTCATTTGACGGTTTTATTCCACGCACTTTTTTCCACGGATTTTTTCTTACGGTTTTACTGTCACATTTTTTCAGTTCGGTCGCGCAGCAAAATCCCTATCCCCTCCAAGCCTGCCGTAAGGAACTTCGTTCCAAAAATGTTTTTACAGTTTACAGTTGCCGAGGCATTTGTTATTTGATTTTGAACTATTTGTGTTCCTTATAAGAGCATCGAAGGCATTGTTTTATCTTTATAACACAGAATATACGCAATATTGTTATATTGAGTGCACATGCAGCGTGTTTGAATGTCCAATTGTGACTAAAGCTATTAGTGGTCATGCACCACAATTTAAGCGGACCACTTTTGAGCCGCGAGTGCCGGCTATCTATCTTCCCTTTTTAGGTTTTAATCTAAGATTACAACACAAATATTTACTTCCATAGCATGCGATTTACGATGTTTTCTGGGGACAAATGTTGGTACATTTTTTTTCACGATTTAGGGACTTTTCCTCCGTCGATAAAAGTCTTTAGGTTAATAAACAAGAATGTCGCATCCAAGCATTCTCTCATCATGTATGCACATCGTTGGAGGAATCAAATATTTGTATCGTATTGGGATTGGCCCTCTCTCCCCTAAGCATGCAATAAGAACTTTATAAATCCTATATCCTCGAATTAGAAAACATTTGCGAATTCTTGTACATCATTAACTTGTAATTTACATAATATAAAAGTTAAAAAAATAGTACAAATATTTCAAACCGTTATCTACGCCGATTTGGCTAATTCTTTTAGGTATTTTCGTAACTATAAACTTACATAAGCTCCTCTACTTTGAAACCTGACATGTCCTTGTTAACTTATAGGCGCACTTCATAAAAATTTGGACATACCGAACTCATTTTCATTCATTCGTACCAAATAACTGGCTAAATGACTGTATTTTTATTTTGTAAATTTAACTGGGAGATGTTTAAAGCTAAAGAAAATTGTATTAGTAATATCCACGCGGGTCAGGCAGCAGACGGGTCTCAAACCCGGACCCATCGCTATTTGGGCGAGGGCACTGAGCATTATACTACCGCTGCCCTCAGTAGCATATGCCCGGAAGCGAAGAGAGCGGGTTCGAGTCCCGTCTGCTGCCTGGTCAACATGGATTTTTTTCTAGTAAAATTTTCTAATTATATTTTTACATGAATAAATTTTAAATAAAATATGAGTGTGTTTTCATTCCGTCATTAATATCAATTAAAGTAGGTGCCTAATTAAGTCAAATTAATGTTTTAATAGTTTAAATCTAAGGTCGTATACAGAAAGAAAGCCGAAAGCCGATCGGCGCTTATCGGCGCCGATCCTTCCTACATAAAGGAAGCCGATTAAAGCAGATCAAGCAAAATGTCGGACTCATCGGACGATGATTTGGTTTTGTTAGAAAATGTTTATTTAAAAATGCGAAAAACAGCTATACATCCTATAAATAGAGAAAAAAAAACGTTTCGGAGAATACCATCATTTATTTGTAAAAAAAATGAAATTTGATGAACAAAGATTTTATACATATACAAGAATGATTCAAGAAACATTTTATTACATTTTGGATTTAGTGAAAAACCGTTTGATGAAAAATTGGTGCAATTGGCATAAACAACCAATCCTTCCAGAAGAAAGACTTGTTGTCACCATTCGGTAAGTACGAAACAAATAATTTTAGCGCTTAGTTAATAAAAGATAAAGTTATTAGATTTATAAAAAGATTATAACTTAGATTGATTTAATCTAAGGATAATAATTCAAATACAAATTATTTATTATTCGGACCAGCGCGTGTCGGCGCTTATCGGCGCCTATAGGCGACGATCAGCGCCGATCGGCGCCGGTCCATAGAAAAAGGATCAGCGTCAATAGGCGCCGATAAGCGCCGATCGGCGCTGATCGGCGACGATCGGCTTTCGGCTTTCTTTCTGTATACGGCCTTTCTATGGACCGGCGCCGATCGGCGCCGATAAGCGCCGACACGCGCTGGTCCGAATAATAAAAATAATTTGTATTTGAATTATTATCCTTAGATTAAATCAATCTAAGTTATAATCTTTTTATAGAAAATATTACTTGATTTTTTCTTTTGATTTAAACATCTACCAGTTAAATGCTTAAAAAATCCAAAAATACAGTTTTAACAGTGTTTTATCTTTATATATATAATTCTTCTGTGAGTGTGTATGTCACTGAACTTCTCTTAAACGACTGGACCGATTTTGATGAAATTTTTTGTGTGTGTTCAAGGGGATCGGAGAATGGTTTAGATCATATTCACAATTTTGTCCGCTGGACAACCCCTATTTTTTTAGGGCGGTACGTAGTTCGCTGGGTCAGCTAGTATGTATATAAAACTCAAAAGTGACTGACTGACATAGTGATCTATCAACGCACAGCTCAAACCACTGGACAGATCGGGCTGAAATTTGGCATGCAGGTAGATGTTATGGCGTAGGCATCCGTTAAGAAAGGATTTTGATCAATTCTACCCCCAATGGGATAAAATAGGGAACACCGAAGTGAAGCGATGGCGGGCCGCTAGTCGACAATATATGCCATAATTTTGTTGTAATTGATCGTAAAATTGCAAATGATAATTGACATGGTTGATTGAGACTTTTGTTTGTTTTGCTTAAACGGAAGATAGCTACCTCAAATTTTTAATAGAATGCGGGTACTGTGGCTGATTTAACAACAAAAAAAATGGGTGCGTGTACTTATGTAAGCGCGTGAGAAGTTATCCTTCTTTGGCATCGTTTAATTAGTTTTTAATTGCATGCAAATAATTAATTACAATAAATTAATTAAAAAGTCTGGAAAAGGACACAGTCAATAAAGTTCAGTTTTAATTTGAAAAAATAAATAAATAATCAAAATATTCAATTAAAATCGCTACTGAATATAATTTATTAGAACATATGTGATTTGCACTTGTATGAAACTCAAACACGTATTCCGAATATACAAACTAGAAACATGTGGATAAATATTATAAATATGAATACCTATAACTGTTACTTTATTACAATAATAACATAAAAGTAACATTGAAAAATAAAGATGTGGTTTTTGGTTCTACTACA
The DNA here is from genome assembly GCA_902850365.2 of Chilo suppressalis. Taxonomy (NCBI): domain Eukaryota; kingdom Metazoa; phylum Arthropoda; class Insecta; order Lepidoptera; family Crambidae; genus Chilo; species Chilo suppressalis. The sequence goes on along the minus strand of OU963913.1, from coordinate 20,838,839 downwards.
CCAATGGTCAAGAGATGGCGCTGTAGTCTCCTGAATCGCGCTTTGGTTCCGTTGTTCCAGATTAATAAATACTTTTGATAGGCCTTCATAATGCAGTCGTTAGCACCCACTAAATAGAGATACTATTTCTATTTTGTTGCTAGATTTTCTTAATGTGCGGTAAACACAAAAGTAACAGCATGAAGTTGGTCAACCAACTTCATGCTGTTAAAATTTTGTGTTACAGTGATGCGCGTGCATCTTAAAATTTCACTCTCATCTGTTTTTCATAACGCGCCTAAAGAAGTATAACTTCAATAATTATTACAAATAATAAAAATAAAGAAGACATCTTTATATAGAATGATTATTTCGACTTTTCCGATCTTAAAATATTATACTACGCCGGTTTTTGTCCCATGTTGACATTTAATTTGAAATTGATTGGTTGTCGATCGGCGGTAAGCGAGTGTGTAGTTTCCATGGTTTTATCGCTAGTCTATAAGCGACTGTGCGAGTATAACGAGCGAGTTCTCGTACCACTTGCTCGCGGTGACAGACCTGAGTAATAGTGCACGCACTTTGACGGCCCAGCGTGGTCACTGAGTGAGCAATGTGTGCATTGCTAAACGAGTATTATCTTTGATAGCTCTTGTCGCTCAGCGATAAACTAGTTTAACGAGTCAGAGATCAACTATTTTTTTTTATTTAAACACACACCAATTAGCCTAGCCCCAAAGTAAGCACTATAAGGCTTGTGTTATGGGATACTAGGGTAACGGATAGAATATATATACTGTACATATATAACTATATTTATATAGAATTACATACCTATTATATACTATTATTATATGTGTATCTCTTTTGTTTACACGGAATGTATACCTCTTGTACGTTTCTTGAGCGAAAAAATAGTCGATAGTTAGTCGCTTCCTCGCCGGCTTTTTTTGAGTGTGTATGCTGGAAGACCTTTACAGCTTCACCGGGTTTGGGGACGGCGAGATCCTAAGGGGAGCTCAAGCCCAGAATTGGCGAGTGCCTCTAGAGGTATACCAGGCGGATGGCATCTTCTCACGGGGGGAGTCTCCTCTCCGTCTGGAGCCTCTAGACCACTCGAACCTGAGGGAGTCGGCTGAACTAGTGGAGGCCTAGGACGTCGGCTCTAGTAAGCCATTGTCGTGGCTTGTTTTATCTTAAAATGTCCCAATATGAAATTAAAATCAAACTATTTTTTAAGGCTTGCCGTCCACGTGTCTGAACATGTTATGAAAATTTCGCTTTTCACCGCATCTCAGAGGCCATTGACCTTAGCACTGGCCAAGATCTGGGTCAGATTTTGCGATGATCGGTCGGTATGTACTAGATTATATCACGAGGTCACCGACCTTGTGGAAAGTTACATCGGGCTCCCTAGATGGCAGCACTGGCCGCCAAAAATGGCTGCTCAACCGAAAACGGTAATGGAGTGAGTCTGGTAGTTTTTTTTTCATAGCATGGCCATGATTCAAATATGGCGGCTCGAAGACCGGTGGTGTAAGAAAAATAAAAGTTAATACACCCATAGTAAAGTACGACGTAAACAATTACGCTAAGTACGTTTACGTCGTGAATATTGAATGACTTACCTGAGAAACTTGAAAATCGTGCGAATAAAAATATGAGATCTTGGGGGGGGGTGGGGGGTGATCAATCCTAAACAAGACTTTGAAAATGTGCTTAGTACCTACATAATTTCATCAAGACCAAAACACTACAGCCATCTAGACTTATTACGTAATATTTAATATTTATTATTACCGTGCCCGGGCCTCTGATGAGCTTAGTCCGCCTCTGAGTAAACTGCATCCCCATACAAAAACATTGATTTATATCGTTTGAAAAATATCCTATAACGGCGCAATTTTATAAATAACATACCCATTGAGAATGATTATTTTCGGAAAAGTTTTTCTGTGTTATGTCAATAATTACGCAATTATGAAACTTTAAATGCCATATATTGATTCAAATAAAATTACTTTTAGGATTCACGTAGGTACTTTAAAAGGATAATATATTAAATTAAATCTAAAGAAAATATAACTAGAAAAATCCACGCGGACCAGGCAGCAGACGGGACTCGAACCCGCACCCTTCGCTATCCGGGCGAATGCACTGACCAATTATGCTACCGCGGCCCTGATGGCCGCGTCGAAATTCTTCTAGCCATTCTTAAGCTGCAAGGCAGCGCCATCTCTTCGCATTGTAGGTAACCCATAATGTCAAATGAATACTTTTACAAGTATTAAACATTTGAAAGAAGAAATAGCAATTGTAGCTATATTTTTTATTTTTTAAGCATGTAAAAGCTTGGTGTTTTTTAAAGAAAATTTTACTAGAAAAGAATCCACGCGGACCAATCAGCAGACGGGCAGATTTAAATCATCATCATCATCAGCCTATTAATGTCCCCACTGCTGGAGCACAGGCCTTCCCTATGGATGGTATAGGGAGGTTGGGCTATGACTCACCACCCGGGCCCAGTGCGGATTGGAGGGTGCTAACGACTGCAGATGCAGCCGGGACTAACGGCTTAGCGTGCCCTCCGAAGCACGGAGAAACTCGAGATAGTAATTTTTGGTCACCCATCCAATGACTTGACTGAACTTCAACGATCGTAGCCGAACCCGCTAACCACTTGCGCCATCGAGCACCTCAAATGTTAAATGCTTAAAAATTTAAATATAACTAAGAGTCTAGTTGGTATCTAAGTACAGACGAAATAAATATTGTTGTCAGTCCAAATTTAATTATTTTCACATTGGATAACAACATAATTATTATCCAATCTTTGATCTACACATAACAAAGAAAATCATAGATTCTCTCTTCATTGCAAAACTTTACTAATCAACAATAGTCCAGTATTACACGCATTATCCAATTGGTTCGGGCAACGGCCGGGCATAAATCTCAATGGCCCCGACAGATGAGCCCGTTCTCATAGGCCCCGCGCCGGGACGATGCAACTGACCCTACCATAGATCATGTGAACTAGCGGTTCCCAAACTTTGTTGTAGTGAAGACCACTCTCCGCATTTTTGAGTTTTTGTATTGCCCCGTGAATGTCAAATATTTTCCAATGTGTCGTTGACCACAACGAGAAAATAAAAGTTTTGTAGTTGTGACAGTATTTATAAAAAAAACTTTGGTATCTCAGAGAATATTGATATAAAGTATTATATTTATACTAGTAAACCAGTGAACCAAATGTTCACCAAAACCTGATTTAAAAAAAAATAAAAAAATGTATTTAATTAATTGAGAACTTCGGAGATTTTGTGGGGTTTCGTTTGAAATTCGTGATTTCTCGAAAACCGGAAGTGCTACGTTACTCAAATCCGGTTTGTAGTCTTATCAGACTATTCTTAACTTATAACTTAAATATTCTCTTTATCTATCTCTTACGGTTTGGCCGCTGAAACAGCACCACAGACAGACAGACGGACGGACTTGTCTAATAGATAAGAGATTATATTGGGGAAATTTTCACAAAATGTAATTTGATGGTAAGGCCTAATAAAAATAAAAATAATTCATTTATTGTGGAGCATAGGTACAATAATGGGGTGTTACATCAGTACATACAGTTCAGCTATGTCCTGCCATAAGGCGTACAATTACACAATAACATTAGACGTCACAATTTAAATCAATATTATTATAAATCTCAATTAAGTTTATTTCCATATCGTTTTATTCACTTCATATAAATTGTCAATACCAAGTCTATGTCACAATATTAGTAAAAAAAAATGTCAAGTGGTACCCAGAATGTCATTGTTAAATTTCTTTGTCAGATAAAAAATCCTGAATTGGTTAGTAGCATTTGTCAACTAAGAAATTCTTTAACAATTGCTTGAAACTGAAGACAAAAATAAACATTGTAAGGAAAGTATTTCTTCATTTTGTACCTATAAGTTAAGGAGTGAAAAAAACTCAATGAAAATCCAATTTTTATTATCAAATTATGGTAGCACACAAAATCAACGAGCATAAGAAATGCGTAGGATTCTGGATTCTGCCTTTTTATGGTTAAAATGAAGAGCTACAATTCCTATTCTGCAAACAAAAGACTTGTCGTCCTTTGATTAATATTCTCTTATTATGTAACCCCTTTTCTACGTAGATAAACTGCTCACAAGTGGAATCTCAATAATTTGCCAAATAATAAAAAGAAATTTCTAGCTATCCCCTAACAGCGATAAATTTATAGTTTGCTGACATCTAGTAGTGTTTTTATGAACTATGTACGATGGCCATAATAACTTGGAAATGACATCTAATACTAGTTTAGAAACAAGAAACCGAACTACGTAGTTTTGGTAATCCTAGCAAAATCGATATGTATAAAATACAATTGTGTCGTCTTGTGCAATAATGTTTATTTTCTTCCAGATACCTATTTTTTATTAGTGTATTGAGTGACCCCCTCCAAAATTTCAGGCTGCGACCGCGCCTGTGTAGCCCCTGGAGTCTTTAAGTATATACCAGTTTGAGTATCAATGCTGTAAATAATACTCTCTATTGGCTATACTGAAACCCTTGCGGCTTAACAATATCCGTTATATGTAAGGTATTTAGTTTAAGTATAGTTATGTTTTTATTTTATTTAAGCATTTAACTGCTAGATGTTTAAATCTAAGGAAAAGATTTACTTGAAAAAAATCCACGCGGACCAGGCTGCAGACGGGACTCGAACCCGCACCCTTCGCAATTCGGGCGAATGCACTGACCATTTATGCTACCACGGCCCTGATGGCAGCTTCGAAATTTTCCTAGCCTTAAGCTGCAAGGCAACGCCATCTCCTCGCATTGTAGGTAACCCACAATGTCAAATGAATACTTTTTCAAGTATTAAACATTTGAAAGAAGAAATAACAATTATAGTTGTTATTAATTATGGTCCGCGTGGATTTTTTTCTAGTAAAACTTTGCTATTTCTTAAATAAAATTAGTTTTTACGGGTTAATGCACGAAACGTCAATAAATAAATAAAGTTTCGTGCATTAACCCGTAAAAACTAGTTTTATTTAATGAGTGATGTGCGTGAAAACCTAAGAAACAAATATTTTGCTATTTCTTCTTTCAAATGTTTAATACTTGAAAAAGTATTCATTTGACATTGTGGGTTACCTACAATGCGAGGAAATGGCACTGCCTGGCAGCTTAAGGCTAGGAAAATTTCGACGCGGCCATCAGGGCCGTGGTAGCATAATTGGTCAGTGCATTCGCCCGAATTGCGAAGGGTGCGGGTTCGAGTCCCGTCCGCTGCCTAGTCCGCGTGGATTTTTTTCTAGTAAAACTTTTCCTTAAGTATAGTTGTTATTCTTTTTGTACTTAACCGAAATTTGGAATTAAGATCGTTGGCTTTTAGATAATACACCATCTGCAAAATATCCCAAATGTTTGCACAACCCATGCACAAGTTAATCACCGATTTTTAGTGGTCATTTGACTAAAAATTTCCTCTGAAAATTAGAATCTTACAAAGTTTAACTTATTTGTTTTTTAGGTTTTCACGCACATCACTTATTAAACAAAAACTAATTTTAACGGGTTAATGCACGAAATTTATTTATTTATTGACGTTTCGTAGCCTTTTCTTTTAATTTATCGTATTTACGTATTTTTTAAATTACGTAAATACCACGTGTCTCCAATTTGGCCCTTTTATAATTTATATATATTTTTTTTCTTTCTTATTAATAACAAAATTTTCTTTACAACATTGTTGCGAATCTAATTGGAGACACAAAAGGATAAGACTTCATTAATAAATAAAGCTTTTTGTTTAAAAAATATTTCATACTCGCACTGTTCTAAAAACATTTCAACGTCATAAGTAACCTAGTTCATCATCATCATCATCAGCCTATTAATGTCCCCACTGCTGGGGCACAGGCTTCCCTATGGATGGAATAGGGAGATAACCTAGTTGTCCAGTTTAATTGAAGGATTTTTTTTATCAAATAACAATTTTAGAAAATTCATAGCAAAAAAACAAGATATATAATATTTATAATTTTATTTTTTTAAGCATGTAACTGCTTGATGTTTAAATCTAAAGAAAATATAACTAGAAAAAATTCCACGCGGACCAGGCGGAAAATATAACTAGAAAAAATTAAGATATAAACTAGAATTTTTTCTAGTTATATTTTCTTAGGATATATAATATTTTAATCGCTTCTTTAATAACAAGACACGTGCTCAAAAACAAATGAGGTGTAGAAGTAGCTATAGCAAATAAAAAAAACTTAACTCAGCTTCCAAATAGGTGGTCCCAATTATCCCATTGCATAGTTTTATTATCTACCACTCCATACCACAGACGAGAAATAAAAGAATACAACTACTCCGTTAAAAAGAACAAATCGGCGGCGACCACAAGTTCTACATGCATTGCTGTTTTACGGAGCTTACCATCGTGGAGCTTGTATACTTCTCGCTCTATGTAAACTGAACGTACGGTTGTTTTGTGTCAGCTGGAGGTTCGCGGTATGCAGACAGGTGCGCGCGCGCGCAGGGTTACATAGAAGCGCGCGGCACGCGGTGCCCCGGGCATTTCCGACCTTTTTTCTCTCATTTACCTTCACAGTAAAATACAGAAGACAGCAAACTATGTGTAGACATTTTAAATATGACTTAACATTGAATTGACTGAGCTTGAATGACAACTAAATAAATTGACATTTTAAATAATATATTTAACATTTTAAATAATATATTAATTGGCTATTATTAATTGAATTGAAATTATATAACTTAACACAAAAATTTGATGATGGGTAGGCTTAAAACCAGTTGCGCTGTGCCTATTCCTATTTCCTATTCATATTTATTAGTTATACCTATATAATGTTATAATAAGATATGGAAATAAACCACTTGTATTTGTATTTGTTGGTAACATTTTTTCTTCAAAGATACGTTTTTTTTTTGCGTAAAAATGGAATTATGTGATTAGGTACTGTGGCGTTATTTACAGTTGCATCATAAATGAAACGAGGAATATTTATATTTCTATTTACATGATCTATACATTTAATAAAATGGTAGGAAAGTCAAAACTGTACATTGAATATTTTTTTAGATACTTATATTTTTCAAGAATACTTGGGGTGTGATCTACATTCGACACCGAAGCCAAAAATATAGTTTTTAGATTTTTTGTCTGTATGTATGTCTGAGATAAACTCAAAAAGTACTGCAATGACTTACTTCAAATTTGGTACGAATAATATTAAGAAGTTGCGTCAACATATAGGCTACATATTATCACGCTATCACCTACAGGGAACGAGCAGTGAACCTTTATTTCTAACTAACTCCACGCGTACGAAGTCGCGGGCGGCCGCTAGTCTTTAATAATGGTCTTATTGAATCGCAAGACTTTGCATCTGATGGAAAAAATACTTGTTTTTTTATATCAAAAATATAAATTATGGCAACCAAAATGGTGGAAAAAAATATTAAGTGCTAAATTCAATTCCAATTTTAACCTACTTCAAAAAGAGAAGGTTCTCAATACGGTCTGCATGTTTTATTTATGTATGTACACCGATTACTCTGTGATTTCTAATCCGAATTGCATGATTCCTTATTAGTTTGATGCGGAATAATTGCCATTTGGTCTAATTAATAATTAATCTTTAAAATATACGCTAGTTCGGTCAATTGAACGTGAGAACTTAATTGTAGTGTTAACTACTTCACAGAAGCTTATCGAGAAAGCTGACTCGATACATTTCCTGCCAAAAACTCCAAGAAAAATTAGAATGCGTCACACCCACATTCTAATTTAAAAAAAAAGAACAAAAGAAAATTGAGGACTAGGCTGTATGGGCATTGTTCCTTTTTCTTTCCCTAAATAGGGAGAACGTTAAAAAAACAAACGTCAAAAAGTTGACATACTGTCCTCTCTTAACTGGCCTAGGGCAGACGGATTTAGCCGCGCCCATTCATGTCACACTCGCACCCAGACACTTTTTGTCACGAAAAAGGACAAACAATATTTTTTTGTAATACCAATACATTGGATCATGTAACACCACCAATGTTTGGACAAATGTTTGCGTTGACATTCCACTAGAAAAAATATTCAGTTTATCGTTTTGTGTAATGCTATGATAAGTTTTTTTCTAGTTTAAAAATTGATATCTCGACCGTTGAAAGGCAAACTATAAATAAAAATAAAAGATCTAGTTATCAAGTTACATAGAATACGCATAACAATTATTCAATGCAGACTAGGAAAAAATACGAATCGATAGAAAATTACCTACTTAGAGTTACAAAGCACAATGCCACTAAATACAAAAGCGGTAATAAGCTGCTAATTGACATTAATAAACACGATTATTATATAATACATGATTTATTTTTAAACTTACTCATCACGATTATTTATTGATATTGTTTAAGAAAATGTGAATTTAATAATAAAACACATTCCTTTAAAGGTATTTACTACAAAATTCTCATTCTTACTATTCAGCGATAAAAATTTAAAGTGCCAATTTGCATTGAATTAAATAAATCATTTATAACAGCAACGAATTTATATTTTTCGTTTACCACAAGCTGAAACTAGGTGGCGTTGTCCCCCGTCTGTATCACGCAAGCGTTCTACAATCTCCGTACTTTAAGATGTCTCGGTATTGTATCGACGGTACTCTGGTTTCCCTTCAAAACGCATAAATCTTTCGCCTTTTACTAAAGATTTCCGTGGAGGGGAACACTCAAATGAGTCTTACTGAATTTTTTGTAGCTTTACTTTCGGGTAGAGCTTAATAATAAAAAAAAACAAAATAAAATATAATGACGTAATACTTATTCCCAGTACATTAAAGAAAATACAATTCGCAAGTCACAAACAAATCTACAAAAACAGTGTTTGCGATATCGCGTTTTGAATACAACTAGTTTTTACGGGTTAATGCACGAAACTTTATTTATTTATTGACGTTTCGTAGCCTATAAAGGCTATAAATATATGAAACGTCAATAAATAAATAAAGTATCGTGCATTAACCCGTAAAAACTAGTTTTATTTAATGAGTGATGTGCGTGAAAACCTAAGAAACAAATATATTATCGCGTTTTGAAGTTTTAAAAAATCATAGAAGCGAAACTACTTGTACAAATGTTTAAAATGATACCTTGATTTAAACGTACATTATCCTTCTTTGTGTTGAGTAAGTTTTGTTAGTGTATCAATAGTAGTTTTTATTTTAAAAGTACTTTTATGCGACTGGGTAAAGAGAATATAAGCAGTTCAAATAAGCAGTTCAAATGGCACATGTTAAAATTACAACTAGTATCATTTTAAAATAATTTAGCTGAAAAATAACATATTAAATAAAAATGAACAGGCCAGAGGGTATTATTTTAAATAAAACTTCAAACTTGTATTAATCCAAACGGGCAATAGGGTATTAACTTAATACTGTTTAGAATACTCACAACTCACAATCATAAATTGTGCCTAGAAATTGACGACATGTGTTGCTATAATTCAAAAACTATTTCGAATTAAAATACAATTAACAAATTATCTTACCAGTTTATAGAGAAAAAAATGTAGTTTTCGAAACGCAAATAAAAAGAAAATGGTTTTGCCGACTTAATACCCTATTGTTTGTGACGTGCGAATTTATGTTCGAAATAATATTACATTATTTTCCATAAATAGTGATGAGCACTCGCTTAATACTAGAAATAAAAATGAATTAGCTGTACCAATTACAAGGCTCCACAAATCAATTATTTATTTAAAGATCTTTGTGTACGTGTCTACAATAATGTCCCTAGCATTATCCAAAAAATAAGACTCAATAAATTTGAAGCTACAATTAAAGACGAAGCTACATTGTACTATTAAAAAAATATCTTTTTAATAAAGCCTATTATAAGATGTCTGATTCTATTTAGGATAAAAATGCTTAGGTTTAAACTGTTCCAAACGTACCGGCAGGCTTTTTCTATAACTATTATGAAGATGATATGAATTTGTATAGACACCGTAACAATGTAATATGTATCTTATAAATATTGTTACATTATTATTTAACGCTGTGAAGTTTTATACGTCAGTTTTTCTCCACAGCTAAAAAATGTCCTTAACTGATGGTGGGGGAACAGAAATGGACGATTGAAAAAGTTGTATTGACTTCCGAAATTCTAACTTAGGTTGCCGACTATAGCGAAAATGTAAAAAAAACTAATTTCTACATTAATTTTTAGCAAAAGAAGCAAGCCAGCCACCATAATCAGCTAAATAAACATTTCTCTTTCCGCCTATCTATGGTCTATTCTCGATTGTCACAAAAAGGGCGGCGTATACCTGACAGACAGACAGACGAACATTCTTAGTGGTCGTAAATCACACGGGGACCTGTTATGCGAGGTCTTTAAAAGGCAGATTTCTAAGTTTATGGTTTCACTACAATACTTTTTTGTGTAAAGTAAAAGCAGTTGTATTGAATTTTATTTATATTATGTCGTTGGGTGATTTGATAAATCAAATTTTCGCGAAAGTCCCAGGGATTTTGCAAAAAACCAGATAACGAGACAATAACGATTATATTTCGCAATCTTACTAAAATCATTTAGGTTTTGGTATTGACTCCCTGCTCCGGAGGAGCTCGATGGTGCAAGTGGTTATCGCGTTCGGCTGCGATCCTTGAACTTAAGCAACTTTCGCAGTGGTCGGTCATTGGATGGGTGACAAAAAATTACTATCTCGAGCTCCTCCGTGCTTCGGAAGGTACGTCAAGCCGTTAGACCCGGCTGCATCTGCAGTCGTTAGCACCCACCAATCCGCACTGGGCCCGCGTGGTGGGTCATGGCCCAATCTCCCTATTCAAAGCATAGGGAAGGCCTGTGCCCCAGCCGTGGGGACATTAATAGGCTGATGATGACGATGATTGACTCCCTTGTAATCATTAAAATACGCGGTAAAAATGAGCTTTGGTGGCTGTATCCTTTGATGGTTGCGTTGACTTGGAATTATGTTTTTTTCACTGCTCGAAAGGGGGCGGGGGGAGAGAGAAACATTTTATTGATAACTAGTGGCCCGCCCTCGCTTCGCTTCGGTGTAGAGCTGAAGTATAGCTTTTGTTCTCAGGCTTGTATTATACGCAATGACATTCTTCGTATACCTAATTACAATAGGCAAGCGCCGCCAAGCCCCCCGCCCGGTAGCATCGGAACCGCTATGTCCCTGCATTTTAAAATCTGTAATATCTTCGAAAATATTCATTAAAATTACATGCTTTAAAGGGCCAAATTGATATGTATTTAATACACAATGTATTTAAGGTACTTAATTGGTTAAGGATGAATGTTATATTGCTGAAAAACGCTTCGTAAATAAGCTAATATTTCTCGTAAAAAGTATAGAATAAAAAATGGTTATTGTGGATTATCCCTAAGAAATAGACATATACCATGGCGGACTTTTTTGTAGACCTTTTTAAGGTGTACAATACTGTAGTACATTATTTTGATCTATCTCGTAGAGTTCAGCTAGCGTTTGCAATGTAAGCGCAAAAATAGTGTTTATTTACGACCTTACATTAAAAACCTCTAAAATTATCAGTGTTTCTCTACTACATTATGCATGTATTATACATATAAACCTTTCTCTTGAATCACTCTATCTATTAAGAAAAACCGCATCAAAATCCGTTTCGTCAAAGAGACATAGGGACAGACAGCGAGAAGCGACCTTGCTTTAACTATGTACTAACTGACCCAGCGAACTTCGTACCGCCCTAAAAAAATAGGGGTTGTCCAGAGGACAAAATTGTGAATCCAAACCATTCCCAGATCCCCTTGAACACACACAAAAAATTTCATCAAAATCGGTCCAGTCGTTTAAGAGAAGTTCAGTGACATACACACTCACAGAAGAATTATATATATAAAGATAATGCGATTCAACTAAGAATAGGATCGACTGGGCGCCATTTTGTGATGTCAAAGCTGTCAATTGAAAAAAAAGGTAGAGTGAGCAATAACAGTTTTTCTTCGATAAAACTTATTTACTAAGATTGAGTGAGAAAAAACATCAGATTTTATTAATAAGATTTATTTACTAACATTGAGAAAAAAAACACCGATTTTTAATAACATTTATGACTGTGTGAGTAAAAATTTTAATCGGAATCTAGCTCTTCAATTCCGCTCAGCTCTGCATAACTACCGGAGTTGTCATCGTCGTCATGTTTGTTTACAAATGTTTAATGTTTTTTTTATTCTAGAATTAGCCGAGTGCTAAAAAAGAGTTCCAAGATTTTTTGCAAACCGTACTTTTCAAGCGTCATTTGACAGATGGAGGTCATTGGCTTTCCTATTCTTATTTGAATGAATCGCATTATAGTGAAGGATTGCTGACGTATATTTGTGATTCTACTAACTTTGGATTTGATAAGTTATTGTTAAGCCTAGCTTTATTAATGCCTCGAGGCATTATCCAACAGAACTGACCTACCACACGCCTCCTGTTACCTATTACAAGGGATTCAAATTCAATCGCCGTTATTTTTAACGTGTCTCAAGAATGTGTGCGAGCGAGAAAACAAATCGAACTATTAGCGGATTGGAAAGAGATGGAGATATAAACAGAACAGTTTTCCATGGTTACAGCTTAATTCTGATTTATAGCCGATGTCCATCTAATAAGTTTGTATATTTATTTTTGGTAGACTTTGAAACGGCGCGTCAATGTACCGTCTCAGAATAACAGGCCTTCCCTATGGATGGGATAGGGAGATCGGGCCATGACCCACCACGCGGGCCCAGTGCGGATTGGCGGGTGCTAACGCCTGTAGATGCAGCCGGGACCGACGGCTTCCGAAGCACGGAAGCACGGAGGATTTCGAGATAGTAAATTTTTGGCCACCCTTCCAATGACCGACCACTGTGAAAGTTGCTTAACCTCAACCTCAGCCGAATGCGCTAACCACCTGCTCCATCGAGCTCCTCAGTCTTACCTTATTCCCTGTTTATTAGTAAGGGGGCACGAGATTAAGGAATGTTTAGTAACAAGAATAAGACCTATAGCATTATTCCTGGAACAATCTGTGTCGGTGACGATGAATGCTGCTAAAACGCTTAATCATAGTTAGACATTTGCCGTCTCTTTCTTACCATATACAAGAAGAAAGAGACCAATGTAGCACAGTCTGCGAATAATAATTTTATGCTTTCCGTCTGGAACTATTTATAGTATTCAAGTTCATGATGCTTAAGTAGGTATTAGGTTATTCGTGCGGTTTTAATGTGTAACGTTGTGTTACTTTTAAAGCTTTCTGGTAATCTTCTGTTACGTTCCAATTGTTATTTATTTAGTAAAGTACTAGCAAACCAGTGAACCAAATGTTCACCAAAACCTGATTTAAAAAAAATAATAATAAATAAAAAAAAATGTATTTAATGAATTGAGAACTTCGGAGATTTTGTGTGGTTTCGTTTGAAATTCGTGATTTCTCGAAAACCGGAAGTGCTACGAAACTCAAATCCGGTTTGTAGTCTTATCAGACTATTCTTAACTTATAACTTAAATATTCTCTTTATCTATCTATCTCTTACGGTTTGGCCGCTGAAACAGCACCACGGACGGACGGACTTGTCTAATAGATAAGAGATTTCTTGGTCGCTTCTAGATTTTGTTACTTACATATTGAAATTGGTATGACTATTAATTAATTTTTATTAAAGACTAGTGGCCCGCCCTCGCTTCGCTTCGGTGTAGAGCTGTAGTGTAAACTATACTTTTTGTTCTCAGGCTTGTGCTATAAAGAATGACTTTATTGTGAGTCAACCATAAAAGATAGACATATGCTGTTGCGGGATATTTTTTAGACAATTTTATCCTTACACGCCTGAATAGCTCGCAGATTGCAGAATTTTTTCAGACTTAAATGACATTTATCGTTATATTTTGGACAATTCACACAATATCTTTATAAATTATAGCCTATGTGTTATTCTGATCTATAAGCTACATTACTGTAAAGTTTCATTAAAATCCGTTTAGTAGTTTTTGCGTGAAAGAGGAACAAACATCCATCCATACATCCATCCAAACAAACTTTCGCCTTTATAATATTAGTAAGGATGGAATTATTTAAACCTTTTTTAAAAGCCAGCCTAAGGCTGGCTGGAGTGGGCTGGATGAGACTGGCAGAAAATCGAAAGCAGTGGCGTAGGGGTGTCCACTCCGAAAAAACATCGATGTATTTTTTGATTCGATACATCGCAACTATACATCGATGTCTTTCGATGTATCGGATGAAAACATGGATGCATTTTAAACATCGAGTACTTTTTCTGAAATTTTATTACAAAACTCAACTTATGTGGAAAGTGACTCATCTCAAAAGAAGTCATCTTTTCATAGTACAAAACGTTACTATTAAAGTTTATGAAAAGACCTTAATCCATAATTTTAATATAGTTTAGTTTAGATTAAGTAAAGCATATGATAGAGTTTGTCATGCGACTCTACTAACTAAATTATACCAATCGGGAATCAGGGGATTGGCTCATAGTTGGTTTAAATCATACCTCACCAATCGCTCCCAACTAGAAGAAATTGAAAATACTAACTTTGAGACGGGCCGAATTACTTCAACTAGATCTGATGTGGTCCCCGCGAAGGGGTCTATCCCGCAAGGTAGCGTTTTGGGATGTATCTTGTTTCTGATTTATATAAATGATTTGCCAAAAATGTTGGACAGTAAAAGCATTCTCTTTGCAGATGACATTTCCGTCTTAATACCTTGCTCCAATACTTCAGAATTGAAACGTAGTCTGAATTCAACTCTTGGCAAAATAACTAACTGTCTAGAATCCCATAACCTGCAACTTAACCTTAATAAGACCAAAATCATCCAATTTAAACCATATCAAAGGTCTGGATTAGAAAAAAATGTGTGCGTGTACTAGTGTACACACGTAAGAAGTGAAACTTCTTTATGGCCTTATTTTTCGAAAAATGATCTACATGCAACTTTCCAGAAATTGGTTAAATAAAGTTAAATTAGATATATAAATATATAAATAGAGTATCGCTGAGCGAGAATCGCTGGGCGAGTATCGCTGGGCGAGTATCGCTGAGCGAGTATCGCTGAGCGAGTATCGCTGAGCGAGTATCGCTGAGCGAGTATCGCTGAGCGAGTATCGCTATGCGAGTTTGGCCGAGCGAGTCTTATCTTTAATAACTATTGTCACTCAGCTACAAACGAGTAGAGAGAGTTCTCGCCGGCGACAGTGTGATCATTCAGCTATCAACTATTAATATAAAAAAAGATGGCGCGTAATGGAAAAATGTGACGCGTAACCGAAAAATGTGACGGTAAATTTTTTTCCAACGCCGATAAAGAAGTTTCACTTCAATATCATACAGTTACAATGACACGATATTGGATGTAGTAAGCTCCGCTGCTCTATTGGGTATTGAATTAGATACACATTTGAATTGGAAACAGCACATCCAAAAAATAACAAATAAGCTATCAGCTTTTATATACGCACTCCATTAATTAAAACGTGCTAGCGATTTTCAGTCCGCTATTGTAGCTTATTATGCGTACGCGTATTCAATACTTTCGTATGGAATTGTATTGTGGGGAAACTCATGTAACGTTGGGAAGGTGTTTGTTTTCCAGAAAAAATGTATACGAATACTGGCTAACATTGACCAAATGGAATCCTGTAGATCTTTTTTTGTAAAGTATAATATATTAACTTTAGCTTCCATCTATATTCTGGAGTCTTGTAAATTTATTATAAAACATCCAGAATTTTATTCGCCACTAAAAAATAATAAAAGGAATAATGGAAACTTAAATAAATTTAGATTACCGATATCGAAAATGTAATCAGTAGCATCTAGCCCCCATATAATGATGATTAAAATATATAACCATGTCCCTAACTATTTAAAAAACTATGACACACCGACACAATTTATCAAACATTTAAAAGCCTTGCTTATTGCCAAGTGTTATTATGACTTAAATGAATTTTTCTATGACAAATCACCCAGCCAATGGAATGCTTTAGACTCTTAAGAATTTAATTTATAATGAATGTATTTAAATGAAGAATAAATAACAATATTTTAAAGAAAAGAATTTATGGTGTCGATTCTATAAACTTTTTCATTATGTATTGGGAATGATAAGGATACACTGTCGTCAAATTTAGGTTTGGGTTGGAGAGTCATGCTAGAATTGACACCAACCACCAATGTATGTAAAGAATGATTAAAACTTAGTTTATAAATTATATTGTGCAATTGTATAATAATATATTTTAAATAGATAATAACCCTCTAAAGTTGCTGTGCCCATGCAGGGCGTCACATAGTTACTGTATTTATTATGTACCACCTTATTTTTGTGAATGTGATATGCAATGAATGAATAAATAAATGAATAAATAAATAGATATATTAATCTTTCATAAAATAATAGAATTAACTCCTTTCATAATGAGTAGGTAAAAGTAAATACAAGTAAAAGCCATGTATCAAATGTTTATAAACATAGAAACACGTAGATATTTTTTATTGTCACTGCACTTGACTTAACATCGGGTCCATTTCAGAGAATTCGGAATAATGATGCTTTCGTAATAGTAATAAGTAAAATTTCAGTGGTCAAACTTAAGTTTTTTTTTACTGAGGTCAAACCAAAGAGGATATTATCACTACGTGATCAAACTCTATTACCAATTCGATGTTTTTTTAAAACATATAATTATATTGAAAGCTTTTTAAAACAATCGATGTTTTTCATTGCAAAAATCGATGTTTTCGATGCATTGATGTATATCGAATATCCCTACAGTGGCGTGCGTAGAGACCTATGTCCAGCAGTGGACGAGCATGGGTTGATGATGATGAAAGTTATATTCAAACTTTAAGGTTTGCTAATGTCTAGGCGTGATGTAATACTAGCATTGTTGCCAGTACAATACAGCTCAGAAACAGACTTATTTAAAATCAAACACACACACACGCACACACAAAATAACCATTAATCACAACGATACATTCCGATCGCACTTCGATCGTCAGTGAAGCGGCGAGGCGACAACCAGCTGTCCTTGATTCGATTCCCAGTATTGGCAGATTAATGACACGTCCTAAGCATTGGTTAGAAGGAATACCTTTTTATAACTTACTAGATAAAATCTTTATTAGATTGACCGTTTGCGAAGTCCGTCCTCCGTTGCAGAATAATGTTTGCCATAAGTACATTACCTATATTTTTTATTTTTCAAGCATGTAACTGCTAGATGTTTAAATCTAAAGAAAAAATTGCTAGAAAAAAATCCACGCGGACCAGGCAGCAGACGGGACTCGAACCCGCACCCTTCGCTATCCGGGCTAATGCACTGACCACTATGCTGCCGCGGGCCTGATGGCCGCGTAGAATTCTCTGTAACCTTTCTTAACCTGCAAAGCAGCGTTATCTCTTCGTATTTTAAGTAACCTACAACACATTAGTTGCTTAAACATTAATTTATCATTATAATTATTACGGGAAGGATAAAAAACTCTTACCCCATTATAAGCACACTAGCAAACCAGTGAACCAAATGATCGATTGTTTTAAGAAAAAAAATATGTATTTAATTAATTGAGAACTTCGGAGATTATGTGTTACTTTTAAAGCTTTCTGGTAATCTTCTGTTACGTTCCAATTGTTATTTATTTAGTAAAGTACTAGCAAACCAGTGAACCAAATGTTCACCAAAACCTGATTTAAAAAAAATAATAATAAATAAAAAAAAATGTATTTAATGAATTGAGAACTTCGGAGATTTTGTGTGGTTTCATTGAAATTCGTGATTTCTCGAAAACCGGAAGTGCTACGTTACTCAAATCCGGTTTGTAGTCTTATCAGACTATTCTTAACTTATAACTTAAATATTCTCTTTATCTATCTCTTACGGTTTGGCCGCTGAAACAGCACCACAGACGGACGGATGGACTTGTTTAATAGATAAGAGATATTTCTAAAGTAGAAAGGGAGTTTTTGCATAATTAAAGTTAACGGCGCAAAAATTCAGCTCTCAATGAGAACTACATATTTGTGCCCTTTGGTGTTGAGACTATGGGTCCATGGGCAGGGCCGTCTTTGACCTATTGGAGGCCCCGGGCATATTAGGATAATTTTTATTTATTTTTAAAACACTCACACCAATTAGCCTAGCCCCAAAGTAAGCACTGTAAGGCTTGTGTTATGGGATACTAGGTTAACGGATAGAATACATATACAGTACATATATAAGTATATTTATATAGAAATACATATTAAACATCCATGACTGGAGTACAAATGCTCGTATTCATCACACAAACATCTGCCCCCACCGGGATTCGAAATCGGGACCTCTCGAGTAGGCGACACCATGAAACCCGGCGTACAAACCACTCGACCACAGAGGTCGTCTATAATGGGGCCCCTATGACTTTGATGTGGATTATAACTTGAAATGGAGCTAGTCATAATGATGAGTGTACTACTGATGATTTTTCTTTAAAACTATGCATGTGCTTAGTATACCATTATATGTATACTTAAATTTATCTAAGCATGCTGAAGTCGGTAAGCCTAATTTTTGGACGAGAGTAGAATAGCTTCGCTTATGTAAAAGCTAGTAAGTTGGTATTGTAGTCAGTAATTTAGGTTCGATTTCATCGAATTATGTAAGTTTTTTGGCAATAAATATTGGTTATCGTTTTGTGATCTGACTGGTACTAGGGACTTTATATTTGATCTGAGGGAGGCCCCTTTCGATCGCGGGGCTCTGGGCACTTGCCCAAAGTCCCCTCTGGAAAAGAGCGGTCTGTCCATAGGGTCCAAGCGCTCGTTCCTTTTTTAAGGAACCATCAAAGAGTGGTGATCAAAAGGCTGGCAGCTATCTTGGTCTACGGACCAACCTTGCGATCCAACGTGAGAATGCAGCCAGCCTATTGGGCATCATCCTTGGCGCCGCTAGGGATAACATATTTTTTATTTTGTAAATTATGTATTACTAGCAAACCAGTGAACCAAATGTATACCAAAACCTGATTTCTCGAAAACCGGAAGTGCTACGTTACTCGAATCCGGTTTGTAGTCTTATCAGACTATTCTTAACTTATAACTTAAATATTCTCTTTATCTATCTCTTACGGTTTGGCCGCTGAAACAGCACCACAGACGGACGGACTTGTCTAATAGATAAGAGATTTAAGTAGTTAAAAGTAACATATAACACAAGTACTTTTAAGTACATAATTGTTTTTTAAATGTAACTTTTGTTTTAATAAAAAAATCGTAATATATTACGCCGGGTTTCATTGTAAAATAATACCTCATGTTAGGTTATTTAAGAAAAGAAGTTTTACTTCAGATGTATGGTCCGTGCACACTATTGTTTTTTTACTAATAAGGGGAATTTAATCTTATCTATTAGTTAAGTAAGTGCTGATAAGATATCAGTGGTTTCAACAAGATATTTAAAAATAAATCTTCCTTCGCCCTGCATTTACAAAAGGAAGCATGTACAGGGTATGGGGGTCAGGGATCACATCAAGTATTTCGAGAAGCGCTTAGAAACGAGCAATAGACACACGAGATGTCAAAATAGAAACATACAATATCAGCCCTCTTGCCACGCATATATTTATAGAGTTTATGCTTATAACAAATATCTTATATATAAAATTCTCGTGTCACAATGTAAGTTACCATACTCCTCCGAAACGGCCTGACCGATTTTTATGAAATTTTATATGCATATTCCGTGGGTCTGAGAATCGGCTACTATCTATTATTCATATCCTTAAGTGATAATGGTTGTCCACCTGTAACTTAGTGTTCTGAAACCTACAATGCGCCTTCGCGCCAAAATTCAAACTATTGGGTATTGTAACGTAGCGTTCTCATATGGGTTAGGAGGAATGTTATCCCAGGAAATTGATAGAAGACTACGTAACACATACCTAAAAATTTTTTAGGACATTTTTTCTTTAATGTGGTATTATAATGTGGTCCCTATTTTTATAACGGGACGAAGTTCGCTGGGTCAGCAAGTATATGTATAATATATAAAAATAAGTCGGGTTTTCCTTCCTGACGCTATAACTCCAGAACGCACGAACCGATTTCCACGGTTTTGCATTCGTTGGAAAGGTCTCGGGCTCCGTGAGGTTTATAGCAAAGAAAATTCAGAAAAAATTAAAAAAAAAACTTCTTTTAATCACCAAACGAAATGTTACATAAAACGAAGCCATCTGGTGGCGAAACGGAGTTCGCCGGGTTTGCTAGTGTATAATAAATATAAACTTAGAGACTAGAACAATGTTTAAAAATAAGTTGACTAAATGATTGCAAACAAAATGTTATTATAATATTAAGGAATATATGACAGAGCGCAAAATAGCTGAATGCAATTTTTGCACACCTGCTTGCAGGTAGAATACATGTACTTCTATTAAATGTATCAACTTGTGAACTGTATTTTAGCAAATAAATTAAATTATTATTATAAATAAGGTCCTCTTTCAAACGCCTTCATAATTAAAGTTTAATCAAATAAATCTACTTGTGAACTGTATTTTAGCAAATAAATAAATTGTTATTATTTAAGGTCCTCTTTCATACACCTTCATAATTAAAGTTTAACAAAGTACAACCACTAAAACTGAAAACTATACAGTTGCTGCAATCATCTTGGGGTTGTTCTGTATTCATCCTAGTTTTTTGTGACCAAATACTTTTGTAGATTTACGAAATTTAATAGGGAAAAGCTCGGATAAACGACTCGATTCATGAACTGTTTTGAATGTCAAACAAATTTAGGTATGAACTATTGACCACTACCATTCATATAACCATAATTATAGGTACCTACAAAGTATAGAGCCCTCGAGTGGCGAGTCCTTGTCCATTTTTTTAATACAAGGAGTAATTTCATTCACTATTGCCGCCGTCTTGTAGTAGAAGATTCTTCAATGTAAAAAAATATAAAAGTATGACACAATAACAGTGAATAGATCAGAATGAGTTTCTGATCTATTCACTGTTATTGTTTTTGTGTCATACTTTTTTAGCTTTATTAATTTAATTTAATGTACCTAATTTCTATAAAATAACAAATATTGCATCAAATTAGGCTTGTTGAAAATATATCGATGTATCGATATATCGATATTATTTGTTCGATATATCGATATTTTTTGCCGATATATTTTGATTCGATATATCGATACAAAATAACCAATATCGAAATTCGTTTCAAAATGATATTTTTTTAATTATTAGCGGCATATCACGATCTAACTAAATTCGTATCTGGAAAAATCGTAACTGGATCAAAGATTAATGATATTCAACATATCTATGATCTGTGTTGTAATTAATATTGTCTATTATTTGTAAATCTGTTTCGCTGGTGAATTGGTTGTGCTGATTTCCATTATATTCTGTGAAGTGTGTGACTGTCTAGTCTTGTTTACGAAAGAGAACCTGCAATCATTTTCATCATTCGAAAATAGGGTCTATTCCGCGTGTCATATTTCGTGAGCTACTGTACGATATTTTTGGGAAATTGGTCCGATATAACGATGTTTTTTTCGCGATATATCGAACCCGATATTGATATTTTTTAAAAGATCGATGTATCGATATTTTTTTCAACTTTCGACATCCCTAGCGAAGAGTGAAATGACACGTTTAGTTCCATGTCAATATTGAAGCTTCCAATTCGCCTTACTAATCTATTTTACAAGTTAATAAGCCCCGCCCGAGAGCAGAGCTGCAAAAAATTCAATAAGACTCATTTGAGTGTTCCCCTCCACGGAAATCTTTAGTAAAAGGCGAAAGATTTGTGCGTTTTGAAGGGAAACCAGAGTAACGCTACAAACGTTCCGACACTACTTATCGCATCAAGAGCGCAAAACGCTTGCGCGATTCAGAACGGTACAGCGCCATCTAGTTGGGGAGCTATACATCCTTTATTTTAAACCCCAACAACATGATTTTTTGGGGTATTCGAAATGACAGTCGCTTTACAAAGATCGACCTTGAATAAAAAGCTGAACCTACCATTTTATTATCCAACTCCTCCATTATAGATTTACCGATCGGCCCAGTTCACGGTTAATAAATGTTAGTTCAGAGTAATTCATTTATTACAGCTGTTGTAGTGTACAACGGTTGAATTAACCACAATAAAGTGCTGGTGGCAATTTCCGCGAAACGGTTAATTATTTTTAGTCACGACGCACCATGCGTGGGCGCAGGTGAACTGACTCACGGTGGATTCTTCTGTTATGTTTAACTTTAACTTGCAAGTGGCACCATATTAGGTGCAAAACAATTTAGGTTTTCCGACACGTGGATTGAGAAATATGAGAATCAGAATAAAGTTATGATCGCTTTTGCTTATGAACAGAATCGCAAGCAAGAATGAGCTATTAGAGTTGCCCTCCGCCTTGAATTCCTCTAGCTAGAGGTACTCGTTAATTCTCGGCTTGATGTCCCATTAGGACCTCGCCGTCCCTAAACGTGGACGCTGTAAAAGTCATCTACGGTCAACATGATACCAGACACAGAAATAAGAGCCCTTATAACCCGCAACGCACAACGTAAGCTCTGTGAAGATTTGTACTAAAGAGCTCCCTAAACTATCTTCTAAACAAAATGTGAAAAATATCCAGAACCGTTCTTTGGGTTGATTAAAATTTAGGAACACTATCGGTTATGGACGAAGACTTCAATAAACTTTATTCAAGTTAACCTATAACATGCTGTTTTAAATCTATCGGGTATATCCAACTCCATTATTGATTTATATTCAATTATATGGATTTTAAATCTGCTAATTTCGCAACATGACGCGCCTTCAGTGTTTGCTCTATGCGCGACATTAAATCTTTGTCAATACATTGCATTTCTCGTAACAGTCAATATCAGCTTTTCATATTATATAAATGAAATCATATCTATAATTGTAAGCTTTTTCTTTGTTATTTAAAGTATCAAACAGCTAGATTTACAATCCTATCTTGTCTTATACCTGCACTGAGCGGTTTATTTTCTTGTAAAATTTTCTTTAGTCTTTTCAAATTGTAGCTCCGTTTTTGGAAGACGCAAATAAGATATACGAATCAATTCTAGTTCTGTGTGTTTCAGATTTTTTAATGTAAGCAATATCAGACAAATATTTCAAGCTATTGAGATTATGTCAATCCCTTATGATCTCTACAGGATCACCAGACTTATAAAAATTCCCAAATTCTCCCGTTACCTTCAATGATTGAAGAATTCCCCATAAATTCTAACAGCAACTGCCCGTCGGTTTAAGGTCTACCCTTAGCAAGTAGGCTGCAACCTTCATCTTGCGAACATCTGGCGGGGTTTGTGCGTTTCGCAACCGCCCTATAAGGCAATACGGGTCATTGCTAGGCGGCGTGACCTTACAGCGCAGTTTGCTGCGTACGCGCAGGTAGCATTGTATACGTACAGAAAACAACACATAAAACTACCAGAAATCCGCGAATTTTCTCAGTCGATTATGAATCTTGTGCTCAGCAACGTAAAGTGCCTAGAGAAGATTTGAGATAAATTGGTCCTGTTGTGACGTCATTGTATCGTAGGTCGTTTAAAGCGAGCTTCCGAGAAAAGCACGCTTTTTACAATGAACTTTGTGTTGTAACCTTTACTCAAAAATTACTCACTGACTCATCCTTAAAATTGGATGTTTGCTATTTAAGTAATTGACCATTTTGTTACGGTATAACGTTTACGAATATGCAACATTATTTGATTTTTAATTTATTAATTGCTGGTGATTTAGTTCGGATATGCACGAGAAAAAATAATTTTAACGGCATAAAATAATTGAGTCGTACCAGAACCGAGATTACTAGCTATAAAGAAACTAACAAATTTTGCCTCTGTGTAATATTAGGAATAGATTATAATCTAATAATTATTAGATAAAACGTGTCATTTTTGCGATGCTGTATACATATAAATAAATCGCCCAGGGTGTCGTTTCTACCAAGTTAAATTAAATAAACGTGTAAGTATCAATAGTTTTTCAGTAGTTTTGTTTTTGACACAGTTACAGTTAGTAAAATACAGAATCACAAATGAAATAGCAAAGGTTATTTTTATCTTTATGCATTTTTAGCAAATATGGCTGAGAGGTTGGCTGGTCCGATTCAGAAACATCGGTTAACCAACCATGTTATTGAGACGGATCGTGCAAATAAATAAGTAATTATATATATGTTTGTATATTATGAGGAGCTCGATGGCGCAAGTGGTTGCGAACGTTGAAGTTAAGTAACTTTCGCAGTGGTCGGTCATTGGATGGGCGACCAAAAAATTTACTATCTCGAGCTCCTCCGTGTTTCGGAAGGCACGTTAAGCCGTTGGTCCCAGCTGCACCTGCAGTCGTTAGCATCCGCACTGGGCCCGCGTGGTGGGTCATGGCTCAATCTCCCTATTCCATCCTTAGGGAAGGCCTGTGCCCCAGCAGTGGGGACATTAATAGGCTGACGATGGCGATGACGTATATTAAAACTTTAAATTTATTGTTACTAATATAGATTTAAGCATATTGTCACTAATACTTATGGATTTTTAATGGTCCAAAATAAATGTTTTATGTTTTTTAGTAACCAGAACTGTGTTAACAAGCGATGTTATTGAACCATTATTGATACACGATTTTAACGTTATCTTAGCAGAATCGACACCCTGATCTGATGCTACATACCCTTATGATGGACTTAGGCTTTGGGTTCATACATGCATGACGGCTTTTCGAACCGGGACAGTGTCAAATTGGGCCTACGTCCGGTCGTCAGTTTTGTATAGGACACTAAAAAGCTAAATTTCACGCGACGCCAGAGCCGGCGCTAGTGGTGGTAGAACGATTTTAAATGCTGAATTGACGACCTCCGTGGCCGAGTGGTTTGTACGCCAGGTTTCATGGTGTCGCCGACTCGAGAGGTCCCGGGTTCGAATCCCGGTGGGGGCAGATGTTTGTGTGATGAATATGAGCATTTGTACTCCAGTCATGGATGTTAAAATATGTATTTCTAAAAAATATACTTATATATGTACAGTATATGTATTCTATCCGTTACCCTAGTATCCCATAACACAAGCCTTATAGTGCTTACTTTGGGGTTTGGCTAATTGGTGTGAGTATTAAAAAAAAAATAATTGAAATTAAAAAAAAAAAATTAAAATTAAATTTGATATTAAATGTTTGCACAATACCGTGTGGATTGTTTTTATACAATCATGCATAATGCACTTCTCTCGTCAGCAGGGTACGGAGCAGCCCTAACACAATCCTGAAACTGTTTTCGAGTAGATTTGATTGTCACTAAATGAACCATGCGGCTATGATTCATGTAGTGACTATATAAAATTAATCTCTACCAAATTAATACAACTTTGAATTTAAATTCTAACATTTTAATTATAAAATTTAAATTTTGAAATTTAATTTTTTATTTTACCATTTTAAATTTTGACATCTTATTTTTATTTTACCTTTTTAATTTTTGACATTTAATTTTTATTTTACCATTGTAAATTTTGACTTTTAATTTTTATTTTACCATTTTAAGTTCTGCCATTTTATTTTTTGACATTTTGAAACTGTTAATAGGTGTGAAACCGATTGAATTTAATTTAATTTTTGTTTTAAATGTAATTGTATGTGGAGATGTAATTTAATTTGTTTTTATGTATCATAATTATTATTATTTATTATTATTTTGTCATTGGCATGCTATGATTATTGTGATTGAAATAAATGAATTATTATTAAATATATCTTTGCGGCGGTACCCCAATCCGTGCCTAGACCCCGCGGATAACCGTCTCGCTAACAACGGTGCTAACCGCCTGTATCATATGAACCTATAATCTGGGGTCCTTTAAGAGAGGCGTGAAGAAGCATTTTTGCAGGCCGGCAAGGTGAGGATGGTTGGTGTAGCAGTTTATAACTGCTGTACCAGCTATTTCGCGTTTGGACTTTATTACCACTTAACATCAGGTGGGGTAGAGAGAGTCATTTGCCTACCTCTATATAAAAAAAAGACAGGGCGACATTTAATATTGCCACCACAACAACAATAGAAACAAAATATGGTGATTTTTTTAGTCGGTAATCCTCGACTCACCCTGGCTGTTTTTTCTGTTTTATTTCATTAGATTTCCGATTTTTTTATGAATTCTTCTTATTCAAACAGTAGGTATTTAAGAAAGTGTCATTTCTATGGAATTTGTGTGGTGTGGAGAAATTATCATCACACCAATATTATAAAGGCGAGAGTTTGTGAGTGTGTGAGTATGTGAGTGTGTATGTTTGTTACTTCTTCACGCCTAAGCGGTTGGAGCGATTTTAATAGAATTTGGTGTGGAGTTAGCTGACACCCTGGATTATCACATAAGCTACGTTTTACTGCGGGAAAATATCTTATTCCCATGGAAAAATCGATGAAAATGAATTTTGTTTAAGTAGGTACATATTTTTTGAGATTAAAGACAAAGCTATTCTGATAGATTAATATTTCATACATATTTCTAGGACAAGGATATTGTTGTAATCTTTGTAAAAAGACTCGCCGGTATTTTTTTATATCTTGACCGGATGGGAAACCATTTGCGGGTTTTGCTAGTAGTAAATATTTGACGTGTGATACTCGTATATAAGTAATCACCAAACAAGCTGTCTCACAAATTAATGTTTTCAATGCACACGAACGGCGACATATTAAACCAGCCATATATTTATGTATGTCATATATGTCACTTCAAAAAGAGCAAAGCTATAACTCAATTAGAATAACACGCCGAGAATCGAACCAGTGTTACTAAACCGTCCGCGCCGCGCCCGCCGCTTGGCAAATTGTATGTTCTACCGATGATGGTACAAGTCAGATGCTTAAACTATGAGATGAAAAAATTTTTTGAGACTAGCTTATTGCAAGGGAGTCTAGTGTGCTTTGCAATATGGTAGCAAAAAAATATATATAATAAGTAATTCTTTTATAAGAAAATTGTATGGTCAGGACAGGTATGGACAATTTGGTCCAAAAGTCCCTTAAAACAAAGTTACGAATATTTTTGAATGATTATGACAATGATATTCTTAAAATCTTTATGAAAAATGGAATTAAATGTATTAATTGCTCTTTTATTAAGGCAAATTTTTAATTTAATTTAATTAAAATGAAAGATGTATAAATACTGTTGGTAACCTCAAAAAATACTGTTGGTAACCTAAATGTTGCCAGATGAATTTTTGGAAGATCATTTCTTATGATCATTTAAATATGCGCCCTTTATAAAAATTAACCCAAATTGGATACTTGTGACATAGGCATAACTGCAATTTCCACACCTAACATAACTCATTGGTTTTACTTTGTTTTCAAAAGCGGTTCGACGATTTATCTAATTAAGCATATAAATGTGATAACAACGCGAGATAATGGTTATTTCTTTGTTTTCTATTTGTTCCTAAGTAATAAAAGATGTGTTTATTTTATTTTATTAATATCGATTGCTTCTTAGCTTTTACTCTTGTTTGACTTAATTATTTCCACCATAATATATGATGAAACGATTTACATAATTATAAAAAATCTGACAAAAAAGCTGATCCAGCGAACCGATCATAATATTTTGGAGGCAATGAAGGCTAGCTACCTGTTCGACGGGAACGCAGCTTTTACTATTTATAGCAATTTTTTGGAAGTTTTTTTTTGTAGATTTATCGTTTGGCAATGTAACTCTCATATTTACTGCCAGCTGCAAATTGATAACATTTTGCTACAAATTTGATTAATAGAGGCAAGCCATTATTTCATTGGCAGTTGTCGATCTTGGAATAATTATCACTATTTGGCAAAAATCTCTAGACAGTAAAACAAAAATCATTGCGCTACCAAAAACCCTTAATCTATCTCTACTACATTTTTCTAACAACATGGCCGTTATTCTAGAAGAAGCAACTGCTACCCCAATGTTAGATAGTCTTCTTTCAAATCCATATATATAAAACCCATAGGTGACTGACTGACATAGTGATCTATAGCTTTTGCTTTTTTAGATCTTGAGCTTTTTTGTGATAGTGCGTCCAGTGGGGCGGATCGGGCTGAAATTTGGCATGCAGGTAGATGTTATGACGTAGGCATCCGCTAAGAAAGGATTTTGATCAATTCTTTCCCCAAGGAGATAAAATAGGGAATGAAAGTTTGTATGAAACTTTGTCAATTTTAAACCGATCGGGCTGAGACTTTGCATGCAGGTATAAGAAGAATCTTAGATGAATGTCATTGTATATAATACAAGCCTGAGAACAAAAACTGTAGTCTATACTTCAGCTCTACACCGAATCGAAGCGAGGGCGGGCCGCTAGTTCAAGATAAATAAAAACGCTCACGCTTATGAATTGAAACTGTTACACGGACCCGGCCAACACTCATCTGCGCTAAGTGGCGGCAATTGTGCAATTCCAATCAATCTATAGCTTTAATTGATTGGACGCCACCAGCATCAGCATTTGCATATACTAACATAAAAAAAGTGACTTGATTGAAAAAGTAGCTCGATTGATATGTGTTTCGCTTTCACGTTTCTTTTGGCGTTCGCAAAAAAATACTCACTACATGCTACTATGATTGGTTTTAACAAAACGAATTTTGCGGATGTGCGAAAGACTTTCTCTGGGAACTACGTTTATAGACCTTCATGCCATATTAGTCGGGATGTGAAAGAAAACCAGATCTTTCCGCTGCAAATACCTAGAGCTTCGTCAAAAGACGCCGTTTTCGGAAATTGTTGTAATGAGTTGGTGTGACAAATGCTTTCAATTTAGCCCAAGTTCCCAAGCTCGCCAGACCTCTTTTATAATCTGTACCCTTAGTACGAGGTTGAGCACACGAAAACTATCATAGTTTTCGTAATTGTAAATTATGTTTCTACGTCAATTTTGGTGAAAAATAACCAAATATTTTAAAATTTAAGAATACGCAAATGATTAAATGATATAATCTTAGCACTGTTAATTTATATTTAAACGAAAACAATAAAATCAACGAGTGCGGGCTCACGAAGACTATTATAATTTTCGTAATTGTAAATCTCGTATTCAGGGTACTGATGGACAAAATATGCTTAATCGAGTAGTATTACCCGTGTACAATGAACGCAGAGATGTGACTTATCTAAGACAAAAGTATGTAAGCATTAATTTAAACTAAGAAAAAATTATTACATTATAATGCAATTTACGAATTCAAATAAACCTTAAAACCAATAAAAGTTAGTTTTCTTCCAAAAAGTATCTATATCTTAAAAAAATATTTAGTAAATACGTATCTTGTATCTAGTATTTCAAATACTTTTTCCAAAGGTATATGTTATCTAAATACTTGACTACCTAGTATCTTGTATTTTAGATACATTTTGTAGGGTTTGTATTACATCTCTGAATGAACGTATACACATACTCAGGTGGTTAGTAAAAAGTAAACCACTCACCAATCAAAACTTAACAGCAACTTCAACACCCTCCACAGTGGCACCCACTGTCAACATGGTCACAGAACCCGGTCTCACGCACTGTGCTCAGAACCAACACTGTTTAAACACCATGACACTACTGTCAATACTACACTGGCTTCAAGTTGTCTCGAACCTGGAACAAAACATTGACAATAATTTATATATCATCATCATCAACAGCCTATCTTAGTCCACCGCTGGAGATAGGCCTCTCCAAATGCACGCCACTCAGATCGATCTTGGGCTACTCGCATCCAGCTCCTGCCAGCCACCTTGCGCAAATCGTCACTCCATCGCGCCTGAGGACGTCATATATCATATGAATATATCATCATCATCAGCCTATTAATGTCCACACTGCAGGGGTACACGCCATCCCGTTGGATGGAATAGTGAGACTGGACTGTGACCCACTACGCGTGATCAGTGCAGGTTGGTGGATGGGTCTGTATAAATATGTAATAGTAGATTAAAATGTATGGACCGCTTGTAATATTTTGGAATATATTTAAATGATCCTCTTTAAAATAATAAACTAGCGGCTCGCCCTCGCTTCGCTTCGGTGTAGAACTGAGATGAAGACTACAGTTTTTTTCTCAGGCTTGTATTATACACAATGACATTCATCTATAATTCTTCTTATACCTGCATGCAAAGTCTCAGCCCGATCAGTTTAAAATTGACAAAGTTTCATACAAACTTTTATTCCCTATTTTATCCCCTTGGGGGTGGAATTGATCAAAATCCTTTCTTAGCGGATGCTTGCGTCATAACATCTACCTGCATGCCAAATTTCAGCCCGATCCGTCGAGTGGTTTGGGCTGTGCGTTGATAGATCACTATGTCAGTCAGTCACCTTTGAGTTTTTATATTATTATTTAGATGATCACTTAAAAATACTATTATATTTATTTGAAGATCATTTAAATAAGTGCCAAATATTTTTAAGTTTTTTTATCAATTTGCACTGTTCGTGTGTAAAATTTATTGTTTTACTGATGTTTAACGATAAACAATTATTTGATAATACGCAGTTGGCGTAGCGAGTAGCCCAAGATCGATTTCAGTGGCGTGCAATTGGAGAGGCCTATGTCCAGCGGTGGTCTAAGATAGGCTGTTCATGATGATAATGATGCAGTAGGCTGTGATATTGTAAGAGAAGTACTAACAGTAAAACCGAAATTGAATTGTAATTTCAATGAGAACATTAGAAAAAACTATCCTGAGAAACCAAAATAAAAATAAACTTAAACCACTAAACCTTTTCTAAAACTTAACTGGTGCAATACAGAAAACAGTAGTTTTGTTTGTGAACAGAATACAGAAAACCAGTTTTCACATCTAACCATCTCTGCAGTGGAGAGGCGACAACACGGCACTTAGAGATATTAAGATACTTAGAGATGAGTGTAAAGATTCTTTCTCAACTACTTGCAAACGTGAGCGAATCTGAAGTCTCTAGAATACCTAATGAAATTTAAATTTTTAGGCCTGTACAGTACTCTGGCAGTTTCTGGCGTTCTCAAAGATCAATTTTATTAACAACGCTTAAGACTAAGATATTATTACAATAAATTAATAAAACACTCATTCGTCTAAGACTTCAGAATTTCGTCGTCATGAAACCTTCATATTAATAGTTTCCGAAGTAATAATCCAGAGTGTGGAGTGTGGTACTTATAATAAGTATCATGATAAGCATAAGCTTTTCATTAAATTTTGTCATAATATTAACTGTATTTTGAATATATCAGAAGATGATTTTCTTATTCTAACAAAAAACACTTTACCTGTTAAATATAAGAAATATTGTGAAACATAGACTTACAACCAAAAAACGAAAATTTAAGTCATGCAAATTAGGTCAATACAAATTGGATAGTTAAAATCAATTAGGATAAACTAGATTAATCTCATTAATACCGTTGTTATACATGCTGGACTTGGAGTGAAATTAAAACATAGATTAAGCCTATCAACTGACAGCGGACTGGGCAGTCGATTTTAGATAAAAGTTAAAAGTTTAATTTTTTCTAGGTAGCTGCAAAAGGGTAGTTCACAAAAAAATATATAAATTAAAAATTTGAAAATATTTTGCAAGATTTCACAGTGGTGTTTGTTAATAACCTTTATAAAGTTTTAACATCAAAATCGATCATATTTAGCGCATAAAATGATTATGACAGAACGGCTGTCGATAGTACAATCGGCAACACATGAAACCATTATCAAAGTGACACATTATCTCAAAGGATTATGAGCTTTACATCAAACAAGTTTGGGTCAAAATCGGTTGGAGAAATTTGACAGATTTGGTAAGACTGACGTGTGTTTCTGCGACGCTGTATGTATACCGAGTTGCCTGCAGCCCACGCAGGACCTTGGCTACCTCTCTGGGCTTATACATGCCATTGCCAGACTTGTATAATAATTACAAGATTATCGAGATTAGAACATAATTCGAAAGGAGCTCGACAGCATTCATCGATCCGGCTAGTTTATCAAACGTAGGGATGTTTGGTCCATAGAAGATTTATTCGCCGTCTAAACTTGTTCAAAACTGTATGTGGTTGATAACGAAAACATTTGTTATGATGAGGTAGCATGCTTAATGCAGTTTTCTTGAATAGTCCATAACTTTGAGGAGTTATTTTAGCTGTGGGAAATGCACGACATTCAAGAAATAGTCAAGGCATAATCCACTAAGTATCTACAGAGTCAATACCTACACGTCTTTAGGAAAGCCTCGTCTGAAACTATTGTTTTCTGTAGGTATAGTGTTCGAAATGTTTATTTAGGTTTACCTTATTTGTTTAGTAATAATTTTGACGGTGATTAATTTAATCACAAGAATTGTTTTAAAGATTTGTTTGGATTTATCCAAAACTAATGATTTTCACAATCTTACATCACGATAAAAGTTTCATGCCTATCATCTTGAAGTGTGGCTGTTAACAACAATGATATCTCCAAAGTTCCTGTCACGAAAAACAAAATTATGGAATGTATTATCGCCTTTGATAGTTCCGGACCGATCGATTCGACCTGATGACCTTCAAAACAAGAGCGTAGGTACTCCTTCCTTAAAGGTCGCCATTGCATTAATGAAGTCTCTAGTGTTCATGGGTAGCGGTTATCAGGTACCGACAATTAGGTGAAATATCTACTTATTATATCACATAAAAGTTTTAATTTGGAGTTCCACAGGGATGATTTCTTGGGCCACTGCTATTTAAGAAAATATGCCTACGTAGATCGTTGAAATCAAATGACAAAAAATACAGTGCAGGCTGGTTCCCTTCATGTTTTATATAATAGCGGAGTCCCAGTTGTAATAATGGCTATGTAATAGAATTATTTCTTATACAAAATTGCTTTTTAGAAATTTCATTAAACGTAATCTTTTATAAACAAAAGTTTGTGACACAAAAACAATAACTTAATAAAATAATGTTTTGAGAATAATCGGACAACAAACTATCTAGCGTTAACAATAAATCTTCCTAAATTCATAACACTCATTGTGCGTCTGAAAATTACATTCGTTGCGATTGTAAATGTCGCTTCGTCAATTCATAACTATAAACTGTTTAATTTAAACAGCCATAAGAAATTAACATAATATTAATAAAGATGTTTTCACTTTTTCTTTGAAATGTGCCGTCATGACAATTAATTCTTTCAAATTAAGATTACTATCAGTCATATGGATTTGAATGATTTATCCTAGTCAAATGTTTCCTGTTAAAATGTTCTCACAGAGGATGTAGCGAGAGAATCTCGTCGAAATATTCATATAATTAAATATTTTATAATGCGGAACTGTTTGAAAGTAGCTCATATGGTTAATATCCAGTGAGTGAGCTAAGGATGAAACAATCTTCTATTAGTGATGTTTAGAAAATGCAAAACTGTGTAGACAATAGATAAATAGAAATATCTCTCTCATACTCGTATCTCATATCCTTCAAGTAGAAATAACAGGAACTAACTTGAAATTTATTCATAAGCAACATTACTTAAATCCAATTTTATTAGTTAAATCGTCATCTAATATAATATACAGAAGTGGTGGAACATTTTAAATTACAGCTAATCTTATAAATAGATTTTAGTTGAAATCACTGTGAAAGAAATAAATAATATAGCTTGTATAAACTTTTGTATTTATTTATTATCTTTATCCATATATATAAAACTTAAAGGTCTGACTGACTGACATAGTGACCTATCAACGCACAGCCCAAACCACTGGACGGATTGGGCTGAAATTTGGCATGCAGGTAGATGTTATGACGTAGGCATCCGCTAAGAAAGGATTTTGATTAATTCTACCCCCAGGGGGATAAAATAGGGAATGAAAGTTTGTATGAAACTTTGTCAATTTTAAACCGATCGGGCTGAGACTTTGCATGCAGGTATAAGAAGAATCATAGATGAATGTCATTGTGTATATATATAATACAAGCCTGAGAACAAAAACTGTAGTAGCCGCTAGTGATTTTATAAACTTATTAGAAATTATGGCTTTTGAGTCGCGCTCACGTTACGTTTTGTTAAAAATATATAATAATAAGCACTTGAAAAGATCAGCGGTTATACCGCTTCATCCACTTCGCAGGGTCTTCTGATGAAGCTTTTAGTCAGTAAGAGTTTGGCATAACCTTGCAGCCGGCCGTAGGGTATCCATGAGGATCATCATTCACACCCGCTTCCCCGCCTGGGAGGATACAAAAAATATTGTATCCTCCCAAGTGCTTTTGAGTTTGGGACACAGTTAGACTTTGATTTAGGTATTTTAGTTGAGATACATAGATTGATATTATATTGTTGAAATTCATCTATGATTCTTCTTATACCTGCATGCCAAATTTCAGCCCGATCCGTCCAGTGGTTTGGGCTGTGCGTTGATAGATCACTATGTCAGTCAGTCACCTTTGAGTTTTATATATATAGATTATATAACATTGGATTTATGTGAAGTTGAATATAAAATATTAAATGATTATTATATAAAATTCACTTAAATGGTTTGACATTGAAGTACGGCATTTAAATTATATGACCAATCAATATTTAAAAGACACACATTGATGGAATCCCCAAAAATAATATACACTAACATAGCATTTAAGATAAAAATAATGTTACTAACGGCTTAATGGACCATTTTGTTGTATGTAATAAAGAATTTGAATTTGATATTAATTGATTTTTCTCATTTCCGATTTATAAAAAATTAAGTCTCCTGCTCAATTTATATTGTGGTAACTACGGGCCCAGGCTGAGGTTAGCAAGGGATAGATCGGGGTGGAAAAGGCTGGAGGAGGCCTATGTTTCTGCAGGACACGCTGAATTATAAATAAAGGTTAATGATGTGCTTTTTATGTAATTATCAGCAATAAAGGCTTTTGTATTTGTATTAACTACAGGCTACTACGGAACCCTACTCTGTACGTGGTACGACACGCACTTGGCCGGTTTTAATTATTACTGACGTAAGAGATCCCAATTAAATATTTATTTGTTTTTTTTTCTAAATGGCTTCGCACGGCTTGTGCATTCAGCCAATGTCAAGTGTTAAAATGTTTACAAATTCTATAGCACTCGTGGTCAAAGTAACAAATCAAGTCAAAGTAAGTGGCAGTCAAGTCAATCCCCCTTTCCCTGTGTTTCAGTAAATGTGTGGGCATTTACTGGAACATCCCCGTGGACTTCTTGAGGGAACGTCGAAAGACACTTTCCGCTATTTTGTTTCACTTGCCAACACTTGTGCATGTTCCC
The DNA here is from genome assembly GCA_902850365.2 of Chilo suppressalis. NCBI lineage: Eukaryota > Metazoa > Arthropoda > Insecta > Lepidoptera > Crambidae > Chilo > Chilo suppressalis. The sequence continues at coordinate 20,803,419 of OU963913.1, read as the reverse complement.
GAACACTTAGTGGTTAATAATCCACCATTATTAGACACTAACATCCGCCACAAGACATTTTTTAACAAGAAAAACAAAACTGCTAAAGTGACGCTTCCAGATCCCGCCAAAAAAGTCCTTTTTGATTGTTTTGAGTGCAAAGTGTTTTTTGGGTGAAACGAATTTCACTCTTTAGTAAGGTCAAACTAGTTTTGTCAAACTAGTGAAACCTGCTAACTGGTCCCGTGTCAATGTTTGAGTTAATGATCGGCTGTTGGCTATGTATGGGATGGGATGGGCCATGGCACACATAAGGGCCAGTTTGGGCCGCCATCGTCGCGGTGTAAATTCTGAAAGTGAACTTGTTTTTACATAAATTATGAAGTGAAAGATTAGTGCCACTTTCCGTGTTAAATCATTTCACCTCGTTCTTCTATCTTGTTTGAGTCGGTTTACTCGATTTGGTGGAATGAAATGAAATCCAATGAAAATGAACTTTATTCGAGTTTACTCATGGAAAGTTTAAATCTAAAGAAAATTCCGTTAGATTTTTTTTTTAAAAAATTGTTGGATAAACCTGTTAGGCAATTGACCCCAGATGTTGAGTTTGATTACTTTATCAAGATCATTGATTAAAATATTCCAATTTTAATAATACAAATAATGTAATGTGTTCCAAATTAATTTAAATAATGTAATGTATACAAATTTAATTCAATAAATGTATTTTAATTTGATTCAATAACTGTAATGTATTCCAATTTAATTCAATAAATGTAATGTATTCCAATTTAATTTAATCAATGTAATGTATCCCTATCTTTAGTATATTTGTGAAAATTCAATTGAGTTTTAATTTTTACTATGTTTATAGAAATTAAGACGAATCGATGTAATTTTAAAAATCATGTCTGCTCATATATTGCATGTTGTGGTCGCTTTAAATATAATGTACATTGTTTGTTGTTTTGTGAAATTGTGCTAGATGTTATTTTTAATTATTCTTTGTATCATTTACTGATGATCCTTAATAAATATATAAATTAAATTAAATTCAGCACCCTAATGTTTCAAAAACACAAGCCTTACAGTACTTACTTTGGGGCTAAACTTATTGGCGTTTTTTTTGTATTAACGAAGAAAATTACTGGTTGGTTGGTCAGTACACAGCCACATAATTGAAACATGAATAAGGCCATATACCAAATCCCTTATGGGTGTGGGATTTATCCCTGGCGGAGCAGCAATTTAAACATTGCGTGACGGTGTGACCTTAAGGGAGCAAACATCATGAAATATAAATATGAATTTTGAATTTTGTATTTTTATTGACAATATTTGTAATCGAATTGGTAATGCATCCTAAATTGAAGTTATTTTTATAGTTTTTTAATTGACATTTGCTTAAGTTGACATTGTTTTTTTCTTTTATTTATTTTTATTGACATACTTACTGTCATTTTTATATAGTTTACAGCATGTAAATAATATTATTAATAATTAATGTAATTTTTATAAGAATTTATTGTTAGTATGAAAGGACGACTACACTATTGAATTAGGTATATACCTGTTATAACGGTGTAATGTATTTTTAATAAAATAAAATAAAAAAATAAAAATCAAATAGTACCAGGGGGCCAATGGCGTAAGGCGATCGCTATAGCCAACGCCATCGCTTACGATTTAATTTTGTTATTTCTGACTGCCGAAGGTTTTCGAATGCCTCGCGATCTTTTATTTCTTCTGTATTGGTAATAAATAACAATATTAAATAAAATGAGCGTAAGGATATTGAAAACCTTAGAAGGTTTGAAAGCAACGAAGTTAAGCGAATGCCCCCCAGCTCCTGTTAAGCGACTTTCGCAGTGGTCGGTCATTGGATGGGTGACCAAAAATTTTCTATCTCGACTTCCTCCGTGCTTCGGAAGGCACGTTAAGCCGTTGGTCCCGGCTGCATCTGCAGTCGTTAGCACCCACCAATCTGCACTGACCCCGCGTGGTAAGTCATGGCCCAACCTCCCTATTCCATCCATAGGGAAGGCCTGTGCTCCAGCACTGGGGACATTATACTTTGACTGTCCTTACTTGCGGCATTGTTGTGCACAGCATATATTATCTAATGGAGGTGTGTAATGTTATTAAATACAATTGTAAAATTATTTTATATTAAAAAATACGGTTTTGATATAAATAAGAAATTTTGTGTACCTATGACATTTTAATATTCATTTTGTGTATGACATTATAACCTAACCTAACTTGACCTTTGATTTTTAATTATTTTATTTGATGAAAATTATTAAATTTAAATTATGTAATGTATTAAATTAAATAAATGATTAGGTGTATTTTTTAGTGACATGTGCCTATTTCTATAATAATTGATTATGTATTGTTATTATGATTATGAGTTATGTTGCTCGAAATCAATGAATTTTATTTTTTATTTTATTTTTTTTTTATTAAAGGCTGATGATGAAGAGCAAATTGTTTTGCCAAACTCTAATATTCTGTCAATGGTGTACTACTCAAACAAAATGAAAATTTTCGTATTGTTCGTTGTCGATGTAAGGTCGTAGCACAGCCGGAGCCTCGATTAGTCACACAGACCGTTTGGATTCAATGCCACTCTACCTTATAGGTGAACCTACGGAGTGGCGACGCTTAAACGACTATACCTACCTTATTACTAAAGAGCGTAAGTCAATTTTCCCACGATAGCCGAGCGCGGCAAGTTTTCCACACAACGCGAATAAAAGGCGATATTTAATTCATTAAATTAATCATGTTGTTTTTACGCAGCACTCGCTAATCGTCGTACGGTGTACGATTAAATTGCAATGAAGTTACGTATTAACTAGTACATGGTGTTAAAATGTTTTAACCGTTTTTGAATGTGTGTGTATGTTATTTGATTTTGAGTCCAAATGTCTATTTTGTTGCTAATCCCGAATTGAGTTTGCAACTTTTTTTTTTATTTATTTGGGAAACAAACAATATTTTATTACATTTAGATTAATGAAAATATAGAGAATAACATACATCAACAAAGTTTCCACTAACAATTAGTACAGTTATGAGCTGTGTATTTTGTTTAAAAAATCATATAAAGTTAAATAAAATACGACATTAATTGAATTGAAATAATTGACAAACAAAAAAAAACAGAGGAATTTACATAAATCAAATTGACAAATAAATTGTGGGTTACCTACAATGCGAAGAGATGGCGCTGCCTTGCAGCTTAAGGCTAGGAAAATTTCGACGCGGCTAATAGGGCCGTGGTAGCATAATGGTCAGTGCATTCGCCCGGATAGCGAAGGATGCGGGTTCGAGTCCCGTCCGCTGCCTGGTCCGCGTGGATTTTTTTCTAGTAAACTTTTCTTTAGATTTTGACAAATAAATATATATATATTTTAATAATAACAGTTCATTCATTCAATTACTTCATTTAAAAGCTTTTTGTATTCGTTAATTCCATTTTTAAACATATCAATAAAAGTAAATTTAGAAAAAGTTTTTTTTTTTCACATACTATAATTATGGATAAGTTATAACTTATTACAACAGATATACTACTTAGATATGCTTCATTTTCAAAGGTCATATCTTCTTGCTAATCCTCCAAAGATGTTGCAAATTCTTTTTCCAAAAAAAATTTGAAATTCTATATGGATGTATAAAGATGAATACCTTTACAAGTAATAAACATTTGGAAGAAGATAAGCAATTATAGTATTGTAAAGGTATTGCATTCGCCCAGATAGCGAAGGGTGCGGGTTCGAGTCCCGTCTGCTGGCTGAGCCGCGTGGAATTTTTTCTAGTAATGTTTTCTTTAAGGTGGCAGCTAATATAACTCCATACCAAATTTTATTAAAATCTAGCCGTTTAGACGTGAAGAAGTAACAAACATACACACTCACAAACTTTCGCCTCTACAATATTAGTTTACGATTAGTGTGACGACATAAACCCTAGTTTAGAAACGCAACAAAACGCGATCGCAGCGCGTTTGAAATTTGAAATTCGAATCATAAAGCCGTCACGGATATCAGATAATGTGTCATATTTTAACGGTTTACGGACCAAATTGGAATGAAATGGGACGCCTAGCCTGCTCGATGGTACGATGGCCGGTCGACAGTTAAAAACATTCGCCCTTATTGGTCCAGGAAGCGCGTGACAGTTGTCTAGAATATGAAAATAGATTTGCCGCGAAATGAGGGCTATCGCGTATGAATCCGCCGCTAGAGGCGCTAGTGTAGCGTGAGGTCTCCGAAATATCAAATGTTATTGCTTGTTGGTTGACTACGCGGGCTTATTTCTTATTAAAATAATGTTGTGAATAAAATAATGTTGTGAAAAAATGCTTAATTATGGCAAATATGAGTAATGTGGCAATGAATGTCAGTTATTAAAAATTTGAGCTTAGAAAAATGATTATGTTCCCATTTTTTCCGAATAAAACGGAACTGCGCGTCACTGTGGCATGGCCTATTATGTTTAGGATATGGTTCTTTTGTGTTAAAATACGATCTAAATGTAACCTTTGATTTCATGTGCGTATTAATAAACTTTAAAAGTTACAATTTAGGACCTCACTCAACAGTAGCGCCATCTGGTGAGGCAGAAAACGGTAGCCCTCATTGGGTGACGCATTGGGTTGGTCACGCCGGATTAGTTCATTGGGGTTAGTCTAGATATAATCTAGTTATAGTAGATATAGCTAGATCCATTTTATTATGTAATCTAAAGTAGGTTTGTTTAACTTAAGTATTTAAAAAAAAACACAGAGCTTTTTCATGTTTTATGATATAAAACATAATTATTTAAAGCGTTGTGAACAGTTTAATAAAAAAATAAATAAAAACGACGGGTTGCACTCCACGAGTGCCGGCAGAAGCGAAAACTTGAATATTAACGTTGTGCATTTTTGATATTTTGGAATGGTTAGGGAATAATTTTGCACGAATTGCTTTAATTATCAGTATAAAAGTTCTATCATGTATGTGGTAGAATACAATATTTATTTATTGCGCTTCCGTACACAAACATGACAATTTATATTTCAATAAAAAAGTTTATCTCTCAGAAAAATCAACTTACACGAATCACGTTTAAACGCACTTAGCGACATCTATTGTAAAGAAATCAACTTACATAAATCACATTTAAGCGTACCTAGCGACATCTATTGTAAATAAAAAGCATTTTCTTCGCAATAAAGCTGCCACGTGGACGTCCTAGATAGAGACCTATTATTATAATACGATAAAATAAAATATTACTATGTTTCGTCCAATATATTGATAGTCAAAAACCTTTCCAATTTTATTGTGTCATGATGCGATCAGCCCACGTGTTTAACCTGACGCGAGTTTAAAATTATTTTCCCGTACAAAAAAAAGTGTACATCGCCGCTAAAGAAGTTTTAACTTCAAAAAAATGCATATATATTCCCTCATCATCATCATCATCATCAGCCTATTAATCTCCCCACTGCTGGGGCACAGGCCTTCCCTATGGATGGAATAGGGAGATTGGGCCATGACCCACCACGCGGGCCCAGTGCGGATTGGCGGGTTCTAACGACTGCAGATGCAGCCGGGACCAACGGCTTAACGTGCCTTCCGAAGCACGGAGGAACTCGAGATAGAAGCTTTTTGGTCCACCCATCCAATGACCGACCACTGCGAAAGTTGCTTAACTTCAACGATCACAGCCGAACGCGCTAACCACCTGCGCCATCAAGCTCCTCAATATATTCCCTACTTTTCCGCATTTACTCCGCTCCCTCGTAAAATCACCGTTAAATCCTTTTCGTTTTACTATAGTCATTTTGAGTGTGAACATATAAATTCCTACAGTTTCTTGATTGTTTATATTTATACAAATAAATACAAAAATTATTGGTCTCAATCATAATACTCATCAACAGTCAATAACCAAAAGTTGCCATAATGGATGCAGCTTTTCCTACAAATTTCCCTTTTATATCAGTGCAGTAGTCAAAGTCATTGCACAATTTTTGAATGAATAGATGAATGATCACTTTATTGTACACCATAAAACAATAAATTTAGACCTTGGAATTTGACCTCAACACATGTTTGCAAGTTCGATGTCAACTTTCAATTTGACGACACTGTATGAAATAAAACAGGGAGAAAAAAGCAGCCCTTGCTGAGTTTCTTGCCGGTTCTACTCAGTACAAGTTCTCCCGCCGTAGATTTGCGAACCGATGGCGTAGTTTTCGACTTTTACATGTGCTAAGCCTAAACTGAATGAATGATTTTTGAATTGAATTTTCAATTGACATTTTAAAAGGACAAGCGGCTGCCTTACCAGTAAAAATCAATATCTTCCAGGCAATCGTAGGTAGGTATTGTAGGGCTTAACCTGGAGAGAAGCCCTGAGGGTAAAACTCAAATGGTAATCAATAATAACGATTAAGACTTTTAAATTGGTTTATTTGAACTCAGAGAGAATATAATGATTTTTAATTAATAGTCCACTCGATTTTGTGCCTGAATTCTATCTGCTGGAATCTTCCATAAAATACAAATGATTCCCAATTTTAAATCTTCAAAATAATGACATGTATTTATTTATTTATTCAATTTAAAGATGCAGGCTTACAGAATAATCCAAAACGCCGGCAAGTCATATATACAAAATATTAACAATCATAGAAGGTATTCATTAAATTCAATAAAATTAAGAAAAATAGATAATCAAATAAAAATAATAATAATTATAACAACAACAAAAAAACAGTAATGTCAAATAGATAGGTAATGTCAAATATCAATGTCAAATAGTACTTAATAGAAACAAAGTCAAATCACCCATTGTACAAGTTAATTAAATTTATAATAACATAGTCAAATCAATACAACAATTAATAATGTCATAACTAATGTCAACTAAGAACAGATAATATCAAATATACTAATTTAATAAAAAATGTCATACCATTTTAGTTATAAATAAATGAATTGTCAAATTCAGAAATAATCACTAAACTATTTTCACACATTAACTTTTTAATATAACTGCCAGTCGTGGACTTTATTACATAAGCAAGGCCGTAAACGCAACGGGCGTTACGTTTTCATATGACAAATTACAGTATCCCCAAAAGTTTTCAGTACACAGTTCCCAAATATATTAATGGATCGTGCGTTGCAACACTCCGTCGAGTCGCGCCGTTTGGCGGGAAATTAGGATGGTGTCCCTCTAACTCTGTGGTTAGGGTTACCAGATGATAAAATCAAAAGTCCAGAGAAAAGGCTTGATTTCCATTGAAAAATCCTGAGATTTTTTAGTTTGAGAATTTTCTCTCAAGTTTTCACTTAAGTGCGTTACTTAACAATTTAAAACAGTCGTCGTTCACATATTAAGTATGATTAAACTGAATAAGTACCTACTTAGATAATAAAGTACTGATTTTAATTGTGCAATTATTACCAATAGAAGATTATTTTTAGTTTGTTTAACTTTTTATAAAAGAGATCTTTAAAACGTAAGCTGCATTTTCACTGGAAATTCAAAAAAATCCTGAGATTTCATGATATTTGCAAAATCCAGCCGCAATCCTGAGAACAGTCCAAAAATCCTGAAACCTCAGGACAAATCCTGAGATATGGTAACCCTATCTGTGGTCCACTTCCGGAGTCCGGCGCGTCCGTATCGGTGCGCGCGCGCATCTTTCTATTTTTCGACGGAATTTTAACTAAGACGAGTGGCGCCCCGAGCTGTTTCCTTCATTACGAAACGGCGATGATAGCAGACTTATAAATGGGAGATTTTTTTTTGTACCTACTTTGAGAGATTTGGCTTTTTGTTTTAACCGACTTCAAAGGGTGGAGCTTCTCAATTCATCATTATATCATTGTTATTCGCGCATATCTTTGAAATGCCATGCCATGCATATTGATAGATCTGAGTTGCCATTTACTGCTTAGATTAGCATGGCACCGACACTTATTATGTTAATTTGACTTTAAATGTGATATACTTAAGTGTAGAATATGCATTGCATCTTTTAGTCGTTTAGTTTTTATTAAGAAGATTTAAATTTTCTTGGATTTTAAAGTTATTTTTGGTGAAATGGTGGTGAGAAAACTTAAAATAATTTACAAATCATAACCGACCACAGGAACAATTATGTTCACTGTGTACGCAAATTCTTGCATGGCTGTCCAAGGTTAGAAAATATAGTTATATTAGTTATTTTGTGGGTTACCTACAATGCGAAGAGGTGGCGCTGCCTTGCAGCCTAAAGCTAGAGCGATTTTGACACGGCCATCAGGGCCGTGGTAGCATAATGGTCAGTGCATTCGCCCGGATTACGAAGGGTGCGGATTCGCGTCCCGTCCGCTGCCTATTATGCGTGGAATTTTTTCTATTAAATTTTATTTAGATTTAGAAAGTATTGTAAAAAAAATTATGTTCATTTAGTTTCGTATTAGTGCAAAGGATGCCAAATGCAAAATTTATTAAACATCAATACTATGAAGATTTTGGTTTGATACACTTTTTTTTTCTAATATCAAAGGAATATGTATTTACGTAGGTTAAAATTAATCTAGACATTTTCGAATGCAAAAAGGACTTAGTCTCTCAGACAGACTGCACTAATAAAAAATTTCGATAAACATTTCTAGGGACATCAAACCCCGATCCTTGCGCAAGTCTTCTTAAAGTTTAAACACCTTTCTATGTCGATCGATGAACAGAATACATTATTAGGCTCACGAATTCCTCCCTCAAGGTCAATTTACACATAACACTAAAGTTTACTAGAGTAAAAGTATGCATAAACAACGCTACAATAATAAAGTCAAATCCGAAAAATCTATATTCAAATTGGAAGCAATATACAACTCTTTTCAACCATCCATATTGTTTAACGAATAGACAGGAGTTTAGCACTGGCCCATTTATTAATAAATCAATCAGAAAAGGGGTGATGACGGGGTACAGTAAACGAAATTCTATTTAATCCGTCAGTTAGATTATCAAAAAATAATGGACACGTATTTTTTCTTTGGGCAATCAACCAAAAAATGACAAAGTTATAGCGCGTCAAAGTTTGGGAGTAGGGGCTCGTGACGTCACTTTTAAGTGAAAATTGTATCAAAACGTGACGTGGTTTGTGTTGTCCTAATTGTGACGTTTTTCTTTACAGGTAAAAGTGCTTATAAAATAGGTAACCAAAATTCTGATTTTTAACTGTCATTCCCTTACGTGTAATGGCTAATCACTTGACATTGGCGGAGCTGTGCTAAGTCACAACGCAAGCCATCATAAAAGAAGAAGAAGAAGAAGAAAACGTGACGTCATGCGACTTTTCAAATCAATATATCTCTGCAATGTTTATATTATGTGAAAAAAGAAAAAATACGTGTCCAATACTTTTTGATAATCTACCTGATAAACGAAGAAGAAAAAAAAAGTGTGCGTGTACTAGTGTATACGCGTAAGAAGTGAAACTTCTTTATGGCCTTATTTTTCGAAAAATGATCTACATGCAACTTTCCAGAAATTGGTTAAATAAAGTTAAATAAGATAAAGTTTAAACAAAAAATAAAGTTAAATTAGATAAAGTTTAAACAAAACGCCGGTGTAATTTTTATTTAAAAGAAGCTAGGGAATGGTGACGATCCTGGCATGATTCTTTAAACTTAAAACTAAATTTAAGATCAGTCTCTCTTTTACATTCTGTATAGAGAATGACAAGGATACATCATCATCATCATCAGCCTATTAATTTCCCCACTGCTGGGGCACAGGCCTTCCCTATGGATGGAATAGGGAGATTTGGCCATGACCCACCACGCGAGCCCAGTACGGATTAACGGGTGCTAACGACTGCAGGACGACGACAAGGATACACTGATGTTAAATTTAAGTTTAGGCTTAGAGAATCCTGTAAGAATCGTCACTAGTAGGGGATTTATCGCTCTACTTCAAGAGAGTAAGTCTGGGGAAGTCTCTACATTACAAAAGACCGTAATTCAAACTCAAAATAATTTAAAGAAAAGTTTACTAGAAAAAAAATCCACGCGGACCAGGCAGCGGACGGGACTCGAACCCGCATCCTTCGCTATCCGGGCGAATGCACTGACCATTATGTTACCACGGCCCTATTAGTCGCGTCGAAATTTTCCTAGCCTTAAGCTGCAAGGCAGCGCCATCTCTTCGCATTGTAGGTAACCCACGATGTCAAATGAATACTTTTTCAAGTATTAAACATTTGAAAGAAGAAATAGCAATTATAGTTATGATTTTATTTATTTTTTAAGCATTTAACCGCTAGATATTTAAATCTAAAGAAAAGTTTACTAGAAAAAAATATTTATTATAAAGAATTGTGGGTTACCTACAATGCGAAGAGATGGCGGTGCCTTGCAGCTTAAGGCTAGGAAAATTTTGACGCGACTAATAGGGCCGTGGTAGCATAACGGTCAGTGCATTCGCCCGGATAGCGAAGGATGCGGGTTCGAGTCCCGTCCGCTGCCGGGTCCGCGTGGATTTTTTTCTAGTAAACTTTTCTTTAGATTTAAACATCTAGCAGTTAAATGCTTAAAAATAAAAAAAATCAAAATAATTTATTAAGTTTAATTGACGCCAGCTTAACGTGCCTTCCGAAGCACGGAGGAACTCGAGATAAAAGATTTTTGGTCAACCATCCAATATTTGGACGACCTCCGTGGTCGAGTGGTTTGTACGCCGGGTTTCATCGTGTCGCCGACTCGAGAGGTCCCGGGTTCGAAGCCCGGTGGGGGCAGATGTTTTGTGTGATGAATACGAGCATTTGTACTCCAGTCATGGATGTTTAATATGTATTTCTATATAAATATACTTATGTATTCTATCCGTTACCCTTGTATCCCATAACACAAGCCTTACAGTGCTTACTTTGGGGCTAGGATAATTGGTGTAAGTGTTAGAAATATTTATTTATTTATTTCATATTTACTGACGCCAGTGGTTAGTAAATCTAACGGGGCGTTTGTCCAACGCCCCCGTCACCAGACCGGAAGGCACCCCGAATCAGAGCCCCCTTCTGGGGAAATGATCTCCACCTTATAGAGGGACCTCAGTAGTAAAAGCAGTTATATATGAAAAAACAGAGATAGAATTAGAAACTAAAGATAATAAAAAAAGGGCAAGATAGGATGAACTAGCATATAAGTAAACTTAAGAGAAATAGTAATAAGACACATGTAGCAAAACAAGTAAATAAGAAATGTATAGATAGAATTAGTAAACATGTAAATATAGTAAAAAAAAACACACAAAAAATGTAATAGATCATAAGTAAAAATATATAACATAAGTAGAAGTAAAAATAAAAATAAGAAATATGCATATAGATAAGCAAGAAAAACTAATTTGTACGAAATTAAATAGCAGAGACTTTGTAAAAATAAAGATAAACTAGTAAGTAACATTATATGATACACAATGTAATAGAAATTAAGATTTGTAAAAATTTATAGTTTAAAAGAATATAAAAGAGAAAAGAATTACTCGCAGAAAAGATCATGACGGAGAGAAAAGAAAACCTCTCAAAAAAGAAAGACAAAAATAAAAAAAGAAAGAAAAAGTCCTGCCACTGAGTGGGGAAGCCGAATAAAAAAAAAATAACACTACCTTTTGGTGTTGTGTTTCTGTCGGTGAATAAAGTTCCAGGAAGGTTGCAAAAAAAAATACTTTGGTCATCGAAAATGTTATAACAAAGCTGTCAATGTCAGACGCCATGATGCGAGGCGTAGACATACTCGTAGATGATGGCAATGACATTTTTATGGTGTAGGCGCAGTAATGGCGATATTCAGAAAAATATGGTCATGGAAGCGAAATCGAATATGAAACTAGGTATTAAGAAAAAAACTTCCCCAGATGTGCCTCCAACTCAAGAGGAGAATTCGCTATATTCTACTCTTCTCCTATATACGTAGAACATTCACAATGATATAATTATTATATAAAATAATATGTATACAATAACGAAAATCTTAAAGTCTTCCCGTGGGGATGATATACCTCTACCAATTTCGCTATTTACAGCTTTTCATTGGCCAGTACAATGCCATCGACAAAAGTCCTAAAAGAATTTAGGAAGAATTGGGCTTTTGTCGCATATCGACTTTTTAGTCATGCACTGTGCTATCGGATTCCCAAATTTAATCTTTTTAAGACTAACTTGCTATAGAATTCCCAAATTTAGTCTTTTTAAGAATAACTTGCTATAGAATTGCCAAATTTAGTCTTTTTAAGACTAACTTGCTATCGAATTCCCAAATTTAGTCTTTTTAAGACTAACTTGCTATCGAATTCCCAAATTAGTTCCCCTTAAAAAAACTAAATTTGGGAGTTATATTATATTATTACATTGTTTTAATAGCACAACTTTAATAAGTCCGAGACTCTTCTTTTACACAGCTTTTTAGTACGTACGTATACAAGTAAATTGTCATAGTCGTGACAAGGAAAACTATTCCGAAAGAGTCCATCGGTCGACGTCGGGTCACATCTTACTGGGTGTCACCTATGGGACCCGGTTACAAAACCAGTCGTGCACTAACCGGCTAAATTTCAAAGCTACATCTAACATGCGCGACTAACAGAACGTTCAAGCTTCTCAAATCTGCCGCATAACCCTTACATTCATGGTCCCCATAACTAAGGGCCATTCAATGAATTATTCATGGTTTTTGCTTTTTAAATCGGATATAGTTTTAGGGTTATCAGGTCTTTGGATAAATTTATGGCGTTTATAATCAGGCCATAGGTAACATACCTACATAGGTAGTTTTACGGCTTTCTTTAAATAATTTAAACTAGAAATAATAATAAAATGGCTTAACCATTCATTAAGCCCCACAAAATCAATAATTCATATAATTGACGACCTCCGTGGCCGAGTGGTTTTGTACGCCGGGTTTCATGGTGTCGCCGACTCGAGAGGTCCCGGGTTCGAATCCTGGTGGGAGCAGATGTCTGTGTGATGAATACGTGCATTTGTACTCCAGTCATGGATGTTTAATATGTATTTCTATATAAATATACTTATACAAGTACAGTATACGTATTCTATCCGTTACCCTAGTATCCCATAACACAAGCCTTATAGTGCTTACTTTGGGGCTAGGCTAATTGGTGTGTGTGTTGGAAATATTTATTTATTTATATAAAGGTCTTTGTGTATACAATTTTCTACAACGCCCTATTAGTTTAATATTTAGCAAACGGATCCTTAAATCGGAAAATAGTCGTAACAACCTCTAAGTAATTTTAAAGAACCTATTCAACTATAACCACCGAACACAGTTCTGTGTTCTGTGACGATAACCCACATAACGGGGTAGACGATGGAAAAGAATCATTTATTCCATCACTTGTCGGCATGATTGATATACTTACCTATGCGAAACTGCTCTCTAGTGCAAACAATCTTTAAGTAAAATTGGGGACGGCCAGACAGACGGACATGACGATACCATAAGAGTTCCTTGTTAGGATTATGGAACCCTTAAAAGTTCTATTTAATAAAGCCTACTTACTATAAGATGTTTTATTATATCTCAGACAAATATGCTTGGGTTTAAACTAATCCAAACTTTCAGACGTCTGTTTCTATAATTATGATAAAGACGACATGATTTTGTATTGCAACCGTAACAATATAGTATTTTTTAAAAGCTTATCTTTATATATATAATTCTTCTGTGAGTGTGTATGTCACTGAACTTCTCTTAAACGACTGGACCGATTTTGATGAAATTTTTTGTGTGTGTTCAAGGGGATCTGAGAATGGTTTAGATTCACAATTTGTCCGCTGGACAACCCCTATTTTTTTAGGGCGGCACGAAGTTCGCTGGGTCAGCTAGTCTATTATAAAACTCAAAGGTGACTGACTGACATAGTGATCTATCAACGCACAGCCCAAACCACTGGACGGATCGGGCTGAAATTTGGCATGCAGGTAGATGTTATGACGTAGGCATCCGCTAAGAAAGGATTTTGAACAATTCTACCCCCAAGGGGATAAAATAGGGAATGAAAGTTTGTATGAAACTTTGTCAATTTTAAACCGATCAGGCTGAGACTTTGCATGCAGCTATAAAAAGAATCATAGATGAATGTCATTGTGTATAATACAAGCCTGAGAACAAAAACTGTAGTCTACACTTCAGCTCTACACCGAAGCGAAGCGAGGGGGGCCGCTAGTTGTTACATATAAGTATTTTCAACCGTTTCCTAAGTATTTTCTCCACAGATAAAAATGTCCTTGGATATTTGATAGGGAAAAGATATGTATTTAATAAAACAATTATTTATTCTGTTAGATAAAAAAAAATGACATAACCAACTTTTTACTCAATAGCTCCAAGAGTTAACCATAAATAAATTCAAAGATAGTACAAAAGAGCACTTATTAAAAAAGCTTATTACAAAGTGTCTGATTATATTAGTAACTTAGTATCAAGTGATAGCGTGGCGAATGAAAATGGAGATTTATTTTTATGTAGAAGATAATGTATCAACATTACACATGTATCAACAGAAAAACAACAAATGTTATTGATGCTTTGGATCACTGTAAAAAACTTAAATGGAGATGGGCTGGACAAATTGCACGTATGGGTAATAATAAATGGACTTATAAAGTGACTACTTGGAAAGGACTTCGACACAAAAGAAATAGAGGTAGACCAAAACAAAGATGGATAGACGAAATTAACGACGTGGCTGGTAGAGACTGGATCACCAAGGCCAAAGATAGAAAAAATTGGAGTAAAATGGAGGAGGCCTTTACTCGCTGAGGGGTAAATAAAATAGAAAAATGAGTATTGACATTTTTCTTAAATTATAATTGACATGTTTGTGTTGATTGACCTAATATTATTGGAATTGTATTGAATGATTGACATGTATATTTGATATTTATTAAGGAAATAAAAAGGCTATAATAATAATAATAATGATGACTATGATGCTCTGGGACCGATCTATCATCACTGACAGGGCTATTGTTGCTAATAAGCCTGATATAGTGATGATAGATCGGGAAAAGCGCCTCGCAATGATAGTTGATGTGGCCATCCCTCATGACGAGAACCTCATGAAAGCCGAGAAAGATAAACAAATAAAATATCTTGACTTGGCTCATGAGGTTGTCGCCATGTGGGATGTTGACTCGGCTATCATTGTGCCGATAGTTGTGACAGTCAATGGCCTGATAGCTAAGAGCTTCGACTGTCATCTGCGGAGGCTCGAGTTGGGTGACTGGGTCAAGGGCCTGATACAGAAGGCAGTGCTCCTTGACACGGCTCGCATAGTGAGGAGGTTCCTCTCTCTGGGGCCCTAACCACCGGTAGCTAGGACCCTGTTCCCGCTGCCGGTTGGCTTCTATTTTTTATATTTTTAAATGTTTTTATTTTTATATCAATATTTAAAAATGTAATCAATATGTTATACAATAAATAATTAGAATAATAATAATGTATCTATATTGAAAATAACATAATTTATTTTTATTGTAAGATGATTGCGTTACGGCGCCTTAAACACTCACACTCACATCTGGTTTCCCATATTGCACGAGTGCTCATTTAAATGCGTCGCATGTCATTTATTTATAATTTCAGCAATTACGCGAGTGTTAACAAGTGTGGTGTGGAGTATTGGTTCTGTCTGTCTGTCATAATGTCAACAGTTTCACGGATATCAACTATCAGAGCACGAAGCAGTGCCTCAACGACCTCTGTATAGTAAACAGCCTTTGTAAGTTTGTGTATGTAGATATAATTAAGGCAAAAGCTTTTCAAAATATGATTTTTTTTAATATTAATCCCCCTTTTGTTACATGTCTTTATATTCTGTTTTGTTTTCCATTCTTTTGTTTTCTTTTTCTGTGCTTTTTTTATCTCTTATCTCATAATTCTATTACATATTTTTTCTTATTATGAATATTTACATTTACGTCACATTTTGTCAAAATATGATTAATATATATTTAATACTAGCTGACCCAGCGATCTTCGTACCGCCATAAAAATAGGGGCAGGTGGTAAAAGAGAAAATTTAGGGTAGTATGTATTTTTTAATAACACATTATAAAAAAGAAACATTGGTGTCGATTCTAGCATGATTCTCTAAACCTAAACTTAAATTTGACAGCAGTATATCCTTGTCATTCTCTATAAAGAATGAAAAGGAGAGACTGATGTTAAATTTAGTTTTAAGTTTAGAGAATCACGCCAGAATTGGCACCATTGTCCAAAAAAAAATTTAGGGGTGTTTAACGTAGTGTTCTATCAATTTCCTGGGACATGGGACTAGTTAACATTCCTCCTAACCCATATGAGAACACTTCGTTACAATTACAATATCCAATAGTTTGAATTTTGGTGCGAAGGCGCATTGTAGGTTTCAGAACGCTACGTTACAGGTGGACTACCATTCTCACTTATGGATATGAAAAATAGATAGTAGCCGATTCTCAGACACACGGAATATGCATATAAAATTTCATAAAAATCAGTCAGGCCGTTTCGAATGAGTATGGTAACTAACATTGTGACACGAGAATCACTTATCTATTAGACAAGTCCGTCCGTCCGTGGTGCAGTTTCAGCGGCCAAACCGTAAGAGATAGATAAAGAGAATATTTAAGTTATAAGTTAAGAATAGTCTGATAAGACTACAAACCGGATTTGAGTAACGTAGCACTTCCGGTTTTCGAGAAATTTTCGAGAAACCAATTTCAAACGAAACCACACAAAATCTCCGAAGTTCTCAATTAATTAAATACATTTTTTTTTAAATTGGTGAACATTTGGTTCACTGGTTTGCTAGTTTTATATAAAAGATTAACAAACATAATACGGGAAGGTAAAATTTTAATTCCTCTTTTTTTAACCTCTTTTTTAACCGACTGTTTGAAGTCGGTTAAAAAGGACGAGGTTCTCAATTGGGTTGATGTTTTTAAAGTATTTATGCTCATGGAAAGGACTGAAAGGATATTGCTCGTTCCCCATACATTGAATGCCCTAGAACGCACAGCAATGAGAAAATGCTAGTTGTGTTCGGAATCATTCATAAACTCTAATTAGGCATTTGTTGAGATAAGGACAACTTGAGGAACCGTGGCCTACTACAGAATGTATTAGATTTGAAGGTTATAATTATTATTAAAACTTAATCGTAAAAGATGTACAATTTATATATACTGATAATAGATTTAGTGTTTACCTATATGTAAGCACTTAAACACTCTTTTTTTTAAGGAGCTCGATGGCGCAATTGTTTAGCGCGTTCGGCTGCGGTCGTTGAAGTTAAGCAACTTTCGCAGTGGTCGGTCATTGGATGGGTGACCAAAAATTTACTATCTCGAGCTCCTCCGTGCTTCGGAAAGCACGTTAAGCCGTTGGTCCCGGCTGCATCTGTAGTCGTTAGCACCCACCAATCCGCACTGGGCCCGCGTGGTGGGTCATGGCCCAATCTCCCTATTCCATCCATAGGGAAGGCCTGTGCCCCAGCAGCGGGGACATTAATAGGCTGATGATGATGATGATGATGAAGCACTTAAATAATATGCATTAAATGAACACAAAATGCAATTAATAATAAAAATAATAAATGCTTATATTCATATTGATTTATGAAAGTTGGCGGTTGGCACCTATGATACCTATATCTACCGGCTGTAATAATAGGTTTCTTTTCAAATGAAATGTTCAAAGTCTTTCCATTTACCTGTTTCTATATTTTGCTATCGGTAATTAAGTATGTACCTGGTTATCATTATGATTTTCATAAAAATAAACAGATATTATATGGGATGAGAGTATAAACAATCTTAACATAATTTCGGTAATAATATTATTTTATAAATATAATATAAATACTAGTGATAAGTATAATAAATAAGGTACCTAGTTCCATTCTTGATGTACGATGAATATATTTTACGTATCAAATGGAATATTATATTATGTACACAAATTCACTTCATTCATTACGTAAAAAATTAGCATAAATAATGATACAAGTTTTTAAGGAGCATCCAAAGATAACAACCGTTAATGTTACTTCACACAGATAACATGTTTTGAGATAACACAGATAACGCACCATAAAATCACCATAAATTTACTATACTCAAGACTTAGATTAAAACTAAATCTAAGAGTCGAGACAATGGTTGTTTCAATTTGCTTAATAAATCATTATTATTTTCAAATCACAACCGTAAAGACTGAAGTTAGTCAAAATAGAGTTATGTATGAGCATGAATTTAGCAGGAATCGAACATGGGACCTTGTAAACCCAAAGCGTATGTATTTAGACTTCCAACATTTTATTTGCATATTATTAATTATGTAGGTTTGTATTTGACTGTTGACTCCAAGGTCATCAATAAAATCAAACTTTTAATATATTCCAATTAAGTTATAAACTTACTTATTTTTACGTATCACTTATATTTATACAATTTCAGACTTCCATTAATAGTAATATAAGTTATTTACGGGATTGTTACCATGTACCTTGTTTTTAGCGAGTTTCCGATATTTCGGCACTGTTGCAAGCGCCATGATCACGGAGATCGCTAAAAACAAGGTACATGGTAACAATCCCGTAAATAACTTATATTACTATAATGTTAGTGACCATGAAAGTTTAAAATTCCATTAATAGCGTCAAATTAATGAATGAAAGATTTGTTTGCTATAAACATTTGTAGAACTTAAGAATAATAAATAAGTGAATTCTCTCAAAGTCTTTGTAACATTTGCAACGCTTCTATTAAGAAAATGGTAATAATTTCAACCTTGAGATAGATAAAATAGAGAACTACTGCAGGCACTCAATAAATTTACATCCTTAAGAGGTAAACTGATGAAGAGAAGGACATTCTGATCAAAAACCGTTTTTTTTCCTTTAAAATATCACAAAACACACGCAATAAACAAAACCGTAACAAAAAACAATCCAGAATCGATCGACGCTCAAAAAATTTTCATTCGGGTCGCATCGCATAGGACCAAAAAACCGTTGAAAATTCAAATTTAGAGCAAGAAACACACTATCGCACATTTTTTTTTAAATTTCGTTCCGTTTAACGTAACTTTAAAAATTTATTATAAAAAAAAACTGACCTACTTAAATCAGCTGTTTTCGTATCTCTGTCAAACACTCCGCGAGGTTAGGGTAAAATGAGGCGCATTGACACGTGCGCTCGCGTCGTGGTCTCGGATCGCACTGAGCCCAGTGTCCTTCCTAACACTTTCACTGTTCCACTGATGGTTATAACGCAGCTTATTTCAAAAGGACACTCGGCTCTTCAGTTTTCCATAAACTCGTGTGCATTTTCCCGAAGTGTTGAGCGATATGTTTGCAGATTTGGCTTTATTTTGTTGTTTGAAGGCAGTTTTGTGAAAAACGCCTTAAACATTACGTAGAGTGTATTTATTTTGGTGTCGATTCTGGCGTGATTCTCTAAACTTAAAACTAAATTTAACATCAGTCTCTCCTTTTCATCCTGTATAGAGAATGACAAAGATATACTGCTGTTAAATTTAAGTTTAGGTTTAGAAAATCATGCTAGAATCGGCACCTTTATCACTCTTAATTTATTTCTGTGTAATAAAGCGATATCTATTCTCTAACCTTAATTAAAACCTAACTAAGAGAAATAAGAGACTAGTTGTGTCTCTAATTTATATATATACTTTTATGTATTAATTTATGTATTGTCATCAATGTTATATTCGTATGTGTATGTATTTATTAATTATATATTTACTGGTATTCATAAACGCATAAATGTAGTTACCATATTTATAAGTATTAAATATGTATTTATATTCAGGTGTACACGATGACTACCTTTTCTTATATTCTTTTCTACTACGGTCCCACTGGAAGAAATTTTAGATTGAAATAAGTTGGGCCCTTGTGCATGTTATCTCTAATTAAGTTGCTCCTGTATCTATATTTGTGTGTACAGAATATATAATAAAAAAATGGGTGCGTGTACTTATGTAGGCGAGTGAGAAGTTATCCTTCTTTGGCATCGTTTAAAATTAGTTTTTAATTGCATGCAAATAATTAATTACAATAAATTAATAAAAAGTCTGGAAAAGGACACAGTCAATAAAGTTCAGTTTTAATTTGAAAAAATAAATAAATAATCAAAATATTCAATTAAAATCGCTACTGAATATAATTTATTAAAACATATGTGATTTGCACTTGTATGAAACTCAAACACGTATTCCGAATATACAAACTAGAAACATGTGGATAAATATTATAAATATGAATACCTATAACTGTTACTTTATTACAAAAAATAAAGATGTGGTTTTTGGTTCTACTACACCAATGGTCAAGAGATGGCGTGATTGTTTTTCTTTCTGATTCGCATATTCTCCATTTTCAAGTAAATGAATAAAACAGATTTAGTAATATTTTTGTTTTTTAGACATTAATTGCTAGGTGTTAAAAATCTTTGAATCTTTTTTAAAAGCGTTTGGACTTTTTCATTTGCCTACCTCGCTATAACAAAACAATCTCGTTTTTAATCTAAATAATTTTTTACTAGAAAAAATCCTTTCGTACCCGCCCACGAATAATAAACAGATTGTTTTGGAATTTCGCTTAGTTTTTATTATTGAGAAGCGCGTCTGAACTTTTCATAATATTGTTACATTTATGTACTTTTAAGCCCTTAACTGCTTAAAGTTGAAATAAAAAAAAACATAGAATAATATATTGTTTTAAACTTTCATGGTCACTAACATTATAGTAATATAAGTTATTTACGGGATTGTTGCCATGTATCTTGTTTTTAGCGAGTTTCCGATATTTCGGCACTGTTGCAAGCGCCATGATCACGGAGTAACTCTCAATAAGAAAGAAATAGATAGTTAGAAATATCGGAAACTCATTGAAAACAAGGTACATGGTAACAATCCAGTAAATAACTTATATTACTATAACATAGAATAGTTTCCGCTGGGTTCAGATTTTCGGCCGGATTCGAACCCGCATCTTTTGCTATGAGGGTGGATTACCGGAGCGCGGTCTCTACCAAATATGATCTTAATCAGTTCCGCGGTTTAAGCGTAAAAAAGACACACACAGACAGACATACACAGTCGCATTTGTAATATAAGTATGGATAGATGATAACTGAGGTATTTCATCATCAGCCTATTAATGTCCCCCCTGCGATGGCACAGGCCTTCCCTATGAATGAAACAGGGAGATTGGGCCATGACCCACCACGCGGGTCCAGTGCGGATTGGCGGGTGCTGACGACTACAGATGCAGCCGGGACCAACGGCTTAAGATGCCTTCCGAAGCACGGAGGAACTCGAGATATAACGACCTCAGTGGTCGAGTGGTTTGTACGCCGGGTTTCATGGTGTCGCCGACTCGAGAGGTCCCGGGTTCGAATCCCGGTGGGGGCAGATGTTTGTCTGATGAATACGAGCATTTGTACTCCAGTCATGGATGTTTAATATATATTTCTATATACTTAAATATGTACTGTATAATGTATACTATCCGTTACCCTAGTATCCCATAACACACGCTTTACAGTGCTTACTTTGGGGCTAGGCTAATTGCTGTGAGTGTTGGAAATATTTATTTATTATTATTATAGAAGATTTTTGGTCACCCATCCAATAACCGACCTTTACGAAAGTTGCTTAACTTCAACGATTGCACCCGAACGCGCTAGCCACCTGCGCCATCGAGCTTCTCTAAGGTACTTAATTACATGCATCACTTAATCCATCAGAAATGCGCATGACCACGCGGTGTCATCAACATACGTCTAATCAGCAGTGTGGTCACGTCTGTCGGTCTGTTTTTAGTGTTTCTTTATGGGCGCCACCAAGCCGCCGTTGGTATTCAGTTAAGACTCCACTTACGAACGATAAAACGCCACCAAGACATCACAAAGTCATGTATTTGACGACCTCCGTGGCCGAGTGGTTTATACGCCGGGTTTCATGGCGTCGCCGACTCGAGAGGTCCCGGGTTCGAATCCCGGTGGGGGCAGATGTTTGTGTGATGAATACGAGCATTTGTACTCCAGTCATGGATGTTTAATATGTACTTCATATAAATATACTTATATATGTACAATATATGTATTCTATCCGTTACCCTAGTATCCCGTAACACAAGCCTTTACAGTGCTTACTTTGGGGCTAGGCTAATTGGTGTGAGTGTTGGAAATATTTATTTATTTATTTATTCTATCGCCAAACTTATTTATTTATATACTAATTTAGTACACACACAATAAAGCACAGAACCACGAATTCGAATAGTTTGCGAATGCAAAATGTCACTGTCAAATTTTGTATGGAAACTTGAACAGCAGCGCCATAATGGACGTAACTGGAACAAAAAATCAGTACAAATTTGACAATGACGTTTCCGACTCGCAAACTATTCGAATTCGATAATGGTTCGTGTTAAAGGTACTGTACCCCTAGCACGAACCATTATCGAATTCGAATAGTTTGCAAAACGAAATGTCAATGTCAAATTTTGTATGGAAACTTGAACAGCAGCGGCACAAAGTACGTAACGAGAACTAAAAATCAGTACAAATTTGAAAATGAAATTTCGTACTCGAAAACGTTACCAATTCGATAATGGATCATGCTACGGGTACTGTACCCTTAGCACGAACCTATATCGAATTCGAATTGTTTGCGAGTGCAAAATGTCACTGTGAAATTTTGTATGGAAACTTGAACAGCAGCGCCACAATGGACGTAACTGGAACTAAAAATCAGTACAAATTTGACAATGACGTTTCCGACTCGCAAACTATTCGAATTCGATAATGGTTCGTGCTAGGGGTACTGTAATCGTAACGCATCGCCAAAGTCTTTATGAAAACTAAACAGCGCCCCTACCGGACGTAAGAACAAACTAGCTTTTTTCATAGACAACTTTGACGTTACGATACGAATACTTTCTCGCTAGTTGTTCGTGCTTGGGGTACTGGTTACTGTAAAGATAATAAATCAAATCGTGACATAGGTCAATCATCATCATCATCATCTTCATCAGCCTCTTAATGTCCCCACTGTTGGGGCACAGGCCTTCCCTATGGATGGAATAGGGAGATTGGGCCATGACCCACCACGCGGGCCCAGTGCGCATTGGCGGGTGCTAACAACGGCAGATGCAACCGGGACCAACGGCTTAACGTGCCTTCCGAAGCACGGAGGAACTCCAGATAGAAATTTTTGGTCACCCATCCAATGACCAACCACTGCAAAAGTTGCTTAACTGCAACGATCGCAGCCGAACGCGCTTACTACTTGCGCCATCGAGCTCAATATTTTATTAAATTCATTTTATTTTAGCACAATCGCCTAAAATTATGCCAGGGGATGTATTTTTAATCGCTTCGACGGACAATACAGTCATTTTAATCATCATCTCATTAAATTAGGCATTAAAGCCCGATTTGATAAGATATATTACGAGAGGCCACGACACTAAGTCGATAAGACTCCCAGATGATTCGATAAATTAGTCACACCATTAATGGGGGCAGCGCCATCTCTTCGCATTGTAGGTAAACCACAATGTCATCTCCAAAAATACAACTAATTCATAATTTATTTAAAATCGCTAACACGCATAAAGATTTCATTACGTTGCCACATCATCATCAACAGCCTATCCTAGTCCACTGCTGGACATAGGCCTCTCCAATTGCACGCCACTCAGATCGATCTTGGGCCACTCGCATCCAGCTCCTGCCAGCCACCTTGTCACCACGACCTACACTACGTTTGTCTAGACGCGGTCTCCACTCCAGAACTCGTCTACCCCAATGGTTATCGGTTCTTCGGCAAATATGGCCAGCCCACTGCCACTTCAACTTGCTAATCCGGTGGGCTATGTCGATGACTCTGGTTCTCTGTCGGATTACCTCATTTCTGATGCGATCCTTCAGAGAAACGGCGAGCATAGCCCTTTCCATAGACACATAAAAATATTAATATATTCTTATTCAAAATAAAACCAACGGAAGAGTAAGGCCTATATTTAAGTAGGAACATTTTAAATTTATGATAAAATTATTTTAGATCACAGTACAACTGAACACAGTGAAAAGGCCAATTTTTATTAATATTATTTTTAACTTGAATGTGACGCAGGGACGTAGGTTCAAGGTTTAGCCCGCCGGTTGCGCGCTGCCACAGCTCAAGAAAACTCTTGCTTTTCCCAAAAACGGCATAATGTCACGAACGAGCTTGGCCGCATTTACAACACACGATTTTGCCTATTGAACATTTTCAGTGCAATACTTGAATAAATATATAAATGATGAGTTGATGCTGGTGAGTTTCTTACGCCCATTCTTCGCATCAGCAAAAATATGTCCTGAACGGGTGGAAGGAAATAAGATTGGACGATTCAAAAAAGCTTTCAATACTAGACTAGACTAGAAACGTCAATAAATAAATAAAGTTTCGTGCATTAACCCGTGAAAAACTAGTTTTATTTAATAAGTGATGTGCGTGAAAACCTAAGGAACAAATAAAAAACCTTTCATCAAAAATTTATTCTTTTAGGAAATTAAAAATCTTATTTTCTTTTCAATAAAAGAAATAACATATTATGGATTTTCCCGGCAAATTATGGAAGGCATTTATAAAGTAAAATCAGCTCTGAATGGAATATCACTAAAATGCACAGAAGAATCTACTTATATATATAAAGAACTAATAACAAAAGTCAAAGCGTTCGACTCGTTTTGGTTTGAAGTTTGTTTAACGGAGGCATTTATTATAAGTAAATAATATAAAAACAACACAAAAATATATCTTTTTATTAATAATGAAATCTTAATCTTACACTGACAAAACATTTATGTGCACATTAACGATGTAATCTAACAAAAAACCTTATAAATTAATCCCAATTACAATTTCTATTCGCGTAGTGGAAATCTATTAAGAACAGTCAAATTAGCCATAACACAAACGTTATCATATTCAATAAATTCGCACTACCAAAAAACTACTAAGCGTTTGTGAATCAATCTTGGACCTTTGGAACTGAAAATTTCGGAGTGCATAACTTAAAGTTGTTATATTGTTATTTTTTTAAGCATTTAACTGCTAGATGTTCTAGAGCTAATTCGACACAGACACCAAGGGCTGCTTTAGCATAATCGATAGTCGAATAGTCTAGAGGCTCCAGGCGTAGAGGAGATTCCTCCCGTGGGGAGATGCCATCCGCCTGGAATACCTCTAGAAGCACTCGCCGATTCTCGGCGTGAGGTCCTCTTAGGTCTCAACATGTGACTCTCTAAAGGTCATCAGCGACCAACAGCATACACACTCAAAAAAAAGAAAAAAAATCGCATCATAGTCGTGTCGGTTATAGTAAATGCTTAAAGTTATTTTATTGGGTGAACGTCCTTACCGTGGTGTAAAAGTAATGTTAAGGTCATCACTTTATTAATTGAAGTCAAATTTAAAAATTCGCTGCAACTTTTATCCCCGATGACATTCTTTAACATTTTTAAAACAAAGATTTAAAAAAAAACTTTTCTAGAAAAATAATCCACGCAGACCAGGCAGCAGACGCGACTCGAACCCGAACCCTTCGCTATCCGTGCAAATGCACCGGCCATTATGCTACCGCGGCCCTGACGGCCGTCTCGAATTTTCTCTATCCTCCTTTCCTATCTTCTATTTCCTATCTTTAGCTTTTAACAGTTAAATGCTTAAAAATCACAAATAATAACAAAGAAATTTATTTTTGTTCTGGATCATATATTTCAACTTACAGTAAAGTATTTTTCAAAGTAAGGGAAAAATAGTATTCTATTTTTTCTATAAATATTTTTGCTCTTATCAGATAACTATGAGCTATGCTCTAATGATAAAGCTTTATTGTATTATAATTTACTATGTTAGATTTTCTCAATAATTTTCTAATTAGGTATTCTCTAGTATTTTATAAATTAAGTTTCTCTCCTGGACGAAGTTTGATAATTTCTGGATGATTTGGATCCCCATTCCCTCTTATAACATACACTGTTTGAACACCTTCCTCATCATTGTTGAAATTGTGATTATTGTTATTATTGATATTCACTGCATTGTTATTGTTATTAATATTATTGTTATTATTATGATTTGCTACATGCCCGTCATTAGAAATATATTGTCTGATGTAATTGTATAAAGAATACAAAAGGTTAAAATTTGGAAAACCCAAGTGTTGTAGAGTTCTCGAATTCTCTAAGCTTCCTTGAAGATTTTGATTTACTGATTGGGGAAACGTTATAGCTTTAACATTACCATTGTTTAAACTATAACTTCCTTCAGGAAATTTAAGAACTCTATCGTCCCTAATATTAATAATATTGTCTTCTTTTCTACTGCTATCTTCTGGAAATTTCAATTCCTGATTGGATCCTGTATTTTCAATGTCTGAATCAACGTAATCGTTAATAGGTTTATTTTGGATACGTCTTTGTATTTTACTGTCAACACTTTTTTCGTAATTTCCCTTGAACTCCACGTTTTGCAATCCATATTTTTTATTGTAAGGATATTTTTTACCATAATTTTGGAGATAATTATAACCAACATTAGGGTTGTTATAGAGTGATCCAGGATTTTGATACTGAGAATTTTGTAGTCCATAACTTTGTTGATTCTGTTCGAGAAACTGATTAGATTGAGATCCATAAAACCCGTATTGTGGTAAATTTTGATTCACATTCTGGAATTGTTGAAGTCCATAATTTGGTTGTGGTTCGTACAGACCGTAGTTTTGCTGTTGATAAAACTGGTTTGGGTTTTGGGGGTTCAAAGGATCGGAAAATAAGTTTTGCTGTGGATTTTGAAGACCGTATTGACCTTGCGTAGTTAGCTGCTGGTAGAACTGGTTTAAGTTCTGAGGATTCTGTTGCGTAGGTGAGTTGAAGAATCGGAAGAAACCTCCATTGTGATTGTTGAGATAGTGCACGAGTTCTTCCGGGTCGGTGGGACATTGTGGGTAGGCGTAACGACAGGAGGCTGTATTGGTCTTCGACGTCATGCCAAGGAACACAGCGCGGCCGAACACGAAAAGAGGAGAGCTGCTGATGCCGTTGTATGCTGATAGTAATCTGGAGATAGATTTAAAGGAATAAGTATACATATTTTGAGTGGGGGCTTAATTTAGTCACAAATAATGCCTTTCATAAAAATATGAAAACAAGAAGATAACTATTCAAGGGAAAATATAGCTGTTCTTATAATGAGACTCATGTCACTGTTTTAAAGACAACTAGTCCAATTAAAACCTATCCCAACCCACCAGTCCTATTTTAATACATAACACTACAGAAGAGGCTAATAGGATTTTCCGATAGAATAGGTGCGCCATTCTGGGTATGTGACCTCCACCTCACAGAAGATTTTGGTAAAAGGATATTGCCTCTCGGTGGTGCTCTTTTTTTTGTCGATAAGGTTTCCTAAACT
This sequence comes from Chilo suppressalis, assembly GCA_902850365.2. Lineage (NCBI taxonomy): Eukaryota > Metazoa > Arthropoda > Insecta > Lepidoptera > Crambidae > Chilo > Chilo suppressalis. The sequence goes on along the minus strand of OU963913.1, from coordinate 20,775,880 downwards.
CGAGATATATTTTGTGTTACATACAAGCGTCTATAGTTTGCGGATACTGCTTTTCATTTGGCAGTCTCGTGGATGTTGGTTACCCTCGTGGTGGAATATCCTCTACCTTGTTCTCCCTCATTATATATATTTCAGTCTATCTCATTATATGTACCTATGTTTAAAAGTTTACTCACGTAAGCAATGGCTGCAACCCGGCTATCGACTGTAGCACCCCTGACGAGCCTAGGGCTCCGCCCCCCGCCGCCTCGCACAGCAACCTCGGCACGCACTGGTAGTCGTCGTACATCGCTATTGATGTTAGGGCTCCGGTGACTGTTGACAGGGCATCCGATGCAAACGAAGGCTTCGGACGACGGGAAGGTCCTAAACACAATAATATCTTATAATCTATTCTAATAGAATTTCTAAATTCTAATCTTTTTTGTGTTGAAAAAGCTAAGTTCTGTATGCCGAATTTACAAATTATGTATTTTTCACTCTAGGTCACGATAAATTAAAAAAATGGATGCGTGTAATTTATGTACGCGCGTGAGAAGTTATACTTCTTTAGCATCATTAAAAATATTTTTTAATTCAATGCAAATAATTAATAATTACAATAAAATAATAAAAGGACTGGAAAAGGATAATTAACACAGTCAATTAAGTTCAGTTTTAATTTGAAAAATTAAATAAATATTCAAAATATTCAATTAAAATCACTACTGAATTTAAGTTATTAGTCCATATGTAATTAGCACTTGTTAGTAACTAAAACAACGTGTTTTAGTTACTTACAAGTGTCTATATAGAAACTAGAAACATGTGGATAGATATTATAAATAAGAAAACAGTGATCAGAGGCGACGAGCGTGCCAACATTGTTTTTGACAACGCGATCATCTTATGGAGCTCCGTGGATCGTTCAAAGTACCTTTCGAACAGATGTCTAATAATGGTGGATTATTAACCACTAAGTGGTTAATAATCCACCATTATTAGACACTAACATTCATAACGCGCCCGCGGCCAACTTCATGGTGTTACTTTTGTGTTACAGTGATGCGCGCGCATCTCGAAATTTCACTCACATGATTTTTTCATAACGCGCCCGCGGCCAACTTAATGCTGTTACTTTTGGGTTACAGTGATGCGCGCGCATCTAAAAATTTCACTCTCATCATTTTTTCATAACGCGCCTAAAGAAGTATAACTTCAAAAAAATAAAAAATAGGCATGTATAGACTAGACCAATTAAAAACTTCACGCCTACAGATTTCTATAATACAGACAGCAAATATAAATGATTGCTGTGATAATTTTACATATAATCTTACGTAAAACCATCCCTTGGGAGTCATAGTCTTATTATTTCAACATCATTATAAAAGGTCGAAGGAATCGGAAAGTAAAGCGCCTTTGGACAAAATCTGTTTTTAGTATAGTGAATAAGATGATGTAGGCATACCTACTGTACAGGATTTGTATCGTATGGTTGTGTATGATTTTATGTATTAATTTTCACAGAAAATGAGCTATAACTTACTATAATATTGTCCAGGAGGATATCCTGCAGGTCCAAATCCAGGATAAGGAGGTACTGTTCCTGGAGGAAAAGAATAAGGCGGTCCTAGCGGCACAGGATGTTGTGGATTAGGAAAGGGTGCTAAAGAATTCTGTGGACCTGGAAAAGGACCCACTGGAACTTGAGGCCGTTGATATCTCGGTCTTCGTCTTCTACGTCTTTTTTTCTTCTTTGTACCAGAGTTTTCTATACTATTTATACTATTTTCATCTTGAAAAGTCACTCGAACAGGGTTTGTAATTTCAGGTCCAGTGACTCCATCCTCAGGAAAATATTGTGTATGGCTGCCGATATTTTCTTCTTCATTGTCTTGAAAGCTAATACGCCCAGAGTTATTCGGTCTTTGATCTCTTCCATCGTCCTCAAATTTAAAACCATTATTGCTTGATTCTAGATTATAATCTGCATCATCAGTGCTAGATAGATCTTCAAATCTGATTTGTCCATTTGCTCGTGATGCTATATTGTAGCTTTGGTTATCCGTAATACTGAAAAGGAACAAAATTTTATTGTTACTACTTAAATTGATTTTGAATTGGTTAAATCCAGAGAATTTTAGTTAGATACTTTAGTCCCACGTAACTCGTATCAGTCCGCAATATCACGGACCGTGGGAAACCGACGGCTGTTACAGTTTTTCGACAATATTTTGCCATAACAACACGTTATATAGGAAATTCTCAAAAGTTGCTACTTTCGCATTTTGATTTTTTTCTTTTATTTTAAAAACGTTTGAAGGTTTCATCGTGTCTAGTGGGTAACTCAACCTTTACTTATGATTGATCTTAAAAGGTACATTGAATTTATTTATGGCTACTTTAAGATTTTAATAGCTTGATATTATTTATAAATATCAATATAAAATTACAACTTAACTTACACTTTTTCTTCATGCAATGTTCCTTGTAAAAGATCTGTATTTGTTGCAGTACATAAACTTAAATTTAGTATCAGCAAGATTGACAAGTTTTTCAAGCTACGTTGTCTCTTCATTGTTGATTGCTATTCTGAAAAAGAAGGAGTTCAAAAAACAAACATTACTTTATTTAGAGTATCATTATAGACAGGTGTTTGCAATTATCAATATAATTGCCAATACTTTTACCCCAGCAAAGTTTTTTATAAATTCCTAGTAATGTATTTGCATCATTGTCATTATAGGTATCATATAAATTATATTCTTCTCAATCATAATTATAATTTGTAGTCTTATATTATGAAGCAACCAAAAGATCTTATTTGCAATAAAAATACTAATTATATGAATAAATTAAATACTGATTGCAATTTAACTAAATGATTGATTTCTTTACTAACATATCAATTTCAAAATCCCATAATAGTAGGTGCATCCTAAGTATTTTTAACAGGTTTACCTATAAAATAGAGATGATGACTATTTTTTTTTTCTTCGTTTATCAGGTAGATTATCAAAAAGTATTGGACACGTATTTTTTCTTTTTTCACATAAAACATAATAAAATATTGCAGCGATATATTGATTTGAAAAGTCGCATGACGTCACGTTTTGGTACAATTTTCACTTCAAAGTGACTCCCAAACTTTGACGCGCTATAACTTTGTCATTATTTGGTTGATTGCCCAAAGAAAAAATACGTGTCCATTATTTTTTGATCATCTAACTGACGGACTAAATAAAATTTCGTTTACTGTACCCCGTCATCACCCCCTTTTGCTGAACTGGCATTTTCAAGTATTTTTATTTCTTTTTTCCCTAAGAGTTCTAAGTTCAAATTATTTTTAACTTTAAAATAAGGGCTTCTTTCTTGGAAATTAGTAATTTATTTAAGGGTTAGCATTCTGTTTTCAGCGTATTTGTACGTTTTTTGTCATTATGGATACGTTAAAAATTTGAGTGATTATGGAGTATGAGTACCGTAGTGCCAGCAAAGCAGCAGAAGTGGCACACAACATCAACTGGTACCCGGAGGAGCGGAAACGGGAGCGTTGTTCTCTACGTCCTTCTCCTTTACCTACCTATCCTGCATGTACTCGTATCTTGTTGGGTAAAAATTTTGATCATGCTTTAAGAAACAAGCTTTCCAGTCAGTGTGTTAATATAATTTGAAAGCTTATTAACAAGACATCCGGTATGAGTAAATTGCATGTTGTTACAATTCCCATGTGAAATTCTGTCGTAAATGCGATAATTGATACAGTTCTCAGATAGTAACCATTAATTCAGTTGACCAAACTCATTCGGTGCTTGTAACTCCCCAATATGATTTTGAAATTTATATTCAATTATTTTTTATTTTTTGTCAGCTGAAAGAATGAGTGTAGTTTATATCTTTAGCTGCAAATTGTATATTTTTAATTTCAACTATGTTTATATATTGTTTTAAACTTTCATGGTCACTAACATTATAGTAATATAAGTTATTTACGAGATTGTTACCATGTACCTGGTTTTTAGAGAGTTTCCGATATTTCGGCACTGTTGCAAGCGCCATGATCACGGAGTAACTGAAGTAATTGCGGGTAGGTTGTTATTGGCAGACATATCGGTCTACCCTCCGACAAAGTCTTTTATTGCGTTCGATACCAGTACCACTGTTCACATTCTCACTATTCACTCGAAACTGTTCTCGACACACAACACTTACAGTATCGGATGGCGACACGACACTTTTTTGATTATTTCCGGTTTTACACATACGAACCACAGGATTCCAGACACTCGACAATTTAAACCCGTCCTCACGATTGAAATTTTTATGTTTTGTTATTTCAATCGCTTCCCTGACCAATCTTGGTATGTAGTGGCGTTCTGTCGAGATAATCTGTGGGTTTTGAAACTCAATCCAGTGGTTAGGACGTGATCATGGCGCTTGCAACAGTGCCGAAATATCGGAAACTCGCTAAAAACAATCCCGTGAAGCAACTATGTTTGTTTGTAAATAAAGATTTATTTACAAATATAACAGAGTCGTAAGAGCGGCTAGTAGATTTTTGTGAGATCTGTTTCTTTTGGATTCCTCTTTTCCTCGGATTGTCAGAATAGTTTACGTTTAGTGATAATAAGACTTTATAACAAAGATTATGGACTTTTATTGAATTTTTATTTAATTTAATTATGTTATCGTAGGTTCCTACTTAACTATTGAACTTACATTTTATTATCAAGTTAAAAGTTATTTTCTCCGATTATAAGCGGTACGAAATTCGCTGGGTCAGCCAGTATAATATGTACCTATATATAATAATTTTAAAAAACGTTAATTTTAAATTTTGTAAAACGGTGAAAAATTTTTTTCAGTTAAAATTAATTTCAAAAAATAAAACTAGTTTAAACGGGTTAATGCATGAACTTTATTTATTTATTGACTTTTAGCAGCCTTTTCAGGTCTGCATCGTCAGAATAAATTTTCATTAAGTAATTCATTATTCTGACGATGCAGACCTGAAAATTCTGCGAAACGTCAATAAATAAATAAATTTCGTGCATTAACCCGTTAAAACTAGTTTTATTTAATGAGCGATGTGCGTGAAAACCCAAGAAACAAATAATTACAATAAATTTTTAATTTTTGTCCAGCATCGGCAAATTAGGTTTAAATTACCTATTTATTTTGTACCATCTTTAACATTGATAGTTTCACAATAGAATTAAGTACTAATCATGAATACCAATTTAAATAAAAAATTCTAACTTTTTTTTTATTTTTAATTTCCAAAAACTAGATTTTTGTTCCAATAGTTAACTTTTAAACACTGAACACAGTAGGTACCAAATAATTATGTCAATAAACAGCATTGCAGTTCAAATAACAACAGGCGTCGAGATTACAGCCACTGTTACTTATTCAGGTGTACAATTGTATTCTGCTGGATTTTCTCCACGCCTATTTTGGAGTTCAAACCGTTTTTATGTAATTTTTAATTTTTCATGATCACGGCACCTTCACCCCCGGCCAATTGGTTGGGACTTAGATTAATGTTTTAATCTAAGGTTATTGAGCTACTTAGGTACTGAATTCACATACCAAAATTCTGGCTATAGTGAAAATATCGTGACTCGCTTAAATAACATTGATAAAGGTAGGTATTTCTTTAATGATTTATTTAAAACTATCTTTGAAACCGGGTCACCAGCTAGGTTTTTTCAAAAAGTTAAAACTGTGCCGCCTTGTTCATACATCATTAAAACTGTTCACCAATTCACAGATCTCGTGCGCTACACGAATTGAAAGGGCGTTGAAAATTAATCTACTTAATTACCTATAGATTATTAAAAAGAATAACTTACAAGATATTTGAAACGAAGAAACGATTCTTAAAACTTGTCGAATACAATAGGGTATTCGACAAGTTTACGAATGAGTTTAAGATGATGTAAAAATATCTTGAAAGTTATTTTTTTTAATAATCTATAGGTAATATAGGTAGATTAATTTTCAACGTCTCATGTTATTGACTAATGTTTATGGAGTCCGTAAAAAGGATATTCATCATTCTGTTGTGTATGTCAGTAAAAATAACCAAATCAAAAACTCCATTTTCAAGTTACCGCGAAAACGTTTCTCTGGACAATATGGCGTCTTACTAGTATGTGGCATCACACGACTGTTATTAAAACGTTAAACGATACAATAAAATGTCGCTTTAACCGGAAGTTTACTTGCGTGTGACAACATTTTAATCTCCGCCAATCCCAAGCGTTTTGGGTCACGTGACAATAGATAAGAAAACTATTATCTTTCTCGCGGGTTTTTAGAAAAATTATGATTTTTTTTTTGTAAAAATAGTAAAAACCCCTGCCAATATTCATTCTAAACACTGATGCTAACAATTGGCACTTTATTTATAATACTGTCAAATACCCTATTCCGCATCTTTTGAGCCCTCATAAGTTCACGTAGCCCTAAACCTAGGGATATCAAGGGCTAGGACTGCCATCCGTCCGGGTTTCCCCGGATTTGTCCTAGTTTACGGGGCGTCCGGGGAGCGTCCGGGCGGGGTTTCATTTGTAGTCCGGGTTTAAAAATTTCCTGTTTTGGGTCGCTAATTATTCGTCATTTTAAATGTCTTTGAAAATAAATAAATCTATTCTAACATTGTAACTATAAATGCTGACTTCCAACAAAGATCAGCTTTGTCGCCCACACTGTCCGCAATAACAGCATTCGTTGCTATGTAGAAGACAGCACTGAAACTTTTTACATGGGCAGCAGTAACCACTTATTATGAGGTAGATCGCTAGCTCAAACTCAAACTCAAATCATTTATCTTAGCTCTTTTGCCTACACATAAAAAAAGTTGATTTGTGACATTTTTAACTGTTTTTTTTATTGGTCTGTCCGGGTTCTGGGCTCCAAAATCCGGGGTTATCACGCGTCTTATCCTGGTTGCTACATTTTCGAGATGGCAGCCCTATCAAGGGCGAGTCGCGAAAGTGGGGGCCTACTGGAGCGAACGATAAAACATTTTCTATGTTAGAAGCATTTGCTTTTGACGTCGTATTTGCTTTGGTGGCACGCACTGCATGCACCGTGCGCTCCATCCACCTTTTGTTCTGTAATCTGAGCTTACAACTATCAAAGTTATGCCTCCAGAAAGTGCGTTTCATAATTATCAATTTAAGTAAAATTTTATTCTAAACTACCGTTACTTACTTACTTAATATAGCAAAAACATGATGCTAAAACTTTGCTAATTTTTGAATAAAGTTGCGATTGACGTTTTTTTTTTTATAAAATTGAGCCATTTTTTTGGTTTTTTATACATAGTTTTTTTGCGATTTTTTTACTACCGGTGAACACAATTTTAAAAAATGATGTGGTGTCGTGGGACACCAGGTAGGAACGAAGTTCCTTCGGCTAATGTAGAATCGACACAAATTGCAAACTCGTTTGTGTATGCGACTGTCGCCCTGCGCACATCTCATTTAACGGTTTTATTCCACGCACTTTTTTCCACGGATTTTTTCTTACGGTTTTACTATCACATTTTTTTCAGTTCGGTCGCGCAGCAAAATCCCTATCCCCTCCAAGCCTGCCGTAAGGAACTTCGTTCCAAAAAGACTTCTTTGGAAAACTAAAAAAAATATTAATCTCAATAGATTAATGTTCATTTTAATCATCATGAATCGCACTTCCTGCAGGTATAACTTAGGCAGTCGAAAGTTTTATACTTTTTGAGAAAATCAAATCTGATCAAATTTCTTTGCTGTTCACTGTATTATGCTAATTTTTATTTTTGTAAGTTACCCAATACTTATTTTCAAACATTTCCCTTCAATCAGAATCTGCTTCCTTTACACATTACATCGGTACTTTTACTAAAACTTTAGTTAATTTAGTTATTTTATTAACGTATTTTATTATATTATTGGCCTATTAGCTGCTACTATTGTCTATCATTACCTCTTTCTTTTTCTCCTTTCAAAGCAAAAAATGTATCAATTCATTTCTTTTATAATTTAAACACATATAAAAAAACTATAACTTGAGGATCGGCGTCAGGTTAAACACGTGGGCTGATCGCATTATGACACACAATAAAATTGAAAAGGTTGTTGGTTTTCAATATATTGGACGAAACATAGTAATATTTTATTTTACCGTATTATAATAATGTCTCTCTCTAGGACGTCCACGTGGCAGCTTTATTGCGAAGAAAATGCATTTTTTTAAAATAGATGTCGCTAGGTGCGCTTGAATGTGATTCATGTAAGTTGATTTCTTTACAATAGATGTCGCTAAGTGCGCTTAAACGTGATTCATGTAAGTTGATTTTTCTGAGAGATAAACATTTTTAATGTAATATAAATTGTCATGTTTGTGTACGATAGCGCAATAAATAAATATTGTATCCTAACACATACATGATAGTACTTGAATGGCACCAAATCAGTAAAAAAATAAAAAAAAAATTATAGTTCTTTAAGAGAAACCAACCGGCTATTGAACAATAAAAATGTTTAATGTGAAGAAGAAAATCTACTTACAGTTGTGACAAAAGATCAATCCGTGTTTTCACTAACAAGATCTTCAAGGATATGAACACGGCATAAGAAATTTTCTCTAAGCTACATTAACCAAGCGCTGAGAAAGTTAAATCGGTGACATCACATTTCCCGATAAGGACTTGGACAACGGCATCATAGTTACATTTATGGAAAATCCTGTTATTGTATAAGAATTATGAAAGCATATTGAAACCACCTACAAGTTTATAGGTAGTTCTGAGATCAAGGTTTCACACAATGCAGATCTAGAAGCGAACGACAAAGATTGAATGCGACAGCTGCAAAGTTTGGTTACTCCAAGCAGATAGGTCAACTTGAAAAACTTATAAGCTGGTAACCTCTGTCACTTTACTTCTGACCAATTACAACATTTAAACTAATCATAAGATTATTTCAAAGTTTTATTTAAGTTTGAATTTTTAGAATATCTTTCAAATGTCAAGATAAGAAAATAATTTATTTCATAAAATTCAAAATTCAATATCGTTTATTCAGTCTAGGCTGTTACAAGCACTTGTGAATGTCGAAAAGCTACGCCATCAGTTCGCAAATCTACGGCGGGAGACCTTGTACTGAGAAGAACCGGCAAGAAACTCAGCAAGGGCTGTTTTTTTCTCCCTGTATTATATACAGAGTCGTCAAATTGAAAAATGACTTCAATATGAGGTAACTCATAAAGTCACTTTCCATTAGAAATATGACCATAGAATAATGGTATTGATTCTGACATGATTCTCTAAACCTGACAAGTGTTTTTTTTTTATAGCCAGGTAGGCAAATGACTCTGTTACACCTGATGTTAAGTGGTGATAGAGTCCAAACGCGAAGATAGCTGGTACAGCAGTGATAAAGTGCCACATCAACCACCTTGCCGGCCTGCAAAAATGCTTCTTCACGCCTCTCTTAAAGGATCCCAGATTGTAGGAAGGAGGGAACACGTGCGCGGGCAAAGAATTCCACCAGCGAATAGTACTACAAAGTATTCCTTGGTAGTTTTCCAATTACAGAGCATAATGCGACTCAGTGGCGCACAATGCCGAATTATGCTGATGCTTAATTGGAACGTGGACCTCAACACATGTTTGCAAGTTTGATGACAACTTTCAATTGGACAACACTGTATGAAATAAAACAGGGAGAAAAAAATCAGCCCTTGCTGAGTTTCTTGCCGGTTCTTCTCAGTACAAGGTGTCCCGCCGTAGATTTGCAAACCGATGGCGTAGCTTTTCGACATTCACAAGTGCTTGTAACAGCCTAGACTGAATAAACGATATTGAATTTTGAATTTTGATTTTTTGTGAATTACTTTTCAAATGCACCAGCAGAGTGCGCTAAGTTCAGTGTTGAATAAATGTAGTTATTATGAAGAAATAAGATTGTGTTGTCTTCTTCATCTTTATAAATAAGTTCTTTTCCACGAAAACATTGATGTTTGCCTGTGTCATTAAATGATTCGATCAAGCCATTGCAATGTTTACAAAAGTATATTCCTGTGAAATAAATTTGTTTATAGATTCCAATTCTAAAATAAAATTGTATTCACATTTTAAATGTGGTAAACTTTCATCCATACTTTTTTTTTTTGTTTGACACACCAATTAGCCTAGCCCCAAAGTAAGCACTATAAGTCTTGTGTTATGAGATGCTAGGGTAACGGATAGAATACATATACTGTACATATATAAGTAACGGTAACGGATAGAATACATATACTGTATTTATATAAATACATATTAAACATCCATGACTGGAGTACAAATGCTCGTATTCATCACACAAACATCCCCACCGGGATTCGAACCCGGGACCTCTCGAGTCGGCGACAGCCATGAAACCCGGCGTACAAACCACTCGGCCACGGAGGTCGTCAATATTTATGTTTTTAACACAGTTTGAATTAACTTTGATTATTTTAAAAAAAACTACAATTATCAACAATAAGTCGAGTTTCAACAAAAGCCCCACGCTTTTTCAGTTATATATTTAAATATCTTAAAATCAACTACAAACATGGCTTACTCTAAAGTCCTAAAGAAGTAAACAGAGAGTATATTTTGTTTATTTTTGACTTTTTCGTGCACTAAGTAAAAGCATGTTTTTAGTTTTTCAAACTATTATTTATTTTTCTCTATTTAGTTTATTACAAAACATAGACGGAGTTTATTTCGACTAAATACGTATCCTCTCCATTTCCGATAAGGCTTCACTATTGCAAGACTTTTTAATTACCCCCATTTAACGTGAAATAAACAGAATATAAATAAAACTAGTTTTTACGGGTTAATGCACGAAACTTTATTTATTTATTGACGTTTCGCAGCCTTTTCAGGTCTGCATCGTCAGAATAAAGATTTTTTATTTAAATTTGTCGAGCTACCTTCGAAAGACTACGAACCGAAACTACCAGTCTTTCGAAGGTAGCTCGACAATTTTAAATAAAAAATCTTTATTCTGACGATGCAGACCTGAAAAGGCTGCGAAACGTCAATAAATAAATAAAGTTTCGTGCATTAACCCGTAAAAACTAGTTTTATTTAATGAGTGATGTGCGTGAAAACCTAAGAAACAAATAAACAGAATATAATAAGACGAATGCAATGAGCCCAAGCTCGATTTGTTTAACAGTAGACAGTCCAGGGTCCATCAGCCACCTTCCAGTCCATCATCAGGTCCTCGTCATCAGGATAATTAACAGAATATGTTAAGACGAATCTAATGAGCCCAAACTCGATATGTTTACTAGTAGGCAGTCCAAGGTTCCATAAGCTACCATCCAGTCCCATCATCAGATCAACTCGATGGTACAATAATATTGTATTGTCATCTAATCTACATATATTTAATCATAATCATAAGTACAATAATATTGTATTGTCATCTAATCTACATATATTTAATCATAATCATAATCATTTATTCAGTTTAGGCTGTTACAAGCACATATGAATGTCTAGAAGCTACGCCATCGGTTCGTAAATCTACGGCGTAAGACCTTGCACTGAGAAGAACCGGCAAGAAACTCAGCAAGGGCTATTTTTTTCTCCCTGTTTTACCATTTACAGAGTCGTCAAGTTGAAAAATGACTTCAGAGATGATTCATGAAGTCACCTTTCATTACTTAATGTGAAATTATATATTTATTGTTCATCTGCATTTTGATTAGCCAAGTTAAAAGTAAATCTGATCGCTTAAAGTTGGGCAAAATCGAGTCCAATCGAGTCAGTTACATACAAACATACAGGTGAAACTAATAAATGTTTATGCACTCCGTGATTGCCGGCAGAAGTGAAAACTTGAATATTATCGTTGTACATTTTTGATTTTTTGGAATGGTTAGGGAATAATTTTGTACGAATTTCTTTAATTATCAGTATAAAAGTAGTATCATTTATGTGGTCGAATACAATATTTATTTATTGCGCTATCGTACACAAACATCACAATATATAGGTATTACATTAAAAAGTTTATCTCTCAGAATTACTCTTTTAAGCGCACCTAGCGACATCTATTGTAAAAAAAATGCATTTTCTTCGCAATAAAGCTGCCACCTGGACGTCCTAGATACAGACTTATTATTATAATACGATAAAATAAAATATTACTATGTTTCGTCCAATATATTGAAAGTCAACAACCTTTCCAATTTCATTGTGTGTCATGATGCGATCAGCCCACGTGTTTAACCTGACGCGAGTTTAACATTTTTTACCCATACAATGCTGCTAAAGAAGTTTTCTCTTTAAAAAAACGGAGTAGTTCGTCACAAACGATGAGACTCAAGCTCTTTATTTTAAATGTAGGACTTAACATAAACGAAAACAAACAACTTCTTATTAGAAACAAAAACGGAACAATAGTTTTATTGTGTAACTTTAATTGTATGTAATAATTTAAATCGCAAGACCTTGAGATTCATACCACACTGAATTAACCAGTATTGTAGTTTGTTTATGGTTTATTTTCCATTATCACTAAATAGTATAAAGCAAAGTCGCTTCCCGCTGTCTGTCCCTATGTCCCTATGTACTAGCATGCTTAGATCTTTAAAACTACGCAACGGATTTTGATGCGGTCTTTTTAATAGATAGAGTGATTCAAGAGGAAGGTTTATATGTATAATACATAGAGAAACACTGATAATTTTAGAGGTTTTTAATGTAAGGTCGTAAATAAACACATTCACACTTTTGTGATTACATTGCAAACGCTGGCTGAACCCTACGAGATAGATCATAATAATGTACTACAGTATTATACATCTTAAAAAGGTCTACAAAAAAGTCCGCGATGGTATATGTCTATCTCTTAGGGATAACCCACAATAAACATTTTTAAAACTATACTTTTTACGAGAAGTAATAGTAATATTTACGAAGCGATTTCTAACAATATAACATTCATCCTTATCCAATTAAGTACCCTAAATACATCGTGCGTTTAATATAGACCAATTTGGTCCTTTAACGCATGTAATTTAAATGAATATTTTCGAAGATATTATAGATTTAAAATGCAGGGGCATAGCAGTTCCGACGCTACCGGGCGGGGGGCTTGGCGGCGCGTGCCTATTGTAATTAGGTATTAGAACAATGTGTTTAATACAAGCCTGAGAACAAAAACTATAGTCTACACTACAGCTCTACACCAAAGCGAAGCGAAGGCGGGCCACTAGTTGAGGATAAACAAACATTATAGGTACCTATGCTGCCTGTGCATTTGTGTCAATCGATTCTTCCCACCGTAGAATCTGAGTTTTGTACAATGAGAAAAACTAACTTAAGAAGGAACGTAAGTCTTACCTTTTAATAAGTTTCAAGTGTGTATAAAAACATGTCTCCTTAAGAAAGGTTACTATAATGTTAAAGATTTCATAAATGATAAGGCACCTTGGGCTGGTTGAAAAGGGTTTAATCGTCACTTCTTAATTTAAAAAAATAGTCCCTAGTTAATTTATAATATTACTGTGTTGAAAGTTGACATCAACAAATGTTTTCAGTTTTTGATTTCATCTTTCAATTGACGACACTGTATGAGACAAAACAGGGAGAAAAAAATAGTCGTTGAGTTTCTTGCCGGTTCTTCTCAGTAAAAGGTCTCCTGCCGTAGATTTACGAACCAATGGCGTAGAGTTTGACTTTCACAAGAGCTTGTAACAGCCTAGACTGAAAAAATGAGTTTGAGTTGAGTTGAACTAGAGGCTAATGCTAAAGGGGCGGCTGAGCTGCTGCGGGGTACAAAGGCATTCATTACTGCATAGGTATTTTGTAAGATGAAATTTCACTTACGATCTCAGTTATTTGGATCTCTGACAAAAATCAAATATTTAATACTGGCTGCTACTACAGACAAATCGACATTTTGCCATGTAATGGCGTAATGCACAAGAAACTTATGTCTAAAATGACAGCTACCGAAATCGGAAGTGAGATTCTATTTTACAGAATCGCCCCGCTGATCTCATATTTTGATATGAGATTTACTAATTCGAGAGGGGCACCCACGGGAAGGAGGAAGTCACCTACCGCTTGACTCAGATACTCACCGGACATGGTTGTTTCGGTGAGTATCTGAGTCGAATAGGGAGGGAGGACACGGCACGATGTCACCATTGCGCATCCGAACTCGACTCGGCCCAGCGTACGCTGGCGGATTGTCCCGCTTGGGACTCCGAACGTAGAGTCTTGGTCGGAGAAATCGGGCAAGATCTGTCTCCGCCAGCATTGATTGCGGCAATGCTGGCGGATGAGGGAGGTTGGAGGGCTGCGGCCTCCTTCTGTGAAGCGGTGATGTTCCAGAAGGAGGCTGCCGAGCGGGATCGGGAGATGGCCGACAGACAGATCTTGCCCGATTTCTCCGACCAAGACTCTACGTTCGGAGTCCCAAGCGGGACAATCCGCCAGCGTACGCTGGGCCGAGTCGAGTTCGGATGCGCAATGGTGACATCGTGCCGTGTCCTCCCTCCCTATTCGACTCAGATACTCACCGAAACAACCATGTCCGGTGAGTATCTGAGTCAAGCGGTAGGTGACTTCCTCCTTCCCGTGGGTGCCCCACTGGAATTAGTAAATCTCATATCAAAATATGTGATCAGCGGGGCGATTCTGTAAAATAGAATCTCACTTCTGATTTCGGTAGCTGTCATTTTAGACATAAGTTTGATGCAATGTGTGAACATGCATTAGGGGGACCAAATCATTACATTACATTTGATAAACCACAGATCCTTGCAACTGAACAACGATTCATTCCTAGGATGATACTCTAAGCTATGTAGATTAAGAAATATCCAAATTTCAATAGGGAAGCTGGTTGGTATATACCACCAGCTTGGGAACCCATTATACAGGAGATAAAATCCCAACCCCGAGCACACACTGCAAGACCAACAGATACTATTAGTTCTTTTTGTTTGCATGATTTGACATACGAAAGAGATAGAAAGCCTCTCTGAGTTTGTAGTTTACGGTAGTTAGGGTCAAACAAAAAAAATCAAAATTAAAAAAAAAGTGCTTTATTGATAAAGGAGAATGGGCAAATCCGCCTAGATTGCGCTTGACGCATTTATGTATCAAAAATCTTCTTCTAAATTATCATTTCATATGTGTGTTTATTATGTAAATATTATGCGGATATTTAAAATAATAAATAAATGGCTATTAAACTGAGTCAATAACCAATAACCATAGATAAAAGTTGTATCACCTGGTCGATACTATCGTAGGAAAAAAAATCGATTATATTTCTTTATTTAAATATTCTTAACATAAAAAAACGAGTGTGCTTATGACTACACAACTGAAGTGAAACTTCTTTCATTTACTAGCTGTAACAGAAAAAGAGAAAGAAAGTGCGTGCGCGCGCTCTTGCTCCTACACTGTGATACAGACAATAGGCTTGCACTGTGCTTAGATATACGGAACGTATTTGGCTATGAGAGGAAGAGAGAAAGAAAATGTGCACGCGCACTGCTTTCTCATGCTTACATCCCCCACTCAACTCCCGTTCGCCTCGCCCGATCACACTTTTCTTAACGCTTACGTTCGCTAGCTTACTCCCCAAGTCAAGAGTGCGTAAAGAAGTTCCTCTTCAAAAAGAAAAAATAAAACGTTTATTGTAATTGAAAGCATAGAACAATTGTAAATAGCCTGAAACATTTTTACCAAACACCGTAAATGACTACGAAATAATGATCATTCGTTAATTCGTAGTCATTTTTTATTTTGAGGTCTTCGATGCGAGTTGTTTGATTTTTGTATGGATCGATGGATAGATTATTTTCCCCAAATCGCCTATTCAGAGGGCCTGGTTTCGAATTCCGGTGATGTAAATGTTTGTATGATGGATACGAGCATTTTTACCAATATTATATCATGATAAATAACATTAAATTCATAAAGTTATCATTTGTAAGACCTGTGTTGTGACTATCTCACTGTACCTACCAGGGATTGCTCTCTTTCATTGCATCTAAAAACTAAAAGGAACTTAATGGGCTGCGCAAAAGAGGATTTTTTGTCTGCGGACTATTTTGTTCATCAAACAGTAGATCGCATACAAAAACTTTTATATGTGTAGTACATATTCACATCTTAGATTAAAAAAGGGAATATATTGACGTGACAACGTCTTAAATTAGGTTGCGGCTGGGAGTCACTTATGAAAAAGTGTAACGCTCGGTAACGTTACGATGAGTCTCTCGTGTTAAGTTTAAGTTTACATGTACAATGTTTTAGTAAACAAAATATATTTCTATAGTTAAAATTTGTGCAATTCTTATTTTCATTCAATTCCTTGTTCCTATTGTGCAATTTAATTATATTCATATCAATAAATATTCCACCGAGAAAAAGACGTTGTCACGTAAAATCTTCGCCCGTAAAACCGACTTTACAGGCAACCATTTTTTTTGTTTAAATTATCAGTTATGTTATATATAATTACTTAATCATATATAAATTAACTCATGGTTTGAACATTTTAAGCATTTGCATTGAAAAATAAAACATTTATTAATCGATTGTGTAGGAATCGATCCTATAGAATCAAATCGAAATATATACCATAGGCAAGTGAAGTAGGTAGCTGTCAACTTGTTGTCAACGTGTTTGTTGTTTGTTCCGAGTGACTAACTACAGTTTTCAATTTTGAATTGAATTTGTGTTTTCAGTGGTCTATTGTGGCAGAATAGTTTTAATGTTGAGTTGAGTAATCCTCCGTTAATAACTTTTTTTTGGGAAAGAGAGCATTGGACTCGTAAATTCTGACAGAGATATTTGGACTCTTAGTTTATTGTAATTATTTTTGTTTACAATGGCATCTGGTGTTACACAAGAAAACGCAGGCAGTATGCAACGACGTTGTATTAACTGTTGTATATCAGTGCCACGACGACAGCCAGTACATTCTTTGGACACGCTATCCAATTCAATGCTTAATGTTTTAAGCTCATGGATCGCACCTGATTCTGTAAGTAATTATTTACTTATATTACTAAAAATATATCGTTATACAATCGCAACCGTGAGATAATGTTTTAATTTCATTCACATGTTCAAATAAATATAAATATTTTTGACTTGTTATAGATATTGACCACCGAAGAAGTACCTGCACCACAATATGGCCATCAACAAGTCTGTTTTGGTTGTGGAAAATCCATATTAAGAAGTCGATCGTACAGGGTTTCACTACACTGTCCAGAAAGAAATATTATTCTTAGATGGACTCCAGCACATCAGGTATAGTTTAAGATATTATTATCAATAATAAATTATTAAAATTGATTTCAATGCTAATTAAAACATGACTGTGACATTATTATTATTTTTGCATTGCATGATTGAAATGTTATATTAATAATAATTTATTTAAATTGATTTCAATACTAACTGAAACATGAGTTTGACATTTTTTTTACATTGCACAATTGTCATGTAGCATATTAATGAAATTGATTATATAATAACTAACTCAATCATGACTATGGTATATAAATAATATATATAGTTTTTAAAGATTGAGTTCTGGATAATACTGAAACTACTTGTGTATTTGTTATATTTTTGAGATCTGTATAATTTACCATATCTTGTCAGATAAATGATTTATTATTATTATTATAAGAAATATATTTCTATTGCATAAAATAGTTGTAAATGGTTTTTCATTAAATTCAAGTTCACTTATCTTTTTTTTATAGGTGTCAAGAATTTCAAGAGTTTGTGCTGCCTGTTGGCGAGCAGCTAATAGGGAAGTGCAAAGGCAACAGTTACATGATGCGAATCAGTCATCAATTGAACAAATTGATGTAGAACCAACAGAGTCTGTACCAGTGATCCCAGTACCACCACCATTTCCCGCTGGTCTATTACCTGTTCAGCCTTCAAGACCTGTTATACCTAAGATACAGTCATCAGTATATAAGCGTGCTGTAGTCACTTCATTGAGTTGTCTGTTTTCAGGATACCGGAAACAACAATGTTTATTAGTACCCAGAGTAATAAGAGAAATGTTATTAATACATAATAAATTCTATGTTCCCACATGTAGTAGAAAATGTCAACATCACTTGAATAATGGGTGTTGGAGTGATTTAACATCAAATTGCAAGATTTTACTGGTGTACAGTTTGATGCCATTTTGAATATAATGCAGAGAGCAGTTTCCCATTGTTTCGACTTTGAAAATATTTCTGCAATGGCTCCTTTCTTATGCCATTATTGGCTGGGAATGAATGCTGAACAGTTTGATGAACTCTTGGCATGTGTACCAAGCTTATTACAGAGTGTCAAAAATCCCCGTTTAGCACTCTGTATTTACATAGTCAAGTTAAGAACTGGGGACAGCAATGAACGATTAAGTTCCCTCTTTCAAATGTCTCGTAGGACCTTGGAGAGAAAAATGAATATAGCTAGAAGTTGTTCAATTGAAGATTTTGTGTCAAGACATTTGGGCTTTGGTCATGTAAATGTGGAGCAAGTGGCCAGCAGAAATAAAATAATCCCGGAGGGATTGTTTGGTAATCCAATCTTACCAAATGATATTAAACCCGCTATTGTTATGTGTGACGCAACTTATATATTTGTCCAGAGCAGCAGCAATTATCGTTTTCAAAAAGAATCATATAGTTTACAAAAATCTGATAATTTAGTTAAACCTTTTATGGTTGTGTGTTGTGATAGATATATTATAGATTGTATGGGTCCCTATAAAGCAACCACTAATGATGCTTCAATAACAAGGCATGATTTAAATAATGAAGAAGGAAAACTGCGTTCATTTTTCCGGCAGGATGATGTTTTTATTCTGGATAGGGGGTTTCGGGACGTAATTGAATTTATGGAGGATCTTGGTTTTAAAGCTTACATGCCTGAATCATTATTAGATGGTGAACATCAACTCACTACCCTTCAGGCTAACAAATCTAGATTTGTAACAATGTGTCGCTGGGTGGTTGAAATAGTAAATGGACGTATAAAACGAGATTTTAGATTGTTCAGGCATGTATTTAATAACAGAGCTGCAACTCATTTAAAAGATGATTTAAGAATTGCATGTGCTCTGTTAAATAAGTTTCATCCCTTAATACAGGATCCTCCAGAAGCAAGCGAGTATGTAGCTATTGCTCAAAATCGGCTTAATGAGTCCAATCATTTGGCCGAGTTTGTAGAAACTCAAAATCTTAACAGAAGACGTGCAATGTTTTCTGCAATTGATGGCAATCATCCTCACTTGGAAACCTTTCCCAGTTTAAGCATCACTGATTTAAAACGCTTTGCATTAGGCACTTATCAGTTAAAGCAGGCGCGATCATATTATGGGGAACATATTCGATCGTCTGGGATATATTCCATAGAAATAAATACTGAAATAGATGAAGATGTTCCCCTTGTATTAGGTTTAAACAATTATCTGCTTAGAGGACGTATTAAGTCTAGACACGTTGGTGGACGCACCTATTTTGTTTACATTTTAGTCAGCCGTGACACCAATATAGCCAACTCACTAAGTTGTTTAGTTGGCTATTGCTGCAGTTGTATTGTAGGCAAAAGGACAGTGGTATCGATTCTGGCGGGATTCTCTAAACTTAAAACTAAATTTAACATCAATCTCTCCTTTTCATTCCGTATAGAGAATGACAAGGATACACTGTTGTCAAATTTAAGTTTAGGTTTAGAGAATCGTGTCAGAATTGACACCAGTAGGATGTTGCGCACACGTAATGACGGTAGTTTGGTACCTTAGCTGGGGGCGATTTAACGATACACATGCTCCAGCTACATTTTTAGATGAGGTATTTGAAGAAGGTATATAAGTCAATTCTTTTTTAAAAAAAGGCAATATATAAACCAGGATTAGAGCATGCTTAATGTATAAACTGCTGTGTTAATTGAACTTAGCAGAGCTTTAACTGGATATTTCAAACTCAACAGGACATGGTGGCGAGTTACAAAAGATATTTTAGGCGAAGTCACTACAGTTCCACTGGATACGGCATAACCTCAAAAATATAAAATAAAAATATCACATTAATAATGTCGATTTGGATAAATGTGTTATCAATAAATGATTATCATTATTAAAATATTTTGTCTTATTTATTTTTGATTCCTAAACCTTAAATAATATTAGATCCATTTTTGGGTTAACAGAGCATCAAAGGTGCAGCTTGAGCGTAAAGAGAATAAGTATAAATAGCACTAATATAACCGCACCTCAACAACGCCACATTTATTGAATCTGAGATGTTTGGAATAAATAGAGATAGATAGCAGCTCACCAACGCAACAGTTTACAAATATACGCTGCCCGTTGATAAGATTTTACGAAGTGCATTCAATTTTTGTTTCACTCCCAGTCCAAAATAGAAGACAAAAGGTCACAACCTAATTAAATACAGTTTAAAGTAGTATACCTAGTAATAATTAAGTATGGTATAAATATCGAATTTAATCGAATCTAAATATGACATAACCTTAAAATGCTTACGTAATTTAATATTTTCTTTAAACCACTACTTAAGTTTCTAATGATATTTTTCCTACGCAATATACACCTGATTCCCTATTGTTGTACACTTATTCCAATAAGACGCAATGAAAAAGCTTAGCCCAACTCCCAAAGTAAAATGACCATTCTCCTTTGCTAATAAATTCATACATAGACAATAAAGTATTAAAAATCTTTCAATGAAATATCCGAATGCTCAATAAGTTTTTTGTAGGCTCAGACCAAATAAAAAGTACTTTTTATTTGGACTGAGTTTGTAAGTAGCTCGACAAAGTAACTAAAAAAATCGTTATTTCGACGACGCATTCCTGCAAAGGATGCGAAACGACAATAAATAAAATAAAATCAGCGCATCTAGCCTGTTGAAACTTGTTTTATTTAAGAAATTAAATGTTCAATCGAAAACTGTAACGGCCGCGCTCCGTTTAAGAGCCCTTTTACAAAATTGCGCCGCTGCGGTACTGATCGGCGCGTAGCGCGTAGGTAGATTTGCACTAGTATATAGTGCATTTTACGGGTGAAGTTTCGAGTCTTATAAAATAATTATTAATGAACTAATTGTAAAAATATATACATATTTCAGTAGGTCAATGATGGTAGATTAGTTTTATGAAAGTTTTTCATAATAAATTCTGTTTAATTCAGTATCAAAATAAGAGGTAAACCTGCTTTATTTTTTGGGAAAACTCACGGAGGTTAGATGTTTTTTTTTGATAATTAATGAGATAGAAAATCAAAATTCGAATACATTATGTTACAACAAAAACATATTTCCGATGTTGTAGTAATTAATTTGATCTAATTTATTGAACATTATTCAGAGATTTAGACATTTGAAATTGTGCATATTATCGCTTTTTCCGTAAACTAGCTGCGGTAGAACGATCAGTACAAAAAAAGGAAAATAGTATTTGCAAATATTCTACATTAACTTACAATAGGAAAAAATATCTACTGTTTACTTCTATTGGAAATAGTCTAAATCTCTTCTAAAGGGGTAAACGAGGCGCTCAAAAATTAC
Organism: Chilo suppressalis; assembly: GCA_902850365.2. Lineage (NCBI taxonomy): Eukaryota > Metazoa > Arthropoda > Insecta > Lepidoptera > Crambidae > Chilo > Chilo suppressalis. Next base: position 20,754,289 of record OU963913.1, on the reverse strand, counting down.
GATTTTTTGCAAAAAATGTGAAAGTGCTCATAATTTCTTTTATCAGTATTTTTTTCAAATTATCTTAAAGCAGATGATACTACTTTTATTGCGATAAGAACGCAATAAGTCAACGGCTCTTTGTTAAGCATCAAATTTATTGAAATCCTATGACTGCGTAAAAGTAGACAAAATTTATATTACTACTAGCTGACCCAGCGAACTTCGTACCGCCCTTAAAAAAATAGGGGTTGTCCAGTGGACAAAATTGTGAATCTAAACCATTCTCAGATCCCCTTGAACACACACAAAAAATTTCATCAAAATCGGTCCAGTCGTTTAAGAGAAGTTCAGTGACATACACACTCACAGAAGAATTATATATATAAAGATAGATAAAAAAATCTTCGTCTACCAAGGAGATAATGAAATAGTATTGTACGCCTACTTTTCCTTTATCGTCATCATCAATAGCAGCCTATTAATGCCCCCACTGCTGTGGCACAGGCCTTCCCTATGGATGGAATAGAGAGATTGGGCCATGACGCGGGGCCAGTGCGGATTTGTGGGTGCTAACGACTGCAGATGCAGCTGGGACCAACGGCTTAACGTGCCTACCGAAGCACGGAGGAGCTCGAGATAGTAAATTTATGGTCACCCATCCAATGACCGACCACTGCGAAAGTTGCTTAACTTCAACGATCGCAGCCGAACGCGCTAACCACCTGCGCCATCGAGCTCCAGTATTCCTTACTTATTATGTATCATTATCATAATTTGTATTACCTAATAAAAGCATCGTTTTATATTTGAGGCAAGTGGTCCCATAACGGATTTCGCTTCTCTAAATGAGAGTATTAGTACAGTCAATCTGTCGAAAAAAATATCGTTTCAGTGAAAAAAAAACCTAAAGGATAAGTCTTGGTTTTTCTGTTGCCAAATGACGTCAGTAAGCCACCTTGGCGATGGGCATGTTCAACTCGTAGGCGTTTTTTGAAAAACTCAAAAAAACCGTCAAAAAATTTTTGAAACACATTTTTCTTGTTTTGTATGCAGTTTAGAAACTTTTATTTCGACCATAATTGTAGAGGGCGTTGAGTGCTACAATTTATGTCATTGTTGCAATCTCGTACAACAAAAAATGCGCATTGTAGGTGGCGCTAAAGTCTCAAAAAAGTGTTTTTTCACTTTTTCACCCTGAAAATATCATTTTAATGGAAAACTTTAAATGGCGAAGTTGTTTCGTACATAATTACCAACAACTTTTGTATAAACAATTTTTTTTGTATTACTTACCGTTTTCAAGTTATAAATTGCGCAGGTATGAAAAATCCAATAGAGCGGTTTTGGGCAGTTCAAGTACACATTTGCAGTGCACATTTCAATGTACGTTTTTACTATTTTTTTTTCACTCATGAAAAAAAATAAAAATAAAACTATTTTTTTTTATTTTTTTTTTTCATTTTTTTTTTTTTTTTCAATCATGAAAAAAAAATAAAAAATAGTAAAACGTACATTGAAATGTGCACTGCAAATGTGTACTTGAACTGCCCAAAACCGCACTCCACCACCTCTATTGGATTTTTCATACCTGCGCAATTTATAACTTGAAAACGGTAAGTAATACAAAAAAATTGTTTATACAAAAGTTGTTGGTAATTATGTACGAAACATCTTCGCCATTTAAAGTTTTCCATTAAAATGATATTATCAGGGTGAAAAAGTGAAAAAACACTTTTTTGAGACTTTAGCGCCACCTACAATGCGCATTTTTTGTTGTACGAAATTGCAACAATGACATAAATTGTAGCACTCAACGCCCTCTACAATTATGGTCGAAAAAAAAGTTTCTCAAATGCATACAAAACAAGAAAAATGCGTTTCAAAAAATTTTTGACGGTTTTTTTGAGTTTTTCAAAAAACGCCTACGAGTTGAACATGCCCATCGCCAAGGTGGCTTACTGACGTCATTTGGCAACAGAAAAACCAAGACTTACCCTTTAGGTTTTTTTTTCACGACTCAACCTACAGATTGACTGTACTATATGTATCTTGAGCGGAGTTTTGATAATGACAGGCACTTAGTTTTATCAATTCTGGTCAAGCATTTTCTGTTCAAAATCGTTTTTAAAAAACCTACATCTTTTAAATGTCATTTACTCAGTAAATAGATTTGTTTACATTCATTCTTATTCAGGTTTTAGACATTAAGTATTTTTTTTTGTAAAAAAAAAATAGTAGACATTAAATATTTTCTTTTTGTTATAAAAAAAAAGGTACATAAAGATGTGTTAATAATAATCATAATCAGAATCATTTATTCAGTTTAGGCTGTTACAAACACTCATGAATGTCTAGAAGCTACGCCATCGGTTCGTAAATCCACGGTAAATCTACGGCGGGAGACCTTGTACTGAGAAGAACCGGCAAGAAACTCAGCAAGGGCTGTTTTTTTCTCCCTGTTTTATTATTGACAGAGTCGTCAAGTTGAAAAATGACTTCAAAGATTATTCATGAAGTCACCTTTCATTACACAATGATTAAATATACATTAATTGTTTACCTGTATTTTGATTGGTGTGTCATACAGTATAAATACAAATAGTGTTATTAATGTATACTGTTTTAAAAAAACTGACAAAACCCAAAGGATATTACTTTATGTTCTCACGAAATTTCATTCCATTTTTTTAAGCGGTATCTGCAAAAATGTTATCGTACAACGCATCAGGATGTTTGAGTACAAACAAAAACATAACACTACTTATTTTATCAATATTTTTAAAAGTCATCAAGTACCCAAATTAACTACAACATTGTTTTTGATCTGTTATTGTTCGAAAAACTTATTAATCTATGATCTTAGAAAAAAATTAACATCATCAACAACAGAATTCAAACTTCAGAAAAAAACCGAGACTTTTTTTTATAACAAATTCGAACCACAGATTAGGTATGTACAAAAAATTCATAGATTTCATGCTCTACACGACTTGAGAGAGCATTGAAAATGAATCTACCTATTATAGATTAATCAAAAAAAAAAATATATAAAAATCATGTTTGCATTGGTGGTAACCCACTGTGTCAAATGAATACCTTTACAAGTAATAAACATTTGAAAGAAGAAATAGCAATTATAGTTATAATTTTAATTGTTTAAGCATATCACTGCAGTAGTGGGTATTCACCGATTCTGGACCACCGGAGGCCACCCTCTGGTCTGCCTCGGTCCAGAATTTTGTACAATGGGGTTGTCGAAACCTAAAAAAAAAAAAAAAAAAAAAAAAAGGAAAGCCCCCCATTTGGAGCGATTGCGCTGGGTCCCAGGTTCATATCTCTTACCGTTCCCGAGATAGATATTTCTCTTATTTCGTTTCAGTTGATTTGTTAATAACTTCCTAATTCGTTTATCATTTGTTTCAGTCGCCAGTTCATTTGTTAATGACCTCCTCATTCGTAAGGATCGCTAATTATGGTTTCTAATCACTTATTCACTGGCCGGTCTTGTCACTAATGATATTTATGATGATACTCTTAATTACTGTTGTATGTATTAAATCTCCTTACTTCACTATGTAATTTTTTTACTAATATAATATTATAAAGGTGAAGGTGAGTGTGTATGTTTGTTACTTCTTCTACACGTCTAAACGGCTAGAGCAATTTTAATAAAATTTGGTATGGAGTTAGCTGACACCCTGGATTAACACATTGACTTCGTTTTATAGCGGGAACTAATAAACCGCGGGACACAGCTAGTTATATAATATTTCAAATACTTTCGCTTTCACTGTAATTAAAAAAGCATTATTTAGTATTTTTTACTAACAACGTTGACTTGTTATTGTTGCACCATTTAAACAAGTTTAATTGTTTGAATCGTCAAATAAAGATTTCTTAGTAATTAAAACAAATCACTCTTGATCAACGAGTACTAGATCATTAACAATAATTGTGTAGAAATCAGTAAATTTGGAGTATATATTGACTACAATACCCAAATAATCAGTTACAAAGACCTATTGTCGAAGTGCAACAACACCCTCTTATATTTTTATCATCGACCTGCTGTGTTGGGAAAATGGCGGTAAGCATAAGTGATCTACTATACTTAAATTTGTTTCCATCTTAATGTTTAATTTTGATGTATTAGTACTGAGTGATAATATTAGTTATTTTTGCTTACAGAATTTAAATAGTTTTGACGAACCAAATACTTTCAAACATTATTATTTTCCACTCTCTGAGAGTGAAGGATCTTGTGAGACATCTATTTTGAAAAATAAAACTCTGAAACGCACTGCAAGCAATGCGTCTATAAATGAATTTTTTGATGAAGCTAAGCCCAAGAAAACACAGAAAAAGACATCGTCAACTGTGGGGCGAGCGCAAAAATGCGGTGGTACAGCATACATATCAACCAACATGGACGATGCTGCAGGATCGACTCATCTCATAAAAATAGAAGTGTATGACTTAAGGAAGTAAGCGAAGATTCCCAACAGTGAACATTGGAAACATGCAGATGTACGAATAAAATATTATTCAAAGGATTCCGATAAAAATTACAATCAAAACAAGGAGCTCATTTACTCTATTACTAAGGATATTGCAAACACCAAAGATTGTAAAAAGTATTTTTTCAAAAACTCATCATTTCCGTGAATTCAAAGTTTGTGGATCACTTATAGTTATAATTATTTTAATGTGTAGTCGTTAGTCTTAATTTGTCATAATTTACCTGTGTCTGAATGGCATATGATATTCCTTACTAATAATTAATGGTACTTAAGTAATAGATCTCATTTTTCTATTGTACGCTAAATGTTTATGTTTCTTTGAAATGTATATACGAGTCAACATGTCTGTTGAATCGTATTAAAAGTTTAAACGTAAAATGGAATCTAGCAAGCAACAACGTGTCGTGAGCTTTTATTTCGGAGACTCGACTTCCGAAGAAAGTAATGAGAGTAACAGTTTTTTTAACTCAGAAGTTATACAGCAATGTGAAGAATTGGAGGGTTTGCATAATATACAAGTGCAGGTCGAAGATTATGAGAGTGACAGTTTTTTTAACACAGAAACTATAGATCAATGTGAAGTTTTAGAGTGTTTGTATGATATACATGTGCAGGATGAGTTCTTTAATAATTCGTTTGAAAGTGATGAAAAAATCATGTCTGTTAAGGAGAATGTGGTTGAGAACCCAAACCTGTGAGTATATTAACGAATCTTTTCTCTTTTACTAAGTAAACTAGACTAATACTGTTATAAAAAAAAAAATCTTTTTTCGTTTGTTTTAGCATTTCAATTCAAACTGGTAGCGGTAGAGGTATAAAGAGAAACTTTTTAGGTGAACCATCAACTTCATCCTCGAAAAACCAATTTCCAATAAACACAGAGAAGAGAGAGAGAGAAGAGATTAAGTGTGATGTGTGTGATGTTATGGTGAGTAGAAGATACTTTTCAAATCATTTGCGAAGTACTATACATAGAAATAAAAGTTTACTTTCTCAACATGAATGTAAAAATGTTATAATACTTGATACTGCTTTCGGATCACGAATTTTATCCTATCGAATTTTATCTCCTCAAGAGGATGCTTCAATTCTTGAAACACCTGATCTATTCTTTGATTCTGTGAAAGTTACAATTTCAAAACTTATTGATGATTGTCTTAAGGAACTCACATTTATAAAAGTCAATTTTATTGTATATGCAGATTTTGTGCAGGAAACTAAAGCTCTTGAAAATTCCTTTGATTTTCAAACCTCTAAGTACACCATTTCAATTGGAGATAATTTAGATCCATATTTAGTTTATTTAAGAGAAACTATTTTAACTAAAATCTCTGAATTTGAAAAAAAAGACAGTGGTTGGTCATTTAAAAAAATAAAGTTCTTGGAAATGAATGTTAACAAATTCAATCCTTTACGTGGTTCAAGTTATATAGATTTACCATTAGATATTAAAACCAAGAAAGCTATAATTAATGTAAAAAATAACGATCATGAATGTCTTAAATGGGCGTTACTTTCAGCTTTATATCCTGTTGAAAGTCATGTTGATCGTACATCTTCTTATATAAGAAATCAAAATAAACTCAATTTTAAAAATATAAGATTCCCAGTTAAACTTAAAGATATTGTCAAAGTTGAGAGTAATAACAACATTAGTATTAACGTTTTTGGTTTAGAGTATTCAGAAGAATTTAAACGTAACAATATAGTAGGTCCACTCTATTTTACCAAAAACAGGAAGGAAAAACATATTAACCTTTTGTATATTACAAACGGTACGAACGGACACTATTGTTATATAAAAAATATGTCACGGTTGATTAGTCGACAATTATCTAGCGATCATCACCAAATATTTTTATGTGATGGTTGTCTTGTATATTTCACTTCAAATGAAAGATTAAAACAACACCAATAAAATGATTGTAATCACATCCGCACTACTATTCCCAGTTCAACAAAAACTAAAACAAGCTAGTTTGGTCATAAAGAGTCATCTGATAAAATTCGTTTTGATAAATATCTAAGACAGTTAAGAATACCGTTTGTAATTTATGCTGATACTGAAGCATTTTTAAAACCAATTTCTTCATGTCATCCAAATCCAACTCTATCCTCTACCACTAATATACAAGAACATGAGATTTACAGCTACGGTTATTATATAAAATGTTCATATGATGACAACTTATCATCATACAAATCTTATAGTGGTTTTAATTGTTCGAACCATTTTATGGATAGTATATACGAAGATGTTTGCAAAATTCAAAATAGATTAAGTTTTCGAAAACAACCCAAACCGATAAGTGATTTACAAAAGTCTCGTTCGTCTAAAAAATTGTTATATTTGTTCGTTAAATATAGATTCTGAATTTAATCTAGATTATGATTGGAATACTGGTATTTTCAAGGGTGTCGCTCATGCTGTGTGCAGTTCTAAATTTAAACCTCCATTTTTTATACCAATATTCTTACACAACTTGAGCAATTATGATGCCCATTTTATAATTCATGCTTTGAATATTAAAGATTGAGATATTGAGATTATTCCACAGAATAAAGAAAAATATATATCATTCACTAAAAAGTTGAATATAAATGGTCAAGTCATCCATTTAAGATTTTTAGATTCTTTTAAATTTATGTCCAGTAGTCTAGAACAACTTGCAAAAAATCTCGAAGAAAATCAGTTTCGCGAACTATCAAAACAAAACCTGCACCCAGAGGGATTCAAATATCTGTTACGGAAAGGAGTCTTTCCTTATGAGTTTATCACATCATTTGACTCTTTAAATTCAACATCTTTACCAGAGAAAAAATATTTTTACAGTTGTTTGACTGAAACTGATGTGTCAGATGAAGATTACAACCATGCACAAAACGTTTGGAAATATTTTAAATGTAAAAACATGTTAGGTTACTCCAATTTATATCTCAAAACAGATGTTTTACTTTTAACAGACATTTTTGAAAACTTCCGTGATGTTTGTATAAGTACATATGGTTTAGATCCTGCTCATTATTATACTTCACCCGGGCTTAGTTGGGATGCTATGTTAAAACATACACAAATAGAATTAGAACTTTTGACTGAAATTGAGATGATAGCTTTCATAAAGTCTGCTATAAGAGGTGGAATTTCTCAGTGTAGTAACAGATATGCCAAAGCTAATAATAAATATTTAGACGACTTTCATGATAATCAACCTGTATCATATTTAACTTATTTAGATGCAAACAATCTGTATGGTTGGGCGATGTCTCAATACCTTCCATATGGTGGTTTTGAACGGATTGACACAAATGTAAATTATGATATTTCACCAACATCAGATGTAGGCTACATATTAGAAGTGGATTTAGACTATCCTGATAATTTACATGACCTTCATTCCGATTTTCCTCTTTGTCCAGAAAATATTTGTATACCGGGAGCTAGTCAAAGTAAACTAGTAGCCAATTTAAATAATAAAAAAAAATATGTAATACATTATCAAAATCTTTTGCTTTGTTTAAAGTTGGGTATGAAAATTATAAAAATTCATAGAGTTTTAAAATTTAATCAAGGACCATGGCTAGAAAAATATATAGATTTAAATACACAACTAAGAAAAAGAGCAAAATCAGAATTCGAAAAAGACTTTTACAAATTGATGAATAACTCTGTTTTCGGTAAAACAATGGAAAATGTTGAAAAACGTGTAAACGTGAAATTAATAACTCATTGGAAAAATATAGGTAAAAGCCAAGGGGCGGAAAGCCTTATAGCTCGCCCTGATTTTCATAGTTTAGCTATATTTTCCGAGAACCTTGTAGCTATACAGTTATGATAAACCAATATACTTAGGTTTTAGTATTCTAGATTTATCAAAAATTTTAATGTATAAATTTCACTATAATTATATGAAAACTAAATTTAAGGAGAATATAAAATTATTGTATACAGATACCGACAGTCTTGTGTATCAAGTTTTTACAGATGATTTTTATGCTGATATAAAACAAGATTTGCATTCATACTTTGATACTTCCGATTATCCAATGGATAACCCATACGACTTCCCTCAGATTAATAAAAAAGTTATCGGTTATTTTAAAGATGAATATAATGGAAAAATACTTAGGGAATTTGTTGGTTTGAGATCAAAAATGTATGCAATTAATGTAGAAAACAAAGTTATGACGAAGGCTAAAGGAGTCAATAAATGTACAACCAAAAAATATACTATGGATGATTATAAAAATTGCTTGTTTAAAAAAAATGTTTTAATTTCCAAAATGCATCGTTTTAGATCCATCAAACATGTGATATTCACACAAAAAATATCCAAAGTTGGTTTGTCGTATAATGATACAAAGCGATACATTTTACCCAATTCAACCAACACTTTGGCTTGGGGTCATTATAGTTTAAGAAATAGTTAAATTTATTATTAGGTTAGTATTTAAGGTGATAGTAAAATTTAATTAATATTTTTTATTTATAGTATTTTCCTTGTTGTAAGTAGTTTTTACATTTAGCAAAAATATGTAAGATTTGTGTATTATACCGTGTTTTCAGTGTTATTTTATTTATTTTTTATGGCGTTTTAAATATAATTGTTAATAATCTTTTTGAGTTCTGTAATATATAGGTTTTTTTTTTTTCCAATGTGATTTTTTTATGTATTTGTCTACTTTTTATAATAATTTTTATTTATTTTGTAATTGCTTCATTCTTTTATTATGATTACAAATAGTTAATAATCATCTTGACTTTCATTTCTTATGTATTACCCGATCAACCGTTGTTATAGTAAGACGTTATAATGATTCATTTTTACCATCCATTCACTTGTATAGTAGCTGGACCTAGTGGTAGTGGAAAATCAGTATTTGTGTCAAATTTTTTGAAAAATGTTCATATAATTTGCAATCAAAATTTCAAAAAAATTACTTGGTGTTATGATGAAATGCAACCACTTTACAATTTGAATAATGTCAATTATCATCATGGTATTCCTGATCTAACTATGTTTAATGGTATTGATTCAGAATTAGTAATAATAGACGATTTAATGAGAGAAGCAGATGGACGTGTAGTTGATATTTTTACGAAAGGTAGTCATCACAGAAACCTTAGCGTATTTTATATAACACAAAACTTATTCCATCAAGGTAAAGGACAACGTGATATATCTTTGAACTCTAGTTATATAGTTTGTTTCAAAAATCCAAGAGACAGAACTCAAATTCGTTACCTGTCTCGACAGCTTGTTCCTGAAAATTCCAAATTTGTTGAAGATGCATTTAAAAATGCCACACGAGAAGCACACGGATATATTTTTGTCGATTTGAAACAAAACACTGATGACTGTTGTCGATTTAAAACTAAAATCTTTCCTTCTGATGAATATTGTTTTGTGTATGTTCCTAAGAAAGGGTATAAATATAACACTCATCGAGAAGTGACTATTAGTTGAAAAATTATGGCTGAGAGAGTAAGAGCACACCAGGAATTAATTAAGTCTTTAATTAGATTAAAACCTAAGTATCAAAAAGCATTGTTAAAATCGTGTGATGAAGAAGAGATTAACTGTATTTGTGAATGTATTCGCTATGTGCGAAGTACATGGTGGGGGTATAGTGAAGCGATCGCAGCGCTTATCGTGGCAGAAATACGCAACAATCCGGGAAAGTAAAGTCAATTTGCACGGAGTTCGTAATAAACAAAATTTTTTTAAAATGCCTATTAATAGATGTTGTTGTGTTGTGAATTGCAAAAATAAGGGCACAAATAGTCTGTGTATATATTTCCTACATTGGACTGGAAATTAAATCAAAGAAATAAATGGATAGATGCCATAAAAAGAAATAAGTAAGCGAAATAACCTTAAATTATGATCAATTTTATTTGCGCTATATATTTTATGTGATATTCATTATTGTCTTTATTATTTTAGTGTTGATGGGTCGCCATGGTATCCCAAACCTGACGACACAATTTGTAGTGAACATTTTATGGGAAACAAAAAATCAGACGAGGAAGAAAATCCGAGTTATGCTCCTACGATATTCCCTGAAATATATCGAAAGAGGAAGGTTAATGATTCACAGGTCCTAGCTAGATATACACGCTTGACAAAACGAAGAACCACAAAAGTCTCAGATACCACATCAAGTCAAATAATAATTGAAGAAGGGAGTGAATTAAATCAAACTCAACCTTTTATGATCGATCAAGGATGTCAAGTCAATATGTTTTCTGAATCGAAATTAAGAGATACAACTTTTATTTGTATTAGATTAATTTACAGTGATCACTGTGATGCTGAAATCCAACATCAAGAATTTTAATGACAAATAATTCAAGAAAGAAAGATAAAAGCTGTGGCACTGACAAAAAATCGTATGAGGATCAATCTACCGAAACAAAAAGTCAAGAATTTGTTGGTATTTCATCAATAACAAATGATCAAGAACTCCTAGATCCTTCTGGTGTGTCATTTAGCAATTTTGAGTTTTTATTAACAAGATTAACTATGAAAAAATGTACAGTTTCCACTAAAGACCGACTTCTGATTTTTTTGATAAAAATGAAAAATGGCTTGACATTTTCAGCATTGAGTGTGTTATTTGGTGTACAAAAAAACCACAATCTCACGTATATTTCATTCGATCTTACAAAATCTAGCTTGTTCAACTGCTAATTTAATCTTTTGGCCGAATAGAGCCACCGTACAAGCAACAATGCCCAAGTGTTTCAGTCCAGATTACATCAATACAAGAGTTATTATTGACTGTACTAAATTCCGAATTGAAATCCGACAGTATTTAAATTATTATACAATATATAATAATTTTTATTTATCTTTAATTTACTATATTTACTAGAAATCAATAAAATACAAACTGATGTCATTATTTGGCATAATCCCGGAAAGTTGCGTATTGTAGGTGGCGCTCTGTCGTGCACATAGCGAATATACAACGTCTTAAAAGGAAAAATAACAATTCCTAATAAAGAGGTAAATAAATTAAAAAAACACAAGAATATACTTCGTAAATTAGTGTCCAAAGGCAAACGTGCGCTCCGGAGAAAAATTATTATTCAAAAAGGTGGTGCATTTCTTCCCATTATCCTAGGGTCTGTTCTTAGTACCCTTCTTGGTTCAATCTTTCAATAAGAGTTCTTATTTAAAATGGAACATGCAAAGAAGTTATTGCTGCTTGAACCACATGTAATCGAAAAATTAAAACAAAAAGAAAGTACCAGTCAAGCCATTCTATCACGCTTAGATCAAGATATGAAAAATATTTTGGAATCAAATATTGACGACCGTGAAAAATCTATGTTATATTTACAAGTGTTAAAAAGATACTTACATTTCATTGGTGAAGAACAACGCCCCCTACAAATTCCTCTTATCCGCGAAAATAAATACTTTTCAGAAGAGAAGTCTTTAATAGATGATACAGAGAATTTAAAAGAACCTAACGTAACACATATAGTAAAAACAACTGAAGACCAATATACAAAAAATCAACTCTTAAAAAATATTCCCAAGTCTTATTTACCAAAAGCCGAGTTATTGATAGACTACATTAACCAAAATAATGATAAAATTAATTGGATAAATGATGGCACAGTTGTAATCAATGGTGAACACATCATTGGAAGTAATATTGTGGACCTTATAAACAATGTTACAAGACCATTGCGAAAATTTGAGCCCATTGGTTGGCAAAAATTTGCATCTTTTTTGAAAGAAGCAAAGGTGCCTTTAACATATGTAGGTAATCCCAAAATATTCAAATATATTACTGATCTACAATTACAAAGTGTTGGTGAAACAGAACTGCAAACTAAAACAAAACCTACACATCAAAAAATTAAACGTAAAATAGATTGGGAGAAATGGACCCCCTACTAGAAATTAACGAAATATACTATGATACTCGTCACCCAGCCGGATATAGTAGTGTTAAAAAACTTACCGAAGCTATGAAAGGAAAACTTGAAAAAGGTGAGGTGAAACGATGGCTCGAGGGTCAAGAAACTTATACTCTACATCGTCCTGTACAAAGAAACTTTTCACGAAATAAATATATATTATCAAATTTCAACGACTTATGGCAAGCTGACTTAAGTGATATGAGAACGTATGCACAGCATAATGGTGGTTATAAGTACATATTATGTGTTATAGATGTATTTAGTAAATATGCTTTTGTAAGAGCAATACAAAAGAAAGATTCAAAATCGATTAAAATTGCCTTTCAAAGTATTTTTAATGAAGCTAGGGCAACACCAAAACATATACAATCAGATAAAGGTACAGAGTTTGTGTCAAAAGATGTAAGATCATTTTTTGAAAGCAAATCAATCAATTATTATACAACAAATAATCCTGACATTAAAGCTAGTATTGTTGAACGGTTTCAAAGGACTCTAAAACAAAGGATGTGGCGTTATTTTACTCATAAAAATACTTATAAATATATAGATATTTTAGAAGATCTTATTTACTCATATAACCACACCAAACATTCAAGCATCAAAATGTGTCCTTCTGAAGTTAATTCTACTAACATCATGAGTGTTTGGAGAAATCTTTATGATAGAAATTCACTTTTGAATAAAATTAAAAGACCTTTATTTAAAATAGGAGATCATGTTAGAATTACAAAGCATAAACATATTTTTCAAAAAAGGGTATGAAACCAATTGGAGTGATGAAATATTTATAATATCATCTATCATTCTGAGATCACCTTGGGTTGTCTATACATTAAAAGATCTCGAAAATGAAGATATAAAAGGTACATTTTATGAAAAAGAATTGCAAAAAGTCTATTTCAAACCTAATATGATTTATAAAATAGATAAAATCATAAGTACACGCGGTTCTGGTATCAGAAAGGAAGTATTTGTCAAGTGGAAAGGTTATCCAAATAAATTTAATAGTTGGATTCCGTATTCAAGTGTTGAATTACTAAAATGAGTCAAGAAAGTTTTTATTTAACATTACCTAGTAATAGCTCCATTTCATATTTCCCTGAAAATAAGACTACAAACTTTTCAACCAAATTACCGAAATCTATAAAATTAGAAGGAGAATGGTCAGTTGGTGTTGTAGAGTTTCAGTATCCATGTACTATGTTTACTGTGCAAGAAAACGATAACATCATGTACATAACCAAGATGATGAATGTTCCCAATGAAGTTGATACATACACAGTCACTTATAAAAGTCATATACCAGCATCAAGCTATGAAGATATAAATGAAGTTTTAACTACGTTGAATTCAAGAGAATCTTTTAAATTACGTTATGATAAAATTTCAAAGTATGTCACTTTGTCAGGTGATATCAATAATCTAATTTCACTTCAGTTTTCTTCAAAATTAAGTCTTCAACTAGGGTTTGATCCAAATACTAACGTTGTTGTAAAAACTACTGGAAAATTTCCAGCTAATCTATACTTAGGATTACCATCACAACTTTATCTTTACTGTGATATTGTGCAACCACAAATGGTGGGAGATGTTATGTGCCCGCTTTTAAGGATTGTATCCCTAGATCCTGTTAAATATGTTTATGGTTCTAACAAAATGCATATTTTCTCTCCACCGCATTATGTTCCAGTTTTGCGTAGAGAGTTTGATGTTATTGAAATAGATATAAGAACAAATACTGGAGAAAACATACCATTTCAATTTGGAACGAGTTGTGTTAAACTACATTTTAAACGCAACTTATAAAATCATGTATTTAAATAATAAAAATAATATTTGCCCATATCATCATTTCTATACCAATCAAGCTGGAACTGGAGTTGGTGTTATTTACAAGGGCATATCACATCAACGTGGACATGGTATCGGAAGTTTCTTAGGAGGACTGTTTCGATCAGTTTTACCACTTTTGTCTAGTGGAGCTAAGGCAGTTGGTAAAGAAGCATTAAATGCCGGAGTAGGCATATTATCTGATGTGGTAAATGCGCAGCCTATAGATGAATCATTATCAAATCGTTTCAAACAAGTTACATCAAATTTAAAAAGAAAAGCTGATGACAAAATCGATAGAGTGATGAGAGGTTCTGGGTATAAAAGTAAAAAACAAAGAGCTAGTATTTCCATTCAATCGCTTAAATCAAAGGAGAGAGCAAGTAAAGCTAAGATCATTAAAAACAAATACAGCGATATTTTTTCTTAAATTAAAAATGTCGTTCTTACATAATCATTCTAGTGAATGTGCTAAGTCAGAGTTGGATTTATTTGCATTACCATCAACTCAAACAAGTATAGAAAGTGGACAATGGATACATTACAAACCCATATCATCTCTTAGTGATGATGGACCATTAGAATTTCAAGTTCCTGGTTCTGGTGATGATTACATTGACTTATCTCATACATTGCTTCATATCAAAGTAAAAATAATGAATCAAGACTTAACTGTTCTTTCTGATACAGCAAGTGTAGCACCAATAAATAATTGGTTACATTCTCTTTTTAGTCAACTAGATGTTTATTTAAATCAGAAACTTGTATCTCCACCTAATAATACTTACGGTTATCGTGCATATATTGAAACATTATTAAATTATGCTCCACCTGCAAAACAATCACATCTTACATGTAGTTTATGGTATGAAGATACTGCTGGAAAAATGAATGTTGCAGACGAAACAAATAAAGGGTTTTTTAAAAGACAAAAATATGTTAAAAATAGTAAAGAAGTAGAAATGATTGGACATTTACATGGAGATATTTTTAACCAAGATAAGTTTTTAATCAATGGAGTTGAAATGTGTGTTAAACTGGTTCGTTCAAGAGAAACATTTAATCTTATGGCTTCAACAACGGATACAAAAGTAAAAATTATAATCACAGATGCTACTCTTATGACCCGCAAAGTTAAAATCAACCCAAGTGTGCTTCTAGCTCACCAAAAAGTTCTAGCAACTACAACAGCCAAATATCCTATAACTAGAGCAGAAGTGAAAGTAATAACAATACCATCTGGTATTCAGGGTAAAACACTTGATAACGTTTTCCTTGGACAAATACCTAAAAGGTGTATAATAGGATTTGTTGATAACACAGCTTTCAATGGTAGTTTAACAAAAAATCCCTTTGACTTTGATAATTTTGGTATTAACTTATTCAGTTTATATATTGACGGCATGCAGATTCCTTCAAAAGCGTTACAACCATCATTTAGTAATAATGTTCATACTGTTATGTATCATACTCTGTTCTCGGGAACAGGGATTCATTTTATGAACGATGGTAATGGGATAAATAAAGAAAGTTATTCAAAGGGTTATTGTTTGATGGCTTTTGATTTAACTCCTGACTTATCAGCAAATTCCTCTTCACATTGGAATTTAGTGAAACATGGTAGTGTAAGAATAGAAGTAAGATTTGAAAATGCTTTAAACCAAACTGTCAATTGTATTGTATACGCAGAATTTGATAATTTAATTGAAATTGATAAAAACCGAAATGTTAATGTGGACTTCGGTAGTTAGAAATGTAAGAAATATATAATTCGATGTTGTTTATAATTTAGTTATATTTTTTTGTACTTTATCATAATACAGACATGCATAATGAATACAATAGAAATAAGTAATTGTTTAAAAAAAATTGATGATTCATTAATAGCAAATGTATTTGCTGCTAATCGATTACCGATTTATATGTCTGCACCTGTTTTTTTAATCAGTAATTTAGATTCTGATACTCACCCGGATCACATTGGATCGCAATTTACATAGATAATTATGGTGTTGGAGAATATTTTGATACTTTTGGACGTAAACCTAATGGGTTCCACTTAAACTTTTTGAGGAGAAATGCAATAAGGTGGTCTTACAACAATAAAGTCATTCAAAATGTTATGTCTTCACTTTGCGGTGAATACTGTGTAATGTATTTATATTTCAAGTTTAATGGTTTGAAAATTTTTATTGAAATATTTAACAGTAATACCACTTGCAATGATATAATATTACAAAAAATGTTTAAAGATACAATGTAATTTAATTTTAAGATATATACAATGTAATTTAATTTTAAGTTTTATACAATGTAATTTAATTTTAAGTTTTGTCAATAAATGTTATTCAATAAACAAAACATGTTTTATTCATATCTTAAGGAAAACCAAATAAAAACTCAAATTTTTATTCAAAAATATTTATTTTTTGAAATAAGTCATATACATTTTTATGGTACCTGCTGTGTTAGGAAAATGGGAATTATTTAATTGTAGTAAAGCGATTAACAGAACTAGTTAAATTTAACTATAAGTGATCCACAAACTTTGAATTCACGGAAATGATGAGTTTTTGAAAAAATACTTTTTACAATCTTTGGTGTTTGCAATATCCTTAGTAATAGAGTAAATGAGCTCCTTGTTTTGATTGTAATTTTTATCGGAATCCTTTGAATAATATTTTATTCGTACATCTGCATGTTTCCAATGTTCACTGTTGGGAATCTTCGCTAACTTCCTTAAGTCATACACTTCTATTTTTATGAGATGAGTCGATCCTGCAGCATCGTCCATGTTGGTTGATATGTATGCTGTACCACCGCATTTTTGCGCTCGCCCCACAGTTGACGATGTCTTTTTCTGTGTTTTCTTGGGCTTAGCTTCATCGAAAAATTCATTTATAGACGCATTGCTTGCAGTGCGTTTCAGAGTTTTATTTTTCAAAATAGATGTCTCACAAGATCCTTCACTCTCAGAGAGTGGAAAATAATAATGTTTGAAAGTATTTGGTTCGTCAAAACTATTTAAATTCTGTAAGCAAAAATAACTAATATTATCACTCAGTACTAATACATCAAAATTAAACATTAAGATGGAAACAAATTTAAGTATAGTAGATCACTTATGCTTACCGCCATTTTCCCAACACAGCAGGTCGATGATAAAAATATAAGAGGGTGTTGTTGCACTTCGACAATAGGTCTTTGTAACTGATTATTTGGGTATTGTAGTCAATATATACTCCAAATTTACTGATTTCTACACAATTATTGTTAATGATCTAGTACTCGTTGAATAAGAGTGATTTGTTTTAATTACTAAGAAATCTTTATTTGACGATTCAAACAATTAAACTTGTTTAAATGGTGCAACAATAACAAGTCAACGTTGTTAGTAAAAATTACTAAATAATGCTTTTTTAATTACAGTGAAAGCGAAAGTATTTGAAATATTATATAACTAGCTGTGTCCCGCGGTTTATTAGTTCCCGCTATAAAACGAAGTCAATGTGTTAATCCAGGGTGTCAGCTAACTCCATACCAAATTTTATTAAAATTGCTCTAGCCGTTTAGACGTGTAGAAGAAGTAACAAACATACACACTCACCTTCACCTTTATAATATTATATTAGTAAAAAAATTACATAGTGAAGTAAGGAGATTTAATACATACAACAGTAATTAAGAGTATCATCATAAATATCATTAGTGACAAGACCGGCCAGTGAATAAGTGATTAGAAACCATAATTAGCGATCCTTACGAATGAGGAGGTCATTAACAAATGAACTGGCGACTGAAACAAATGATAAACGAATTAGGAAGTTATTAACAAATCAACTGAAACGAAATAAGAGAAATATCTATCTCGGGAACGGTAAGAGATATGAACCTGGGACCCAGCGCAATCGCTCCAAATGGGGGGCTTTCCTTTTTTTTTTTTTTTTTTTTAGGTTTCGACAACCCCATTGTACAAAATTCTGGACCGAGGCAGACCAGAGGGTGGCCTCCGGTGGTCCAGAATCGGTGAATACCCACTACTCACTGCTCGATGTTTAAATTAAAAGTTCTTATCCAAAAAATATATATTTGGTTTTTCCATATACGTATATTGTTTGCAACCAAATTTACATCAGATAATAAAACAAAATGGTACAATTCACCATTATTAATTGACACTCCTTTTAAAGATTAATTTACATCTGACATTTTCAAAAACGATTTTGAAATATATCGTTTGCGTAAATTTTATATCCATGTTAGATTTGTGACGCACGTGACGCATAACTTTTTCGTTGCTATTGCTGCGTGGGAACTAATAACCAAGGCAATCAGTATATAATACGATTCAAGTAAGAATAGGAAAGCCAATGACCTCTATCTATCAAATGTCGCTTGAAAAGTACGGTTTGCAAAAAAAAAACTTGGAACCCTTTTTTAGCACTCCGCTAATTGAAGAATAAAAACCAATCATTTGTAAACAAACAATAACAAATATTGATAATGAATATCGGTTAATATTTTTTTTGCTTATTGAGCTTTGGCCATGAATGGTTGATAACCTAAATCGCCAACCAAATGTCACTTTAAGTTGCGTTCTTCTCGAGTTTCTAGTCGATTTCAAACTTTCGTCTACATAAAGGATGCATGTTCGTATGTGATTGAGTGTATGATTATTCATAACTACTCCGGCGGTAAGGCAGAGATGAGCAGAATAGAAGAGCTACATTCTGATTAATGTTTTTTCTCACAGTCTTAATAAATAAATATTATTAAAAATCGGTGATTTTTTTTCTCAATTTTAGTAAATAAATGTTATTAAAAAAATCTTGATGCTTTATCTCACTTAATCTTAGTAAATAAGTTTTATTTAAGTGAAACCTTTTATTTTGCTCACTCTACCTATTTGGTTTGAATTGACAGCTATGACGTCACAATATGGCGCCCAGTCGGTCCTATTCTTAGTTGAATCGCATTATAAAATGATTTTTGAAGTGAAACTGCGAAGCTGGCGAATGCGTTAGCGTTACGAAAAGTGTATTCGGGCACATCTCTATATGTATTTTTCCCGAATTCGCTGGTAAACGGTAGTATTATATTTAAATGTATGTATTAACATAGTATATTGTGGTGATATGTCTTGTCACCTATAAAAAACCTCTAAGCTTGTCACATATCAAGTTGGTAAATGCTAAAAAATTGCAAGAGTGTTTAATTATGAATAATAACGCGATCTAAATTCATGTCTTTTTATTTAAACAACTAAAATTGAGTGAATCAACAACGTTAAGGTTTTTATTAGAAGATTTATAGAACCTTTAGGTATATTTCGATATTTCAGTTCCTAGAAATAATCGAAAGGATTTTGTACTGCCCCCCCCCCCCCCCCCCCCTGTAAGACAAGACTCGGAGTCACTCTCCTCTTTATAGAATGTTTTCAACTTATAATACTATTCGAACTGATTTCGTCATATTTAAAGGTTCTAAAGCCTCAACGAGAAAATGTTTCAAATCAATATTCTTTGATAAAGTTTTATTAGTTTTTAGTTGTAACTTTAACTTTTTTAAGTATTGAGTTTAACCTATATGTACTATAAATAAATTAATCAAAATAAATAATAATAAATTATTAATAATTAATAAAAAAACCTTTTTTTTTTTTTAATTAATATTTATTAATCCTTAGTCGTTAGGTAGTACTAGAAATGCATGTTGTGCTTGCATCTAGTAGGTTTCAAAGTAGTTGACGTTTTCTTTGTATGCATATATTTACTAAAAATATCCATACTTTGTATGTCGATTACACGTCAAACAAGCCAACTAGCAAAGCAAAGAGAGCTTGCATAAATTATTAAACCAAAACCGTCAATAACACGACGCGTAACATCTTAAATGAAACATGAATGTTAAAATATATTAGTCATACGAGGCAAAGAATCCTTTAATTTTAAAACAAAATCACGCCCGTGCACACGGAATTAAAAACGAGACCTAAATCTTCATCCTCATCGCGAGTCTATCGGACGGCCTTAAGAAAGGACATTTCAGATCAATGCTGTTTTGTCACAGTACGCACAATAAAATCGGACTTGGTCGTTTTTGTCCAGTTAGTAGTACGTTGGGTCATTAGAGAATCCTTCTTATAGTTTTTACCCATAACATACATTAATAAAACCCTTTTCGACGGGTATGCAGCGCGTGCGCGTTTAATATAATATTTTGTTATTAAAATTTTTTAATCATTTTCTGACTCCGTGATCACAAGATTGCGATGAAAATACACTATTGACGTCAGAAATTGAATTCTATGTCTCTTTTTATACCCATCAAAATGTTTTATAAAATATTAATTAAAAATAAACAATTTTTTTGTTATTTATTTGGCACATAAAACATGTTAAAAAAAAGAAGTTTGGTCTAGCTAGACTACAATCCAATAATATGTGTACACGGCATGCTATGCAGACGTAATATCAAAATTAAAAAAATCACAAAATTATTTTCTAACAAAGGCACAAAGCAAGTTCTAGATTTGAGACATCAAATGATGCTTTATCTTGCTGTATCGATAGGAATCATGAATCTTAAAAATAATAAGCACGTAACATACTTAATTAAAGCTGAGGCGGAAATAGTATATAATATTAGATCTTGGTTTTAAAAGATAAAAAGTTAGATCCAAATATGTCTATCTCATGTTAAGATGCCGAATCATCGAAAAATCGACACGTTCTAGAGGAGATAGGATTGTAGTATGAGGTTTTAGTTCTCTGTACTGGAATCGCAAATATTCTAGGATTCTGCAGTGTATTGAGGGTACTAAAGTTATTCCTAGCAAGAAGACAAGACGAATCCATCGCCGAGTGTATCAACTAGAGCAGGCAAAGCAAATCGTATTGTCTATGACGATCTTTAAGGGTTTGGATTCTGAAATATTCTTGCATTTTTTATAAAAAGTTAGGCATCGATTCAAACTATGCCGAACAATACCCTCAAGTACCCTTTCTGCACGGTTTCTACATTTGTAACGTGCACAAAATCATGATTAGATCATATTACGCAGCAATAATCAAAGATAGAACGAGACTGCAACAGAGCGTCCTTATACTTTGTACATTTTTGAACTTTTAGTTGACCTAAGAACTTGTGAACTTGCTTGTTGCTTTTTTTAACGATAAATAACGTTCCCGAAAAGTGAGTTTATCATCAAAATAAACTACAAAATCCTTCGCCACAAAACTACGCTCCAGGGGTTTATTATTTAACGTACAGTTATACCTAACGGGTGTTCGTTGTTGTGTAAAGGTAAGTTCGGAAACACTCGGAAATATTAAGAACCATTAGGTACTTGTCACACCATTCGAATTATCGAAGAACAACTAACATATTATAATTTTTCTTTTTTAAGCATGTGCACTGACCAATTATCCTACCGCGGAAGCATAATTGGTCAATGCATTCGCCCGGATAGCGAAGGGTGCGGGTTCGAGTCCCGTCTGCTGCCTGGTCTGCGTGGAAGTTTTTCTAGTTATATTTTCTTTAGATATAAACATCAAGCAGTAAAATGCTTAAAATATAAAAAAATATAACTAGAATTGCTATTTCTTCTTTCAAATGTTTAATACTTGTAAAAGTATTCATTTGACATAGTGGGTTACCTACAATGCGAAGAGATGGCGCTGCCTTTTAGCTTAAGAATGGCTGGAAGAATTTCAACGCGATCATCAGGGCGCGGTAGCATAATTAGTCAGTGCATTCGCCCGGATAGCGAAGGGTACAGGTTCGAGTCCCGTCTGCTGCCTGGTCCACGTGGAATTTTTTCTAGTTATATTAACTAACATATAACTTGATTTTCCAACGATAACCCCTACTCATTTTCTCTGTTAAAGGCCTTATCGTCGATACAGTAATGATACAGACAATATAATGATGTTGCAAGCAACTAAAAATACTTTGGTACCTACTAAATGCTATCAACATTATTGCTATGAACCGGATATTGAACCTGAGCAAAAGGGCAAAAGTTGTATAGCCCCTTAATCATGGAAGTTATTGGACTAATAAACATCCCTATTGAGTTCTTATTTATTTTATATTTATTATAGTAAAATTGTAATGTTTTATATTCTCATACAAAGTTATGACTTTAAAGTTGGTCATCTAACTTGTATTACCATGTAAATCTGAACGCTTTGCTATAGTTTTATCACAATATGATATTAAATAATAAAAGCCAAAAGGGCAATCATATTGTTAATAATAGAAGTAAATTTATTTATATTACTAGAATGAATCAAATTAATTATATTCCTGAGCGATATTTTTTCACTGAATTCACTTATTGAAAATTCGTGCCGCCTAAGTCTTTAACCATCAATAATAACTGATGGCTATGCTATGCCATCGTGAGTAATCGTGAAAATAAATCACACTATTAAAACACAACAATTAACTGGTAACTTTATCGCGACGCACGCTTCTTAAAGTAATTCACCACGAGCCAAGGTCACATCGTATGGTGGCATTTAAAGAAGATTGGCCATTTGTAACATTGTCGGAATTCACGTGTTGCTGTCGAGACGATATTACTGTGTGATTACGATAATTTACTCTCAGTTAATGTTTATGCGTCGGCTGTAGAACACCTTGTTCAAAGTATTACCCTATTTTGATAAAAATATCGAGTGCAGATATCTATGATTAAAAAAGTGTACACAATCACTTTTGTTTGTTTTCTACGAAGGAATTGTTATTTAGGCTGTGAAGTTTTTTTTTTAACTTTCTGTTTGTGCTCCGAAAACTATTGAAAATAACACGTGAGTATTTTTTTTTTTTTAATTTCTTTTATCCTGCCTGAATTAAGATTTGAATTTTCATTTAAAAATGAATCGATTCTTTGTTTTATATTCTTACCGAGACCTTTGAATTAATAACCTATATACATAGTAGAAGAAAATATCTTTTGTTATTATTAATAATAATAAATCTTAATTGATTTTTAACTGTCTTAAAATATATTTCTGTTTCTGTTTTAAAGTTGTGATCTACATGGAAAAAAACTCTTAACTAATTTGTTGTATGTACCTATACCTTTCGATGTTGATCAATTAATTATTTTTCTACTTTTCGCGATTTTTTTTATACAACCTTTTTTATGGAAACCTAGAAGTAGGTAAGAAAAAATCCTATTTTGACAAGCTGCCTCGACCTTGAGTCTCAAAGAAGTGAAAAATAACCCCATTAAAACATTACTTTTGGCTTCGTTACTGCTCAACAAATAAACCGCCCCTTGCTAACTCGGAACTCTGATTTGATTTCCTAAAAAAGTTTTAAACGTCAAGGTTATACCTGCAGAACATGCGTTTGGAATTTATTAAGATTAATTAATTAAATGAAACACACTTAAACGGCTTCAAAATAAAAAAAACACATTATTAAAAAAAGAAATAAAGACTATTAAATAAATTCGTACATAGACAACAACATTTTAATAATCTTTCAATGAAGAATCCGAACATTCAATAAAATTATTTCAAAGGTGGCTCGTCATAATATGTATAATAATAATTCTGACCGTCGGTCGCCAAAAAAGTAATAAATAGACGCATTTTGAACCAGTTTAAACGTGTTTCATTTAATGATCGGTTTGCATGAAAACTTAAAAAACATATATATTTATTAATTTATTAAGTTTTAATTAAGAATTTTTAAAATCGTATCGTTTTTTTCAAAATCGTAGCAAAACTTCAAGCGTCTGGGAAAACGATGGACAGAAAGCAATGAAATGATAAGTAGTAACAGACACAGACTCCTCTTTCCCAGTGGGCAATTTGGACATGTGCCCAGGGCCCCGCGATTGATTGGGGCCTCCCTCAGATCAAATACAAAGTCCCTAGTTTCTGCCACTACACGATAACCAATATTTATTACCAAAAAACTTATATAATTCGATGAAATCAAACCTAAATTACTGACTACAATACCAACTTACTAGCTTTTACATAAGCAAAGCTATTCTACTCTCGCCCAAAAATTTGGCTTTCCGACTTCAGCGTGTCTAGTTAAATTTAAATATACATATAATGGTATACTAAGCACATACACATTTTAAAGAAAAATCATCAGTAGTTCACTCATCAGTATGACTCGCTCCATTTCAAGTCATAATCCACATAAAAGTCATAGGGGCCCCATTATCCTAATATGCCCAGGGCCTCCAATAGGTTAAAGACGGCCCTGAAGGGACAGAGATCTTTATTGAAAATAGCAAACGGTTGACAGTACTTTAGAATAAATTATAACTCATGTTAATCATTCTGAAACACTTTTTGTTGATATAGCTTTGATAGTTTAAGTTTTATATATTTTGAGAAAATCGAAGCACACTATAATATTATAAAGACGAAAGTTTGTGAGTGTATATGTTTGTTAATTCTTCACGTCTAAGCGGCTGGAGCGATTTTAATAAAATTTGGTGAAGAGTTAGCTGACACCCTGACACACATAGGCTATGTTTTACTGCGGGAAAATATCCCTAATGAACCGCGGGTAACATAGCTAGTTAGATATTATGTTTTTTATGCATGTAACTGCTAGATGTTTAAATCTAAAGAACATTTTACTAGGAAAAATTCCACGCGGACCAGGCTGCAGACGCGTCTAGAGATGGGCATTCTTAGATATTTGTGAAATCGATGCGCATCGGTTTTTTTTTTATAGATAGGTCCGACAAATGACTCCACCCCACCTGATGTTAAGTGAAGGCGAAGTCCAGACCCGAAGACAGCTGATACAGCAGTTCTACCTGCCACACCAGCCGCCCTCACCCTGCCGGCCTGCATGTTGCTTCTTCACGCCTCTTTTAAAGGATCCCAGGTTGTAAGAGGGAGGGAACACGTGAGCGGCTAAGCCATCCCAGAGGTGCGAGCAATATTCCACGCAGGACCGCACTTGCGTTTTGTACAACAAGCACAGTTGATCGGGCGTGAAAAAACGCCGCACCTTGTTCAGGACTCCGAGTTTGCGTGAAGCTGTTTAAATAAATCGCATCGGATGCGAGCATCGATGCCAAGTGAATGTCAGTATCGTAGTATCACAGGATACGATGCGATATCAATTACGACAGATGCGTTCTTCGATTCCATAAATCATAATTTGAAAATGCAATCGAATCCATTTATTTACTTTTCTATACGGTAACTGAAAATATGGAATGCTGGCAAAATTATTACATAAAAAAATTGCATTCAGAGCGTAGGTTTTGAACGCAGTCCAGTGCCACAAACTTTTCTGTGTCGGTGGCAAAAATTTGAACTACAATTTATTCATAGCATTTTGAATATTTTATGAGATATTTTTTCACCGCTAGCGACATCTCCACCGGCACAACGTTACTATAGCAACAGAGCCACAACAGGCAAGTTTGTGGCACTGTTGCTATAGTAACGTTGACAAAAACTAGATGGAATCGGCATTCAATAACATCCAGTCGCATCGGATGCGCGCATCCAAACCTGGCATCGTTATCACTCATTGTTATAAAACGCGCACCCCTATTCGCGTCCTTTCTGCCCCCTGGTCCACGTAGAATTGTGTCCAGTAAATTTTTTCTTTAAATCATATTAGAGTTCCGCCGCGGGCGGCGTCTGTCTGTGAGACACTTAAATATATTTCGTCAATGGCTGTATATCATGCAAGATTGTTAAACCTATTCCCTTACACTCTTACCCCATCCTTTGAACCTTTTATTTATTTTCTGTTTCGTTTCCTTTCCTCTCTTCTTCTTTCGCCTCTCACTATTATTAAACCGTCCTCTCCTCTCCCTGTCTTTCCCACCCATTCGACCTCCCTGGCTGCATCTCGACGCGGCCTCGGATTCTGATGGGGCTACTCTACCAACTATCGAATCCTCTACATCACAATTATGTTATATTCATCAACTTAAAATGCAATAAATAAATTAAGTGTTTAAAAAAACATATTTTAGTTATTTGCGGTTGAGTGTAGATTAACAAACATTAATATAATGAAATTATTTGAGTATTTATAACATCATTATAAGATTCTTTTTTTATCGGCGTTTTGTATCGGCGCATTAAGTGACCGGTGCGGGCCACAAGAAGCGAGCAACGACGATTTGTAGCGTGTGGCGGCCACCGGCGCGGCGTACCGTGTGTAGCGAGTCCATATAAAATGTATGAAAACTACAAGAAATATGCCGGTGGCGACGTTTTGTGGTTGTGGTCGGTGGCCCGTGTGCGGCGACACTTAACTAGTTGTGTTTACGGACCCTGTTATACATTACATCAGAGTTTGCGTTTACAAAACCATTCCAAGAATCAGCCTTTTAATGGCCCCACTTCTGGTATATGTAGAAAGATTGGACCGTGGGTGGCCATCGTGCTCCGTGCAATTTGGTGGGTGCTAACGACTACAGATGCAGCCGGGGTCAACAGCTTAGGTACCGTACCTTCGAAACACGGAGGAGCGCGTGACAATATCCACCCATAGGTCACCCATCCAAGGAAGTTGTTTAACTTCCACGACCTCAGACCGAACGCACCAACCACCTACCCTATCCTTTAAGTAACACTAACTTAGGGATAGTGTCTAACCTCCTTTGACGACCTCCGTGGTCGAGTGGTTTGTACGCCGGGTTTCATGGTGTCGCCGACTCGTGTTCAGCCGACATCACACAAATCCCTCGCTTCGCTCGTGATTTAAGTTTTTAACACCCTCGCTACGCTCGGGAGTAAACCTCGATCCTTCGTTACGCTCGCGATTTAAATCGTCACCCGCGACAGAAGACACTGCTTTATCCCCTTGGTTAATAATCTACCTCTATGATTATGCCTCTATGATTTTCTTCTTTGTAAATGCTTATTAATCTCCACACTAGACGTCGTTATTGGTGATAAAATTTTGTTTTCTTTTAGCCTTTTTCTAGGGCTTCTAGTTTTTTTGAAACACAAGCTATCGAAAAAAGAACACATAGGAGCATAGAATGAGTAAAATCATATTTTATGTATGAAAATCAGGGAGAAATCATTCGAGAAGTTTGTATGGAAAAGGCATTGCCCCCGCAACCTATGTAGGGTTTATAATCATATTTTTATTGCATGCCAGATAATATATAGATAGTACAGATACAAATTTTAACATAAGCATATTGACCTACATATAATAATAATAAATATTTCCAACACTCACACCAATTAGCCTAGCCCCAAAGTAAGCACTGTAAAGCTTGTGTTATGGGATACTAGGGTAATGAGTAGAATACATATACAGTACATATATAAGTATATTTATATATATATATGACCTGCCAGAGCATAACAAATTTTATCTTCGCTTTAATCATCAAATTTTTTTTCTTTCAAATAAAGTTACGTAAAAAAGGTTCCGTCCCAAATACAGAATTTTCAAAATGTCTGCTTTATAATTATCGTCGTATGAGGACAAAATATCTCATACGCACAACCGTAAACCCGCTTACGTCCAGCCGTCAACTCTGTTACGACCAGCCGTCAACCCGCTTACGTCTAGCCACCCGCCCACGCATACATATCAA
The DNA here is from genome assembly GCA_902850365.2 of Chilo suppressalis. Lineage (NCBI taxonomy): Eukaryota > Metazoa > Arthropoda > Insecta > Lepidoptera > Crambidae > Chilo > Chilo suppressalis. The sequence continues at coordinate 20,726,442 of OU963913.1, read as the reverse complement.
CGCGGTTACAAATTCCCAAAATACAAAATATTGGCGGATAAAGGACCTTATTAAACATGAATTTGGGAATCACACCTATTTTTATTATTATTTATAAATCGATATAATAATCATATTGTTAGCAAATCTTATTTAGTCCATCAGTTTGTTAGATTTATTGATAAATAATGGACACCTATATTTTCTTTTGTGAAACAACCAAAAAATTGAAAACTATACAATGCGTCAAAGTTGGGTAGTAGGCTCTCGGGACGTCAATTCTAAGTAAAATTTGTGACACAAAGATTTCTAATCAATATTCTGTAGTTTTTTGATTATGCGAAGAAAGCATCCCTATACGCAATAAAGCACTATGAATATGCAAATATTATATGCCCTAGCCTAGATAATAATATATTCTTTATTGTATAACACCACAAAGGAAATAACAGTAAGATTACACTGACAGAGAGACATTACACAATGGGCGGCCTTATTGCTTAATAGAAATCTCCTCCAGGCAACCCATGACGGAAAATTAAATAAGTATATAAGAACAAAAAAAAGGGGCAAGGGTGTAAGAGTAATATTATAAAATAAAATAAAAACGGTAATAATAATATAGATGCATTTTTATATGAAAAAAAAAATGGATGCGTGTAACTTATGTACGCGCGTGAGAAGTTATACTTCTTTAGCATCATTAAAAATGTTTTTTAATTGCATGCAAATAATTAATAATTACAATAAAATAATAAAAGGACTGGAAAAGGATAGTTAACACAGTCAATTAAGTTCAGTTTTAATTTGAAAAATTAAATAAATATTCAAAATATTCAATTAAAATCACTACTGAATTTAAGTTATTAGTCCATATGTAATTAGCACTTGTAAGTAACTAAAACACGTTGTGTCTATATAGAAACTAGAAACATGTGGATAAATATTGTAAATATGAAAACAGTGATCAGAGGCGACGAGCGTGCCAACATTGTTTTTGACAACGCGATCATCTTATGGAGCTCCGTGGATCGTTCAAAGTACCTTTCGAACAGATGTCTAATAATGTCTAACATTCATAACGCGCCCGCGGCCAACTTCATGGTGTTACTATTGTGTTACAGTGATGCGCGCGCATCTCGAAATTTCACACATGATTTTTTCATAACGCGCCCGCGGCCAACTTCATGGTGTTACTTTTGTGTTACAGTGATGCGCGCGCATCTTAAAATTTCACTCTCATAATTTTTTCATAACGCGGCTAAAGAAGTATAACTTCAAAAAAACTAATAAATAAAGGAAAGAGGTATTTTCAAAGTAAAGATAGGAAATTACGCTTAACTTGCTCACGGAACGAGTCCAGAGTGCGAGCCCTTCGTATGGATTCCGGTAATGAATTCCACAAGCGAACAGAATGCACAGAGTAGGAGTAAGAAAGGAAATCAGTCGAATGGCAAGGTATTTCGAGAGTGAGATTAGAAGAGGAGCGTAGAATGCATTGTGAAGAGGACGATCGAAAAGAGAAGCATTGTTTTAGATAAGGATAAATGATACACCACACAATGATGTGATTTGATTTGTAAAAAGGGATTTAAAATACATAACAGTTTAATGTATTTGGATTCGTATGACAAAATTAGGATGAACTATCGATAAACACGTCAAACATTATAACAAAACTATGTATTCAACTATCTTTGCAAGTTCGATTCGCGGCAGAGTTAAATGTAGAAAAACTCGCTAGATGGAGTTATGCCCGTCTGAATCACGCAAACGTTGTGTGCTCACCGTTTAATAAGAAGTCGGGGAACTATTCTATTGTCACTCTGGTTTCCCTTCATAACGCATAAATCTTTCGCCTTTTACTAAAGATTTCCGTGGAGGGGAACACTCAAATGAGTCTAACTGAATTTTTGATAGCTCGGCCTTAGGGTGGAGCTTATTAAATAAAACATATTTAAACAGGGTTGTTCAACGTGAACGGTTTTTCAATTGTGGCTACACCAACAATATGATAGTTTTGACATATTCGTAGTAAATGCATTGGTGATTGTTGCAATGAATTCAATTTCGCTTGAAAATCGTATTAAAATAATTAAAATCCACTATGAAAAAGTTGCATTTACATTTTGTCAAATTCGTGATATTTTCGGACAACATAATCGTCCTTCTGAGACCGCTATTAAGAATTTGGTCACTAAATTTTAATCGACAGGCTCGATACAAAATGTGCCAACACCAACGCGTGTTCGACCGGGTCGTTCAACTGAAAGCATCGCAGCCGTGAGCCACTGTGTTGAAGCAGATCCAAATGACACCCGGCATTTTGTGCCAAAGTTGTATACTTTTTTAATTTTTTTATCTGTGTTTCATAATTGGGTAACGTAGTCTGGCAATATTTGTCATCAGCAGCTAGCTGTCAATGTCAAATACGTAGGTTTGTCATCAAAAGGGTTTCTATATCAAAAAATATTAATCATTAAATAACTTCTTTCCACGATTCACTAAAAATAAGGCAAAAGTAGTTTTATGTAGCAAATAATTTTGGCTTTATTTTGAGACCAAATTCAACTGTATACAAGTTTAGCATTTTTTCTATGAAAAGTGCCGGATCTCCTTTGTCAATTCCGCGACGTTCTCAACAATTGGGTTTATCCAAAACCACCACATGGCGAATTTTGGCCTATTATTGATGACGAGGATATCACTGATATGTGGTTTCAACAGGATGGCTCCACATGTCACACTGCCAATGAAACGATCAATTTATTGCAAACCAAATTTCCCGATTTCACTAAACTCAGCTGTTAAGTGGCCAGCCAGATAATGTGATTTAACACCACTAGATTATTTTTTGTGGGGCTATGTTAAGGACAGAGTCTATACGGGGCCAATCGAATCGATTGCAGCCTTAAAATTATTGTTATGATTAACGAAATAGTACCGCAATTTTGCCAAACAGTGATTAAAAACTTTGATGAAAGAATCGACATCTGTCAGCGTGCTCATGGTGGACATTTGCAAGATATCATTTTTCATAAAATAAAACTAGTTTTTACGGGTTAATGCACGAAACTTTATTTATTTATTGACGTTTCGTAGCCTTTACAGGCTACGTCGTCAGAATCAAACTTTTATTTAATTTGTCGAGCTACCTTCGAAAGACTTTTATGGAGCGTCCGGTTATTTCATTGTTCGATTTTTAAAGTTTTATTGTCTATGTATGAATTTATTATTTAATTTACTTAATAAAGTATTTTATTTAAAATTCTTTTTTGTAATTATGAGTTTATTTATTTGACCCTAACTACCGTAAACTACCACCGATTCCAAAATTGGGACACCTTTCTGAGAAGAACCGGCGAAAAAAACTCAAGAGAGGCTTTCTATCTCCTTCTTATGTTAAATTATGCAAACAAAAAGAACTAATAGTATCTGTTGGTCTTGCAGTGTGTGCTCGGGGTTGCGATTTTATCTCCTGTATAATAGGTTCCCAAGCTGTTGGTATATACCAACCATCTTCCCTATTGAAATTTGGATATTTTTTAATCTCAATAGCCTCGCGCATCATTCGAGGAACGAACCGTTGCTCAGTTGCAAGGATCTGTGGTTTATCAAATCTATTGTAATGGTTTGATCCCCCTAATGCATGTTCATTTTTCATTCATAATTGCCGAACTCTTCTCTTTGTAATTCAATAAAAAAAAAACTTCATCTAAATGTTTTGTTTTATTTTTGTAGAAAACAATGTTTAGTAGTTTAGTTTGAAAAACCAAAAAAAAAATTTAAAAAAAATTGGGTGCGTGTACTTATGTAGGCGCGTGAGAAGTTATCCTTCTTTGGCATCGTTTAAAATTAGTTTTTAATTGCATGCAAATAATTAATTACAATAAATTAATAAAAAGTCTGGAAAAGGACACAGTCAGTTCAGTTTTAATTTGAAAAAATAAATAAATAATCAAAATATTCAATTAAAATCGCTACTGAATATAATCTATTAGAACATATGTGATTTGCACTTGTATGAAACTCAAACACGTATTCCGAATATACAAACTAGAAACATGTGGTTATATATTATAAATATGAATACTTACCTATAACTGTTACTTTATTACAAAAAATAAAGATGTGGTTTTTGGTTCTACTACACCAATGGTCAAGAGATGGCGCTGTAGTCTCCTGAATCGCGCTTTGGTTCCGTTGTTCCAGATTTATAAATACTTTTGATATTATAAATATCAATACCTATAACTGTTACTTTATTACAAAAAATAAAGATGTGGGTTTTGGTTCTACTACACCAATGGTCAAGAGATGGCGCTGTAGTCTCCTGAATCGCGCTTTGGTTCCGTTGTTCCAGATTAATAAATACTTTTATTAGGCCTTCCCAATGCAGTCGTTAGTACCCACTAAATAGAGATTCTATTTTAGTGATGTTACGGTCTTGAACTTTGACAAACCGGATTTGATCGGTTAGTAATACATGCAAATCGGTTTCCGAACCGAACCGCCAAATTTTCAGTAAACCGCGGTTTGAACCGTTTGACGAGTTGAAGAATGAAACTTACGAAACAACAGGTGCTATTTTTTTTTAATTCTACATATTTTATTGATATTACATCGTGCAAATATTTAAAGGTAATTGAAAAATAACAATTAAAGTATGAAAACAAATAATAATAATCAGAATTAAAAATGTCAAAATAAAAATAAACAAATATCTATGTAATAAATAAAAACTAAAAACTAAACTAAATTAATGGAATATAGACCTCATCAAAAGACCCCATTAAACATCAACTACCAATACAAATCCAACAAATTAGAAACTGTAAACTCTGCAACCATGCTAGGGATAGAGCTAGACTCGCATTTAAACTGGAAACCACTTACTCAAAAGCTAACAACTCGATTGTCCTCTCTCGTATATGCACTGAGACAGTTGAAACGCAGTACTAACCTTAATACCACCCTTTCTGCATATCATGCATTTGTCCATTCCAGGCTGACCTATGGCATTATATTGTGGGGTAACTGCACGGATATTCATGATGTTTTTGTCCTCCAGAAAAAAATTATAAGAATCCTTGCAAATATAAAACAGACAGACTCCTGCAAACCATACTTCAAAAAGTTTAAAATACTTACCATAACATGCCTATACATCTCTGAAGCCTGCAAGTTTGTGAGAAAACATATCGAATTATACTCCCCAGTAAAATTAGTAAGACGTAATGATCGCTACCAGAATAAACTGAAGCTCCCGTTTTCAAACTTGAAATTGGTATCTAATTCTCCACACTCCATGATAATTAAAATTTATAATCACATACCCAACAATATTAAAAATTTGGAAAACGATACAATTTTTGAAAAATGTCTAAAGGAATATCTTATTAATAAATCATATTATAATATATTAGAATTTTTCCAAGATAAACATATTTGATATATAATTTTAATGAAGTAATAAAAAAAAAATTTTCATGACATACCTCTATATTATATTAAAAATTCTGAGTGTGAAAATTGTATATTAATATCTATAGTTTTTAAATTGTAAAATATATGTATTTTTTAATTTTAATTTTGGTAAGATGCATGTTTAATAATTGAATTGAATTTTTTTATAATATATTTGATTGTTTGTTTAATTAATAATAATAATTTAAGTAAAATTGCAACGCCCTTGCAGGGTGTCACATGTTTGTACAGGTTATGATAATGTTTAAATCTAAAGAAAATATAACTAGAAAAAAATTAGTAATTAATTAATTATTTAGATTTAAACAACAAGCAGTTACATGCTTTAAAAATAATAAAAATTATAACTATGATAATGTTGTTTTTTGTACTATCTGTGGCATGCAATAAAGAATAAATAAATAAATAAATAAATAATACCGTGTTTAAAAAATTACAAAAAATATATAAACTCTATTAATTACATAAAACCGTACTTCTTAACTTTGAGAATAAAATACAATTTTAATAATCAACAATATAATAAATACGTAACTTATTTTTGTAAAATCATTTGAGTCGTAGAAACTTTATTTGGTACAAACAACAATTAAAAAGTTTTCTTACAACTATTTAGGAATAATATTTGGTCTATTTTTTAGAAGCTGGGCAATTACGTCGCATATTACATAATAATGAAAACAAAATTACACCGTCAAGTTAGTCAAATCTACCAGAGTCCGTTTCATTTCGGTTCGGTCGGTAAGTCGGTTATGGCTGTTGTATTTAAATTGTCGATGCTCGCTAACCGTATCCGCTGCTGTAAGTCGGTTCGTATTGGTCGGTCAAGTTTTATTAGGGTCGGTAAAGCACGTCAGGAGCCGCACGCGATTTGTGGATGGCGGCATAAACAAGAATTGACAGGCGCGCATGCGCGCAGCGCGATACGAACGAATGCCACGGTAGATAGAACCGGTTTACGAAGACGTTAACCGATTCAACTCGGTCCATGCTCAAACCGGTTTGAACCGGTTTGAATAGTCAAGTAGTTACATCTCTATTCTATTTCTATTTTGTTGGTAGATTTTCTTAATGTGCGGTAAACACAAAAGTAACAGCATGAAGTTGGTCGCTTTAGAATTTTTGTGTTACAGTGATACGCGCGCATCTTAAAATTTCACTCTCATCATTTTTTCATAACGCGCCTAAAGAAGTATAACTTCAAAAAAAATTACACCCCGCCGAAAAGAAGTTCCACTTCAATAAATAAATTTTGTATTACCGTAATTCAAGGACTTTATTTGCATCAAAGGCTCAGCGCGTACGCAGTAAGGTTCATTGACATTTGGTGCAAATTAAGCTCTTGTCAATTAAATGAAAGTATCGTAAAGACGCTCAAATGTATGTATTATCAGATAAATGGGCAGAGATGACGGCCAACCTTATTTAACCGTATTTGCGTAAGCGGATGTGAAACCCCATCGCCCAACTCTATAATCATCAACTTGATTTTTACGAAATAAATTTAAAGCTTTTTCGGAAAGCAAATCTAGATAAAAACTTTTTAGTAAACAAAACTACAGATTGCACTCCGGGAGTGCCGGCAGAAGTGAAAACTTGAATATTAACGTTGTGCATTTTTGATATTTTGGAATGGTTGGTGAATAGTTTTGTATAAAAGTACTATAATGTATGTGGTAATACAATATTTATTTATTGCGCTATCGTACACAAACATGACAATTTATATTACATTAAAAAGTTTATCTCTCAGTAAAATCAACTTACATGAATGAAATGAAACGTTTAAGCGCACCTAGCGACATCTATTGTAAAAACATGCATTTTCTTCGCAATAAAGCTGCCACGTTGACGTCCTAGATAGAGACTTATTTTTATAATACGGTAAAATAAAATATTACTATGTTTCGTCCAATATATTGAAAGTCAACAACCTTTCCAATTTTATTGTTTTCGTCAGATCCCCGGGCCACGTGTCATGACGCGATCAGCCCACGTGTCCTGACGCGAGTTTAACATTTTTTACCCATACAAAGAAAAGTGTACAACGCCGCTAAAGAAGTTTTCCCTTCAAAAAATTAAACCGCCGATAAAATGAAATGCAGAAAATAATAAACCCTTTTAAACTGAAGATAACCAATATCGAATTCGTGACGTTTGCGAGTACGAAATGTCATTGTCAAATTTTGTATGGAAACTTGAACAGAAGTGCCACAATGGACGTAACGAAAACAAAAAATCAGTACACATTTGAAAATAACATTTCGCACTCGCAAACTATTCGAATTCGATATTGGTTCGTGCTAAGAGTACAGAAGTTGAGCGCAACCTTAAATGTGCTTAGACCGGTATATTTGTACTGGTTTTCCTTATAAATAAAAAAGGAATTTTATGCCATCACTAGCCGTGCCCCGCGGTTTCACCCGCGTTTTTCTCGTTTCCGTGGAAATACCGAGATAAAATATTGCCTATATTATTCTTAATGGGATATACAAACCCGTAGTACATCATTTTGTTCTATTGTCAATAGTTTTTGCAGCGCACGCAAAAATAGGTTTTCGATTTTACACCTTGTGTTACAAAATAGCAATTTTATTACGGATCCCTAATTTTAGTCTATAGCCTTCCTCGATAAATGGTCTACCCAACACTGAAAGAATCATTCAAATCGGACCAGTAGTTCCAGAGATTAGCGCGTTCAAACAAACGTTAAAAAGGTCTACAAAAAAAGTCCTCAGTGATATTATGTCTATCTCTTAGGGATAACCCACAATAACCATTTTTTATCCTATACTTTTTACGAGGAATAATAGATTATTTACGAAGCGATTTTCAGCAATATAACATATATCCTTATCCAATTAAGTACCTTTTACCATTTTATATATGTAGACCAATTTGGCTCTTTAACGCTACATGCGTTAAAGAGCCAAATTGGTCTATTTAAATGAATGTTTTCGAAGATATTACAGGATTTAAAATGCAGGGACATAGCGGTTCCCACGCTACCTATTGTAATTAGGTATTAGAAAAATGTCATTGTGTATAATACAAGCCTGAGAACAAAAACTATAGTCTAAACTACAGCTCTACACCGAAGCGAAGCCAGGGGGGGGGGGGGGGTCACTGGTAAATTATAAAGTAATAAGTCACGCAGCGGGTCATATTGCTGACGTGTTTACCTACTTAAAATCGTGGCTCGATGGCGCGGTGGTTAGCGAGTTCGGCTGCGATCGTTGAAGTTAAGCAACTTTCGCAGTGGTCGGTCATTGGATGGGTGACCAAAATTCTTCTATCTAGAATTCCTCTGTGCTTCAGAAGGCACGTTAAGCAGTTGGCCCCGGCTGCATCTACAGTCGTTAGCATTAAAATAAACTAGCAAACCAGTGAACCAAATGTTCACCAAAACCTGATTTCTCGAAAACCGGAAGTGCTACGTTACTCAAATCCGGTTTGTAGTCTTATCAGACTATTCTTAACTTATAACTTAAATATTCTCTTTATATATCTCTTACGGTTTGGCCGCTGAAACAGCACCACAGACGGACGGACTTGTCTAATAGATAAGAGATAATAATAGCAGTAAAACAATATATTTAAAAACACATATGTCAAATTAAATGGAAATTGAACAATTAAAAATAATTAAATTAAAATTCAGTCAAATTTGGTTAAATAATTTATTTAAATTCTCAATTTATCTGAAATTGTAATTTGTACCTAACGTTTATACATTATGATGATGATGAGTTCAATGTGCGGCTAAACCCGTACATACGTACATTAAGAAAGGTATTTTAACATGCGAATTCACTATCAATGTTTAAGTACCTAGGTATTAAGGCTACCTGGTGTTTATTTAAAAGCTAGATAAGTTTAAAGGAGATTGCTCAGCTTTCATACATGTTTGGCCTAAAAACCAATAACCATGAAAAATTGTTTCCTACATTCGAAATTATATATAAATTACCGTAGAAACGAATATTATCGACGGCCACTCCTGAGAACTTCTATAAACCATATACACTGAATGATTTTGAGGTTATGTTTGCAAATAGGCACATAGGTATTAGAATAATAAAAACCAAATAACTTATATAGGAAAATAGGGCAATCAAGCCAAGTACCGATATTATGTATTAGATTCAGGTATATAGAGCATGTAAAATAACAGATATGTGCATGTTTTTAAAAACACGAACAGAAACTGTGTGATGATTGTGAATGAGCCACAGATTAGAGAGAATTTTTAAACTCTCGTTAATCAAAGAAAGCTAAGAGCTGTAGGTTATACAGCCATATCTTCAGCAGCTTCATTATTTTTGTTATGTTTTTATTATAACCATATTTTAGATTTTTAGTGTATCACACCTTATAATGTGTTTATTTAGGTGTTTGGCAAAAAATGTACGGCAATAGACTTTATGATGTCGCCTACCATCTATATTAATTGTCTTAGCACATTTGCATGTAGTAAAAATGATAATAAAGTTGTGGATATTAATACCACCCGTGTAATAAAAAAATATATATTTTATCAATCTTTACAAAATAGATTTGTTTTGATGTTATATAAACAACCTCGATCAGTCTTTGCGAATGTTACTACACCCATAGCCAATAAAAATGATTCGTATGTTTTCCAAACCGGTAAAAATAGAAGTCCTTTTTTAAAATTAATATATTATTTAAAGGTGGCCGTTAAAATCTAATGACTGTAAAATAAAGTATAAATTACGCCAAGAATTACTGTATATGTCAATATTTTATTTGCATTTAGGCCAATTTGACCAATCTCCTTTAATATAAATTCTCGTTTTCCTCTTACACAAGACCGACTAATAGCAAGTTCACCCTGATCCCTTTGAACTGCATAATTTGTTGAATATAAATTGTAGGTACTTTACTTAAATATGTAGGTACTTTGAGAGTGAATTGAAATAAGGTTTCAATTATCACATCAAGCTTTGATAGTGTTTCTTATAAGTAGGTATCCTTCTACCTAATAATATTATAAGTTTGTTCCTCAAACACGAAAAAATTACGTGGCAGATTTGGATGAAAGGACATCGACGAAATCGTCCCCAGCATGCCCAAAAGAATGCCCTTCACTATTATTTTTCTATTATTTTTTTAACTTATTAGCAATTAATCATAGTAAACGGACAATCTGTTAAAAAAATATATAATTTGACAAGATACTACTGTCTGTGCATCCTAACTTGTCCTATTTGGTAAATAATCTTGGCACTCCTTTTATTGAAAATACAGCATTAAAAATCAACTGATAACAGTAACTGGATTCAATAGGTTTCAGTCTATAATAACGATTTATTTCAATAGTTTATTGGCTTCGTTATTATTTTATTTTTAAATGGGTGATTTTGTAAAAAGTTGTGCTAAATTGTTTACTAAAAAAGACACGACTGCCATTAAAAATATTAACTAAAAAGTAAAAAATAAGTACTATATTTCGAATAGGACGGAATGTTGGTACTTATTTAAATGCAAATGGAGTACTTTTAAGGACATCTTCTCATTACAAACTATTGCTCCGACGGCATTAAAAAATATACACCTATTCGAAAAAGAGTAGTTATTTTCTAATTTCTAGATATTAATTTAAACAGCGCGGCGGTCGTGTTTTTTTATTATATTTCGAGCTTTTTAAGTGCCCTGATTTAAATTTTTCATGCGTTTTACAGAAAGAAGTGATATTATACTTCAAAAAACAAAGAGCAAAATTTTTATCATTATTGAATTTAAACAAAATTTTACACACAAAAAGGCAACAATACTTTCAGTCACCTTTGTTTAGATTTATAATTATCCAATATGCAATAAATAAATAATACAAAGTATATATCTATATAATTATAGTGATGACAAACAGAGCCGAAACGTGGACACTGACGGTACGGCTGGTCCACAGGTTCAAAGTCGCTCAGCGTGCTATGGGAAGGGCTATGCTCGGCGTTTTTCTAAAGGATCGCATCAGAAATGAGGTAATCCGACAGAGAACCAGAGTTATCAACATAGCCCACCGGATTAGCAAGTTGAAGTGGCAGTGGGCTGGCCATATTTGCCGAAGAACCGATAACCGTTGGGGTAGATGAGTTTTGGAACATCAGGCGCGATGGAGTGACGATTTGCACAAGGTGGCTGGCAGGAGCTGGATGCGAGTAGCCCAAGATCGATCTGAGTGGCGTGCAATTGGAGAGGCCTATGTCCAGCAGTGGACTAAGATAGGCTGTTGATGATGATGATGATCTTAAATTAAAGATTGTTCATTGTTGACTAAATCCGACTTTTTTCGTGTTATTTATTGGGAACAAAATGCAGAAAAGACTTGTTATTTTAAAAACATAAGGCACTGCCTAAAAGCATTACTTTTAAAAATAGGTCACTAGTCTGTCACTATTTAACATCATATAGAAGACTTCTGAATTATTATTTAATCTTCCACCTACAGTGTAACAAATAGCCAAAGCTATCTTAGACAGGATCAAATACTACTCAATGATTATTTAACGAAATAATTACCAGTCACCCTTTTGATTTAAAAGTCTTTGGTATTAAAGGGCAAGTCAATCAACAGTAATTGCGCAACAATCAAACAATCATCCATATATAGCGTACTTAGTTGCACGTTTAAAATGTAAGTAGAGGATAAAGTTACGTTCAAGTACAAATAATGCCCGTGAACTTAACTAATGCACCGAAACATTCATCACTACCACAAAATAGGGGGGTACAGAAGGCATGCATATACAGTAGAACGCCGATTAACCGAATCGCTAATAGGCTTGTTGAAAATATATCGATGTATCGATATATCGATACAAAATAACCAATATCGAAATTCGTATCAAAAACGTTTTTTTTTTAATTATTAGCGGCATATCACGATCTAACTAAATTCGTATCTGAAAAAATCGTAACTGGATCTCAGATTAAAGATATTCAACATATCTATGATCTGTGCTGTATTTAGTATTGTCTATGTCATCATTCGAAAATAGGGTCTATTTTTAGGGAGATAATTTTCGTTCCATTATTATTCCGCGTGTCATATTTCGTGAGCTACTGTACGATATTTTCGGGAAAATTGGTCCGATATATCGATGTTTTTTTCGCGATATATCGAAGCCGATATTGATATTTTTTAAACTGCTTGCAACAGTGCCGAAACATCGGAGACTCATAAAAAACAAGGTACATGGTAACAATCCCGTTAATAGCTATAATGTTAGTGAACATGAAAGTTTAAAAGAAGTTATTTTTGTTTTGTTTTGTTGTAACAAGTCGGAACTCGCTGGAGTCTTCAACTGTTAAGGTTGAAAGCTAGAGGCAAGACACTACATGTTTGCGTGGCGCGATTTTTTTTTGCTACTATGTACCTACCTCTATTATTGTATTAAGTATTGTAGAACTGTGTTTGTTAAACTTATAAGGTTTATTCTACATGTCCAATTATCCAAATTTTCGATTATCCGAATCGACCCCGGTCCCAATTAATTCGGACAATCGGCGTGGCATTCGTATTTAGTTGTTAGATTTATTGCCGAGAATGAAACAGAAGGAACTGAAATATAAACCAATGATAGCTAAAATATTTCAATTTAAGTGTTATTTTTATATATACAAATTAACGAAACGACAATTCACCGTTGGTGAATGTTGAATTGGATGGATTTGGAGATGAGTGTGCCCTAACTACCTTGATATTGAAGAAGTTAATGTCTAGTTACATTTAATATAAATAACATTATTTGTATTTATACTGTATGACACAGCAATCAAAATGCAGGTAAACAATTAATGTATATTTAATCATTATGTAATGGAAGGTGACTTCAAGATTCAATTCTCTGAAGTCTCTTTTCAACTTGACGACTCTTAAATTATAAAACAGTGACAAAAAAAACAGCCCTTGCTGAGTTTCTTGCCGGTTCTCCTCAGTACAAGGTCTCCCGCCGTAGATTTACGAACCAATGGCGTAGCTTCTTGACATTAGTCTTAGTCTTAGTAGAACGGCGGGCTGTTTCCGCAACTCGACACCCAGTGCCTATTTTGCGTGGGGATTGGCATCGAAAAGCTCAGCAGTTCCCGGATGTTGCTGCAGGCTTCTACTAGTGTCCGCGGGCTTCCCATTAGAGAAGTCCCTTGTCTTGCAACGCCTCTGCACTCCAGCAGAACATGGGCGCTCGTCTCCTCCTCCTCCAGGCAGGCTCTGCACAGAGAGCTGTCAGAAATACCTATATTATAAAGGTGTTTGTTGACCCGTGAGTATACCCACGATTTCTTTCAAGGCTTGTCTAGGTACTCGGATTAACTTACGTTAAGCTTCTTGACATTCATAAGTGCTTGTAACAGCCTAAACTGAACAAATGATTTTTATTATGATTATCGAGTAAGTGAGCGGTGTCTACGTGTGCGTTGCGCGAGCGCACTTTGTACGCAATTAACCCTTCTGTACTGTCTGTTTTTTGTCAGTACTCACTATCGTGTTATCTCATGGTCTTTCTCATGGTATTGAAGTTCGTGCAATCAACCGAAGTGAACATTGTTACGAAATGTACTGAATTGGCTATACTGATTTTATCCAATCGATTCGAACGCACATGATTTGTGTAAAATAAGAAATATTTACAAAGAGCCTAATTTTAGTTTTACTTTCTAAACTTAAGAATAGTCTCAAGGTTTCGTCTTAAAGAGAGAGCATGATTAGATAGAGTATGTGCGGCAAGAGAATGGGATTTAGATTGGAGGGCGCTGTAGTGCTTTTCTACCGTAGGTATTTGTAAGGTTTTACCACTTTTAGACATGATTAAATACAAAAAACCGCAAGAAATCACAACAACAAACAAATCCGTATCAATACAAAACTTTGCCGTTTTACAGATTGCCAGGTTTGATTGCCAAATAAAAATCTTAATGTTAGTTCCGTTTTTCGCCACGCCCATTCTCTTTCCGCACAGACTCAGTAACAACAAAACATGGTTTGTCAAAATAAGGTCCATTAAGTTCGAATTATATTAAAAAATAAATAATTTTAACATATCTAAAGAAAAGTTTACTAGAAAAAAAAAATCCACGCGGACCAGGCAGCGGACGGGACTCGAACCCGCATCCTTCGCTATCCGGGCGAATGCACTGACCATTATGCTACCACGGCCCTATTAGCCGCGTCGAAATTTTCCTAGCTTTAAGCTGCAAGGCAGCGCCATCTCTTCGCATTGTAGGTAACCCACAATGTCAAATGAATACTTTTTCAAGTATTAAACATTTGAAAGAAGAAATAGCAATTATAGTTATGATTTTATTTATTTTTTAAGCATTTAACTGCTAAAAAAAATTTTCATTTTTTTCTAGTAAACTTTTCTTTAGATTTAAACATCTAGCAGTTAAATGCTTAAAAAAATAAATAAAATCATAATTTTAACATATTTAAAAACTGTATTGGGCTTGTTAGTAATTTTACGAAAAAACACGCAATTACGAGTCTGACTAACTCCGAAAAGGAATTTTACTGTAGAATATTGTAATCTACTTTATTGTAGAAAACAGTACAATTTTTAAGTAATGAACATACTTTTTCTATGAATAAAAATGGCGCGCATTTCCAAGTGGTGAAAATTAGAACTACATCTTTGGTCTCTATTTCATGGGTATAGACTAAAAGCGCTTCCGAGGAGATTCGATCTAGATTAAAAAAAAACGTAAAGAATACACACGGTGGCATATACCACAAAATTTACCGCATGTAATTTTTTAACTTTCTATGTATACAACTTCTGTAAATGCTTTTTTTTAGCTAATGTGTTGAAAATTATACTTTCCGACGACCTCCGTGGTCGAGTGGTTTGTACGCCGGGTTTCATGGTGTCGCCGAATCGAGAAGCCCCGGGTTCGAATCCCGGTGGGGGCAGATGTTTATGTGATGAATACGAGCATTAGTACTCCAGTCATGGATGTTTAATATGTAATTCAATATAAATATACTTATATATATACAGTATATGTATTCTATCCGTTACCCTAGTATCCCATAACACAAGCCTTATAGTGCTTACTTTGGGGGGCTAGGCTAATTGGTGTGAGTGTTGGAAATAGTTATTATTATTTATTTATTATAGTTTATCAAAATAAGGCCCATTATGTTCGAATTATTGTCAAAAATTAATAATTTAGACACTTATAGAACTGTATTTTGCTTTGTAAGTATTCTACGAAAAAACACGCAATGAGTCTGACTAGCTCTAAAAAGGGATTTTACTGTAGAATACCGTACTTGATCGTAGAAAACAGTATATTTTTAAGTAATGAAGCAAACTATTTCTAAGACGAAAATGGCGCGCATTTCCAAGTGGCGCCACGTGCTAGTGGTGAAAATTAGAACTACATCTTTTGTCTCTATGTCTTTTTTGGGATTAAAGCATGACAAATAATAGGTATAGACTTTTTAGTCTATCCTATTATATGTCTTGCCTTAATCCCAAAAAAGACCTCCAGCTTTTGCGCTTTCTCCCCTGAAGCGCAAAAGCGCATCTAAATAAAAAAAAACACGTAAAGACTAAGTATTTTTTTTACCGCACGCTCCGGTATATGCCACCATACCGGAGCGTGCGGTAAAAAAATTACCGCATGTAAAATTTACCGCACGTAATTTTTAACTTTCTAACAATGTACACAACTTCTGTAAATGCATTTTTTAGCTAATGTGTTGAAAATTATTTTTTCCGTCGAGAAAGTTTGTACGGAAAAATCCTCTTAAGCCAAAAAGATAAATCAACGCTGTATTGCTTTATACGTACGCGTTTATCAAATAAAATATTAAGTAAAAAAAATCTGGTCAAGGTTATACTGATTTTTGCAGCATTGGAACTATTGAGCACGCGTCATTGTAGATATAAAAGATAAATTATTTATGTAAGTGTGTCGTTCTGTGGAATATATCAAATGCGTGTATAATTAAATGGAGGCTAACGATTTATGCCTACGATTATTTTTAATATCAATTTTTAAAACTATGCGGTCCTCGATGCTGCTAGTGGTTAGCACGTTCGTTCTGCGATCGTGGTAGTCAAGCAACTTTCGCAATGGCTGGTTATCTGATGGGGGAACAACAATTTATTATATCCAGCTCCTCCATGCTTCGGAAGGCACGCAGTCGTTAGCACTCACCAATCCGCACTGGGCCCGCTCACGGCCCAATCTCCCTATTCCATCTATAGAGAAGGCCTGTGCCCTGGGGCACACTGCTGGCAGTGCGGACATTTATAGGCTGATGATGATCTAGAGAGCAAGCTAACTTAGTTCACGCATCTAACATACCTTGGATTCGAGAACAACTTTAGAATAATGATAATTTTCCTGGTTTAGTCCATGCAGATATTGTATTTTTTGCCTCCTTCGTATTTTTTTTTCATTAAAACAAGAAAGGATAAAATACATGAATTTAACTTTAATGTAATACCACAAAATATATAGGACAGAAGGTAATCCACATACAAAGTGCGCTCAAACTACGCACACTTTTTACACAATTTTAACAAACGCTAGTTAATAAGTTTTAAAATATTTTTATGTGTATGTGTGGACTATATTTTTGATCCGTGAGGTGTTTATATGATGAAAGTAATCGAGAGAATAAGTAAATCCACTAGCCTAGAACATCTACTTTCGCAAGTGAACTTCACCAATTCCGGAGACCAGCGCACTGCGCCGCGGTGCTTAGGTCAGCAGGATCTTGCAGCAAGAACTTTCACTCAACCAAGGGACCATAGCACAACTATAAACTATAGACACTTATTGCCAAAAACGTAGTGGAATAATATACACGACGAGACAAAATCTTTATCCCGAGCGCGGGCGTAATAATGAGTGTGACCGAGCAATCAAAACGACGTTACCCGACCAAAATTAGTGAATAAATTTTAAATTACCTTCTTATTATTAGGCAAGAACTGAAAACATGGATACCGCTCACGGACACGATATCTCGGACCGCTTAGCACCACTGTGAGCGCTAGTTCCATCTGCTTGAGACACGCGTCTGTGTTCTTTTTGCGCAAAATTGGAGCAAAAAAAAGTCTAATAACTCTTTAGTGAACGGTTGTTGTCAACATTATTCGGTAACGTCGTTTTTTTTAATTTGTCATCTATAATAATCAAAAATTTAAATACTATAGTTATTATTAGTTTGTATTTCCATTCTTCCTGATTCATTCTCACCAATAATTCATACAACTAGATACGCACGAGTGCCATTCATCACCAGCCTATTTATGTCCCCACTGCTGGGGCACAGGCCTCCCCCTATGGATGGAATAAGGAGATTGGGCCGTGACCCACCATGCGGGCCCAGTGCGGATTGGTGGGTGGTAACCACCGCTTAACCTCGGGACCAACGGCTTAACGTGCCTTCCGAAGCACGGAGATAATCAGTTTTTGGTCACCCATCCAATGACCGACCATTGCGAACGTTGCTTAACTTCCACGATCGCAGGCCGAACGCGCTATCCTCCTGCGTCATCGAGCTACTCGAGTGCCATTACCACCTTTTTTATTTTGTGAACAAGTCAAAGTTGACAATCCTAGCGTGACCGCCAACCGTGAGTACAATAACGTACATACACGAGATTACCTTCTGTACTGTATATTTTGCAGTAATACACAATATATTTTGTGTGTTAAATTGTAATCTTAAAATAAACATGGTTATCTGTCAAATATCTTTAAGTCTTTACAGTTAAGATATTTTATTGTCAGCAGACACTCATCACTCGAGTATAGGAGCCACAAGAGATAAGCATCACATAAAAAATGAAGATATAGATAAGAAAATAACCACACGACACATTAAAAGGACCAAAAATGGTTCAGACTATACAAAACATTATCCAAAATGGGATCAGTGATGTTAAAAAAGAGGACGTGTTATCTAAACTAATTGGTCAATTCGGAACATGGCAGTTTATTGTGGTTTCAACTGTGAGTTTAGTGAAACTATCCTCAGGTTGGGTTCAACTGGCCATTCTATTCCTCACGCCAGCTTTAACATTCAGGTGTGTTCAATTCGATGAATCCACAACAAATGTAACTTTGTCAGTTGAAAATTCAACGTGCTACGCGAACTGTCTGGCATATGAATATGATACAGGACAATTTGGTAACACGATAGTGTCAGAATGGGATTTGATATGTGACAAGAAATGGTTGGCGAGTTTCACACAGATGATGCTTCAATTGGGAATACTTGTCGGCAGTGTCATCTTTGGTTTCCTGGCTGATAGGTAAATATGCTTACAATTTTCTTTCTAGATCTTCTTAAATATATCGGTTTTTAATATATTACTGATGGTATTATCAATTTGTACCTACTGTGATATCTGTGCATGTGAGATTTTTATATGAGGTAAGAAACCTATGCAAATGAAAACAGGATAATATAACTTTTCATGCACAGTAGATATGCTTGGCTTACGTATTCAAGTTGATAATGGCATCACTAGAGAGTTATTAAACTAAATTGCGTGACCTCATCTATATGGGTTCGAGTTGAAAATCAGCGATTTACTCTCGGAGTAAATGTTACGCTGAGTTTTCGCCCATTCGCATCGCTGCTGCACACGAAAATATCAACATAGTTGTGTAAATATAATTTGTTGCATGTTTTAAAGGATTTATATAATTGTAAATTTTGTCTCCAATTTTTTATGTGTGCATGTTGGTGTGAATAAAGTTTTATCTATCTATCTAATTATAAGAGTAGTTAAAAAAAGGGTATAATACCTGTAAAATAATGTTATAGAACACAAAAAAGGGACGGACCAAGAGTCTGTAGACTTTACAGATATAAAAATAATAAAAAACAAATAATTACCGTCGTCAAATTTGTTTCAATAGGTTGGTAATGGTTTCGGTGTAAATAATTTATATGGAGAAGAGACAAAGAAACAAGATAACAACTTTATCTTTAATCTAAAAAATAACAGGATTATAATCATTTTATAAACCAGCAAAGTTGGAGCTGTATTAATAATCAAAGAGTTCCCTAATTATACAAGGATTTTTATTGAACTTTTTTCTTAATTAATGTGGTTATCTGCTGCTATAGCTGCAATCTAATTTGAAATTGAAAACAAAGTGAAAATTTCGACTATCTACTTATTACGAATCATAAGTATTTTTAAAGTATCAGCCATCTCTCAAAAACTGACATACTTTTTGCTACTACGATAGTTAAAGTGCACCTCTACCTCGGCGGATAGAAGTTTTTGTGTAATTTTACTACCTTTTTTCAGATTTAGAGATTAATCCGTGCGGTGACGGAGAAAGAATACAACTCACCGGCCCTTCTCTTCCCGTGGGTGTCGTAAGAGGCGACTAAGGGATATCGGAGCTTCCATCCGCTCTGCTGGTGGTAGGGTGCCTAACACCCGCCTGGTTTGTTACCACCGTGCGCATGGTGAAAAACCCGTGAAGTGCTTCTCGCGCGTTTCGGGGTCAGCCAGCGTACAACCAGGGCTCGAGTGGAGGTTGTCGCGACGGATTCGGTCCAGGGTGAGTCATCCGTCGAACCGATGCCGGGAGGACTACATCGACCCGCCGGCCAGGGAGACCCGTAGAAACGGTTGTCCCGCTGGCCGCCCGTGGCACAGTACAGGGGCCCAAGCGTTCCTAACCAGTTCGCGAGGCTGCCCCATCATGTCACGCATAATCTCGGGGTGGACCGTCGTGCCGGTTGGTGACCGGGGCGTGGGGTCCCGGCGGCCACTTCCGGGGGGGTGCGGGGGCCCTTCCGTCCGGCGGGTCGGCGTATATCCTCTGCAGGCAATCATTCGGGGAAACATGCCTCCCTAATTTGCCCGGTCTTGTCGCGACAACGTCCACTCGTTTCACGTCTCTTTTTCACTTCCATAATGGCAACTCCTAAAACAAAGTTTGGACGTTCAGCGGTGCACACCCCCACGCCTTCAACGCTGTTTGAGGTCGAGTTCTGCAACATACGCGGACTCCACTCTAACCTCAACGCTGTCCACCACCATCTTGAGACAGCACGGCCAGCATTGTTGTTCCTGACGGAGACACAAATACTTCCGCCTGCTGACACAGGCTACCTTAATTATCCCGGCTACGTGCTAGAAGAGTCCTTCAAAGCGAAAGCCGGTGTATGCCTGTATGTTCGGGCGGATGTTTGTTGTCGCCGTCTCCGCTGCTTGGAAGATCCCTCCTTCTCCATGCTGGGGGTACACGTCGACTCTGGCCCCCTGGCCAGAGTTTACGTGTGTCTCTACAGATCCCACACCGGCGATGTTGAGACAACTCGACTTTTTGAACACCTTAGTCGGGCAGCAGATGACGCACAGGAACAATTTCCCAATGCACAATTGGCGTTTTTGGGGGACTTTACTGCTCACCACAATTTGTGGTTAAGTTCCTCCAAAACTGACCATGCAGGGATCTCTGCTCACGCATTCGCTCACACGCATGACTTGAAGCAACTGGTTGATCAGCCCACCAGGATCCCAGATATTCCAAGTCAAGCGCCTTCTTTACTGGACCTTCTGCTCACGACCCATCCACAGGGCTATCAGGTTGTGGTAAGAGCCCCCCTGGGCTCGTCAGACCACTGCCTGATATCTGCCAAAGCACCACAGGCCAAGCCTCCGCGTCCAGCAGTGGTCAAGCGCCGTATCTGGCATTATGGGTCGGCAGATTGGGACGGTATGCGTGACTACTTTGCGTCCGTCCCCTGGAAGCAGCGCTGCTTCAGTGACAGGGACCTATCGGCCAGTGCCGTTGCCATTACTGAGGAGATTATAATGGGTATGGAATACTATATTCCTCATTCTGATCTCATCAGTAAGGGCACGCGTAACCTCTGGTTCAATCACGATTGTGCTGAAGCTGCTTCGCGTAAGCAAGCGGCATATCGTGCTTGGATCAGAGGGCGCGCTCTCAAGGATCCCGAGGTCGATTTACTCAAAGCAGCCTACAATTTTGCTTCCAAGGCCTATAAGAAGGCTTACATTAGAGCGGATGCCCAGCGCGTTGCACGTGTTGGCCAGGAACTTATGACGCATCCTACGGGCTCCCGTAGCTACTGGCGTCTGGCCAAGGCCGTGCAAAAAAACTTCTGCGAGCCCTCGCTGCCACCTCTGAGATGCCCAGACGGAACACTAGCCCATAAGCCGCAGGAGAAAGCCGATTTACTGGCAAAACTCTTTGCGGCTAACTCCCGAATCGATGATTGCAATGCACTGCCACCATCATTACCTCACGGTGGCACAACGATGCCTGATATTAAAATCAGGCAGCGCGAGGTTCGTGCCGAATTGCAATCACTCGACGTCCGGAAAGCTAGTGGACCTGATGGCATCCCAGCAGTAGTACTCAAAAAATGTGCAGCGGAGTTGTCTCCCGTGCTCACGCGCTTGTACCAATGCTCGTATTCTTTGGGGCGTGTGCCGGAGACTTGGAGAGATGCCAATGTGCAACCGGTGCCCAAAAAAGGGGATCGCTCAGACCCGGCAAACTACCGGCCAATAGCAGTCACCTCAGTTTTATGTAAAGTTTTAGAAAAGGTCCTTAATAACCATCTGACCCGCTACCTAGAGGATCACTCCTTGATTAATGATCGTCAATATGGTTTTAGACCGAAACCATCGACGGGTGATCTTCTAGCGTACTTAACTCATATCTGGGGTGAGGCTATCGACAAGCGTGGCGAGTCGTTGGCTATCAGCCATGACATTGCCAAGGCGTTTGACAGGGTCTGGCACAAAAGCCTTCTCTCCAAGCTTCCGGCATACGGTCTGCCAGCCCAGTTCTGTTCTTGGGTAGCTGACTTCCTGCATGAGCGTAGAATTCGTGTCCTTACGGATGGTAGCAGTTCGCGGTTCATGTCAGTGAATGCCGGCGTTCCCCAGGGCTCCGTCCTATCCCCCACTCTCTTCATCTCTTTCTGCTGCATATCAATGACTTAATTCCTCTTGGGAATATTCATTGCTATGCAGACGATAGTACAGTGCATGCGAGGTATCTCGGACAAGCAGCGGCTGGGCTGGCGGTAACCAAGAAGAAACGCGAGAATCTTGTCATTGAACTCAATCAGGCTTTGGACCACATTTCCGAATGGGGTACCAGGAACTTGGTTGAGTTCAATGCCAAAAAAACTCAGGCTTGCGCTTTCACGGCAAAAACATCGTCATTCCTTCCCCTTCCATCTCTTCAGGGCACAACACTACCGCTGCAGAGCAACATTTCCATGCTCGGTATGGAAGTTCGCTCAGACCTGAATCCAAAGAACTACATCGAAACCGTGATCAAAACAGCTTCACGCAAACTCGGAGTCCTGAACAAGGTGCGGCGTTTTTTCACGCCCGATCAACTGTGCTTGTTGTACAAAACGCAAGTGCGGTCCTGCGTGGAATATTGCTCGCACCTCTGGGATGGCTCCGCCAAGTACTTGCTCGATGCTTTGGATAGGTTACAGCGACGCGCGATCCACATCATAGGCGATGAGGAGGTGACTAAACACCTTGAGCCTCTTCAATTACGCCGTGACGTGGCGTCACTAAGCGCGTTCTATCGTCTGTACCACGGCGAGTGTTCTGAGGAGTTATTCTCTCTTATCCCACCTTCTCCTTTCCTTCAGAGGACCACGCGCGCTGGCCCACGTTGTCATCGTCTAACTGTGGCCACAATTCCAACGCGTACAAAGAAATTTGGTGACTCATTTCTTTGTCGCACTATCCGTAAATGGAATGCTCTGCCCGCTCACGTGTTCCCTCCCTCTTACAACCTGGGATCCTTTAAAAGAGGCGTGAAGAAGCAACATGCAGGCCGGCAGGGTGAGGATGGCTGGTGTGGCAGGTAAAACTGCTGTATCAGCTATCGTCACGTCTGGACTTCACCTTCACTTAACATCAGGTGAAGTGGAGTCATTTGTCGGACCTATCTATAAAAAAAAAAAAAAAAGATTTCATTCGAAATATATTTTTTGTTTATTATCTGACCTGAAATAATCATAATGTCCACTTGAGTCACTTTGTTGCTTAATCCAAAGCCGTCATCGAAAATCCGATATCTATAATACTTTTCAAAATACTGACCGCGGAGAAAACAATTTTCAAAATCAGCAAAAAATGGCGGCCTGACCCATACATGTACGGTCTCGAACAAAGATCTGGAGAAGAAACAGGGTTTCAACATCACACTTTGGGTGCGAATTCCAAAAAAATATTTAATAGCGTCTTGCTCAGCTTAAGATTATTCTGTGCGAGTTGCATTATTGCTTAAAAGCATCTTTTAGTAATTCTTTATTGTTATTTATAATATGTATTCAAATCATTTTTAATAGCTGATAAAAATGGATTCGAATTGCCAAAATTTACATTAATTAATTGCCAATATGCCGTGCTTCGGAAGGCACGTTAAGCCGTTGGTCCCGGCTGCATCTGCAGTCGTCAGCAATCCGCACTAGGCTCGCGTGGTGGGTCATGGTCCAATCCCCAGTGCCCCAGCAGTGGGATCATTAATAGGCTGATGATGATGATGATGAAATGCCAAAATATTTAGTCGAGTGTAAGACACCGTAGTGAAGCCTCTTTTATTATTTTTGCCATTTTTTATTTACCGTTTCAAAACTGGCTTAAATTTCAGGTTCGGCCGCAAAATCACTTTCCTCATTTCAGTGACGACAGTAATGGTTGTTGGATTTGGAATACCATTCTCTCCGAACTATGAGGTGTTCACTACGTTGAGGTTCTTGCTGGGGGTCGCCACTGCCGGCACCATGGTGATCTCCTTCGTTATCGTCATGGAATCCGTCGGACCCAAGTACAGGGAGATGGCAGGGTGTCTGTTCCAGATACCCTTCATCATCGGTCACATGACAGTGCCTCTCTTCGCTTACTACTACAGGTATAGGCTTAAAGTATTTATTTACTTAGACTTTTTTCAACCAATAAATTTTATTATACCTTATTGAAACTTAGACCACGTACTTTATCATTATTGTGTTTAAATATAAGTCAACCAAAAGTATATTATGTTACTTAATTATTAAATCACAATTATCAATTAGAAATTGGACCAACCCTAACAACTTTTTTAAACATTTTTTTACATTGCCAATTTGTGAGATTAAAAAAGGTGATTTAATTTTTCTTTTGAAATAGGGATGATAACCGTTTTTAATTCGTTCCTTTTCGGTAGATGAACAAAATGTATTGGACACGTATTTTTTTCTTTTCCACATAATCAAAACGTACATTACGTCATGTTGGTACTGGTACAGTTTTTACTTACAAGTGACGTCACGAGTCCCTAAACTTTGACGCGCTTTATCTTTGTAAATTTTTTGGTTGATAAAATAAGTGCCCACAATTTTTTATAATCTAACTGACAGGCTAAATAAAATTAAGACGGGGTAAAGTAAACTACCCCGTCATCACCCCCTTTATGGATGAAGACATTATTAGGTAGTTTGTTAATGAAGAAGTGCCTGTCCACATCTCGTCGTCCACGTCACGACGTCCGTCGTCAACGTAAAACCCAGAACTTTGCACGATACGTTGACATAAAATCCAAACCTGGAGACTTTTTCTATTTCAATGAAAAAGGAAATTTCGATCAATTCGAATCGACACTTCGCACTTTTCTTACTATGTTTCTGGTTCGTTTTAAATTATAATAAATATTCGTTGTCGGAATATAGACTGAGGTGTAGATTTTCTAAGCCTACTCAAAGAAAGATTTAATTTGATACTTTATCGTTCAAATATGTAGTTTAATATATACAGGAACAATGAACCTTAAACTAAAAACACTAAAAAATATAATAGAATAACTAAAAAATATTACTAAAAGGAGTCGCTTTAGGCAAGGTTCCGAAGATACTGGCAGCGTTCCCCCTTTGAATAGCTAGACTAATTCTTTGTCCGAGGTAGCTGCCAGCTCTTCGGTCTCGAGTGATGTCGACTAACTTTTATGAATATTTACTTAAAAAGCCTCATAGCGCTAGGACCCCACGGACCAAGGGTGTTGACACCGAATGGGACAAAACATATTCAAATTAAGTATAACCAAAAATTGACGAAATTAAATTTCGCTTGAACTTCGATATCGAAAGTTCGTTTCATAGAAAGAGAGTAGACCCCTGGTCGTAAATTTGCAACGTTACCGGCCAAGTTTCACGTTGATGACGTCGTGACGTGGAGATGTGTACAGGCACTAACCCATCAATTCTTCACACCAGGAACTGGGACTCGTATACGCTAGCGCTGGCGGTGCCCACCCTCATCTACCTGGGGTACTTCTTCCTGCTATCGGAGTCGCCGCGTTGGCTGGTCAGCGTCGGCAGGGTGGAGGAGGCTACCATCATTGTCACCAAAGCTGCCAGCATGTGAGCCAATTGCCCTCTCAAATGCTACTTATTAGGAAAACCTTGCCAACCTTGGACAACCAGCTTGTGTTCTGAGGAGTTATTCTTCCTTATCCCTCCATCACCTTTTCTTCAGAGGACCACGGGCGCTGGCATACGTTGTCGTCGACTAACTGTGGCCACTATTCCTATACGATGAAAGAAATTTGGTAACTCATTTCTATGTTGCACTATTCGCAATTGGAATTCTTTGCCTGAGCACGTGTGTTCCTACCTACAATCTGGAGTCCTTTAAAAAAGGCGTGAAGAAGCATTTCTGCAGGCCGGCAAGGTGAGGATGATTGGTGTGGCAGTTTATAACTGTCGTAGTAGCTATCTTCGCGTCTGGAAAACACCACTTGACATCAGGTGGCGTAGAGTCATTTGCCTACCTAGTTATATAAAAAACGGCGGCACCATTTGTTTCTATGAATTTCTATGAAATTTATTCCGAGCGCGGTCCTGCAGCCATAACGCAGATTGGAGTGACTGAGGCGTGGTTCTATGCATTGTGCAGTCTCGGCGTGTCGCCGTGCTTGGAACTACGACCGCTGTCGCTAGCCATAGTGCCACCTGCGGTTCCATTCTACCGCCCATTTGGAATTGTACCTTAAATTCTATTTCAATTTAAAGAAAGTTTTTACTGGAAAAATAATCCCTTTGTTCCAGGTGTCAGGCAGGATTCAAATCTTCTTTTGTGTTGGTAACATAGCGGTTAGTTCATCTGGCCGTATAGCGTCGGGTGCCAAATTGAAATTCTGCTTAACACCTTGACCCAGTGGAAATTGTTCTAGTAAAAATTACTTTCGATTTCTAGCAGTTCATGGCTTAAAATAAAATCTTTAAAGTTTATAATGTGTCATTGATATATGAATCGCAATGCTGGATAGAATGAAGGAATTATAAAGCTACTTAGTTTTTCTGGTAGACACCGAACATCAGTATTAAGCCATAACTTGGCAATTACATGCTGAGCTATATACCTGCCTTTTAGTTTCAAACCGAGTGTAAAACAATTGTTTTCTACTTAGCATGTAATTTTATTTTGAAACTGTCTCTCTTTTTTTCTAATTTCTTTCTCTTCAGCTCTGTTTTTACAAAATTACCTATGGTAAGTATCATTTAAAATTCGAATTCTAAGAACTTTCTCTGCCTTTCTCTTTTTCTTTCTCTCAATCCAACTTTTATAGAAGTCTCTGTGGTATGATTTAAAATTCACATGACTATCCAGGAACAAAATGCCAACGACGAAGATCCGGGAATCCCTGACTTCAATGGCCGATGCCATCAAGAGTAGCTCGGAGCAGCCCAAGCCCAACTACTTGCAGCTCGTGCACAGCTCACTGAGGACCAAGACCATCTGCTGCTGCTTCATCTGGCTGATCACTGGCGTCACATTCTTCGGCCTCAACCAGTACATCAGTCAGACCAGCTCCGACCCGTTCGTGTCAGTCGCTGCAGCTGCTGCTATCCAGGTAAATAAATACACTGACCAAAAATGACTTGGTATCAAATCAGAGTACCAGCGTTGCTGTGACACGTTTAGTTACATGTCAAGACAGCATTATGCTGTGGCAGGATCCTGACTGATCAATATTGAAGCTTTGTTAGGTTTGATTTTATTTAATTTTAAGCATTTAACTGCTAGATGTTTAAATCTAAAGAAAAGTTTACTAGAAAAAAATCCACGCGGACCAGGCAGCGGACGGGCTGCAAGGCAGCGCCATCTCTTCGCATTGTAGGCAACCTACAATTATACTTAAGGCTAGGAAAATTTCGACGCGGCTAATAGGGCCGTGGTAGCATAATGGTCAGTGCATTTGCCCGGATTGCGAAGGATGCGGGTTCGAATCCCGTCCGCTGCCTGGTCCGCGTGGATTTTTTTCTAGTAAACTTTTCTTTAGATTTCTTAGGTTTATTAATTTTTTTCTGCTTCCTTTTTTACATATTTTTTTTGCTGTTTGTTGAAGTGCTTACTGCAAGGTACACAAACCTAAAATGGGATACTACGGGATAAATTAACTTTTATGACTTAAATATGAATACTCAAATTCGTCAGGCAAACATTTGTTCCGCAGCGTTTCATTTTTTTTTTCATTTGGAACCCAGGACCTCGGGACACAGGGACTAAAAGCTGACTTTGTTTCAACATTGCAGATACCATCAGTATTACTGTCTATTTGGTTGATGCGGTACTTCGGGCGGAAGGCTACGACTGTGGGCGGGTCGTGCCTGGGCGGGCTGTGCGTCATCACGCTGGGCTGCGTGCCGGACACCTTCGCGCTACAACTCACCTTGGGCAGTTTAGGTGGGTCTAAGGGCATCGCTAGCCTACGGGGGGGGGGGGGGGGGTGAGTATTATGGGACAATGTCCTCCCAACTGGGTCGAGTGCATATCTAAAGTAAGGGCCCCAAATTTTTTAAATACGCCCCTGCTATGAGGTTGTATTGTCTGGCAAGTTCGTATAAATAAATAAAGTGTGCAAAAGTATGAATGTGGGTTGTTCAAGAAACTTTCTCCTTTTGTTAAATTATTAAAATCTGTTTTATTTATTATTATATTTTTATTTAAAGCATTTAACTGCTGGACGTTTGAACCTAAAGAAAATTTACTAGACAAACTTGTGACAGACAGACAGATGGTGGAGATATATATGTTAAAAGAGTGGCAAACGAGCGTATTGCCCGCCTGATGGAAAGCGGCCACCACAGCCTATAGATACTTCTGACTAGGGTTACTATTTAAAAAAATGAAAAGTCCTGACAAAAAGTCCGGACATTTTAGTCACAAAATGTAAACATCACCCACTTAGTTACAGTGATATTATACGCATGGTAGCAGACGCTCGCATCGAGGTGTCTCGTTGCTGATTTTTAAAGATAATTTATCATCATCATCATCATCAACAGCCTATCATAGTCCACTGCTGGACATAGGCCTCTCCAAATGCACGCCACTCAGATCGATCTTGGGCTACTTGCATCCAGCTCCTGCCAGCCACCTTGCGCAAATCGTCACTCCATCGTGCCTGAGGACGTCCTACACTACGTTTGCCTAGACGCGGTCTCCACTCCAGAACTCGTCTACCCCAACGGTTATCGGTTCTTCGGCAAATATGGCCAGCCCACTGCCACTTCAACTTGCTAATCCGGTGGGCTATGTCGATAACTCTGGTTCTCTGTCGGATTACCTCATTTCTGATGCGATCTTTCAGAGAAACGCCGAGCATAGCCCTTTCCATAGCGCGTTGAGCGACTTTGAATCTGTGGATCAGCCGTGCCGTCAGTGTCCACGTTTCGGCTCCGTATGTCATCACAGGTAGGACGCACTGATTGAAGACTTTCGTCTTTAGGCACTGTGGGATCGACGATGTCAGGACTTGACGTAGCTTCCCAAACGCTGCCCAACCTAGCTGAACTCTTCTATTCACCTCGTCCTCAAAGTTGTTTCTACCTAACTGCAATGTCTGCCCGAGGTATACATATTTTTGAACAACTTCGAGAACGGCACCGTGTATTGCAATCGGTTCCGGTAGAACATGTTCATTGAACATGACCTTGGTTTTATCCAAGTTCATCCGTAGACCGATGCGTATAGAAGAGTCAGCCAGGTCATTCAGCATCTGTTGTAGGTCCTGCAGGGTTTCTGCCATGATGACGATGTCGTCTGCAAATCGCAAGTGAGAGATGCGTTCGCCATTTATGTTGATGCCATGTCGTTTCCAGTTCAGCGTCTTGAACATATCCTCCATTGCATTAGTGAACAATTTCGGGGAAATAACGTCCCCTTGTCTCACTCCACGATGCAACGGTATGGGACTTGTTTGCTGATTCTGTACTTGGACAGACATGGTGGCGGCTTCGTAGAGACATCTTATCACTTGGATGTATCGCCAGTCGACTTGGCAACGCTGCAGGGACTCCAGGACAGACCAGATTTCAATCGAGTCAAAGGCCTTCTCATAGTCCACAAATGCTAGGCACAGGGGCTGATTGTACTCCTCAGTCTTCTGTATAATCTGCCGCACTGTGTGGATGTGGTCTATGGTGCCGTATCCACTCCGAAACCCAGCCTGTTCCGGTGGTTGGAAGTCATCAAATCTTCGCGCAAGACGGTTCGCGATCACTCTTGAGAACAGCTTATAGACGTGGCTTAGAAGGGATATGGGTCGATAGTTCTTAAGTAGGGTCTTGTCCCCCTTTTTAAAGAACAAGACGACCACACTCCTACTCCACGCTTCCGGAGTTCTCCCTTCGAACAGGACAGTGTTAAAAAGCTTTTGGAGCTCCCTCAGTACGGGTTTACCTCCAGCCTTCAAGAGTTCTGTTGTAACACCATCCTCTCCAGGGGCTTTTCCATTTTTAAGCTGTCCAAGAGCAATCTCGATTTCTCCAATACTGACTTCTGGCAGGTCTTCGGTGAAGTGGCGTGTTAATGTGGCTCTAGAATCCTCATTTCCGGGATCAGGTCGAGATGCATGTGATGCGTATAACTGGCTGTAGAAGTCTTCCACTTCCGAAAGGACTGCCGGCTTTGAAGCAACAACTTCCCCACTTGCTGTGGTCAACTTCGTCAGATGGCTTCTTCCAAGAGATTGTACGAACACTTTGGACCCTCGATTCTGCTCGATCGCTCTCTCGATCGAGAGAGTATTGGAGCATCGGAGGTCGTGTCGTACGTGCTTACTGATCTCTTGGTTTAGAGTCCGCTTTGCCGACGAAGTGTCGGGTGGGTTTTCACGTCGTTCCTTCATTAGCCCTAAAGTCTCTTCCGAAAGCTTTGACTTCCTGCCCTTACTCTGCGTTGCACATAGTTTCGTACCCTCTTCCCGGAGAATCCGAACCACATTTTCGAGGTTTTGGTTTACGTCTGATGTGGTTTCCACGGCAGCAAATCGGTTCTCCAGATTTGACTGGAACGTTTCAGATCCTGTTATAGATTGGAGCAAAGTAGGTTGGAGACTGGATTTCATTAAACGGACGCGCTCGGCCTTAAAGTTGATATTCAGAGAGCCCCGGACGAGTCTGTGATCACTACCGGTATTGAACCTGTTGATCACGGAGACGTCTCTGAATATGTACCTCTTGTCCGTCATGATGAAATCGATCTCATTTTTAGTCATAGTGTCGGGGCTCTGCCATGTCCACTTCCTTTGGGGCTGTTTCTTGAAAAAAGAGTTCATCAAGAAGAGCCCCTGCTGTTCGAGGAAGTTGACGAGCATTTGCCCCCTATGATTTCTGCTTCCAAATCCATGGGATCCTACTACCGATGCGCTGCAATTCTGTACTCCCACTTTAGCGTTGAAGTCCCCCATAACAACGTTGTAGTGGGTCTTAGTAGTGGAGTGGAGGGCCCTCGATATATCATCGAACATATCCTCCACTTCGTCGTCTGAGTGTGTCGAGGTCGGTGCGTACACTTGCACCACCTTGAGGCTATACCTCTCGGTGAGCTTTATAATAAGGTACACTACCCTGTTCGACACGCTGGACATTTCCACAACGTTATCGGCAAGGGACTTATTTACCAAAAACCCAACGCCACCTTGGGACTGTTGGTCTCCCCCGCGGAAGTACATTAGGTGGCCCGATTCGAGGGTTATGGTGTCCTCCCCCTCTCTTCGGACTTCACTTAACCCTAAAATGTGCCACCTAATCTTTCCAAGTTCCACCTCGAGTTGCGCCAGATGCGAGTCAAGCCGTAGCGTGCGTCCGTTGTACGTCGCCAGGGTCAGTCTTTTGTGGTGGCCTCCCGTAGCCCGGAGATTCTTGGCACCCCCCGCCCCACCGTTACCGTGGTCGCCACCGTGACTAGGAATAGCGGGGCTGCCGGGAACTGGGGGCCGTGGCTTGAGTTTCTTGTGCATGAAGGTTTTGCCCATAATCGCCACGCTGGGCAGGCGGGTTGGCGATCGCAGAGCGTAGGTTTATTTACTGATGACGCTGCTGCCCGTCACCAGTGACATTTTCCTCCCCTACGTCATTGGATGGTTATACCGCCATCGGTCGGTTTGCCAGAGCCTCGTCTGTTGGTCAACAGGGTGCACCACGTGAAGGTGAGGTTGGCTTGGGTTCTTGCAGGTGTATTTAGAACCCCTTACACCCCAAAGATAATTTATATTTTGTTTTAAATTAATGAGGACTTAAGATTATTTGACTTATTTGATACAACTTAATAAGTAGTTTTACTCGTATTCCATCTAATTAAAAAAATCCGGACAAATTAAAATGCCGGACATTCTCCGGACAATATGCAAAAAATCCGGACATTGTCAGGACAATAGGAAAAACCCGGACATAATCCGGACAATAGCAAAAATCCGGACCTTGACCGGACAATAGCAAAAAAATCCGGACATTGACCGGACAATATGCAAAAAATCCGGACATGTCCGGACAAATCAGGACATGATGGTAATCCTGTTTCTGTTCCAATCCCCAACCAGGAACTCTGGAACCTTGCTCACCGTCCGAAACACAACACCACCATAAGATAATGTTATTTACTGTGATCACCCCCAGACGGAGTTGGGTGGTTAGCGCGTTCGGCTGCGATCGTTGAAGTTAAGCAACTTTCGCAGTGGTCTTGAGCTCCTCCGTGCTTCGGAAGGCACGTTAAGCCGTTGGTCCCGGCTGCATCTGCAGTCGTTAGTACCCGCCAATCCGCACTGGACCCGCGTGGTGGGTCATGGCCCAATCTCCCTATTCCATCCATAGGGAAGGCCTGTGCCCCAGCAGTGGGGACATTAATAGGCTGATGATGATGATGAATCTTAGTAACTGACAGAAACACAACATTGGCAATGTTGCCAAAGCAAGCAATGCGAAAACTTGTCTTCTTTCAATGCAATCTGAGCAAATCCGCTATGGCCTATATTAATAGGGTCTCTTTTTGCCACCCTTATTAACGGAACAGTAAAAACACTAACACATATTTACCGTTTCCTTCAGGAGTGAGCTGCGCTTCAATAGTAGCTACCACCATATACATCTTCACTTCAGAGCTATATCCTACCGTAGTCAGGAACATGGGAATGGGTGCTTCCTCCACCGCCATGAGAATAGGATCCATGGTTGCACCGTTCATTTCCAACACTTCGGCCAGCGTGCCATGGCTGCCTACTGTGGTGTTTGGAGTAGCCCCCATTGCTGCCGGGGCCATGTGCCTATTGTTGCCAGAAACAAAGGGACGCCAACTGTTGGACAGCATCGAGGAAGTGAAAAACGAAAAATAGTGTTTAAGAGAACATTTGCTTGGAGTTGCAACAAGTTACCTTCCGAGTCTTGTGACTGCGTACCTAAAATAAAATGGAGACGCCAACTGTTGGACAGCATCGAAGAAGTGAAAAACGAAAAATAGTGTTTAAAGAGAACATTTGCTTGGAGTTGCAAAAAGTTATTTTCCGAGTCTTGTGACTGCGTACCTAAAATACAATAATAAAGTGCGAGTTCCGAGATTCCCACCGCGAGGTTCCGTACGTTTAACAACATAAATGGTCCTATAAACCTTTTCTTCACGTTAACTTGGAAGCTTAGTCTTTTCACAGCTTCAATGGACCATAGACCTGAATATATGGTTTTAATTTCAACCTCCACACGTTACCCTGATAAAGAATCTTGTCAGGCAGACTGACGGACAGACGGAAAACAAAGTGATCCAATAACGGTTAAAATACACATTGACGTTTCAACGACATTAAGACGAAGCCTGTAAAGATCCAAAATGTCTAAAATGATAATACGAGCTGATAAATCGCGCTTTACAATCGTTCAATGTGTTTTGTCAATTAATAGAGGTACCCTGCTATTTCATTCGCGTTTATTTGGGGAAAAAGGTTATAGTGAGTCAAACTTGAAAGATGAACGTTTGATAACAATTCCCCCGTCCATATTTTTTGTATATATTTATCCTTTTAGGCAGCGCTCGCAACGAAAGCTCTCAAACGGAATATTATTTCCCCGTTTCTGTAACATTTTTCATCCATGCACCACTCCTACCAGCTAGCATAGCCGTCCTCGATAAATGCACTATCCAACTTTTTCAAATCGGACCATTAGTTCCTTAGATTAGCACGTTCTATCAAACAAACAAACAGTTCAGCTTTATAAATAATATTCGTGAACCAGAATTGGTCACAAAATCAACAAAAACGCGCGCGAAGCCGCGGTCAAGAGCTAGTTTATTAAAATTAACAAATAAAAGAAAAAAGAAGAAGAAAAAGAAACATAATTTTATTTGAGACATAACAACAGTAAAAGAATATATAAAAAAACACACACACACATCTAAATTTCTTGTATCAAAATGGCCCCAACTCAGCATGATGCTGATATTGCCATCAGCGCTGGTCTTCCGTTGGAACGGGTTCAGTGACGACAAGAAACAGTATCAGTAAAAAATAATCATAACAATAATAAAATCCACGAACACAAGGTACACATAACTAGATTAATTAAAAAAAAATGTGATTATGTAATTTAATTAGATTTTATATTTTTCATGGCTAGTTTTTATTATAAATATGGCTTTTATTGTAAATAAATGCAACCATTTAATAAGATATATATTTTTTTGTTTTTAAACCTTAATCAAATCATTGAATTCTACCATGGAGAAGAAGTAGGAAAGCGGATCACCCATCTAAATTGGAGCACCCGCTACAGAATTCTTATCCACCTATTTCCTTTGATTATAGTAGGGCAGCATAGGTGATTCATTTCTTTGTCGCACTATCCGTAAATGGAATGCTCTGCCCGCTCACGTGTTCCCTCCCTCTTACAACCTGGGATCCTTTAAAAGAGGCGTGAAGAAGCAACATGCAGGCCGGCAAGGTGAGGTATCAGCTATATTTGCGTCTGGACTTCACCGTCACTTAACATCAGGTGGGGTGGAGTCATATGTCGGACCTATCTATAAAAAATAATAAAAAAAGTTAATGCTATTTTACCATGGTTTTCTGTAAGATCAAATATAAATAATTCCAACACTCACACCAATGAGGGCTATCGCGTATGAATCCGCCGCTAGAGGCGCTAGTGTAGCGTGAGGTCTCTGAAATGTCAAATGTTATTGCTTGTAGGTTGACTACGCGGGTTTATTTCTAATTAAAATAATGTTGTGAATAATTGGTAACAATTCGGCTTAATTATGGCAAATATGAGTTATGTGGCAATGAATGTCAGTTATTAAAATTAGAGCTTAGAAAAATGATTATGTTCCCATTTTTTCCGAATAAAACGGAACTGCGCGTCACCGTGGCATGGCCTATTATGTTTAGGATATGGTTCTTTTGTGTTAAAATACGATCTAAATGTAACCTTTGATTTCATGTGCGTATTAATAAACTTTAAAAGTTACAATTTAGGACCTCACTCAACAGTGGGGCCATCTGGTGAGGCAGAAAACGGTAGCCCTCATTAGCCTAGCCCCAAAGTGAGCACTGTAAGGCTTGTGTTATGGGATTCTAGGGTAACGGATAGAACACATATACAGTACATATATAAGTATATTCATATAGAAATACATATTAAACATCCATGACTGCAGTAAAAATGCTCGTATTCATCACACAAACATCTGCCCCCACCGGGATTCGAACCCGGGACCTCTCGAGTCGGCGACCCCATGATACCCGGCGTACAAACTACTCGACCACGGAGGTCGTCAATCAAGGTTACTTACTTCTGCTGGAACGCAGGCCAAATGGGAAATTGGGCCGTGACCCACGCCCATCAAGTGGATGGTGGGTCATCAGTCTCAGTGCTTAGTCATTGGTGGGTGCTTACGACTGCAGATGCAACTGCTTAACGTGCTTTCCGAAGCATGGGGCTTGAGATAATCTTAGCCACCCATTCTTTAAGGGGCCATTGCGATAGTTGCTTCGCATACACAATGGCAGACCTCGCGCTAACCACTTACGGCATCGAACTTCTCAATACTTGCACTCCTCTTGAACATAGGAAATTCACAAAAAGATATTTAAAAAAAAACTGATTGGAAAAATCGTGTATCTGGCAGAATTGCTAAGAAGATTCACTTATTGACAAGTCTATTAGTAGATTTATTTAAAAAAAAAATGGGTGCATGTACTTATGAAACAAACAAACTAGAAACGTGTGGATAAATATTATAAATATGAATACCTATAACTGTTACTTTATTACAAAAAATAAAGATGTGGTTTTTGGTTCTACTACACCAATGGTCAAGAGATGGCGCTGTAGTCTCCTCTCTCCTGAATCGCGCTTTGGTTCCGTTGTTCCAGATTAATAAATACTTTTGATATTATAAATATGAATACCTATAACTGTTACTTTATTACAAAAAATAAAGATGTGGTTTTTGGTTCTACTACACCAATGGTCAAGAGATGGCGCTGTAGTCTCCTGAATCGCGCTTTGGTTCCGTTGTTCCAGATTAATAAATACTTTTGATAGGCCTTCACAATGCAGTCGTTAGCACCCACTAAATAGAGATTCTATTTCTATTTTGTCGGTAGATTTTCTTAATATGCGGTAAACACAAAAGTACATTTTTGTGTTACAGTGATGCGCGCGCATCTTAAAATTTCACTCTCATCATTTTTTCATAACGCGCCTAAAGAAGTATAACTTCAAAAATGACATGTGAAGTATTTGAAGTTCAAGAATGTTTTTGCAATAAAAATTACCTCATTATAATAAAAAAAAAATAATGGACAATGAGCAGAAAAGTCCACACCCTCCAACAGATTTGAAACAAGTGTCATTCGAAGCGCCTAGCAGTACCTTCAGTACCAGTTTGAGCTGACGAAAACTATCATAGTTTTCGTAATTGTAAATTATGTTTCTATGTCCATTTTGGTGAAAATTAACCAAATATACTTAAAATTTACGAAGATGCAAATGTTTTAATGATATAATTTAAACACTGTTTATTTGTATTGAAACGAAAACAATAAAATCAGTACCCTTAGTACGAGTGCGAGCTTACGAAAACTATCATAATTTTAATTTGTAATTGTGAAACTCGTACTAAGAGTACAGGATAGATAATTTCTTACAATGGCGACATACTTCAAATTAATTGAGGTTAACGTTTTATAAATACCAGCAGTTTCACCCGAATTAGTCATATTTCGTTAAATGAAACTGATTCGAACAAAAAATAAATTATAATAATTGGTCCACGTATTTCGGAGCTATGTGCAAATAACAATAAAAAAAATATCTAATGACGAAATGAGAACTTTATCCTTATTGAAGTCGGTTAAAAAAGAACATTAGGGAAAAATTGTATTTGTAAGTCATAATTTTTCAGTTCGAGGCCATATTTTATAAGAAAAATATATTTTTGTAAGATAATGAACATATTTTATAGAAAATATATTTAAATCAAAAGAAAAGTTTTACTAGAAAAAAAAATCCACGCGGACCAGGCAGCGGACGGGACTCGAACCCGCACCCTTCGCAATCCGGGCGAATGCACTGACCAATTATGCTACCACGGCCCTAATGGCCGCGTCAAAATTTTCCTAGCCTTAAGCTGCAAGGCAGCGCCATCTCTTCGCATTGTAGGCAACCCACAATGTCAAATGAATACTTTTTCAAGTATTAAACATTTGAAAGAAGAAATAGCAATTATAGTTATGGTTTTTTTACATATACTTCTCTTTGGATTTAAACATCTAGCATTTAAATGCTTAAAAAAACATAACTGAAAATATTTTTTTTTAATTATAACTAAACCCCATCGATTTCCCAAGCAAAATAAGTGTTTTGTTCACGAATGAACTAATGGACACGCATCCCGTCTCTGTTGTAGGGTGGGGACGGGGTCCATACAAAATCCCCCTTGGCCTTTATCAAATCGACTCTCAGATTTTCTTTATTACTTTGATTTTGTAAGAAACCTATATAATATAGCTATTAACGGGATTGTTACCATGTACCTTGTTTTTTATGAGTCTCCGATATTTCGGCACTGTTGCAAGCGCCATGATCACGGAGTCAACAATCCCGTTATTAGCTATAATGTTAGTGACCATGAAAGTTTAAAACAATAAACCTAGATATTTTGTAAAAATTAAGAAGTAATTAAATAATTTCATTATTGTTATAATTCTTTTTTTAAGGCATGTAACTGCTTGATGTTTAAATCTAAAGAAAATATAACTAGAAAAAAATCCACGCGGACCCGAACCCGCACCCCTCACAATCCGGGCATTGACCAATTATGCTACCGCAGCCCTCACGGACCGCGTCGAAATTCCTCTAGCCATTCTTAAGCTGCAAGGCAGCGCCATCTCTTCGCATTATAGGAAACCCACATATTATTTATTGTTCTTTCAAATGTTTAATGCTTGTAAAAGTATTCATTTGACATTGTGGTTTACCTATAATGCGAAGAGATGACGCTGCCTTGCAGCTTAAGAATGGCTAGAGGAATTTCGACGCGGTCCGTCAGGGCCGCGGTAGCATAATTGGTCAGTGCATTCGCCCGGATTGCGAAGGGTGAGGGTTCGAGTCCCGTCTGCTGCCTCGTCCGCGTGGAATTTTTTCTAGTTATATTTTCTTTTAATTTCATTATTTCCAAATTATGGGAAATCAATTGCGTACCTACGTTGTGTACTTGATCGCTACTTAGATACTTTTGAAGTGTTATCTAGCTTAAAAATCAATGCGTACAATTGCGTTACTAAAATTAAATATCCATCAAATGAAGATATAATGACACAATAAACATTTGATTCAGATAATATTATAATCAAAAATCACTTTATTTGTCATATAACTGAACTAAATATTCAGTGTCTATTCAACATCGCCCACATTTATACAATGCTACTTAAAGTAAAAGAGCTCATTGCTCTATATTTTATTATAAGATCCACTTTGGTAAGTCATTTATACCTCCGTTGTATCGAATGCACCATTAACTTTTTTTTTTATTATTATAGGGGGCATACGAGCAGACGGCTCACCTGATGGTAAGTGATCACCGTCGCCCATGGACACTTGCAACACCAGGAGTATCACAAATGCGATGCCGGCCTTTAAGGAAGGAGTACGGTCTTTTTTTGAAGGTTTTTGGGTCGTATTGGTCCGGAAACACTGCTGGCGACAATATATTCCACAGTTTAACTTACACCATTAATAGTGCAGATGAAAGTGATAACGAGCCACCGTACCTAAGATAGGGAGATCTGCACCATTATGATGATACTTATATTATAAATGCGATTATATATTAGGGTCCTTACATATGAAATTGGCGTTTTGTACGCGAGGAATATAAAGACAATGTCTTTTTTTGTAAAATATATTTAACTAGCGGCCCGCCCTCGCTCCGCTTCGGTGTAGAGCTGAAGTGTAAACTACAGTTTTTGTTCTCAGGCTTGTATTATACACAATGACATTCATCTATGATTCTTCTTATACCTGCATGCAAAGTCTCAGCCCGATCGGTTTAAAATTGACAAAGTTTCATACAAACTTTCATTCCCTATTTTATCCCCTTGGGGGTAGAATAGATCAATATCCTTTCTTAGCGGATGCCTACGTCATAGCATCTACCTGCATGCCAAATTTCAGCCCGATCCGTCCAGTGGTTTGGGCTGTGAGTTGATAGATCACTATGTCAGGCAGTCAGTCCTTTGAGTTTTATATACATGGATTATTCAAAGTATGTAAATTTGTTACCTATGAACTTTTGCCATCTTATAGGTAGTTCATTGATCCCTTCACTAAAAAAAACCATGGGGGCGAGAATCAATAAACTCCTTGAAGGCAGTTTGGACTGCCGCAACGGATGAGATTTTTTTTCCTTGTAAAAAGTTGTCCAAATTCACAGACACCAGCCACGTACACATCATTAATCCTTCGAGCACTGGTGCCACGGTAGAACTGGTACTTGTTAAAATACCGATTTTTCATGTTTTCCTTTGTGCAGAAATAAACGTCGCCAAAGAAAAAAATAATGAGGGAAAAAACAAATGAATGACTGTTTTCAAATATCAAATGTATCAGCTAAATCAATTTATAAATTTGAATTTGGAATTCTTAACCAAAGAGGAGATATTTCAGATCAAAGTGGTCAGTACGACAAAACGCTAATTTCATATGTAAGAACCTAATAATTAGGTATTTCTCTTTGTACACACATCAAAAAAGTTTGCGATCACTTTGAAAAATAGATTGTTTTTTGTGTTACAGACGACTTTTTTGTAATTTATTTTTCTGATAAGATTCTAAATTTTGAAATTAGAATTAGAACGTAAAACAATAAAAAAAACAATTGTTTTTCCCTATATAAAAAGACATGCAATCCAAGCTGACACTCATTCAGAAATCTGACTTAGACAATATTATCGAATTTAAAAAAAATTTCACGGAAAGTTGTGAATTAAAAAATGCTACGAGGATTATCAGATGTTTTACGAACCAGAATTGTAACTTTGAGGGAAGAAGGCTATTCTACGAGAAAAATAGCACGCAGAGTTGCCATATCCCAATCCTGTGTAGTAACCACGGCATGGGTAATTTAACTGATCGATGCCGCAGCGGTCGCCCAACTGTTTTCACAGCTGCTCAGAAGCGCTGGTAAACCGCGACCCAACAACAAACGCCACTAAATTAAAAGCAGAAATACGGGCCGCCTCCGGACTTGAAGTTAGCACTCGGACTATTCGGAATTGCTTACACATGGCTGGATTACGAGCACGGAGGTCTTGGCGAGCACCTTTGAATTCACGGCAACGTCAGCTCAGCTCAGAAGAAGACGAAAAGGAAAACATTTGGCAAAACTGCGTCTTCGTTGACGAATCGCGAATCAGTTCTCATCCAGATAACCGACGTGTCCGTGTTTGGAGAAGACCTGGAGACTCTGCTAGGCAAAGAACGGCCACTGGAACGGTTCAGCAAGGCGGGAAATCAGTGTCCTTTTGGGGTGGTATTATGATTGGGGCTAGAACGCCTTTAATCCCTTATCAAGGCTTTATAAAGGCAGACAGATACATAACAGTTGCTATTGATGGAATCGTCAGACCTTTCCGAGTAAACCATGGGCACAAATTTGTACTAGTTGACGATAATGCGTCC